>CM076074.1:15779166-17050000 GCA_038088235.1 Zacco platypus
CCATTGGAAGGATGTAATATTAATGCAATACAAGAAATTGAAAACTTAGGCATGACCAATGGACAGTGAAATGCTCATTGAGTCAGCAGGGTCAGACAAAAACAGGTGAAGGAGAAAAAAACACATGTTAACTGCAAAATAATTAAGAATTAAGGAGAAGAATTAAGTGTGAAACCATCAGGAACCCTTTAGAATAAGAATAAGAATCACATACTGAAGTGTAATAAAATACTGCTTTTTTTGGCTTTATAGACAGACAGATTTAGACTCTTGAAGGACCAGCACCACATCCTCTTGTACCACTGTTTGGAGAATTCATCTCCCAGAATCTAGCAGTAAGTTTTGGAAGCTCATCTTTAGTCTATCTCTGCAAGACAGACTTTTCAGGATAAATTCTTCAAACAGTGATACAAGAGGATGTGGTGCTGGTCCTTCAAGACTATCTCTCTCAATCTATCGGTCTATAAAGCCTAAAAAATCAAATCAGTCTTCATGTATTTTAATACACTTCAGTATGTGATTCTTATTAAGTGGAGGTCAATTTTTAGGATTCTTTACCTAATTTAAGTCTCTGAGATACTGACACCTTGCACTTCTGGAGACTCCAGGTAGGTTGCAGTTCTGGAAAATGGTAGTGCTGGAGACTAAAGGGTTCCTAATGGTTTCACATTTAATTCTTCACCTTAATTCTTAATTCTACTGCAGTTAACATGTTTCTTTCCTTCTCCACCTGTTTTTTTCTGACCCTGCTGACCCAATGAGCATTTCGCTGTACAATGGTCATGCCTTAGCTCTGCAATTTCTAGTATTGCATTAGTATTGCATCAATCTTGTGGGCATTTAATAATTTTTGGCTTTTCACTCTGAAAAAGACAAAAGACATGTTAGATTATTCAACAAATAAGGCATATCTTTTACTTTGGAGTGCCAGTATAGGAAATATCAGTTTACATTTTAAAATGTTCATTTTGGCTTTCATTTTAATTTTCAAATGAGGGTTGGTTTTTCTACGCACAACAATCTCATGATTTAATGTGACATCAAATATGTGTATATACCTATTGGTCAAAAGTTTGGAATTATTACGATTTTTTATTTGCTTTTTATTGCCAATAACTCCAGTCTTCATTGTCACATGATTGTTCAAAAATCATTTAATAATATAAAACAGTGGTTCCCAAAGTGGGTCGCGGGATGATTTCTATTTTCTTTTTTTAAAAAGTGGAAAAAATATATAGGCCCTATATATTTTTGTTGCAATTAATTTAATTCAATACTTATTAAATGGTGTTTGCAGAAAAGTCTGATTAAAAAATATATAATGTATATTTTTAAATTAAATTTGTAATTTTGTCCCAGACATTATACGAGATTACGTCAGCGTCAATCACAATTGTAATGATGAGGAGTCAACGAGTGAGATCCAAGTGCATATGGCAAGCCGTTTTAGCTTGAAATACTCCTTCCCGTACTAGTCATAAATAAGTTTTGACTAGTCATAATTCCATTTCCAGATATCTCTTCTGCAATTTTGACTCGTCGTAATTGCAATTGAGATATCTACAATGTCATTGTGACTAGTCATAATATGCATTGAAGATATCTACAATGTTAATTTGACTAGTCGTAATATACATTGCAGATATCTACAATGCTTTTATGACTAGTCAAATTCTTCCATTGACTTCAATTGGAAAATATTTTCAGATATCTACAAATGAGTTTTGACTAGTAGAAATTGTAATTAAAGATATCTCCAATTTGATTATGACTAGACAAAACTTAAGTTAGAGATATCTCTAACTGGGTTTTGTCTAGTCATAATTAAATTAGAGATATCTTCAATTGAATTGCCACTAGTGCAAATCATAATTAGAGATATCTCTAACTGGGTTTTGTCTAGTCATAATCAAATTGGAGATATCTTTAATTCATCGTTTTTTAAGATATCCAAAAATAAATATGTAGATATCTTTAAATAATTTATTACTAGTCAACTTACAGTTGTAGATATCTTGAACTGGATTTTTGACTAGGCACCACTTAATTAGAGATATCTTGAATTGGAATTCGTCCTAGTCAAAACTCATTTGAAGATATCTTCAACTTAATTATAGATATCTCAGTCTGTTTTTTGACTAGGAGGATCTTTCTTTGGAGATATCTGCATTCCGCTTTGTGACTAGGAAGAATTTCAGAGTAGATATCTTGAATGAACATTCTGACTAGTCGAAATTATTTTATAGATATCTGAATTGCGTTCTCAAACCACCCCTTTGCTAAGCCCCGCCTTTTCTAACCATATTGTCTGCGCGCCAAAAAATCTCAACGGGCTGATCTGGTTTTAAGGTAATAAAATTACTGTAAAAGTAACTGTGTATGTTATTAACACTGGAATAGTAACTGCATTATTTGCAAATCGCGGGCTTGTTTTGCGTTGTCGACCATTTTCTAAGGTAATATAGTGGTCAGAGATAGCGCCTCTGGGTGGTGCTGAGGAAATGTAAGTTTCACGTCACGCATGACGGATTCGACTAGGAGCAATTACAATTCTGATATCTTAAAATATAATTGTGACTAGTCGAAACCGAATTACAGATATCTCTAATTACCTTTGCGGATATATGACGCGTCTTTTAAAGATATCTATGACATCATTACAGATATCTTAAATGGAGTTTTGACTAGTCAAAAATATATTACAGATATCTCAAATCGGATTTCTTACTAGTGCAATTATAATTGCAGATATCTCTAATTGACATTCTGACTAGTCGAATTATAATTATCACTCGTCAAAATACAATTGTTACTATCTTTAAATATATTTATAGATAGTCAGAACAAAGTTTAAAAGCTAAAACGGCTTGCCATAAGTGCAGCTTTTATTGGAAACGTAGTCAGACAGGCAGAGATCAACATCGGCGCATGTCCCCCCCAAATTCATAGTGACCCGATCCGTCCCCCGCCCTCACCATCCCTACGAAAGGCGACAAAAATGGGTAAAACAGAGGATTAACCAGTGTTTGCACTCTCTCTGAGTGACGCCGGGGCACAAATCTTTTTTTCCAAGGATGGTAGGGGAAAGTCCCGCCTTTTTTCGCCTCTGATTGGCTAGAAGGGCTCTCTCCGATTGGCTACACTAATGCGACCCCTAAACCTACCCAATAGGAGGAGACCCTTCTAGCCAATCAGAGGCGAAAAAAGGCGGGACCTTCCCCTACCATCCTTGGAAAAAAAGATTTGCGCCCCGGCGTCACTCAGAGAGAGGAGGACCTCGTGCCTATAAGAGCGGTAACCATACCATAGTGATCATATACAATTTATGACTGATCTGAGTCGGTGATTTTCTGAACTGAAAAAAAAAAAAAACGACTACAAATGCCACATAAAGGCAATGAAGAGACAAAAAAACAATCACCTCGTTTTTTCAAAAAACAAACAAATGTAAGTATCCTATGCCTGTTGACTTTCCCAGATGTGGCAGATTAGATTTGTTAAGGGGAATAACTAGTCTGACAATAATGGCACTTAGCAAACACAGCAAAAACTATTTATCGTCAGGAAATAATGTTTTATCTTATCATTTAACCGTATAAATTGACTGATGTATGTTCACTGTCGTGTAAGCCACTATAAAAATAAGTAAATTTGTATGGTGGAAGGTTTATGCAAACAACAAATAAAGGCCTACATAAACTTTTGACATCCTCTTATAGCACGAAATCATGTTTTTTTATTGTACGGAGCAACGGAGGATATAGATTCTTAAATTATGGACTATGAAAAACATTTCTTAATATGTTATACATCATTTGAAAGATAATTCTAACCTATAAATTGCAACAAACTTGTAACAAATTAATTTTTTTAGTTATTGTTTTTTGCACATAGGTTCTTTGCTTTTTTGTTCATAATGATAGACTTTGTATGCTGAGATAAGCAAATGTTTAAATAAAACATACTTTGCTGAAGACATGAGGTTTTGGTGGGTGATTGGCATACTAGTCAAATAAAAGTCTGATCATGAATTGCTAGTGGTGATCAGGTAGGCCTTTGTTTACCTTTGTTCATTGTTGTTTATCCATGATTTCAAATAAGAATCCCCCAATGGCTTTTTAGTGCAAATCATTAGCCCAAATTACGCAAAGTAACTACTTGAGCACTAGTTAAAGCCCAAATTACCCAAAATAACAAATTGAGTTTAAATAATTTGCTGACAGCTTGGTCCCCCCCAGTTAAAAAATCCTATCTGCGCCCCTTAACAACAGTATAGGCGGGCAGACAGGATCAAAGTGATTTCCAGGCGGTAGGTCAGAGGCAGGCAGAGAATCGTCAACAGAACAAGGAACAGGCAGGATCAAAACCAGATAAACAGACAAGGAAAGAACGCTTAGAAATTGTGAAATGATCAAGCAATACTTAGCCCGGAGAGGTGGGTGAGTGAACTATTTGTAGTGAAGTGATGAAGCTAATGAGTGGTGATGACGAGGAACAGCTGGCGGATAATCAGTGACTGTGTGCGGGATTCTGGGAAGTGTAGTGTGGTAAGGGAGAAGAATGGTGCGACCGGGTGACCTCTAGAGGTGAGTGGTTGTAACATGATTGACCGAATACATGACAACAATCAAGTTATGTACATCACGCGCTGTTGTTTGCTAAAGCTAAAGGTGTTTGGAGGCTACAAACAAATAATACCTGCTTTAAAATGAAACGGTGGTTAATATCCACACTTCTATATCTAATGCAAGCACATTTATAAATGCACACAAACACAAGTAGCTTCAAGATATTGTGACATTATGACATTGAAATGTTTATTGTAAATGAAGGACATCGTTTTGATGTGTAAAACTGACATTGATATTGCATTATATGTGTGATGCTGAGAGAAATGAGGAAGAATTATTCCGCATGACACAGAAATGCTTTACCGAGTACTTAGTGTTTCGGACACGTTGACCGTCGGATTAGCATGAGCGCGCCCGCGCGCGTGTGTGTGTGCCGCTCAGACCTGCTCGACTGGTTCCTGATGGCAGAACAATGTTCAACCCAACATAGAAGAACAATAAAATATAACTTTGTGTGCTTTGAGACTGGGCATAAAATCGATTTGCTGTACATTTCACGCGACGGGAGGGGTTGTTGAGGTGGGGGAGGTGCGGGGTCGCGGAGCAGCAGCGCATTTATCATGGGGGTCGCGGGCTAAAAAGTTTGGGAACCCCTGATATAAAATAATGTGAGATTAAGTGTGCATCATTAACTATAAAAGTTTTGTTTTAGATTAAAATGGAAATGATTCCTACACAAAGGAGTATCATAAAATTGGACTTACTTTCCAGCAGAGACAAAGATTTCATCGTTCAGGTTGGTGTACTCTATGGTGAGACAGTGACCAGCACTCTGTGCTGAAGCAGGACTGCCACATATAGCCTCCTTACTCTCTATGTTCCACACAACAATACTAAAACCATAAAGTAAACATGCTAAGAAAGGACTTTCTAATGAACATCTATTAATATAGAGGAAATAAAGATATTGTTTAATCAAACCACACAAAGAGACAAGAGGTGAGAAACACTAAAATATGCAATTGGAAATCAATTTAAAGATCACTGCAATAAGAAGTATTTTACCTGGCATCATCCTGTCCACCCAGAGACACCAGATACTTATCATTTGGGGAGAAGCTAAGATCTTCAACTTTAGCTTTATGGAGCACAAGACGAGCATAAATCTCCTTCTTCTCATAGTCCCAAATAATAACATCAGCCTGTAATGAGAAATGGTCACCTCATTCCAAGGTTATAAGAATAGACTATTAAGGGAGCACTGTCTTCCAGTAAAACAAAGCATCTACCAATATATGATGTTATTGAGCTATGTGTAAATTGTGTTTTCCCACTTTTATTACACCAGCTCACCTTAAAGCCCATGAAAGTGACCTGTCCAGATGCAATATAGCGTCCACTTTTAGACACAGAAATGCATGAGACGTTGTTCGTGTGGCCATGAAGGAAATCTTGTTTTCCACTTTTCAGACTCTTAATAATAACAGTGCAGCCAAGAGGATAAATAATATGTTCTCTGTCTGGATGCACTTTGAGTCCAGAAAACACATGCCCTGTATAAACAATGCAGATGCTTTGATATCGTTGAAAAATGTTCATCTCAGCAAATACTGAGTGTACTGTTTAAATTTTAAACACTAAACAATCAAATGCGAGAGGGTTCACAGTTCACCTTACCATTAAACCCAATAACTGCCACTAATGCAAGTTGAGGGACTTCCTGCGTGTCTTCTGCCATCGCGATACACCTTTCAGCTTCGGATATGAGTTGAAAAGACTTCTGGCTTCTGGAGGCAAACACATGTATCTAAGCAACAGTGCCACGCTGTGTTTGGACTCGTTGCTTAGTAGCGTAAGGAGAGTTCATTTCACTGAGTCGATTCATTTGAACTGTTTTCTTTTTTAAGAGGACAAAAATAACTCAGAATGTCTGACCTAGAATGTTGCCGATTTGTAAGTTTATTGGGATGTCATTTAAGCGATTTGGTTTTCTCGTATGAGTCATTTAAATGTACTTTAAAAAAGTCTTCCCGGGAACCCTTGCACAGCTTTTAGGTGTGTGTTCGACTGGAAACGGTGCTGTCCAGACCGAAAGCGTATGACAACAAAGTACCGCGAGAGCTATTCGACTTGAAAATCTTAGCCGAACCGACTCTTATGTCAGGAATGAATTCCCTAGTGGTGGGCAGAGCGAGGCTTCATGAAACACTGAAACAGTTGAAGCAAATGTACTGTATTGTGTCGAGGCTTCGAAACTATACCGACACCCGTCTCCACGGTGACACCTAGTGGTCAATTGCACATGTTGTCTGAAACAACTTTGACAACAAGCCCTTTAAAAAAATAAAAAATGTTGTGTTTTTGTTAATGTGGTGAGTTTTTAACATCCTCACTATGTAACTATAATATATAATAATAATAATAACTAGGTTATTTTGGTCATGAAAAATTAAAATTAATAAAACAAATCAATCCACAATGGTCTCATTTTTGTTTCTTTACAGATTTTTAATCAAAAATATTAATTGCTCTGCTGTGGAAGGGCTTAGCCTACTTCTTCTTCTTCTTTTTTTTTTTTTTACAGATAATGTCTCCAGCCTTTGAAAAAATCCTCTCACAAAAACCCACGAGGTGAAGGTGCATTAACTCCTCTTTTAAACTTTGTGGGAGTTGAGACAGATGTGCGATTGTGTGGTTTGTTCCCGCCCCTGTCAATCAAACGCAGACTCTTGTGAAACGCGCAGAAGCTTCGTTTAGACATGGTCACGTGACATGGGTGTTTTGAATCACAGATCGGAGCAGTGTTTCGAAACATCTACGTGTCGGGATCTCGACACTGTGTCGAAACGTTAGTTTCGCGTAAGCCATCCCTAGAATTCCCGCGTCTCGACACAAGATGGCGTTCACGGCAGAACATTGGTGTACGTGCCTCTCACGGAGCGTTCTTTAGAATTTGTTGCAACTGAAATAAGCCAGCTGGTTTACTTGGTTTATAATCAGAATATAGTCACTTAAATAGTCAGGTTAAGAATTAATTAGGTAAGACCACATACAAATAAATAAATACGCACCTCAGTGTTCCTCCTCGGCTAAATTCAGCTACCATCATTTTCACACTTTCGTGTTAAAAAAGCGTCAACAATTAAAGATTCATTGTCCACTTTAGTTAGATTCATTGAATAATTGAAGTGTACCTAATCGTTGAGCTTGTGGTGAACTTACTGACAGCTGTGATTACAAAGGGAGTGCTGTACTCGTTTTCTGTGTAATTCATTCACAAGAAAAGTTGTTTTACATGAGATTTTGTACTTAATTTCACCTTGACAAAATGTATTTGTAAACCTAGTGATTATATTTAATAGAGCCCCAGAGGTTGATGTCACGCAATCTAAACTCTTTTGGCAGGCCATCGAGAGAGCGCTAGAGCGGCAATAGCATTGGTATGATTGTGGTCCGAACAATAATTTAAAACCACTCTGCCTGCCAGCATGGAGGATTAAACAGAATGGGTCATGTGACATCCGGAACTCTATATTCAAAAGCAAAACTGAGGCTGCATCCGAAATCACCTACTCAGGTAGTTACTTAACTATAGACATATACACTAGATGTCGCCTGGGGGTTCTCAGCATGCGTCAAAACCGCCGCCATCTTGGAACAGGGGTCTTGTCATAGGAAGTAGCTCGGTAACGCTGCTGTCTTCGCCTGTACTTTTGAATTCATGGACGATGCCGGACTTTTGTGCTGCGTATGGGTGTTCAAATGAAAGAAATATAAAAACCAGACAGCAAGGGATTACATTTCACAAGTGAGAATGTGTTTTATGATATTGAATGTTCCGAAATTCTGGTTACGTTGGTTCGCTTCAGTCTTTGGTTAATGACCGCAGCTAATCCATGCTAGTTACCCATTAGTTTTTGACAGTTAGGAAAACCAACAATGAACAGAATGTATTTATATCAATGTAATGTGATTGTAAGATGTTGGAAATATGGACAGTTGATTTGGTCTCTATTCAATAGTTTCTCCGACTGGCGCTGTTGTGTCCGAGTTCAGTCTCCGTCTATTTCCAGTCAGCATTCTTGGATAACGGAGATGAGTCTTAAGTTAAAACAAATTAACAAGTTTACCCAAACATACTGGTTCTTGCTATTTACCCCGATTGTATCTGGTGAGCTGCGACGTGACGGGAAAAACAGAAACTGTTTAAAACAACAAAAACCCGGGAACAAACCCTTTCAGCCAGTCTTTATTCTGCTCTCACTTGGCTATGTCCCTTGAAGTACACTAAATACTATGGACTTATGGATTTGTTTTTGTAGATTCTGAAGCTCTTAATAAGGACATTAAAAATTGACCCATGCTTTTTTGCTTAAAGGTGAAGACCCAACTTAATGCATGTTTTGTAAGATTCGCTTATCTGTCAAACATATTTTATTAGATTGTCCTGGACTTAACACAAGCAGAATGCTTGAGTTACTTCACTTAAGGACATATTTAAAAGATTATGCCCAAAAAGGTTTTGGATTTTTTTTTATCATATGTTAATTAAAAAAAATTGTATAATATGACTTGCTGTTTATACTTGCTTTGTTTTTATTGTATTTATATGATATTTGTGTTTTTGTAATTGAATTTTTGCCATGAAAATAGCTTTGATTTTGACATGGCATTAAATAAAATAATCTGAATCTGTTTGTAGATTCCCAAGTGATAAACAGAGACGTCAATGATAAACGTTCCTCTCAAATTTGTGATTTGCTTCGTAGGCTAAGGTAAGTAGCGATAGTTCATTCGAAGTTTACTCAAGTGGAAGAATGTGACTAATAAACTTAAGCCTACTAGCACTATGCATTATATTTTTAAAAAGTAGATTATCTTAATATCAAATACTTAAATTTTCTCTGGACTCAAAGATAAATACATGTCTGACCGTCGGAACGAACCAAAAAAAACCTAGAAAATCGCATTCATGACCATTTATGGTGATTTTATTTCTGTTAGACCTTTGCCTACATTGACGCTGATGCATTGAAGAAGAGGAGTCCCCTGTTCCAAGATGGCGGCTCTATTGATGCATTCGTTCAAATGAACTGCCGTAGCCAGGCGACGTCTAGTGTATATGACTGGCTGCGTCCGAAATCGCCTACTCAAAGAGTAGGTACTTAATTTCAACAAGTAGGTACTTAACGAGTGCTAAAAGAGTATGAATGAAATCTCGTTGAGTATAAATGCGATCCGGATATCATCCGGCATGTTGACGTTATCATGTGACCTACAACGTTATCGCAAGCGCAACAACTTAAAAGATATGAGTGACAGGTTTAATTCATCTATCTGTAAATATCTTGATAGAACTTGCTCATTTTGTGGTCTTGAAGAAACAGCTCCCCATTTATTTTGTGATTGTAGTGTAACCAATTGGTTACTGTTCTTATATTTTCAACCCTACTAATGTGACCCACAGTTTTATCATATATATATAAATATATATATATATATATATATATATATATATATATATATATATATATATATATATATATATATATATATATATATATATATATATATGAAAACCCAAAAACGCAATCTCTTGAATATGTTGTTAATTTATTTTAAATGCAAAAATTTTCCTCCACAAGCAAAAGTGACTTAAATCTCGATTGCTTCCCTTTTTCTTGAATTTCGTTCATTCGTCGTTTCATTCATCCACACCACAGCGTAGCCACAAAGGTAGACACCATCAGAAGGTTTTGAGCACGACCCATCAATATAGATATGCTTCCCCCCAACCAGGGGCGTATCCAAAAGATCGGCCCTGGAGGAACATGAGGAAGTCAATTCAATGATGCAATCATGATCTGTCACATTAGTTAATGGATGCAGATGGCTTAATGGTGAGATTTTTGGTAGCCAGCAGAGTTGCCTCATAAACTGAACGTCGTTGCGCTGTCATATGCTGTGTTTGCATGTTGTGCAAAATAGCTCCTACCTGATGGGAGGTATAAAGGATCAATGGATGCGACAGGACAATTCTCTCTACCATCTGTACAATCAGAGCAGCCCCAGCTACCGCCCGCGGGCATGCTGGCATACCTGAAGCTATATTATCTAGTTTCCTAGACAGGTACGCTAATGGTCTGTACATGGAGCCGTGCTGTTGCAACAGGACGCCAAGGGCCACACCCTCCGCCTCACGAATATGCAGGTGAAAGTCTTGGGAATAGTCGGGAAGGCCCAACGCAGGTGCTATGGTGATGGCTTCTTTCAATACAGTGAAATGCAGTTCCGCTTCATCCGTCTACTGTAAAAGAGTACTTGGAGGGGGTTTGTAGTCAGTCAGGTGTCTCAAATGTCTGTCATGCAATGCACAATCAGGAATCCAAGATCTGCAATAATTCACTAACCCCAAGAAGCTTTGAAGCTGTTGTACAGTTCAAAGGGACTTCATTTCTCTGATCAACTGGACCCTGTCTGTTGAGATTGCTTTCAAACCTGGCATTATGATGTGTCCCAGGTACGTCACCTTCGACTTGACCCACTGAAGCTTTTCTTTCGAAGCCTTGAATCCATCTTTTGGGAGGCCTTTTCACAGTCTTCCTGTGTTTCCCCGGAAACCAGGATGTCATCTGCATATTGAAGCACACAAACTGTAGAAGGCAAATCAGTCATTTTAGCCAATGTTCTTTGCACTGCTGCCGAGAAAACAGCGGGTGAGTCAATGAAACCCTGTGCAAGGCGTGTCCACGTCAGCTGTCTACCTTGAAATGTAAAAGCTAAAATAGGCTGTTTCTGGATGTACAGGTACAGAGAAGAATGCTGCGCAAAGATCAATAACTGTGAAATATTTGTGGGTACACGGAATAGAATTGATAACAGTTGGAACATCAGGTACAATAGGAGCTAAAGGTGTTATTAATTGGTTCATTACTCTCAAGTCCTGAGTCAATCGCCATGTCTTTTCATCCGCCTTGACCACCGGATTCACAGGTGTGTTGTACGGTGAGTGTATGGGTATGAGGACACCCTGCTGCACAAAATTATCAATCAGTGGTTTGATACCAAGTTCCTTGTCTTTGGACAAAGGATATTGTTCAATATAGACTGGTTTGTTAGTCTTTAATTTTAGCCTTATACGGTTCCATGTCTATAAAACCTGTGTCATCTTTGTATTGTGACCACAAAGATGGATTAATCATGTGATGCACCATCTGAGGCGTGTCTGGTTGTAGCTCACTGTGCTGTGGTTCACTGGGCTCCTCCCATGTTAATGTTGGCAAAGGATTCACAGAGACCTGCAAACTAGACTGGAAGGAAAACACAACTTGTTTATCCGTAAAGTTAATGTCCATGTTCAATTTATGCATGAGATCTCGTCCCAATAAATTCATTGGAGCTTCTGGAATAATTGTGAATTTGTGAAAAAATGGTTTGAATGCAGGGCTTTTACCTCCAAAGGGGGCGTTACAGGGCATGCAATGCTAGTTCCAGATATACCTACAGAATTAACTATTCGATTACTAAGTGGGCCTTCGTAATAGATCGATGAGATCGACGTCACATCAGCCCCAGAGTCCAAAAGGAACGTCTGTGGTTGACCATGTAACATCAAAGTGATATAAGGTAAATCCTTACTATGATTTGAGAAAGCTAAGGTTACCATTGATAAATCTGGAACTAATTTCTGGCGTCATTGCTGATTCTTTGGCCACATGGTAGGATAATTTCCTGTGTCATTCCTGTGTTGTTGTGGCTTTGCCCACGGCTTCCCCATTTGTCGCCCTCTCCATGCTCTGCAATCGCTGCGGACGTGACCTCTTTTCCCACAGAAATAACACACTAAGCGTCTTGGTTGGGCTGCGGGCTGTTTTACTTCCAACTTTTGGTCGTGAACTTTCGATTGAGGGTTTTGTGTTGTAAACATTGCTGTCTCGGTTTTGACTGCGAAACCACCAGATGAATCTAGTTCCCTAATTCTCTCACCTAATGCGTCTATTTCCATATTGTGAAGGTTGGTAGTGGTGATTCTGATTAATTTTGCGTTCAAAGCCTGCATATTGTTAAAGAAAGTGTTAGCAAACAGAGCTTTCATGTCAGTACTTGTTGGAAGTTTCATATTTATTGCGTTTGCAGCTCTTGTCCATACCATCGCATTCTGGCTGGATGCCTTAGTTCCACTTCCTCTACTCTCCTTTTTAAAATCAGTCTGCAACTCTTCAGGTTTCGTTACGCAAGGTGCAGAGGGGTCATGGCCTGCACAGTAGAGCGGTAGGTTTGCTGCTGCGAGTCTCTTTTGTTGAGATACGAACGCTGTTACATTTTTTTTCTCAGGTCCTTCGTCCCAAGTCTTCTTCATTTCTTTCCAGACATTAAAACTTTTCGTCATATAAGTATAATCCCATTCTGGATCGCCCCACCCTTCTTTCACTAGACGCTTTGCCAATTGCATATTTTCCTCGGTAAACGAACCCTCTCTTGGATACGTGAGTTCAATTTGTGGTTTCATCTATTCGGACCATCCAGCCAAATTACTAATATACGGTTTGGTGTAAATTCCTTGGTCGTTTCTATACATGAATTCAGCCGGCATTTCATTGGGTAATGGTCTAGAGACTGAACCTCCCATCTTCCACTTGTAGTCTATTATTGATTAGTTTCAGTTGTTAGTAAGCGTGCGCAAAGATTTCTGTACTAAATTGCTCAACCCCAACTGTTATGCATGTATCGTATTGTGACGTGGGTGATGGTCCTAGGTTAGGCTCACACAAGACTTTTGTCCTGATCGCCTCTAAAATCACCTTCTTTTATTTGGGTGTTTTAATCTAATGTTGGGCTCTCGCCTTGTCTGTCCAGCTTTGCCAAACAGAGTCCAGGTCGCCCCTAAAAACACCTTCTTTTATGTCACAATATTTCAACACGCAATGACAATTGAAATTATGTTTTATCAATACTGAAAAATTACAAATTTGTTTTTACGTAAACTAATATGCGCTGCCGTGATCCGAGAGCACAGTGTGATCAGTACTGTACCCTCCAACCACCATCCCAGTTAATAGCTAATTAAAGCTACCGTTGTTGCGTTCCGGCGAAACACAATGGCCGTAGTTGCCACAGTGTCACAACGATGGATATTTCTCCACTAACAATTGGTGATTCCCAATCACTCCTGCGCTAATAGTTAATTAAAACTACTGTTTGCCAGCCGTAGTGGCACAACA
The DNA here is from genome assembly GCA_038088235.1 of Zacco platypus. Classification (NCBI taxonomy): domain Eukaryota; kingdom Metazoa; phylum Chordata; class Actinopteri; order Cypriniformes; family Xenocyprididae; genus Zacco; species Zacco platypus. Next base: position 15,792,959 of record CM076074.1, read on the forward strand.
ATGGAAGGTGCTTTCCACTAGCCTACAAGTGATTACAAAAAGAAAGAAAACTTTTCATGCGTCCACGAGATTGTTTTCAACAACAGGATCCTACGGGGTAGTGCTTTATTCAGAAAGACACTTACCCCCCTCCGTAGGTCCTCCGATCCTCGGCGCGCTTTTTCTCTTTTCCTGGTTCTCAGGGAGAATCCCCCCCGTTCGCGGACGAGCCCCCAAACTGTAAGATAAAAATAATTTGGATATTGAATATTTCAAGAAACCCTTTGAGGTTGAGCAATGCAGCAAGAAATACAGGATCGATCCAAGAAATGAGACTGACACAGAGTGTAGTTCAATCATGGACACAGTTTATTCGCTCTCCAGGGGTACAAATTATAGGTGAAAAACAAGAAGTGAAACCATCCATTTAGCAACTGGAAATACATATAAGGACATGATTACAATCACATGGTTTCTGGGTTAGTCTGAGGGGCAAACAAGATGAGACAATGTCTAGATATTTGTCCAATGGGACACAAGAAAAAGTCTCAAGTCATCAGAACAGAACACATGGTCATCAGTAGACAGGCACAAGATGTTTTGAACCTTACAGCAAGTTTAATCAATATCAAGATATTTAAAGATGAATTAAATCTGTCATTCATATCTTTTAAGTTGTTGCGCTTGCGATAACGTTGTAGGTCGCATGATAACGTCAACATGGTGGATGATTTCCGGATCGCATTCATACTCAACGAGATTTCATTCATACTCTTTTAGCACTCGTTAAGTACCTACTCATTGAAATTAAGTACCTACTCACTGAGTAGGCGATTTCGGACGCAGCCTGTGAGTGTGTGGTGTAGTCCAAAGTGAAGTGCCCTCTAGAGGCTGTCCCGAGCACTTCAGCTGTCGATCGTTACGTGTGTGTGTGTGTGTGTGTTTATTCCACTAGCCACTATATATACACTTCCACTATATATATATATATATATTATACAATAATTTGGTGATTTTTGTCATTGAATATGAAATATAGATGCATTTTACTTTGACAAACATCTCACATGTCAAGTTGTTGTCTGTTTTGTTTGCTTGCAAATGGAAATAGTTTCTTTAATATTTTGTTATAGAGGACTGGTTGATATTTCATTAACATTAAAGTGTTAGTTCTATTGAAACTGATAGTTCTGTCATCATTTACCCACCTTCAAGTTGTTCTAAAACGGTCGACTTTTGTTCCTCTGGAACCAAATTGAAGATATTTTTTAACTTTCTTCATTTATTTTTTCCATCCATAAAAGTCTAGGTAATCAATATTTTCAGGCTTCAAACTGTACATGAAGACATGTAAAAGTAGTCATCAAACATGGTAAATGGAAGCTCATGTTGTAATGAATTCGGCCTGTTGTCTTCTGTCCACTTGCCACCAGATGTCGCCCTCTCATTCTATGGACTCTGTCACACGAACTACATTTCCCACAAGCCCCTCACCCCAGTCACTGATCACCCCAGCCAGCTGTAGCACATTACCTAGATCTGATTACACTCACATCCCATCACTTTATAAGCACTACTCTCACTTGTATTTCACTGCTAAGTATTGAACTAACCTATTGTATCCATTCCCTTGCATTATTCTGTTTATTGTTTTCTCGTTGTGACCTTGGACTGTTTTCCCGTGTTTGAACCTCTGCTGCCTGCCTGTAGTGGGGGGCAGAGCGAGGCTTCATGAAACACTGAAACAGTTGAAGCAAATGTGCTGTATTGTGTCGAGGCTTCGAAACTATACCGACACCCGTCTCCACGGTGACACCTAGTAGTCAATTGCACATGTTGTCTGAAACAACTTTGACAACAACCCCTTTAAAAAAATAAAAATGTTATGTTTTTGTTAATGTGGTTTTAACATCCTCACTATATAACTATAATATATAATAATAATAACTAGGTTATTTTGGTCATGAAAAATTAAAATTAATAAAACAAATCAATCCACAATGGTCTCATTTTTGTTTTTTTATAGATTTTTATTCAAAAATATTAATTGCTCTGCTGTGGAAGGGCTTAGCCTACTTCTTCTTTTTTCTTTTTTTTTTTTTTACAGATAATGTCTCCAGCCTTTGAAAAAATCCTCTCGCAAAAACGCACGAGGTGAAGGTGCATTAACTCCTCTTTTAAACTTTGTGGGAGTTGAGACAGATGTGCGATTGTGTGGTTTGTTCCCGCCCCTGTCAATCAAACGCAGATTCTTGTGAAACGTGCAGAAGCTTCGTTTAGACATAGTCACGTGACACGGGTGTTTTGAATCACAGATCGGAGCAGTGTTTCGAAACATCTACGCGTCGGGATCTCGACACTGTGTCGAAACGTTAGTTTCGCGTAAGCCATCCCTACCTGCCTGACCTCTGCCTGTTTCCTGGATCTTGTACCTTTGCTGCCTGTCTCGATTCCCTGTCTGTCCCCGTTAATGTCTTTGGTTTGCCTTTGATGTTTTACTGCTGTTTCCTTGACCATTGCCTGTTTGACTACGTTTGTAAATAAAGCTGCATTTGGATTTCTACTGACTCATCATTACACATGTGTACACCATTGAGGTTAATATTCACGTGTTAAATGCATACAGTTGAGTTTCTATTTAACCTATTTGATGTGCTCTGTGTATGTGTAGTGATCCTTGTTTATGCCAAAAGGCTAAATTAAATCTGTTCATCATATAATGCAATCATATCTCTTTAGAAGATTAAACTGCTCGATTTTATATGGGTTTCTTTAACAATGTCTGCATGTTCCTTTTACTTTATTTAGGTTCACAAAAAATGATAAATCCAGCCGCAGCTGAAGTCAAACAAAATTGTTTAGATTTTTTGGGTGTGTATTTGTTTGGAGCTAAGCTTATCAGAACTTTGCCCACAGCTGATTGGTTTAGTTTTGATTTGCGATCTCTTACCCAGAATAAAACCTGCTCCACAGCAAAGTAAGTTACCATTCCAATGAACACAAAACCAATCCACCATCTTGAACTTCCCAATTTAGCCATTGCAACTGGCTTTCTGCTACAGTATTTTACTCCGCTTACATTTACACCTCTTTTTATATCCATTTTATTCACCACAGCCACGATTCAATCTCAGTTGCATCTCTTTGGTGTAAAAGTTCTTTTTATTTAAAACATTTTACATTTTAATTTCTATTAAAATTCAGCAAACGTCTGTTTGAATACTGTCTTTAAAAACTGTAGTTATTACAGAAATATAGTGAATGACTGGACTACAAATATTAAAAAATAATCTAACAAGGCACATAAAAAAGTCTTAATAATAAAATGGCATTGTGGAATGCTAAATGATATTTACAGTTTCTGTTCATACTGCAGTTGCACAACAGTGTACATGTACAGTAGTCCAACACTGCATTTCACTAAATTAATATCCTTAGTTTCATCTAATGACATGATGTGATTTTGCCAGTTTGACCTATGGACACATTCCTCCACAGCCCTCCCCAGTGTCTTCAGTGTGAAAGCAGCAGTGGAACAGACAAAGAATGCTGGATACCCCATACCTCTAGAGACTGGATCTTGAAGCATCCCCTGCAGAGAGGTGGACTTTCAAATGTATCACAGTGTTCAGAACAGCCAGCTGTCAGATCAGCCTGCAGGTAGAGCGCATGGCCACCGTCGCCACCTACAAGATAGGCCGCAAGTAAAGGAGTGTATACACAACATTTCATCTATATTAAGGAAGAGATTATTTTTCCTAGTAATGTTGACATAGGGAACGTTCCAGCATGTTTGCAGGTGAAATGTGAGCACAGGGTATGCAAATATGAAGCCTGAGAGGGAGCCACGTTGTTTATGATAACAATGGGGGATAACTGAGCCTGAAATATAGGGGTGAATTCAGGTTGATTGGGATATTTTTCCCAAGTCATCTCAATGTCAAAAAGTGTCCCAATCACCCTGAATTCCCCCCTATATTCCTTCACACTTCATATAAGTTTAATAAACAAGTCTTTTGTGAAAAAAAGCTCACCAATAAAAAGTGTCTCATCATCTCCTGCCATGAATTTGGCAGTTGACAATGTGCAGAATGAAGCACACTCGTATCTCTGGTCGTGAGAGGTCACACTTAGTCTGTCAACACAAGTGTTTATTTGAGAGCTGGTGGAGAGTATTTGATCTTGAGAGGAATCACTATTGTCAGACATTCCAGAGATCTGCAGCACTGTACGCTGGTACCGTTCCATTCCTGGACGTAGCTGAAAAGTTGATTTGCGATTATGAATTAAGCAATCTACCCCAAATCATATTCTGGTGCATACAATGCAACGTCAAGTACAATTTAAAGCACAACAAATCAATTGAATCAAATGGCAAATGGAGACTTACTCACAGTGAAAACAAAGCACTCTCCTGTGCCAAAGAACTTCACTCCTATTTCATCGCAATTCTTGTGAGCCCAATCAGAAGACAAGAAAGCTCCACAAATCTACGGCGACATGAACAAAATAACTTAAATGTAACAAAATATTGAGATTTCAGCATTTCTGTTAGATTTTGTACAGCTACACATTAAAACAAGATGGTTCTTTAAAGGTGCGTTATACACATAGTAACATTATTTAGAACCATATTGTCCGAAGAACCGGTTTATGCTAAAATGGTTTTGTGTTAGAGTTTTCGGCTGTCTATTTCCACCTTTTTATAAAAAAAAAAAAAATGTTTCAAAGCCTCATTATAGATTTTCTGGAGCCTAACCATCTGACCCAGATTGTCATGACACTCTTAACAGGTACTTGATGTCCTTTCTAAAATGTCTATTAATTTTAATTCTCAAACTGTAGCTACCAATCGTGTTTTTCTCTTTTCCTTTCTTTCTTTCTTTTTTTTTTTTTAAGAACTTGTATGAGAACAGCTCTGTTCAGTTGAGGATACTTCTACTTTTCTTCTCTTCTTCACTAAGCAAGTAAGTGACAAAGATGATGCATGATTTTTATCACTTATCCATTTTAACATTGTAAAGTGTTTGCATACTGTCCATATACAATAGCTTTTGGCCTTAATAAACTTAATTGCTTTTACTTAAACAAATGGATGAGACACACTGCAACTCTAAACACATTTGTGTATTTCTACCCAGACAGATGTTGTAACACCCCACAAACTCATCATCTGCAGAGAGAAACTGCCACTCAATTACATCAAAATGCATACATAAATAGATAGACATAAAAACCCCATTGTTAAGATATTTCACTGGAACTTCGTTACATTTGTTTTGTGTTTCTTCTTCATGTTCACTGTTAACTACCATTAATGTATTATTTGTTCATTTTTGCTACAATTTCCCATGTCAATAAAAAGTATCTAATTGACAAATTGCCACCAGTTTTTTTTTATGTATTTTAAACCCTAATAGATCCTGACAGAAGGGGAACAAACATAATACTAATAAATAATATATAATAAATAATAGTATTAATGAAAATAAACTATTATCAAGAAGATTCTTTATAACACAGTTAAGGTTTTATAGCACTTTTTAAAGCATGGCTCTTTATATAAATAATTTTTAAAAAAAAGTTCTATTCAGCACCAAAAAGGGTTCTGCTATTGCTAACAAGCTGAAGAACCCTAATCTGGCAGCCAATTTTCTTAAGAGTGTTTTATTATTGAATTACAGATCAATACAGACATACCTCCTCATCTGTAGTTTTCAAGAGTAAAACAGTTGGATCATGCCCCTCAACTTTGGAATAAAACCTTGAAAAAAGAAACATATTTTGAGATTTATGCATATGAAAAATAATATTTAATATAATTAACATTATTTGCATTGATATATATAATAAAAATATATATTAAATATTAAATTAATGTTTTTCATTCATTAGTCATGGGTTGTTTAATGTTTCAACCACTTGCTAAAAACAAATAAAAAAACTAAGAAGTATTAGGCCTACATTATGAAATGGATTATTAACTTATAATTAATATTATTATTACTATTAGTTATATTATCAATAATGATGATGATGATGATTGCAGTTTAGTAAAGTTTAAATGTATTTTAAGCATTTATAAAAATATGATCTTATACAATTAAATCAATTAAATCATATTTTCAAATTATAAGTTTATATTCATGTCATGATTCATTTGAGTGTGCCTGTGTAAAAATAACATACGAGGAGAGACTTCTGCCATGAACATTTGTGCTAAATAGTTGCAGAGGACTGAATAGAGCAAATCGCTCAGGAATCCAAGCCCAGACCACCCTCATCTCTGTTTCAGTCACTACAGTGGAGCTGAAGTTCTGAAAATCCATTGCTTGGTATGAACTAGGAGATAAAACATTTGTTTCAGTTTTAATTGTTAAAATAAATAAATAAATAAAAAAAAATAAAAAGATTTTCATATGTAAACCCTCACCTCTTATTGTGGATGTCCTTATGAATTAGTGCATGCTTGTTGGCATTGAAAAGATAAGTTAGTTCTTTGCGTGTGGGGAGCTGTATTTTAAAAGCCCTCTGAAGCAGTTCGTCAATAGTACTGTGCCGTGCCACATTCTTCACAAAACTCTTAATGTCTTGTCTGAAGTCATCGACACGGGCCACTCGTGAGGACACAGAGACTTTGTAAAGGCTGAGAAGAGCAAGAGCTACACGGTATAAAACTTTGTAGCCCTCCATTAGATAGACATCCAGGACTCTGATAGCGTATGTAAAAGGTAGATCGGCAAAGATCCACATGATCCAGTCAGAGTAGAACTCAAACAGGTTCTGGTGAGAGCTAGCTATTAGCTTCCGGATTCCCGTGCAGTATTTATTGGCAAGGTCACCAAAAGTCATGCATGAAGCACGTGAAGTGAGGAAAGTCTGGTCGATGTAACGCTTTTTAGAGTCTGTGTAGGTCACCAGGGAACAAATACTGTGGAAGCACTGGGCTTCATCCTCACTGAAGTGCAAGAGAAGGGACACCAGAGCGGGCAAAATGGGACAGAAGGTGACATCAGGTAAATGGTGATTTATACAAATGAGAATTTTTTTCACTGAATTCAGACCTGCTTTATTTAGGCAGTATCGGGGAATTTCCCCATCCTCCATAAACTTTGGGAAAGGGTGTGTGCTTGTTTGAAATTCCGCAAAGAGCTTCCCAACTAGCCCATGGTAAGTGTCCACATCAGCGTTGGTGGATGTGCTCTCGATGTTGTGGATGATGTGCTGGTAAGCCTTGGCTCTGAGAGTATGAGGCAAGGACCAGAATCCTGTACGGCCCATTGATTTGAGCTCATAATGGTCACTTGAGAGGATTTTCCGATAACGGATGGCCGCCTCTGGGTAAATCTTTTCCCAGTCTACATACTGACCGTATTTCATTCTAGAAGAAGAGCTTATTTCCCAGTTATCCACCTCAGAAATGGTCATCATGGGAATGCCCTTTAAACTTCCTTTATTTCCTGTTTAAATGATGAAGCATCTTTCAGAATCAGCTGTGACAGTAGTATCTTTGATATATTAAAGGTGCAATTGCACTCAATTTAATTTAACAATAGTAATGTTATAATTGACGTTCTAAAGAAAATTCAACACAAATGTGAAAATGTAATTTTTACATGATGTCTTGTCATCTGAAATTTCTCAATAGGAATGTCTATGAGCATGTGTACTAATTATTTTATCATTTAGTTGGATATTGCTTTAAGTTGGGACTTTGCATTAGGGATGCACTATATATATATATATATATATATATATATATAGTATTCAGACCCCCTTAAATTTTTCACTCTTTGTTTTATTGCAGCCATTTGCTAAAATCATTTAAGTTCATTTTTTTCCTCATTAATGTACACACAGAATTCTTGATATTTTTGCAGATTTATTAAAAAAGAAAACCTGAAATATCACATGGTCCTAAGTATTCAGACCTTTTGCTGTGACACTCATATATTTAACTCAGGTGCTGTCCATTTCTTCTGATCATCCTTCAGATGGTTCTACACCTTCATTTGAGTCCAGCTGTGTTTGATTATACTCATTGGACTTGATTAGGAAAGCCACACACCTGTCTATATAAGACCTTACAGCTCACAGTGCATGTCAGAGCAAATGAGAATCATGAGGTCAAAGGAACTGCCTGAAGAGCTCAGAGACAGAATTGTGGCAAGGCACAGATCTGGCCAAGGTTACAAAAAAATTTCTGCTGTACTTAAGGTTCCTAAGAGCACAGTGGCCTCCATAATCCATAAATGGACGACGTTTGGGATGACCAGAACCCTTCCTAGAGCTGTCTGTCAGGCCAAACTGAGCTATCGGGGGAGAAGAGCCTTTGTGAGAGAGGTAAAGGAGAACCCTTCCAGAGATGCAGTTGGCAGATGGGAGAAAGTTGCATAAACTCAACCATCATTGCAGCCCTCCACCAGACGGGGCTTTATGGCAGAGTGGCCCGATGGAAGCTTCTCCTCAATGCAAGACACATGAAAGCCTGCATGGAGTTTGCTAAAAAAAACACCCTTGAAGGACTCCAAGATGGTGAGAAATAAGATTCTCTGGTCTGATTAGACCAAGATAGAACTTTTTGGCCTTAATTGTAAGCGGTATGTGTGGAGAAAACCAGGCACTGCTCATCACCTGTCCAATACAGTCCCAACAGTGAAGCATGGTGCTGGCAGCATCATGCTGTGGGGATATTTTTCAGCTGCAGGGACAGGATGACTGGTTGCAATGGAGGGAGAGATGAATGCGGCCAAGTACAGGGATATCCTGGATGAAAACCTTCTCCTGAGTGCTCAGGACCTCAGACTGAGCCGAAGGTTTACCTTCCAACAAGACAATGACCCTAAGCACACACAGCCAAAATAATGAAATTCTTGAATGGCCTAGCCAGAGCCCTGACTTAAACCCAATTGAGCATCTCTGCAGAGACCTAAAAATGGCTGTCCACCAACGTTTACCATCCAACCTGATAGAACTGGAGAGGATCTACAAGGAGAAATGGCAGAGGATCCCCAAATCCAGGTGTGAAAAACTTGTTGTATCTTTCCCAAAAAGACCTCATGGCTGTATTAGATCAAAAGGGTGCTTCTACTAAATACTGAGCAAAGAGTCTGAATACTTAGGACCATGTGATATTTCAGTTTTTCTTTTTTAATAAATCGGCAAAAATGTCAAGAATTCTGTGTTTTTCTGTCAATATGGGGTGCTGTGTGTACATTAATGAGGAAAAAAATGTACTTAAATGATGTTAGCAATATAACAAAGATTTTTGCTGAAATAACTCTGTTTCTTCTTAGTTTTTCCTATTTTTTTCTAATCAATTATGTACATTGGGGTTTTATTTTACATCTAATTTTGTTAAATAATGTTTATTTCATTTTTAAAATTTTATGTGTGTTACCATGATGGTGTTTAGAGTTTGTGCGAATGACACTGTGTACCTTCTATATAGTGGTGTTGTCTTTCTCAGCTTATGAAAAAGCAGCTTGTGATGAGCTTTGTTTATTTATGTGACTCTCATCAAATCTGTGTTTGGTGGCTGGCAGTGTATTACAAGTAAGTAAGTAAGTTAAGCCTTTATTTGTTCGCAGTGGGGAAATTGCATAGGTACAAAGATTTTGTACAATGTTACAAAACAGATATTAGTACTTCAGTATTAACTGATATAATGTTAATTTATCAACATATGGTAAATTAACATTATATCAGTTAATGCAAAAAGTTTTACTTACCGTTTTCTTACTGTTCAATAACAGATTTTTTTTTACAGTGTGTAAAATAAAGTTATGACCCGTAATTATTACAATATAAACCTTTAAATTATAACGCTTTGAACTGTAAAATAGTGCTGTCCCATAAAACCTGAAACGTTGCTACCGTATTTTTTATGGTAAAGTTCTGGCAACCACAATTTACTCTAAAAAAATTTAGGATTATTACCGTAATTTTTATTCAGATTTTTATTTATTTATTTATTTATTTTTACAGTGTAGTAAGTTGTAAGTTGTGATGTCTAAATTCACTTTTTGAAAATTGATTCTGGTTTGGAAAATATTGTATTTAATACAATTATCATTACAATTAACTTATCTTTAAAAAGCTCCTACTTTTTACCCTGATGATTTAATCATATACTCATTATTTGGGGATAAAAAGCTGTGTGCATTTCAGGGATAAATTAATGGGAAATTCAATTAAATTGTATTTAGATGTGATATATTTGTGATTATTTATGATTTTAACAATGCTGGCCAAGGGCTTTAAATGTGACTTTTAAATAAATAAATAAATAAAAAGATCTCATTTACGCACCTGTAAGATCCTTGCTGGCCCATTTGCTTGAATTTCCTTTAGGTCTTTTGATTGGAGGCTTTGCAGAGATACATGTCCCACCAGTGTTTCTTTTCCCATCCTCACGGTGTAGTGATCTTGATCTTGGTCTCAGAGCATTGCATCTGCTAAAATTTCCTGGTCCCTCATCATCTGTGTCACAAGCATAAAAGGATCTTGAACGAGGTCTAGTATGGCTTCTGTCCTTGTCAGTCTCTCCTGTTAAGTGTTTTGCCTCTCCAGAACTGTTAAGAGACCGAGAGCGTAGTCTGCCACAATTTGTCCGGTCTGCAAACTGAGCATTACTGCCACCCTCCACATTCCGGACATTCACATTTGTGGACCCAAAATGGGCACATGCAACATTTGAAGTAACCTGAAGCATTGCCTCACCAGTTCACATAACAAATACAAAAAGTGATGTTCACGGTAGGTTTGTTCTCTTTGTGATGCCCTGAGACACCTGTGCTTTGTTCAGATGATGTGACAGTCAGGTGATCTGCTCAGGTGGTTGAAATACTACTGTATACACAGTGGAAAATTTCAGACTGCCTTTGTTATTTCTGTCTTAGCAATCAGCTGTGAATACTTCAGTATTAACACTTCTGTAATTAAAGCTATAATACAACATATAAATAAAGACATACACACTAGGTAATGACTTACAAACAACAATTAATTATTAATTACAATTAATATATATATTATTTAATTATATTATTATTTAATATTATTTAATTTTTTTATGTATTTTTGTGTAGCAGAAGCCATAACATCATTGTTACAGGATCAAATGCATATGGATGTATGATATGTATATATATATATAAACAGTTGGAACAGCATTGGCATAATCATCTGAAATCATTTATAACACCTCTATAAGAAATGTACTTTATTTACTCTAACTCCTTCTGTGTTTGGAAAAATATTCTTGTCTTCTTGAAATGTCACAGAGTGTTTATACCAGACACATGTTAATGAGTGTTTTTCCAGGAAATTTTAAATGTCTGTGCTTCTTGTTTTCAACACACTGTTATTTATTCAAACATATATGTTTGGATGTGAAACAATTTGGTGAGGCTTAAAATGGGGGCTAATATCATTAAATAAGATGCTAAACCTGTTCTTTTTGTTAGAATGTTACGTTAACACACTTGGGTTGAGGTTTATCTTATAAACATTGTGCTGCTTCATATTAAGTGTGATTTCAGTCAGAGAACTCCACATAAATCAAATCAAATGAATTTAATGATCAAAGTAAACTTCACATACAATGTTTTGCTGTATCTCCTTGATAAAATTGGAGCAGTTTTAAAATAAGACAAAAGACAGAATAGTAAGCTACAGGTAACTGTGCCACCTCATGATTTTAAAAGAAATTTATAATTTACAATAAGATTGTAAATTTAGATGTTACATGTCTTTGTGTTTTGGACTTTGGTTTTCATTTGTCACCTTGTTCAGTTTTTCTCTCCACTCTTTAGTTACCATGGTTATGTTATTATTAGTTCCTAGTTATCAGCTGTGTGTGATTAATTAGTCTCGTTTGCTCCCATGTCTGCTGTGTTTATACACCCTCAGTTTCTGTCTCTTCTCTGTCTCTATTAGTTTTGGATGTGTTTTTCCATCCATTCTTGTCCTCCTGTGCTTCCCTGAGTCCATACTCAAGCCACCCCAGTCCTCTGTCCAGCGAACAAGATGGCTGCCATCCCAGGGCCTCGTCCCAAGATGGCTGCCATGCCCTAGTGCCCTCTGTGCCTCCATGGTGCCCTAAACTGCCTGATCCACTATAGTGCCCTGAACTGCCAGCTTCGCCCTTGTCACCTGCACGGCCAGTACCACCCTGGAGGCCTTCTAACCTGCCAGCATCTGCCCTCGACCTCCAGGGTGCCCCCCCCCCTTCTTTGTTCAGTTTTCCCACCACTCTTTAGTTACTATGGTTATATCTGTCATCCGTCACTATTAGTTCCTTGTTATCAGCTGTGTGTGATTAATTAGTCTTGTTTAACGGGAGGAGCAGGAGAATGACCCAGAGCCATAACATGAAGGACCACGGTTGAGACGATGGAGGGAAGAGCCATGGTGGAGCCTTGGTTGGGGGGCCAGGCAGAACCAGGGAGGTGACTGACTGAGGTGGAGACCAAGACGGAGCCACAGAGCCAAGGTGGAGCCAGGGGGGTGAAGGGTCGAGGTACAGCAGCTGACCTTGAAGTTCTTGCTGGAGTCTGAGGGATGACAGCCCATGGTAGAGCTTAGGGAGCATTGAGCCAAGGTGGAGCCGATGGGTCGGAGGGCTGAGGTGGAGCCCAGGTTGTGAAGGCTTAAGTTAGTGCTGAGGGATCCATAAACCAAGGCGGGTCTGATGACTGGGAAACCCTTGGCAGATCCGTGCAGCATAGCTGAACCACTGGAGGAGAAGCTGACGGGAGACAGTGGAGATGAGTCTAATGAAATGAATGGCTTTGGCAGTCGAGGTGGGAGAGGGAGGAAGAGCGAGACCAATCCTTGATGAAGGAGACTTGGTACTGGGCTTTAGAGTTCCTCACAGGTCCTCTTGGATCCGAAAACCTGAGGTCTGACCTGAGATCCGAGCAGGATCAGCTCCAAAACACTGTTCGGGTTCGGTATTCATAGCCTCGGGTCTTGGATAATTTAAAATAAATATGCATTTTTTGAATGGACCCGAGAAGACCCAAATTGTTTTGTATTATTTCAGGCATTCAACAATGTTTTATTATTTAAAACAATCATATAACAACGTTATCTCTCTGTTTCTAAGTTCTCTTTGAATTAGCGGTTCTGTGTGCAATGGACTATATGATACGCACGGTTGCTTCCGCATTTAGACACAGTTGCTCCATTTTTTCCCTACTGTTTCAACGACTACTGTCAGCACAAATTAAAAAAAAAAAAAAACTATAATCATTTTATGGTCAGGTAAATAACATAACGGCAAAAGTTATAGGACATAATGAGGTTACAGTCATGATTGATTGACAGCACTTCAGCGCATACTTGCGCATTCATGTCAAATGCATTTTTCAGCAATGCACATAAAAAGCTATGAGATCCATCAGGAAAAGCCATTTCCTTCATTACTCTTCAGCTGGGCTTAACCAGTGATGACTTGGAGCTGGGTCCGGTCGGATACAGATTTTAGGACCAGAGAAGACCTCTACTGGGCACAACCAGCGATTAACTTGGAGCTGGGCTTAAGCAGCAATGACTTGGAGGGTTAGGCAGTGATGATATGGAGCTGAGCTTAACCCCTTACCATGCATTTTGGAAAGTGAAGTATACATGACATACCCAAAATTAAAAGGCTGCTGCTCTTAATTCATTCTGGATAGACACATAATCAACATATATTTAGAAAGCTGACACTTGGGAGTTACAATACAGTTTAAGACTCAGAATTACTCAAGAAATTAAGGATGACAAAATATTCACACCAGGCAAGCTTATATACTTTTTTATTAGGCCACAGATACATTTGTAAAGGTTTATTTCAAACATTGTTGTCAACACTGTAAAACGAATGACAAAAAAGTATACTAATAAAACTATTCAAATAAATGTTAATGCCTCACAAATAAAAAAGCTAAACACATCAGAGTAAAACTTGAAATTAGCACAGACTAGCATAGGTTATTCGCTCATGTTTGCTCTGCTGTATGCCTATCCTTACGTTACCTGAATGCATGTAATCAATCAGACAATACAGCTCAGACGATTTATCACATTACACGGAGTATGCATTGTTTTATTTAATAACAACTGTTGCAGTTCATGCCTTACACTGAAACCTTTTCAAAATAATCCAATAAACAGTTTGAGGAGCATGCACTAATATTTTCAGTTTCATCCATTTGCGTATCTCAAGGACACGCCCACAATAGGGGCATGTCATGAATATTATAAGCGCCACCCAGTGGAACAAAGTGAACGTGAGATTTTAGTATCTCGTTTCGAAAGAAATGTGTCTCTATGAGGCTTCCGTCTGACGTCATGCCCAAACAGGAATTAACACAGCACAGTTTGTTGATGTGGTTTTGCAGTGAGTTTCTACAGAAACGCTTGTTATAACTGAAACAAAAGTGCCGCAATATGCCACAGGATTTCTGGTAAGCATTTTATACTGTTATCGTTTATTGACATCTGAGGTCTACAGTTCAGTAACATTACAGTGGAGTTCAGAAAATTCAATTCGCTGTTTAGTTCGGTATATCTGTAGCTGCCACATCAACTGAGACTTAAAATAGCTGTTTTAATTTACTTTATGGGTCATTATACCTTATACTGTAGTAAAATGCTATGTTTTTGTGTACATCAATGTGGTTTTTCCTCGGCGAAAAAACGCGTAGAAATGTTGCCAGGCTTGTTAGCTGAGATTTGTGTCACATGATTGTGTTGATGACAATCTTGTGATTTAAGTTAACGGCAACACGCATTTTATGATCTGTTACTATTAGCATAATGTCATAGATGTAAAGTTGTTTAACAAAACTGTCATTTTTGTTTTGTTTCCCATTATTTAGGTTACAGAATTATGATGCGGCTTGTCGGCTAGCTCAAGAAATCGCGGAAAACATCCATGAAAGAAACAGACAGCAGAGAACTGGAGGAAATCCAGCCAAGGTAAAGACATGATTTCATATGATAAAGTTGAGCCCTCTGTGACGGTGGTCTTTATGCTGTAATGGTTCTCTTCTTATGTGTCTGTCCCTGTAGCTGAATATGACCCTGCGAGCATCATTACAGAAGCTCAAACAGAATGTTGCACAGCTCAGGGAGTCGTTGAATCGAGCTGCTGCTCAAAGGCAGATGTATCCTTTCCAGACAAATTAATACTAATTTCATGCACAAGTCCTTAGAGTGTAATTCAAAGATTGAGAGATAAGTATGTTGTTATTTCACGCCAGAGGAAGAATGTGATATATCAGCATTGTACTTATTTGGAATCTGTTCATAATGGTTTGTGTAGTTTGTTTTGAAGGTTCATTAAATGACTTTTCATCCAAAAATAATTTCAAACCCATTTTCTTTGTGGAACACAAAATTAAATTTTCATACTCTTCCTTTCCAAATGGCAGAGCAAAGTCAAGCTCTAGAAAAGACAGAAAAGAAAAAATAAACAAACAAGCAAACCCTGTAATATATACCAAGGGTTCTGAAGTCACATTATTGCGGAAAAGGTCAAACTGAATTTTTTGATTTGCTCAAGAATCAGTCAAATTATTCAATAAGTTGTTCTTTTGAGCCTGTTCAATCAACTAGCCGATATGCTCAATGAACTAGTTGATGTGGCTCATTAATCAAGTTCTGAAATGGAGTTTGACGCTTTATGGTCCACTCACATCGTTTGTCGATCTCTTTTGTTGTTGTTATTTGAGGAGCTCATAGAGACCACAGAACTGTTTAAAAAAACAAAAAACCTTAAAGTTTCCTTTTTGTGTTCCACGGTATTAAGCACACAGATTAATATTACATGAGGATGAGCAAACGAACACAAAATCTTAGTATTTGGGAAAAAACCTGTGATTTCTTATGAGCACCTGTAGGTGGCAGTGTTTTGTAATAAACCAATTGCAGTGAGGTCAGCAGTGCTGCTTTATTATTGGATTTAGAAAGTACTGGCCCTTAACAACTACAAGAAATAAATGTGAATGCTATGTTCATAAGTTTTAGATGTTTATGATGATTCAGTGTGTCCTTGAGATGAGTGTAATTATGCAGTCATAAATGTGACCCTGGACCACAAAAATAGTCATAAGGGTCAATTGAGATTTATAAATTATCTGAAGCTGAACAAATAAGCTTTTCCATTGGTTTGTTAGGATTGGACAATATTGCAAAAAAAATCTAAATATTGAGAAAATCGCGTTCAAAGTTGTCAGAATGAAATCCTTTGCAATGCACTAACAAAATTTAAATTTGTTGTAAATTTCCTACTGTAAATATATCTTCATGGAACATAATCTTTACTTTATCCTAATGAGTTTTGGCATAAAAGAAAAATTGATCATTTTTATTCATACAATGTATTGTTGGCTATTGCTTCAAATATACCTGTGTGACTTATGACTGGTTTTGTGGTGCACGGTCAAAAATGTGTCATTTTAAATCCTTAATGAATAATGCTAGAATGCAAGCTGAAGCAGACAGAAGACAAACCCTTGTTGATGATCTAGCTACCAGAGAAACAAGACTGAATGCCTCTTTCAAAGGAGACCTCACAGAAGCCGAGCCTTCAAGGTACAAACATATTTGTGAATTTTGACCAATTAATGTTAATGAATAAAAAGTAGAGATAGGTTGATATATTGACAAGGCTAATTACATATTATATTTGCAAGTCTTATTTACTAAAATGAAACAAAAATTCAGTAAATATTGTGTTGTTCATTTAATGTCAGTGATAATTGTATACAGTATATTTTGTTAAATGATATATGGGCATTATATCAATGTTATCCGCATCAACCTTTTGAAAATATCTGACTTTTTTTTAACATTCTAAAAAATGACTGTTATTATACCAGGAGTCAACAATATGTTTTTCTCAATAATTGAGATATTGAGATTTTTTATTTAAATACTCAGCTTTCTTGTAGACATTTTGTTCATAAATATTTTTTTCTCTCTTACATAAATTCCATACATTCATAAACTCTCTATGATGCAAAACATTACTGATTGGTTTGTTCATTCAAACGTGAATTTTCAGCATCATTAAACCAGTCTTCAGTGTCATATGATCCCTCAGACATCATTCTAATACGCCAATTTGGTGCTCAAGAAGCATGTCAAATGCTGAAAACAGTTGTGCTGCTTAATAAATTTCTTTTTTTTTTTTTTAAGGATTGTTTGAACAAAGTTCAAAAGTACAGTATTTATTTGAAATGCATTTACAATCACTTTTGATCAATGTAATGCTGCATCGAAGTATTATTATTATTATTTTTTTTTTTTAAAAACATTATTTGACAATATAAAATTATTTTGTTGTCAAATCAGCAGAATTTGTAACGGAAAGCAAAATGTATGTGTTTACAAGGCATAATGGATGTCACTGAAAATTGTACATTCATTAATCTTTTACAAAGCAGCAGTGGCTTTAAAGAGGAAGTGACTGATCCAAATGACTGCATCAACTGGCCTTGGCCTAAACTCTCACACTGGCCCAGTCCAGCGGACCATCATTCTTGTTGAGGACTACATAGGTTGATATTCACTTTAATTCGAAGTTTATGCAGCATGTCAGTAGAGAAACCATGGCCTTTGCTTGCCATATTTCCTGCTTGCCCTTGCAGTAGTGTACCAATGTTGAGTAACTTTATGCCAGAAATGGTGTGACCTGTGCTGAAACGGAAGTCTGTGCACACTCTCTGAGGGCTGCAGTTCAGCTTTACTGCTCTGCTGATTAGAGTTGAGCCTTGAACCTCCTCCTTCAGGACTGTTTACACTTCCCTACTCTCCACTGCGCTCACATCCTCTTTCCAAAATACACCAATCAGAGACTTAACGTGTCACCACCAATCTCCTGTGCGCTTATGACTCATAATTGAAATGACGGCTCAGGAGCTGGACGCTTTTAGAGAAATGAGATGGTCATTTTTCAGATTTGACCTTCTTGATTCAGGTTACACGGACTAGGATAGGAAGAAAAAACAACCTGCTAATATAAAATTTAAAATTCTTTTTTTTTATCATTAGGAGCTTAATGCTCCATCTGTCTGGATTACTCTCCTTTCTCTTCATTCAGTTTAATACAGCTATAACTTTTAAAATCTGTTAACTGAAATATATAGAAAATGATAAATATTAGATAAAAAATTTAGAAATGTTAAATAAAAAAACTAACTGCAATAAAATAAGTTGAAATTGAAGTAATTAAATTACCAAAACTGAAATAAAAGTAAATTTAAAGCTAAAGAGATAGTTCACGCAAAATTGAACTATTCTGTCATCATTTACTCACCCTCAAGTAGTTCCAAACCTGTATAAATTTCTATACAGGTTTGGAACACAAAGGTTCTGCTGTACACAAAGGAAGATATTTAGAAAATTGTTTGTAACCAAGCAGATCTCAACCCCCATCCCACCCCCCATTGACTACCATAGTATTTTATTATGATAGTCAATGGGGGACGAGATCTGCTTGGTTACAAACATTCTAAAACATTAAAATAAGCATATACAACAGTAAATTGTGGCAGAAATATCAGTTTTTAGGGTGAACTATCCATTTAAAAGTTTAAGCAATTTGTTGTCCACTTTTGTCTTTTTATACGAACAACAAAATTGCTAAAACTTTTAAAGGGATAGTTTACCCAAAAATGAAATATCTGTCGTTTACTCAACCTCATGCATTTTGAACCTGTATTATTTTCTTCCTATGTGGAACATAAAGATACTTTGAGTAATGTCTTTTGTTCTGATAGTGGAAGCCAATTGTAACTGAAACTGTTTGGTTATCAATTTTCTTCAAAATATTTTATGTTCCACAGAAGCAACGAAGTCATACAGGTTTGGAATGACATGAGAGGGATAAGATAAGATTATGACTGTTTTAGAGTCAACTCTAATTTTTGGGTGAAATATCCCTTTTAACCTAAAATTTAAATAAAAAAATTAATCAAAATATTAATCAATACTATAATTAAATAATACTAAAATAACACTGATACAGGCTAATATAAAGGCCTTGTCTTTTACAGGAAATCAGATCGGTTCTAATAGAGTGGCCCTTTTGATTCAGTCAGTGGTACAGCCTGAAAAGAGGCATTTAGTTACTATCGATGATTAATAAAATGAGGGGAATTTGAGAAATCATTTATAGGCCTGGTCCTTTTTTCTAACCATCTTTGTGGACTTAATCCTCTAATTCCTTAACGTGGGAGGGGGGGCTGAACTTTTATCTTTATGTGTCCCATTCACGGTGCACTGCTATGCTGTGCACACATTTAGCTAAAGAGCACTAATAAATTACCGTCATTTGATCAAGTTTTTAATACTAAAGAATTTTTTTTTATGTGGGTGTTAGGCTGGCAGGATTTTTAGGGCCTGCATTCATCTTACTGTGTGGTCTTTGTCTGCTAGTGGGGGTGTTAGTTTTGCTTCAATAAGCTGAAATACCATTTAACTTTTTTCCATAGGGATAAGACCAGGCTTATGGCATTCGCGAAACAATACCTTTGTTGAAGATTAACCTCTAATCAAGCACAAAATGACATGCCGCTCATTTGAAGATTCAGAGTTCCCGACCCGGTTCCCCAACCCTCCTCCCCCAATTTCCTTTCTTTTATATTTGATCGTAATGCACAAAGTTGTAATTAGTTAAATAGGGCCTCTAAGAGACGAGGTTTGTCTCCAGGTCTCACTCCAGTGTGATGCCTCGTCTGATTAAGTCTGCGGGCTCTGCGGGAGGTTAATTGGATAAGCGTTAATCCTCACACTGCTGAGATGGAGCGGAGGAAGTGGAGAGGGGCTGGCGCAAGCTACGAGTTGCCAAACATGTCAGAAAGATTAGTATCCACCGCTGACCACTTGTCTCGCTGGCCAGAGGATTAATATAGGCTTGGACTTGGACAGAGAGGCCCATTCAAAGGCGCTGCTGGACTGGCTTGGTACGTTTGTAGATAAGCAAGGTGGAGGAATGGGGAAGAAAGGGATCTAGCTCACCAAGCGTGTGAGATGTAAACTTCCTCATTGTGATGAGAATGAGAGGAACAGATCCAGCTGAAGACCCTTCAGAGGTTAGCGACCCCTCGGAACTCAAATGAAGCTCCACTGATGCTGAACTAACCGAAAGAGAAGGGCCATTGTCAAAAACTAGCGCTTATAGTGTGAAGAAGTCATTTGGGTTTTTCTCAAATACTTTTTTGACATGCACTTTCACCTTAGCCTGCTTGAACAACTGCATATTCCTCAAAGGAAACATTAAAAAAAAAATCTCAGTATAAAAATGGTTATAAATCTTTTATATGTGGGTCAATAACATATAAGAGTGTCCACGATAAAGAAAAGGAAAAATCTTTTAAATTTAATTTAAAACACACATGCCAAGTTCTTAGAAATGTATTCTTTGTATTCATGTTGGATTCATATAGTTTTGGCAAACGTTTATAGCATTTTCAACTACAGTTTCAATTTAATGACTATAATAAAAAAGAGAATGTGATGCAACCATCAAGTAAAAAGTATTTACAATACAATACAACACAAGTATTTATTTTTAAATATAAATATTAATTCCTGTAGTTGCACCATACGACAATTTATAACCTTAAACTAACCTTGCCTTGTTATATCAAAAATGCAAAATTTAAATTATTTGATATTTTAAAAGACTTATTGACCTTGACGCACACAGTCATTTTAAATATTAAGCAAACAGTGAAGTGGTTTTCTTAAAACCAATAGTAAAATATGATCCCGAACTACTTTCTTTTTGAGAATTTATTGTTTTATTTATTCAAAATTCTTTTTAATGAGGCTTTATTCTTCATAATGATTTCAGGACAGTTGTGCTATCCAGACATCACATTGATTTGTAATCACTGACATGGAGGGATTTGCGACAGACATTTTTACTTAATCCTACTTTTCGATATAGTCTCTGAACCCACAGGAAGCAGAACACCCGTGCAAACTAGTGACCGGCTCATAACTCTGCGCGATGCTGAGCGCTGATAGCTTTTCCAGAAGAGCCTTTAAACTTCACTTCTCTCTCTGCGAGCTGTCCAGGAGCCTCGGGGGGAACAGGTTTCATACATTAATCAAAGAAAAGTGCAAAAGCACAACGCAGTGTCTCCACAGGATAACAGGCCACTTCTCGGTTTGGCACTGCGCTTTGAAAGCTTGTATAAAAGCCAGAGGCGGTTCATATGCTTTGTGTCCTTGTAACGTAGGGCATGAAAACTCACTCTCCGGGCCCAACAAAGTGGAACCCATATGAACAAATAAACAGAGGTTCTCTGATCATACAAGGTCCAAAGTAGGGGAAGTTGTTTGCTATTTTAGAGGTAAAAAATAGAAAGGTTATTTATTCTGAAGGCACATGAGTGCTACAGATGTGAGTTTGGTAGAAAGAGCCTGTGGCTTTTGAACAACTCACGGACATGCTTCGAAGTTTATTTACGTTTGTAAAGTAGATGATGTGTGTCCATTTGATATGTGCACATAGCTGTTGAGTGACAGTGCATGTGGAATAACTATAATATTACACCGTGTATGTAATCTAGTTACTGTGTGTGTATGTAATGAGAAAGTTGACTTTGTGTATTACAGTGATGACTGCTGTATGCATAAATGCGTACATACATTTTTGTTTTATTAAAATGATAAGCTATAAGGGGCTGTGTGTTACATTAGTTTTGACCACATATAAGAGCTGTCGTTAGGCAATATTATTTTTTGCGAAGTGATATAGTGCACTATGTTTCTGCTGGTTTCTGTAAAAATCCCAAACACTTTTTTTTTTTTTTTTTTTTTTTTTTTTTTTTTAATAAATATCATCATTGTTGAACAGTTTTTTAAAAATGTAATAAAATTTCACATAATTACTTTGTTTTTTTTTAATTATGTTTTTTTATTTATTTTAAATTAAATAAATGCAAACTTGCTGAGACTTTTTTTTTTTTTCAAAAATATTTTTCAAAATTTTACAAAGCCCAAACTTTTGCATGGAAGTGTATATTTAGCTAGAAGTTTTTATGCTTTTAACCAGAGGCTATAATTTTTATTTACTTTTATAATAGTTTTATATTATACCGTGTATATAATAGTAATATTTTTCATAATATAATTAATTCATTGGGATGCAGTTCATTGTCTCAAAAGTAATTAGGTACACAATACGGTACATTTTACTGGTACATTTGTCTCAGAAACTGCATAATTTAGAAGCACTCATTTAATAAACTGACATTATGATATTTTATTTAATTTTTTTGTTATCTTCTGCAGGTCACGTCTGATGACTGGCGGTAATGGGTTGGGATCTGCTGTGAACCCATGGCTTGTTAATGAGCCTGAGGAGACCAGAGGACTCGGCTTTGGAGAAATCAGACACCAACAGCAGCAGATTATCGAAGGTACGTTGCATATGAGATCACTTTGCAAGTCTTTCAGTCTTACAACTGATGTGGTACTTGACATTTCTTCTAGCTGACAATGATCTGGCCACCTCTCTCTGCTGTCCAGATAATCATCTTTCTTCTGATGAAATGAGACATTTTGAGAAGCCTTTTTTTAATTTACACCCCATTATGAGATCTGCTACTCATTTGAGAATATCAACTGGTAGGAGTTGAGAAAAAGCAGGAGCCGTTTTGTCTACCCAAGTTATACTTTTAGCTTCAAAGTTACAGCTAAAGTACCTCGTGGCTCACCGTGGCAGCGGCCTCTGTCAAAAATGACATCAGATCACACTGCATGTCATTTAAATGTCACAGATGCCAACACCCTGCTAATGGTTTTTTTCACTCTATGAGGCTCATTTAGGTGGAATTTATGTTATTTTCTATTTTTCCAACCCAAATGAGACGAGGTTTTAGCTTTTCCTTCAATGTTTGATAATTTACATGATGATTTAAACCACAGAAACATAAAATATGAGGATGTTAAACCATCTTTTTTTAATAAATATGTATTTTCGTCTTTCTTTTGTACAGTTCTCTCTGAATATGTCCCTGTTCTCTCATGTGTCTTTAGCACAGGATGCTGGCCTGGATGCTCTGGCTGCAGTCATAAGTAGACAAAAACAGATGGGTCAGGACATCGGCAATGAGCTAGATGAACAGAATGGTAAGTGAAAAGCGCAGTAGCCTATGTGTGACAGCTCTGGCTGAACATTCAGATGTTTTTCTGTGAATAACATTTAATTTGCGGTTAGGTTGGTTTTACTTTGTCATGCCGCTCTGTTGCTACACTACATATGATGTCATTGACTCTAAAATGAGACGTTTTTGAGACTGGGGTTAAAGTGGAAAATGTGGAACAGGGTACTTGGAAACCCACTCTCACCTGGTCTATCACTTTTTTTTTTTTTTTAACTGCTGCACTGTGTCAAACATATTTCTTAAATTTAAGACCTGTGTCTTTTGCACGGAGACATCAGATAATAGTGTGAATCTATTTAAGTTCTAATATGAGAACATGGAGGAATTACATAGTGCATGATGTACTCAAAGTCGCATGGAGGACACTGAGCTCAGATCAGTAGTCTGTCACCTCATCTGAAGGTCGCAGCTGCTTTTAACTTTTCCCACACTGTTCTCCAATCTGTCTGGCCTAGCTGGTAAAGTGAGACAAGCTAAAGTGGGGAAAACCGATACGTAATTATGAATTTTTGAAGTGAGATATTTTATCCACCAAGATCATTTTGCTGAAATACAATATTTTTTCAAAATGATCAACCACACTGGCATTCACTAAAGAGTGCTACTTTAGTATGAACGGTCAGGGTTACAGCAATTTAAAAAGCCAAATAAACCTGAGCTGGAGTTGTTCTTTACATTCACTTATACAGTGTAAATTCTAAAGATGTTCCTCTTTGTTAGAAATAAAGTCATTCAACACAGTGATACTAAGCCAACAGACAGATATGAAAGTTGGGGACTGTCAATTTTTGTTTTTGAAAAGTTTTATGCTCACCAAGGTAATATTTTGTAAAAATATTATAATTTAAAACAATTGATTTATAAATGTAATTTTGATCGAACAATAATTTGATCACACTTGTTATTATTAGTAAATATGCACTAGATATACTTCTTAGGCCATAGCGCAGATTTTAACATGTTAGCGATGTATGGATAGTTAATGTTCCTAAATAGCTTTGTTTCCATCTATTTTTATGCAGATTATGGGATATCGCATAAAATAACGCTGGATGGAAACGCAAATATGCACATAATTTCTAAAAATGTGCATAAGTCAACACAACTGAGTCTGATAAAAAACATTTTATGCAATACGAAAACATAAGCATAAACCATAATGGAAACACTTTTACCGAGTAAATTCTTTGAGCATTCTGATTTATAGTTTGTTTTATTGAGCTTCTGCCTTCTCTTTTCTTCTGCTTCTACTGCTGTAACTTTCATTTTTCTTGGTGATATTTACCACCAGTTTATCAGGAAGTGACATTTTTGGATGGAAACGCTACTTTATTTACTTTATTTGTTTTATGGTATATTCCAAATTTGTACACAAGTTAAATTTGGAACTTTTAATGGAAACATAGTTATTATTGCATCCTGTCTAGCTTTGTAGTGAGAGATCAAGCATCATGTGTGATGCTTTAGGTCTTACTCTGATACAGACTAATATTCCATGTTATGTTATTGCTTTAACAGTTGAGAAGAGCAGCCATCACAAACTTTAGTGTCAGGAATGTGAACCAACTTGCGATTAATGTTATAGGAGCGGCTGATCCACAATCTTGCATGCAAAAATCCACATGAATCTAATGGATAAATATCTCAATTGAAGTCAATTCAATGTCCGTGCAGCTTGTGTCTAAAAAAAGAAATCCTGATGCAAGTTCACCTCCTCCCTGTTGCTTTTGTTGGCACAGTGAAGGCTGCTCACAATTCTTTTTCAGGGGGCAGTGTAATTACTATGGACCACTTCCAGTGTTACTACTCTTTCCTGTCTGCTTCAAAAACTGGCTCATTGAAACATTTGGACTTTGTCTTATGTTTTCAAAGGTTGCAATTGAAATTTTTATTTAATAGAGATGAGCACATGAGTTAATTGAGTGATTCCAAAAGATAATGTGCATCCAGAGAGTAGTTATATAATACGGTTTTACACAGCCTAAACAAATCAAAGGTTCATCATTATTGTGACCTTCTGGTGGAGACTAATGCTGGGAATTGGAGGTACTTGGCTGATTCTCATCGTCTCTGCCCGGTCTCAGTCTATGCAGGGCTCAGTGTGATTGATTTAGTCTGCTTCTCGCCTTCCCCAACTAAACTTAGGAGTGAGAATGAATTATTTGAACGGGACTTCAATTTTTTTCCCACCCTCTTTTGCTAAAGTGTGCAGTGCCAATGTTTTCTAGAACAAGAGTTTTGAGAGCAGTAACTGAGATTGCATGGTCTCTGTTTCATGGGCTCACATTTGAGAGCTGATAGAATTAGGGTGCTGTTCTACTGTGCAGTCAAACAAACCTCTCCTGCAGATTTCATCTGCAAGAGTCTTTTTCTTGCAGATATAAAGCATCTCCCATGTGCATATTAAAGTCCTGCTTTCCTCTGGAAACCAGCCATGAAGAGCTGTCATAGGAGGTCTTGAGCAGAGTCCTCTCTTTCGAGGCACAGGAAGAGACTCTGCAGAAGGGGCTCCTTCCAAAATGCTGTAACTTTGTATTCCTGATGCACTTTATATAAAAAATAATTTATACAGCACATGTACAGTGTCTTCAGAAAGCTTTCATGCTGTTACTTTTTTTTAAAGCATATTTTTTGCCCTTCAGTAACACTATAAATGCAATACATTATTAATTTCTGTGAGTAATTCATCTGATTAACACAATTAAAGGATAGTCTACTAATTTCTGTCATTATTTATTCACCCTCATTTCGGTCCAAACCTGTATGACTTGGAACACAAAAAGATATTTTGAACAATGTTGGTAACCAAACAGGTTCGGTTCCCATTGACTTCTGTTATGTTTTTTAACCATACAATCAAGTCAATTGGAACCAAAACTGTTTATAACTGTTTTATGTGGAGTTATTTCAAACTAAATAAAAGTAAATCATAACGTGGTAATTTTACCTTCAAAATAATAAAAATAATAATAAAAAAATTACATAATATATTGTATTTATATTGATTAGTATTGGTATTGGCGATTATTGTACATCCTTAAAATATTCTGTTAAACAAATATTTAAATATTTGTATTTAAAACATGCTTTTTGGCATTCAGCATTTGCTGATTGTACATTTGGGGATGATTAATCACTGAAAACTGCATTTTAAGTAGTTCGGTTTCAAAATAATTCTCGTAAAAATTATTATAGTCTGGGCAATGATTAAAGTCAAGACTTAATGGTTGTTCTGTGTTCAAGAACACGGCCAGTTTTTAGTATTTCTATGAGCGTTGTGTATTGGAATTTTAAACTATACCAAATTGCATTTGAACAATGTACTTTCCTGGTCATGCCGTAGTATGGGCTAGGTCATTCCAGAACTACTACCTTCTTTTTTCCAAGCCATCCGTTTATGGTTTAGCTGTGTGCTGTTGATTATGGTTGCACTGGAAAATTAATCTTCAACCTAAATGGAGATCTCTAACTAACCCAAACAGCTTCTCTCCAAGTATTTACCTGTATTTGGCTCTATCCATGTTGGTCTTCATAACAACAAGGTTTTTCCAAAAGCAACCCCAGGGCATGATGCTGCCACTACCATTTTTGATGCTGGGTTGGTTTGTGCCAAACATTTTTCTTTGCTTTAGGTGAATCGACCTTCGACTAATCAGACCACAAAATTCTTCCAGAAGGTTTGGAGTGGCTTAAAAGTTTTGTCACATGGCTTCTAGCAAACTTTTGCCATGATGTAATGTTGGTCTTTTTCGAAATTGCCGTTCTTATAGCCATTCTTATGAACAGAGGCAGAATCATTGAAGTGTTGAAGGAATGTTGATGTGTACGTAATTTCCCCCATTTCATTCCAAAGAGCTCTTCAGCTCTGTCAGCATTGTAGCTGGTTTCTGATAATTTCTCTGGCAATTGACCTTCTGGCCTTGATTATTCGAACTGGTAGATGGCCTAATCTTAGTAATGTTTGGATTCTGCCATTCTTTTCCATTTGGTTACAGCGAATATCCCAGTGTTCCTTGGCAAACATGTGACCCTTCTAGTATTTTTACAACCTTGTGAGGACGTTTCATCCCGGCAATTTCACAGGTGGTTCCATGGTCTACATCAGACCGCTGGACTGATCTGATCTGTTTTTAGTTTGCAAAATGCCAGAATAAAACTAGATTTTTCAACCAACTGGCTGTTTTACAATGATGTATTACCAAGTTTGACAACCATATCTTTTAACAGTAAAAATACAAATAAACTCTGTGGCGTGGGGGGGGGGGGTATGTATTATATGCAATGTTATAAAATATATAAAATGTTAGATATAATGTATAAATATATTGACTAATATTTGTTTCCTTTCTTGTGATATTACATACATTTCAAAAACCAAAATCAGTATTTTAACGCTTGTGTTAATGCGTTCCTTCTTAACTTTCTGAAATTGGTTTAATACCCGGTTAATAATAAATTTTTTTTGCCTATACTTTAGGCCAGAGCTTGAATTGAACTTTATGCTGAGAGAAAAAAAAAAGTACAGCATTTACTTTACTTTACTCAAAACATGATGTATGTGAAGGCTAAAGTTATTTGTTTAAGGTATTGGTTAATGTTTAAGGTTAATGTATTTGAGGACTGAGAAAGAGTGTCTTAGGGGCCATTCACACAGAACACATTTTTCCATTCCACTGTGCTACTTTTCCATTTTTCTATGTAAACATGTGCTAGACAGACATGTTTTACCATTGCGCTTGCTAGGATGGTGGCCCTTGCAAAGATATCATCTTATTTGTATATTCAGTTCAATTCACATTTATTTGTATTGCATTTTTCACAATGCATATCTTTTTAAAGCAGATTTACAGAAAATGCATATTTCTACATTACAATTTAGTGTTATCAGAGATGACTGCTTCAAAATAATGTCCATACGTCAGAAATGTACAGTTCTAAGATAATATAATATCTAAGATAAGATACAAATAATATAGAACTTTTGTTAGCTTACATGTTTTTGTTAGCTACTGTTGTTAGCTAACATGCATTCATTTTGGGCAGAAACAATGAGCTAACTAAAACAATTATCACAAGTTATGATCATAATGATTACAATATATGTAAAATTTGGCAGTTGTGTATGTTGATTTAGAGTTGGCATCATCTGAAGTCTTTGCAGGGATTGGCGGTGTATTAAAAATAGTTTGAAAACCCTAGTCTGCTGAAAAGACCAGATGGGGGCTTGCCAAACTATTTGATAGTTGAAAAAAGTCAAACTTTTCTTAATAGAGCAACTTTCGGGAGCAACAACCAATACAATAGAAGACTGTAGAAGACATGACCAATCTCCTCTCAGCTCATGTTATACAAATTTTGTCTTTATAAAAAAAAGACTCTGACCACTTTTGAGAAAAATGATGTGGTACAGAAAAAATCAGCGGTTGAGGGGCCTGTAAAATGAACTACTAAAGGGTTAGTTCACTCAGAAATGAAAATTCTGTCATTTACTCACCCTCATGTTGCTCAAAACCCTTAAGACTTTTGTTCATCTTTGAAACACAAATGAAGTTATTTTTAATGAAATCTGACCATTGACTGCTACACAGTTTTGGTGCTTCAAAAAGTTCATAAAGAGATCTCTCTTCTCATCAGATATATTGAATAAATGCTTTAATAAAAATATTTATTGTAAAGAAACAGTCTTGTATGCCAACAACCACCAAAAATGCCCTCTCGACTTCACTGTATAACGACATCAATCCTGCAGCCACTGCATGTGTGGCTTTATACCTCTTTTTGTCCTCCTCTTTAAATATTCACAGCTGATTTTCTTGTATTTTGGCTCTCACTTTTACACACACTTAAATGTGCTGTCTGCATGTGAATTGCAGCCAAGACCTCAGATACCACATCAACAAGTCAGGTGACGATAGTGAAGAGGCCAATGTCTACCACTTGGAAGCTCCAGATGAGTTCAAAAGGTCACCTGATCACTAATGGTTCTGTCTAGCAGTAGGGGTACAACCCAAGGTCTTAATCAGAGAGTTGAATAGCATTGGGTTGGCTTGTGCTTATTTCTCCAGTTTCCTCAGATCATGAATTATGAAACTTATTCACTGCAGTTTTTTACCTATATGAGTTAGCACCTATATAAAACCAACATAATAAAAATAATGTTTTCTATAGAAATACTATGGTGTGCATTATTTGATATATCGCCTGATCATTACTAAACATCCAGAATAAGGCATCACTGTTCCGACAGTGTTTTAGCCGCTCCCATTACATTCTTGTATTATATGACATAATCGACAATGTAAAAAGTAATAAGATAGTTTAATGCCCTAAAAGAGACGGCAGAAAATGGATCACTTTTACAAAAAAGGACAAGAAAAAAACCTTCTTCCTGTTGCCGTATGACCTTCTTGTCCTCTCGCATGTTCTTTTTTCTTTGAATGACACATTTTTTCCCCTCCCAAAAACACACCAGTTCTGTAATAGTGTTTTACTGTAAATAGATTAAACAGTAAATGTAGGAAGTGAGAGGCAGCACTGATCTCCTTTTAAGGTCAGGGCTATGAAGAGTGGTCAGTAGTTAACATGACTTCCTGCTGACTCTTGAGTACTGTCAACATACTGGCAAAACTGGCCTGGCTCAGACATCTGATACCCTCGTGCTGACCGTCTAACCAGAGACGGAAAGTAAAAAGGGAGTTTGCATGCCCTCTTCATTTAAACGATTACTTAAAAGGGTTAGTTCACACAGACAAACAAAAAATGTCATTATTTACCCACCCTCATGTAGTTCCAAGCCCAGGCAACTTGTTTTTATCTTCAGAACACAAATGAAGATATTTTTAAAATAAATAAAATGAAAGCTATTTCGTTTTTGAAAGTCTGTCCATCAAAACGTTCAAACTCCAAAAAGGTCATAAATGCAGCGTAATAGTAATAAATATGACTCCAATTTTATAAATATTAAGTTCTGCATAGTCCTCTGTAATGTATGTTTCTTTTCAGATCTTTCGGCCTACTGGACAAAATAAGCTCAAACAATGTACATATGAATGCACCCGGAGACAACGGAGAAACTTATGGAGAGCAGCAGCTTCCGTTTCTATTCTGATAGCCGCAAGACCACACTGAACATTGTGAGTGCATGTTAGAAATCAAAAATTGTGTGAAAACATTGTGCTTGATATGTTTCAATTGCCTCTGGCTATCACGCTTCCCATAATGTGTATGCATTAAGTCAGTAGGCGGTCTTTTGCAGCTTTTCCAACACATTCGACCACATGAGCCACGAAAGTAATACGTTCTAATTATGTTTTCGACTACCGCTGGAAGTGGAAAGTGAACAAGCTCGAAATGTTTTAGACCCCGTTTGCATCTGTATTTACTGTCATCCACTTGTGATCCGATCGACCAAAGCGCATCTTAATACCAGGTGTAAATGGGGCCAAATAGCATCACAAACAGCTTTTCCACAAGCAAAGGTAAATACTAGTGTATAGAAGGTGCACATTGTCATTCACTCGAGTACTAAAAACCATTATTGTAAAAAGTGCAATAAAAAAGTACAATAAGCATTAATTTAACAACATTAGCCTAAAACCCTTATGTAAATAACTGATTAGAAAAAGAAAATACATTTTTATTGTAACGAAAATTCATCAAATGTGAAGTGTCCCTGTAACAAGGTTAGTAGATACGAAGGAGGCGTGAACCGACGAACATTTAACAACTTTAATATATAAAATAAACAAATAACAAAACGAAAGTAAAGTCCCTCATGGACGACTGCTGCCCACATAAACATAATAAAACATAACATAAAATTCAGGCCTGGTCCTCTCATCCTTCACTGTCGTTGCTCCTCCTTTTATGCTTCTGGAGCTCCTACGTGAGAGATGAGGCAGGGCGCAGGTGATGCACCTCAGCAATCACGCCACCGGCCTTGCACCATTCTCTCACAACTCACCCTGCTTGTCACATACCCCCATTGCTCCCCGCAGGCCGGGGGTTACTCCAGCAGCACCTGGCAGTAAGTACAGACGAGACAAAACTGGTGCAGGGCACAGGTGTTGCTCCTCAGCAATCACGCCACTGGCCTCACACCATTCTCTCACGACTCTCGCCCCGCCCTGCTTGTCACAGTCACGAAAGGAAACTGTGGGAATATCAATTTGCGATTATTTTTTTCCCCCTTGTAAATTATACAATGACTTGTTCTTTTTCACTTTCTAAAACTGTACATATAACAGTATTTTACAGTAAAATTAAATTAAATGTAAGGTTAGACCTTTTACAGTTATTGGTAAGAACTTACTGTCAAACAATTAAAAGATTTTTACTGTCACATTTTTAGTCTTTTACAGTTAAAATTGTGATAATTGTTTCTTTCTTTTTTCCTTTTTTTTTTTTTACACTGTGCAGTGCTTTCAACACATTCTTTAACAAACATTGTAGAGCTATGTGGAGGTGAAGATATTTTGTGAATGGAGACTTGTTTATAGAGAATCTGGAATTCAAAATCAAATTTAAACCTGGAAAAAAATAAATAATAAAAATGATGATGATGATAATAATAATAATAATAATAATAATAATAAACAATAATAATAATAATAATAAAACAGTTTTAGGATTTTGAAATAATTTATGATACAACTTAAATTATAAAATAAATAAAAGCTATTTAAAATTCTTCACCACTTTTACATCATTATGCAAATTTGTAAGATTTGCAAAAATTTCTTTACTTTTTGGAAGATTATAACATCATGTTGGATAACATGAATCTTCAGGTTCATGCAGCTTATTAACACAAAGGATGGACATACTGTATCAGATAAGTTTTTACATTAAGGTTCATTAGTTAACCACATTAGTTAACATGAACTAATAATGAACTGCACTTCTACAGCATTTAATAATATTTGTTAATTTCAACATTTACTAATACATTATTAAAAACAAGAGTTGTATTTGTTAACATTAATAAATTCACTGTGAAGAAACTATGAGCAGTATTTTTATTAACTAATGTAAACAAAGATGAACAAATACAGTTACAAATGTATCGCTCATGGTTAGTTCATGTTGTTTAATACATTAACTAACGTCAACAAATAAACCTTATTGTAAATTTTACCAAAATATCTGATGTTTTCTGTTTATTTTTGGTGAGTAAAGAGAAGAATTAATATATATTTATATTAATATAATATAATTTTTAATACATTATTTTATAAGGAAAAGTCTTAGACTTTTGGACCTACTCTGCTTGGTTGCAGATGAGCCAGTCAGCCCTTCAGTTCACATGAAATCACTGGAAATGCTTTATGGAATGAACTCTATGTATGTGCTATACTGTATCTGCAAAAAAAAAAACGAAAACAGATTTAATTTGGCTTCCAAATATAACATGGCAGCAATTATTCCTCTGTGTATTACAAAAAAAGTCCTATATCAACAGAGTGTTACTTTTTTGTGTTGAAAGTCAACATCATTTGAGTTTATTGGTGTGGATGTTTCTCAGATATTTGGCCTGGAACTATGACATCAGCGTGTGTCATTGGCGGGTGAATTAGTGTGGTTATTTGTGATGACTGTGCACTGCAAAAGAACCTTTTTTTTTCTTAGAGGGCAAATGAAGTTGAAGTTTGCTGGGTCAGTACAAGGTGCCTCATGTTACTGGCAATAGAAGGATCATGGTGGCACGCCAAAAGTTTCTGTTATTTGCTGTTTAAACATTCATTGGCCTTTGGGAAAGCATACTTGTGCATTTTGTTCAGCTTTTTTGTGTTGGAGTTTTTTTTTTTTTCAACCTGGACAGTGAAACGGCTAAGTTAATTTACATTCTACACTCCTTTTAGTGTTGTTTAATCAATATTAATTAATCTATCATAATATTTTATAAATAAAACCATTATGAAGAAAATGCAGTCATGTGCTGAACATTTCTCAGAGAGTCCTCACACTCCTTGCCTTTTTCTCATTTAGCTAATAACCCTCATCTCAATGTTACATCTGAACGGACACCATTTTGCCAGTATTTGTATTAAAGTGCGTCTATGAAAAAGAAACAGCACTTCTGTTGAGGCAAGTTTGGAAATTCTCCAAAACCGACGTGATACACTCTAAAGACTACGATGAGTCCTTCAGGATGGGACAATCATGAATATTATTTGTGTTAAGGTACTGAATGCTACTTTATTTACAAGCTGAGGTTGTGAAGGGCGTTTCCTGTGTATTTCTCATATGATGACCCGTCTTTGTGCTGATAGATATGTCACATTTCTACCCTAGAGTAGACTCTGGTGAAGTCCATAGAGAAAGCAGACAGGCTCTGTACATGGCTCTACTGCGGATAGAGATGACGCCAAAAGTCATAAAATGGTCAAATAGATAAAAACTGAGCTGGAGGTCCAAGAGCAGAGTGAGTCTGGAACATCCCATTGGTATGTGCAATATGTCATTGTTGTATATATAAATATGAAATGGTTATCATTGTTTCAGCATTTGAAAGCAATAAATTACTGCTTTGCTCAAGTGCACTTGCTGTTGATTTTAAACGAGTAGTTCACCCAAAAAGGAAAATTCCCCCCAAAAAATACAAGCACAAATATGTATCAAAATTGGAGGATATCCATATATCCATGGGTGTTTCATTTGAATAGATGCAACATCTCACACAAAAGACTGTGAAATTTATATATAAATAGGCAGAAAGCAGTAACTAACCAGTCTTATGCTTTGTAACTTGGTAACAGTAACAAAACAGACAGGATCTGTATGATTTTGCAGCTGTATTTTATTTATTTCTGGCTTTTGAATTCATGATTTTATATTTAAATATTTAAATGCTTCATATCATCTCCATGTTCTGTTTTACTACCCCCAGCCCCAATTTTTCCTTATCCCTTTTAAAGACATATCACTTTTTCCAGCTCTGGCAGATCTGACATCTGCACAAAGGGCAGCGTATCAGATTGTGAGTTTCAGAGCTGAGCAACTGTAAAAACTTGTAAGATGTTGTCCTGGCTTCTGTTACCATTCTGACTTGGAGTGAAAAAGAAACCGAGACAAGACATTGGGAAGGTTTCTCCATCTGCATCTCTGGGGCAGGCCTCTATCCATCATGTCTCATCTCATTCTCTCTTCATCCTGACTTTCTCACTCCTCTGTTTGGCCTCAGTGTCAGCCTGTACAGAGTGACTTACAATAAAATTAGGCCTCCCAGCAGAGACACATGAATAGAGCATGTTTGGGACCTCTGACAACTTTTTAAAGGTAGCATCATCAATCACAGCTCTTTTTTTTCTCCATAGTTTGATTCATTCATCAAGATCTTTTTTTCCTACTGCTATCCCACGTGAAACAATACAGCAAAGAGGTTTTTGTCGAGGAAATGGCTTACAAGCGTAATCCCATGTAGTTAAGATGAACATGAGTTGAGATTTGTCATTTTGTCATCCTGACAGAGATATAAGAAAAACAGAATAAGATAATGATGACTCAGTCATCCTGGAAGCAACATAAAAACAACATACACAAACAAAAACATAAAAAGTATGATAATCTCAGGTGCTGATTATGTGCTTTATTTAATGTAAAAAGAATTTAATGTGAGGTCTACTATAATTTCTCGTTACCTTTTTATAGATATTAGCTACTAAAAGCTACAGTGGGTAGGCTAATTTGCCTCAGATCTGGAAAATAAATGTAAACAAGCAACAATGTTCAAATGGTCAACTCAAGGTGAACAGACAAGTGAGTTTTATTATTAAAAAAATAAGTTTGTCACTCTGTATGTATTTTTAATCATGTTAAAATGGTGTAAGATTTAGGAATTTAATAATGTACTTATCCATTTCGTTGCAAATGCAATGACCTTACAGAGGGAGCCCACCCACACGCTCTTCTGATTGGCTGCGATTTTTGATTGATTTTGTCTCGTCTCGGGTCAAGTCTGGTTTATCGCATCGCATCGCGTTAGGTTGTTTAAATTTGCTTTTCAAAGCTGCAATTTCTGCCAAAAATTTGCCAGATTTTGGATGCTTAAGATGAAGAGAATAATGTGTGTGCTCACACTGTATCTCTGTTCAGTTGCCTCCTTACACCATGTCTACACCATGTCTATACCAGACACAGCTTTTATCATGTAGCATCGCATCGCAACAGCTAAAAGCTGTCTACACTGAACACGATAAGCTGACTGCTGTTGCAAAGCACTTGTACTACGTCAGAAATGGATTGGGGAATCCGTTTATTGTCGGGAATTTGCATATTTGCTCATAAATATACACTATAGCTGCCTTTTAAATTTTCTATAGAGGGTCCCTTGCAAGGGGATCATAAAATATTTGAGGGTCTTTGACATCAAAAAGCTAGAAAACCCCTGACTTAAGAGATTCCATTTCAGGTACAATGCTGGTGGGGCGGAAGAGAACCTGGAAGCCCAGATCAGTCAACAAAGTGAATCTTACCCCTCCACAACTTCATATTCTTCATTCTTTATCACTCAACACATTATGCATGTGTTCCCCTCATCATAAAACCTCCATCTTGGACAGCATGCAGAGAGCTGATCTCACTTTCATGGACCAGGCATAGCAAATATTTTCTTTGAGCAGAGGAACCCTCACTATTGCCTCCGAAAATGAAGCCACAAGATCGCAGTGGAAGCTATAAGACCCATTTAAGAGGCTGAGAGTGCTGATTTCTGATTTCTTTCTTTTGTTTTTTTATAGATGCCATAAAGCATCTAATCGGTATTCTCACCGCCCAGGCCGCAGTGCTGCTTAGTGGATCTTGGCTTTGATATGGCGTGATACATCTGGAATGAATGTGTGCTTGTGACAGTCGTTAGCTGCATGGCCCCACATTAAACATCGGT
The DNA here is from genome assembly GCA_038088235.1 of Zacco platypus. Lineage (NCBI taxonomy): Eukaryota > Metazoa > Chordata > Actinopteri > Cypriniformes > Xenocyprididae > Zacco > Zacco platypus. The sequence continues at coordinate 15,828,998 of CM076074.1, forward strand.
GGCAGGAATTCCCAGACGACTGGAAGAAGTGATCTGGAGCTCTGCAAACTGTGACCAAGATGAGCGGTGAACACTTTACACCTCTTGTTGCGCTCTAGAAACTTTTCGCATGTCAAGACACAAAACAAATTTGTTTTGAGAAAAGTATGCTTTGGGTCTGAACAAAGGTCTTTGTTTTGAAAAGGAAGGAAGTTGCATTTACAGACGTGAATTGATGTCAGTGCACTCATGTGTTATGAATGATGGTGAGATGCAGAACTCGATAATTTTCTACAGAGTATCGAAGGAGATGACAGATTGAGCACATGGTGTTTTCACAACACTGAGGAATTTAGCGCATTAAAAATGAGATGCGATGTAATGAAACTTTAATGGTAGTCCAGAGCGTTCAAAAAGCACATTATCTATCAGTAAGGTCTCATTAACTGGAAGAGAACGAACAGTCGTCCTACAAGTGAGGCTGTAATTGAGTTTCAGGGTAAAACTTGGTAACTTTGTACTTGGAACAATTTTTTCCCCTTCTTGTGCTCTTATTTTCTTTTAATTTCAGCCGCTGTATACATATCTTTCTGTATAAATTTGATTAATACCACAACTGATCCAGTGTCAGATTGCTCTTCCTCATGCATTTCTGTCACTTGGTTTTGTGACTGAACTGAGTGACACTGATAATAGGCATAGAGAAACAAATGACTTGCAGGGTTTTTTTTTTTTTATTTTTTTTTTTTTTTGGAACATGTTTGTTGAGTGCAAATACTCACACATGTCCTTAACACCAGGTTATAATCTTTTAAGCCCATCTTTAGCTCTTTGTTAAGCAACAGTTCCCATTTGTAACTTAAAACATGTAATTACAGTCCTAACTAAGTGCAGTGCTTTGAGAATGTTAAAGCAAATTGTTTAACAACTGACAACCAATCGTAAAATAAACAGTTCATACCTCATTAAATATTCATGTTTTTTTATACAATCACAGAAACTTTCACATGCAATGTTTAGTTTCAACATCTGTGCAAAAATAAAATGTCAAACGGTGATGGCAAACGCAAACTTGAGTAAAGAAGAGACAGCATTATTCGTGGTTTGCTTGCATAACAATATTTTCACAGATGGAAACGCTGTTATTGAAACAAGTATTTGTCCAATCTGTATACCTCTTATATGCAAATAAGGTCTTTACAAATGCCCAGTGTGAAATCCTGAAACATGGAAAGTATGGTGCCATTTAATGTTTCTCAGGTGAAATCCAGTCATTTCAATCTAAAATTTCGTATAAGGGACGAAATGTGACATTTTCCTGAGGGTTAGAATGGCTCTTAGTTAACAATAGTGTAAAAGACCAATAGTGGAAATGAAAGTAGTGAAATGTAATCATCTGCCTTACCGCCTTACCTTTCCTGTGGATTAGATGCTATCAGGTTATGGGATTCCCCCCCTCGTAACTTCAGATCGTATCCAGATGTCCACACTGATTCCATTCTGATGGAGAGTCTGTGCTCAAACAATGACATCCAGATTGTCTGGCATTGCCAGGTTTAGTTGCTTACACTCAGTTGTAGATTTTTGGCAATGGAAAATGCTAACTAATGAGATATTTCATTAAATAATAAAATATGTAAGATGAAAGAAATAGAGGATCAAGGAGTTTTTATTATTATTATTAGTAATATTGGTGTACAAAACAAATCAAACCATATGGAATGTGCAGATGTGGACCATTGTGCAAGTAACATGCTTGTCCTTGAATCTATGGAGTGCTTAAACTCCTTACAGTTAACGGGGTCTATATGGAACTATAGGGAAACTAATTTAGAGTGAAAGTGATTATTGAATGGTGGAGTTTACTCTCTGGCCAGGGATGTGTTGACCCACCTGCCACGTTTTCATAACTTTTAATGTTAGAGCTCTTAAAAGGGTGAAAATATATTCCTTCACACACATTTTCAACCCCTTAGTATTACTTTTAAAGCGGTGTTGCCTAAGCCTGCAGGAATGTGTATGGTCTGCCTGTAAACTTCTTTTAACGTCTTCATGCAGGCAGTAATATTTCCCTGGAGCTCTCTCCACATTATGGGGAAAGTGAGTTTGCCATGTGGTGAGGAGGCTGCAATTTCAGCTGGCAGTTCCCTTTGTAACCCCTCACCCCAACCTGTTTTTAAGTGTGAAAGGATTCCCTCCTATCATATTTTAACTCCGCTCACACCATTCTGGCATGACTGTCATTGTGGGTGACAGCAAGAGCAAATTGGAGTTTTGTTAGTGCTGGGCTAGCTTGTTAACCACATGGGTTTGGAATATGTATATGCTGGACTGAGGGAGGGAAAGTTAACTTATGCCCCAGGGCAGTCCATAGAGTGAGTAGGTATCAACCGTACTGTGCCGCAGCATGTGGTTCCCATTCAGAGCCTGAGGAAGCTTGGAGATTTAGAAGATCTTTAGTCCATCCACACTTTAAGCACACACACTGATTTCAGGCTCTTGATATAGTAGTGCTCTAGGGAATCTTTTGGTAAAGGTTTTATGAGATGTTGCACCTCAGGTTAAAGCAAAACAGGGCTTTCCTTCCTTTCTTGTTAAAAATGCTGATATACTCTAGGGTCTGTATTTGGGGTCAGATAACTTTAGCTATGTATATAAAGATCGAGATGCAGCAAAAATACTGTTCAATTTCTTCAGCATTGTAGATGAAAAATAATACAGGGTTCATTGACAAATGCTAATGTCCAAAATAATGAAAAAAGAGGGAAAAATTGAAAGGAGTTTAAAATGTCTGGTTCTTCTAAATGTAATCTTTGGTATCATATAGTATTGAAAAACTATTTTCAACAAAAGTTCAAAATCAGTCACTTGTGTGGTCAAGTAAAATGTGACAACGTCAATTCCGAAATTTAATTGGTAACATTAGTTAACTACATTAGTTAACATGAACTAATAATGAACTGCACTTATACAGCATTTATTAATCTCTGTTAATATTAATTTCAACATTTACTAATACATTATTAAAATCTTGTTAACATTTGGTAATGCACTGTGAACTAACATGAACAAACAATGAAGAACTATTTTCATTAACTAACTTTAACAAAGATTTGTAAATACGGCAACAAATGTATTGCTCATGGTTAGTTCATGTTAGTTAATACATTAACTACTGTTAACAAATGAACCTTGTAAAGTGCTACCATTTATTTTTTTTGTATTTTTGAGAAGGTTGTACCATAGGACATCTTGAACTTAAATTAACCTCACCATGTCATAAGAAAAGATAAAATTATCTGATCTTTCAATAAGCCTGACCTTGATACACAGTTAGTATCTGTAGCATCTCTCTATGACATTATTTCATAAGAGTTTTCTGCTTGTTAGTTGTTGTACCATATGACTTTTGGTTTCCGTTTTTTAAAATAATAATAAAAGAAAATTCAAACAGGAATAGGTATTTTCAAATCAATTTCAAAAAGTATGATTTGCATTTTAATGTTCTTTAAATTTAAGAGATTCAGATTCCAGACCATAAAAGACCATAATGTCAAAGTCAAAGTCAGCTTTATTGTCAATTCTACCATATATACAGCACGTACATACAGAGAATTGAAATTCTGTTACTCTCAGACCCTCGTTTCATACAGATAACATAACAATAACAACAGTACAATAACAACATACAACATAACAGTAGCAGCAACAACACAACAAGAATTAGATAAATGTTAGATAAATTAGATGTTATTGATAAATGTTATTGACGTATATATTTCTTTCCTCACTGAAATGCACTATTACAGTAATAGAGTATTAAGTAAACTAGACCAATAGAATTATTTTAGATATATGTATATAGACCATTAGACAACAGAAAAACTCGGATTAAGTTTCAAAAGACAAAAGACCAAAGACCAGTTTCTCATTGCTAGTTCCACCAAAGCACTTAAATCCTCTGCAGTCTAGTCTTAAACAGAAATTACTTAATTAGGTAATTATTGGGTAGGTGATTTGATGGCAGATTATTAGATGCATTCTGTGTGAGGTCTTGGTGGTCTGTCTGAAGATGATCTTTTCCCACTGTTTCCGTACAGAAACCCAAAGGAAAGAATTATGTATGAAACCAGTAGGAGAGAGGGAAAATGGGAGGGCTATACATGAGAGATGAAGATCTGTATGGATTTAGTAGCTTGTATCCAAAATGGACTCCAATACCCTCATTCACAATTCCCTGCATTACTCTAATAATAGTCCACTGAATTAAAAAAAAGAACTAATTAAGACGCTAGAAGTGCGTCTCGTGTACAACGTGTACATAGGTTGTACACTCCTTATTGAGATACATTATGGGATTGAATGAGTGCACTCACAAAAATATCCACTATAGTTTCAGACACCACTACAAATAGCTGTCAAACAGTGCACTGTATAAAGGTATGGGTGATTTCGGACACAGCCTTAGAGTCAATAACACAGACCTGGTAACCAGTAGGTTGCTGCTTTGAGCCCCCCAGGTCTTACTAATGTACTCTTGGGCAGGGCATTTATCTTCAGGTTATTTATGTGAGATTGTCCTAAGGGGGTTGTGGAGTGTTTGAGGAGGTCAGACAGGGAGAGGCTAGAAGAGTCATGCCATTATATGTCATTGCTTTACGAAAAGGAAAAATTAAAATTCTGTGAATTCTCTCATGCCATTTCAAACCCACATGGGAGAACCATTGTTGATTGGCGTCTTTGGCTGCATTTACGCTACAAGAGCCAATCATGGTTACAGATGTAATCTTTTGACTTTCTTAAGTTTTATTTATTAATCCCACCTGTATACATTGGCATTAAACTGAAATTGCAATAATCTTCCATATTCTGACGTATATCTGTGTGAAACCGCTTCTCAAACAAAAGTTATTTTGATTAAAGATTAAAGGGCACATGAATAAAAATAAATACTTTAATGCATGTAAAAAATTTATAATAAATACTGCAGATGTAGTATTTACACACCAGATGTAATTTTTATACCATGATCACTTACCAGCATAAACAAGTTAAAACTGTTGGCAGTGCAAAATTTGTCTGAACGGATTAAAATAATTGAAATTTGAAGTGGAATAAAATAGCTTGGTAAATTACATTTATTTCAATGAATTTGAGAAATATGTTATATAGAGAAGCTTTTATCTGAATTACTTCATAAAACAGTGATATTATCACATCGTTGCTGAAAAATATAATGTAGCTTTCAGAAGTGAGGCTATTTTATTTATAAAATTTATGGGGCAGCAGCTAAATACAAGTTTCTGTTCTTCTGAATGTTCAGTATGTGTACAGTCTCTTACCTTTATAAAGTTTCCACCTAAATAAAAAAGCTGTCAGTTTTTATGTGAGTGTATCTGCTTCATAATATGACATTAAGAAAAGTTATGTTTGTGGATAAATGTGTGTTCCTCGCCTCGTGGTAGCTTGGAATTCCAATGGGAATTGGATGTAAGAGTTTAGACTTACAGTAGGCCAGATGTCCAGATATCAGATATGTATCTGATTTAAAACCACATTTACAAGTGGCTCAGAGCTGATGCGCAAAATCAGATCTTGTGCAAATGTTTGTTTACATGTGCAACAATATCTGATCTGTGTCTGATGCAAGTAAAATATTTTTTTTTTTTTATTTTTTTTTTTGTGCCAGTGTAGATGTGATTTAAGGCCAAACTTGACACCATATTTGAATATACAAAAACGAAATCTAAAAGACAATGTGGTGAAGAAGATCAGCTAGTAAAAGACATGACTTCAGTCTATTCCTGGTACAAATGTATAATATGACTTCAGAACTCTTGGAATGTAGTGCACCAGTAATATGATACTTTTATGATGCTTTGTTGTCATTTTTGGAGTTTGACAATGTGCACCCACGTTCACTTACTAATAAAAAGCTTCATGACCATTCTTCTAAGCTTCTCCTTTTGTGTTCCACAGAAGAAAGTAAGTCACTGTCATACTGTTTTGGGTAGATATTAAATTGGGTAAATGACAATTTCATTTCCAGGGGAACTAATCCTGATGTCATTGAGACACTGTTCGCAATATAATCTTGACAAATGCTTACATTTGTCAACAGTCTTACTGTTGTTGTGCCAAGGAGAAGGATGGTGAAGCATGGGTATTTTGATCTGTGCTGAAAGTCTGAGAGCAGTATAATTAACAACTCTGCAGCTCGCTCTGTGGATTTGAATTAAGGGATACTTGAAATGAGCTAGTACCTGGGCAGTGTGTGATCAATCTTGTCTCCATGCCTGACTTTCGTGTCTTTTCCAAAACCAACCACAGTTTATGACTACCACTCTCTTATATTTCCACCATATTACACACAAGTTCTGTCTATTTAGATTATGTCCAAGGTGCAGATGATATGGCTAACGTCACCTCAGAAATTCAGACATCCATTTCTGGTTTCATTACACAGTCCTTATCCCTACAAAGCATCCTGCTTGTGGACAGTTTGCAACAGATCCTACATTGGCTCTTTATGGGATAGTCCCACCTCACTGATCATACAGGTAGAAGAATTGATTTTACACATTATGATGTCAGAACAGCACAAAGGAGCCGATGTTGTCTTTCATCCTCTTTTTATAGTACCTCCATCTTCGGCTAACATTGTGTTCTGTTAGCACAGCTGTTCAAACCGGCCTCTCTTGCCAACAGCAACACTGTAACCCACCTGACACTATCATCGCCAAGGGCAGCCGTAGAGGTCCCTCATAACCGCAGCCCTCCTTTGAGAGAGCGTGGTTTGCTCGCTATCACATCTTGCATGGTTTCCATACTGCTTTTGAAGTGATTCAGAAAGGAGAGCTTTTGTCTGTGAGATCTGTTTGATGCATTATATATTGATCCATAGTTTATAAAATCAGCAAGGTAAAGAGATCAGGCTGATGAGATACAATGGCACTGATAACAGGAGTGAGAGCTTCGTTTTACCTATGCTTTACTAATGAGCCTCTGAGTCATTTGTATTTGAAACACAGGAACGCTGAGTCAGAAAGGAGTACCCTCCGATTTAAATGCTCCACCTTTGATCAGTGTTAGAAACCACACAGAAGCTTAACATAATTGCCTTTGAGCTTTGTGTTGTGATTCTTTCCCAGTTTGCTTTGTGCCATTTTTGTAATCTTACAGCGTTTAAATGTGCTATATTACACTTTGAATAGCCATGTACAGTAGAAACAGTTAGTTTGAGCTGATATAATATGAGCAGTGAGAGCGAGAGAGCGATACAAATACATATTGTATACATATTGTATGTATCTCTCTATGTATATATGTGTGTGTGTGTATATATACATATATATATATATATATATATATATATATATATATATATATATATATATATATATATCCGTGTGTGTGTGTGTGTGTATGTATATATATATATATATATATATATATATATATATATATACACACACACACACACACACACACACACACACACACACACACACACACACATATATAATGTGTGTGTATATACAGTGTGTATATATTTTTTTTTTTCCTCATTAATGTACACACAGCACCCCATATTGACAGAAAAACACAGAATTCTTGACATTTTTGCAGATTTATTAAAAAAGAAAAACTGAAATATCACCTGGTCCTATGTATTCAGACCCTTTTCTGTGACACTCATATATTTAACTCAGGTGCTGTCCATTTCTTCTGATCATCCTTGAGATGGTTCTACACCTTCATTTGAGTCCAGCTGTGTTTGATTATACTGATTGGACTTGATTAGGAAAGCCACACACCTGTCTATATAAGACCTTACAGCTCACAGTGCTTGTCAGAGCAAATGAGAATCATGAGGTCAAAGGAACTGCCTGAAGAGCTCAGAGACAGAATTGTGGCAAGGCACAGATCTGGCCAAGGTTACAAAAAAAATTGTGCTGCACTTAAGGTTCCTAAGAGCACAGTGGCCTCCATAACGTTAGGGACGACCAGAACCCTGCTTCTACTAAATACTGAGCAAAGGGTCTGAATACTTAGGAGCTTGTGATATTTCAGTTTTTCTTTTTTAATAAATCTGCAAAAATGTCAAGAATTCTGTGTTTTTCTGTCAATATGGGGTGCTGTGTGTACATTGAGGAAAAAAAAGGAACTATTTAATGAACTGACACAAAATTGCGCCAAAATATTTATATTTTATATCCTTGCTCGAACATTTAAAAGAATCAGCATGATTAAATTATAATATAAAATATAAAATCTTAATATACAATATTAAGACTGTACTTTTTCATTATGATTGATATTTTGGCGCAATTTTGTGCAACGCGTCACACTGTTTGCGACGATCGCAGAAACCATTGCCCAGTGCGATTCCACCACGGTAAGAAGCCTACAACAGTCAAATAGAGTGACATTATATTTATTTTATGTATCATATTTTATTTTTGAGCTCCTGTAACACAGAAATTTCCCCAGTGTGGGATTAATAAAGTATATCAAATCAAATCAAATTGTTTGTTGAATCACAATGAGATATAAAATATCTCACCTAAATTAAGACACGTTTAAGCCTACAGCAAATATGCAGTCCTGTAAGTCCTGTAATTATGCCATTTTAATGTAGGCCAAAATGATATATTATATATATATGAAATTATATATAAAAGTCGTGGTATCGATTCAGACAAGGGTTTCTGCCCCACGAAAATGTATGGTGACCGCACCAACAGTCCATGCGACGACGCACGAATATAATAATTATATATAATTAATATAATAATTCGTCCATGCGACGAATACACATTTGCAGCACAAAATCAATCGCCTGAAGCAATACTTTCCAGCGCAGGAAAACGGCTGGATGCCTAAACCCCTTTCGTCAAAATTCGACGATGAGGGATTTGCATTCAAATCTATTGAAAGACCCTGAACGTCGGCTTATTGACGAATAGGGGGTACCCTCGACGTCGGAGTGTTGACGTGAAGGGTAAATGACCAAACGGCAGCATGTGACGAATAGGGATGAGACCGTGTTGGATATAGATATAGATGGGTAGATTTCAAATATTTAATCAAATATTGTTCTGTAATCTGGGCTATTTGGCATCTAATAATATTTGTAAAAAGTAAGGCTGTCAAAGTCTCAACCCTTGCATTTAGTTCTATTTTGTTGTGCTCAGGATATTTTTGCCATCAACAAAAGCTAGACTATGTCAGAGGTTTGGCGAGATGTTATCTGAGTTTACAACTCGGGCTGCTCTGACTGAAGGCTACTAACTGTTACTGTTACTAAACTACTAACTGTTAATATTTTAATTGCATTTTTTAAAGTTGTTTACACTAAAATTGACATCTAATTGACAGGTGTAGAAGAAAGTAAAGGGAAAAAAAAAACATTTTACAGGCCAAAAAAGGTTCGTTGTCTGTTATGTTGGCTTTCTGTCGGTAAATTCATTGAAACCCATTGCACAATCAGTTTGGGGAAAACTTTGGTCCTCACGCAAAATCTGTCAACTGGATTGTAAATGTGACTGCAGCTTTACTGTGTGTGCGCTTCTACATCAGTTGACCACTTTTTCAGACAAACTCTTACCACAAATAACGCTTTATCACTGAGATTGGAGTTCACTTTCAGACTGAGCTCCACCGCTGAAAGTGTCCCTCTTTTCATCTGCCTTGCAGTGGAGTTTGGATCAACGCAGACTCTCATCATAGCAAATGAAAAAACCAAGCACAGTAAAGAAACCCTTGGCCCAGATTCATCTGCCTTTTTTGCATGACTCATTGCATTGGAAAATTTAGTCAGTATGGATGCCATAGGTTCTCTGTAAACTCCATAAACAGCATTTAAGAGAGTGCCATGCAGGGTCTACACAGAGAAAATGTGAAGACCAAAACCACCAGTGGGCAGTAGAGTGGACCACTAAAGAACTACCTCAAATGTTAGTGCTTGGGAGTGAAGCTGCTTTGATTTGTCCGTGTTGCTCAAATGTGGAAAATGCCAATGAATAATTGTACAATTTATACCTCAGAAGATATCTTTTCCTCAATCTTGAGCGATTCCTTGATGCTATTATACTGCATGCATTCGATGCAGTCATACAAGTGCATATGTACTTGTTTCTTTTGCTAACTTTGAATGAAGAGGCCTGCAGCTGCAAAAAAAGGGAAAAAAAATGCATGTGCACCTGGAAAAGCAAAAAGGAAAGAAGGAATCTTTTACGGATTTAAACTGTGTTTTCCCTATAAGAGCAGCATATAAAAGAACTGTTCAATTTATGTAGTCTTGAAGTCAGCATTTCTGTTGGCGAGCCGGCTCTCGAGACTGTGGTTCACCTGATCTCACGCTAATTAAAATCCTGTGGTCATTTTTATAAATCCGTTTCACTTAGAACGCAGGTGCGGGGGAAGCATTAAATAACACTGAGGTACACCGAGGTGTCAGTCATTTAACCTGCAAATTGCTATAGTTGTCATGAAAACATGTCAGAGTATAAGATCCTTTTTTTGCATCTAGCCTGTTGGGATGTCAACACTCTCCATTGGTTGCCAGATCCCGTCATGGTGTGCTTATATTCATCCATTGCCCTCTTTTGCACTGCTGGTACCCTCATTCTAATTATGCTCTCATTGTTCGGTGTTACCTGGCGTTGAGGCGTTGAAGCTTTGAGCTGAAACTGGCAACCGCAACATCCTGCTGTGGTACAAACGAGAGCTGTATAGTATGATATGTGTGTGTATGTGGAGGAAACTCTGGCTTCTCCTGCCTTGGTACCTCAGGCTCTGGGTTCAGCAATCCCTCTCTCATTTTCCAGGAAACGTTTTGAAGAGATTTTTGAAAGAGAGATTGTTTTCTTCCTATGTTTTATGAGTTTGTGAGTCATGGGTTTATTGCATCACAAAATACTGATCATGTCCAACTGCGTTGCCAGTACCTCCCTTCAATTGAGTTGAACAAAAATCTGGAACACATGCTTTTGAAGTTCAGACATCAAACTTCAGCACATTTAAGGAATGCCTTTGTGCATTTTACAACATTTTGTTGAGCTTTAATTAGCATCAACCATCATAGCGCACCATGTTTTCTTTGGCTGACTGCTGATTGGTTGTTCAAATTGAACTGATGGATTTGTTTCCTTGAGTTCTGACCTTTGTTTCACTAACCTATTCAGTTTTCTGCTCATTTGACAGCTAAAATGCCCTGTCTTCACATGACAACACGGTTCCCATTTGGGATCTGACTTTGAAGTCCCACCTTTAAAAGAGACCTCTTCCTTTGAGAATCACTAAATCACCAACCCACCGTCCGCTCTGGTACCCATAGAACAATGAATCTTCTGGTGGAATGGTGAAGAGCGCAAAGCTCACCAGATTTAGAGGGCTCAAGTGAACCCCATCCAATGGCGAGACTAATTCGTGCACATGTGCCATGTGTCTGTGTCTCACTTTTTCTCTTTCTTTTCTCTTTTTCGTGTCAGTACACAGCAGTATTAAAGCACATACACAAAAAACTGTTGAAGACCACTACCTCTTTGTCAAGCTCATTGACTAAATGCTCTATCAATCCCCAGACAGTGCTTCGACCAGCTTTAAGGTTGTTTAGGTCACATATATTTTCCACTCAGATATTTTTTTTCCCTGACAGAAAATCCACAAAGTTCTCATCAAAAAGACCTCAGCAGGTTGATCCAGATGCCATGTTGAAAGACGGACCCCTCCCAGGCTGTTTATCCAGATCTCGTCTCTTCTTTTAACACCTTCATTTCATTTCGTTTTTAATGTGAATGCTTCATTGTATTTGATTCCTGCTCTTGAGGCAGCATTTCCCACACATTTCCCCTGAATAGAATGCTGGACTAATGTTTTTGTTGTGATTCACACACCCTTCACAACCCCTTCACAACTTGCATCGTATAATGTATGAAAATGGTATTCTTGACACTTATTTATTCCATCTGCAACATCACTGAGAGTGAACCACATTTGACACAACAGTGTCAGGCACTTCAATACACAATGGAGAAAAGGGTTTCAATGTAAAAGAAAAATTTGCTATGGAATGCTAATAAAAAAAAAAAGAAAAAAAATCGGTAAAAAAGGTAATCATATCAAAAGGACTCTTGAGGACTGATGTATCAATGTTAATAAGTCATTAAGTTTCTTAAAGTGTCAGATAATTTAAGACATTTTATGGCATGGCAAGTTTAGTTCAGGCTATAAAATGTTATGTGGTGTGGCAACCCAAACACATAATGGTATTTCTAAATGATTAATTCATGATATTGGCAAATAATAAGTTTTTACCTTGAAAAAAAAACATTTTTGGAAGTAATGATTAAGATGTGTACACACATGTATTCAAGGTGGTGCAAAAAAACGTTTTTACTTTTAACTTAATCACGTGACATTTAAACTTTTTTTTTTAAAAACGGTACAAAAGTTTTTCAAACCATATGAATATGAGCCACTTGAGCAAAGAACTTTACTTGTGTATTCTAAAGTGCATTTTTAAAAAGATTTGTTCATTTTATTTGTCACTGACCCACGTACAAAGAGGTTAGATGTTGATGTTTTGGATTATGGCTATAAATGATCATATAGATTGTACATAGACGGACATAAAGCTTATTTTATTGTTTTATGACCTTTCATAGAAGATCTGAATGTGTTTGTTATCATTTCATTGCATGTGTCAAAATCACACAAACATCTTTTCTTAGTTCCTTCAAGCTAAACCCAAGTGTGTATTTTCTTACTGGCCGAAACTCAGCAAGCCTTTTTCGGCTTACTGTCCGTTTATAAACTTGTAAACTCTCAACATGAAGTACAGTCCAACTAATCCTAACTTTGAAAGAGTGTTTACATCAAGGATAAAACAGTGAGGAAACGGGATGTGAGGCATTCCACGATGAAGCACAATTTCTTGTAAATATTGTAATTGCCTGCATTATATCATCAAATGGAGAGTGTGGTCCATGTGGGAAGAGTGAGATGCCAATATTGTATGTTGTTGTTGGCAAAGACGGCCCCTAAACTCTGTTCTGCTTTAGGGCCAAGTGGTAACAGTTGTGAGGAATTGTGGTGGCGAACACTCACTGTCACACCCCAGGAGAAGAAATTACCCCAGTTAGTTGCAGAGAATTAACACGCTGCCCCAGTAGTGATTGAACCAGCAAGGAAAAACAAGCAGAACTTGAAACGGCGCCATGGGAAGGACTACTTCTCTAACACATATATGCAGGAAAACACATCCATGCAAACATGCATTCATCACAGTACAGCACACTTGTGTATATATAGTTCTATTTCTCAAAATAAGAGCACACGCATTTCTTATAGAAGAGTTGAAGAATCTTAACACGGTTGTTGACACAGATGACCTTTTTTTTTTAATGGATGTCAATGGTAGGAAGAAACCACAGTGCTCCTGTCTGCATCTGCTCTTAGGTATTTACACCACACACAAAAGCAGAATTAAGTTATTCACACTGTGAGCATAAGAATCAATAAGAGATTTGGTACTTTGGTCACATATAGTGCACCAATCAGAAAATGTTACAAATACACTATAAATATATTTGTCATCACAATTGTTTGCATTTGAAGTTAATGCAGAAATAAGGAGTGAACACTACATTATTGGGGAAAAAAAGACTTCTGTAGGGCTTATTTCTCACCCTCCAAACCTTTAAGATTTTTGTTCATTTTGAACAAAACATAAAATATTTTAATAAAATCTATCCCTCCTTTTAAAGTGCATTTCACTAAAACTTTGACTTTTCAAAAAGTTGTTAGAGACATTGTGACACTAATCTATATGAATCGAATCGAATCTTGCTTTATCTCAAATGTGGTTGTGTGATGCTTGAAGAAACTTCCCTGGATATGGCGCATCAAGCACACGCTTGAGCTTTCCTTTATTTAATCCACTCTATGTATGTGTATTGATCAGTGTTTTTCTTTTTGTGAATAAAATCAAAAATTAATTATCTATCAAAAAAACTGATTGTGTTGAGAAGAATTGGGTTAAACTGCTAAATAAACTGCTAAACTAAAAATTTTGGTCCATGTTGTAACGTAAATTAAATCGATAATGATAAAAAATATTTGTAATAATTTCCACTGACCAACTCCTGATAATCATTTTATAATTTATGGCTATTTTTAGGGAATACTACATGTAACCAGGAAATCATTTTTTTTTTTTTGTATGGAACCACAGCTGTTATTCAGCAGATATAATGTCAGTCTGACAGCACAATGCCAGTCTGCTGTTGCAGTTAAAGTATTAATTCACTTCAGAATATAAATTTCCTAATAATTTACTCACCCCCATGCCATCCAGGATGTTTGTCTTTCTTTCTTCAGTCAAAAAGAAAAAATTATTTTTGAGGATAACAATCCTGGAATGTTTTCCTCAAAACCTTATTTCTTTTCCACTGAAGAAAGAAAGACATAAGCATCTTGGATGATATGGGGGTGAGTAAATTATCGGTAAATTATTAATTCTGAATTGAACTAATCCTTTAAGTTGTGCTATTTGTGAGTGATAAAAAAATGTCGCATTCATTCCATTGCTTCATTCATCTTCATTCAGTGTTATGCTGGGGGTGACCATTGGGGTGAAGAATTAAATTTTTTCAAACAATCCTCCACATTGGTGCATACAGCATGGCTGTCTGGATCTCTTTACTGCAGACATCGCATGAGCTGCCACAGCCGTGCAACTCAGCGGACTCGTCTACCTCTGCAGCGGCTTTGCAAGCAAAGTGGGTACTGGTTTCTCAGGGTTACATATTTTTCGTTGCAGGCTCCCTAGCAGAGATGCATGACTGCAGGTCAGACTTCCTGTGGGGCATATGGGGAGAGAGGGGTTAATTTCTCCCAGAGAGTTGTGATAGATCCCAGCACTTTGTCCTGTTTCCCAGATACCCGAGCAGACAGATGCTGTTCTGCTCACAGTAGTGTAGGGGATTCCTTTCAGTGATTTGAATCTTTTGAATCCTTTCACAAAAGGATTCATTCAGCGGCTGCTTCTACAGGTTACTTTTAAGTCAACAGATGTCACCAAGCGATTGTCTTAATGGGTTGTTGAATTATTCATTCAACCAATTCTTTAACACAGAGTCATCATAGTAAGTGTATGAACGATTCTAAAAGAATCGCAGATGATTTAAGTACATGCTAGCTCACAGCCTCTCCCATGATACAGTGCTGCTGTACTGCAAGGTTGGTGTTTTATGTTGTCCTTTGTGTTTATTGATGGAGGAATTCACCTCTGGAAAGATGGGCTTTTAATAAAATTTGGTTGTCTATGCAGCCAGTAAAAGTTTAATATGTGTGACTAGATGACTTGAGAAAATCGAGAAAATGGGCTATGGTGTTACCTTTTGCAAAAAAAAAAAAAAAAATTAACAGCCATGGGCGGGAATACAATAATGTGTAGATTTAACAGCTATGGAGCTGTCAAAAGTCCACCAGATGATGCAAAATGATCCATTGTGCATCATCTAGCAGACTTTTGCTGACAAATAAACAGAAATATCTGGGTGCAGGTAATACAGACAAAGCGTAAACATTACAATAATTATTACATATAGTATAATTTTGAAATTATAACAATAAAAAATCTGGTTGAAAATCAGGAAACACAATTTAAGTGCATATTAGCCTAAAATAAGTTATAGTTCCACATTAATAGTAGTGATGAACCAAGATGTTATGTGTTTCTTTTTTTGTTGTTGTTGTTTGTTTGTTTTTTATCGAAACACAAGACCAAAATTAAAGCTTTAAAGTTTCAAGTGTCTTGTTTCAAGTTTCAAGTCTGCAGTAAGTAATAGACATATAATTTTAGGAATTAGTCATTGTAACAATGCACTTCACCTTCCTATGATCTTTGAAATAAAATCTGTAAGATAATAGCAGCCACAAACTGGCCTTTATAATTGGAAACTTATTAACAACTCAAATACTTTCTCCCTGTAAGTGAGGCACAAGAGCAAGACATAGCGTGAGACATGTTCTGATAACAGAGACTAATTTATAGGAAACAGATTTGAATGCAGAGGAATCTCTCCAATGAGTCACTGCTGGAAGGCTCTGTTTTGGGAATAGAGCGGGAACACTGGAATTGCTTGCTGTAAGCTGAGAGAGACAGACAGAGTGGGAGAGAGCTGGCAGCGAGGACAGGACAGGACACAGATTCAACATCCACCCTTCCTTTGCATACCACCTCTCGGAAGGATTTGCTGCGACTTTTTCAAACGATTGGCAGTTAGCGCCTGGAAAGGCGGCTCAGGTCCAAGAGCAAATCACTCCCCTCTATTATTCCCAGAATCGGAAGTGTCCCCTACCACATTTCAAACAGGTACTGAAATGGACCTGTTAACTTCTTTGGTTTGTCCTTGTGAAAAGCATCTGGCGGTGAATGAAAGCTAATCACGACCGGTTGTTTAGAGAAAGATGGTTGCTCTAATGGTTCTGGAGGTGGGGTGGCCCAAAGTGTTCGAGACGATGGCAGGACGGTGAGAAAGAAAATGCATACATGAGGTCATATGCAAGAACATCTGTCTCTGATTGATGTCTCTCTCTGAGGGCTCACGTTTTTACAGCATCACGTGCAGTGTGGACATTAGGATATCCTCAGATATTTATTGGTGTTTGTGGGCCAAATTTCACACTTGTGAATGCTGAATGCCTTATAGTCATGAATGTACGTACAGTGGAGAGAACAAGTATTTGATACACTGCTGATTTTGCAGGTTTGCCCACTTACAAAGCATGTAGAAGTCTGTAATTTTTATCATAGGTACTCTTCAACTGTGAGTGATGGAATCCAAAACAAAAATCCAGAAAATCACATTGTATGATTTTTAAATAATTAATTTGCATTTTATTGCATGACATAAGAATTTGATCACCTACCAACCAGTAAGAATTCCGGCTCTCACAGACCTGTTTTCTTTAAGAAGCCCTCCTGTTCTCCACTCATTACCTGTATTAACTGCACCTGTTTGAACTTGTTACCTGTATAAAAGACAACAGTCTCAAAGAAAACCATTAGTAACACACTACGCCGTCATGGATTAAAATCCTGCAGCGCACACAAGGTCCTCCTGCTCAAGGCAGCTCATGTCCAGGCCCGTCTGAAGTTTGCCAATGACCATCTAGATCAGAGGTCCCCAACCCCCGGGCCGCGGACCGGTACCGGTCCGTGGGTCATTTGGTACCGGGCCGCACAGAAAGAATAAATAACTTATTTAAAAAAAAAAAAAACTGACTTATGTAATTAGTATGAAATGCGCATTTCTCTCTGGCGCCTTCACTACTGCGAAGATCGCGAGTCAGCATCTCAACTTCAAATTCTCTCCGTTACATCCGTCTATGACCCACTCTTGGCGCATAGCAACGCTTGTTTAGGCCACGTGATACGTTACCGCTAAAAATAAACACACAAGCTAGCAAAATGAGTAAAAAACAAACGTCTCTGGAAAGCTTCTTTGCGAAGGGGAAACGGCCCAGTGAGGAGACAGAAGAAGAGCCTACGATTTCCAAGAAAAAGAAAGCTGCATTTAACAGACAATAGGAGTCCTACTTGAAATATGGATTCATCGCAACAGGTGATTTACACGCACCAAGCCCGCCAGAGAGAGTTAGGGGGCAGAGAGGATGTTACTCATGTTATGTTGTTGGCGCGATGTTATGAGGACGCTGCTAATAAAGTTGCGAGTAAGCCTACACATTGGATTCACGTTTATTATAATATTGAAAAAATACCCCAGTTTTTATGCTGGTCGTATCATTTTATTTTGTTGTTTTTATCCGCCACACCTTAAAGGCCGGTCCGTGAAAATATTGTCTGATATTAAACCGGTCCGTGGCGCAAAAAAGGTTGGGGACCGCTGATCTAGATGATCCAGAGGAGGAATGGGAGAAGGTCATGTGGTCTGATGAGACGAAAATAGAGCTTTTTGGTCTAAACTCCACTAAACACACAGCCTAAGGAGTGGCTCCGTAAGAAGCATCTCAAGGTCCTGGAGTGGCCTAGCCAGTCTCCAGACCTGAACCCAATAGAAAATCTTTGGAGGGAGCTGAAAGTCTGTATTGCCCAGCGACAGCCATGAAACCTGAAGGATCTGGAGAAGGTCTGTTTGGAGGAGTGATTCCGTCACTCACAGTTGAAGAGTACCTATGATAAAAATTACAGACTTCTACATGCTTTGTAAGTGGGAAAACCTGCAAAATTGGCAGTGTATCAAATACTTGTTTTCCCCACTGTATATTTTAGTGAATATTTATATCTGTCTGTCTGCATGTGCATTGCATGTACACGAACGGGTGAATAACATCAATAATTCATACTTTTTGTAGAGATCCATTAATTTGCACAAAATACGCAAATGCAATTCATGCACACAAACTAATCTGTTGCAATTAGCATAAGGAAACATACAGAAAAAATAAAACTGGAAATATTATAGAGTGGAAGTCTGCAAATATTCATGAATGTATTAAGGTCAATATGTCTCTTAAAATATCAGATAATTTGACTTTTTTACTAAGATGTGTACATTCATGTCAATTGATCCTTCGCAAAGTCTTACCCCCTTTAGTTACTGTCGCTATGTCCGACAAGTCATGCATTCTCGCGCAGTGAAAAATACATTGCGGAGCAAAGAGGACACTGACAACGCGTCGACAGACAAGACAGAGCAGATTACTTTTGATATGAAACAGTTTCATATTTAAAATATTGTAGTTTTTTAAAGAAGTTTAAACGAAAAAATACCGTATTGTGGCTCTTTAATGTGTCATGACAGATCGCTGTAGCTCCTTCAGTGGGCTCATTAACCAACCATCTCTTCATACTAGTCCATTTATAGTATCAAATAAACATGAATGGACATCAGAAGGAATGTTGTTTCAAGTGCGGAAAGAAATGAGTACACACAATTGATCAATTTCAAGTTCACCAACGTTAATCTACTAACTCCCCTGACTGCTTTGTCAGACAAAATGGCGGATGTGGGGATATGATTGGTCAGATCACCTGTCAATCAAACTGCCGGCGAAGGGTCAATTCACGGTGATAAAAAATATGTTGTTACTTATTTAACTTGATGGTTACACCACATTTTCTTTTCTTAAATAGCATAACATTTTTCAAACCCTATGAAACCCAACTTAATTTCTAAGAACTTGGCACCTATATTTTAAACTACATTTTTTAAAAAGATTTTCTTTTTTCTTTATTGCGAACTCTTTATTTGTCATTGTCCCATACACATTTACATATCTTTCATACTCCTTGTGAGTATGTATGAATACACATGGCTGTGCTTCACAATATGGGTTTAGAAGTTTATTCAGTATAATAGCATTAAAATAAACAGCTCTTGCTTGTAACAGGCTCCGCTTTGTTATGTGGCTGATAGTTACAGCCCGAGCCAGAGAAGGCAGCTGTCATATCTGTTCAAACAAAGTTCGGAAATGGAGAATTATGTCATTGGAATGGCAAGCTTGTGTGAGGGGAACCGGCAGGCAGGCAAGCAGGCCTGTTTTCCCATGAGTCCACTGCTGCCAGTAGAGAGTTACTGAGATGTTATGAGAGACTAAAGCTAAATCTTACCTTATGTTTGGGGCACTTGCTTCTGTCTCTTATGTCTGTTTTTCTTTGACACTCTTGAATACTTTCTCTCATTATGTGTCTCATCTCCTCCATTAATCTGCTGTATGTCCTTTCCACATGATGCTTTTCATTATTGACAGGATTTCCATGCCTGTGTCCACATTTGTGGTTTATGGAGCTCCTGGTGGACACGCTAATTTTCTCTTACCACACGCACAGCCTCAAGTTAAGCCATATGTGATAAAGTTCTTTGCTTCTGAGGTTTTGTGGAGCAACATGCAGTTTTGAGAGTCTCAGCTCAAGTAAGTAATGTCCTTTAAGAAATGTTATGGGTTCAGTACAAGTTGGGAATAGTTCATCCAAATTTCTTCCTTCCTTTCATCCTAATGTTCCGAATTCAAATGACTTTCTATAAAAGTAGCTTAAAAGTGGTACTGCAGCCAGAGAATTGGTGCAAATGTCAGTATTCTCTGAAAATTCTGACTCTGATTTGTGCTTGAGAATTCATCTGAGTAGAACTTTCTCATAGAAGTAGAGATGTCCGATGCATACTGGTAAAGTGGGGTGCCTAGCAATGCCAAGGTCATGGGTTTAATGAACAGGAAATGCATATGCTGATAAAATGTATAGCTCGAACACTTTTTAAAGGGGTAGTTCATCCAAAAATGAAAATTCTCATCATTTACTCACCCTCATGCCATCCCAGATGTATGACTTTCTTTCTTCTGATGAGCACAAAGATTTTTAGCCAATCGTGGTGATTTCTCTCAACAAAGGTCCGACAATGATTCAACATGCTGAAATGGGTGAACTGCCACCGACGTGAGCCTGACTAGATCCAACATGTACAGTCGTGGCCAAAAGTTTTGAGAATTACATAAATATTGGAAATTGGAAAAGTTGCTGCTTAAGTTTTTATAATAGCAATTTGCATATACTCCAGAATGTTATGAAGAGTGATCAGATTAATTGCATAGTCCTTCTTTGCCATGAAAATTAACTTAATCCCAAAAAAACCTTTCCACTGCATTTCATTGCTGCCATTAAAGGACCTGCTGAGATCATTTCAGTAATCGTCTTGTTAACTCAGGTGAGAATGTTGACGAGCACAAGGCTGGAGATCATTATGTCAGGCTGATTGGGCTAGAATGGCAGACTTGACATGTTAAAAGGAGGGTGATGCTTGAAATCATTGTTCTTCCATTGTTAACCATGGTGACCTGCAAAGAAACGCGTGCAGCCATCATTGCGTTGCATAAAAATGGCTTCACAGGCAAGGATATTGTGGCTACTAAGATTGCACCTAAATCAACAATTTATAGGATCATCAGCAACTTCAAGGAAAGAGGTTCAATTCTTGTAAAGAAGGCTTCAGGGCGTCCAAGAAAGTCCGGCAAGTGCCAGGATCGTCTCCTAAAGAGGATTCAGCTGCGGGATCGGAGTGCAACCAGTGCAGAGCTTGCTCAGGCAGCAGGCAGGTGTGAGCGCATCTGCACGCACAGTGAGGCGAAGACTTCTGGAAGATGGCCTGGTGTCAAGAAGGGCAGCAAAGAAGCCACTTCTCTCCAAAAAAAACATCAGGGACAGATTGATCTTCTGCAGAAAGTATCGTGAATGGACTGCTGAGGACTGGGGCAAAGTCATATTCTCTGATGAAGCCCCTTTCCGATTGTTTGGGGCATCTGGAAAAAGGCTTGTCAGGAGAAGAAAAGGTGAGCGCTACCATCAGTCCTGTGTCATGCCAACAGTAAAGCATCCTGAGACCATTCATGTGTGGGGTTGCTTCTCATCCAAGGGAGTGGGCTCACTCACAATTCTGCCCAAAAACACAGCCATGAATAAAGAATTGTACCAAAACACCCTCCAACAGCAACTTCTTCCAACAATCCAACAACAGTTTGGTGAAGAACAATGCATTTTCCAGCACGATGGAGCACTGTGCCAAAAGGCAAAAGTGATAACTAAGTGGCTCGGGGACCAGAACATTGAAATTTTGGGTCCATGGCCTGGAAACTCCCCAGATCTTAATCCCATTGAGAACTTGTGGTCAATCCTCAAGAGGAAGGGTGGACAAACAAAAACCCACTAATTCTGACAAACTCCAAGAAGTGATTATGAAAGAATGGGTTGCTATCAGTCAGGATTTGGCTCAGAAGTTGAGTGAGAGCATGCCCAGTCGAATTGCAGAGGTCCTGAAAAAGAACGGCCAACACTGCAAATACATAAATGTCATGTAATTGTCGATAAAAGCCTTTGAAACGTATGAAGTGCTTGTAATTATATTTCAGTACATCACAGAAACAACTGAAACAAAGATCTAAAAGCAGTTTAGCAGCAAACTTTGTGAAAACTAATTTTTATGTAATTCTCAAAACTTTTGGCCACGACTGTAGACACTGCAAAAACTGCATAACTATCCCAAAAGATGCTCACCATAAAGTCATATACATCTGGCTTGGCATGAATGTGATGTAAATGATGAGGATTTTTTTTTTTTTTTTTTGTGAACTATGTTTGGATAAATGTAAATTACTTATGGAATATTTTTTTGAGATCCGGTTCCATCACTATAGTTTCATATAGTTTTATAGTTTCTCTTCGTCAGTCTTCAGTCCCTTCAGATCTTGGAGTTGTAGAGCTGTGGCCACCTCTCAAAAGCCATGCCGATATTTATTCTCATTTTAGCTTTAGCTCTGTCACTTTCCTTTTTTGACTTTCCTTTTACTCTTTGCGGTTCAAGTTTTCTTGTTTTTGGCAACAGTTGATTCCACAGATGTCAATGATGATTGCTGTTTAGACCTTTCTAGATTAAAATCAACCATCTAGACGACAAGGTTAAACCTCTGGGGTTGCTGAACGCACTGGGATTTTTTTTTCCTGATAACAGCGAAAAGAAATTAAAAAACTTGCCACACACTAATGAGAATTATGTAGTTTGAAATATCTACTTTTAAATTAACCAATTCAAACTGAACACAAATGTTCTCTTTTATGTAATCTGTATTAAACCAACAACAGGTAAATTCTTTTCAAGCAACTGCATCTTCAGCACATATCAAAGTAGCCAGGTCTTCTTTCTTTCTGTTTACAGATGTGAGGTAACCACACAAAGATGAGTGATCTCAAACTGACATGTCCCTCGAAATTGAACCCAACAGATCAATTTATTAGTCATTATCATTAGCCATAAGACTAACATTGGAAATCAGGGTATGGTATAGGGAGTGTTTTGAACACAGATGTAACTCAATAACTGATTTCTGGTTTTTTTTTTCTTTAACCACAAAATAAGTTATATACTGCAGCTTTAACTTTGAAATTGGAACATTCTTTTAATAAACCTGAAGTATGTGTGACGTACGGTGATATTCTTAAGAAGAAAATTGAAAAAAACTTTCACTTTTTGACCTCTGACTGCATCTGTCATTTTTTAATGTAATCAAAACTATGCTCCCAAACTGGCATTCGTCCTTCAGAAATGTGTTCAGATCTCTTCTTAGAGCTGACAAATTAATACCCATGAACCTGTTCTTGGTCTATAATGCAGCCAGGAAACCTGCACCTCCATCCAACCACATGCTACTGGCCAGGCCTCTGCAGTCATGTGTTCTCCCCATCCTTGTGGAAATATTCCAGCGCTAGATATAATTAACTTAAATGACAAAGAATAATATATTAAAATGCTAATTAAAAATAAATATAATCTAAAATCCATTTAATATAAATCCATTTAGTTTTTTTGGTTTTGTTTATAATTTATATATTCTGTAGTATATATTTTATAAAATATATATTTTCTCCTTCCACAACATATACATATTCTTTATGTGGATCCAAAGGTTAATCTGTAAGGTTTTGATACTTTCAAACAACTTTTTGTTTTAGAAATTTACAGGTCAGAGTTTATAAACTTAAAATTTGTTGCAAAGCAAAAGGCATAACTTCTACACATATGCTTTTTGTTTTCACTGTCCTTATTCGCATGTGTTGTAATGGAAATGAATAGAAGTCTGCTTTGACCGTACATTCACCTGTGGTAAAATCACCGTAATTCATTTCAAAATATGCCTTGATCTGCGGTTCTTAGTGGTATTGTGTTTCCATTGGTGTTTTTTGGCTTCATTTTGGTTCTTGATTTATATCTTTTTGTACCTATCAGCTGACACGACACATTATATACATAACCTTTGGTCCTTCCACTCTTTCCACCAATAACAGTAATGCTGTGAGTGACGGTTGTTTTGGCTTCTGTATCAGAGTCTGAAATGTGTTGGAGATTCTTCTTCATCAAGCTTCATCAAAACAGCTTGTTGCACAGTGGAGCAAGGCTTATTTGAGTTGGCAAGCTGATGGCAGCAAGTAGAAGAAAAAACGTACAACTTCCCGTTTCTACTGAATTACATCCAGCTCGCTGCTTCTAGGTATTGAAATTCTGTCAGTAAGCTGCTCATTTTTACAGTCATGGTTTCTGTTTGAGTGTGTGTTCTGCTCTACCTCAAAGTCCGTATACAGGTCAACCTGTTCACTCTTGGTCCTTTTTCCTTATTCTTTTTGTGTTAGCCATTTTCTCATTATTCTCCCATTTCTTTTTCTTTCATTACTTCCTTTTATTTCCCACTTCTCTTTTTTATTTCTTTCACTCATTCTCTCTCTACTCTGGAAAGAGCCTTTCAGCAAGGTTAGTGTTTTTAGAGCAGGGTGGAGGAAAGCCACACAGCTAGATCTACACCAAAGCAAAACGGCCAATTAACTTTCTATTTAATCATAAATAATATTGTATTGGACATATTCCGTAATCATCCGTGGCATTTTGTGCTTAAGTTATTATTAATACATAGATAAATATACATTTTGTCTTTTCATTTTGTCAGGTGCTGCACTTTTTTTGCTCTGAAGTTCATGTTCTGCTCATTTCAGCAGCTTAAAGAAAATGAGAAGATGCTGTTCAGATGGTGGTTCAACACAGTATTTCTCAAGCGTGTAATACAAAGTTAATGTACCAATGTGCATAATAGATTTAGACTTAAAAAGGTTACTGGAATGTCTCAAAGGATTCTCAACAAACTTAGTCAAAGCTCTAAACTCAGCACACATTTATGTTTTTTTAAGGGAATTCTATATATTGCACCTATGCATAATTTCCATAATCACAAGAAGAGGTATGGGACATGCAAGCAAGAGTTTTGTATTCTGTGTTGCATGTAAATAATTGGTATTAAAATAACATTAAAGCTAAATTCCATTTGATTGGTTGTGAATAAAATCACAGCTAATTTTTGTACATATTTGGCTTTGTGCAATGATAAAAAAATAGTCTGGCAACAGCATTTTATCCACATATTAAATACAATATCATGTTAAGTGAGAATGTCCATGTTCAGTGATATAAATTGTGTTGTATATGTTGAGAGGCTGATGGCTATACCACACTGTCCTGGGAAATTCTCAATGGCACACTGCCCAATGGTGTTCAATCCCTACTGTCTTATATTTTCTAGGATAAATCTGACCTCATAAAAATGAATTTATGGTGGATTAGTTCCAAGACTCAAACAGACAGAAAAACAGCAAATCATAATACAGATGTTTAGTAATTTAACTACAGTATAGCACAGGTTTAGTGATGGGTAGTATTAATGTATATGAAATGTAGAACATTTTATTTTATGTATTGATTCAGCTGGTACTTTTGATTGCAGGTCCAGTATTCGTGTGAAAAAAAAGATTTGTTAAATGTCTCATTTGTGACGCATTGTGTCTTGATCCCGTTCCGTCAACTCTCCTGCCTCTTTCTACCACAATAAAATTCTAAAAAGCACAATGAGTATGGAGCTGTGGCATTCATCAGGAGTGAGCTGTCATTTGAATGTGACTAGATCTTCTACATGTTCTCCCAGATAGAGAAAGTAAATTATAAACTTCAGAACTTCATCCTACTCCAAGAAAAAGAATCAAAGCTGCTGGAATCAGTTGTGTTTGTTCCTCTGAAAGAGTTTGTCAGTCCATAAATCACAAAGACCTTAGTAGTATGGTACTACTGATATGTAATCAAAATAGTGATGTGACATGTAGCCAAGTATTGTGTACGGAATTTGTGGTCTGCATTTCGCCCATCAAAGTGTGCATACAGACACACGCACGGCAGTGGGCAGCCATTTTTGCTGTGGCGCCCCTGGGAGCAATTGGGGGTTAAGTGCCTTGCTTAAGGGCACCTCAGTTGTGAGTAATGAGAGTGGAAGAGAGCACTGTTCATTCACCTACATTTCCTCATTTCCTGCTGGTACTGAGTCTCGATCGAACGCGTGGCCTGCAGTTATGACAAATATATATAATGTACAGAGTGGGTACGGAAAGTATTCAGACCCCCTAAAATTGTTCACTCTTTGTTATATTGCAGCCATTTGTTAAAATCATTTAAGTTTTTTTTTTCTTTCTTTCTTTTTCTTTTTTTTCCTAATCAATGTATACACAGCACCCCATATTGACAGAAAAACACAGAATTCTTGACATTTTTGCAAATTTATTAAAAAAGAAAAACTGAAATATCACATGGTCCTAAGTATTCAACCCCTTTTCTGTGACACTCATATATTTAACTCGGGTGCTGTCCATTTCTTCTGATAATCCTTCAGATGGTTCTACACCTTCATTTGAGTCCAGCTGTGTTTGATTATACTGATCGGACTTGATTAGGAAAGCCACACACCTGTCTATATAAGACCTTACAGCTCACAGTGCATGTCAGAGTAAATGAGAATCATGAGGTCAAAGGAACTGCCTAAAGAGCTCCGAGACAGAATTGTGGCAAGGCACAGATCTGGCCAAGGTTACAAAAAAAATTCTGCTGCACTTAAGGTTCCTAAGAGCACAGTGGCCTCCATAATCCTTAAATGCTAGACATTTGGGATGACCAGAACCCTTCCTAGAGCTGGCTGTCCGGCTAAACTGAGCTATCCAGGGAGAAGAGCCTAGGTGAGAGAGGTAAAGAAGAACCCAAAGTTCACTGTGGCTAAGCTCCTGAGATGCAGTCGGGAGATGGGAGAAAGTTGTAGAAAGTCAACCATCACTGCAGCCCTCCACCAGTCGGGTCTTTATGGCAGAGTGGCCCGACGGAAGCCTCTCCTCAGTGCAAGACACATGAAAGCCCGCGTGGAGTTTGCCAAAAAAAAAAAAACACCTGAAGGATTCCAAGATGGTGAGAAATAAGATTCTCTGGTCTGATGAGACCAAGATGGAACTTTTTGGCCTTAATTCTAAGCAGTATGTGTGGAGAAAACCAGGCACTGCTCATCACCTGTCCAATACAGTCCAAACAGTGAAGCATGGTGCTGGCAGCATCATGATGTGGGAGTGTTTTTCAGCTGCAGGGACAGGACAACTGGTTGCAATGGAGGGAAAGATGAATGCGGCCAAGTACAGGGATATCCTGGACGAAAACCTTCTCCAGAGTGCTCAGGACCTCAGACTGGGCCGAAGGTTTACCTTCCAACAAGACAATGACCCTAAGCACACAGAGCTAAAATAACAAAGGAGTGGCTTCACAACAACTCCGTGACTGTTCTTGAATGGCCCAGCCAGAGCCCTGACTTAAACCCAATTGAGCATCTCTGCAGAGACCTAAAAATGGCTGTCCACCAACGTTAACCATCCAACCTGACAGAACTGGAGAGGATCTGTGAGGAGGAATGGCAGAGGATCCCCAAATCCAGGTGTGAATAACAAAAAGACTCATGGCTGTATTAGATCAAAAGGGTGCTTCTACTAAATACTGAGCAAAGGGTCTGAATACTTAGGACCATGTGATATTTCAGTTTTTCTTTTTTAATAAATCTGCAAAATTGTCAACAATTCTGTGTTTTTTTATGTGAATATGGGATGCTGTGTGTACATTGAGGAAAAAAATGAACTTAAATGATTTTAGCAAATGTCTGCAATATAACAAAGAGTGAAAAGTTTAAGGGGGTCTGAATACTTTCCGTATCCACTGTATATGTATGCGTATGTATTGGCAGTAGCAAGTACATAATATACTAATATATGTACTAATATACATATATTACAGCTGCAGGAGTACTTGCTCTGCAGCTGCAGCAGTAATATATGTATATTAGTTCTATCATGAATCTCTAGATGGCACATGCTGATGGGTCTTAACGCAAGCTGATAATATTTACAGCGTTAACTACTTGGCACAAGATGATCGGTCCATGTCACATCTACAGCCAGTGACCTTGTTGCTTACACATTTGTGTGGCTGGTTACTTTCGCTATAGCAGTTTGCAGCATGCTTCAGAGCTCCTCTAAAACCCTTCACCTTCCCCAGCTCCACAATGTATAGATCTGCTATGAATTATTGATATATGCTATTTGTGCACGATGTCTTACTCGCAGCAGTGTATTGGCAGTAGCGAGTTCTTGTACTTGCTCTGCAGCAGCAGCAATAATCTACAACAACAGTAGTAATCTACAGCAGCAGGGTATCAGATCTATTATACTCACTATATATAGATTAGTGGGACCATATTACTGAGTTTGGGATTTATATCTCCTTTGGGATTTATAATAAGCACATTTTTGTTTTTCTAATAACTCCAACAGCACTTGGAAAAACCCTTCCCCTGAATAAATGATTATATCCATTTTTAAAAAATATCCACCTATAAAAATGCAGTTTTTTATGTTTTCAAACTTGTTCTTTTTGTTTTTTTTTTGTTTTTGTTTTTTATTTGAAGATATTTGTCTGTATCATCTAGAGATGGTCATGCCAAAAAGTTAAGAAATGTTTAGAAATGGCATGAAAAGTTACCAAATGAATTTTGATTTATAAAATAATTTCATAGGAACAAGCTCATTTTTTGGGGTGTGACTATTAATGACTCAATGGACCTGTATCCTCTTAAAGTAAAACCTTAATCAAACTTCTTAAACTTAGACATCAGAGGATGCAAGCATTTGATCAGGGAAATTTGGAACATATCCCGAGTGCTATCTTCTAAATGATATTCTAAACATAAATCCCACATTTCTCCAGTTTTATGGAACTAGGGGCGCTGTAATTTAAGAAAATCCTCAAATTTCATCCACAACAATTGCATCCACATAATCTGTTTTTATTTTCCTATTTTGTAATTGTGGTCCAGTCTGCTTGGACAAAAGTTGTTGCTACTTGTGGGTGTGTTTTTGTGGTATTCATACAGATGTTGGGAAACATGGATCTACTAATACAATCGTTAAGGCCTCAGATGGTGTGCGGTTTAGCCACAGCTACCAGCACACACACAAACCACACATTTCTGGCCCCTATAAATCCCACATACATACCACAAAACGACGGGAAGAGAATATTTTCACATATCACCTGCTGCTCTCTTTCTGTATATCACGCTTTCTCTTGGATCATGCACGAAGACTGTTTTTAATGTTTTATTACATTTGAAAGTTGTGGAAGTAATTACAAATGATGATCTTTAGTAATGATTTGACTTGTTGTTTATTTCAGAGATCATTGATGACATTACTCAGCTCGTGGACAAGACAGACAGCCACATCAAAAACGAGACGCACAGAGTCAGGCTGTTGGACAAGAAGTCTACTTCATTTGGTGAGTTTTCTGCCACTGTAGCCCTGCTTTTATGTACTCTGCATCAAGAGCCCGGCAACAATAAGCCTGTCCATCATTCAGATTTATGGCCATCTCTTTCTCCCTCTGTCCCTTTCTCCTCTGTCTGTAAATGGCAAAGTCAGAATGGCACATTATGGTCGGCCTCAGTGTTGTGAGCTCTTACAGGGCCATCTGCATGTGATCTGTGAGTTTGTTATTGGAGCGGCAGTACAGGTGAGATCAGGCAGAGACATTTAGAGAGGTCATTTACACAAATTTTTGGAAAGTTCTGCAAGACATTATTTAACATCTGTATACTTCAGAGTTCTTATGGTCTCATTTTGTCTTTGTTAGAGATAATTCACCCCAAAATTAATTTCTATCATCATATACTCTCCGTCATGTTGTTTCAAATTTGTATTACTGACTTTCTTCTGTGGAACACAAAAGGTGTTTTTTGTTTTTAAGAACATTCAGTATTTAGATGATGTTTAGAACAATAGTTGAGCTGAGTAAACGATGGCAGAAATTTCCTTTATGGGTGAACTATTCCTTTAATTGCATTTTCTACGATGTGATCAATGACTACAGCCTCTCAGATTTCTCAAGTTTTGTGCACGCCATCCATGTCTGGAGCACTTAAATCATTTCACATGTGGTAAATGTTGAAGCATATCTGCATGCTCAAGCAGCAGACCCAAAGTATCTGTCTTCATTAAGCTCTTTGTTAAAGGAATATTTCTCCCAAAAATCCTTTCATTATTTACTCACCAGTGAAATCCATTAAAAAGGCTGCTCTTTTTTTCATGCAATGAAAGTGGATGGTGATCGGGGCTATCAAACCTGTTTTAATGCATCTGCACATGACATATCTGAATGAATACAAACTTAAGATGCTCTTTGAAACAAATTTTAGTCTGTTCCTCACCCAAGACTATCATATGACTTTCTGAACATACTGTAGCGGTTTACGCTACTTTTTTTGTTCATTTTTCCTTTTTTGTTGCTTTTTGGATCTTGACAGCCCCTCTTCACAATAATCTACAGTTCTACAATATTATTAATATTATTATTATTATTATATTTAATATAATATTATTATTATTATTATACTGTAATATTCTGCAATATTACAGTATGAAAAAAACATTCCGCTAAAGATCTCATTCTTCTACAGAAGAAAGTCACACCTCTTCTCCTGTTTTGTTCCATGGAAGAGAGTAAAAATGTGAACTAATTCTAATGCTAATGTCTTTGGGTGATGATAAATGTTCAACCGTTCTGTCACTACAAACCTTTTTGTCTGCCACTGTTTTTACACTTGACAAATGTCGAGGTGACAAAATTGTCACTGTTGCTTTAAGAGAGCTGACATGCAAGTAGAACGTTTTTATTTAAGGGCTTTTCACTAGTTACATCAAGACATTATATATTAAATAAGCTCCTCGTAGAAGACGTGGAATTGATCGTGAATTCATTTTTATTATAACCATGAGCAAGTTGTGAATAATAAAACTGATCATTTTTCTGTAGTTAGAGCCAGTTTGACTACACCACTTCTGCTTGCCCTATAAAGATCCGTCTTGAATTTCCCTGGGAAATTAATGCATTGCTGTCCTTTGTCCTGCTCCTCTAATGTGACATATAATTGCATTTGTTTGTTCAGAGGACTCTACAGACTAAAGTTTGTTTGCAGATCCCAGAGCTGGAGGCCAGAGTCGCCAAGTTTTGCATTGATTCTCTGTCTCGCTCCTTTATTTTTCTACCCCTCTCCTTCTTGTCTCATGTCTGCTTTTAACACCTAACCATATTCATGTATTCTGTGAAGGGGGATGAAGAGAAGGGGTTGATGAATGGAAAAATTCCTCACTGCCTTGTCCCCCATACCTCACTTTTTTTTTCTTTCTTTTTTTTTTTTTTCAACTTCTGTTCCCTGACTCACTTCAATCCTCACAATTCCCAACTTTGTTTGACACTTGTCTGTGTCTTGTAGAAAGAAATTGTTGAAAATATAACATGCCTCAACACTTTTAAGGTGTCTCTAGCTGTCTAATCTCTCTCACTCCTGTGCACACACAAGGTTTATATAGTTTCTCCTGTGTCATTCTTATTTTCAGACTCTATGGGTGTTCACATTATACTGTACTTTCTAGTAAGGGATATTTTTCATACAATATCAGTTGTGAGTCGAAAATTCATATATTATTTGCCTACAGTAGGTGTCTACAATTATTTTCTGTCATTTTGACACTCAGAATATTACAATAGGGAATAAACTATTTCCCCTTTTTTTTAAATGACAATCATCCGTTTTTTAAATGACAAACCATCCAGTTGAAACTGCCATTTCATCTGAAAGCCAGAGGAAGAATAACATGGGTTTTTGCATATAATAATAAAGTCTCTTGTTTTCCCCAAGACTGCATTTATTTAATCAAAAATACAGTAAAAAGAGTAATGTTATGAAATAATTAATGCAGTTTAAAATAAAAGTTATTTATTCCAGTGACATGGTCACTCAGAAATCATTGTAATAATAATAATGTTAAAACAGTAATGCTTAATATTTTTGTTAAAACTGATTCCTTGGTGAATAGAAAATTTTAAAAAAGCATTTATTTGAAATAGAAATATTTTGTGACTATAAATGTCTTTGGTGTCCCTTTTGATCAATTAAATGTATCATTGCTGCAAAAAGTATTAATTTATTTTTTATAAAATCAAATTCTAAACTTTTGAATGATTTTTAGAATACAACCAACATCTTTACATCAAAAATGTGAACTTTAGTGGTGGAATCAAATGCTAAGTTACAAGCCAAATGTGTCATCATATTGGAATGCATGAAGTCTGATATTATTCCATTCATGTAATTCGTTTTTAATTTGTTTACATTCTACATCCAAATACTTTACAACCATCCTCTTTGAAAAGATGAAGAGAAAAAAAAGGACTATAAGGAACAAAATTGACAGGCAGATCAAAATCGTCTGTTCAGAGAATGATACATTTCAGGCATATCTTTTGTTTGGAATCTTCTAGGTCCGGACTATGACAAGTTGAAGTTTAGAGTTTTAAGGGTCTCTTTTTTTCCCTTGTCTTTGATTTTAAATAAATAATAGACACTTGGGAAGAATGTGTGTCTTTTGTTTTGCCCCTGGGTGGCCTCACAGGTCTTCTGCCCTCTGTGCTCACTAATCTATTTGTCTAGCAAATATTATTGTTGTCATTGGGGCAGCGTGATTGGGTTACAGAGCTTATTTGATTGCCTATAGGACTGTGACAGTTTCTCAGAGTTGAAAAAGAGGAGCAAACAGACAAGCCTGGGTGTGAAGCTCACTTTAAAGCATAGAAGTCTCACAGTGTGAATGAGGTTTTTTTTTTTGTTTTTTTAACAGTTCTCTTTAGGCTGATTTAAATCTGAATGACATTTTGGCATTTTATACAGAAGAAGATTATAATGTTCACTTGGAGATGTTTTTCCATCATGGTAAAGGGTTTTCTACAGGTTTACTAGTTCAATGAAGATTGATGGATCATATTTTTCTTTTTGATGTTTGATATTTCTCTTCTCTTGCCAGTTTTCTGTTAAATAAATCAGTAATTTTCCAGTTGGATGCGGGGGTCTGTTTTTTGTAATTGTGACATTGTTCCTAGTCACTGTAAAAAAAAAAAAAAAAAAAAAATTTGGACAAATGCCGACTGTGTGGCGTTATTTCCTAACTCATGCCCTGCCCGCAGCAGGCTTTGGTGGGTCGATATTTAATTGTACCAGTGCGAGTTAGTTTAGCATGGCTTCCTTTTTACCCTGTGCTTCAGTGCTGGCCAGCTGGCGCTATGATCTCCAGTGGGAATGCACAGCCACTGAGCCAAACTATGAGAGAAATGTAAACTAAAGTACTGAATCAGGCTGCAAATACATTACCAGCCAGTGTCCATGACGAACAGCGCATATATCAAAAATCCCGTCTGATTAGCCGAGATAAGCATGTTTTGAAATTTCGTGACAGATGATGGCATGTCTTCTTATAGAGTTTGCACAAACAAAGGAAGCACTGAAGTTAGATATGCTCGAGACAAACATAGTCAGAAAATACGTAAAAGGGTGATCTTGGAAACTTTTAGGATGATTTTAGAGAAGGAAAAAAAAGTTTTAGTTTGACATTCTAGATTGTAAATTAAGCAATTAAAAACAGTAAAGGATCAATTTATAACAAGTTTAAAATTAATTAATTATTATAAAATCAGAAAAAGTAAACTTTTTACACGTTTTTTTCATATCAACACATTTTCAGTTTGGTATTGATGTACTGTATACAGAATTTATTTTCTTTCTTTCTACATTACAATCTGAGGTGTAACTACTGTATATTAGAAGTTATTAGCAAATCGGTCAGTATTTGAACATATTAATTCAGAAATAATTTAAATTTTTTTAAATTCAAACTTAAATAACTGACAGGCCTTATTTGGATATAATTCTAATAGGATCTAGTTTGTGTTATCCAATAAGTCCACATCATGCAATGTATCAAAATCCACTTGAAAGGTGATGAGGATTTGAAGATTTTAAAATGCAATAAATATTTTAATGTAGATGGAAAAATGTTTTTTTTTTTAAAAGGTACATTTAAGAAATTAAACATGACAGTTAAAAATAGCCTGCTTTTGACAATTGACGTAGGTGAAGTGTATAATTGTATTAAATTAAAGCGCTAATACAACACACCCATAATCAATATATAAATGAATGTATTAATATTAATAACTGTAAAACTTCAGTTTGATTTAATCCACTAGTCAGTTCAAGCCTAACTTGTGTAGAATTAATGTAGAATGTTCAGTTACAATTGAGGGTTTATTGACATTTTGCAACTTCAAAGGTGGTTCATTTAATCGGAATTAAGAGTCATAGTATTGTAATAGCTGATCTACAACACATGTAAGAATGTTCTGGTTGATGTAAGTGACTCACAGGAGATGAGACATCCTCTCCAACACCTTCCTGGAATTCCTCTAGTGACACAGAGTATATGAGAAATTTGACTATCAGAAGGATTAATGAAAGGCAGATGCATCGCTGAAAGCTTTACCACATTTTGTTTGTCATTCTCGCCCTCAGTTAGTGTTGATATTGAGTTTGAATTATACACAGGGCCAAGAGCCACATCTAGGAGTCATTACTGTGTTTATTAAGTGAGTAATAAATGAAAAATGCAAATAATGAATGAAATGAAATGAATAAAGCATTAAAATTAAAATTCAGAATTTAAGATTTTCAGAAAGATAAAGGATATACAACAGATTTTTGCGTTTTTTGCAGTGCAGCTGGAAGGGATCCACTTGTGCTAAAGATCATTCATGTTTTTGGCTAATAATGAATTCAAATGTTCACATGCACAATGATTCACTGTTAGGGTGTCTTATGCTCAAAGATTGTTGCTTCATTCAGATGTTTTGTGTGTTTTTGTATCAGGGATGTGGGTGGTGATTGTTCTTCTCCTCATCGCCATCATTGTCGTGGCGACTTGGCAATGAAGACGATGTTTCTGAAGAGAAGACGGCACAGATACGGACCGCAGAGACTATTAAAAAAAAAGTGTTTGGGGGTTAACAAGGGATACACCAAGCTTCCGAGAAGGCTGTATATGTAAAAACATCCCTCCAGACCCCTCTTCCTTTCCTCTTCTGCATTTATGGAAGTAATGGAACCCATGACAGGGTTAAAGCCAAGGAATGGACCACTATGAAGAACTGAAATTCTTAGCTCCTCAGATAATGATCAAAGTAGGATTTGGAATGGAAAGAAAAATAGAAAAGAGCTTTGAAAGATTTTGAATATTATTATGAATATAACCATGAGCTTGAGATGCTCCAAGGGAGGAAAACCCATTTAAATTCTTTGTTTGGCA
This sequence comes from Zacco platypus, assembly GCA_038088235.1. Classification (NCBI taxonomy): domain Eukaryota; kingdom Metazoa; phylum Chordata; class Actinopteri; order Cypriniformes; family Xenocyprididae; genus Zacco; species Zacco platypus. Next base: position 15,864,135 of record CM076074.1, read on the forward strand.
GTGAAGAAAATGGATCCGTATCCATCATGTAAACAAGGTCTGTGAGTCACAATGCAATACTTAATTTTGAGCTCAGCTTTTGGGTTAAAATATACAAGCTCTGACCTTCTCTTTCATTATCTATTCAAGTACATTACAGTTCAGGTTCTATTTTTTAAATAGCAAAAAAAAAAAAAAAAATCAAATAAATGTGATTTTCTTAACACTTTTCTGATTTGTTTTGTTTTCCTGGGAATGAGACTTAGACATTCTTGCGTTGGAAATTCTAATAAATATAGTTAACACAACCTGGTCTCAACTCTTTCATTGGTGAAATCTTAAAATTGTACTTTGTAATGTATGTAAATTTATAATGTGTATGTATTTATTAGTGTCACATGTTCAGTTCTTATTTCCTTAAATCTTTACTGTAATATCTAAATGATTACATTAATAAATAGCACTTTATTACTTTTTTTAACTAAATTTATAAGCTGGGGGGTGGGGGGGGGAATGAGAAAGCACACTAGTAATGTTTTGAGATTTTATTCCAAATGAATGCTGAATGTAGTTCTACCAGGTTGGTGTTCAGTAGTTATTTTGCCCTCTGGATTTTAATCACAACCATCTAAACAACCACAAACTGTGTGTGTGTGTATATATATATGTGTATATATATATATATATATATATATATATATATATATATATATATATATATATGCACACACAAAAAAAACAAAGACGAAAAAAAGTAAAAAGATGTAAAAGAAAAAAAAAACACAATGTCGTGTCATTAAATATTTTCTTATAACCATAATATATTAGTATGCATTGTAAAACAATATTGCAGACGTCTTGTATTTGTCACAGCTAAATTTACAATTCATAATATGAACAAGAAGCAATGTATGTAAGGTCTGCTGGTAATGTCAAATACATGAGCCATATCTTTCCACTGCTGCGAAAAATAAAAACTGAACATAAATTTACATCGTTGTAATACTTAAAATAAAAATGAGTGTGTGCACGAAGATACTGAGTGCCAAATACATTTACATGTGGTATTATGAATATTGTTTGTTATCGGTAAATACATCATATGTATAAATAACTGTCATACCTTGTGTACATTTACAAGAAGTAATCATTGAGTTAAGATAATAATTACTGCACACGTAAACCGTTCATCAAATCAGTCTTTTTTTCTTCTCTTTTCTTTTCTTTTTTTTTTTGGTATTTGATACTGATCAGTTCTTGCAGTTTGTTTTCTTAATGATCTGTGAAGGACTGACCACACCATTGAACGTTAAGTGACACCTCAAAGATCAGTGAAAAAGCTGTACTTTAGACAACTTCTGTCTCATCAGTAACAGAACAAGCGTGTGTGTGTGTGTGTATGAGCAGCGTTTCTCACAGTGAAGAGAATTCTCTGTTGTAGTGAAACATTACTGTACATGCATTCCTACATTCACAGACCCTAAATGGACATGGAAATGTTAAAGGTTTACAAAACTAAATACTAGTTAATGAATACTAGTTAAAGGTAATTCGTACACTTCTAAATACTGTTTTACACACAAGGAAAAATACTAACTATACACACCATTCTACCAATACTTTTAGGACTTCCGAAAAGGCCTGTTTATACACTGGACTCATCGCTCTGAAGTTCTGTTTTAACAAAAGAATGTCATCGTCCATGTCCGAACTATAAACTATTGATTCAGAGCATCAAATGGAGCAAGAAATGATGTCATCTACCTCAATCATCATGTCTTATACAAAAATATACATGGTGGTTTTATTCCAAGTTCAAAAATAATTGTAAATGCATGCTAATTATTTTAGGGTTTGTACAAGCATGCCATTACATTTCTAGAATTTCCAACAATTATAAGTACAGATTTTTTTTTTTTTTTTTTTTTTTTTAAAGACTCGCACACATGGCTTAAACAGACTTTGTTTTTTTGTTTTTTGTTTTTTTGTTAAAAAAAGGTCAGTTCTACCAAATGTAGCCTATATTAGTGGGGAATGTTGAAGAATGGGGCGCTACTTAAAAAATGTACAGAGCTTGTTAGACGATTCTTTAACCTTGAAGTAGTGAACTGCAAGACACCTAACAATGAAAAAGCAATCAGAAACATAACCTTTGAACGAAACTGTTGATTTGCTTTTGTCATGCATTTGCTGGGACAGTTTCAGAGTCTGTAGCAGTCTGGGCAAACCCAGCAGCACCAGTCTTCAAAAATTAGAGGTGTTATATGAAATATGCATGTTACACTGTACAAGAGCTTTCCTATAGTCTTTTTTCTCTCTTTTTTGCATCTGAATTCAATGATAATGTTAAACCATGCAACTTCATGAAAATTGCTACAACTAATAATGCTGTATGTACTAATTATAAAACATAATATGCACCAATATATGCATCAAATTGTTTTTCATGCAATGTTGTTACAAAGTGATACTCTTAAAAAATATTTCTCAGACCTTGAAACAAGAACCCTTTAAATTTGCAAAATGTTTTGATGTCTGTCATATTGAAAAGTCCTACCGAAAACAGAATTTGAAATTTCTGGAATGTTGGCATCTCACAAGTTAGAGCATATCAATTTTTAAACACTAAAGCTCACTTGTGAAAATGTTTCTCTTTTTTTTTGCTTTTTTTTTTGTATTGAAGAGGCTTACTTAAGGACTATTGCTTTAAATATTGTTTTTTTTTTTTCGCCTTAAAAATTTGTTTTAGAATAAGAAATACAGCTTGATCTGATTCTCAAAACCGTCCAAAATGGATCTGAAATATGAAGCCATTTAACGTCAAATACCTTTCTTTATAATGGACACAGGTGCAAAATTGGCAAACAGCAAACAAATCTTGAAGGAAAAAAATAAGAAATGAAAACTGCATCGTGAACTCCTTCACACATGTTTCTATTTTAAAAACAAAATGTTAATATTGTCTTCATGCCTTTATTCAAAGCAGCGATGTTCAGTTCCACTTTTTTTCTCTCTTCCTTTCCCTTATTATTTTTTCATCCGCCACTCGTCTGTTGTTTCTCTGTCCAGCTCTGGATGGCCACCTCTTTCATTTTCCCCACACTATGCTTTCTTGCATTTTCCTTTCTTCTCCCGCTGCTGAAACTTCCGGAGTCTTCGAGCCCAAGTGTCCCTCCATTGAATGACCAGACTGCCCTTGTCTGCCACCACTCCGCTTTGTCCAGGGGAATCCTCATCATTGCCCAGTAGTAAATACTTCTTGCCGGGCTTGATCTTCGGGCACTTGCAGGCCAAGTCCTTTGCTCTGACCCACAAAAACTGGTCTCCCCTGCGGATTCGGCTTTCACCCTGTTTGTAGACAGAGATGATGTTGACGGTGAATTTCCACCACTCACTGGCTTTTTCTGCCTTTAGGATGTGGACCTGAACAGCTGTAGAATAACAGAAAAAATAAAACCAAATTATTTTTCTATTATTTTTCCATGATTAACACAGATGGGTGGCATTATTCTTCAGGCATTTTCAGAAGTATCCTGTGGTGTTTTAAAATACTTCATTTATTTAATTCGAATGAAAACATTTTGTTTAAAACCATTTCAAACAATAGTAAGACACTATATGGAATAATTTTGTGCTTTTTAAATTCATGTGTCATTCACAAAATTAATCTGTGAATGAAAAAAAAAGTTAAACATATTTAAACTTGAAGTTTGGCCATTTACACAACGTAATCTTCCCTTACACACAAGGAAGTCTGAGACCACTAGTAAAAATGTTTTTGAATTTTTTTGTTTATTTATTTATTTATTTATTTATTTATTTATCACCTTCACATTTTGAGTGAAAAGTTGAACTGAAAAAAATAGTTTCATGAATTCCTTAGTACTTAGTCTTGATTAGTGGCCAAGAAATAGTGTGAAATATAATTTGGTTTGTTTTAAATGTTTCAAATTCCTAAATCAAATTCCTTTTCTATTCATTTTCCACGTTTAAATTAGATTATGTGAGGTCTTAGACTTCCTGACTCAATTGCATGTGTACGTTTGATCCTAAAATCTTTGTTGAATAAATAAATATGTACACACTGAGCCATAAAATGGTTGCAACACAATACTACTCGGCCTAAATTTAACGCCACGAGTGAAATGATAGTTCTGCCGTAGATTCAGAGTCTGGCTCTGATTCTGATTAAGATGTTTGTATCGTCTCAGTTGCTGAAGCAATGCAGGTCAACCTTCAGTTTAAAGTGCTTTCAAATAAAGCATGTAACTCAAACCTCGCCGCAGTTTAAGAATCCTTGCAAGTGTGAATCCTCAAAATCTGCTTAAACTGCCTGTAGACTCATGCTGTTCCCCTTTCATTATTAATAGCCTTCAAGGTGCTTTGTAAGGTGACTTTGACAAAAAGGACCAGCAAAACAGGCAGATTTAATTTCGTCTGCGTAATGCTTTGCAGATTGAGGCAGTATCATGCAGGCTAATGTTTGGTGATCTTAGTATCTGTCCATTTAGATACTTTACTCGCTGTCTGCATGCTTTTAAGGCTAGAGCCATGCATGTCACTGGATCCATATTGACTTGTTTTGTCCTCTGATATAGAATGTTTAACCCCAGGTTACAAACATCTGCTTATAAGAATTCATATTCACAAGTTTTATTTAATATCCTTACAATGATTCATTTTCACATTTACAAGAATCATATAGATATCTTGTGCCACATTGCATCCAACTAGACTGAGTTTAGATTTCTCAATTGTACTGGGTGCCAGGATGCGAAAAGTTCTTTAACTCTTTCCCTGCCAGCATTTATTTTTTAGTGCAGACTTTTTTGATCATTTTCATTTTTGTTGTATGAATATCTTAGCCTTTACTTTAAAAAAAAAAAAAATTAGCTTCATGTATTCTTTTTTATCACCACTTTTATCACCACTTTCAAAAAGCTGAGAAAATTGCATTTTTGTCAAAGACTATGTCCGGATTGGATCCAGGAGGATGACATGCAAGAAAAAATTGTGCACACGATTTACTATTTCGTTCCCTTGATTTGCACGATTTTGCCTTTTTTTTCCCCCTCCATGTCATGTGCGGGTCTCAGTAGGAAAGAGTTAATAGCAAAAACTCTTTAAAAAAAAAAAAAAAAAAAAAAAAAAAAAAAAATTAGCAGAAACCAAATGCTTAAGATTTGTTTAATTAGTAAAATTGCAACATATCAGTGTTTGCTTAATGACATTCGGTTTCAATTGAGAATACATTGAAATCAATTGTAGTTATGTTTAAAGGAATATTTTGCTAAAAAAAAAAAAAAAAGAACATTCTGTTATTATTTATTCACCTTCATGTAGTTCCAAACCCTAATGACTTTGTTTCTTCCGTGGAACAAAGTGAATTTTTGAAGAATAATGTTCTTTTTCTAATCAAAGTGAATGAGTGAATTGAAGTGGTTCATATGACTCGTTAACAATATTCCAAATCTTCTGATATGAGTACTCACATGAGCTTTGTGTGAGTAACACTGAAATTTAAGTTGTTATTCACTAAAAATCTTGATACCCAGTTTAGCGCTCCTTAGCTTGTTCATGATAGACGTAGCAATGTACTATTCATAAATAACTCAATCTTTTAGGTCTGATCCTTTCAATAAATTGCTTATTGCAGTTCACATAACCAGCCTGAATATTTTGTTCTGGAATTTCACTCATCTGACTCTCACTGCCTCGTAGTCGTAGGAGCAATAAACGGCTTAGTCGAGAGGAATATTATCAAGGAATAATGACTAAAATTAGTTGACCTGTATGACTTCAAAAGACTTAAAACAATTTTAGAGTTCTTTTTTCTGTAATTTCTGACTTTGTCCTTATCAGAATACTGTACGAAATGTAAGTTTTGAATTCCAGAGAGAAAAATCTAATTAATACAATTTTGGTACAACATAAGAGTGGATAAATTATTATTATTTTTTATTATTATTCTTTAAGTTTATTAGAATATCCTCACAGATGAAATACAAAACCTTTAACTTTATGAAAAACTGTCACTGTCATCATTTGGAAAGTCCTTTATCCAATGATAACAACATATCACCGCCTGTGGAAGCCCAGCTGTGGTCAGGATTCCTGTGGTGTTTAATGAGTAATGTGCCAGTGAGGCATGAGGCTGTAAATATCATGCCACAAAAGGCTTGATTCCCTTCATATGTCTTTAGATGACTCCATCTTCAAGTTCAATACCATTTCCAGCCATTTCCCTCCTCGTGCTGCTGTATAAAGCCCCCCTGATGCTCGAGAAGGCAGAAGGAAAGTGGATTAGGTTTAATGCTCAGAATGTGGGAGTTTATCCTAGATTGTTCACTTTTGAGTAAAGGGGGAGCTGGCCGGCTCTCCATAACTGAGGACAACTGTAAATTGAAGTCAGCAGGGGATCATATTAGCTGGATAAATTCTTAAATGAGTCTTAAATGAGTAATGACAATGTAGAAAGGAGAACATGCAAAGCCGGTCTGCAGGAGGTGATGGCATTGAGTATTCATCATGTTAGATGCAACTACCGATGTGTGCCAGACCTCCTCTCTACGCTGCAGGGATTCCCTGTTTTTTTTTTCTTCTTCTTTTTTTTAAATCCAGAATAGACCCTGAATTATACAGAGGTCGATTGGGCATTGTTGGTTACAGTTGTATCCATCATATCATGTCTTTGCCTGAAACGCATGAGCTTTTTCAATTATTATTATATGTATCACATGCCATCTTTACAAGTACACAACATGGCCATTATAAATAGAGGTAAATTGCCTAGCTTAAATGTAATGGTATCCAGGTCAATTATTATTATTATTATTTTAATTGACACATATGGGTATGACACATTAAACGCTATTTATTTTTATTTATTTATTTGTCTACTAATGTATTCAAAAATTAATTAAATATTAATTCATACATGCAGGGAACAGAGTAAACATATTATATGACAATCATTTTCTGAATTAAAATTAATTATGATATTTTGGGGGGCATAAAGGAAAAATTATCAGAGTGATACAACTTTCCTGATATCATAATGAAGAAATTTATTAACAGAATAGATTTTTTAAAGGAATAAAAAGAGAAAACCTTAAGTAAATTGGCATACATTTTTATTATTATTTAAAATAAATATATACGTCTACTACAATGCTTATTAATATTCGAAAAATAAACTCATGTGATGCAACCGACATGCAGAACCATGCAGGGGAAAAATAAATAAACGTCATAGAGAGAACCTCTGCAAACCCTCATAACTTTGTCAAGGTCAATTAAGTTTCTTTAAATATCTGATTATTTAATAGTAAGGCAAGGTGTAAAGTGTCATTTGGTGCGAATTGTGTGATTTCCCTAAAACGTAATGATATTCATAAATTAATAATTCACAAAAAAATAACAAATACTTCTTACATTGAAAAAGAGATTTAAAAATGTAATTATCACAAATATGTGTACACAGTGTGTGAGGAAAATATGCAAATACTTTATACTTTTCTTGAAAATTATTTCAATGTTTTACAAAACCATATGAAACCAACATTTCTTTCAAAAGTGTTTTATTTTTATTTTTTTAAATATTTACCCCTTTTTTTATTATAAGCACTCTAAATTGTCATTGACCCATATAATAATATAACATTCATATAGCAATATTCAAAAATATTACAATTATACCTATACTTTTACCCAAATAATAATTATTGTGTTTTATTCAACATCAATAAAAGACCTACACTATAAAAATAATTTTTTCGTAGTTGTAAATAAATAAAATACATTTCACAAATGAAATTAGTTTAAAATTAAATCATACGCCAATTTATTTTCAGTGTGTGCTGACTGAAATGAGTCAAAAGAGCAGTTAAAATTCTCTGGCTGTTATTAAATCTGCTAAGCTCTTTAAGTTCCACGGGGTCTCGCTTGACTGATGAAACAACCCCACCTCTAGGGCTGCACATCTGCTCCTTTTCATGGACAAGAGAGGGCCTGCTGCCCCCAGGAATGCAGGACAGGGACATGCGCTTCCCTTAATGAGGATATCTGTGAGTACTCTGGTCCCTTCTGCCCGTCACACTGCCATGGTTTGATCCGCTTTGGGCTGAAATACCTGCTGGGCTGTCCGTCAACGCAGCCTCCCCTAAACCCCTCACTGATGGCCTTTCCTCCTGTTTGATCCTTTGACTTTCTTCTTGAAAGCCCTAAGTAAGCCATCACTACAATATACCAACACTGAGGGGGCTCGAGGGAATTCGGCTTTGGATAAAGAATAAAGATGTTGTAGAGGGCAAGGATTTGAGCCACCTGCATAAATGTGGGAGTGTGCTGCTGTTGGTACGGTGTTGTGTGCACTTTTCTCACTCACCGTAGTCTTTCTTGCAGTACTTCTTCATATTGATCTTCAGCTTGCCTTTGGATGCCTTGCAGTAGGATTCACAGTCTAAGTTAGGAGGTTAAAAGAAGAAAGGAAAAAAAAACACAATTAAAGAATGTAAAAGAGAACATTGTCAAAAAAGACAACACTTCGGCAAACTACACATCTATCCTAAAGCCCTGGCCTGTTGTGACACCCATCTGCCCAGTTTAATTGTGAGGCTGTAATAGGGCTTGTGAGGTATTCAGCAAAGTGTCCTTTGCTCCTTAGAAAAGCAGGAGACAAAAGGTCCCTCTCGTTCTGCTCTCTGGATGTCTGGACCCTCCCCTGCTCTGATGGGAGCCCTCTGAGGCCAAGTGTATTGTGCCACCCAGCGATTTTTTTTTTTCAGTTCCATGCTAATTTCTCACCCTTGTCTCCACTGTCAGTGCCATGATGGGCCTGATTAGGGCTTTTTGAATCACGACTCCTCCCTCCCGGTGCTGTCAACTCACCCTGTACGTCTGTCCTAATGCCCCCTCCCCCGCCGCAACCCCTAAAGGCCATCTCAACCTTTGGCATTTATTGGTTCGGCACTCAGGGAGGTTGCAGTGAAGGGGGAGCAAGGGTTGTCCAAGCACAAAGGGAGGTCAGGAGGGAAATTAGCAGCACATAAAGTGTTTAAAAAGCTTGTTGTGTGTAAAAATAAAGAAGAAACATGGTGTTTCGGGAAAAAAGCACAAGAGATTCGGTTTCGATTGGGCCTCTTCTACAGTTCAAGGCTTTTTAGTACATCCACATAAAAAGAGTTGCCACTTCCACTCAGATGCTTTTTCGAGGACACGATTAATTCATTAAAAACACCTCTTTCGAGCATGCAGATGTTTAAATGGAGAAGTTTTCTTTTGCCATTCCCCTTACATTGTCATGGCCTTCTTTTAGTGGATGGATGGAATGAGGAGACGGAGGAGGGGGAGAGAAAAACCTTTCAGCTCGCCTGCATATGAACAAACTTCATTGTTTCGGTCGACCCTCGCTCCATGCCTGCCTTTTACTTTCTTTTGGACTCTCTATTCTCTCTGTGTGAATGAGGTTGCCTGGGCAACCCAGGAATCAGAAAAAAATGCCCGTGAAAGTAGTTGCGCCGAAGTGGTTGCACGAGGGAGTCCAAGGTGGGGTTGGGCGAGTCAAACCGTGCACACTGTAGATTGGAAATGGCAGAGAAACTGTAACCGAAATGAAATTGAGAGTCCATACTGTGGCAGCTTCATTTCCATTTAAATGAAGACTGTAGAGCAACTGCTTTGTTTTCCTATAACCCTATTTAATGCCATCACGATACTTCCCTTTGATAGCCATCATTTCTCATTAGCTCTCCTTTAAAGAGGTGATGAGCACCCTGAGATTCCTATTTGAACATCTAGTCCCCCGCAGCAAAGACAAATGTTCTCATTGTGCCCCCTCTTGAGTTAGGGGAAGTAGGGTTAGCTCGCGTCCCGTCATGATGCTCCCACAGAGGCCGGTGTCACCTTAATGGATGTTTTTCCTGCCGTCTTTTCAAGCAAAAGCTGTGTACGAGAGATTTTGGCACCACGTCCAGTGGCGCTGCTAGTGGTGCCAGTGAGTAAAAGAAAGCTGCGTGTAAGTTTGAATGTGAGGCTTGTTTGACACTGAAGAATGAGTGGAGGGCACCGGTTACACGCTGACTGTGGGGACCCCTGTGGGGAAGCATTTGTGGACGAATTCTCTCCGTTGCTAGACATGTTGTTGGTCTGGAGATTCGGTGAAGAACAGCTAATGAGTCTGCGCTATTCAGCCTCACTCAGCACTTTTGAAAAGCCTTGACATCTAACACTGACAATCTAACCTGCTGGGTCTTTTAATGCTTGAAGACGGCAGACACTGTACTCTGTTGTTAGCAAAAAGAGCTTGAAGCTGACCTGAGGTCTGTTTCCAGTTGGATCTCTGATGGAGCGGACAATCCTATTCATGCACACATCGCAGATCTGGGAACTGTAACAATGAGGTGTGAATGAGTGCGCAGGGGGAAGGCTTTCTCTGTGTGGAATGAGACTGATTGAGAAACAAATTGCTGCAAATAAAGCATGTAATTAGATTATAGCCAGAGCCCCAAGCTCCCACTGGGGCAGGGACTCAATAGGCAAGCTGGGTCTATTCCAAAGGGAACTGCTTTTTTTTTTTTCTCCGACTCTCAACCACTCAAAATATCCTTCTCGTTTTCTGTCGTTCTTTCATTCCATTCAAGAGTCTGAGAGGAAAATAGCTGTCTCCTGAATTCTGACATAATTTAAAGAAACAGACCAGACAGCGTGTATAGTTTTGATTCAGGCTATGTTTTGGTCACAGTGGCATCATTCTAATGGGGAGAGAATGGGTTGAAACCAACTTCATTACTGTAAATGAAGCCCAGAGATGTGTGGGGAACATCGCCAACCCTCGAAATCTGACAATGTGAAATGGGAGAAAGGAGAGGCCAGCTTTAAATTAGACGAGAGCTTTGCATTCATGATGAGACACTAATTCAACACAATTCACTCTCTTTCTGTCTCCCTCACTCTCTCTCTCATTCTCACTTTCCCTCCCTCTATCTCTCACTCTTCCTTTTTTGTTTCATTTCTTTTATAATCACTAGGAGCCTCGCAGAATTGTATGAGACCATTTGGTCTTACAAGGGTGACAGTGGTAAAGGTATAATTCACCCAAAAATGAAAATTCTGTCATATACTGACCATCATATTGTCCCAGACCTGTATGACTTACTTTCTTTCCTGTCAGTAAAAAAGGTATGGTTGGAGTCTGTTTGTCATCAGATTTAGTACAATAACTAGTTATTTTAAAAGTATTTTAAAGTATACCATATATAAGGTACAAAACCAAGAAGTACCTAAAGTTACTGCCAGTAATGCCCTTGTGACAAGCTGTTGTACCCCTAAAGCTATTTTTTTGGCATATTTTAGTGTTCTGTGGAATACAAAAGGTAATTTTTTAAAGAATATATAACTTATATTACCACTTTATTCCATGTCTTCTTCTCAAGTCATGCAGTAGCTGCGTGAAGAACATATGGAAATTAAAGTCATAATTCACTAAAAAACTTGACTAAATTTCAGTGAATAAAATTCAGTTTGTTTCTCATGAAAAACTATTTACAAACAAACCTATTACAGTGCACAAAGTCATATGGATGACTTTTGACAGCTTTATGATAGTTTATAGTGCTTTTTGTCATTTTGGAGCTTGACAGCTCCAGTCCCTATTTACTTTCATTATATGAAAAAGAGCAGCAACAATATTCTTCAAAAATGTACCTTATGTGTTTCACTGAAAAAAGACAATCGTACGGTTTTGAAATGACATGAGGGTGAGTAAATGCTGACCTATCCTTTGGATTATGTAAAATATTGCTATTATTTAAGAATAATATTACTATATATAAAAAAGTTGGTTTTGGTGACTGTATCAACCACAGGTGCTGATCTCTTAATGCAGGTGATCTCCTAATGCAGGTTTGTAGAGACATCTCTGTCAGTCATAGATGAGTGTGCGTCTGAGGGATTATACAGGGGTCTTGGGAGTGGTGACTCACACCATGCATGACCTCGCCACACAATATGTGTTTTGTCTGAGCTGACAAAAAAGAGGTATTCGCAATGCGCTCCTACCCTCCATGTGGTAGAGCTAAAGACATATTAATATCATTCTTCTCCTCTCCTCCCTCGACTTTCCTTATGTCCTCCTGCCGTTCCCCTATTTCATTCTCATAGACACCTGCTACACAGCTGCCTGCCCCCACCCTTCTGTACAAGAACGTACAGGTTCTCTCTCTCAATCTCGGTCTTTCTCTGTCTGAGTGGGTAACTGCTAAAGAGAAGGGTGGAGGTGCCCTGATAAGAACATCTGTTTATAATCATCTATTGAATGAGGTCATATTTTTCTGCCGTATTGCGCTATCCTGAGGTGAGCTTTGGGCCCAGAATGAAGGTATAATGTATGCAGTCCCAGAGCAGGATGTGTGGGTGGTCTTGAGTGTCCATTTTGATGGGGGCACTCAAATATGTCTATCCTGTGCTCCACCTCTCCATCAGCTTGATTTGGAATGCTGCAGTTTCCATGGAGGGCTGCTCTAAAAACCAGATGGGTCAAACGTTTTAAGGGCTAAAAATCAGCCATGCCCCCATTGGCTGGATTAAAGGTCATGCAATCTTTGCAAATAAATTAAGATTTTAAACGTGAGCTGATTTTGAAATATAGCTTGCCAAACACAGATTCCATTAAGTGATTAGAAAGGTTGTATTTCATACATTTTCTGACTTTAGAATTGATTTAATTTAATTTTTTTTAATTTTTTTTCTTTCCAGAAATGGCATATCTAATTTAGCATATCTGCCTTGTGCCTGTCTTAGTATTTCTGTAAAAAAAGAAATGGTGGTAACACATAAAACAAATAAATACCTAATTGATTTTACATTAATGTAATATATAAACAAATTATATACGGAGAAAATGTATTTTTTGTGTTCAGCATTGTTTTAACTTTTTTTTCTGCAAAAATACTAAAACTGGCTGGCACAATGCAGCTATCTTGCATTTTAGTAACTAAAACAATTCATAACTGCATTGTACCCCTCTTTATTTCTGTGAAAAGAAACTGCTAAAACAGTGGAGACACAATAAACAAACAATCAATTAAATATAATTAATAAATTACGTATAAAATTAATTTACTTATATTTGTTCAGCACTGTTTTCTTTTTTACAAAAAAATACTAAGACAACCACAATGTAGCTAGCCTGCATTTCTTAGTTTTACACATGTGCTGCCATATGCTTCAGGGTCAGGCCATGACAAATGGAAACACATTGTGGTAAATGGGTTAACCTTTTCCCTCCGCTTTGCCTATTTGTTTATTTTGCATGGGTCATAACACCCTCTATCTCAAATCATTGATAGTCCATTAAGGAAAGACAGTTTTCACAATGCTGTTCTGACATTTGGCAATAGCCAAACTACCAGTCATGAAACAGAGAATTGGTTTCAGATGGGCTAGAGAGAGTGAGTGGGTATTTTCGGACAAAGGAGGAAGAAATGTAGGGGAATAAAAGACGGCAAAAGAAAAATGTGGGGGCAGAGAAAATATCCCAGAGAAGAATGAAAAGAGGTCCATGAGAGAGAGAGAGAATACTAGCAGCTCTGCTGTCAATCTTATCTGTCAGTAAAGCATTAGAGGTCTGCAATGATCAACCAACAGCTGCAAATATTTTTTGCACGCTAGAATTCCTCTGTCCGTGAGAATGACGAATATTTCTTTGACAAATACTTTTTCCATACGGGCAAACTAAAGCATGTTCACTCACTATGTTGAAAATACCGAAAACAAAAAAAAAAAGAGAGGGAGAGAGCGAGAGCTGATGGCTCCGGGAAGAAAACTTGGGAAATTAAACATCTGATCAGGAGACACTTAGTCTATAATTGCAAGAAATTTTAGGGAAGCGTTTGTATATTTGCAGACAGTATTTTACTGTCTGATGCTGAATGAAATCATTTGGCAGACACTGCAGTTAAGTCTGACGTTCTGCTTACTTTTAGACATATTTATTAAACATCTGCGGCAAGAGTGAACGTGTCAAGGGATGCAATTGTAAAACTAGATCCTAATTTCAGCAGTTCCTCTTCCATAGTGGGTTGGGGTATATCAAATCCCACTTTATGCACAAAAGTGAAGAAAACCTTCGACCAGCAAATCAATTAGAATATGCCCCCAAAACAGTGCTGCATCAGTATGAGACACTTACAAGTGGCCTAACTTTTTAATAGAGAGGGATATAAGGCTAATATTAGTTAGCAGAACTAACCTGAAGGTTCCTCTGTGCTGCTAGCAGTGGTTGTTGGTGGAGCAATGGGAATTTCTGTTCCGAAAAAAAGAGAGCACAGTTAGCAAAGAAAATTTGATACATATTCTTGTAAACATGAATAAATTAATAAATGAAAAATAATGAATATTAAATTAAAATAAATAATAATTATAGTTATATAATATAGCAATATGACAATAACTATTAGCTTCTTTTCAGACAGACAATTTTAACTACTTATTTCGAACCATTTAAACAAAATAAGATAATGTTATAGGTTTCACATTATGAATCCATCTACAGAGTGAATTGAACAGGTTTACAAAACATTGGTTCACACAAAGGCACACAATTTGCTGAACTGCTCCATCTGTATCCCTCTTTTGTTGTTATGAAAAACAGCAAGATGCTTGTCCAAGACTTGATTCTTTCATTCCTCCTTCCATTGCCCTTTCATAAACGGAGGGAAGTTTACGCTCAGTAAAGCCATGCGTGAGGAAAGACCTTTCCATCGAAGTGATTGAATTCATAAAAGCAGTAAAAAAGAACAGTATTTATCAGAACATAAATATACAAAAAGAAAAGGCAGTAACTGCCATGAGGACAAAACAAAAAGAGGATGACTGAACAGCTCAAGCATACTAAGAGAAATATGAAGAAGTTAATAAAGGAGTGCTCGTGTGCTCTGTGGAGCTGGTGCGCAAGCATGCAAAAAAGAGCTTTTTAAGGAAGAAAGAATCAAGTCTTCTGATTTAAAAGAAAAATCATCATAAACGGTCTTCGTCATCTGCTGGGGTCAAAAATGTTTTTATGTTCATGCTGAAATATGTTTCTGTTGCGATTATGCATCACGGTGCTTTTGGCCAATAAACAAGGCTTAATAATAATATTGATCTGTAATGTTACTCATGCAGGATGACATCGCACATTTTAAAGTCATCCAAAACACAGTATATGGTAACACATACCATATTGAGTGGTTTTAAGTATAGTTCAATAAAGAACTACCAGTACCAAGGAAAGTAAATTTTGCTGTTGGCATTTTGGCAAGACTATAAGGGCACTGTACAGTGATGTACATTTTCTGTGGTAATCTTACTTCTTATATCAGCTCTAAACGTCTCAGGGAACATGGGAACAAGTTTAATGCCAGATTAAATTATAGTACAAGCCTGTTACAAATATTTAAATCCTACTGATTTATGGTCTCCAGAATGAAAGGACATAATGGTATGTGTTGCCAAGACTTCCTTGTGTTAAACTGAGCTTGGCATGGATTGAGATACTACTTAAATTTATATGGGCTATTAAAATAAAAACATTATTTCATAATTATGAGAGAAACCAAATATTTTAAATTCAATTACCAGAGTGTCTATCTTTCACACATTCATGCTTGTGACTTTCCCAAGAAAATCAAAGAATTCAAAAATCGAATTCATTCTGCTAAGCTCCCTGCCAAAAATGTCTTCTATTTTCCCCAAATTGATTTGTTTAATATCCAAGCGTTGTTTTGTGACAAAAGCACCAATTAAACAGTTTGATTTCAAATGCAAACACCAGGGATGGATAATGTTTTCTTTATTCCTTCCCGCAGTGAGGACTCTATTATACCTTTGTAATCTTTAAACAACGATTTTTTAGAATCTAAAAATATAAATGTCAATATCACTGATATGGGCCATGAAGTAAAGAAAACAGAATTTGAAGAATGGCAGGTGATAATTCTGTGGAATGACCTTAACAAGACATGGTTCCAAATTCTTTCCTCTGTGATATGTAGATTGTCTTGTTCCTCCATAAGAAATGGACCCTACAGTCCTTACAGATCCTTAGTTTCATCTCAATTTTTCAATACATTCCATGGACAAGAACATTTGTGCATTATCGCTCATTGGGGATTGAAGTGCTAAAAAAAAAAATCTTGACATTGAGTGATCCACATACTTATGCAGGGGGCAATGGGTGATCGGCTCTGCTGGTAGCCTTTAGCACAACGGTTGCATGTGATACCCGTCACACCGTCTTTACAAGGGCATTGGCCTGTGGTTTGGTTACAGGTTTTGCCAGCGGCCCCCACAGGATGGCAATCACAGGCTGCGAGGAACAGAAGAAAAGAGATAAAAGAACACACGTGTGGGGAAACGCACATACAAACAGTACATACATACAAAAAGCACAGATAAACAATAAAAGTAGCTTTAAGGGGAAAAAGAGGGTGAAGATTGGTGAAGCAGTTGAAAAAGACACTGTGTGTGTGTGTGTGAAAGTGGTGACCAGTCTCTCGTGACAAGAGCATGCAAATTCAACACAAAACTTGGGTATGATAGTCAATAATTTTACATAAGGAGTTGCATAAGAATGTCTTGTTTTCTCAGTGTGCATTAAACTCACTCATTAAACACATAAAAACATAACACTTAAAGGGAAAGTCTTTCTGAATAACTGCATACAGTGGCCCCTAAATGTATCTGGACATTTTTGAACACTCAAGTCACCCATAATAATATCATTGTACTCGATTAAAAATATGTAATTAAACAGCAGGCTGGTTTGTCAGAATCGACGCTTGTCTTTATTGAGCTGCATCCCAGAAGCTTCTAGTCATTGCAAGACCGCTTGAAGTGCTTTGTCATCCATAGACATCATCAAGTCCAGGTAATTTTCAACCCCTGACAAGCCAGTCAGGATGATGGTCATCATCTTCTGAAATGCCTCAGGTGCTGAAGCCAAACAAAAATGGTACAGTCCATTGTTAGTAATGAAGGCCGTGAGGTCACGACTGTCCTCATGCAGCGGCACTTGGTAGTAAGCATAATCAGGTCAATGGTAGAGAAAACAGTGGAACCTTTTAGAGCAGAGAGTAATTCATCCATGTGTGGCAATGGAAAAGAGTTCACGATCACTGCTTCGTTTGGCTCTCTGAGGTCAACGCACATCCTAGCTTTTTCTGCGAAACAACCATTGGCGATGATGCCGGAATTTGGGCTTTTCAATACATCACAAGCCTGGTTTTAGGTTGCGACAGCACAATGTTACTGAAATGGCATGCATAAGTGCTGTAGGGCAGCATAGATACGGAAGACCCAGTGTCAACCACCAAAAGTCAGAAGTAGATACAGTCACTATGTTTGTAATGCTGGGAGTACAACTTGAATATTCCGTGTACAGTACAGTAATTTCTGGTAAGTCAATTTCACGGACCTCGCACATATTTGATTGCGCTGATTGGCACAGTTTAGCATAATGTCCAATCTTTTTACACTTCCTGCATGTTGCACTTGCAGCTGAGCAGTTCGAAGCATTAGCAAAGTGCGCCTCCCACCCACAGCGAAAGTATGAGTTCCTCTTCCCCACCTGAGCAGAATAGTAGTGAAGCAGTACAGCTATCCTTTTTTCATGTGGCCAAGCATCCACTGTAGCATCAATAATTCGAAAATAATTTTCAAAGATCCGCAGCTCTTTGCTGAACGCCATAGCAGGCTCACCAGGACAAGGCAGGAAAAACTTGGGAAAGGCACATTAGCTACAGCCATCTTCATGACCAAGGGGAGTTGGAAATAAAAAGCCTAATCCTCGTTGCCAATTTTTGGTGTCTGCAGGAGTTATTAAGCAAAGAAGCATACGAGACAGGAGTAGCAAACTTCACCCACCTTGTTTACTCTCCACTTCTATACTCACACACATTACATAAATAATTAGTTTTTTTATATTATGTTTTTTTTAATGATTTTTTTGTTTGTTTTTACAATAAATGCCACTTTGTTATTTAGTGCAAAATATGTATAATTTTTTTTTTAAATGTCCAAACACATTTTGGGACCACTGTATAACAGTAAATATTCAAATTGGCAAAAAAAAAATCTTATAATAAAAACTTTTTATTCAAATATGTTTCTACAACATGTGCTTTCTCTTATTTTTCCCATCAGAACATGAAAAATGAAACACGTGCTTATGCCAATAATGTCTGTCACATTTCCTTCCTCTTGGGAGGTCTCTCTCTAACATATGGCTCAGCGTCTCTCTCCAATTCTTAAACCATGTGAACTGATTGTATTGCCTTCGTGTCAAAACTCCTTTCAAGTCCATTTTCTTAAATTCCCACCATGGATAGTTACATTAAAGTTATTTTGAAAAAAATCCCAACGCCATTTACTCAATATTTCCCCCACCAGCACTGTAGAAGTGATACTCTGACAA
Source organism: Zacco platypus (assembly GCA_038088235.1). Taxonomy (NCBI): domain Eukaryota; kingdom Metazoa; phylum Chordata; class Actinopteri; order Cypriniformes; family Xenocyprididae; genus Zacco; species Zacco platypus. Next base: position 15,882,565 of record CM076074.1, read on the forward strand.
ATGTTTTGCACATTAAATGAGTAAATTGGCTCATATATTTTATGAGTAATGAAGCACAGAGAGTTGTGCTTAAAATTTATTTCTTTTAAGGCTGTGCAAGGAGCAATGAAGTAAAGTTCCAGTCCCAAGGCTGGAACTGCACACAGAGACAACCACTCCCTGCATGTCTGTCTCTTGTCACTTGTCACTCTCTCATCATCAAAGCCAAGTTTATGTCTTGTCCTTTGGAGTTGTCATTTTGTAGAAAGTATCCACACTTTGTCTCTCGTGACACTTGTGCAGTAAAACACCTTAAAGACTCAATAAACAGCTCAGTTGACTAATCCTTACTAAATGAAACAGCTTCACAGCCTCGCATGTGTCCAAAAAGTCATTTTCATCTATCATCTAGAATCTTTATTTGTGGAAATGGATGAGTTCAGATGGGAGCTCTTAACTATCAATTCAAAAGTAGAGTCTTAAACAAACTAAATAGTGAGGTTTCTGTTGCTATACACACACACACACACACACACACATACACACTTACATTTAATCAAATGCGTTTAATCAAATTTGCCACTTCTACCTCAATTTCTAAAAAAAAAAAAAACATTACATTGAGGCACTACAGTACAAGGAATGGGGCCAATCTGTAAACATTAAAATGCTGTTTCAGTAATACAAGCACAAGCTGTAATCAATAAGAATTCTAAAAGGATTTTAGAACAAAAATGCTTATTATCTCTTTTTTTGACACTATGATAATGCAATGCTATAAACCCTAAAACCCTAAAATGACTGTAAAAAAATAATTTAAACAGCTTTACAGCTCAAATAATAGGAAACATATTAACAAAAGTATTAATGTAAGTAATTATATACAATTATAAGCTTCACATTTCTGCTTTTAAAAAATAGTCCTATTCACTTCCATTGTAAGTATCTCTCCATACCTTGATTTTTTGCTTTGTTTTAAAAAAATATTTTATGTTGTAATCAACATTATATAACAAATGTATTAGAGTGAGCTGAGCTCAGAATATTCATTTAGCAGCCCAGTGAAGGGGGAAATTATCAGTGAATAATGACAAATAATGAGTTGTCATTGTATGGAAAAGACCTTCCTCATACAGATTTGGATTTATGTAAAGGTGAGTAAATGTCTAAGCTTGTAAAGTTATATACATCTTTGGCAGTTTAGACCAATGATACTTCAGAAAGAAAGATTCAGAGAGGAGAAAATTCCTAACAACTTTATAAATCAGATAGTTTGATCCGATCAATAAATCAGTGTAAAACACATGGGGTGCAGGTGTATGTCTCTCAAACATTTTGGCTTCTGCTGCCTGATAACAACCTGTCTGGAGAGTGTTTAAGTGGTTGTCCACTTAAAGTGAAGTGGTGGTGCTACACCAGATTCCTGGAGTAGATATGGGTCTACATTTTCCTCTCTTCATCCACCCACTCTCAGTACTGCCATGTCCAGAAGTACCAAGCTGAGAGTTTATTGCTATACAAACCTGAATGAGATTTTTTCTTTGTCTTTTTTTTTTTTATTTCCTTTAAGTATGCACTCTGACGTAATTCTAAACCTGTATGACTTGATAAAAGCATTTAATTCATTTGAAAGAGATCCGCACGCGGCAGCATTACTAGAGCAGATTGCACAATGTGAGAAGTTTAGATCCTAGCCAATAGTTTACCATAAAGCTGCTGTTTGAAGTCTGAGCTCCTCTCCTCCATTAAAAACATCATGTTGAGAGTTGGTGGGGTAATTTGTGTGTTGTTGGAGTTGGGCCAGCTCAGCCCAGGCTCAGTATTGTAGTGATTACAATTTCTGCTGCCCCACAAAAAAAAAAAAAAAAAAAAGAATGTCTGAAGCTAATAAAAAGAAGATAAAAATGAGAGCAGCTTCACTCTAAACACAATTGAGTGCTTTTTCTGATATCTTTTGAGTGTCTGTTGTTACTTAAGTTCATGTTTAGAGTATTTTTTTTTTTGCATTAGCATAATAATTTAATGAAATTATGCCATTATGTCACTCCAAGAACACAACTGCTTTTTGTCAACAATGTTTTTGCCAAACGTGTCATTTTTATCGACTACATTCTCATCTAATTGAAGCCAGCCACAAAGGAAGTTTTTTTAAATTTTTATCTAATGCAAAAAGTGAGGTAATGTAAAACAATATTTTCAAATCCGCAACAGAAGAGGTTATTTGTGGTTAATAATAGCAATGTTTTGTGACAATGCAAGACACATGTCTAAATGGAAGGCGTAATAGTGTGACTGCAAATACCACACAGCTCTCACTGCAACTAGTATACTCAATACTAACTTTTCTTAGCTCTTCCCAGAACCCTAATGAGGATGGGGAGAAAATTAGCCTTTTGTATTGTCTATTTGTATATAAACCCATGGAAACCACACATTGACTAACGTCTTTATGCCTGGGATCCCATTAGAGGCTGATGTCATTCTCTATAGCTTGCTAGCTCTAAGAGTTAGCAATCCATATAAACTCAAACATTTTATATAATTCTGAACCAAGATTCCAAGCTAACCAAAGATGGATGAACTATTAACATCCAACCCAATAGGGTGACAATAGTCCAGCGTGGATGACAGTTTGCAGAGCCCCACACACTTATATGATCTAAGTGTGGTTTACTGTATTAAAACAAATGGCTCATTTAACAAATCAAATCTAGTTCAAAGGATTTGCTCACTCCAGTGGGCAGGAGAAATGATGAAGCAAATGTTTCCTAAGCAGAGTAAAGGAAACTTATGGAGCAAACAACTCAAAGAGATGAACAAGATGCACCTTGCAAAGCTGCCTTCACTTTGTGTGTTTACAGTGTGGTTTATGAAGGATGAAGCCACAAATCAGAGGGCTGAAGTCTCATTAGAAGCGCTAACCTAACACAGACTCTCCACATCATTCTTCGTGAATTTTAAAGGGTATGTTAGTGGAACAAGTGTATTTCGACATATCACGTAATGTGACATTCCCATTCAGTTTACCTAGGGCAGGGGTGTCCAGACTGGGTCCTTGAGGGCCACTGTCCTGTTGAGTTTTGTTTCAACCAGCTCCAAATCACTTGCCTGTAAGTTTTTAGCATGCCTAGTTAGACCTTGATTAGCTGTTTCAGGTGTGTTTAGTTAGGGTTGGAGCAAAACTTTGCAGGACAGTGGCCCTCCAGTTTGGACACTCCTAACCTAAGGCGATTCTACGCAGTTTTTTGTGGGTTTAGCAATGCGACTGTAACAATGATGTTATTATTATAGGTTACACTTTAAGAGACGATATCGTAGAAGAACTACGGCAACATCCCCAAGACGCTTGACGAACCATACCTCGAATACTACAGTACTGTGAAAAGTTTTAGGCTGTTAAATGCTGTAAAGTGAGGATGCTTTCAAAAATATGTATTGTCATAAATCGATTTTTGATCAATTAACTTCTATTCACTAAATCAAATCAATATTTGGTGTGACCACCCTTTGTGTTTAAAACAGCTTTTGTCCTGTAGGTACACTTGCACATAGTTTTTCATGTTGCTGTTTCTTCAAGCATCTTGGTGCCGTTGCCACAGTTCTTCTTCATTTAGTATGTCTCAGTTTTTTCTGTTTCTTCATGTAATCCCAAATGGACTCTGATGGTGAGATCAGATCTCTGTGTGGAAAATAACTGCTGTTGTCAGACTCACTGGATCTCACTGGATTACAACAATTAATTGCAAAATGGATGTTTGGAAATATAAACTTATATTTCCTACTGGCACACCGCAGCAAAAGATATAAATAAATATATATATGCAATTTGTTTATATTTACTTCAACAACTATACCCAAAAACTGTGTGACTCACATATCTGTATTTGAAGATGCTGCAAGGTGTTCCAAAATTACAAATTTAATCAAGTCTACGGAAATGGGTTGTGTAGGAGGCACTGAACACTAAGCCAGGAGCCTGAATTAAATTGAAGCTAAGAAAAAGAGCAGCACATACTATATACTAAGTGTTTTTCCTGAAGTAAATTGTTATAGTATACCATTGCCACTATTTCACTGCCCTGATTAAGAATGTAGTAACTTGTCAAAAGAAAAGAGAAAATATGTAGTGAACACATTAAATTAATGAGTGTGAAGGGAGTGAGGCGCTTTATATTACAACATACTTACACCTATTTTCATTAACTTGCAATACATCGCTTATTTAGCTTGTGAAAATGTTTTCTTTGGCGGGAAAGAAATATCATGCTTCATATCATTTGTCACCTTTCTGTAATTACCACACATGCTTTTTTTTTGTACATCTGTTTTGATGTAACTTAATACAGCTGTATAACTTGGACAGTGTTTGATTGTAATTACATTAGGGGCTCTAACTCTGGCAAATTTCAGGATTAAAATGAACAAAATGCCTTGTTTAAGTTACAGATTTTGTAAATCATGATGAAATGTGTTTTCAGAACTATTTAAAATGAAGCAACATTTGATTTGAGGTAGTCAGCTCAGATTAACAGCAGGTCTCCGTCTCTTTTGAAAAGTGCCAGTGTTTTCATGAGTTCAAAATCTCAAGAATGCGTAATGTAGGAGACCCAGAGGAACCTGACATAAGTATCCAAACAAGTAAAAAATTGAAATACACAATGTAAAAAAAAAAAAAAAAGATTAGTATTGAGCGTGTGCCTATAGAGTGGTGCAGGGATGACGTCAGAACCCGGAAGACTAATTAGTCAGTGGTTCCCTCAAGATTTTCCTATGGGGTTTTATGTTTTTTTTTTTCTTTTCAATAATGTAAACTGCACACAACCTTATCCAAAACGTGTATTTTGAAGCTGTTATTTTTATTTAAAAAAATGTATGTTCCCACATAAGTAACTAGATAAAAATATTTGGGGTGTGAGTGTGTGTAGTTTATGTTGTAGAACAAAGTAACATCAAATTGTGTTTACCACAGACCTTCATAAATTGAAAAACCTCAACTAAATCTTCAGATTTTTTATGTCATCCCTGCACCGCTCTATGTGATGATGGCAGTAGTGCTGATAAATATTCCCAGCTCAAAATAGCACAAAAGTATGATGAGGCAGTTGAACCTGAAGATTAATGATCTGACCAGAAATAGAACAAATGGAGATGATTGTTGAGAAAGAACGAAAGCAATGAGAAATGAATAGAGAGAGGTCAAAGCATGCAAACAGACAGCAAACATACAGGTAAACAAAGCACTGGGAACTTTCAATTAAATCAATTGCCATCTTCAGCAAATTTCTCTTACAATGAAGTATAGGCATTAGGAAAAGTTCTCAATGGCTGTGGGTCACAATGATGCATTTATTTTTTCCAATTTTTCATCCAGTACTACATCTTTCATAGTAGCACATGAATATTTTGAAACTATTATTAATAATTCTGTAACAATCAAAAGAGTATTGCAGCTATTTTTAGTGTGTTATTTTTAAGAGTTTTCCTTGAACCATTAGTGAATTCCAATTGGTTTGTTGACCCTAATTCCAAGTGCCTGGGAAATCCTCCATGGCCTCTGTCTCAAATCTCAGGGAAACAGAAGAGTTCATTAACTTTCCAAGCAAAGCAGATCATTTTAATAAAACTTTAGAAAAAAGGACCAGGGTCATCAGAGACCTGCAGGATTATTCACCCTTGATTTTAATTACAGAATCCTTGTGAAAGCGCCAGAAATGAAATGATCTAAGGCCAACTTGACTGAACCACTTCTAGTGAATCTGTGATGGAGTTTCTACCTCAAAACTTTAAAAACAAGATATTCATGCTCACAGTGGACCTTTGGCCTTTTTCAGACTCCTCTTTTCCATTCGCACACTACTAGGAAAGTGTGTCCAAAATTCTACAATTAAATGCATCATTTGACCAGCCAACATATCCCAACAGGGCAAACCTCACCAATGAGAGTAATGGGATGCTGAAAGAATCAAGTCTTGTCCACAGGAGAAAGGAAGTGAAAACAAAAAGAAGTTCTCTTCCCTCAATAAGACACATAGCATGGGGGTTAGCGAAACACACGGTCGGATGATGAATGTCTGTTTGCATTCCAAGTCGACAGGAGAATCAAACGAGAGCCCAGAGAGGGGTAAATGTCAGTCTGGAGTATGGTAGAATGGATATGTTGGTTAGGTTAAGCATTTTTGTAATGCCTTTCCATGCAGAGAATATCATTATATGCTCATTAATCTTTTTCATATTCATCAGGTGTAATGTGAGTCTGAGAACTAAAAACACATTCACTTTTACATTAATTTACCGTTGAAACCGTTGAAAATTTGAAGGTGTTATTTTATTATTATCGGACTATTTTAAAATATGCTGTTTGAAAATACAAATATATAAAATACGCCATAAAAATGCTTAAATTTACAAAAAATAATTCGAGATATAATATTAAAAAAAATGTAAATATAATATGCCATACAAATTTCAGTTTAAAATAAAAAATAAATAAAACTTCTTTACATCCTCAACTGCCTAAATATAAGAGATATGCCACAAAAAAGTTCAATTTAGTTATATTTACAATATTCAAAACTACAAAATATGCCACAAAAATGATTAAATGTTATGTATAAAATTTAAACACAAAAATGCATTTTATTAAAAGTTAAGAATTCAAACATACAAACTAGAAATTCCTTTTCTAGCTCTATTAGTTTAAAGCTAAATAAAACAAGCACAATTGCCTCTATGTGACAGCAGGAATAAGGCTAATTGCTTTGTTGTGTGGTTGCTGTAAATGAAGACTCCCACATGCCGATGGTATTGCAGGAAAGCAAACACCTTCTGTCCAGCTTTCAAGTATAACATTCTCACATGATGCAAAAACATTCCCTACCATCTTGATTGTCAGATTGATGGATGCTTTTATTTATTTACCTATTTATCTGTTTGGGTCTTTAACTTTTGGCACATTTTACCCAGGGCTAAAGCTGGAAGTAAATGATCCTAAGCCGTCACGGACAGCAGCAGAATGGACCTTGTTATGAGGAGATGCTAAAGTGTGACGGGGGGCTTGTTTGCACAAAGCTTTTGCTCCTGTCATCTTGCCCCACGGCAAAGTTAGGCAAGAATACGCTCTCTTTTCTTCTGGACAGCTCCTAGGTAAGCGTGTTGTCGCCAGTCAGTTACACACCTGTGGAAAGTTGCTCGCTTATTCCCTCCCCTCCTGCGTTTCTTCTCTTCTTGTCCATCCTCCCCCTAACCTCAGTTCCTCTCACTCATCTGACCTGTAACAAGGATCAGTTCACACCTCTGCTCTGTTTGTTTGGCTTGTCCTGTCAAACCATCCCCCAAATGAATCCCAATAACTCTATGTCAGAAAGATGTAACCTTCCTCCTCCACCCCTCCCCCACCCACATCCCTGTCCTTGTGCTGCATGCTGACAGAGTCTCATGGGGGTGGAAGAGCACAGGAATGTGAGAATTCTTCCTTTGGACCTGCTGACTCCCTCATTTGAGGGGTAACACATTAAGAGTAGTCACTGGCTCATCTAATTGGATCCTTTGTGGTATTATGTGAATTTCTTTGTGTAGAAAACAGCCAGCTAATCACTTAGCGTTTTCTGCTTTCTTTAGGAAGCGTCAAGTGATAAGACTTGGGGTCCTTAAGACCAAAACCAGTCGCCCTTTGTGCCCATGGTGTGTGGATTCAGTACCCTTCATACCTTTGCAGGCCTTTCTGTGAGAGATGGGCTTAGACATGTCTCTGTAGTAGCCCTCTTTGCAGTAGTGGCAGTGGCGACCTGCCGTATTGTGCCGGCAGTTCAGGCAGACTCCTCCACTTTTCCTCCCGGAGAGTTTGTACAGCTCCATGTTGAAACGACAGCGCCTTGCATGGAGGTTACAATTGCAGGCTGCGGAAAAGGAAGAAGTTTAAAGTTTAAACAGCATATCCTCTATCACATCTAAGAACAATCAAATTTTAAAAAATCCAAATATAGATAGTCACAAAAATGCTCTCTACGTTATGTCTATTCGGTATGAGTGGAAATGTAAGGACTGTACGCAACACAGCATGCTTGAAAAAAAAAAAAAAATCAAATATGGTGCTGGAAGACCATCATCAGTCTCTTTACTGGCTCTTTTGGAAAGATTTCTAAAAGGCCAATATAACAGAATAATACAACACCTTGAAAGGGTTACAATAAATTTTGCAGGTGTGTATACTGCTGTTCAAACGTTGTTGTTTTTTTTTTGCAACGAAATCTTTTATGCTCAACAAGGCTGCTTTTATTTGATCAAAATACAGTAAAACAGTAATATTGTAATATTATATATTAATAATTAATACAATTTTAAATAACTGTTTTCTGTTTGACTATTGTTTAAAATGTAATTTATTCCTGTGATGGCAAAGCTGAAATTTATTTTATGTATTATTAGTTAGTTTTCAGCATTGCAAGATCCTTCAGAAAACATTCTAATATGCCGATTTGGTTCTAAAGTAACATTTCTTATTATGTTAAAAACAGTTGTTCTTCTTATTAATTTTGTGGAAACCATGATTCTTTGATGAATAGAAATTTTAAAGGAACAGAGTTTATTATAAATAAAAATCTTTTGTACATTATTAATCTCGTTATTTTCAATTTAATTTGTTCAATTTGTTCAATTTAATGCATATACATTTAATTTACATTTGCTAGATTTAATTTTACCGCATCCCATGAAACACATCTTCAAGTTAACATTATTTTCAATGTAAGCAATATTCAAGAGATTTGGACACAAAAAGCTATATAAAACTTGAAAACATATAAAAATTGAAAATTAATTGATATTATTTGAAATATTGTATTTTATTGAAAAACCACCTGTACGTACTTCACATGCTTAAAAGTCATTAAATAAAAATCACGGAGGAAAAAAATCAAAATTAGGAATGAACAAAAGTTTTCAAAACATTATTTAGTAGAGATACAGGCTGTTTGACAGCTGTGTTGTTACCAACTGCAGAAATTTAAGTGCCAGGGAATTAACTTCTGCTAATGAGGTCAGTTTCTGAGCTTTTTCTCTGACCAGGCCTGCTCTTTCCCAATGATGCCAAGCAATATCAGACAAGGCCTCCAATTACGATTCCATTCCCAATCCTAACCATGCACAGGAAGCTGTGCTCTTGCTTGTTTACTAAAGAATAAAGTTGCTGCCACCAAGTTTAATTACTGTCTGATGTTTATTCATGACTGATTTGTGTGCAGACATGTTCTCTTTCATTAAGCCTGGGTGAGACATTGGTGTGGCTCCTCCTCATGTATTATTCAACAATAAATCCCAACACTCCTACCAAAATGCTTTGGGCTGTTCAAGCACAGACAACCTTTGGCAAGGCATAGCTGATGCACATTCTCTGAGCAACTTCAACAGAGTGTTTATTTGGTCTGATGCTAGGAGACTTCAAGTCAAAATAAGCATTTTGATGAGAGGGCATAACAACTGACAAAAGCATATGCAGTAACTACACCAACACTAGAATGGGGAAAAAATGTCTTTAAAGTGATTTAAAGGGATAGTTCATCCAAAAATGAAAATTATCCCATGATTTACTCACCCTCAAGCCATCCTAGGAGTATATGACTATCTACTTTCAAATGAACACAATCGAAGATATATTTAAGAATATCCTTAATCTTCCAAGGTTTGGTTGTGAATGGGGGACCACGCTTTAAAAAAATGCATCCATCCATAATCAAAGTAATCCATACGGCTTTTGAGGGCAGAGGTGTAATGTAATAAAGTAATAATACTTCGTTACAGTACTTGAGTATTTTTTGGGAGGATCTGTGCTTAGTTGAGTATTTATATTTCTGTCAGATTTTACTTTTACTTCACTACATTTCCTAAATAAAATTTATACTTTTACTCCGCTACATTTCCCCAAAGTATTTTCGTTACTTACTCCAAAAGAACACAGACTGCAAGCAAGGATGTGCAAACGAGTGCTTGCACAACCACAGTTGATTTCATTTTCCGGGATGCGTCCGTTGCTGGAGGGGCTGAGAAGAGTGTGACACGAGAGTGACCTCTAGAGGTCAAATAAAAACTATCACTGACGCCTGGTAGAGTTTGTTTTGACACATGACGTGAGGCTGCACGCTGCACAGAACAAGACACTTCAAAAATAGATTTAAAACATAGACAATAAAGTGGTATGTTATACAGCACACTACAGTATATGTTTCCATATTACTAAAGTAATTAGTTTTGTTGACTAGATGCTGCATTAGTGGAGAACAGCAGTATGTTTGCTGTTGTGGCTGAAAGGATGCTAACATTAGTAGACAAAAACACCAACTATTTAATGTCACGATTGTTAGCCTTTATTTTTGTTACTTTATATCCATTTGTTCGATTGTATGCATTCGTTATCCAGTGAAGTTGAATATTTAAATTGTATTCTAATCATGCAGCAGACAGAAACATAACAAATCAGAAATGAATTCGATTTCACCTCTTTTTTTATCCGCACTTTAACACATATTTTGATTAGATAATTATCAAGTGTTCTAAAATGGAAGCAAATAATGAGTAAAAGTATACATATAATATGCCTTTGTGCGCAAAGATGGCCATTTTAAGCATCATTGTTTGGATTTATATGAAATGCTAAGAGTATATATAAGAGTAATTTAGAAAATAAGTAAATTTAGTAAATAAGAGTAAATTTGTAACATTAAAGGTTAATGAAAGTGTTGTTCATTGTTAATTTCAACATTTACATTTTAATATTTTAAAGTTGCCTCTTACATTAGTTATAATGCACTATGAATTAACATGAATGATCAAGGTATAATTAATATATTAGTATTTTTTTATATTTAAAACTTATAATAAACATTTTGCCATTGTTTTAAACGCAAAGCAAACAAAATGTAAGAAGTACAGTTAAAACAATCTTGCTACTCAAACTGTGTATAGAACTATTTTGAATAATATTTTCTGCTCCTTTTGTATTTTGCATTTACTTGTACTTTTACTTTCAATACTTTTGTATGTTTAATATATATAAAAAAATACTTTTCATATTTAAGTACAAAAAATATCACATACTATAAAACTTTTACTCAAGTAATATTCTAAACAGTAACTTTAACTTCTACCAAAGTCATTTTCTGGTAAGATGTCTATACTTTTACTCAAGTATGACTTTCAAGTACTTTATACACCACTGCCAGAGGGTTAATAAAGGCCTTTTGAAGCAAAGGGGTGTGTTTTTGTAAGACAAATATCCATATTTATAACTCATAATAAATCCAAATAACTATCTTCTGGCAGACGACCGTACGCATACTGTGCAAGTCAATTTGGGGGTAAGAGCAACCTTTGACCTATACATCCTACGTCATTCATCACGTAAGCCTTTTACTCTTTGGCACAAGTGGACTTACACAGTATGTGTACCGTCATCCACCGGGAGCTAGTTATTTGAATCTATAAAGTTTTAAATATGGAAATTTTTCTCAAAAAAACGCATCCCTTCCCTTCAGGCCTTTATTAACCCACTGGAGCCGAATGGATTGCTTTGATTATGGATGGGTGCATTTTTTTAAAACATGGTCCCCCATTTCACAACCATTATAAACCTTGGAAGACTACGGATATTTTTAAATATATCTCCGATTGTGTTCATCTGAAAAAAGATTGTCATATACTTCTAGAATGCCTTAAGGATGAATAACAAAGATGAATTCCTAAAATAAAGGCAGCTATACTGTATATTTTCCATGTATAAAAGTATAGTATATCATAGTATTATCTATGAAATATTTACTTTATATTGATAGTGAAAACTTTCTACACACTATTTTAAAACAATTCTTAACACAGCCCTTTATTTTACATTGCTGTTCTATGTCTTGGTACTTTGTACTTATAATGAGGTAAATACTCTGAACCTAATCTTAACCCATTTTAAGTTCATGTTGTTATATTACTTTATTATATTACCTTATATTACTTATTGCTTTGTGTCTGTTATGACTGTCAGCTGAAGTGCCTGTGAAGACCACTAGAGGGCACTTCACCTTGGACTCACACACATCCACAGACACTTCCACTGCAGTCACTCTTCACTACATTTCCCAGAAGCCTCCACACCTGGACTGATTGCACTCACACCTGACCCAAATCACATCTCACTATTTAAGCACACTCCACAAACACTTTACCATGATGTCTTGATCTACTTTCGTGGTCATTTCCGAGTGTTATTATCCCGTGTCTTGTTTTCCTGGTTTGATTCTGCCGGTTTCTACCGTGTACCGATTATTCTCTGTTTGCCCTGGGATATTCTGCTCTGTTTACTGGACTGTGATACTTGCTGCCCGCCTCGATCTTACTTGCCTGTATAACGACAACGACTCTGCCTTCCCTCTGACATTTCTGTTTGCTGGTGTATGACTTTGCCTGCTTGACTACCCTGCTTGTTAATAAAGCTGCACTTGGATCTCAATCCACTGACTACTCATTACAGAAGACTTTGCCACTACAAAGATCCAGTGGCTTTTCCCAGCAGTCACGGTCTCATCATGGATTATTTCAACCAGCAACTAATGCTTCGTCAAGAGGAGTCGTCGATTGAGGAATACGTTCATCAGTTCTGTGAGTTGTCATATCACTTTCCATTTGATGATGAAGTCGCGTTAAAAGACATTTTTCGTTTTGGAGTTAACGAACCCATAAAATCACGGTTGCCTGAGGTGACCTTAAGGGACTTTAGGGATTATGCGCTCATGTTAAGTGGGTCCTCATTTACTGTGAAGAGGTAAAGATATGACTCTGTACAATCACATACTGAGCATTTCTGCGCTGTGATTTCCACATTTGAAACCAGTCACAAAATGGCTGCCAACCCAGAGTCGCAGCACGCCGCAGCTGATCGTCCAGAGTCGCAGCACGCCGCAGCTGATCGTCCAGAGTCGCAGCACGCCGCAGCTGATCGTCCAGAGTCGCAGCACGCCGCAGCTGATCGTCCAGAGTCGCAGCACGCCGCAGCTGATCGTCCAGAGTCGCAGCACGCCGCAGCTGATCGTCCAGAGTCGCAGCACGCCGCAGCTGATCGTCCAGAGTCGCAGCACGCCGCAGCTGATCGTCCAGAGTCGCAGCACGCCGCAGCTGATCGTCCAGAGTCGCAGCACGCCGCAGCTGATCGTCCAGAGTCGCAGCACGCCGCAGCTGATCGTCCAGAGTCGCAGCACGCCGCAGCTGATCGTCCAGAGTCGCAGCACGCCGCAGCTGATCGTCCAGAGTCGCAGCACGCCGCAGCTGATCGTCCAGAGTCGCAGCACGCCGCAGCTGATCGTCCAGAGTCGCAGCACGCCGCAGCTGATCGTCCAGAGTCGCAGCACGCCGCAGCTGATCGTCCAGAGTCGCAGCACGCCGCAGCTGATCGTCCAGAGTCGCAGCACGCCGCAGCTGATCGTCCAGAGTCGCAGCACGCCGCAGCTGATCGTCCAGAGTCGCAGCACGCCGCAGCTGATCGTCCAGAGTCGCAGCACGCCGCAGCTGATCGTCCAGAGTCGCAGCACGCCGCAGCTGATCGTCCAGAGTCGCAGCACGCCGCAGCTGATCGTCCAGAGTCGCAGCACGCCGCAGCTGATCGTCCAGAGTCGCAGCACGCCGCAGCTGATCGTCCAGAGTCAAGTCAAGTCACCGCGGAGCATCCCCAGCCACGACGTAAATGCAAGCCGCACCAAAAGAAGGCCACTCCAGCGCTCCTCTTCAGAGCTCCATGAATCTGCGCCAGCTCCGCCTGGAGTCGCTCAGGAGCTCACTGGATCCGTTCCAGATAATGTCTATGCAGATTTTCTTGAGCTACTAACAAACCAGACCATACCTGCTCAGCCATGGACACTTTCAGCCATGCCTGCCCATCCACGGCCGGTTTACACCATGCCTGCCCAGCCAGGAATGACCCATACCATGCCTGCTCAGCCATAGATTATTCACGCCATACCTGCCCAGCCACAGCTGGTTTAAGCCATGCCTGTCCAACAGCCAACGGTTCATGCCACGCCAGCCCAGCAGCCAGCAATGACCCACATGACGCCTGCCCAACAGCCAGCAATGACCCGCATCACGCCTGCCCAGCAGCCTCAGACGGCTCGCATCACATCTGCCCAGCCTCAGACGACTCACGTCACGCCTGCACAGCCTGCCACGCCAGACTTTTCAGGACATGCCTGCTATGCCTGAGCGGTCAGAGGATGCAGCTCTGACCCTGATGGCTATGGCCATTTTATGTGTGGGCAGCACAGACATCAGCTCCAGCTTCGGACCTGCCCCAAGAGGGTACTACCGAGCCAGTCATTGGGCACTCCAATGTAGCCCAAGAGGGCACTCCCGAGTCAGTCCCTGAGCTCGCCAGTACAGCCCAAGAGGGCGCTCCCTAGTCAGTCCCTGAGCCTGCTACGGCAAATCAAGAGGGTGTTTCAGCAGGTCCAAACCCAGGTCCTGCGCCACCTCCTGAGGCCCTGAAGGAGGGCTCTGACTCCATATCTGAGCCGGACCACTCAGATGTAATCCTTCCCGCTACCACCATCACCACCTCTGAAATCCTTGACTACCTTGAAACGACCACAGAGGTCGTCCCTGAACTTCCCATCAGCCTTGAACTTTCTGTCTGCCCTGCAACGATCACAGAGATTGTACCAGAGTTCACTGTCTGTCTTGACACAACCACAGAGGTCAGCCAGGAACTTCCTGTCTGTTCAGCAATGACCAATGAAGTCACACCAGAGTTTCCTGTCGACTCTGACACAACCAGGGAGGTCATTTCTGAACTCATTGTCTGTCCTATGGGAACCACGAAGGTCGTCATCGAGTCTCCCGTCTGTCCTGAAGGGAGCACAAAGACCTTCCCTGAACTTTCTGACTGCCCTAATGCGACCACCAAGGTTGAAACTGAATCTCTGTCCAGAAATGACCACAGAGATCATCACTGAACTGTCTGTCAGTCCTGAGACAACCACAGTGGCTACCCCTGAATCTCCTGTCTGCCTGAATAAAGTCACAAAGGCCTTCCCTGAGTTCCCGGTCTGCCCGATCACAACCAGTAAGGTGGTCCCTGAACTGTCAGCCCGCAGCCACACGACCAGTCAGGAGAGCTTAACCAGAATCTTAAGGGGCGTTCCTGAGCTCCTTGCTGGTCCTATTATGGCTCTAGCGGTCAATACCAACCTCTCTCTTATCTTTTAGTTTCCCCCGGTTAGGGTTAGGGTTCACCTTGGACTCACACACATACACAGACACTTCCACTGCAGTCACTCTTCACTACATTTCGCAGAAGCCTCCACACCTGGACTGATTGCACTTGGACCTGACCCAAATCACATCTCACTATTTAAGCATACTCCACAAACACTTCACAGCGAAGTCTTGATCTTCTTTTCGTGGTCATTTCCGAGCGTTATTTTCCTGTGTCTTGTTTTCCTTGTTTGATTCTGCCTATTTCTACCGTGTACCGCTTATTCTCTGTTTGCCCTTGGATATTCTGCTCTGTTTACTGGACTGTGATATTTGCTGCCCACCTCAATCGTATTTGCCTGTATAATGACAACGACTCTGCCTTCCCTCTGACATTTCTTTTTGCTGGTGTATAACTTTGCCTGTTTGACTACCCTGCTTGTTAATAAAGCTGCGCTTGGATCTCAATCCGCTGACTACTCATTACTGTCAGTACACTGTAAATGCACATACTGTAAAATAAAGTTCAACTAGAACATTTTTCAATTAAATTTTGAATTGTATGTATTAAATTAATTTGTATAGTAAGTATTGTTTATTCATAAGTATTGTTCCAAATAGACAGACATACAGAATATTCATACAAACTATATGCACATTTGTTTTTATTACAAGAAAATCACGCTATTATTACGATAATATTTTTATTTATTTAGTTGTATTATATTTGTCTTCAGACAAAGTGAAAACAGTAATAATGTAAAATATTGAGTTGGGTCATAACTTGATTTTGAAAGTATGTGTAGGGTATTATATTTCCTTTAAAAACAAGTTTTGGGTTTTCATTCTGATTTTGATGCTAAGTACGTTTCCTATTCAGTTGAGTACAATGTAATGTATTTAGTAAAGAGTGGAAAAAAAAACTCAACTCTGTTTCTCCTAAAAAAAAAATAAAAAAAATACTCTTGGCTCATCTCCACAGATTTTCCACTTGCAGCCAAAAACATTAATACTTGGAATAGGTTTTTTGAGACGCCTGCAGGACATAAAGAATGATAATTTGGCCTGTCCTAGAAGTGTCTCCTCTTCAAACTTACTCCATGCATGGCTTGTTTGCTTTCAAACAGGCATACTGTTGGTATTAATTCTGCCTGCTTGTTTGGATCCCAGTGGAAACTGATCCTTCCTACCCTCCAGCTATGGATTATTCACTTTTGCTAACAAGGCAAATGCAATCCACCATGTGGCCTCTGGCTTCTTTAAATTTCTACAGACTTGCTGAACTTATTGATAAACAGAAAATTCAAGTTGTTTTCTCTGAAAATAAAAATTGTACCACATTTTATTACTTTTTGAAGGCACAAAAAAATCCTTATTTTGCTATTGGAGAGACATAAAAACTGAGAAAACTAATCACAACAGTATGTTTTACCAAAGTAATGAGAAAAATCTGTTATTACGATGACATCACCCCAAAACCGTTCAGTTGTATTCTTTCTTCCTTCATAACATGATTTAAAACAATCTGTGGTAAAAGAAGTGATGTTTTATATGGATTGGGCAGCATGCGCTGTCTTATATCGTAATTTGTTGCAGTTGCTATAGTCAAAGAGTCAAAGCATCCTGCTAAAGGATTGAATTAAGCAAAAATTTGATTCAATTTATAATTTACTGATAGTTTTAGACGTTATCAATTTAATTTGGTTATTTTATTATATTATAAATGATTTATTTTCATTTTTATGAGCATAACAGCTGGAAAACACTGTTGTAGCATTGCCGCATCACGCACCTAAAAGAGCTGAAGGGAAATTGCACTGTCAACATGTGAAGCTATTGGTAGTATTTGGCTAACGCTGTTTCCTCTTGCCCTCAGTGATGAAAAAACAACCTCAACTCACATAGGGCAGCTGGGAAAAGCTGTTTCAGTACTCTACCTCATCTGGTTTCCTCATTTTAGAGATTGTGATTGTTGTGATACGACCCTGTCCATATGAAAACACAAAGCTACGCTCTGCTCGCACCTGCTCTTTTACAGGCGCGCAGGATTCAGGGTGGCTGCCTCTCAATGGGAGCAAATACAAAGCGGCTGTACATTAGGTCGTCCCCCACAATCAACTCACTGTCAGATCACATTTTGTTTCCTTCTCCTGCTTCAGATTTTGCCCTTCTTTCATTCATTCTGCCCTCTGACACCCACTCTCACACCTTGTTTGGCCTGCATGCATCCCTGAATCTTTGAAGTGCTTTCAGACTCACTAATCTAGTCGTGTCATCTGCCTTGAAAGCATGGTCATAATTTAAATGTTGCGCTGTGTGACAGAAGAAGATTACAGAAGCTTTTGGAGGTGGGAGGAAAAGCCCATCCCTATGGTGGTACTTCCTAACCACAGAATAGAACAGCATCTGTCTTTACAGAATGAAAGCTTACCTAGACGTCCAACCAGGATGGTGAAGCAGAATACGCACAGTGGATGAAAACCCTCATCAGTGAAGCCGACAAAACAAGCTATTCTCAATTGTAGCTACACATCCACTTAACCGATAAGCCCCGGGCAGAGATAAGATGACTCTTCTGATTGGCTGGTTTAAGGAGAAAGCCAAACCAGATGCGTTTTGTCTCTTTCCCTCTTTAGTTTAGCTTAGTTCTAAGAGAGAGGTTGATAAACACGTACAGCCGTGAAGAAAGAGTGTAAGGTGATAGCTTTCGAGCGCAGCTAATTGGTGGTGTTACTGCGTTAAGAATGTTCTTAGAAGAGAGTATTAGAATCTTGATTTTGTTGTTTGCTAGTGTCTTTTTTCACTTTTTATTTGTAGCCAGGAAACAAATAGGTGGAAAAGGTTTCTAACAAATATCAAAATCAAAATGATAATGAAGAATTCACCAACATAAATTCTATGTGTAATTAAACACATTAATGAATACACAAACACATTACTCAATAAAATAGGTTCATTAATAATATTTATTCATTCAATTTCAAATAAATTTTATGTTGATGATTGATTTCAAAATAAATCATTAAAAGAAACGCTTTTCTCTTTTAGTTTTCCCCCCTTATTTTATTATTATTAATATTATAGCCTTAAGTTCTGCCATGCTTTTTTTTATTGTATATTAGTTTCCTCTATGTTGTTAGTTTCTTCTCACATAACACCAATCAATACTTAATGCCCATATATATATATATATATATATATATATATATATTTTTTTTTTTTTTTTGCTCCTTTTCTTGGAATGTAAGACACTTCGTCAGGGTTTATTTGGCAACAATGACTGCCTCACTGTAAATGTTACAATTAAAAGAACCAGCAGACTCCTCTCTGCTAGCGACCACTCATTTCCTTCCTCTGCAAACATGAGGAATTCCCCAAAAATAAAAAACATGAGGATTTCCTCAAACACTCTCTTTTGTGCTTGAATTAGTTGCCATAGATTAATGGGGGTTTTTTTTCACGCGGATGCATTTTTTTAAGTTTGAGAAAAAAGAGCAGCATATCACCCCGTTTATTAGGTATGAGTGTATTTAGGATGACATTTTTGTTAACCTGACCTTCAACAAACGTCTGTGTTAAACTAACTCACACACTTTGTCTGAAGTAGTTTGGCCAATCTTCTCTTCCTTTCCAAAAAAGAACATACCAATAAGTAAGGAGAGATTAATGCTCGCTCTCTTACACTCGTTGTAAGAGCGTGCTGTATAAACAGTGTCAAAGTAGAGGCAATTGGTAATTCTCCTCAGTTATCAGGGATATTAGTCCAGCACTCAACACTATTGCCCTTTTTTTCTTCTTCACTGAGCCTGTCAGACAGAGGGAAGATAAAAAGACATCACCCTTTACACATAATTGAGAGATTACAGATTGTTTCAACTGTTTGAGTAAGAGGTGTAGAAAGTATCAGATTTTTACTTCATATTATAATAAATTTAAGGAAAGGCATAAAAAAAAGAAACTAAAAAGACAGAAGAACAGGAGGTGATTACAGTATTGTGCACTTTTTTTTTTTTTTTTATCAATGAAATATCACGCTTAGTGAAGCGTTACCAAAATGGTGGTGCACTACATCAAATGGGGGTAAAAAAAAAACAAACCCGCATTCCGTGACTTAGAGCTAAAGAATCCACTCACAGCTCATACATCCTTCAGAAGAGAAACATCTCAGGCATGTGATGTCTGTCTGCTTCGACACCATCTTAGGTGTGAGGCTTGACCTTCAGTGTCAAAAATCACCAGTCATATGTCATAAACTCCAGGGCGTGAGATCATTCCTGTATCGGGGGTCGGTACCACCAGCCCGAACTAGACTCAATACCAACACCTAACACCGGCCCATCAGAGAAGGAGTTATGCCGAGGGGTGCTATCCTTGCTGGACTTTTAAACAAACATGGAAGAGGACCCATCCAAAGCTAGTTTAGTTTTAATCTGTGTGTGCCCTTTTAAGTAATGCGATTAGCCCCCGAGCCCCATAAGACTTAATGAGAAAATATTGGATATCACCACATCAGCCTTGTTTTGGTTAAGTTGTCTTTCAGAGAAGTTAAACATGGGGAGTGCTTGGGTGGTTGTATGACATGGTGTGTGTGTGTGTATGTAAGTGGAATGTAAGAGTGCATGTGTGTGCCTGCACATGCGTTTTTCGGATGTTGCGTCAGTTCAAGGCTTTTGCTCTGGGCCTTAAATCAATACTGGCAAAACAATTTCCCCATAGTATATATGGATTTTCTTCATCGCTGAGACAATGATGAACGTTAGCATGGTGGTTCTGTGGTCAGCCAAAGATATTCAGTGGTTTTGGTTGCAGAGACAGAGAGTAATAAATTCAACAAAATAGAAACTTGTAAACTTCATGCCACATATTTCTTCTGACAGTGTCAGTTGAACCTTTTTTTCTTTACCCAAAATCTGCCATTATTTGCTCACGTTTATGTTGTTCCAAACCTATATGACTTTCTTATTGAAGATGAATTTAAAAAGGAGAAATAAAAAGCACCATAAAAGTTTTTTATTTTATTTTTAACTTAACTATATTCCATTTATAATAATTAGAAAATAATTGGTTTGATTGAGAAACACAGTAAAATGTAATTAATTCTTCACTGAAAATCTTGATATCAGTCTTGTCCTTTTCAGTTTCTCACCACAAGCTAATTTCATTTGATAATTTATGATGTGACTTGGAATACAGTTGTTATACAATTTGTACCAAATTTGTGTTTTCTCGAATATTGCAAGTCATATTGGTTGGGAACAACATGACGGTGAGTAAATGGTGACTAAATTTTAATTTTTGTTAGAACTATTATCCTGTGAAGGGTAGATGCAACTTGCAGTCACTTTATTCATAGTTAAACAAGTTAAAAATAAAACTGCCTCATGGACTTTTGACGATTTTGTAATATGATTGTCTATAATTGTTCAATAAACAGAACAAGCGATTGCTGTAAGCATTACTATAAATACATAGCACATGGATCAATAAAGTTTCAGATGTCTCTCCTTTTCTGTCTACTGTATTTGTAGTTCATGTCTTTTGGAGGCTCTCGGGCTGACTGCCATATGAATGTGATGTTGACACTGCTTGCTGACGGTTAAGAGCTTTGTTTGTGTCGGTTTCATTTACTGCTCTCGTATTGAAAATATAAAGACCACACTGGAGCCAATTATCTGATTCACACTCTCTGGAATTCTCGTTTATAGGGACATTATCATTCGCTCACATTCCTGTTTTGCTCAAAACAAGTAATGTTTTACTTTTACAGTGAATTTATACTCTTTTTTCTTTATTATTGGAGAGCAATGAAAGATACGCTGTGCTCATGGAATCTACTGTCGAATTTACATTCTTACTTTTTCAGATTTCATACCACAGATTGTAACCGCAT
This sequence comes from Zacco platypus, assembly GCA_038088235.1. NCBI lineage: Eukaryota > Metazoa > Chordata > Actinopteri > Cypriniformes > Xenocyprididae > Zacco > Zacco platypus. The sequence goes on from CM076074.1 coordinate 15,903,656, forward strand.
ACATAGCTACTCTTGTTGTTTGCTTTAGTTAAACTGGCTTTTGGAGCTCTGCATATGCAGACAGTGCCTTTATAACAAGTGCCTTTAGAACAAAGTATGAGAAAGTCTCATACATAAACACTGTACTCCAATATGCTTCAAATTCATGAAAATTTTGAAAATTTGTTATTTCATTTATCTAATATCTACATTAAATTGTATTGGCAGAAATACCAAGTCATGAATTATAATGTAAAATTATAAAATCTATTACACAATAGTTAGCATGTGAAAAAAATATGTTTTCAAAATAGATCAAGTTGAATTAAAAGCAATATTGGATTTTTCCCAAGACCCTGACATTTTGTCAGTCACACTGTCATTTTGTCGAGAAGAAACATACCTGTCTGAGATTATTTATTCTTTATGTAGACAGCTGTCTGCACCTTTGTGAAGGAAAATGTAAACATTAAAAATTCCTCTTAAAAATATAAACAGCTATTAGCCAAATCATGACTCAAATCTGGAATGCTTTTAATGAGTCTTGAGAAAGAAAAAAAAAAGAAAACCTTTAAAAATCACATGTTTAGAGAGTGAGGTACCACCTCTCCTCTCTTCCAATCCCGGTGTGAACGAGTGTTAGATTTCCAAACTATCACCTTGGCATGAAATAAACAAATAAAAGATTAGAAGAGTTGAGGCAGCCAGGAAAAGAACATATTACAATCTGAGTCTTTGATCAGACGAACTGGTGTGGACACACTGGAGAATAACAGCGGGGGGGGATCACGTCCCACACGTCAACGGTATACTTCTAACAGGACACACATTTCAGGCAATGCCTCTCTTCTCCACCCAGCATGCTGAGAGAACTGAAGAGCGCTGAAGCTTTTGTTTCCACCTGTATGTGAACCCCAGAGTCAAACGGACCTGACTCGAGCCCTTTGAGTCCTAATTCAACACAAATGCGAGTGCTGTCAAACAGAGAATCACTCCACACGACAAAAACTCTCACATGCGCATGCATCCAAACACACATGACAACCTGTCTTCGCTTTGTAAGAGCAGCCTTCATCATCTCTGCCCCACCACCCCTCACCAAAAAAAAAAAACATTTATATGTATACTGCTTGTTAAATAATGGCATGAACTTTAAAAGTAGTTCTAATTGGGTTTAGCCTACATGTTTATCAACATCAACTCCCAGATCAGTAACACATTGACATTTAAATGAATAAACTGCAAATGTGTACATTTTTATTGACAACCAAAAAGCATAACCTTTTAATATCATTCCAACTCCTGGGATGATATCTGCTGCATTATTCATTACTGGCTGCAGAATGCCGGGATTATGACTTATGAACCTCCGGTTCTTCATAATTATAAATTCATCCACATGGGAGCCCAAGAGCACTGCTGTGCACGACTGCTGTTAGTTAGTAATAAAACATGCACAGTTTGGCAATGAATTTAAGAATATGTGAATTTTGGAGGTTTTGGAAGGGCTCCCTCTTTCAAACCACAGTGCATACAAAAACATATGCTTTAATACACTTCCAGCCGCTGGCTTAACATATCATATCAACACACACATTTCATCCTAAAATATTTCCTTCTCAAAATCTTCCAAACTCCAAAAAGATGAGGTGAGCTGAAATGAGGAAATAGTCCCCTCTCAAGGTTTGTATATAAAATCACATTCCATTTTATCATATACTCATCAACAAGAAATCTATAGTATAATGTTTGTATTATAATTTATATTATTTTCTTAAGATAAATTCATATAAAAGTCTCATAATTTTAAAGTATACTTTGTTTATTTATGTTTATTTTTTAATTAGCTTATTGTTTGCCTATTATTTTAGACCATTAAACACAGCAGGTATATTTATGCTGAATAATGTTGACATAAAAAATGTGCTTCATGTCTTGTTCTCATGGCATTAAAGTCAAAAATATTTTTTAACCTCAGGTGTCACAGCATGGTAAACAAAATCAAGGAGATGAGGATCTATTTGTATTAGTAGTATAACTACCACTATAATAGAAGAAACAAAATACTCAGGATAACAGGAAAACACTGGAGAAACAGAGAACGAAAATATTCAAAATAAGAATCCTTGAACAGAAACAGAAAATCTGTGATACACTGAATCAAGCGGCCTGTTTGCACCTGGAGAGCGGCATTAATCTCACTACTTTTAATGAAGATGATTGTGTGTTGAGTATCTGTGTCATATCTGGCTATAACATGTCATTTAGCCTATAACACGCTTTCAAACGTTTATTTTTTAACATTTTGGGAGGAGTAAAATTTACATATGTGGTTTCAATAATTAGATACATTTACACTTGTCCTATTTTGTCTAAAATCTGTCTCAGACCACCTCCTGAAGTGTTTTGGGGGATCGGATTTCAATTTGTCTCAAAAGTGTTTCAGAGTGCATTTACACCTGTTTTTTTCATGATTGGATAGCTATCCAATCAGACAAAATGCATGAAGTGGCCAAATGTCAACAGGCCCAAGGCACACTTTATGCAATGTATTGTTGCAGGCATGAGGTGCACTTTTAATTTTAGTTCAGGTTATTTTAAGTTCATATCAATTGGTACATTACAGAAAGTGGTTTTTGTTTGTTTGTTTGTTTTGTTTTTACTTAGTTATTTACTTTGTAATTAGTCTGTGCAATTCTATCAGTGTAACACATTTATGTTGATTTACGGCACAGTTGTGACAGGATTAGCCAATTTGCAGTGATGCTGAGACACTCATTCTCTCATGCAAGCTTTTGCATACATGTTTTTTACACTGTACTTGTATTATTATAATTAACTGCATGCAATTACATCTGTAATTAATTTCTGTCGTTACAGCTATGATTACACTGACACTTCCCTTCCCTTTTTACCCACCCATAACCCTATCCATAGCATTAAACCTGTCCCTAACCTGTATCCCACCTCAGTAACAGTTTGGGTAACGCTTTATTTTACAGTGTCACTGTTACACATGTTACATGTATTTACTGTAGTAATAAGTAGGAATTAAGCATAATTACATTCAGTTAACCCTAAACCAAACCCTCATCCTAACCCTAAACTTATAGTAAGTACATGTAGTTAATTATTATTACTGAGTACCTAAATGTATAATTACACTGTAATACTGACACCTTAAAATAAAGTGTAACCAGCATTTTTCAATACAACATCAATACAATAAGTATATTGTACTTATTATACACATATATATGTAAGTATAGTAGTTTACCTAATATAAAGTGTGACCCAGTGTTGCTTTTGAAAACTGAGTGGTTTGGGTTAGGTTAGGGATAGGTTAGGGCAGATGTTTTCTTTTCTTTCTTTCTTTTTTTTTTTTTTTTTGTCTGTATTGCCTTGTATATTTCATACAGTTTTAGATACTTCCTCATGTCTAAGTTGGCGATGCTCCGTTTACTTAGTAATTTCATTTTAGCTGCTCCAGCATGTGTCCGACAGAACCTTTTTTCTGTTTCTGATATACTGTAAATGTCAGAGTGGCTCTTTGTTCTTTATGCATAATATTCTCTCTATCTTTATCTCACTCTTTCTTTTTCTTTCTGTCTGTCTTTTGTTATGAAGATGTTAAGTTGGGCCAGTGTGATAAGAAAGATGGCTCTGAATGCTTGGAAACTAACAAGGGTTTCAGGTCAAGAGGCTCCTAAGGGTTTTAGAACCACAACAAAGAAGACTTAATGGCCTCCACTTTCCAGTATTAGAACCCATTTAATGACCAGCTTGCCCCCTCGTTAGGGGTGATCAGCTGTTCAAAATCGTGCACCATCCCTTGCATCAGAAGAGATACCCCAACAGCATGCTGTGATGTAGGAATAAATAGTGTGTCAAAAGGTAGTGTGTCAGTGTTGGTGCATGTATGACTTTGTATCAATACGTGTGTATGTGTAGAGGAACAGAAAGAAAGAAGACAATGACAAAGAGAGATAAAATTCTGCGAAGACAGAGAAGGGAAAAATAGAGAGAACAGCAAGGCATAAACAAAAGAGATAAACACAAGAGAATATTTCATTTTTTTTCTTTGCCTTGAATGAACTTTTGAGGATGCCTGTTTTGTGTGATTCACATTGTGAGAATTATACAGAAGCAGACTAAAGCGGCCACCTCTATTCATCCCAGCTTGGTGAAAGCCTTCTGGGATTTATATAGATTCCCCAGACTGAGCAAATCCAGACACATAAAGATGAGGAAAGATCCAGCTTTCAGGCTACGGCAGCAGAGAACGCAGAGTTTATACACCACGGTACTGCCATTTCACTGTACATGCCCCTCTAAAGATCTATATGTTACATGGAATTGCATTATCTGAAACATGATTTTCCATGGAAGCAGTTTACAAAATATGGAAAATTTGTTATATATTCCATTAGATAGTTTGGATGCTAATGGATGAAGTGTGACACTGAACACGACTCCATCGTCCAAGGCAGATGTTAAAAGGAAATTTACTTTATTACCTTGTCTGTCTTGGTTCATTGCTTTAAACATCGTAAAACTCTTCTTGAGCTATGATCATGAGCAACAAGACTAAAGGCCAGTCACCACAAGATCTGAGGCATTAAACAAATCAACTTAGCAGCAGTCCTGTTATATTGCCAACAACAATAATATATTTATGCTTCTCTCGGAAACGGTTCTTGTATAACCTTGTCCATTGAGTAAAATCTGTGACTGAGAACCTGCAATCTCTGTGAGCCAAAATGGAATGATGTCAAAAGGCACCTGGCGTTAAGGCTCAGTGTTTTTTTGAGCTTAGTTCTGTGAAACCAAGTCTCAACTCCTTGTCACAGATATCACATTCATTTGGAATGTTAGAAATCTGAGCCATAGCATTTAGCCAAACATTGTTTCTATGGCACTCAGAGAAGAGAAATGGGGAACTCTTTATGAAGACATTATCTTGTCATATAAGTCACTGAAGTCACTGATAGAGTTGCAGAGTTGTTGGTTTGGCAGTTTAATGAGAAAATAACCATATTTGAAAATTACAATGTTAATTCTTCCCCTCAGGCCAGGAAAAGACCTCCAGAGTTGTATTGCATTGCTGTTACAGTTCCTTATTAATACTGTATGTCAAATCACAGGCCTAAGTGTTTCCATCCATTTGGAATTGTTTTGGGATGCCTCATAAAAAATAAGAAAAAAAGCTTTAAAAATGTACATAAAACATATACAACACATACATTTGTGCATATGTATGACAGTGTTAAATTTATAGCTCTTTAATGTAACAACTGCAGGTAATCTCTTCCAATTACAATATACTATATATGGTTAAAAAAAAAAGACACATCAATTATGAGCATCATCCCTTATAAGATATAGTGAAGAAATGGTGACATCTTACATTTATTTATTTGTTTTACTAATAGGTCTCTATTTGGATCGGAGGAGTTCAGAGAGTGTTATGAGAAAGAGTAATAGAAAAGGGAAAACACAACTCACATTCCTCTTAACGAACCCAACCTGCTATCCCGCAGAACCCCAGCCACGGGGCGTAGATGTCTGACTTCATCCCTCAAGAAGAGAGCCAGACGGGAGCAGAGCTTCCTTATTGCGAATACTCACTATGAACACAAGCTCACGATGAGCCCCCTCAAGAACTGACTGAGCATGCTTTGCTCCCAGACAAACAACACAGAGATCGTGTGAGCCATTCAGCGTAAAAAGGGGCATGGCATCAGGCACTTTAGACCTGACATTTACACTCCTGGTTGAAATATTTTCAGACACAATACACTTTTCTTTGTTTTCACACAAACACGTGCTCAACAGATACAGAATTGGAGTGATTTCACATGTGCTTCAGACACTGGTTCATGCTAAAGGAGTTCCCATAGCATCAACGCAAGGACGCAGCACCAATGTTCCATTGAGAGGGAAAACAAATTAATTATTTTCCACATAAAAAAGGCAAGTGACTTAAATAATAAAATATCATTGGACATCTAAATGATGTATAATGCTCTGGATATTCTGAAATGCCAGAGTCAAAGCTTATCATCAAAAAATCCTCAAGATACATATGGCATCTGTCATATGTCAGAATGTTTGTTTTTGTTTGTTCTAAGCCACAATTTATTACATTTGGTAAAAGTGTCTTCCCCAGTGGCTACAATTTCCATTTAGATTTTCCCTGGAAGTGGCAATTTTGTTTTCTTGGACACATGGAATAGAAGGGCTGATTTATTTGCAAATTGTTTTTCAAATATTCTAATGTTTCACATGAATTAAATTCACAACTTGGATGGAAACTGAGCTATTGACACATAATGTAAGCTTTATCCACACACGAAGCCAACCTCCTTTTTTCCAAACTGTTATGCCATAGAGGCACTTTGAGACAGAGGCTCTTACACTACAGAAAGGAAAGTCCATCCCTAAAAACAGTGGTGACTCAATCCAAAGGCTGTGGAGGAGGAATCGGATCGGTTAAGTTTCCACACCCTCCGGATTCAAGGATGATTCTCAAAGTTTTTAAGACAGATGACGCCCAAGAAATGAAAGCTCATGTATAAAAAGACGGCTGTTGTCTTGGGCAGCAACTCTACTCCACAGTCTACATCCAGTTTACCACCTGCTGTGGTATTTGCATAGCAGCGCTAGTTCCCTAAAACTCAAATAACTCTGGCGTTTTCTGTAAATGGCTTTCGGGAAATGACTTCTGGGATAACACGTTTGGTATTGGCACTTTTTAGTTAAAGGTTTAAGTATCTTTACGGCCACACAATCACATATGAATGTGTTTAGCACAAAAAGTGATGTTTTTCATTTATAATGAGCACATCTGACTATTACAATGTTTTTACAACTTTAAAAACGTTAAAGTCATCATGGCAAAACTGGCAATTCCTATTGTTTATGGGATATTGCAGTATTTATTATAAATGATTCATCCATGCACATCATTGGACAAAATCCTCTATAACTATTTTTTTTTTTCTGGTTTGAGAAGCCATTTTGCTATTGGGCAAAATGGGAATGAAAAAAATAGTTTTATTGTAGTTTCCGTTCACTACTATAGAAGTTTACCCATCTATGATTCTGAGAACCCCAGAAATGTCTAAGGATCCATTCTGTGTGATTAGCTTTCATGTGACTGATTATCTGCCCTTTTCTGTCTCTATTATCCTTATTAGCAGCAACAATTGGGCCATCACATCAGGTGTGAGGACTTTAAGTCTCCCTTTTTTTATTTACCCCCCACACACATACATTCTCAAAGTTCATTCACACCAGAGTGGTGGGAAGGTCTCAGGGAGATCAGACCTTCTGGAGCAGATGTCATTAGCGCGTGTCACCTCTCCGATTTACCGTCCTCGCTCAACGTTAACAAGCGTTCACGCTGTTTTATTGGAACACAACTCCACTGCACCAGATTTTTCAATAAAATTTATAGAGCATGAAAATGACTTCAGTTGGGCAAGGAGGGACTCCAGTGGAACAGGAGAAAGGAAGGGTATGTGGGGCTCGAAAGACCATGGGAAGTCTGTTGGCCGATCGGAACAGATTGCCTGGAAATGACCCCGGTGACTATCAGCCAGTGAGAGGGGGAGCACTTCAAACATTTTTCAAGGCTCAGCCCTCTCAGTGCATTGACCTGTGTGAGTGTTTTAACAGGCTGCTAATTAGTAGGAGTCTCATGGGAGATATTACACCAAACCTACAAGCAAAATACAAATATTGCTATGTAAACTCTGCACTGTAGCCAGCCTTGTTAAGAAGTGTAGCCATATGTATGAAAATCTGTTTTTTTTCTAAACATACTTATGAAGTGTTCATTCATCAGTGTTAATTGGGACATATTTGATTTGTATGGTCTCCACCTCCATTGGATTCATGAAAATGAGAGTAAAATTTCCATTTAAAGATGATGAATGAACACATAGACCACACATACACACACCCGCTGAGGTCTCAGTACAATGCCCAGGACAGTAGAAACATATCACAGCCAGAATACAAATATAATGAGACTAACTTGTCTTCCATCCATTTCCATTGTTCTCAGATGTGCTACTAAACCTGCAATTGGGCAGTTGTCCAAACCTTCATCAACAGCGGGTTGTGTTTTTTCTCCTCCCTGCCACATGTTCGGCACACCGTCTCTCCCAGTGTGAGTGGGGAGCAGACAGGAAGCCCCTAAAACTGTAAATCTAAAGCCCAGGTTGCCGATTCATCCTGCAATGACATGTTTATTGTTCTTTTTCTAACCGTTGTCCTCACTCCTCCGCCATTTTTGGATGACGCCATTCTCTCCCTACGACTCCAGAATCACTTAGCGGCCTTCTTGAAAAGCTCATTGTGGTGTAATCAGTGTTTTTCACCATGTTAAAGTCATCAGACGCTCAGCATGAGCCTTCAGAGGGGCTAATTGCGTGTGAAGAAAGCACCTCTGTGGCCATCGGCCACGCGTTCCCTCAAGAGATATTCCACAAGACAGATGGTCAAACCAAATCACAAAGCTATTAAATAATTTTATCACATATTTTCTAAGTCTAACAAGGGTAATTTTCTATGGTTATTTTCAGTAAATGATAAACAATGTGCCCCATAACCTGCTTTAACCCTTATCAGTGTTGCAGCACAATGACATACCACAATTATACATCATTATCTGAAGTTTCCAAGAGTATTTTAACTGGGGAAAATTGGGAGCCTGGCAAATGCCACTGTGATCGTAATTACTTTCTTTTGGGGAAATTAGTTTATCCAACAATAACAATCGCGAAAGTCAAATATTGAGACATATTTCATCAGCTGGTTTGTTCCACTTAAATGACTTCAGACAATGATTGAATTTAGTTATTGTTTCTGTAAAGGTTCCATAACCATAATTACCACAATAAAATGCCCATTATACTGTCCCAGTTCCAACTGGCATTGCAGTATATATGGAGGAAAACCACTTGATCTGTTACCTTGAAATACTTATAATAACTTATAAAAAGCAGGGGGGGGGGCTTTCCACCTGTTGTCAAACTTAGAAACACAAGACACATTCTGTCCAGATATCCACCTGCTGAGAGCCATTAGCAAAGCCAAACTGTGAGCTGCAGAGGCAGGTGCAGGTTTTATTGTCTGGCAAAGGATTGGGTAAATGCAGAGGCCTCTCGCTGATAACGGCAGAAGGTGCAGGCGGTGACACTGTAACTGTCATTAAATAATAATTACTGCACCACAAGGCTTAATGAGATTTTAATGTCTCTTGAACAGACACCACTGGGAGAAAAAAAGTTAGCCTTAAGCAATGTGAGCTACCTAAAATGAAATGAAGCTCAGGAACACAGAATTTGTTGAGTTGCTTTATACAAAAAGTTTCGCAAAAACAGAAATGGTTTCAGTTGTGTTTCTTGATGTGGTTTCCTGTGTCTTTTACTTCATTAGCCCAGACACGAGTGAAGTCAAAGGTAAGCGCTGCTATCTCTGTAGGTAAGCTCTGTTAGTCTCCTGTGCTGTAGATAAGCAACAGAGAGATGAGATAACGTCACTTCAGATGTACCGCACAATTTGTGATGTTCACATTCTACACATAATGTTATTACTTTTGTTTCAGAGCTTCTGTTTCGTTTCAGTGTAGTTCATCATGCAAAAATCATCAACATTAACACACAAGATAAAATATTAAAACTTAAAGAACCCACACTGACTAAATTCCCTTACCACACTCTTATGCGTTATGACTCCCCTTATAAAAAAGGTGTACTTGATTGTATTGAATATGCACTTCTAGTGTGTTTCAAAGAGTTACTGACTGATAATAAATTTATGAAATAAAAGCCCACTTAAGTGTGCTCAATGATAGTACACTTTCATGACAATGTTTCTTCACACACTTAAGTAAATTTTTTTATCAGTGCATTTTATTATAATGTTACAATATTATGCAATGTGCTTTATAAAACTTTATAATAAAGTTTTACTTTTAGGTTAAATTATGTTAGGGATAAATAATTATGTGTTAACAATCGTTTTGTCATATTTTAAAGAAGGTATATACTTGAAAGACAATTTGTAACTTTATTCCTATAAAGTGAAGATGAACTGCAGTGTTAATCCTGTTCTGTAAATGCTTCACACACTAGGGCATATTCAGAAGTTTCCAGTAGAAGATCAAATTGTGATTAATGATTAAAGGTTAGATAACTGGAAGAAGAAGAAAAAAACATCACATAAGGTCAGAGCAAATGTTTGATTTTTTTTAACTTGAATTATTCACTTCAAGTTTAAATTTCTTACTCTTATCATAGTAAAACAAACATAACAGAAACAAACACAAAACATGTAAAAAAAAATCTGGTCCAATGAACAGAACAGATGTAAGCATTGGAATTACTCAATGTATAGGGATGATGCACCAGTATGATAAGAATCTCTGCAGGCATAATAAAAGTTTCTATGTGTGACATATTATTATTATGTGTGTTGTCCAGTTAGGGTGACAAAGAAAAATAAAACTGAGGTGCAATTTCCGACCAACTGTCTACACCAGGCCCATAAAAACGTGCAAACACGGCTTCTGTTACCATTTTCCTTAGTCTAACTCTACTTTTCTTTTTAGTCCTCACTCTGTTTGTTTTTAAGGCTCAGCGATCTCTCTATTTCCCACCCATCACTATAGAAACCAGATACTGTATCTCAGCCAGGGCTATCCTGTGGAAACAGAGCTCACTTTCTCAGATAAATAAACGGGTACGGCGAGGCCGCAGGAGGAGTGCGGGGAAAGGGAGATCAGGGAGGAGGCAGTGCGGTAGGGTCAGGGAGCTGTGAAAAACATCAGGCGTGGTGATCCTTATCACACTCTCAAACTGCATTTGTGCCCCGGGAAGTAAACATCTCTGATCTTGACCACAAGGGAAAGAGATCAGCTAGAACCACCAGCTACTGTAGAGGTCATTTCCTAAAGAGTTGGTGATTGTTAATTTGATTGAACATGGTACATTTGCATCATCAACGTGACTTGTTAAGACTTCTTAAGTTAGATTTGTTACCCGAATTCAAATTGAATGAATAAAATAAACTTTAAGTTGAGTTTGCTCTAATGATTGACTAAACCAACACATAAATATTGGTGAAAAGTGAATTTAACTCAATGTCTATGATTTTACACTACTCATAATTATTGGTTTTAAAACTTAAATGGTTCATTTAAATGGTTTTAAACTGCAATCAGTTTCCTCAAATGGTATGAGTTACCGTAACTTATCAGGTTTGTACCACCTGAGAACTAGTTGATTGACGCAGTAGCTTGCTCTAGGACATGATGATGTCTGCACTGTTAAAGTTATTTATTCATATTTTGAATTAGTAATTATTTTATATTTTCTTTTTTATAATAAATACTTTATATTACTTTATACTTTATAAAATATATTTTAGTATATAATATATTATATTTTAGCTTTAATATATATTTTTTCAGTTTTAGTTTTAGTAATTTTAACAACTTATTTTATTTCAATTAGTTTCCAGGGCATCATTTCTTTGTTCATCTAATATTTATATTTTATTTCAGCTTTATTTCAATTAATATGAACAATTAATAGTTTTAGTTTTAGTTAACAATAACAAGACTGATAAAACAGAAGTAAAAACCTAATTAATGATTTAAAAATGATTATAAGCACTTACAATAAGTCCGTTAACAGTTTTTTTTAATTAAGTTATAATTTGAATATAACTTTACACAGATAAGGTTAGCAAATTCCTCTTTAAACCACGTCTTTGCATTCTTTAAAGAAGAATCTTTTTCTTTTTCTTTTTTTTGTAATTCACAATTGCATTTTGACCTTAACTTGTACTGAACCCAGAATATTTCTTTAAGTACTGGTCTCACTTTGGATTTACCACTACGATTTACATGCAAAACAAACAAACCAAACTCTGACATTAAACAGACTCAGGTCTGCAGCAAAGTCACCTTAAGACATATCCACTTCCCATCTATGGAGGTTAGAAATAATGTTTTATGTGTGATATGTTGTAACCTACCCGTAACACATATCAAACTAGCTTATAAAAATTCGGAGGAATGTTTGAAGCAGTCTCGCTGAGCTTACGGTTAGACACTCTCTCATGCTGCTGGACTCCCTCCAGCCCTAACACACAGGAGGAAATAAATAAAGAGGGCCATCGGATTGATCATCCAAAACATGTCTTTTATCCCAAGCCAGAGCCCTGTCCACCGGACAGCATAACATATGCAGCCTCAGTGAAAAGATCTGGAAAAGAAGCCCCAACACATCCTAAGATGAACTGAACGGGGTGCCTAGAGATATCTGCTGTGATTGGCAGCTGCCTATGTCAGGAGCCCCATAGTCTGGTAGGAAAAGCATGCCTGCTCTGGCCTTGTCTAACCACTGTCCTCTTTTTTTTTTTTTTTTTACTGCAAGCAATGCATGGTGGTCTTTAAAAAAAAACAATAATCAGCAGTGGAGAATGACCTCTTCACAATTTCATTTCCAGCCAGAAATAGTACCTTGAAGTATCATGTCATAACACAAACAGATTTAAGTGATTTAAACCTCAATTTCCTTATCAGCAAAAAAAATACTGGTCTTTGTTTATTTGCTTTTCCACATTTTAATGAAGAGCAATAATATACCTAAATGGTTGTGCTTGAGTAAAAAAAAAAATAGTTTATCACCCCACGTCAGATTCCTTCTCAAATTTCTTCATTTCATCAAACATTATGTTGCATATTTAGAACTGTGTTGGGAAAGTTTTTTTGGAACTATGGCTCAAGTTGGAAGCTACTCATAATTTAAAGTAGCTCAACTACAGTCAAGCAGCTGAAATAGCCGTTAGTTACATTTCAATTTATATATATTAGATTTTACTGAATTATCTATTATTAAAATATTGTTTAGATGAACTGTTCAATTAACCTTGAACATAAATGATATAGTCATAACTTTATTGATATGCACCAATGGCATTTTAAATATTCACTGTAACTGGAGAAAAAGAGACTAGTTTACAATCTGTGAATTTTTTTTACATAAATCAATATACTAAATTACTAAAATATAGCAAAATATGCAGAGCAAGCAGAACACAATAGCTGAATGATTATTTTAGTATTATTCAGAATATCATTTGAAATATTCCAATAATTTCCATTCCAATCTTAATCATAGAGCATGAAAGCCTTTTTCTGGAATTAAAATTTAATGGGAATACACCTTGATCAATGAATTCATTTAAGTAAATGTGTTCAACAAAATGAGTCTATTATTGATTATGAAAATTAATCTCTTCTTTATGATTTGAACTTTTTTGTAGGACCTTGCCAACTGCACATTGGAATTGACGTACATAATGTATAAACTTGAGCATTTGCTTTAACTGCATTCTATCTCACCAAATCAATGGTGTTTTTGCACATTCTTTTGAGTAGGTCCATGCAAGTCCATGTGCTCATTTATTTGCAATTTAGTGCAATTTTTGCAGGAAAATAATCTATATTCTTATTTAGGATCATTATACACATATATGTTTAAAAGCAAAGCCTCATATCTGCACCACACTACCATCACCATGTTTGCGCATGTATTGTACAAGGCAAAATCATTGCCACATCCCTGGATTTCTCCCATTACTTTCTCACAGCCTGGTGTTCAAGGAGGTCATGCACTTTCTGACCACATCTCAGTCTTTTTTCACAGACTTTGGGAATCCATGGATTAAGTGGGATCACATCTGGTTAATTCAGATGACCTGGCAAACCTCCCCTCTTTATCTGGCAGTCTGGTTAATTGTTTATTTAATTGTGTTCTTTAACATTGCTACTATCATATTGAATACCTAAATATTTATTTGTTTTATTGCATATTTTTAAGTTTCCAGCTACAAGTACCACTAGTGGCAGTAAAACAATAACAAATGTGACCCGTACTTGCAAAATTAGTTGGAATGTGCACAGGCTAATTTCAAAACACGTGAAAAATGTCAATACTGGTCAAAAATAAGTTCATTAATCCCTCATCTGTTGATCAAAATGCTCAAAATAGCAATTAAACATCTAAAAGTATCTTTATTTGTACATTTTCTGAGAGGAGTACCTTTGCTTTGACCATGAAAAGTGCTGCTTTTCCCTCTCAGCACAAGTTTGGTATCGTTGTAAAGCACAGCATTCCATCTTTGTGAATATTCATAGCAAATATTCGATGTTATGAGTCTGAGCCAGTGAAATGTGATTTTCAAACTCATGCTGATGTAAACAAAATTATCTTAATTGCGCTGACTGACAGATCCAAAGTACGGGCACAAAGACGCCTCAGACAGCGCCCAATCCAGATAAGGTTTTGGTTTTAGGAATAGGTTTGTGCCAAATTTGGTGGTATTACCAGGGATTTTAAAGTAGCGTTGCTATTTGTTTGTTTTTTTGGAACCTTTGGAAAACTTTATCTCGATTTCAAATAGGCGTAGCTCAGTCATTTTTCATCAGATTCCAACAAATCATATATCGAAGGTCATCAATCATATATTTTGAAGGTTTCTTAATAGTATTTCTAAATGTGAGAATAACAATAACTCACTTTTGAAAATGAAGCTAATAGATTTTCCTATTTGCATCACATAACAAGCTCCATATATATGTATTTTATGACATAGTAACATATGACATAGTGTGGTACAGCATTGCACTTGCAATGTGGATTGAGTACAAGTCCAGTAAAAAAAGACTTGTAGAAGCAAGCTAAAATGTGTTTTTATCTTACATTTGTTTTTGTTTACATTATCAGGTTTAGGGTACGTGGTACAATATTTTCAAACACGATAGACCATTAACCTTTTAACACTACTCACCGGACATTTAATTTCCGAACTGCCATGATATGTACCACAAGCAGCATAACAAAACATTTCCAGATTCACATTCATTGAATAAATCTGAACAAGATTTTGGTGCCACTCACTGGAGATTTCACTTTGAAATTGTCACGGAACATGCAAAAAACAATATAATAATATCATTTTTCAAAAATATCGCCACAGGCAGGTTTTTCCAATGAGCCTGTGTTGGTATTTCGTGTAGTATTGGACTGAATACTCTAAAGCTTTGTCCAAAAAAACAGATTCTTTCTGTTTGCTGGGATTTTCTAAAATCTTATCTAAACTAACCCATCAGCCTTGTTTTAGCATTCTGATGCCAGTACATACATTCATAGTGTGGAGTATTAATCTAAGTCAATACCCTAAAGCCATGGCTCTGTGTACAGTTGAATCTTGAACAAGCCTCTGCAGTTCCAAACCACGAACAGTTACAAATCAAAACATGGTCATGTTCAAGTACCACAGTTTGGGTAAATAAAGACAAATTCGCTTTAAATGAGGCAAGAAGGGCTCGGTTTACCTCAAACCAAGACTCACCATCTTACAAAAGAGGATCAGCAGGCTTTTGGCTCCTTACTTCTGTATAAATGCAAATAGAGTTATCTAATTTATCAAAAGTGCATAGTGCCGACATCTTCCAGTCTCCTCTGCGCTATCTCAATATTTGCCAGAGCACCTTATAAAACCTGTCATTAGTTAGTGTTCACCTTAAATCCTGTAGTATATTTACACTGTTACATCCTTCAGAGCGTACTTCATAACTTTCCTATGAGGTAGGGCAAAAGCTCTGCTGGGGTGTGTGAGGGGGTCCGGGACAAAGTGTATAGTTAAACACACGTAATTTCATACAGCCATAAATCACAGAGAGGCGGTTGCCGCGGGAACTACTGCCTCAGGGACGATACGTTCATGCTCACCACTGGTGGTCCCGTCGACAGACCTACCGGACACATCAAACCTCAAGTGCCAGGGGTCGCACCTCAGGTGGTAACCCAGAAACAAGGAGCAAGAGAGATGCAGATCTTTTTTCATTGATGTTGTTGTTGCTTACTGAGAGAAAGAAGTCTGCGGGCATGCTGTACACTGCCAGCTCTATGCTGTTCTTCTCCTACTACTGCTAAATTGAACTTAATCTATACATACGAACATTATAAGCAATTAGTTCTAATTTGATTGGACAACTTCCAGTTAGTTCATAGAGAGTCTGAAATATATAATATAGAACTGATATTGTATGTATGTATATATATATATATATATATATATATATATATATATATATACATAGACTGTACATGTTCAGATTTACAGTTGAGTTGTTTTCATGTGTTTGCTGGGTGGAAACCATCACTATAGTGAATAACAATAACCTTAACAATTAACCTTAACAAACAGCGCATGCCTACTAAAAGCTCCAATACAAAACACGATAAAAATCTGCTTAAAAGTATTGATTTGATTGAACTATTAAAAGAATTTGAAAAGAAAATAATAAGCCAAATTTCAAAACTACTGCTATCATTTAGCAGACGCTTTTATCCAAAGCAACTTACAAGGGGAGCAATTAGGGGTTAGGTGCCTAGCTCAAGGGCACTTTAGTCATGGTATCAAAGGTGGAGAGAGTGCTGTTTATTCACAATCCCCACCTTCAATTCCTGCCGGCGTGGGAATCGAACCGGCAACCTTCAGATTACAAGCCCGACTCCCTCACCACTAGGCCACGACTACCCTCATATGATAATACCACTGTAGCACGGACTCTTGAGACCCATTAAGAAAAGAAACAAAAGTAAACTGAATTTCAACTAAAAATGGGGCTTAGTTGTATCATGGTTTCATTATGAACTGTGTCAGCGTATATGCTTTTTTACGTCACACTAGAACTGTACCACATTTGAACAATCCCTTCTCTCTCTATCTTTCTCTGCTCATTTCCTTTTTGTCTTCACTGTATATTTGGTTTGGCTAAGAATCCAGCCCAAACACTTGCCCTCCACACAGGAACCACCCTAAGCTGAGGTCATCAATTCAGAACCTATACCCAGGCAGCGGTGTTTAAGTCAATGAAGAGAATAACGGTCATGCCGAGTAGTGCACATGGAATGTGTCAGTGTTTCGGCACTGTTTACTGCTCTGTTTATGATCTGTGTTAACAGTGTACTGACACTTTAACTGGCTTCAAAACAACCGCCAGCACGAGGGCCATGAATCTAGAGCGGCAGCAGACCTGCGTCTCACCTCATAAGGAAAAAGTAGGGACTATCTCCTTCCAGACGCTGTCATATAATGCAGTTGTTTTTTTTTTTTTGTTGTTGTTGTTTTTTAAAAGGATAATAGAAACTTAGCTCTCATCCCTGTTCTCTTTTCCATTATCCATTATGTTTTGGATTCATGTTGTCTAAGAGAGCCCAATGGTGAATAGGTAAAATAATGATAATACAAAATAGTCTTACTTTTTCATCTTTGCTTTTTCTGAAGTGCATTTAACATTAGTAGAACCTAGACAACTTCATGGAGGACAATTGAAATGTGCTTTGTGTCTCTCTCTTTTGTCCCTCTCTCTCTCTCTTAAGAAATTAAAATTCTGAAAGGACACATAAAATTGATTAAAAGTAACAGTGAATACATTATCATGGTTTCCACAAAACATTTATGCAGCACTGTTTCAACACTGATAATAAAAAGAAATGTTACTTGAGAAGCATTTTAGAATGATATCTGAAGGATCATGTGACATTGAAAACTGGAATAATGTCTGCTGAAAATTCTGCTTTGCTGACACAGGAATAAATTACTGTTTAAATTAAATTTGAAAATATATTAAAATAGAAACCAATTATAGTAAATAGTAATAATATTTTACAATATTACTGTTTTAGCTGTATCTTGTTTTATCAAATAAGAAACTTAAATGGGAAACTTAATCCAAAATAGCTGTGTACATTTTTTTTCATCCAGGCTATTAAAACTGCATTTGTGGTCTCTCAGACCTCAAACAGAACACGGGAAAATGAGCAGGGTTTCTTCAGTAAAGCTAAATTTACAGTACTCAAGAATTTGGTTTTAGACATAGAGGTACAGATGTTTGTCATAAGCTCTTCACTCTGACTCTATTCAACAGTTTCATCCCTGACTGTCATCTCAGCAGTACATTCTCCTGGCAGACTAAATGGAAAATATCCGGCTGATGTTTATTCTGGCAGAGTGTGGTGATAGATCTGAAAAACTCTTTCTTGTGTGTACAAGTTACCTGTTAGGAGCTGTCATTGATTTTGCTCTAAAGCGTGACAGGTCTATATTGACTGTAAAAAGATCCCCATAAAAATTACAGTAAAAAAACGGCATCTGTGGCTGCCAGAACTTTACCGTAAAATATATGGTAGCGATGTTTTAGGTTTTACGGGACAGCTGTCTATTTTACAGTTCAAAACGTATAATTTAAAGGTTTTTATTGTAATAAATATGGTTCATAACTGTTTATTTTACACACTTAAAAAAATTACGTTACAAAATGTATTTTATTAACAGATATAATGTTAATTTATCATCCTTTTGAAGTACTAATATCTGTTTTGTACGTTTGTCTTACACTGACAAGCACCAAACACTGTGATGATGAGAGTCACATGATGAATCAAAGCTCATCACAAGCAGCTTTTCCGATAGTTGAGAAGAACAATATATAGAAGGTGCACACAGTCTCATTCATATAAACACTAAACACCATCATAGTAACCCACATGAAATTTAAAAAATGCAATAAATATTAATTTAACAACATTAGATGTAACATAAAATGTACATAATTGATTAGAAAAAACTAAGAAAAAGTAAGAAAAAATGTTATTTCAGCGAAAATACATCAAATGTGAAGTGTCACAAAGAGAATTGTGGGAATGTCAATTTACGGTTTTTCACTGTTAATTATACAATGACTTATTATTTTTCACTTCAAAAAACTGTAAATTTAACGGTGCTTTACTGTAAAATTACATTAAATGTACCGTTAGCTCTATTACGTAATACAGTTATTCACCATATATAGTGCAAAAATTTTCGGTAAACCAATTAACTGTTTTTCACTGTAGCATTTGTACAGTCTTTTACTGTTAAAATCACGGTCATTTTTACAGTGTACTGTAAATGTAAATGTAATACAACCTAATTAAGTAAAATAGAATTACATTGAAAACAACTGCCAATAATGTGTAATAAAGTAATTCACAATAACAATGAAACTCTAAATTTTACAGTCTCCATCTGTAAAAAGTAAAACTAAGCATTACTTTGTGCCAAAAAGAAAAATTGCTCAATTGCTCACAATCATCTGTCTCACTGAATCTTCATAACATCCCTCATTTATTGCTGTGTTTTGCCAAACCACAGCTGAGAGAGGTTGACACAAGCTTTCACGATGGAATAAAAGGCTCAATTAATTCATTTAGTAGTTTCTTCGCCTCAAGGGCCAGACATCTATAGGCGAACAGACAATCCTCTTCTGTGCCTACTATAAACAATGCCGGCTGGCGCTGAATGAGGAAACAGGTATCAACAAGGGTGAGTCTGAATAGCACTGCCACACTGTGATTTAAGAGAGGTGTTAATGCCATCAAGAGTGAAGTCAACTGTGTCTTACCCTAAAGGTGCAGAAACAGCCAATAAATTGCACAAATGTGTGATATATGAGAGAGCTATCCTTTTAGTGCTAAAATTCACAGCCAATGAGCAGGTCTGTGAACATGTAATAAGCTAGAAATGAATAAGCCTAAGACAAAGATTTATGTAATTGAATGAATACTGTAAAAAGGTGGTTATGTTTGGGCGTGACTTAGCGGTTAGCACATTTGTTCCCATGTGTGATGCTTGAGAAGGCACTGCAAGGTATGTTCTCCATCCTATTCCTCACTCTTTTCCTCACCCAAACACATAAATTTGGAAAAAGACCAAAAAAATAATATTTAAAAAATTGTTGAGGTCACCAAATCACCATGGAATGACAATTCTTATTTTTTATAAAATATTGCAGTATTTATTATAAATAATTTATCCATGCATTTCAATATCTTTTAAAAGTTAACGTGTCCTCATAATTTTTAAAGGGGTCCTACTTTTCTAAAGTCTGGATTTTGTTTTGGATATCTATACTATAGATTTTCATGATTGAATGTTCAACGAACACATTATTTTTCATATATTTTACATTATTCCAGCAACTCTTTTCCCAATCTGTCTGTAACAATCTGACCAATCTCTATGAAGCCACTCTGGACCAGTGTGTTGTGACTGGTCAACCCCTTTCGAGCTTGTTTCGAGCTTATGTCATAGCCCTTACCATAACTGCAAGTTTCAACACACTATTAACGCAACTCAACCAGGTCTCTGACTCTTTTTTGTTTTTGCATATGTGTTGGGTGGGAATTATTTACATGAGGGATACTGTGAACGTGATGACGCAGCAACATAGACTAGTAAGTCACGTAAACCATAAATAGACGTCATACCAGTGTGTCGCCAGATTCTAATTGTCTGAAAACGACAGCCTTGGCCAGGGTATGACAGCCTGACATGGTGTCTTGTTCTGGGTAATACTTACATAACCTGAGAAGTTCACTTTCGACTCAACATTGCGTCATAGCTTGACGCTATGGGAACTCAATATCAACGTTGCCACACCACTGGACAATGCCTGCTCCATAAGGCTGTGTTTTTGTACATACAGTTGTTGAGGGAATGACCTGGAGTTGAATCCATATCCAGAATACAAAACCTGATGAATGTGTGTGGAGAGGATCATCCATAAGGGTGCCCTAGCGAGAGCTTTGGTAGACTCAACACTCCTACTGGGAGTTGGCCCAAACAACTAGAGATGAAGCCACTCCATGCACCTCACAGGAAAGGAAGATCGCGTCAGTGATCCAATGCGAGATACAGAGGTGTTGTCTGTGCAGACCAACACATGATAGCCCCTCAAATGTGGGAGGAAGTGTTTCAGAGCTAGAAACACTGCTCTCATTTTTAGGCAATTTATGTGCCAATGAAGATGAAGATTCCCCCAAAGTCCACTGGCTGGACGGCCATCAAGAACTGCACCCCATCCCGTGAGGGAGACACATCGTTAATGTCTTGTGATGGCAACACACCCTGAGAGCCTGGCCAAAAATAGGGAAGAAAATCAAAACAGGGAAGAAAAGACTATCGCAACTTCCGCTTCATGTCGACATAAAATGTTTTATTTATAATTTATGCATTAATTTATGTATAAATATATTCATATTTTAATAATATTATATGTTATTATTATTACTTTTATTAAACAAATCTGAGTTAGCTTCATTTACTCTGTATGAACTATATTCTAGGCAGGACACTATGTTTGTGTTGTGAGAGTCAGCCAATTTATCCTCAGCTGGTTCCCGTCAGTGATGTGGAGACTGCTTTATTTCTGTATCACACTAACAATGCAGACAATGAGGGATGACATTCCCCATGTTCCTAAGAAACAGCTTTGAATCTGTGAAGTGATAACATGAACCTGCCTGGAATTATAAAATGTAGTCATAATAAGTCATGATAAGTTGTAGAGTGTGTAGGAGAAGCAGTTTGGAGCAGAAGCAACCCTGCTTCCTCCAAAACACACAAAAACAAAAATCTCCATCTTGAAACTTTCACATTCTCCTACTTTCAGAAACAAGCTCAAGGTTTCGTCTTCATGGGCTTGTAAAGCGAATCTGTGTTCCATTATGTATCAGACAGGTAATATCAACCAAAAGCCTCAAAAATGAATGTTTTGCCT
Source organism: Zacco platypus (assembly GCA_038088235.1). Taxonomy (NCBI): domain Eukaryota; kingdom Metazoa; phylum Chordata; class Actinopteri; order Cypriniformes; family Xenocyprididae; genus Zacco; species Zacco platypus. Next base: position 15,925,326 of record CM076074.1, read on the forward strand.
TAGGGAGGCAGAAAAAATCTAGAGAGATGCCAATATAAAGTCTTAACCATACAGTTTTTTTCTAGTTTTTTTCTTGTATATAAGCGTGTTCTGTGCGGTGATAATTCTGTAAATGTTGCCCCTTTTTCATGCCATATGTTTGTAGGATTGAGCAGTGCCAATATTGTTATACACACAACAAACAAACAAAAAAAGACTCTCTGAATGACCTTGATTTTATTTGCTTACAAAATTTATCAAAATACTGTCACATTTTGATATAAATTATTAATTATTAACATAAATAACATAAATTAATGATGTTATGTCTTTTCTGACAAACTGTGAGTTTCAATCTTTGAATCTCATGTTTCTGTGACCCCCCCCCCCAAAAAAAACCCTCAATAGATGATCATTCCATTGCAGATTCCAATTAATACTATAACTTTATTCAACACAGATATATATGGATATTAAAACTGTGAAAAGTGAAAAATAACTTTAAAATACCATAAGTCATAAACATAACCATGCATATAATCAGCCAAATCAATATAAAGCATTTTCCAAATCTTGTGTTTTTTTTATTTGTTTGTTTTTTTGTCGTTGCAGGGATATTTTGCCTCAGATATTTTATTTAACCACATTATGATTAAAATAAGATGCATTTCCCCTCAGATTTTCTCATTCTAATGTCCTTTTTAAGATGTCCCAATTCTCATTAGAAGATCATCTGTGAGTATTACCAGGTGTTCATAATTAAACAATCAACAAAGTCCAACTCAACTCCATCATAAGATAACAATAGGAACAATAACATGTCAGAAACATTGCTCCTCATAGTTGGAATTGCGTCATGATAAAAATACTTTAAATGCCAGTCCCAGCAGCCTTCAGCTCTTGAAACAAGCATGGCTCGACATTCTCTGTTCATGTGCCATCGGTCTGCCTGAGATATCCTGTCGATATACTCTTCACTTCTCATACATTGGCCTGCAGCTGTCAATGTGTCCTTGCATAACAAGCCAGATAATTGTATTTCAAAACAATCTTCAAGTGCTCCGACCACAGATGTACTTGTGGTAAGATGGGAAGACAGAAATTTGGACATTGTTAAACATTGTCAAACTGATGAATAAATAGTTTTGACTTCTATTTAAAATCAGCTTTGGTATCCAGTTCCCTCAAAAAACTTGACAATTACCAGCAATCTAAAGATAAATCCTAGAAAATGGGATCAGACTTCATAGTATTCTCTAACAAACTGGGAACAGTAATGCTCCACCACTTATGAGCATCCAAATGCCATTGCCCTTGAATTCCATCTCATTTAAAATTAAAACTATCCATGAGTACAAATAGAAGCAGCATTATCATATTCTTACACATACCATCCAGTGTGCACGCGATATGTGTGCTAGCCCTCATGTTTCAGGGCCTGTGTGTGTGTGTGTGTGTATGTGTGTGTATGGTGGCGTCTAGTTAAACGAGATGCAGATGGCTGGTTTGGGCCTAGTGCGCTGCAGCCTGGCAGGCATCAGGTTGAGTTTGCTGCTGAGTATTCAGCTCTAGAGCCAGGCTCTCCTCTGGAAATATACTCACCCCCCTACAGCAGAGCCTCAGTGTGGGCTTTCCGCCAGCACTGATCTCGCCAGGAGGTCTGGGCCTTCTCAAAAACACACAGCCTGCCCCACAGCCAGCTCAACGCACCCTTATATCTCTGGTTCTCCTGAAGAGGCTGGGCTTGTGCATCATAGTCTTGACTACAAATTCTCAAAAAACCTTGTTTTTGATCACCGTTCTGGTCAAAAAAGCTGGCAGGCGACATGAAAGAGCTAATGAGCTTGCTCACTTGCTAGTGGAAAACATTGTTGAAAAATAACAAACAGGTGGTTGGGAACGTCTAGGTGTTTGTGTTTACAGTCTTTGCTGTATTTGTTTGATGCATCTGCAGAGGATGAAGACAGTTTTCAAAATTCCTCCACAAGAATCACATGCGTATGAGAAGGTTTTGTTCGCCTGTGCTTTAAAAAACAAGTCGAACACCAGTAAACACTGATTAGCGTTCTGGGAAATGCGGTCACTGGTTAGAGAAATGAATCGCTACATGTCTATGATGGTAATTCATCCCCTTTGAACAGTAGTGAGGTACAACAGTGATGCAGCAGAGCAAAGTGCAAAAGCTCTGACAGGTTTCTCATGTCACATCTCACCCAATTTTGCTTGATAGGTGGGACTATTTGATCCATCGGCAGCTTTGAAGATTAGAGACACTGATTTATAAAAGCCATGTGGCAGCTAAAACATTAACTAGGGCCTTTTACTTTTACTGGCATCAGACAAAAACACAAACACAGAGATTACTGATGGCTGATTGTCTAACAAATCTGACAAACATATTTAACACCCTGCTGTATAAGTGAACTGAAAAGGATTTATATATTTAAATGCATTTTTTAAAAAGTTGGTTATTAAATACAAGCACTTTAATTTTAGTATTTAATTAAAAGAAAAAATCACACAAAAAATGAAAATTCAGTCATCATTTACATTACATTTTTCATTACAAACATTTCAGTTTTTTTTATTTATTTATTTTATTTTTTTGACCATGCAATGACCCCAAGTCAATGGGGTCCAAAACTTGCCATACAGTTCCAGTGATTTAAGTCTGAGCCCAAACCAAAATGGTTATGACATATCATTAACAATAAACATCACTGTTACTCGCATGTCACCTGACTCAACGTCATGATACAAGCACTAATGTGGTTTAACGTTATTGATGTGTAGCCATATTTGATTTGGGAATGAGTATACATTAGTTTATCAATGATTTGATTTGATTTGATTCGAGAGTAAATCACTACTTAAAGGGTCAGCTCACCCAGAAATTTATATGTTCTATGTTTGTCAATCAATGTTGATTTGAAAGTTAAATTAAATCTGTTAATCATATAAAGCGATCGTGTCTCTTCAGAAGACTTGAATTAAACTGCTAAATACAAATGGATTTGGTGTACAGTCTCTTTATGAAAATTTTGGAATGGACACTTTTAAAAATGCTGGGTTGTTTCAACCCATGTTTGGTTATATATGGACAAACCCAATCATTGCGTTTAAAAAAATAATAATTGAAAGATTTAAACCAATGGTTGGATTTGTCCATATTTGACCCAAACGTGGGTTGAAACAACCTAGCATTTTGTGGATAAAGAGTGTGGAGGGACATAAATCTCTCACGTTCATTAAATGTTTAATTTGTGTTTTGAAAATGAAGAAAAGCCTTATGAGTTTGTAATGACATGAGGGTGAGTAAATGATGACAGAATTTCAATTTTTGCATGAACTAACCCTTTAAATTTTGGTCTTTTCAACATACAAAGTATATTAGACCACTGGAGTTATAAGGATTACTTTTATGCTACCTTTATGTCCATTTTGGAACTTTTGGACCCCACTGACTTTGAACACACTAATTGTATGGACAAAAACAACTTCTTCATTCTTCAAATATCTCTTTTGTGTTCCACAGAAGAATCAAAATCATATGAGTTCAAAAACAACATGAGGGTGGGTAAATGATGACAGAATTAAAATTTTTGAACTATTCCTTTACATTTCAGAAGACCAAGTAGACAGTACTTTATTTCCTCTAAAACGTCAATAAAATGTCCTTGGAGATTAGCCTGGTGGGTCTAATTCATGCCTTCAGCATATCAACCTGCACTGCCAGTCAAGTATTTCAGAATCAGGACCGAGAGAGCTTTAAAACACTTCCAAGTGTGTAGTTAATGTTCAAGGAGATCATGCAGTAACTATGCAAGACACTCTGTTCAAACTGGCACAGTCATGTTGTGGTTTGGCATGTAGGAGAGATGCTAGAAAGTTAAACTTAACTTTGTGACAGAGAAATAAGTACATGCGGGAAATACAAGAGAAACGATTTGGATTCTGACGGCGATAAGCTTTACTCCCAACAATAGAGGACAGAGAAACATCCCTGATTCATCTAAAACCACAGTCTGAGATTAAACACAAACCTTTCAGTCATCAAGAATACATTCCTCTTAAACATTTCCTTCTCTTTACTAAAACCTATTCTGCCTAATCGGGTCTACTCCAAGGAGTGAAGCTTAAAAGAAAATCCTCTTCTAAATGTATGCTTACTATAAGTCATTTTAAAGTGCATATAAACCAAGAATGCAGCAAATGCTTTATAACTTGAATTTAATTTGTTTCATAATTGATTAATTTTTAATTGAAACTGTTATTGAACTGAATAGAATCAACACTGAACTAAACTGAGCGGAATAATGACATTTGTCATCTGTAGATATATCAGTTTTCATAATTGATTAATTTTACAACATAACCACTGCAAGTTTACTGTGAAGCTGGTTTGAAACAATATGTATAAAGACTATACAGATAAATATGATTTGATTTGATTGTAACATAATAACGATTTGTATGATTTTTCCCCAAGTATGGATTGACATTCCTATTTCATAGAGGTGGCCTTCTTATTTTGTATTCTTGACAGGCTTTGGCTGACTGACTCAAGACTGTGGCTCAATGCATTAAAGAATTGTGCTTCTCAATGGCATTAGCTGATCAATACCCTAAGGCCACATTAACAGGGCACTCAGGGGTTTATACAGTTCCTTTTCCACTGGTGGATCCAATCAGTTAAGTGCAGTTTAGGTCTCTTTGCAGTCCTAGCTATTGATCGCTAACTATTAAACACTCTCTCTCAACACTATTTCTATTCCTGTGTTTCACTCACTTTAAAACCATTCATAATCATTCTATCAAATATCTATATTCTTATGATATTTAGTATAATTCATGGCATGACGGTTCAACTTGAGCTCCTTAGTGAATTTTCTTTTCAGTAAGAGTTCGATCTAAAACATCATTAGGACCAACAAAGACAGTTACGCGGAAATACTTGCCAGAATGCCGAAATGTTTCTCCGACATACCGTAGTGATGAAAGAGGACCAAACCCTCAGTCAGATCATTTACAACATACATTTCCATATTTAGGCTTGGGTTATGAATGAGAGGTTGCCATAGTGTTTCTATAGGTGTTTGATTGCATTTTGCCCTCACACACACACAAGGCTTTTCCCTTGGGCTCTGCCCTCTCTCAGAGGTGTCACACGGCTCTTTCTTCTCCTGTTTAAGCTCTGTTTGCTTTAACGTCGCCCACCCCTTTACTCCTCTCTTTTCACTTCTTCACTCCTTTTCATTCTCTTGCACTCTCTTTTCATTTCGGCACTGGATCTGATGGCACTGAGCTCAGGAAAAACACAGCCGAGGAATGTTCGGCAAAAGCGTCGGCTTGCTGACAGCAAGATGGATGCTGTGAGTGACGATCTTTTGTGCCCCACACAAGACTCACACATGCAGCCCCGGTAAAAATAAAGTGTCAAGGATACAGGGGAGCGATTCATTTCTCCTGTGCGACAGTGACGTCTAAACTGGTTTGTTTACATTTCTAGTGCAGCTATTAGAGAAAAGAAAGGAAAATAAGAATATGATATATTCAACAATATATATAATAATAAGAACAAGCTCTTCTCCTCTATGATGAGTCAAAACAGACATCGAAAACTGGGCAGGTGCAAAATTTGCTTCAGAAATGCGTGATCGATGAAATATGATGATTATCAGGCTCTTTTCATTATGATGATTCAGATTTGTGGTCCAGATCAGGACCAGACATTATTATTTGCATGTTCTATTGATATTCCATACAGACTGCTTAAGTTTTCACATTGACAGCAAATCAGCAATGAATGCTACATCTACTAAAGATATAGACTTATTAAATAGATATATAATGTATTAAAATATTATAATTCTTCACCATGTTTTAAGATGCAGACAGTTCTATCCAAAGAGGCACAGTTTTTTCTTTCAGATATTCTATTTTTCAGTGTAGGCAAAGTGAAATCACAGAAATGCAAAAAGGGCATTGTCAGTATTAATCCTATTTTATTTTAAGGGATGTTTTAATCTGCAGGTATTATATGCATCTGCTGGACCCATAAGCACTTTTAATAACCCAGTTATTTTACCTTTCAGACTGCTGATAAAGAGACTGCTTTAAATGTGCTTCAGATTGATGTCGGCCGGTTTAAGAGTGGCCAGACAATTCAGGGCAAATTATGACTTTTAATTTAGTTTATAAATTATGTTCTTCATTCATTAAATTAAGTGTTATGGTTTCAATTCTTTATTTTTGGCATAAGCATGAGGTATCGGTGATAATGTGTATTACAAATATCTGTGCAAGCAAAATATAGCTTATTTTTACAAATGCTTAATACAATATCGATAACAACACTCGCATGAAAAAAATGGTATACCCTTTAAGAAAGTTCTAATACGTACCATTTAGGTACTATAATTTTAAGATTTTGGTATTGATATGTATCTTTGAGGTACTCTTTAGTTACAAAGGTGCACCTTTTGAAAGGGTAGTTGGCGCTGCTGATATAACTTAATTCGATAGTTTCTTTTATCTATATTTTGTTTTTGATATAACTTGAAATAAAACAATTTTATTTAGGCTAAGTCTTATAAATAATGGAGGCCTAATATTCCTTACTGGATATGTCTGAAAATTAATTTTAATGAGAGTAATAAAAGTGAGTGCACGGGCCACAACACGAGGCCGCTCGTTGGCAGACTTTTATCACATTGCTCTTTAGCCGATTTGTTTTCTCGCTTCAGTCTCTAAAGACACCTGTTCACTTTTCTTTCAAATTGATTTTTTTTCCATTATGCGTATTGATGCAGGATATATATTTTCTCTTAAACTAATAATACTCACTATAAATATTATTTAAACAATATTTTTTATTAAAACTGTATTGAAATATCTCGTTTGGACCAATACTTACAAAATAAGCATCTTAACAAGCTATGTTTGAAAAAATGACAAATTTCTTTTTTTCTTTTTAAAAAAAATATATTTAACACATTTTTGACCTAATGAGACGTAAAGGAAACATAAACTTAAGTTTCTAAAACTCCCATATGTTTTATTTTAGTGTAAATGTTTATATAATATTACATAAAATCGACTGCTAAAGCCGACATTAAAATAAAGTTGAACGTTCATTAAATTTCCATTATTCAAATATTCATTCTATTTTCTACATGTATAGGAACCTCAAGCTGTTTGATGCCGAGATTGATAAAAATCGGCGATAAGATCCTGAGACTGTAATAATTTCTATTCGTTTAACTCAGGACTGACCTTATTTACCATTATTTCAAGTTTATAAAAAACAGATTTTTTTTTATCTTCCTCCAAATCATCGCGCTTTCTCCATAAATCTGTCGCCTATATATTGTTATCCTGTACTGGTCCAGAAAGTTCCCTTCACTAGATGCGAAATGCTTGAATTTAAAAAGAAAACACCCGCACTTTTCACTTGGCAGTCATGGCTGGTTTCGAACTTATCTCAAACAAATTGTACGTGAGACGAAAGATCAACGATACGTCTTTGGTGAAATGCTCTCGCCATAGGCGCTTTCCAGAGATGACACAGAAATAAAAAGTTGGACCTACCGACACATTCGTTGGCTTCTCTGGCGGTTGCGCGCTGCCAGGGTCGGTCATAGTGAAACGGTTTGCATCTGTCACACTCTGGTCCAGCTGTATTGTGCTTGCACTCGCACACTAGGTTTCCATCCCGGTCTTTGACGCACCGTGACGCGTGTCCATTACACTTACATCTGCCTCCGACCTGCAGGTCTGACACGGCGTAAAAATAGGAATCTCTGGCCAGCTCCGAGTCATCCTCATTTTCGTCTCCGAAAGTGTGCAGTCGGCTGAAAGTCACCTTAATGTCAGTGGCAGTCACCCAGTCCTGAAGTACGGGTGAATTGTCAAAGTCATGCGCGGAGGGTCGTCCGTCCAGCGTGCTGAACGCGATCAAGCCGCCAGAGAGCGGGTGCATGTCGGTGTGAGAATCTGTGCAGATGGCCTCTTGCTCGTTTTGCTTAGTGATCGTGGCTTTGCTGGGCTTGTTGTACATCTTTCTACACTGGGTCGAGTAATACTGGAAAGGCACCCAGGACTTGCCGTAGTCCATTGATTTAAAGATAGCCATAGACTCTGGTCGGGGTGAGCAGAACTGCAAACTCACGTAGGTCACTTCGAATTTCTTGCCCAGGGATAATGTTAAAGTGACATTTTGAGGATACTGGATGTAATTGTCCGACTGCCAGCAGGTGAGATTATGAGGATTGTTCAGGTCGGTTAAGTAAGCAGGTGGGTGATATTTCTTTGGGTCTGACGCGTCGCACGTGTGGCAGTTTCTGTGTTTTTCATCCCCTTTCTCAGTCACCACACAGTACCGACTCGGTGTTTTTCCGCAGGTGCTGGACGCGCGCACTTCCTTTCCGAACGCCGCGTTCACGAAATCGGGGATGCATCTTCTGGGGTGACCGTTCTCGTCGTAACACGGATCCGGTGGGGAGGTCTGAGCGGCGAACATGCTCATGCCGTATCCGCCGACAGTCCCGTTGGCCACACAGTAAAGAGTCACCAAAGTGACCAAAGCATCCGAGACCCTCAACATCATCACGCGCCTTCCTCAGTCTCTCCTGAGCTGAAACGCAGCCGTGCTCTAATGAGAAGATGCGTTCACTATTTGCAGATGTAACAGGGGAAAATCAGTTGACAGTCTGAGCGAGATCAATCCACAGCCGCTATGACACCACGATCAAACCGGTGCCAAATATCAAACTAACGTGAATCTGACTCCAACACATGGGCAAACTCCTGGATACCTGATTTAAACCACTGCGGAAGATCCGATAATATTTAGCCTACACTTTCGCAATTTAGGAAATTCGCTGAAGAAATCCCCACACAGGTCACTGTACCTCCGTCAAACGGTTCAGCAAAGGCAGAAAAGTCACAAAGCAATCTAAGATCGTACTGGCTCTCTTTTTCCTTGAGTAACGGACACGCGCTTTCACTTGTCTGGTTCTTGAATCTCTGCGCATGCAGAGGATATAAGAAGATCCCGTTAGTTTGAGCTCTAGTGAGATAGGAGACACTTACGTTGTCCCTCTCTCTCTCTCTCTCTCTCTCTCTCTCTCTCTCTCTCTCTCTCTCTCTCTTTCTCTCTCTCTCTCAGTATCTGCTCTATGGAGAAAGAGTCGGACGCGTCTTTTACGCAGAGCTTTGAGCTCATTCATCTCCAGTGACACTCGAGAGAACAACGACATCCACTGGTAGATTATCAATAAAACAAGAGCAGACGAGGAATAGAATTAAACAGAATAGAAGTTAATTTTGTTGGCAAATTTTGTTAATACATATTTAATCTCTTTCCTCTAGAATTGTCGCGTATATTTCATTTATTTAAAAAGTTCAGAGAGAAAAATAAACATAATGCTATTTTTTGTAGTTACTGGATAGTTGAGTACAACAATAATGCTTATTTCAGCGAGACTTGCTCAAAACATACATGTATAAAACATCTGTGCCTTGGTCATTTTAAATTAAATTTTGTTTTATTTGTTTTGTTGTTGTTGGTGGTGGTGGTGGTGGTGGGGGGGGGGTGTTATTTGAATATTTGTAAGTGTGAACCCCTGAATTAGGTCAGGTGTGGAATTGATGAATTCCTTTCTCACTCAATACACAATTACCTGTAAAGACAGCCTATGAAATAGCCATAAAATATTGCTTTTATTAAATAAATTATATAATTACTACAGACCCAAACCCATACATCAAATATATATTTCTTGCATTTAGGCCTACTGTATTTATTAATCATTTTATCTTTATATCTGTATATTAATAATAATTGTAACAAAGCGAAGCAAGTAACTTTTTTACAGCTCATGTATTTTATAAGCATATATTTTTTTTATGACATATAGGCTACTATATCCAGTGTTTTAAAAATACTGTCGCAATAGACTTTTATATTTATATGGGTGAATTCAGCGTGATTGGGACAATTTTTGCCATTGAGATGAATTGGATAAAGTGTTCCAATCAACGTGAATTCACCCTATATGCAAATGTTATATATTTTTTAAAAGAAAAGACGAGAAAAGAAAAGAAACAACACTAATATTTGTCAATGTAACTGATAGGCGTACTCATCCTGAATGGATACTCATCCAATGAAAAGCACACTAGCGATCTACCGTTGCTATGGTAACCTCAACAGGAGAAAGCTTTAGCTTGCGTGCTTACTTTATTATTACTTATTTAATATATATACATATATATATATATATATATATATATATATATATATATATATATATATATATATATATATATATATATATATATATATATATGCATAGGCTATTTAGGCTCCAGAACATTATTCTCTCGAAATAGGATATGCAAGAATACAATATACCCCCCCCCTCCCTTTTTTTTTAAATTTTGGAGTGGGGATTGTATTGACATTAAACAGACTTGTTGAAACGTATTAAAACTGCTAGTAGACAGTAGTATATGTAGTATGAAGTAGTATGTAGTATAGGCCCTACTCTTTTCATAGGGAATCATAGATCCCTCCGAGCCACTTTCTTTAATTCTCACCATGAGTGCAGTATAAAGAATGGATTATTTTCAATAAAAGTTCTCTCAGCTGTAACAAAGGCGCAGGCTAAATTCCAACTAGCGCCTACGAACATTTCAGGAATAACAATGTTCAGTGTACCATAGGCTATGATAAATGAAATCAAACGGTCATTCAAATTCACGGGTTATCTGTATTAGCGACGTCAGTCAAGCTTCGCCTGAATTTGGATGGTTCGAGTTCGAGCTACCAACTGAACAGGGCTGCGTTTCTCAAAAACTTCGTGAGCTGAACTTGGTGCCATGCAATGGTTCTATCATCTGGTTTACTATGCTTTTGGGAAACGCAGACCATGGTGTTGAAAGACGCATGCGCAAATATGCGTGTCATATCAAAACACGTTTCAATTTAAGTCTGAAAATCCAAGTGAATGTAAATAAAACCTGAGATCATATAATCAGAGTTTTCTATTATTTAACAGCTGACTTAAACATTCCTTTATGTCATTTCTACAAATAGGCCTTCAGTGATTTATTACAAATGAATAGACAACAGACCTTTCCGTATTATGTGAAGGCCAAGTATGGTAACCTATACTCTTAATTTGTCCTCTGCATTTAACCTATCCAAGTTAGTGAACACACATTAGGAATTATGGGTAGTGAACATAACGAAGCCATTTTTTCTGTACCTCCATTATTGAGAATCGAATCTGCAACCTTTAGGTTCCCAGTCTGACCCTCTAAGCATTAGGCAACGACTGCCCCCTAAACTGTAAAGATATTTCTATCTTCCATTTGAGGAGTTTCAAGCATATGCAACATAATGTTTTATTATGGTTTTGTAAAATTTTTATTTTTTCATTAATGTTGTTCATACAACACGAATCCACTGGAATCTACAAACACATTTTAGTCTGCTTTCTGTTTATTGATTTGCTAGAGCGGTTGGACCACTAGATGGCAGTATTTCATTTCCACTAAACCAAGCTCATCCAAACCAATCGCCTGTTAAACAACTGTCATATCTTTTGCTATTGTGGATCTACCATTGCATGCTCTAACGTGGAATTTCTAGAATTTCTGAGCTTCCTGTCTCGATCCCTCTTTATTGGAAGGCTCATCAGATAAGTTCCTTTTTTAGAACAGCCACAAAATATTCAATGAGTTCCACTCATTGTGATGCCTATATTACAATTCAGCTGACAATGTGTGTGTGATTTTTGAGAAGGGAAGAGATAGAGAGTGACAGACAGACAGAGACGTTCTTACCGTACAAAATGCAAATGTTGCCCTCGGGGGAAGTTAAGATTTGATCTTACTCTGACTATAGAGGCTGAGTCGGCAGTTAGACTTAAGAGAAAAGTCTGTAAAAACTACACTATGCCTTTTTTTATTCAAATAATGTTATTCAGAAAATAAAACCAAATAATTAAGAAGAACATAAGTTACACATATTAAGTTTAATTGAAAATATGTATTTTGATTTTGATAATGTGGGTAGGCCTATTCTTACTGTATATTTGAGAACATTTGAAACATATCTACATGCCAGTGAAATTATTGTTCAGTATTTTAAAAAACCTGTAATATCTAAGATCAGCTTACCAGTTATGCCATCCATGGCATTAATAAAACTAAGGCATCTATCAAAGAACAAAGCTGTGTGTGTAAGTTAAACCTCCTCCCACTCATAAACACATGTAGCCCATGTCTTCCTCTTTGAGTTCATCTGCACCTTCTCTCTCTGAGTTCCTGTTTAGTGCCAGTAAAGCGCTGCAGACGTGCCGAAGACTGCTCCTGTTGTTGCTGCCATTGTTTCAGCGTCTATGTAGGCTGATGCTGAAGGATGTGGTCACATTTCCATCTCTTTTCATCTTAAGTGCTGGATTAGGCTCTGAAGACACCGGTTCCATCTCACCCCGATCACAGATAAGAGGCAAAGAAATCATGGGAAGAGGCTAACAACTCCAGGTAAGATTTCTGCGGAGCATTCTCATATCATCATCGTTGTGCATGAATCTGAGCTCATTAGCCTGGGAAAAGAATAAAACTCAGGATAAGTTCAAGTCAGTGGACATAATGAGCAGGTGATTTCAAGCTTGAAAGCTTGAAGCTTGATTTACTTTAGCCAGCATCAGAAGGGAAACACTTTTTACACGTTCCAGCTAAAATGTTCACAAGTGAAGACCCCCAATGATCCAAGACCCTTTAAATGAGTTTCAAGACAGGACACCCGTAGTTGAGGATGTCAGATGGAAACTTTACTATTCACTGATTCTGTGCAGTGAGGCATGCAGGACAGCTGTTTTGTTGAATGATACTCATCGACCTGAATGCAACATAATAAGCAGTCCTATAATATATGACAGCATTGCTGTCTTGTTATGTTATTGGACATGATTCTATTACTCAAAGAGGCAGAATATTACTGCTTAAAGCATTATTTTAAAAGATGACTGAAAGACATGCTATAGCAACACGTGGGGAAAGAAATAGCTTCTTTCTGTCTTCCTCTGTTGCGAACGGTCAGATGTAAAAACAGCAGCTAAGTCTGAGATCTTATCATGTTCAAGTAGCAAACTTACAGCAGTCGTTCTAGTTCTCATAGAAGAATCATTAAGATAATGGGGGGGGGTATAAATGACATTGAATATATACATATATACACATTATGAAATCTTCGGATTCTAAATCATATAGTGTTTGGTTGTAAAATATAGTCAAAACAGCTGGTGTTCTAGCTCTGTAGATGCATGTACTTTGGATTCTGTTAGAGACTGATGCACTGATGAATTCATAATATTTGATGCATTGTGATGTAACGTACACATTTCCAAATAATGATTGCATATAAGCCTCTAACTTCAAGGATCTTACATTTATAATATGTGCAGCTGAAAACAAGATATATATTTACTTTACTTATGAAATCATTTTACTTGCAAATTAGTTTTCTGTTTAATACTGTCTATAATATTCAAATGATATATTTATTTTCATTATTACCATACCACTCTGAAAAAAATGAGTTCATAGTCACTCTGCAAGAACTGGCCTTTAGTGTTTTGGTTGACTACAGGGGCAAATGTGATAGAACAGCTTTAAAATGTTGTGATACTTCTCCTTTTCATGCATTAGCAGCATCTGACAGAAACTCTAATAATACATACAGAAGGATATTTTTAAAGGGATAGTTCACCCAAAAATGAAACTCCTGTCATCATTTACTCACCCTCAAGTTGTTCCAAAACTGTACACATTTTTTTCATCTGCAGAACACAATAGAAGATATTTTGAAGAACATGGATAGCCAAAAAGTTGATGGGGACCATTGACTTCCATATCTTAGGTTAAAAAATACTATGGAAATCAGTGGCGTCCATCAACTGTTTGGTTACCGATCTTTTTCAAAATATGTTGTTTTGTGTTCAGCAGAAGACAGAAATTCATACCAGTTTGGAACAACTTGAGGGTGAGTAAATGGTGACAGAATTTTAGGTGAACTATACCTTTAACCTATAAAGTCCACTGGAAGACCAAAGATTGTGCAACTAGAGACTGTGGAAATGAAACTGGATGAAGGTTTCAGTGGTGACGATCATCAGTATGTTTACCATTGCTTTTGAACACTGTGGTCAGCACATAAAATGTCACTGGACAAAAACAGGTCTGTGCTCTGACTGAAGGGAATTTATGGTGTAATGTATTGTAATGTATTAGTTCTAAAACAGATTCCCAAAAGCCATTTTCAGGCACAGTGATTATATACATGCAACTTTTACATTGTACTTGTGTCTGTGTATATGGCTGCTATAACACGTTTTTGTCAGCAAACTCTTTTATGTTCAGAATTCGTTACATTTGAGTCATAATTTGAAGTGAAAGTAACTCCTTTGCAATCAGACATAGGCGTTGGTTATGTCTGACATGAAAGACAAACTAAAGTTGTTTTGTGTTAAACCTCTTCCTGTTTGTATGACAGCAGGGTTCATGTCATTTCTATCAATTTCATATTCCTCACTGTTTTTACCTGTGAACTCATACATCTGGCATGGACAAAATGTGAAGCTTTCCAAATATAGAAAGTGCTTTATTTAATATTTATTTTATATTTATATTCAACACTGTTATGATTGAATCATATTGATTCAATCATAACAACCGGATTGATACACTGTGGTTCAAGCAAACCGGATTCAGAACAATAATAGTCCGTAGATTCGCAATATGTAGACTACACGGGCACTTGTAAATTTCACAATATGGGGATGTCCATACTTTTCCTTGATGCTGGGCTGTTTTTGTTTTTGGATTTTGGAAGTATATTGTTCTTGCAGTTGTGCTTGGAGTCAATTGTTTTATTTTGATAACACAATGAAACATGCCAGATTGTGTAAACATACTTTTTTCATACTTTTTTTAACCAGGCTGTCATAAAAAGAAAGTATGAACACTTGCAAAAACAAGAGAAAACCAACAAAATATTAATAACTGATTATGTTGTAGTCAGTGTATGATTTTTTCCCCAGTGAGCTTTTTGTTTTGTTTTGTTTTTTTGTCCTGCATTTTTTCATAGAAAAACAAAACCTGCTGATGTAATTTACCCCTTTTTTGCCAAATTTTGTCAGATAAATACTGGGGTATGTTTTTTTTCAACAACGCTTTTGGACATTGTTGACAAATGCACTCCTCTCTTCATTGCTGTATACATATATGTATATGTGTGTGTGTGTGTGTGTGTGTGTATATATATATATATATATATATATATATGAGGAAAGAACAAAACACTAAACAATATATATAACTTATATACTCATATTTTGATGATTTCATCAAACTTGTAGGGCCATTAAAAACAAATCCCCAAACTAATGCTATCCGTACATGGATCTATCCTAGCTATACTTTTTTTTTTTTTTTTTTTTTTGCATGACAAATTTGCTTGTTTCCTTGTTTTATACAACACACTAATCTTTAGTTCACTGATCAATATAACATACCATCAAACTGAGGTAAGTGTAAAGTTCCCACAGGTATCAATAGAGGCTAAAAAGGAAAGAATAGAGTTCCTCATTTCCGCCTAGACAGGAGAAAATCAGCATCCTGGTTCTGGTAAATATTGCTTTATGATAGATCCCCTGCATCCTACTGTATCTCCTTAACTGGCCCACTGTGTCGGCAGCAGCATATAAAAAGGAAGCACTTACCGTTGAATGTTGTCACCATTGTTCGACTGCTGTTATTTCCTAAAATGATCACGGCAGGGGGAGTTTGGCCTTATTGTTGTGGGAGGGTGGGACATGGATGAGAGGACTCTGGGCTCACAGGAGAAGGCGCATGGGGGATATTGGTCCCCATCAATCAGAGACTCCACACAATGAGCGTCGACCCCCTCGCGGTGTGGGAGTCTATCACAGCAGCCGATCGCACCACAACAATGGAGCAACACCTGTTTCCTTGGCAAAGCTCGGGAGCAACCTTCCTGTACAGGGCTGTTGGAAATATGATCAGGAGAAGGAGCTGAGATGAACCTTCATGCTGGGTCACAGTGGGAATGTGAATCAGCTGAGATGAAGAGAGCATCTCACCAGACATGCTGTTGGGATCGGAGGTTGATCTTAACTATGAAATTTGGTGTCCAGTGTTCATACTGCCCCTGTCTCAGAAATCTCATCTGTCTAAAAGTCTCAAAAAGTTGTGCTGTATATGGAATTGCATTGTGTTGTTTTGTTCACTCAATTAATGCTGTTGGCTAAAACTGAATTTCATGCTGATTTTTACAATGAAAAAAGTGGCATCCAAATTTTGAATACACCATTGCTGACTCAGGATAAGGATATAATACTTCAAGTAAATGCCCTGATTGCATTTCACTCATTCTGTTCATAGTCTGTGCACTTCAAATGCTTCTTTGCTTCACATAGGAAGTTTGCTGGGATTGTGTTTTGTTGCCCAGATGAAATCATCCTCTCATATAAGAGGATGTGAACACATCCTTTTACGTGTCAACAAGGTCACTTCCACATTTTCAGAGGTTGCAAAATGAACAAAGAGCTGCAGGCATTTGACTGACTGATGGCTGCTGGTTATTTGTTTTGCATCAGCTTGATCCTATATTATGCCACTAATCAGACCAATGATGTAAAAATGATCTAGAACAGTGCTTCTCAACAGAGCACTCGGCAATCTAAAAAAGGGGCTGCAGGATGACTCAGAAATATATGTTATTATTAATATATTAAAATAATATAACTGATCATAATTAATATAACCAATATAATCTGAATTAAAATGCTAAAAAGCTTAAAAATGCTTAAAGTTTTTGCAGTCCCATCATCTAGTCCATTTTAGTCGAGTCTAAGTAAAGGCTGAGGTGAATGTGTAACAAGATTAAGAGCTTTTTTTTTTTCTTACCTTTTTTTTTGGACCAGATTTGAATCCAAGATTTCAGTGTGTGAGACCAAGGATGGTTTAATGGGGTTTAACATTGAATTTACAAATTTGATACAGAAATTCAATTTCTATCATACATTACCAGCACTATATGATTCTGTGTAGAAATATAAATGATTTACAACAATTTTAAGGAAGAAAAATACACATTTCACTTTGGGGTTTTAATTTATATTGCACTTGGCACTTGTTGATAAAGGTGCAACTTTCTGTTAAACTAGTCAATGAAATATCAATCAAATAAAAACAAAGTTTGGGTCATCTTCCAACACAAACCAGCTTTTTTGTTCACCATTAGAATGGAAATGACAATCATAAGTTCAGAGACGAATTAGTTCCTTCTAGTCAATCTGGTAAGGCCATATTACAGCTCCATAAGGTCAGGCTATAACAAGCTGTTGCTTGTAAGCCTATTGTGTTTGAAAACAAGTGACTTGACAAGTGACTTGTAACATTAACAATATGTTTGAGGATAACCTTAAGTCACCTTAAGTCAGAGACCAGTTACTATAGCTGCTTTAGGTTTCATTTTTCATCCCAAATTTTCTTAAGTTTCTTAATGACTGACAAACCAACGTGTGGGTTTTGTATTAACTCTTGATTTCAAGAGTTAACACCAGCAAATTCCCCTCAGAGGCTACAAAATTTATATATATACTTATAATTACAAAAGAGCATATTGTGGACAAACACAACATCTACATCCTGTCTGTTTTATTAGATCAGAAAAAGCCCCTGACATCAGATAGGAAATCAGATTAATCTATTTTCATCACTGTTCTGCTTTCCTTAAATTGATGCACTGTCCTATGTGACTGTTTGAGCTTCAGAACTTGTGCATATGGAGTTATTAAACCTTAAATTAAAATGTAATTTTAATTTAAGATTATAGCTTATATATATATATATATATATATATATATATATATGTTTTAAAACAATCTCCTTTTCGCTGTTTGTTCTATAACGTTATTTATTTTAGACGTATATATTCCCTTGTAAAATAGTTTGTATCAAACACACAACTCGCACAGTACATTGTGCGGCGTTAGCATCTCAGTTTATGCTAATCCACTTTATGACGCATGACGCTCAATAGGCCTCATGCAGTGTTAATGCAAAGTGAATGGTGTTTGGTGAGTGATGAGTTTTGTGTATGCGTTAGACAAGTGTTTACAAGAAGCCAAGTGAAGCAAAAAGCTTCACTATAGTTTATCATCTATAATATTGGTGGTTTGGGCTTCGAGTTTAATGACTCAGAGTTAATATCTCTTTGAATGTTTGCTTCATGGTTTTGGGGATTTTTGTTTTGACATTGGGGAAGTTTACCCTGAAGTAATAATTACACTGAGGTTTGTGTACGGATATAGCCTAATGATCTACAAATCTTAATTTGTAAAACAAACAAACAAACTAAAATGATCCGAAACATAGGCAATGCATTAGACTACAAACCTCTAAGAGGTCCACACACAACGTGTTTTTAAGTTTAAAAACGGGAGAATATGGCAAGTAGAATAAAATAAAAGTTTTGTTTTTTAAACGTTTAACTTAAGCGCTCGTTTTTCACGGGAGCGCAATACATTTGTGTAGCTAGAGCAAGTTTACATAGAAAGGCATTGGACTAGCTGAGCAGTGGAATGCCAAAACGCGTTATGAACAGCCCCTAAAAGTTGCTAAATATTTGTAATGATTCCATCTATATGTCTGTCACCGCTGAACTTTAAAAACTGCTAATGTCAGCTAAAGTTTAAACATTTAGCTGAACTAGTCAAGTTATTCCGCACTTCAAACTTTCATTGGTCAGTGACTCACTGGGAGGAAAAAAACTAATCCAGAATATGCTCCTCTTTGCATTTAGGGAAATTAGTCTGGTGGAAGAGAAATATTTTGTGATCACTCTACTCCTTTATTTGGCTCTATTGGAGAAGTTTTTCTCTCATAAAAGACTATTTGGAGTTCACAACTTACCTAATATGTGCATGATCTAGCCTATGTATTTCTAAGATTTTCTATTATTCTTGAACTCAGCATTGTTTATCATCCTGTGACTGATTTTCTTCAAGACTGGTCATAATTTAAGGCGGTGCAAAAAAAAGGTAGATTGGTGTAATTTGATTCTGAAAAGTAGCATCCCTAACTAATTGTAATAGTTGGTCAGAATAGTTCTTAAGAAACAGTCTTAACTTAGCTATGTTTATTCAGCCGGTCCCTGTGGTTGTCTGTTCCCAGACAAAATGCTACATAGTGTTGTTTATTTTGATGGCAGGTGCCATACTTCTGACAGTAAATGTCAGTAACTTTAAATGTTATCAGGAAGAAAAACAAACAGTAGGCACTCGTGCAATCCCCGTAATAATCCCTAAACATGATAGTTCCCTTGAAATTCTCTTACACCGGGTAGAACATTTTCCTAAACCTCAATATCATTTACAGACATGCAAAGTCCATGTGTTTACTTCCCTGAAAAAAGACACAAGCGGGTGTTCGTGTGTTTGTCTATGCAGATATCATTATCTGGAATGAAAGACATTTTATGA
The DNA here is from genome assembly GCA_038088235.1 of Zacco platypus. Lineage (NCBI taxonomy): Eukaryota > Metazoa > Chordata > Actinopteri > Cypriniformes > Xenocyprididae > Zacco > Zacco platypus. Next base: position 15,944,885 of record CM076074.1, read on the forward strand.
CACATGCTGCTACATCTTTCAGGTTACACAAGCTGTGTTATTGGATATAGCAGCCAATTGAAATCCCTAGCATAAAAGCATAACGTTTTTCTTTGACTGATCTGATCAAAATTCTTCCATTTAAATATAAGGTAGCTGCTCAGCTGTATTATGCAATACTTTCTTCGTATTGTATTTGCATATCAGATGAAGGAGGTCACATGTACTGTGGCCTTTTGTTTCTCTATTTCAAAAACAGGTAGAATTTTACAGCTTCCTTTTATATGACTTTACTTATTGTTTCTTTATAGTAACAGTCAAGATGCAGCACACTTCGTGCACAGAGGACCGGATCCAGCACGCTCTGGAGAGATGCCTGGATGGACTCCGGTCTTCGGAAAGTCTGGCACAATCCTGGAGCGGTAAGGGCACCCCACTTACTCTCTGCTGCTGATAGGTCGCTTTTGGTTGACATCACTGTTTTCAAATTTTTTTTTTTACTTCTATTTTGTAGAATTTATGAGCGTGTTCTCATTTTCCTAATTCTGGTTACAGGGATATAAACAGGATTTGGTGTTTGCGGTGGTCTGTTAGCTAATTGTAAATTGGCTTCTCAGTGTTAATTCATGCAAATAATTCAGTGACATGACAATCATTTTTGTCTTCTCCTAATTACATATAATTACACATATCCATATTGTGACTTAAATACACATCTGGGTATGTTTTTAATTTTTTAACTAAATTTTGTTGTGATAATTTTTTCAGGGGGCATACAGTACAAAGAATAGGCTCATAAAAATAATGGAATTTTTGAAATGAAAACCTTTGTTTTTATAAAATATGCATAGAAAATAATAATAATAACTGCTTCATTGCTTATTTATATTTTTTCCATCATATCGGTGGTGCAACCAACAAGTCACGTGATGCAGCCAATAAAACTAAACAGGAAATAATATTATAGAAAGAGGACTCATGCAGATGATCATGCATGGGTCAGTAAGGTCAATAAGTCTTTTAAAATAACATATGAATTGACTCTTTTATAATAAGGCAAAGCAAATATGTTATTAACTTTTACTTGATGGTTAAAACATATGTAATTTTTTAAATTCATTCAAATAAAACTTTTCTTGAAGGTGGTTTAGATGTTTTTTTTTTTTGAAACCTTATGAAACCAGCATACATACAAGTACATACACAAGAATTTGGTACGTTTGAAAAGGTTTTCCTTAATCGCAAACACTTTTATATGTCATTGACCCATATAATTCTGTAACTGGATGTGTGTAAATGCAAACTGAGTGCGCATGTCTCTACATCAGCCCACTCGCACCTGATTGTAGCATTTAATTGGCAACAAAAAACTATTTTTTCACTATAAAAGCAATAATAAATGGCATGATACATAGCTGTGATAATGTTGTTTGTGTAAAACATTCTGCATAGTGTGAAACTGTTGATAGATTCAAAGTAAAGATGTTATTCTCAGACTGTTCTGAAGGAAACGTATTATTTGACACCTTTAGTTGGGCAGGAAGCTGAAATGTATTTTGTCGAGTAAAGTAGTAGAAGTGAAGTAGTAAAGTACTGTAGAATTGGTATCAACAACTGCAGATCTTTAGGAAAGCTTTATGTACTCAGCAGCGTTCATGTTCTAAATATGTATAGTTTTGAGGTTACACACAGTTCTGTCACTAAACCAGTATGATCTGTTAATGCTGCTGCTCTCAATTTGTACACCGCAGTGAGTATGTTCTTCTCAGAAATCTAACTAGAAATACACATCACTGTTTAGTGCAGGGAACCCGTTGACCCTAAACAGTGGAGATTTCAGGGTAATATTCAGTCTATTGTGTACTTAACCAGTCCTTTCCTGTCTGATGTGTGTGTTCTGATTGATCCTTGTCCTTTATGTGTGCTTGACACATTTGGTGATTTTGGGGTGGTGCAGTTATTACATGTATATGGAGGACTTGTTTATTAATATCATCTTCATCTGAAGTGAAAGTCACACACATTTGTGCCAGTTTCGCTATTGGGGTTCTTATGTGTGTATATTTATGCGTGTTTATGTGTTTGTTCAGCTGGTTGGTGTATGAACCGCTGGAGTCTAGAAGAGCTGGTAAAGAGAGACCCAGAGAATTTTGTCATTCTGCTGCAGCAAATTCTCAGAAAAGCCAGAGATGTGAGTACGCACATAGACACACTGCTAACAACACTGAATTCTGCACCCGCATAGACGTGATACTTTCTGTCACGTTTTGTGTACTATCTATGTCCTCCGTGTTGAGTGTATATCTCTATGCCCCCTTGTGGGCTCTGCTGGCTGTGACAGATAAGATTCCTCGGCTACCTTGCCATGTGTATAGTGTGGGAGTGGCATAGGTTAGTTGTCACAACAAGTGAGAAAGGTTGACGTGAACCTCCGGGGAATTTGGAGATGGTGAGATCTGAGGGATTTCAAATGTTGTAAGAGCGAGGGGATGGTGTTTTTATTATTCAACAGGTAAGGTGTTGTATTGAACAGATAAATTGCGATATGTAGCATGTATATCTCTTACAGATTTAATTGTAAAGCATTGTCTATTATGAAAGGTAATATTCATTCGCACAGTCATGCAGAGCCGAAGCACAACCAATACAATGTTCTTCCGTAAAATGCATACAGTTCTGTTTTTAACTGCTAGAGGGCCAAAAGTTATATATAGTGTACCTATTGAATTCAGCAAAAATGTATTTAGTTAAATTTATTTTAGATCAAGAATACAATGTAAGTTTGTCTGTAGGTGGTATTTAAAGGTAGTAATGCTGTATATCTTCGTCTGCTGTTTTAGGTTCAACAGGAGTGTCATTACGAGCTTGTGGCCCCCTTGGCTCTCATGTTTGAGTCCACACTCCTGCAGGTAAAGTGTCATGGACACTGGGTTGATAATTCTAGAACAAATATACCAAATCCTTGTAATCAGAAACTAAGAATTATTTACCTAATTTCACTTCTGTTTTGTAGAATTTGTTTGTGTGTTCTTTGTAATTTCCTCAATGGGTTTCAGTTGAGCTTATGTCCCCGACAGGGGTATGAATATAGATTTGCTTTTTGGTGGGCCTATTAACATATATTGTAAATGCACTTCTCAGTATACACATACTGACACAACACTCATTTTTTGTCTGCATGTAATATTAAAAAATGCATATAAAAAATATGCATATTAAAAACCTTGAAATAAACAAAGTTTTAAGAGAAAATTATATAAATGAGAAACCTTAATGTGGAATAAATATTTATTCATTTTTGCATCACTGATCAAATAATATGAAATTCATGTACATTTTTCTGCCAATAATGTGATTTATAGTGCAATATTTAGTATTAAATTAGATAAAATGAAAAGAAGCAGCATTTTCACTCAGACACTTTGTTTAATCAAATTGCTTGTAGTCTAGTTTGGGCTTTATCTCGTTTACAATATATAAAATATATTGGATTGTACGTTACACAACATCGTATATAAAATATAATTTGTACTGTTTTTTTTTTTTTACTTGATGTTTTATTATGAGGCATCTGTTTGGGTGGGTGTGTATAATATTTTATTTATTTATATATATATATATGTATGTATATGTGTATGTAGTGTTGTTGTCAGAATGTATTTGTATGCCAGTGTCAAAGATGAATTTCTGTTCAGGAAATCTGTACAGACAATAAAGTTAAACTAAACTAACTAACTAACTAACTAACTAACTACCCAGAAGGTGATGTAAATGGATCTACATATGTGTCTGTTTTCTCTTTGCAGATGCCTCTTTGTCCATCTAATGGAGAGATTCTGACAGAAGCTTGTGAAGTGTTTCACAGCTTCCTAGCGTGGCCTGAACCCTACTGCAGTGTGTGTCATAACCTGCTCTCCACCTTACATCAAGAGCTTAGAGCTCCAGGTAGTACATTGGCATCAATTTACACAAGATAAACTTTTAACAGTCACCATCAGGCAACTAACTGCCTTAATAAGGACCAGTTAGTTAACCTTGTCCTAATCTGCTAATTCATTGCTTCATTCAATAAAAGTGCAGTAACACACTGCCCCTCAGTGGCTTCAAGGAGCATTGCAATTATTTTCAAAACAAGTGCTTTACTTGTTTGTTTTAAGAGCACTAGTAGTACCTTAAAGATTACTTAAAACACACACTTAATGTCAGTGCATTCACTAAGATTTTGATTTGTTATATAATGTTAAAATCTGATGAAATTATGTGTTCTTGTGTGTGTTTACTTGAATCAGGAATTTCGTACCACAGGCTGGTAAGAGAGGAACAAGGCCTTGCCATCTCCACTCAGCGTTCTAAGATCATGTGAGTGTGTTTCCACAGAAGCAGGAGGAAATCCTGTTGTGTCAGTTATTGCTCAGCCCTTTGTGGTTGCAGTCTTCACCTCCTGCCTCCTGTGTCAGTTCTTGGATATCCAGAATTTAATTGTCTTATTATAAGAATGTTTTAGCATGTCTTTATGACATTGGCCACAATATCACAAAGAATTGCCCAGCTAACAGTAAGATTTATTATAAGTAGATAATTAAGGTTACTAACTACTGAACTGAATGATTTCTGAAGGATCATGTGACACTGAAGACCGGAGTAATGGCTGCTGAAAATATCAGCTTTGTCATCATTTACCATATTAAAATAGAAAATGGTTATTTTAAATTGTAATTATATTTTACTGTAATCTTACATAAAGTGAATTTCCCCTTTTGCAAGCAAAACTGTTATAACGAGCTTTACCCATTCATCACTTCCACTTACAATCAGTCTATTTCTTATCCATTAGCCACTAGTAATATTTATCAATTTTAAAATTTTAATGTTTTACTGTCTTTTGTATCAAATAAATGCTGCATTGGTGAGTATAAGAGACTTCATTCAAAAACATAAAAAAAAAAAAAAATCAAATGCATATCCGAACTTTTGAATGGTAGTGTAGCTATGGCAAGAGTGTCTCGCTCAAAATCGTAACTAAACGCTGGTCCTCCAGGATTTGATTTGAAAATCTGTAGTATAAATAATACCATGGAATTACCGCAATACTTTTTTATAATGTCTGGCCATTTTAATTTAGCACAGGCCTCTCTACGATCTGTCGTGGATAAACAACTGTCCCATAATAAGATCATGCCTCAGTGTCTTTATATAATACAAAATGTCTTATTCTATGAAAAAAAAAAGTTCTTTAAACATTATCATTGTTGTTGTTATACTCAAATCAAATATGCTCGAAAAAAAACATTAAAGCTCTTCTGTGGACGCTACTGAGGTGTTTTCTCAGTGTTTCTGCTTCACTACAGTGATGTTTTCTGCTGTTTTCTCTGTTGCAGCACGGTGTTGTTGATGAACCCAGCTGAGGTACCTGCTGAGTTCCTGTCTGTGGCGGAGCAGCTCAGTGGAGCGGAGGTCTCACAGAGGGAGAGTAGCGTTACACTCATTAAACACAGCTTCCAGGCAGTGCTCGGAACAAAATATCCACTACAGACCATCAGCAGTGCTCTACAGGTACACAACACCTGACAAGACGTTTCCTATATTAATGGGCTGCAAAAGACTTGAGTTGATACAGAGTGAATGTGTGCGTCAGATTATGTCTGAGAGTGTGTGTGAACTCTGAAGTGTGGGCGTATTACTTTGTGGGAGTCAGGAAGTGCGTGATCTAATGGGGGAAGGGGTTGATAACGGGATGTGTGACCAAATGACTCATATGTGGGTTGGTGGGTGGATAATGGAGGAGAAATGGATGGATTGAGTGGGAGTAATGAAGGGCTTAATCTTATTATGGTTTTGCTTGCAAAAGGTGAAATTTATGTGAGATTACTTGGAAGTTCAGGGGAAACTTCATTTAAAGTTAAACATTCATCAAATGCAGACTTTGAATGAATTGCAACAACATAAAAGGATATATGACTAAGTTGGTTCCTTTTCAGTGCCTTGGTGATGATGAGTTGGTACAGATCCTGTCCTCAGTGAGTGACCTTCTAGAGTCTGCAGCGGCCATGACGGATATAGCTAAAGCTCGAGAACATGTAGAGGGTGGCCTGGAGGCACTGCGAGAAAAACTTAATATACCAGCCTCCAATGGCACGATGTCGGATGGTACAGTCTCACTTCCTACTTCTATCCCACCTCACAAACCCTAAAGAGACAAAAAATGTGCTTTGAATTGCTACTAGACAAATCTTAGTAATTTTTTTATAATTCCAGACTATCTGGCAAAAGTATCTTGACACATATTTAAAGTATATGGCTATTTCAGCCAACATCTCAACAAACATTTAATAGGGTCTTAACATAGAATAGGGCTTTTTCAGTTGCAGACAGATGCGACTGTTCACAGAGCAAGGTCCATATTGTAGATATTTACAGAGTATGTTGGGAGAGAACTTGACTCTCTTGTGCAAAGACCAATCCCACTGACCACCTGTGAGATGAATTGGATCCTCGGCTGCAAACCACGCTCCATTACCCTCATCTTATATTCTGTTGATTGAATAGGATAAAATCCCTGTAGTCATGTTTCCCAGAAGAATGGAAACTGCTATGACAAACTCTCTATTAAAGCCAATGGCTATGAAATATTTGGGTGCCCACATACTTTTGGCCGTTTGTAATTGTGGTCTACATTCTATAGGGTCTCATGGTTATTGCTTGGTGACATACTACACTATTTGTCTGGGCAGAAGTAGTACATATTATCTGGCACCGACTCTTAGAAACTTAACCAAGATGGATGGCCAACATGAAGCAATGAAGCTGATGGCATGATTTTTTGGCTTGGGAAACAGCGGTGTGTTGGATTTGGAGTGGGCTGGTGATTAATGAGAAAAACTTTGTTGTGTTTGTGTCACTAGGGGTTCTTCAGACACTCAGCCTTCCAGTAGCCAAGTGCTACACCTTCCATTGGGACAAGGATAATTTTGGTAGGACACTGAATTCAAGCCAGTTATTTTTTTTTTTTTTGCCATGGTCTAATTCAAACATTTGTTTGGCTGTTTTTGGAATTATAAACATTATAAGATTGATTTCCAGTCACTTTGATTTAGTTTAAAGTATCATTAACAGGTTTCATGAGTTGGAAGTTAATCCTCCAGCTAATAATGAGCCTCTGAGTCATGATTTCCCATCTTGTTTTTTTCTAGATGTTCTAAACGACCTTCTAGACATAGAGTCTGAATTGACCTTATCTCAAACTTCTGAGGGCATGGAGGAGGATGATGTTGACAATGCTGATGTGGAAGATGATGAATATGATGACTTGGAGGAGGGGTTTGTATCAAATGGTTGCGTTGACTATCGGGCCTCAACCTTCTCCACTGTCTCCTCCCTTTCCACTGCCTCCAAAGACTCCATGTTCTCCACACTATCGGTTGCTTCCTCAGAATACTCTCCCCTCTCCACGCTTTCATCCTCATCTCAAGCTTCGGGCACAGATAGTGACTTCTGTGAGGACGCAGAGGAGGAGAGTCTGAGCACAGCGTCAGTTTCCAAGGCCAAAACCACTGCACGACTTTCCAAGCGCTTCTCACGACTCTTCAGACCTCGCAGCAGCAACTCTCTCTGTCGAGCCAAGAGCCTGGGCAGCCCTGAGGCTAAAGAGTTAGTAGTGGTCCGCTCAAAGAGATCCAATTCTCTGCCACAGCAGGTGCGGCTACGGGGCTCTGATGTTGGTTTCCCAGTGCCCCCCCTCTCGCAGCTGCAATATGTTTGCTACAGGAGAAGACCCATTCTGAGTAGCGATGATGTGGAGGGGCCAGTAGGGACCACTATGCTCAGAATAGTGGTGTTTGGTGCAGATCATGTGGCGGGGAGGGTTGCCCGTGCCTATGGCAGTCTAAGGAAAAGAGAAAGAGACTGTCCGCACCTCACCAAAGGTTTTAGGATGAAGTTTTTCTTCGTGCCTGTAAGGAGGGATACAACTTCAGCCAACTCTTTGAGGAACTCCAGTTCTTCTCTGCAGCTCTCAGCAAGTCCACTGAAACCAGCCATTTCTAGCATTGTGAGTGAAATGACAACCTTACTTTGGTTTTTGCATGTACACTAAGGTGTGCGTATATTGCTGGTGTAAAATACTTTTGCCATCAGCATAATATGCCTGTAGCCCACTTGTGGGAGGGGGTTAAAAATTCTTGCAATACTAGTTAAAAATGGCGCAGACATTGGACAATGATAAAACTTACTAATACGCTTGTGCCTACTGCCCGTTTTTTCACACACTATCAAATGGTGTATATTAAAAAGGCTATGCTTTCAGCTGCTTTCGGAAGATTTGTGCCAAAACTAAAGTATAATTTTCACTTTAGGCTTTAGAAGTGACTTACTGTCTGCAAAAATCTCATCCATTTGTACGAATGCATACACGCTGCTGCTAAATTGTCACTTCTCTTCCAAGTGCTAATTCCCATTCTTTACACAATTTTACTGGCATGAGAACACATTCTACGACCAAATTCACTAACAAAAAATTAGATTTTAAATTTGCTTTAAATCTGCAAAGTGTGTGTACAGAACCGAACTGAACAACTAGTTTTTAATGAAAAATACATCAGATGCGTGCCTCTTTTCCAAGCAATTCACAGGGAGAGATGTCTTGACTCGTTCGTGAATTTTGTCACAAATGTGTTGCTCACCACCGTAGCTCTCAACAGCCCTGAAAGTAAAAGTAGCAAAACTTTTGCCATTCATGTTTCTTACTTGTAGAAATATACCATTGCTGTAATTTTCACTTGCCTCAATCATTAGTTTCACATGTGGTTCCTGCATCAATACACACTTGAATCACCAATTTAGGAGATTTATTCCTGCATTTAAATGTACAGGGAGTGCAGAATTATTAGGCAAGTTGTATTTTTGAGGATTAATTTTATTATTGAACAACAACCATGTTCTCAATGAACACAAAAAACTCATTAATATCAAAGCTGAATATTTTTGGAAGTTTTAGTTTTTAGTTTTTAGTTTTAGCTATTTTAGGGGGATATCTGTGTGTGCAGGTGACTATTACTGTGCATAATTATTAGGCACCTTAACAAAAAACAAATTTATACCCATTTCAATTATTTATTTTTACCAGTGAAACCAATATAACATCTCAACATTCACAAATATACATTTGTGACATTCAAAAACCAAACAAAAACAAATCAGTGACCAATATAGCCACCTTTCTTTGCAAGGACACTCAAAAGCCTGCCATCCATGGATTCTGTCAGTGTTTTGATCTGTTCACCATCAACATTGCGTGCAGCAGCAACCACAGCCTCCCAGACACTGTTCAGAGAGGTGTACTGTTTTCCCTCCTTGTAAATCGCACATTTGATGACGGACCACAGGTTCTCAATGGGGTTCAGATCAGGAGAACAAGGAGGCCATATCATTAGATTTTCTTCTTTTATACCCTTTCTTGCCAGCCACGCTGTGAAGTACTTGGACGCGTGTGATGGATCATTGTCCTGCATGAAAATCATGTTTTTCTTGAAGGATGTAGACTTCTTCCTGTACCACTGCTTGAAGAAGGTGTCTTCCAGAAACTGGCAGTAGGACTGGGAGTTGAGCTTGACTCCATCCTCAACCCGAAAAGGCCCCACAAGCTCATCTTTGATGATACCAGCCCAAACCAGTATTCCACCTCCACCTTGCTGGCGTCTGAGTCGGACTGGAGCTCTCTGCCCTTTACCAATCCAGCCACGGGCCCATCCATCTGGCCCATCAAGACTCACTCTCATTTCATCAGTCCATAAAACCTTAGAAAAATCAGTCTTGAGATATTTCTTGGCCCAGTCTTGACGTTTCAGCTTGTGTGTCTTGTTCAGTGGTGGTCGACTTTCTGCCTTTCTTACCTTGGCCATGTCTCTGAGTATTGCACACCTTGTGCTTTTGGGCACTCCAGTGATGTTGCAGCTCTGAAATATGGCCAAACTGGTGGCAAGTGGCATCTTGGCAGCTGCACGCTTGACTTTTCTCAGTTCACGGGCAGTTATTTTGCGCCTTGGTTTTTCCACACGCTTCTTGCGACCCTGTTGACTATTTTGAATGAAACGCTTGATTGTTCGATGATCACGCTTCAGAAGCTTGGCTATTTTAAGACTTCTGCATCCCTCTGCAATATATCTCACTATTTTTGACTTTTCTGAGCCTGTCAAGTCCTTCTTTTGACCCATTTTGCCAAAGGAAAGGAAGTTGCCTAATAATTATGCACACCTGATATAGGGTGTTGATGTCATTAGACCACACCCCTTCTCATTACAGAGATGCACATCACCTAATATGCTTAATTGGTAGTAGGCTTTCCAGCCTATACAGCTTGGAGTAAGACAACATGCATAACGAGGATGATGTGGTCAAAATACTCATTTGCCTAATAATTCTGCACTCCCTGTAGTTATCACTCCCACAACTTTTACTGTGTATGGCCCAATGCTTACTTGGATAACAAACCACATATGTGATGGTGTTAAGCTGGTCCAGCTGGTATCCCAGCATGGCTATAAGGTATTCTGGTTTTAGGCTTTTTTTTTTTTTTTTTCTCCAACAAGCCATGCTGGGACTAGCTAAATACCAGCTTAGCCAGGTTGGTAGACAGCTACACATACACACACACACCTAAGCTAACCCAAGGCTTCAGCAGACATATGGATGTGGATTTTTGCTCCTGCTCCAAGTTAAATTTAGATCCCTAATGAGGTCCTACATTACTTGTGCACACTTTGAAGTCAAAGCAAAGATGATTTTGTTTTCATTCATTGTAAGTCCAGACATTTACAAGTAAGATTTTGATACAGAAATATTGGTGTTAATTTGTAAAAATCGACAGGATCTCAGTGTGAATGGAATGGAGGACAGCACTAATGACATAGCAAATCTGCTGGGAATGCTGGATCCCTGGTACGAGCGCAACACTCGGAGTCTGCTGGACCTGCCTGTAAATGTGGTGTGCCAGGTGTGTCTCACTTCCACATAAACTCATTCACATGAACAGAGAATACATTCATATCCAAATAATCATTAAGAAGAACAAACATAAGTAAACCTTTCATTTTATGGCAAGCCATATTTGGCAGGGTCACACACGCACACAAAAAAAACACATCCCATAAAACCACTCATATGAGGAACTTGCGTGTGTGAAAGTGTGCTTTGAATTGTTTTGATTATCACCATGGCCAAAAAACATCTGATCAAATGACTGACAAACAATATATATTTACATCAAATGTTCTTGCCTTAACAGCAGACATCGAAGATTGAGTCCGACTTGTCCGAGGGCGCTGCTGACGAGCGTTTACCGATATTTGCTGACCTGGTGCTCTATTACTGCCGCCATGCCGCCCGCCCTGCCCTCATTCAGCTCTATCAAGCAGAGGTGAATAAAAACATGCCATTTCCTCATTCTGTGGTAGTTTCGAACATAGACTTTAAAGTTGTGCCATAAAAGTTATAGTTGTTCGTTATAAATCTATTATTATACCCTGTCAGGCAATATGTGGAGCATCTTTCTGCAATGGGTTTTGTGTTTAAAAAAGTATACATTCATTCAAATGTGTTAGTTTCACTGCAGAATTTGTTACAGACATGCTCTATGCCATCTATATACATTTTGTTTTTTAGATGTTTCTTGTTGTTAACTACAGTATTTCTTTCATTTTTTCTGGACTATTTTGTAAGTTGTCTTGCATCTTATATGACCATAATGCAATCCAAAGGTTTCACAAAAGTTTCATTCTTATTCTTGACTATAGTTGACACTAGCTGGAGGAGAGAGACGGACTGAAGTGTTTATTCATTCTTTGGAGCTGGGCCACACAGCTGGTACAAGAGCCATCAAGGCCATGGGTGAGTGTGAACTAACATCATATCAGTTCAGATCTTTGTATCTATGAATGGCCAATTTCATACTTTTTGATGATGTTTACTTATTATGCTTTCCCATCAGAAACGTTTTTCTCCCTATGGTAAATTAAAGCAATCACCAGGACAATATTCCTTTCTAAGCTCATATACACAGATAAGCCAAAATATTATGACCACCTGCCTAATGTTATTGGTCCTCTACATGCTGCCAAAACTGCAGCGACCCGCCAAGGCTCTACAAGACCCCTGTAGGTGTCCTGTGTTATCTGGCACCAAGACATTAGCAACAGATCCTTCAAATCCTGTAGGTTGTGAGGTGGAGCCACCATGGATTGAACTTGTTGGTCCAACACATCCCACAGATGATCAATTGGATTGAGATCGGGGAACACATTGAACACACATTTGAAGGGGCGTGCCTTGTCTGCAACAATGTTTAGATTGGTGGCATGTGTCAAATTTATGTCCACATGAACGGCCAGACACATGGTTTCCCAGCAGAACATTGCCCGCCACATCACACTCCCTCCACCGGCTTGTAGTCATCCCACAGTCCATCCTGGTGCCATTACCTCCCCAGGTAAATGGTGCACACATACACGGCTGTCCACATGATTATGTAAAAGAAAATGGGACTCATCGGACCAGACAACATTCTTCCACTGCTCTAAGGTTCAATTTTGTAGCTGATTGGTCTCCAGCTACACAGCCCCGTGCTCAGAGTGCGTTGCATTGTGTGTTGTGACACATTCCTCCCATAGTCATCATTACAATTTTGTGACTTGTTCTACAGTAGACCTTCTCACCTTTGTTGTCCTGCATTGATGAACTTTGGGGGGCGCCCAACACCCTGTCACCGGTTTGTGGTCCACTGTTGGTAGATTCTCACCACTACTGACCAGGAGCAACCCACAAGCCTTGCCGTTTCATAGATATTCTGACCCAGTCGCCTTGCCATAACTATTTGGCCCTTACCAAAGTCCCTCAGATCTTTTTTCCTGCCCATTTCTCCTTCATCCAACACATTAATAACAAGGATTAATGTGTTTGATTACCTTCTAATCTACCTAGTCCTTAATATGTGGCCTTGCTAGGAGATGATCAATGATCGTTACATAACCTGTGACTGGTCATATTTTGGCTCATTAGTGTACATGCTCACTATTTACACTGTTTGCTCCTGTTTCTTTGCTATCTAGCAACCCTGTAAATTCACTCTTCCATAATTCTGTCTGCATATCGAGGTCAAAGTGGTGCATGACATTGTGTTCAATCACTGACACAATTCATGCGAAATGGCTTTTAGTGTGTCTCTCTTCATGTTATCACTATGCAGCGTGTGTTTTCTGTATAATTAGTTGATTGGTAGAACCAGATCTTCACTTCTCAGAAGTGAAGTTATTTTGGAGCAACAGAAGCAGCTTTAAATTCAGACTAATCAAAAATGTTTATACGTCATTAAAAAAAAGGAAGAAGAACTTTTCAGATCCTGTTATAATAGCTGTATTGTGTTCTACTGTAGTCAAGGTGACTAACTTGATTTCTTTTGTAAAGAATCAAATCTTTTTATTATTTTTCAGGTGCTGCCAGTAAGAGATTTGGTATTGATGGAGACCGTGAGGCTGTTCCCTTGTCACTGGAAGTGAATTACAACAGAGTAAGATGAACGATTCCAGTGTCTTGATTAGTTTTTTTTAATGATGATCAATTTTACTTTTTAATGTAAGTAATCCAATTTTCATTCATCCTCTCTCTTTTTTGTCTTTACATTCAGATACATATCAGTGGTAGAAGTCAGAAGACGATGTCAGAGAAGTCCTGCACCTCCATAAACCTGCTAAAAGCCTGCAGGAATCCAGAGGAACTAGGTAGAAAATAACATTGATCTCATTATAGACAAAACTTTTAAAAAATTATTTTATTTAGGAATGATACTTGTTTAAATTAAAATTTAATGAAATGATGAATGATATGAATTGATATGCTTATGGATGGTAAAATCCAACTCAGTGCAACACTCAAGATTCCGGAATTAAAAATACCATTTTCTCCATAGGGAATTAATTTTTAAGGATAACTTATAAACCTTTAAAGACAAGACCTACTTTGAGCTATGAGGTTGTTTATCAATTGTATATACTTTTGCTGAACCCATCAATTATTTTAACTTATGTTTTAAATATACATTGTGATTTGCAGTGCTTAATGGGATTGTAATTCTTCACATGATCTCATATATGGATATTTGCTTGTACTTCATTCAAATGCAGCATAGATAGTCTTTTTTTCTGCAATTTTGATTGCTAGTGCATGCAAATCTAAATCAGCCAAGTCACAAGTACTTCATTCATTTCTTTTTCTAAAGATTCTAAAATGGAGTGCCTTCATTTGACAATGACAGAAGTGCTGAAGAGACAAAACTCTAAATCAAAGAAAGGCTACAATCAGGTGAGCAGGAAGGAAGTATGGGAGAAAACTGAGCTGCGGTTTAAACAGCCTGAAACAAACTTAGTGCAAACACCTACAGTTACTTCTCTCATGTGGTTTTTGCAGCGATGTATAGCAGTCGACAAACAACAACATTTTTTTACCAAGAGCAAACATTTTGGTTTTAATGTACTTGTTTCTGTGTCAGTTTACACGACATGACTCTTGTTTATACACGTTTGTGTTTTTGGTGTCAGTCGTACTTTCGTTTTTACAGTGCCAGTGGTTACTCTTTGGTTCACTTACACCACACACTGTCTGTACTTCATCTTGTTTTGTTATCATTTGAAAAGAAAATATACTGTTTGAAATAAATGAAGGATAGAGAATACTGAGTATGAAAATACGCACATCCCCTTTTGCAGGACCAATTAACAATGCTCTTTTTTTTTTTTACTTTAATAGGGTAAGCTAAAATGTTTATGAATTTGAAAGTTGTCCAGTCGATTCTTGTTACAGTATTTTAATTTTTTATTTAGATAACATTTCTGATAAAATGTTGTTTGTATTCCAGCAACTGACCACCACGCAAGTAAAAGTGGACAAGGTTCAGGTTAGCGGAACTCCCAACACCACCTTTGCAGTTTGTCTGGACCAAGATGAGAAGAAAATTTTACAGAGTGTGACCAGGTACAGTTTGATTTGGTTGACTTTTTATGCTCAAATTTGGCTAAAAAGAAAATATATTTATTTCCTTCCCAGTAGTGGTCGACAAGTTTTTACACCTGTTCCCTGTGAATCAAACACATGCCTTTTATTTATATATATATATATATAAGTTATATACACACCAAGGATGCATTACATTGATTAAAAGTTATATAAAGTACTAACTTTACTTTACTTACTAATTTAAAAAAAAAAAATTAAATGTCTTTTCTTTTGAAAAGACTCAAATTCAAGACTCCTGCAAAACAGCGTATCACGGTTTACACAAAAATAGTAAGCAGCACATCCAATTTCATCATTGATAATAAGAAACATTTCTTGAGCACCAAATCAAATCAGCATATTTGAATTATTTTCGGAAGACCCATGACATTGAAGACTGAAATAATGGCTGGAGAATATTCAGCTTTGCTATCTTAAATTACATTTAAAAATATATTAATATGGTAAACAGTTATTTTAAACTGTAATGATATTTCACAATATAAGTATTTTATTCTTAATTTTGTTTCGACATTCTTTGTATTAAGCCAGCAGGAAAAAAAAATAATCAAGGAACAAAACCACAAAATGTCGAAGGCGGAAACTAGCATATGTCACTGACAGTGAGTCAGTGACCATCACTGTTTGTCGCAAAGAAAACAACAATTCCATTGTCATAGAGACACTAAAAATGTTTGTAATAAAAATAGTTTTGTGGCCAACAACAGTAGGGCTGCAACTAACGATTATTTTGATAATCGATTAGTTGGCCGATTATTTTTCCGATTAATCGGATAAAAATCCTAATTTTCTTTTTTTATTATTTTATTGACAAAAAACACATTATTGCACATCCTGCCCAATGTTCTTCAAACAAATGTGCCAAATGAATGTTATGAATACATACAGTGCTTAATGTCTTAGACTACCCGTCACAGAAAAGAAAACACAAATATTTTAGGGATCTGACAAAAAGTCATTATTAACACAATGTCCAAAAAAACTTTATATTTTGTTTGGCCTCCTTTGGCTTTGATAACAGCTTGCATTCTTGCTGGCATTGATTTCATATACTTTTCCATAGTCATTTATCTTTTCCACAATCATTTATCATTCCACACAGTTATTGACTGTAATTGGGCATCTGAAAAAAGATGCCCAATTTTCTGTCTTTCTTGTAAAACAGTAAATTTGAAAATTCATGACGACAATATTTATATTTTAGCATTAGAAATACTACTGTGACTAAACAGCTTACACATTCCGATGTATTAACCATTACAGAAAAATAAAAATGATTTTGGTAATCACCAGTACCATTAGTTCAGGTGGCAGTGGTCTAATAAATTTAAGCACTGTATATAGTGAATATAGTTTAAATCTCTACATTAAAAAATAAGATAATAAAGAAAATCAAAAACACAAACTCAGTGTTAACCAACAGCCAAGAGAAATGTTCAGCAGGAACACACACATAACCTCTTACTGTCATTTCTTTATCCTGTAAATAATAGAAACGTCTTACATTTATTCAGTTACATGCTGTTATCTTGCTGTTACAGTTACTACTCCCATGAATTCCTGAATGACATTCTGATATTTAAACCTAAACTGAACTGTCAACAACAGATATTTCAGCAAAATGAATATTTTTGTGCTGAACATTAATTGTCTCCCTCTCTCCGCGTTCCGTTTGTCTGACGCGGGTGCGCGCGCTGGCGCTCATTCAGTAATGTAAAGTTTGAAGTTTAACGCAGACTGTCAGGACAAACCTTTATGCAAAACGTAAATCCTCGCGTGAATTTGAAACATGTACTGATAAGGTTATAGCCGTTGAATGAACGTTTTGCGCTGAGGACGCGCGCGCATCTGTCAAGCGCCTGACAGGGTAAGCCATGCTAAACACAGAGCTAATGCATTAGCTTGAAGCTTCAAATAAAGAGTTCTCATGTTTTGGGCAGTTTGGATCACGCACCTTTCCCGCAGCAGCTCACTCTGTTTCCTCCACTGTTTTTAAATGCATTTTGTCCATAGAAATGCGTTATTCAGTGCTGTAATTTGACAAGACTGGCGAATGTTTTGTGTGCACGTGGGTAGACCCGACTAATCGATTATGACAATCGTTGTCGATGATTTTCATTATCGATTATTATCGATTTTATCGATTAATTGTTGCAGCCCTAAACAACAGGTAAACTTTTTCAATGCATCTGCCATTGGCAGTTGCTTTTTGGACCCTGTATTACTGTTTGAATGTAAACTCTATTGAGCACTTATATGTTAAAAAAACCCAAAATGATTTTTTCTTTGCAGGTGTGAAGTATCAGTTTGTTATAAGCCAGATAGTTCAACTGATTGGACGAAAGGAAGGGTGTTCTCATCTCAGACCCAGCCTCTGCAGCCAACCTTCTGCTCTCTTCTTTGCCTCCCTATTGCCACTTTCAGTGGACCTCAGCCTTGAACCCAGAGATCAGGCTTAAACCCCAAACTGCAGCCTAAAAAGCTTTAAGTCCGGTTAAACCATTCATACCAGTTTTTTACTTTCAGTTTGAAACTGCAGTTTTGCATATTGACTCTCAGGGCAAAAGTTAAGATACACTTTTGGGTAAAAGTGCTCTTTTGTTACATTATATGTGCGTCATGTCTATATGTACATGTGGGGTTGGTTGGTTGGTTTGTTCAAACTTCTGATATTAGGATAATCAGATAAGAAGTTGTTGGTTTTCCTAAGGGTACATCCTACTGAATATAATTCAGTAGACAAACTGAAACCGTTTTTGTGGACTTATGACTAACATTTGAATCAGGTTATGAGCCAAAATCCAAGTCATCCTTAACCAAGGTTTGGTAGGAATGTGATGTTATTACTGGATTGATCTGGAACTTGGCCTGTCCTGGCTTTTATACAACCAGCATGGATTTCTAACTACCAGAATACTCTTGTTAATGAACATATTAACCAGCATCCAAATTAGCACTGTGGACAATTTAATGATGTGTTTGTATATATGACGTAATTATTTTATGTAGTTATAATTAAAATTCTCAGGAAATATATATGTTCCTTTACAATTTTTCCTTTTTAATTGTTTATTTAAACCCATTTTGGTCTGGTCAGAGAATTGAGACAGTGGTGTCTTAGGTTTTAGTCCTTAAAAATCTAATGTGTTCAGTGATTATCTCTTCATATACTTATCTATCCTCTCTGCTGTATTTTTGGTGTTATGACTTTATCCAGTCTGGTTTGAATACCCCTTATTGTAGTTGGGTCGGTTGGCCAACAGAGGTCCTTATAAACCAATTGTTGTGTTCTACCCTGTGGCCGCTGGAGGCTGAACAGTCGTGAATAAAAACAAAGATCTTTCTTTCTTTCTTTCTCCTTCTTTCTTTCTCTTTCTTTCTTTCTTTCTTTCTTTTTCTTTCTTTCTTTCTTTCTTTGAAACCATGTGTAACAAAAATGCTATAACTGTCAAAACAATCATTTTGTCCTCTGATTGTTTTATAAACACTTAAAATTGTATATATTTTAGCAAGGTTATCAAGCAGAGTTGTACAATGTACATATGTATGTGTTTTTATGAAAAAAAAAATATATATATATATATCATTTTGAGGGATTTTACTCACTCTCAGGGCCGACTGTTTTTAAATGATGTCCCTATATCATTGTTTATTAAACTTTGTAGATGCATTCCATTTGTGATCATACTACAATTCATTTTGTTGTGACAACCTGTTGGAAAGAGCGTTGTGGTACAGACCAGTGCTACTGAAATGTACACTGTTATGCAAAATGTCTTTTTAAATTATTTTTTGAACCTAGCATCTCAAAGAGCTAAAGCGGTACTTTCCATGTGACATGTATATTCATAAGGTGTATTCAATGTCTTTATATTTGTACACTGTAACATGTCAAATTAAAACTATATTAAATTAAAACCCCTTTCAAATTAAATTACTACTCACAAAATTACAAGTCACACAAGTAAATGTGTTTATGAATACATAATGACTAACTAACAATGATTTTATTGGTAATTGTCATGAGTCTGTCCTAATCACATAGTATTAATGTTTTATGCATTATGTGGAGGTGATTTTTAATGTGACTGTCAAGACATTGTACATAGATGTTAAATGCTTGATTTTGGTTTTTCAACTGCCCTACAGTTTGTAGAGGCCTTCGTATGATCAAATGTCAGGTTAATAACTAAACAATGACACCTCTGTCTATTAGTCTTTCATGTTCCTTGAGAAGGGCAGTTTTGCACAGGGTGTTTTTGAACTGTTAGCCTGTTCAAGATGTTATCAAAGATTGTAAAAAATGTCACAAGATGACTGGCTATGAAAAAAACAAGAAAAAAAACACTCATTAAGTAAAAGCTTGAATGTGCAAATAAAATTGTCAGTTAAATATTCCTAATATTTCAATAAGATCATTCTTAAAAGATTTGTTATGGGGTCAGCTCTGGATGCCTGTGTTCATTTATTAATATTAAGCATTTCACACATTTCTGAGCTGCTCACTCATCTAGCTATCAGCATGTCTATTTCTATGCTAAAAAATAGCATAGTAATAGTACATTGGGACATCTCACAAAACCTGTAAATAACATGTAAGGGTCATATAGCACTCCAAAATCAAAAAGGAAATTAAGTTTTGCTTGTTTTTGCATGTCTGTTTTGTGATTTTGTTTCAAGTTTGTTTGCATATCTTTTATTTTGAAATTCTCATTGTCATGGTTCCTGTTTGTCATGTGATTCCTATCCCTCATGTGAGTATGTGCAAATACCAGTCAGAAGTGAGCATCCCTATGCCCTACTCACTTCAAAGGGCAGAGCCTTTGAAGTGGGCACTTTGGAGGGAGCAACGCACTTGTGTGTAATAATGAAGCCATTTGGAACGCACTTGGTGAAGGGAGTGATGAAAGACAATATAATTCCATGTTTTTTTAAACTAAATACGAAATGCATGACGAAGTCTCCTGCCATATCTGGATTTAAAATCGTGAGGATTCGCCACCCTTGGTCACATGACCATAAACGATTAAATTACTTCCTTGAAGTGACCACATGTTCCCCTCGCTTGTGGACTTGTGAAAGGGCCCTTCATGAAGGTATTCAGGTGTTTACTTTCATTTGGAATGCCCCTACAAATGGCCCCTTCCCGAAGTGCCCTTCAAGGGTGCAAAAACACATTTGGAAATCGACCAATGTCTTAGCTTCCCAGTCTCATGTCTTATTGGTGCGTTTACGCCATGTTGAAATTACCATAATTTGCAGCCATATCAGGTTAATATTTCTCACAACTCATTGTAAGTAAAACATGGTAGATGTGTGCAAACCACTGTTAAGTATAGGGGTTTAGATATGTATTTAATGTTATATTGATCTTATATTTCATCTGCAACAATGTGAACTTTTTTATAAAGATCAGTCAGGCCAATAATTTTTAAATGCATCATTATGCATTAATATGAGGAGAGATCATTGCATGAAAGACCCACGACTTTCAGAACTCAGTGCTACTGCAATTTTCTCTGATATGGTTGGAAACTAAATAAAATGAAATGTGGAGCATGTTAACTGTGACAAGATGATTGACAGCTACAGGCATCCTGCCACCGTAAACTGGCCTAAGTGACAGAGAGTAACTGTAAAAGACCCTATTTTATGACATGACAGTATGTCCCAAAGCTTGTCTACGGTTCTTCTACATGCTCAAAAGTACTTTTTCTTCACAAAAAGAGTACATACTTTTTGGGTGTAGTATAAGTAGGCGAATTGGGATGCAGCATAAGGCTGCAGGCAGGTGAGTATTTTTCAGGGTTGGAGCTAAACTCTGCAGGATAACGGCATTGCCTATCCCTGTCGCAAGTTGTAAGAGATTGCTTATCCTGTGATGCATGCAAAACCAAACAATGAAAGGGTTAAATTCTAAACCATCAAGAGTGTAAAATCTCTTTGGTCATACAGGATGTGCCCTGAAGCTGTCACTGCAAAAAAGACTTTTCCACCAACTATTAAATACAATTTCAGTGTGTTCAATACTTTTTCTCCGTAACATTTCTCTTTATTACACATAAATTTTTAATGGATTGTAGTATAATGATTTCCTTATTTGTATTGATTTTTTGAGCTATACTAACATCTGGTGAAAATTTTTTGTGAATTGCTGCATTGTAACTTTGTATAATAATAATAAAAAAAAACATTAACGTATTTGTTATGGATGGAGACTCACACAGATTGAAATAAACAGAGATAGTTTTTATTTGCAGCACAATTAGATGATGATGAGAGGAATGATAATAACTCAGTCTCTTTCTCTTTGTTATATTGCAGCCATTTGCTAAAATCATTTAAGTTCATTTTTTTCCTCATTAATGTACACACAGCACCCCATATTGACAGAAAAACACAGAATTGTTGATGTTTTTGCAGATTTATTAAAAAAGAAAAACTGAAATATCACAAGTATTGTGATTAGGAGTAATGCTCCTAAGTATTCAGACCCTTTGCTGTGACACTCATATATTTAACTCAGGTGCTGTCCATTTCTTCTGATCATCCTTGAGATGGTTCTACACCTTCATTTGAATCCAGCTGTGTTTGATTGGACTTGGTTAGGAAAGCCACACACCTGTCTATATAAGACCTCACAGCTCACAGTGCATGTCAGAACAAATCAGAATCATGAGGTCAAAGGAACTGCCTGAAGAGCTCATAGACAGAATTGTGGCTTGGCACAGATCTGGCCATGGTTACAAATAAATTTCTGCTGCACTTAAGGTTCCTAAGAGCAAAGTGGCCTCCATAATCCTTAAATGGAAGACATTTGGGACGACCAGAACCCTTCCTAGAGCTGGTCGTCCGGCCAAACTGAGCTATTGGGGGAGAAGAGCCTTGGTGAGAGAGGTAAAAAAGAACCCAAAGATCACTGTGACTGAGCTCCAGAGATGCAGTCGGGAGATGGGAGAAAGTTGTAGAAAGTCAACCATCACTGCAGCCCTCCACCAGTCAGGTCTTTATGGCAGAGTGGCCCGACGGAAGCCTCTCCTCAGTGCAAGACACATGAAAGCCCGCGTGGAGTTTGCTAAAAAAAAAAACACCTGAAGGATTCCAAGATGGTGAGAAATAAGATTCTCTGGTCTGGTGAGACCAAGATAGAACTTTTTAGCCTTAATTCCAAGCGGTATGTGTGGAGAAACGAGGCACTGCTCATCGCCTGTCCAATACAGTCCCAACAGTGAAGCATGGTGATGGCAGCATCATGCTCTGGGGATGTTTTTCAGCTGCAGGGACAGGATGACTGGTTGTAATTGAGGGAAAGATGAATGCGGCCAAGTATAGGGATATCCTGGATGAAAACCTTCTCCAGAGTGCTCAGGACCTCAGACTGGGCCGAAGGTTTACCTTCCAACAAGACAATGACCCTAAGCACACAGCTAAAATAATGAAGGAGTGGCTTCACAACAACTCTGTGACTGTTCTTGAATGGCCCAGCCAGAGCCCTGACTTAAATCCAATTGAGCATCTCTGCAGAGACCTAAAAATAGCTGTCCACCAACGTTTACCATCCATCCTGACAGAAGGAGGAATGGCAGAGGATCCCCAAATCCAGGTGTGAAAAACTTGTTGCATCTTTCCCAAAAAGACTCATGGCTATATAAGATCAAAAGGGTGCTTCTACTAAATACTGAGCAAATGGTTTGAATACTTAGGACCATGTGATATTTCAGTTTTTCTTTTTTAATAAATCTGCAAAAATGTCAACAATTCTTTGTTTTTCTGTCAGTATGGGGTGCTATGTGAAAAAAATGAACTTAAATGATTTTAGCAAATGGCTATATATATATATGATATATATATATACATATATACATATATATATATATATATATATATATATATATATATATCCAAATGCAATAGCTAATAATAGTAATTAATTATATCTGAAAGCTTTTCTCAACCCTGTTTAAATCTAGCCAACTAGTGATTATACTGTGTATTACGTTTTGCATTTATTTCTTTTAACCAGATAGCACAAAATCTGCATATTTTTAACTTCCATGTAATGCATTAACTATATAAAAAACTTTTTTTTCACATTTTATCTGTATTATTTTACGGAAATAAATGGTGTATAATTTATTATTTACAAGAAATGAGACTCCATATTTCATTATTGTCATTAATTTAATCCCTTGCCATGGCAACACTGTTTAAGATGTCCAATTCCCGTTCACAATTTAGTATCTTAAATATATTGGCATCATGTTCAAAAAGTTTGGTGTGAATCATATGATGGCCTTTGGAGCAGTAGTTAAAAATTCAGAGCTTGATTGAAAATCCCAATTCAAGCAAAAATAGCTGACTTCCTGTTGATTAGAGCTAATGACTGTAAATTAGAAAGTTGTCTGGTTTGATGAGTACATTTTTTGCCATGACAACAGTATTCAAGATATCAAGAATCCTTTCACAGGTGTACATCTGCGGTGTCTTGGCATTATTCTGATGAAGATCGAAGCAAATTGGGTAAAAATAAGAGGGCAATTTTAAAGCATTTTGACAGACTTCAAAATTCAAAAGTGCCTGAAAGTTCGAAAAAAAAATTACCTAAGGAAAACAATAAAGGGTTCACGTCTTTGTAGAACTCGTAATTATTACAGCTTGTAAGATGAGACTCTTCTGAGAGCTCCTTGTACCCCGTGACTGCTGCATCACCCTACAGATTGATAGTGTCACCATAGAAATGTATAATTCCCAGTGTAAGGACTTGAACAGCTCTGAATACAACGTCATTTGTTGTCATCTCAAGCCTAAGGTTACTATGACAGGGCGTGAATGCAGTATATGTTCTGATTAGTTCATTGTGTCAATTCCTTTCAGGTTTGTCTTGTATAGTTATTAGTCTTGGTGTATGAACAGCCATGTTCCCAGTCCTTTGCCAACTTTTTTTTGTGTGACTGCAGTTTGTCAGATTGTTTCATGTTCATGTTCATTAACATGAAACAAGGTCTTTGTTTATTTGCAAATGTTTAATTGAAATAAACTGGTTCAGTTCAGCTTGCCTTTAGTGAACTCTCGTTACAGAAAGCTAGACCTGAATATGAACCCAGCAGGTTGTCTGTTTTGCCTTTGTGAAGGTAACCAGAAGGTAACCTGATCTTCTGGTCCAAGTTTGTTCATTTGTCATATGACAAAGGCATAGGCTTTATACAGGAAAATGATAAGATTTGGGTTTTTTGTTTGATTGTTTGGAAAAACATGTTACAAGACATGGAAGAATAAAAAACAAAAAACAAAACAAAAAAAAAAAACACCTTATTTTCACATATTTTCCATTGTTGCAGCACTTCTCTTCCCTGTAACGCTCACTAAGTGGTCGCCTGAATCATTGTGTTGTGGTTGGTCAGTTCTCACTCCTCTTACTATAAACCTGTTAGAGCAAGGGTGGAAAAAACAGTGGGCCTGTTCCAGTACCAACGTTTGTGGTCTTTGCTGATCACTTGTCTACTTACATGACGTATTTCCTGTATTTGGTGTTCCTGTAAGTGTTCAAGTGGGCGCAAAGGCGGCAAATGTGCATATAACGTTTGTTAACATAGTTTTATTATTATTATTATTATTATACACATTTTTATTTTTATTTACAGTACTCTTTAAAATAAACTTTCAAATGTATGTGCAGTCCTATGTGACACAGTTTAACTGTGGTGCTTCTAATTCGGTGATAAAAAGCAGCTCTAAATGTTTTACAAAATACACACTCATCTCTGCTCCAATAAAATTTCCAACACTTTGGTTTACTATCAAGGTCACATTTATCGCATTTATTTGTTACAGTGCCTGCCACAATACATATCGTTTCAAAGCAGCTTTACAGAAAATGCATGTTTCTACAATATAGAGTAATTTGTTATCAGTGGTGACTGTGTCCAAGTACTGTTCATATGTCACAACAGTTCAAACAAAATACAAATCATGCAGTTAGCTGTCATGTATTCATTTAGGCAGAGTTTAGGAGCCAAATGTGAAAATGCTCTCCCTCCTTTAGTGGACTTAGATGTTCTAGGTTCTTCCAAAAGTCCAGAGTTTTGCGACCTTAAAGAGTGTGATGGATTGTAAGGCAATAGAGGATCAGTTAAATACACAGAAGCTGAAACATTATATTATACCTTATAGGCCCGTAGCAGTAGGATTAGTGGCTCGAAATATCGTTTTAATGTTAATATTTTTACTAAAATTGTCATTTTCTTACACATTCCTGTCCATTATGTTTTATTCTTTTAGCATTCTGTATAAAATGGTTTAGGTTTGGGATGGAGTTTAGGGATATGACAATTATCTACAAAATGATAAAAGGGAAATTATACATGTCTTTATGACAAAGTCATAAAGCAAGTATTTAGTAAGTATTTTTATGTTTTACTGCCATAAATGAATTAATATTGTATGTTTCATCACCGTCCTAAATGTACAAAAATGCACGTTTTGTGTATTTGGAAGTTACGTATTTATACGTATGAACAATGAGACCAGTTCATTTATATTTGTCTGTTAAAAAGTTGTAGTTTTAGTGATATTGTAGAGTAGGAAACTTCGTTCATGAATCATTTCACTGGAATGGGGAACCTAGACTGATTTTCTTGCTACAAGTTACACAGAGTGGTCTCATTCCTGCTCATGCAACACACCCCTCTTCAGGAAGAAACAATATTTAAATGTAGGTTGTTGTTTTTTTCTGTGTGTGATCAAATAATAACAACATTAATGCTAAAATAATATCCAGTAGTCTCCTCCATGTTTTCAGCCAGTGTTTCCGGGCCTGCATTACTGGTGTGGAAGACGGCAATGAGTGATTACAAAAGCAGGATATTAGGAGGCAGTTTTGCCAAAGCCTTGCAAAGTTAATTTATGATCTTGTTGTGAAGATGTTATGATATCTGAAATCTGATAAAATCATAAACTGTTGTTCATGTTTCTAATCACATCTGAAGATACTGGTAGAAGAGAATGAGGAGAGTGAGGGCAGCAATGTTGGTTTTGTGATTTATTGACCTACTTCATTCCAGCTGCCTGTGGTTTTTTTCCCTGTTCAGTTCAGGTATGTCTGTGTCAGTTTTAGTCTGCCCAACGGCATTCTTGGGCCACCAGAAACCAACTTCTCTTTGAGCATAAGATTACTATATATAAAAATAGATTTTGATATGTTACAGAGTCCTTGTTAAACCTGATACATAATGGAATATATCTCAGTATATAGTCTGGTACTTTTAGTGCTTAATTATCTGTTTAAATGAAGATTATTTTTGCAAACCCTGTTTGCTTAACTGCATACCAATAACTGTCATGTTTACTGATACTGTGATTCATATATCCTTTCTTATATAAGCTGCTATTCATCCACAGTGACGTGTTCAGAGATCTGCTATAATACTGAATGTTGCTTCAATTATTTGACCTCTACAAAAAATTACTTAAAACGCAAGCTGAACGGACACATTTTCCACTATATAATATAAAATGAGATAATTTGGGAAATGTCTGTTTTTTTCTCCTCCAGGCTTTTATTCATATATAAACTTTGAACAGTGCACATACATACAGTACAGTACATCAAATATGGTAAAGAGAAGTTAATCAAGTATTTCATGAGTTCACACTTACAAATAATCAGAGTAATAGTGTATGCATATTTGGTGTGCTGTCCAAGAGGAGGGCTCCAAGCTTGGAATTTGGCCCAGAATTACTCCTCCTCTCGTGCTGATTGGATAGATCATTTGAACATGTTCCTCCTTAACTTTGTTATTAATCATTTTGAGCCATTTTTACAATGTCTTTTTGTACTTATAGATGCTTGAAGGTTTTGGTTGCGTGGAAATGTCCATGGATGGACAAAAATGATGAGAGAATATTTAAAATATCTTCATTTGTATTCCAAAGATCAACGGAAATCTTATAGGTTTGGAATAAAATGGGGGAGTAAATAATGATATAATTTTAAAGGTAAACTATCCTTTTATGATTAACTGCATCAGACCATAAGCATGCTGAAGTATTATTCTAAATGACAGAAATTTTAATCAAACAAGTTTTTTTTTTGCTAAGGTCGTTCTGTAACAGCAAATTCCTTGTCACTATGTCCTCTACTATATGATCTCAGACAATAGGTGACTTCAATATTGGGCGAGTGACCCATTTCACACTTTCCTCGGGGACCTTGTCTTTTGGCAGGTTTACTAAACGTTCATGTCAGTGCATAAATCTGCCTTTGGCACCGTTGCATTTGGCAAAGATCATTTTATCAAGCCCTCCCTTCCCCTGCACAAACACATTTCCCAAGCTCAGTGAAGTAAACCATTAATGTTGGCAGTAGGCACTGATCACCATCCGCCACTTCCTTATATTGTCTAGCAGTGAATACAGGATATCTAAGTAATTAATACTCCATAACTGTAAAACAACTTTGTGAGGGCCTGTTTATTTTAATGTAATATATAGCTGTGTTTGACATTGGATACAAATAAATGTTATCTTAAGTATATACTAAATGGTGTCGTTCACCTAAAATTGAAAATTCTGCTCACCATCATGTCATTCCAAACCTATACACTTAGAACGTAAGGGTCCAAACAACACTGGACCCCCCCAAAAAACACAGAGACATTTTTCAAGATATATTCTTCCGTGTTCCACAGAATAAGTAGGGGCATAAAGGTATGGAACGACATAAGCGTGAGTAAATGATGACCGAATATTCATTTTTTTGGTGAACTTTTCTTCTAGTTTTGGTAATTGGTTCAGTCAATTCTTGCTGTTCTGTTAGAAAGATCATTGTCCACTGATGCATGTGCAGACTGATAGGAGTCTTCCTCTCTGTGAGGATGAAGTGTGTATTGGGAGGTGCAGCCACTGTCCTAGTGTGGGGATTTCCACAGCTCCGCAGGCTGTCTTCCCATCTGAAGGTGTGTTTCAGAGAGATATCCTGTTTTGTGAGATGTTTGTGGTGGAGACACAGACGGAACAATTGTCGCTGTTTTCTTCCCCACTGTTTATTTTAAAGTACATCCAGGCCTTAACTTAAGACAGTATTGTTAATTATAAAATTTTCTACATTTGTGTAAGCTGTCTAGACTTTATTTACTTTACTGTAAAATTTGATTTTATGCATTTAAATATCACATAGGCTACACTTTTACATGGTCTAACAGACATTGAAATTCTGGGTTTAAAAACTTGGAAATAATCTGAAAGCTTTTAAAGATACTACACTGTGTCTAGGGTACTAATAGAATAAACAAATTTCTGACGATGACCATGTAAATTCCGTTGAACAAAAGGCACATCGGATTTCCTTGTTTTCATTGAATTGCGCAAGTCTTTGGAACATTTTCAAATCATGATGGATAACATGATCGTCAGGTTTTGCACAAACGGTATTCATGTCAGTTCAAGAGCTACTGCGAATAAAGAGGGACATGACAAATACTAAAACACTCTGATATTCATTCCAATTCTTCCATTTAAATTTTCAGTCATATTATTTTGCTGGCTGACAATATTAAACAATTGTATTACTGTGCCCTCCACTAATATTGGTAAAAATGAGCAAAGGTGGCTGTGAAAATAAATGTATTCTTTTGATGATTCATTCAAAAAAAAAAAAAAATCTAACCTTTCATTGAAGTAAAACAATTGAAAGTAGGGGAAAACTCACATTATGAAATAAATGTTTTTCTTCAATGCATATTGGCACCCATAGAAATTCTTGAAGCTGGGAATCTGTAGGATCTGGAGAGATTCTGTATTAATGAATGGTCTCTGATCTCTCGTCAAGTGTTCTCCAAACTCATCAGGCATTATAGAAGAAGACTCAGAGCTGTTATCCAAGGAAAAGGATGTTGCAATAATTGAGTGCCAACGTGAACTAGAGAAAAACCATTTATGTCATAATGAGATTTCCACCCCACTCTCAATTGTTTTACTTGAATGAAAGGTTGAAATTTTTTGAATGAAAGATCAAAAGGATAAACAATGCAGATTTATTTTCACAGCCACCTTTACTCATATTCCCCAAGGTACCAATATTAGTGGAGGGCACTGCAAATTTGAACAATTCAAAATCAATGAATTTTCACTAATTTAATCAGTTATCTGTGGTAGTACAATAAGTTTAGCTTTTTACGTGCATGCCACTGATAGAATAATTTGATTATTTAGACAAATTCTTTAGGCGTGCCACAATCATTTTTATTGAAGATCATAATAGACACTATTTAAAATGTTTTAGGGAAATGTAAACCATATTTTTACTTTGCTTAACCTTGCACTGCTTAGTCTATAGGACTACACAGCTGGGCACAGCAGCTAAAAATAGCATGCAGAGGAAGTGGTTGTTGTTCCTGTTACAGAACTTAGAACTCAGTGTGTCTAGTCCAGAGGAGCCCACTCTTTGAACAGGACTGTCTGCATTTCTGAGCTTCTAAATTTGTGTGCTGCAGGCACTTGCCAAAAAATGCTATTCAGATGCGGGGCTGTGAGTTCTGTTAGATTTCCTCCCCTGAGACACTGGAAAGTCTCCAGCAAACTGACAGGTACTGCACACACAACATACATACGCAACCAGTTTCAAAGAAAGAGTGTGATCTTGCATAAGCCTGTCATCCATTCTTTCTCCATCTCACTAACATAGCATACACGCACTCAAATCAAGCCAGTTTCCGCCCACATTTTTCGCTTATCTTGATTTTTTTTGTCTTGTAGCAGTCAATAGTCATCCTGTGTGTAGTTTGTTACTATACAGAGTTGTTTTTTCAAATGTTTTTGCATGCAGTTTATTACTGAGCGCACGTATTTGTCTGTATGCGTTTATGCTTGTTCTTTGCTGTATTTGAAGCATTGGGCTGTTTTGTCTATGAATCATGTGGGTCATTGACATCGTCTGTATAATGAAAAAATGAAAAGTGAAATTCATAAATGCAATGACATAAATACAGCTTTGAGAATGTTTTTAATTTTTGAATTGAAATTTATTTTAATATTCGTGACATAGGCCCCGATCACACAGAACGCGTTTTTCAGGTCTGAAAACGCGAGGCGCACTGCACTATCCTTTTTTGTTGATTTTAGGAAAAAAAGAGCAGTTATTTATGTTGCTAGGCAACCACTGAATCAGCTGTCCTGTCAATGTAGCGCGAGCGCTCTTTGGTTTGCTGTTAAACTTTCATATTAGCAGAAACTTAAAAAAAACAAAAAAAAAAAAGTACGTTACAAGCAAAGGGGTCCATCTTTGCAGTGTCCAAAACATTGTCAGCAAGACGGAAAGCCGTCTCTCCATTCATTCGATTGGCCAATGGGAAAAAAAAACCCGCGAATGACGTCGGGCACTTTTCCGCTCAGAGTTGATTTTTTTTTTCAACTTCAGGCGTTCCTGCAAAAACGCGAGGCAGCAGGCGGTTAAAACGCGAGGCGCCCGGGCCGCATAAACAGCGCACAGAACAGAACAGTTCAAAAAGGCGCCTCTGGGGCCGTTCACATATCGCGTCTAAAAACGAGCGGAAAGCGCGGCCGCGTCGCTTCCTCCTTCTTTTGCTTGCGCTCCTGTGGCGTCTGTCGTTGCTATGCAACCATAAACAGTTTTCTCCACGCCTATGCGGAAGTTTCAATGGATTTCTATCATCTAAAAGCCCTTGCAGTAGCTCTAGTACAAGAGTTATTTATGGAGAAGAATAAAAAAAAACTCCCGCAGTGTTTGGATGCACCCCATCCTTCAAATACGTAAAACGAATTTCACAAACTTATCCAAGAGCTCCTTCTGGACGATGAGAGATTCAAAGCCTGTTTCAGAGTTGAAAAGGACCAGTTTGATAATCATTTAAGAAAAATTGGCCCAAGCATCACCAAACAGAGCTGCTGCAGTGAAACCATCTCTCAACGGCTCTGCATTGGTCTGAGGTAATTAGGCTACAGTTAAGGTAAGGGAAAGGGTGAAGCTGATTGGATGGTTCTTGTCACATGACCTGCGGTGCGCTTGCGGCATTCTGAAAAGTTGAGATGTTTTCGAGCTTCCATTTTGAGCGTGCTTGCCGCGCGCCTACATTGGAAATAATGAATATGCGCGCGTAAAAGATGAGATATGTGAACGGCACAAAACGCGTTCAGTGTGATCGGGGCCATAAAGTAAAAAATATCAGGGTGATAGAGCTGTCCTGGTATCATAATGAAGAAAAATATGAAAATAAATATTTTTGTATTAAATAATCATAAAATGTACCATTTTGATAAAATAATTCAATTCACTTTTTCACAATACATATCATTTCAAAGCAGCTTCACAGAAAATGTGTTTCATGTGTTTGTGTTAATGTGTTTACATGACAATCAGAGGTGTTATCAGAGGTGACTGTGTCAAAGTAATACTCATTTGGCATAAATGTACAGTTATAAGACAATACAGATCATGCAGTTAACTAACATCATGTTCATTTAGGTATCCCGAGATAGAAACAGAAAAGCAAATGGAGAATACTGTTCATAACATTTCAAGTAAAAGATAATCATGTGCGTTTGATCAGATATACCTGGAGTACAAGTTTATGAGAAGCATCATGTGAATGCTTGGCTCGAGGGATTGTGTCTTTAATTTATATTTAAACAGAGAGAGTGTGTCTGAGCCGCGAACATGATCAGGTTGGCTATTCCAGAGTTCAAGAGCCAAATGCGAAAACTTTCTCCATACTTTAGTGAACTTATATTGTACCACCAAAGGTGACCGTTTAATTTCACTTATTAATTTCACATATTAATTTCACAGGAGCGAAACCATTTAGGCCCTTATAAGTAAGTAGCAATATTTTGTAATCTATACAGTGCTTAATAGGAAACCATTGAAGAGATAATAAAATTGGGGTTATATGATCATATTTTCTTGACCTGGTAACTAGCAGCCTCATTTTGAACTAACTAGCTTGTTTATTTAGGATGCAGGATAACAACCAAGTAGTTTCTGATGCAAGAACTAACTGCATCAACGATATATATATTACATATTCATCAGATTTTATATATTCACTTATATTCAGAGTGTAAGAACAAAATGCTATTAGTGTTAGTTGACTTTTCTGTAGTCAATTAAAAGTAAGCTCTTCTTGAAAATTGTTTTTCAAAACCACATGAAACCAACATGAATAAAAAAATGTTATATTTAACTTGGCACATGTTTTCAACTAGATTTTTAAAAGTTTGTGTTCCCTTTTCCTTATTGTGGACACTTTTATTTGTCATTGACCCTTGTCTCCACGCCTTAAGGTTTATTATATGTTTAAAGAGAGTTCTTATCTAAGCAGAAGTAAAGACTGAACCTAATGCAAGAAAGTAAAAGTTACTAAGCGTAACTTTTTTCTTTCTCCTGTCTGGTACTAAAAATATCTCAGTCGTGTGTGTCGTCCGCCCCCACATTTATTGGGGCAGGATGTGTGTCAGGTCCTGTCATCTGTCTCTCTTAGAGTGAGGACCAAGTGAGCGACAGGAAGCCTGTGGTTCAGTGAGTTGCTTTCTGTGCTGATACAGCGCTCTTGACCCTGTTTCTCTTCACTTGTTCAATGCCTTTTTGTGCAGGATCAGGGGCTTAAACTTTGCACGCTGGTTTTGTCACTCTGCAGCACTAGGCTTATGCAGACCGCACATGCATATGCATCATGTTGTTTGGCTGGACATGAGAAAGTTCAGCCATTCCAAAATCAGGTTCAGGGTGTTGTTTCTAATATGAATGAATAATTAAACAAACCTATTCAGAGGACTTTCCCTTCAGTGTGTCCACACACCCACTCTGCACGCTTCTTTCACACATTTCTTCCTTCTAAAATTTCCTCTGCCTTGCCTCTATGAAACACACACTCTCTCTCTCTCTCTCTCTCTCTCTCTCTCTCTCTCTCTCTCTCTCTCTCTCTCTATTTTTCGTCCCTCCCTCGCGTTCACTCAGCTTTGAGTCAGAGTTGCATTTGTACTCAGTGACAGCCGCAGCAGTTAGAGGAAGTGTTACACAGAGTGCAGCTCTCGGTCTGACTCTGACCAGCACAAGTTTTTATACATGTGCCATATGATGTAGCTCATTAATGCGCTCACAAGGACGAAAGGTGAGTCAGTGGTCTTCTTTTTCTTAGACTTTAACATTTTATTGCCCTAACAGACAGTTGCAGCTTACTGGAGGCAGTTTGTGAAATGTGATTCTGAGTTCAGCACTGAGAAACCAAGCTGTCGGAAAGTTGCATAATTACGAGCTGTGTGTTGGACACTGAAAAAGGCCTTGTTGTTCAGTTCCAGTTATTTGGTTTACAAGGTTTTATTATTATTTGTTTTCCTCATTCTGACTTTCTAGACATCATATTACTGTATTTTCCGTTTCTTTTTTCTTTTTTCTCTAGATTCTGTTGTGCCTTAAATGTGTCTCAGCAGTGGAGTAGTTAGTGGCGTTCGGTTGCTGGTCAGTTATAAACCGTGTCTGAGAGGGTGAAATGAAGGGGAAGTTTTCTTGTGTAATCAGTAGTGGGTAAAAGTGCACCTGAGGCTGTTAGCCATGGTCGTGTATGAGTGTGTTTGCTTTTTGGTAAAATGCTTTAACTATCAATTACAGTAAAGCGTTCACTGATAACACAGAGTGCCAATAATCATGCTCAAAATAACTTGATATTACCTACTGTGTTTTTTTGAGCTCAAAAATATGTAATTAAAGTGAGAAAAGTCTCAGCATCATGAAATGGAAAATAGAAGAGTGAGTCACATTGGTATGACCAGCACATTAAGAGAGACAAACCTCAAGGGAGGTGACTTGATATTAAAGGGATATTTCAGCAAAACATGTTATTCATGCTCATGTCATTCCAAACATTTCTTTTGCCTGTGGAACACAATATGTATAAGTATATAAGTATAAGTATAAGTATATATATATATATATATATATATATATATATATTGGAGAATGTTATAGAATGAAAGTCAATCGGGTCTGGTGTTTTTCAAAATATGTTCTTCATACTTTCTCTTGATTTTATACAATAATGTTCTGTATAATTTGTGTTTTTTCTTTGCGTCAGCAGTCACAGAGATGATTATTTCCTTTTACCTCATTAAGTAATGACCAAGCTACATTATGGCATCCTGGAGAAATTCTACCAGTATTAATATTACGGACTCAGCAGGTGAGACTTCCAGCTTTAGGAGAAACACATGGTCTTTTATAAATAAGAATGGGTGCTTTTGACAAATTACTATGTTTATATTTGATTATCCATTTGTTAATCTTGTACACTACCATTCAAATGTTTGAGTTCATTAAGATTTTTAAATAAATATATATTTTTAAGTCTCTCATGCTCACCAAGGCTGCATTTATTTGTTCAAAAATACAGTAAAAAGTCATATTGTGAAATATTATTACAGTTTAAAATGACTGTTTTCTACTTTAATATATTTTAAAACGTCATTTGTTACTGTGACGGCAAGCTGAATTTTCAGCAACCATTACTCCAATCTTCAGTGTCCCATGATCCTTCAGAAGTTAAATGTGCTAATTCAATGCTCAGTTAACATTTTTTACTGTTATTTTCATATTTTGATCATTTTAATGTATCCTTGCTTGAATAAAAATATTGATTTCTTTTAAAAAAACAACAACTTTTGAACGATAGTGTATCTCACACACGTTATATGAATAACATATCAACATTCAAATGCTATGTTGTTGCCTTCTCTTTAAAAAGCTGAATATGCTGCAATTGAATCTGAAGTCTACCGTAGCCTGCAAACCATTATGAGAGAAATGGACACTGAGCAATCAGTTGTCAACAAAGGTATGATTTAACAGATCACACACACTAAAAACACAAATACATCTGAGGACCAAACCTGACCCAGTAGATTGCCAGTAGCTTAAGTGATAAAAAAAAATATAACCACCGTGGCCAGTGTTTGTTCAGTTGGCCTATTTGTGTGTGTTTCTAAACCACTGCTTTAACACATCTCTGGGTTTAACTCACACATTATCTTCAGCCAAACAAAATCTGTCACCTGCTATATAAAGAAAATAAAACAACCTATGTGAATAATTAGCTCATGGCTACTGTGTAAGATTTTATTGAAATAAACACTTAAAAAATGGTTTCTTTAAGGACCATAATCTACAATCTAATCAATAGTATCATCTGTTTATGTTATGTATGAATTCCATGACAACAAGTTTATCTTGCATAATTGACCTTTCGCAAAGATTCACCCCCTAGTTACTGTCGCTATGTCCAACAAGTCATGCGCTCTCACGCCACACATCATTTTCTCACACAGTGAAAAATACATCGCGGAGCAAAGAGGACACTGACAACGTGTCGACAGACAAGACAGGGCAGGTTACTTTTGATATAAAACAGTTTCATATTTAAAATACAATAAATACCATAAAGTGGCTCTTTAAGGTGTCGTGACAGATCGCTGTAGCTCCTCAGTTCAAGCGGCTCGTGAACCGATCATCTCTTCATACTAGTTCATTTATAGCATCAGGTAAACATGAATGGACAGCAGAAGGAATGTTGTTTCAACCGCGGAAAGACGTGAGAATTCACAATTTTTCAAGTTTAAGTTCACTAATGTTAATTTACTAACTCCCCTGATTGTTTTGTCAGGCAAAATGGCAGATTCAGGGTACACCTGTCAATCAAACTGCCGACAAAGGGTCAATTGCTGACTTTAAACAATAAGAAGTTATTAATCGCTTAATGAATCGCATTGTTATAATATTTATATACAACTTTGTATATACATTTATAAATAAAATAATTCAAAGCAATAACCTTCATTTGCATGTATTTATTTGTCTGTTTTGAAAAAATCCTGCATGGCACCAGGTGTGGGCCTCCATGCCCATTTCTTATAGGCCTACTATTACTATATATGATATGAGTGAAGGGAGTTGGGGGTCCACATCAATGTTTTTTGGGGACCCCGAATTCCTAAGCTATGGCCCTGAATATCAATATCATGGAACAACTCGTTTCGAGTGAAAGTATCAATACACAAAACTGGTCACATGTATATTCTGTCTTGGTCTAAATTAAGGATTGTTCATTTTTGTTCATTCTGCAGGAATGCTGAGATGGACATTACATAAGAAAGTGCAGACCAGTTCTCTCAGGAGTCTGGCTCTGGTGAAGGTGGCCATCAAGGAACTAGAAAGAGTGAGTCACCAGTTTCTATGCATAATGCTTTTTAAAATGCTGCTGCACAATTCCCATTTTAGTGATTGACACAACAATTTAAGCATATTCAGTGAGAATTATTTATGAGAAATGCTATTACTTAAAGAAATTACCATAGTGTTTATTATGAGAGCATTGGTTACTTGAAAATACCTGTCTGAAGTGCTCAACATGATTATCTGTTGCTGCTGGAATACAAATAAAGAGTTGATTCATTATAATCAACAGCTAACAATTATTAGGAATTATTTTAATTATGTCATAATTAATGATGATTAACATCATTTCAACACACAAAGAAGAGCTGTAGGCTGAGAGGATTTATATAGTTTTGTGAATGATTGGCTGAATAGATGGTAAACATGATTATCTGAAAACTTTTTGTATGTAGGCTGAAAGAATTGACTGCAAGAAGCATCTCATTCCTCTGATTAATACACTCATCTATGCTGTGATGCAGGTAAGAAAAAGGATGGCTTTTTAAATCTTTTACGTTCCTTTTTTACTTTTAAACAAGTGATTCTCAACTGAATTTGCTTCAGGATTTTACATCAAGTGGTGATCCAGCACAGTACAATTGTTTATTGCACAAAAATGTAATTCAAATGAAACATTGAACTGAATCATTCATAAACTGAATCGGTCTGACAAAATTTTCTTGACACACAGTGAATAACATTTTTTAATTGTATTAGTACTTACCATATTATAGCACCAAAACAGTTTAACTGAGTTTAAATCATATAGCAAACACCAGAACAGACTTATATGTAAAAAAAAAAAATAATAATAATAATAATTTTTCAAATTCACATGTCTGAATTCTGTCAGTTCAATCAATTTGCAACTTCTGCAGAACATTTTTGAAATCAAAATGTTGTCATCCTCTATCCATTCTCACCAGGTCTCCTTGCATGCTAAACAAAAAACTGTATAAGCTGCTAGACTAACACCCTGCATGACACCACTATGTTTCTTTGCAGACAGTATACATTCCTGATGACCTTTATAAAAGAGTTTATGACTTCTGCAAGAGGTTGTTGACTCTGCCTCAGCCGTACTGTACTGTGGGCCTTAGTTATGCTGGGCAAATGAAAGCAGAACGATTGGCTCCAGGTTAGTCACCAGTTCTTCAAACAAAATATGACAAACATTCTCATCTCTCTTGATTTTGGTTTTCCTCTTGGCTTGCAGCCAAAAAAAAAAAAAGACTTATCAGTTAATCAAGTCGTAAACAAGTATCCCTGGTGAGTGTAAAGTACATTTTTGCTTGAGTTTGTCTTGTTTCTTTTCTCATAGGGCTTTTGTATCAGAAAAGAATACTTGCAGAGCAAAATCTAAAAAATGAACACTATCCTCAGCAGGAGAGGTGAGTCCCTTTCAGAAAAAAGAAAAACATTTGCTATCAATACCTTTTCTTATCTGCAACCTTTTGCATGAGGGCTCTATCACAATCATCATCATCATCATCATCATCATCATCTACATAATCACATAACTGCTAATATAGTTCATTAACCTATATTGACCCCAAAAAATATTAAACACTTAAATTATATTTATATTTAAAAAGAGTGTATGTTTTATCATTATATATAAAATAAGTTTCCAAATACCACACAAACATACGCATCGTTTAACAAAAATAAGTTTGTTCATTTAAATGACAAAAACAATAGGTTGTTGTTTAAAATTTAAATACTGAAATCTGTTCTATGCTGTAAATTCGGCATGCAATGTCTTTTCTTCCCTTTTGTGACATATATCTGAGTGAAGCAGCTTCTCCAATGAGAAAAAAATGTAGGATGGGATTTTGTCCATCGGAATAGATTGAATCATTGTGGCGCACTAATTGCTGCAATCGGTTCATGTTAGTGACAGATTGCTAGAGTATTTTTTTTTCTTTTTTATAGCAATATTCTATAAACAAATACGAATTATCAATTTTGACTTCATGATTTCTTTAACATTAATGCAACTCAAGTAATAGGATAAGCTAATATGAAATAATAATACTTTTATACCATTTGTTAATCTTGGATAATGTTCTTTTCTATTCTATTCTATACTAATTACTGCATTTCAAGTTTAATAAATGAATGTATTATAAATGAATGAAATGTACTGGCTGTCACTGAGTGGAGTTTCTATGCTTACTAATTGTTGAAACTTGTACTACCAGATTTTTTTCATTTTTTGGAAGTCTTTCAAAATGTGTAACGCTATAATTATTCATAGAAAAGAACAAGGAAAATATTGTTGTCAGGGCTGTTTATATATATATATATATATATATATATATATATATATATATATATATATATATATATATATATATATATATATAAAATGATAATACTAATTTGATTGGTTGGACCAAAACAAAGGTATGCCCTTTTCTAAAGAACACCACATAAAGTAGGAAAAGAAAGGGAAAAAAAGATTAATTATTTGTAAAGTCAGCAGCATATTTTAATATGTTGTGCATCTAGATATTTCAAAGCCTGTTATCATTACAGTTTTAATCCAGCAGCGGATGGTTTTTCTCTGGTGATAAATTGTTTCTAGTCTACATTTTAAGATTAATGTGGCTGAAGTCAGCAAGGAAGCTTTATCAAACAAAACTCACATCAGCCCAGTGAGAAGTGAATCAGATTTTTTTTCTTTCCACTGTGTGACTAATTGTGTTTGTGAGGTTTTGATGAATATATTCTGTGTTCAGGGTGTTTGTGTTTGCGGATCCTGCAGTGTTTTCCGAGTCTCTCAGTACTGTTTTGAAGGCTGACATTGAGGCTCAAGGAATGTTCCGGAACCCCTTGAGCATGATGCGCTGTGTAGTGCAGCA
Source organism: Zacco platypus (assembly GCA_038088235.1). Lineage (NCBI taxonomy): Eukaryota > Metazoa > Chordata > Actinopteri > Cypriniformes > Xenocyprididae > Zacco > Zacco platypus. Next base: position 15,984,002 of record CM076074.1, read on the forward strand.
CAGTATTCAGGCAACACTGGGAGAAGCTTGTCACGGACCCTCTCTCAATGATGCGCTACAGGTTGGTAATGTTATTTGGAAAAGATGATGACTTGGACTAACATAGTAAAGGTTTTTTGTTGTTGTTGCTGTTGTTGTTTTAGCAAATCTTAGATCTTGAAACCAATTTTTCTTGCTGTTCAGACTTGGTTTGTGTCATCCCAATCCCATGTGACATTTGTTCAAGAAAATATTTTAAAGAATGCTCCAACTGTTTTTGTACAATGAAAGCCAGTGGTATCCAAAAGAACACTGGATGCCCTGACATTTATTACATACAAAAATACAACACACACACAATTCAAAATATCTCCTTTTGCATTTCACAGAAGGAAGAAGTGCATGTCTTGGAAAGTCATGAGTGTGCATATGAAACAATTTTTAGTTTTGAGAGAACTATCCCTTTTTATCTTGGTTTCTCTTTTGTAGATGAGCTTGAGGTTGGCACTTTTTTCATTGTGTGCTGAACATCTCTGATGGAACAAACATTAATATAATTAATATAGGTGCAAATGAATGTTCGTTAGTAAAAACACAGACATGTTGAATGTCACAAAATACTTCCTAAAAGACTAAAAGAATTACATCCAGGCCTGATGTCAAAGGGGCCTATGATGATCTCAAGATGATCTCATATTTTCAGCTGTAATAATATTTCACAATATTGCTGTTTGTACTGTATTTTTGATCAAATAAATGTAGCCTTGCTGAAACTTGCCGACCTCAAACTTTTGAATGGTAGTGTACTGTTAAATATTTGATATATATATCTGTATGTCTGTACATAGAAGTAAATGTGTATATCTGCTATCATTTATTTATTATAACTCCACATGCTAACCATCCCCAATTACACTCAGAAATTATGCTTTCCAGCTGGAAAAAAATTTTATTACAGGCTTCTGGCTCCTTGACGAATGGGATTTCACCAAGTGCAACATGTTCCTGGATCAACATCTTTGTTGATGCTGGAACAACATTCATATCAATCAGTCAGATTTGGGGATAAGTTTAAAGTTTATCTCAAGTTTAGGCTTATAACTTGCGTTAGGTGTTTCCGTATCAGTGTTATTCACCTATCATTTCCTTCTGATTTTAGTGATAACTTATGGGTAGGGTTGGGTTTAGGGATAGGGATATGGTTAGCACTATATTCACAGAAAAGAATGTTGTTCCAGGACCAACAAAATGCTGATCCAGGAACTTGTCTTGCTTGGCAAAATCATGGTGACCTCCAGACTTTATATCAAAATATAACTTTTTACTATCTATATTATCTAACATTGATGTTAAACATCTCTCTGTAAATTACTTCTACAATATTGTATTGATATAGAAATAGAACTGAATCCTTCGCAGTCTGCACTTTTTAATCTTTTAATGTCTTGACATAATCAATAATGATGGGTCAAGAGTGCACACATTTAGATGTTACATTTTTGTGACCACGCCCAGTTGTGATCAAGAAATGAACCCTGGGATATGGTGTAACATATAATTTCATTCTTACCTATTCAAATGTTTGCGGACCACAAAATATGATCCTCTGAAAAGTTTCTGTGAAAAGAAAAGATGAATTATTTCTAAATGAATGGGAAATTGCCTGTACCTACATTTAACTTCTGTATAACAGTCGAAATACTCTATAATTTTAATTGCTAGACTATACAATGACGGAGACAAAGGGCAAGCATTTATTGCAGGTCAGCTTCTCTCTGTCTCTGTGCACACGTCAGCTGTCTACAGTTTGTTTTCAGAAAAGTCAAAGAAACAAGACAGGACATCCACAGGACATCCCATTTGTGTCTCTCTGAATTATAGCTGTATGTTGTGTGCACCTGCATGTGTGATTTCATGCTGTGTGGCTCTCTGTCTATGTGTAGGTTTTTGTGTGTCTGATTATCTATCTGTCTGTTCATATGACAGGACTTGGACCAGGACGTGGAGTCATACTTCAATGAAGTTCTTGCAACAGTAGAACAGAGCCCAGAGGTGAACAGAGGTGAACAGGGTCAGATCAGACAGAAACTACAAGAGTTATACTCACAGATCCTCTGTGACACCAACAAAGGTGCACTACAGAAGTATTCTGTATTATCTATTCTATTCTATTCTATTCTATTCTATTCTATTATTGTTCTTATCTATACTCACAAACACAAATCAACACTCTTGACTGACTCCATCTGTACCAAAATAACTTTATTTTTCTCTAAAAAAAGACCTAGATATTTTGTTATTTTTTCCTCCTTTTTTGATATCAGACGTGTTGCCGGATCAGGAAGCAGGATTTGTTTGTGGTGTCATTGTGACGGTTTTGGTTTTCAGGTCTATTGTCCAGCGGCTCCTTGTGCGATGTTCCACTTCCCAATCCGGAGATGAGTTTCCATCTGTGGTGGGAGGAGGAGGAGCTATGTGAGTGGGAATCATTTACTAAAATATTTTGGCAGAGGCTATTTGCACTAATATACTGTTACAAGACAATATTACAAGTGTAATATGTACACTTTCCTTTGCACTAAGTGGGTGCTATTTATACTTGGTGCAAATGGTGGCAGATACTATTTGCACCTAGTATATTATGCAAAAATAATAAGATATTCAGTGTACATTTATCAAAAATTATGAACAGAAATTAATGCTGCCTTTGGACATTGTAACAAAATGAGCATTGTACAACATTTTTGAGCACTGTAACAAAATGAGCTGCACACATAGCAGTGGATGTGCTGGTCTGTCTGATCAAGGCGAGGACATCACATCCAGTTTCAATTATAGGTCTTTTAAATGCCCATTAAACACTTTATTCCCCTATTAAATACCCATTAGTGTTTTATTTACACTTTTAAAATATTTTCAATTCCTCATTTTCTTATTTAAAATAAATACCTTTTTCGAGCTGGTATGCGATGAGAAAAGAGAGAAAAATGTGATCAGAAAAAGATGGATTCAAACTCGGATTGGTCATGTCAAAAGTGTATTTGAGCTTCCACCACTGATTCCGCTACTGATTTGTTTTTTTGTTTTTTGTAAGTGTGAATGTAAGTTAGAGTAAATAGCCTTTGCCAAAAGATGTGCACTTACTGTAAATAAATACAAAATATTTTCTCCATTAATATCTTCATGTTATGTTAGTATGTCAATTTTCAATTCAAGATACAAAAAATCAAATTAAGTGATTATGTGTTCATTTCATATGCTTTCACTTTCATATATATATATATATATATATATATATATATATATATATATATATATATATATTTGGGTGCATTGTAGCCCATCAGAAACTGATTATGAGTTGTCTTCACTTTATTGAGATCATTATGTGTTACTATTTCTCCTCATAAGGAAACTTGAATTTCTTAGATTGCAGATTTTTGTATCTTGGCGAATCTAAACACAGTTTGTGACATTGTTGAAAACTCTTATGATAGTCTAGAAGGAGATATATGTGAGATTACTGCACTGTAAAGTTAGGTCCCATGAACTCATCCAAACCCAAAAGAGAGTTGCTGATGTGAGGCTGTTCACTAAAATACAACATATCTTTTCATCGTGTCTGTCACAGGGAGAGAACTGGCCAAATTCATCCGTTCCGGATCCTGCAGTGAAAGCTCTCTCAGCCCAGATGAGTTTTATATGTCAGACCTCCACACAGAGCTCAACTCAGAGATGCCACGGCACTCTGTCATGTCAACGGACAGCGGTATAGAGCGTGACATCCACGGAACCGAGGCTTCTGAGGTGGAATTTACTGGAGGAAGAAGCTTAAAGTCTGAACATACCAGTGGGCGACTCTCACGGCGTGGAGGAATCAAGGTGAAGCCGTCGGTCACTGACAGCATGGCTCTGATGCAGGACGCACTGGAGGAAACGGGCACAGCTAGCAGCAGTGGCACACTGCAGAGGAGAGCAGGAAACAGTGGGACCACCCTGCCCAAGGAAGAACGGGACTTCACTGCTAAAATAGTGGTGATGGGAGATGACCGGGCAGTGGGAAGGCTTGCCAGGGCGTACTACTGGTTTAGGTAGGAGATAATATGCCAATCTGTGATTATTTGGGTCAAAGACAAATGAGAGTGTCTATGATAAACAAAAGAAAAATCTCGTTTAAAACATTCAAATAAACAACCTGTGGTTTAGCCATTAAGTAAAAAGTAATAACATACTGTATTTTCCTTACACTTTGAATACATTGTGTAAGAAAAAAAAAGGTATTTTTTAACAAATATTGTGAATTAATAATTCATAAAAGTCATTACATTTTTGGGGAGTTGCATCTCATGACACTTTACAATATGAACTAAAATGCCAAACCAAATGATGTGGTTCTAAGAGGTTCTGCTATCATTGCATTTAAGCTTCTATCATAGCAGTTATTTTTACTGTCTATTGAAGAAGCCTCCAAATTCTCTGTAATGAGGAAGTTATCAGCATGTTTCCTTGTTTTCTAAAACCCTCAGATCCCTAAATGTTTTCAGACCACTTTCTGTTATGATTGAATTGTTTGGCTTTCCTTCACAGGAAACGGGAAGCCAGGAGACGGTTTCTTACTATGAAAGTCAACATACAGATGTACTACATCCCTGTTGCTCGGCAGTCGTCTGCATCCTCCCCTGTGAAGGTACATAGAATTATACCCTTTCTTCCTCTTTAAGTTCACATGAGGCAAGTGTACTGTGAAGGACACCTGTTAATAGTATACTAGTGTACTTTCATATAAAAAGCTTTAGAAGTACCTTCCTTTTTAGCTGAACTAGATCTTATAGAACATTTATTTTAGGAGACGGTGCCCTCTTCAAGTGGTAACTTCTGTGCTCTGGGCTCTTATCTTGGAATGGTGGATCCATGGTACGAATGCAATGTCTCCAGTCTTGGCCAGATGATTCCTGATCTTGCGAGAACGGTATGTCAAAAGATAGGCAGATATTTAGCATATTTGGCATTCTTGGGTAAAAAAATATGGTCATGTACAGTGGTTACGGAAAGTATTTAGACCCCCTTAAATTTTTCACTTTTCGTGATATAGCAGCCATTTGCTAAAAATCATTTAAGTTCATTTTTTCCTCATTAATGTACACACAGCACCCCATATTGCCAGAAAAACACAGAATTCTTGACATTTTTGCAGATTTATTAGAAAAGAAAAACTGAAATATCACATGGTCCTCAGTATTGTCAATATGGGGTGCTGTGTGTACATTAATGAGGAAAAAAAATAACTTAAATGATTTTAGCAAATGGCTGCAATATAACAAAGAGTGAAAAATTTAAGGGGATCTGAATACTTTGCGTACCCACTGTATTTTTGGCAAGTTATGTCAGTCAGTATAGAATAAGGAAGTTTGAAAGTTTCTCTTTTAGGTATTTTTCATTTTGGTTATTTCCTTGTATAAATGCAAAGCTGGCAACTGTTCATTGTGAAGAACATGTCAACTTATTCTACTAACCATAACCCCAGCAGTCTACTAATATTCTAAGAGGTAGTTGGCATGTAGATGCAAAGTTACTTATAATAAGCAGAATGTCTAAAGTGGACTATTGAAACAAAGTGTAATCTAGTTTTATTGTCTTGTAAATATGGTTAAAGTGCACTTTTTAAAAGTGTGCTTAAATGTATAGTTCACCCACAAATGAACATTCTGACATCATTTACTCGCCCTTATGTTATTCTAAACCTGAATGAGTTTCTCTCTTCTTTTGAAGATATTTTGAAGTATGTTGGTAACCAGACAGTTGACAGTAGCCATTGACTTCCATAGTAGGAAAAAAAACACTATGGAAGTAAATGGCTACTGTCAACTGTCTGGTTACAAACATTAAATACATTCTTTTTAGTTCAACAGAAGAATGAAACTCATTCAGGTTTGGAACAACATAAGGATGAGTAAATGATGACAGAATTTTCTTTTTAGGGTGAACTATCCCTTTAAGTGTGTAAACAAACATTGTCATGAAAGTGGCTTTTTAATTCATTAATAAATATAATCTGCAAGTACAGTTTTTAAATACTTTTAAGATTTGAAGTATATTGCAAGTGCACATTCCATACAACTAACCACACTTCTTTTTCACAAGTCATGAAACATCACTCCCACGGAATGATGTCAATGTAACTTTAAATTATAATTAACTTTAAATGCAAATGTTTTATTTTTACTCTTCCAGTCCAACTGTGGCAAACCACAAGAATCTGACCTTTTCTTAGCTGACATCATCTCGTACTATGTGCGCATGGGACAGCAGCCAGTGTACTTCAACATTTACTACATCAAGGTGAGCATGAATGACCTTTTTTAATGTTTTATGTAGTCAGTTTTGTTTCAGTTATGATGCAGTGAGAGACAGGTGTAATTTAGTGGTTCATAATAAATACACAGTGTGAGAGAAGAGAAAACATAAAGAGTAGTCAAGGTCAGGCTGTTCATATTTGTTTAAATTTTAACTGTTGAATAATCTATAGAACACTTTCGGAATTATAACATAACAGTCTTGTTCTACTTGTGCAGATTTACTTTTCCAAGTCCAAAGAAGCTATGGAAGAAGTTTTTGTCACAGACCTGGAAGTGGATTTTCCAGACTTCAAAATGGCCCAAGTACCACAAAAAGGTGTGTGAGAGACTTGTGTGTTTTTTTTTTTAACTATTTAAACTAAATTCAGCTTCAGAAATCAGGATAAACCCGAACAGTACTACTAACTTATAAAGATTGAGTACACTGCAGTTTAAGTCTGTTAAATCATTGATGCAACTTAAAACAATTACGTTTTCAGAACGAAGAGTTTAGTTTTATTTTTGTGCAGCTCAACATTTTTGAGTAAACCCTTATATTTAAATTATTCTTTTTAAGTCACATCGTTGCCGATGTACCGACATAACGTCTAGGTTACGAATGTAACCCCTGTTCCCTGAAGGAGGGAACGGAGACGTTACGTCGGACTGACGTCATGGGATCTCGCTTGGGAGCCCAATCACCTTCACGTAGTAAAAAACAAGCCAATGAGAATTGGCCAGTGAGATTTACATGCCGGGCCCCTCCATCGGCATCCGGGTATAAATAGAGCCGGCATACTCACTTCATTCATACTTTGCTGAGGAGCCGAAGAACTGATCTCGGCCGCTCAGCAGTGACTCAGTGCTATGGCAAGGGGATGTAACGTCTCCGTTCCCTCCTTCAGGGAACGGGTGTTACATTCGTAACCTAGACGTTCCCTATCAGTCAGTCACGTTCGACGTTACGTCGGACTGACGTCATGGGGTCCCATGGAAAACGCCATAGCAACCGAGCCACGCTACGAGCATCGGGGAAGCAGATGCTGGCAGGCCTAGGCGTGCCACCTGCAAGTGCTACTGCAAATGTCGTAACCCTCCAGTGCCCGGAGCAAGCCCTACAATGTCTTCCATACCAGAGGGATGGAGAGGACAGGGTCTTACTCAGGAGATGGTCGAAGCTGTTGTTTCTTACCTCAGGGGAAGAGTGCTTCGGTGACTCAATTCCCACATTTTTTTGCAGCCATGACCAAAAACGCCGGGAAAGCGTCCCTCTTGGGGAAGCTACGGAGACTACACCCTGCCCGAAGGGAGGTAACGTGTGGAGCACATATGCACTGACCTGCTGGGCAGTATCTGCATATGGAGAGCTCCCTGAGGAAGGTCCTACCCAGTCTGGGGAGGAACGCTACACCCCAGGGGCAGGGCTGGCTGCCCAGGGAAGACACAGGTTTGCCATCGGGGAAACCGTACCGTGGACTAAACACATATGGGATTACCCGCAGTGAACCACAGCATATGGGCATCTAGCCCAGTACAAGGACTGACCACTGGGGGCATGTACACGAGTACTGGACCTGGCGTCTGACGCCTCCACCGCGTCTGACTGCTGAAGGATGCAGGAGGAACTCCACAGGGATCACCAGCTGGGGAACTGACTGAGGAGTAGACCAGCGCTCGAATCTCCTCGTGAAAGGAGAATGGCGCAGCAAGCGGTCTCCCGTGGCTATCTAGCTGTAGACAGCACACGAGAGGACACCGGGTCCACTCGAAGGTTATAAAACCTGGCGAATGTGTTCAGTGTCGCCCAGCCCGCAGCTCTGCAGATGTCTGCCAGAGAGGCGCCGCGCGCAAACGCCCAGGAGGAGGCAACACCCCTGGTGGAGTGTGCTCTCACCCCTAGGGGGCACGGCTCGCCTTGGGAATGGTACGCCAAGGCGATGGCATCCACTATCCAGTGGGCCAACCTCTGTTTGGAGACAGCCTTCCCTCTCTGCTGTCCTCCAAAGCAAACAAAGAGTTGCTCGGAGCTTCTCAAGCTCTGTGTGCGGTCCACATAAGTGCGGAGAGCGCGAACAGGACACAGCAACGCAAGGGCTGGGTCTGCCTCCTCCCGGGGCAGCGCTTGCAGGTTCACCACCTGGTCCCGAAAGGGAGTGGTGGGAACCTTGGGCACGTATCCAGGCCGGGGTCTCAAGATCACGTGAGACAAAGCCGGTCCAAATTCCAGGCACGCTTCGCTGACCGAAAATGCTTGCAGGTCCCCTACCCTCTTAAAGGAAGCGAGCGCAGTCAGGAGCACTGTCTTCAGAGACAGGTGTTTCAGCTCGGCTGACTCGAGGGGCTCGAAGGGAGCTTTCTGTAGGCCAGCTAGGGCGACAGAAAGGTCCCAAGAGGGAATTAGGGGAGGTCTAGGAGGGTTTAACCGCCTAGCACCTCTCAGGAACCTGATGATCAGATCGTGCTTTCCTAGTGACCTGCCATCGACCACATCGTGATGTGCTGCGATGGCGGCCACATAGACCTTCAAGGTGGAGGGGGACAGCCTCCGCTCCAAACCACTTTGAAGGAAGGAAAGCACTGAACTGACCGGGCATCTCCGGGGGTCTTCCCGGCGGGAAGAACACCAAGCAGCGAAGAGACTCGTAGAGGGTACGCTCGGTCAGTGAATAAAACCACTGGCAGTGAGCAGATTCCTGAGAGGCAAACAGGTCTACCTGTGTGTCCCCGAATCTGCTCCAGATCAGCTGGACCACCTGGGGGTGGAGTCTCCATTCCCCCGGGAGCGTGAGCTGTCGTGAGAGCGCGTCGGCCGCACAATTGCGCTCGCCCGGGATATACATGGCTCGCAGCAACCTGAGTCGCCGCTGACTCCAGAGGAGAAGGTGGCGGGCGAGTTGCGACATGCGGCGTGAGCGTAGACCACCCTGATGGTTGATGTACGCTACTGCCGATGTGTTGTCCGTCTGGACCAGTACATGCTTGCCGTGCAGCAACGATCGTTTTCCCAGTACTGCTAGCAACTCGAGGCAATTGATATGCCATCGCTGGTGGAGTCCTGTCCAGGAGCCCGACGCAGCATGCCCATTGCACACAGCACCCCAGCCGGTGGTGGAGGCATCTGTTGTGACAACAACATGCCTGGACACTTGTCCTAGGGGCACCCCGGCCCGTAGAAAAGCAAGGTCCGACCACGGGCTGAATGTTTGGCGACAGCTCGGCGTGATGACCACACGGAGCGTGCCATGGTGCCATGCCCACCTCGGGACTCGGCTGTGTAGCCAGTGCTGAAGTGGTCTCATATGGAGTAATCCGAGCAGCGTGACCGTGGCTGCGGATGCCATATGCCCCAGGAGCCTCTGAAAATGTTTCAGTGGGACCACTGTTTTCTGCGAGAACGAATTCAGGCAGCTCAGCACCGACTGTGCACGCTCGTTGGTGAGACGTGCCGTCATGTTGACCGAGTCCAGCTCCACACCAAGAAAAGAGATACTCTGTGCTGGACAAAGTGTGCTCTTTTCCCAGTTGACCCGAAGCCCCAACTGGCTGAGGTGCATGAGCACCAGGTCCCTGTGTTCACACAACTGTTCTCGGGACTGGGCCAAAATGAGCCAGTCGTCGAGGTAGTTGAGGATGCGAACGCCCACTTCCCTGAGTGGGAGGATCGAGACATGAAAGTACGCGTCCTTCAGGTCGATTGCTGCAAACCAATCTTGTGCGTGAATGCATGTGAGCATGCGCTTCACGGTGAGCATCTTGAACGGGAGCTTGTGCAGGGTCCGATTCAAGACACGTAAGTCCAAGATTGGCCGTAACCCTCCGCCTTTCTTGGGTACTATGAAGTACGGGCTGTAAAACCCTGACTTCATCTCGGCTAGTGGGACCGGCTCTATTGCGTCCTTCGCCAACAGGACCCCAATCTCCTCCCGCAAGACAGTGGCATCTCTGCCCACCACTGAAGTGGATAGGACGCCACTGAATCTGGGGGGATGCCTGGCAAACTGAATTGTGTAGCCGAGTCTGACTGTTCGAATGAGCCAATGGGACGGGCTGGGAAGGCATGGCATTGTGGAGGAGTGGGAGGTTCGTGGGGGCTGACCCGACGAAGAGGCTCTCACTGTAACCCTCAGACCTCCCAAAGTGCTAACCATCCCCGCAGCTCTCCCTTGGAAAGTCACGGGGGATTGGGTAGCAGCAGAGGGGACTCCGCCTTCCGCATTGAAGAAGGAGAGTCGCGATTGCAATGCCAACATAGTCATGCTCTCGCAGTGAGAGCATGAACCATCCATGAGCTCTGCTTCAGCGTGCTGTCTGCCCAGACACATCACACAGCGCTCGTGGCCGTCAGATGAAGTCAGGAAACGACCACATCCAGAAACACACGGGCAAAAAGACATCTTGAAAAAGACACTTTTCCCCTGTGCTGCTCTTTTAGAATTGCCCTGCCGCTGGAACACCGAGGGATGGAGATGCCGCGCTGATCGTTCCACACCAGCGCCTCTTCACACCACCATCGCTGCTGTGTTATCACGACAACGGGAGAACAAAGAGCAAGAGGAAATTTTTAGCAATTATAATTGCTGTTTGCGGGAGCTCGTCCCTGTAGCAATGAAAATTGCTGTTTTCGCTCTTAATGTTCTGGCCACGGAAGATGAATGGCAGATCAGTTCACCCGATCGGCTCCGAAGCAAAAGTATGAATGAAGTGAGTATGCCGGCTCTATTTATACCCGGATGCCGGGGGAGGGGCCCGGCATGTAAATCTCACTGGCCAATTCTCATTGGCTTGTTTTTTACTACGTGAAGGTGATTGGGCTCCCAAGTGAGATCCCATGACGTCAGTCCGACGTAACGTCGAACGTGACTGACTGATAGGGAACCAATGTTATCAGAAGAGTCCATTCAATATTAAACTGAGTTAAAGTTCCCAACATTCTTTGCGTCACACTCTGTAAGGGAGAATAAATGTTGAAATTGAGTGTTATTTTGTGTGTTTTGCACAAGATTAATACAGGGGAAGATGTGTTATTGTTTAATGTTCAGTTATTTTGATATTTAAATGTGTTTCTGTGATTTTGAAGTTTTGTAGGGTTACCATTATGGTGAAGAGTCGAGCCTGTAGTTAGGTCAAGAATGGGCTGTGAAACATTGCATTCAAATATACTAGGATGATATGGTTCATGCAAGAACACTGTGATAGTCTATTTGATGGGTACATTAGCACATGCTGGTGTCAATACTTAGCTATGAAGATTTGTTGTCAGTTTAATCAATATTTCAATTAAATTGTAGTTAATGAATTTTGGGAGTACAAAGTAATATTTTTCACAATCTGCTATAATAATCTTTGAGTTGTTTAGAGTAATCTGAATTTATTGGGTTTTACAACCACTGCATCAAAATAATTGAAAAATAAGAAACATTACTTATGGTAAACAATAGTTTTAAAGTACAGTGGACTTAAACATTAAAAAAAGTTTGACTTAATTGTTATTTATAATTATTCTTTACTTAAAAGATTTGAGTTGCTCAACTTAATTTTTTTAGGCAATACATGTCAACTCAAAAATTTTGAGTACTCTGAACTTATTGGGTTTTATAGTGTTTCGTTTTTGGCACACACAAAAGGCCAGCGGGTTATTGGGCCAATATTTACAGCCCACATTCTTCCCTCAGACACTGTCAAACAGAAGAAGATGCCTGCCGAGCTGTGTGGGGCCCTGGTCTCCTTTAGCTACTTAAAAGTGAGTGTGACTTTTGCTGTCTATGTTTACATGTAGTCACATCACACACAACTATCACCGATTGTCGGTTTTTCAGTGAGTCACATTGTATAATTTCAAAGAAGAATTCTAGATTTTTTTTCCTAGAGTTAAAAATTAAGTGACCAGCAAATCTTAGTTGACCTCAAATGACCCTACACATTCCTTTTAGGTGTCTCTAAGCAACAGGGAGGTTGAAAAAGGGTTCTCACTCAGAACCACTGGTGCCCAGATTTCAGCAATACCAGAAAACAAAACTGAAGGTAAAGTGAAATTATTTGAATGAAGAGGTTTTTAGTTTTTGTTACTGAATTTTGATAAACTTTAACCTGAACAAATTCAATAACTATTTTTCTTTCCACTTTTAGATCTCAATTGTCTCATGGTCACTTTCAACGACACAAAGCCAAAGAGTAACACGGTAAGTCTGGCCAAGCCTTAGAAACTGGACAAACTGAGAAAAGTGTTTTTTTTGCTGGCTCTCAGCTTGGTTTACTGGTATGCTGATGCTCTGCTTGCCTATGCTAGTTAGACCTGCATGAACCAGTCTAGCCTAACATGGAATTCATGCTGGTGTATGATGCTTTTTTTTCTTTTTTCTTTTATTTATGTAAGATCTTTTTTGTACGAGCTGTGTGTTATCTGTCTTGGAGCGGAGCACGCGCATTCAGGCCTCGAGGGGGCCGGATGCATTCATTGCGTTGATTTCTCACTGAGAAAGCTCCGCTCTCGGGTGACTCTCTTCGTGAGTCAAGAGTTGTGCCTCTGAAGGCAACATCTCTGACCCAACAATTGCTGAGACACAGACTGTGATCGTAGGGATCTCCAATGGAGATAGTAGAGGAGCTTGAAGGAGTTCCCCTCACCTCTCCAGCTGGCTGCCTGATGCACAAGCCCGCTCAGGGGCTTCTTTCACGTTGAACATGAACTCATTCCTCACCTCTGATTTTGACGAAATAGTTAGTCACTCTCCTTGTTGGATTGGTTTATGCAGGTACTCGTTCGTTTTCAGAAGTAGAGCTGGTCGTTATACTCTTCTCTGTCACCTTCTTCAGGATGGGATATTATGCTCCTTCTCATTACCCCAGTCTACAGTTGGTCTGTTAGATATGGGTCATGGACTTAGCAGAGGCTGTGTTGATTTACTGGTAGCTTTGCTCTGAGGGATCTAGACTCTCCTGGAGCATGTCTCAGACTAGTTTGAATAGACGTGTATATTGAGCATGGAAGCTTCAGGGCCTTTCCTAACATTGTTATACTAGTTACTGAGAGAAATGCTGTGCAAGGTGTGTAACGCTCGTCCGGGTTAGTGGCATTCGAATAAATGCCTATAGACCTTCGAGGCCTTTGAGTTAATGACTAGACATAGCTTGCTAGAATAGTTCTAACCACAAGAGGGCAGGCATTAGTCACCAAAGGGTATTGACATCCCCAAAGAGTCAGAATCTGATGCAGCATTGAGTTGAACGAGATGCTATGATGCTATGGGGACATCAATACCAACCACGCTGCCATGCTTCGAGCATGCCTGTGCATCTTCCCTCAAACAATACGAATCTGATGATGTGTTGTCAGTGACCCCTCTTTTTTCGCTGGGATGAACCTTGCAACGTGAACACTGTGTCGGCCGGTGATTAGCATGATAATACATGTGCCTCAGACACCAGGTTCCGCCCCATATCATCAGAATCTTCTCAGGGAACAAGTGTTACATACATAACCCTAAAACTTTTTTACGTAGTTGGGCTGTTTTTAGCTGTGCTGTCATGAGTAGGAAATGCAAATTATACTGTACCTAATAAATTTTGGACATTTATGCTGTTATTTTTATTTATTTATTTATTTTTTTATATAAGGAGACAAAGATCAGAACATGCAATTTTAAATTGAAGACGCCAGACAAATCAACTTTCACAGTGCGTTTGGACAAAGACTTTCGAAGGAAATTTATGAACGTTGAAAGGTGAGAATCAAAGCTTTTTCTGCTCAAGCTATCATCATTTTAATTAAACCTACACTGTAATTAAACGTTTGGGGTCAGTAAGATTTTTTAATATTTTTGAAAGATGTCTCTAATAATCATAGTCTCTAATGGCAAATTTGCCATTACAAAAGTCTTCTGATCCTTCAGAAATCATTAAAATGTACCGATTTGGTGCTCAAGAAATATTTCTTATTAATATCAATGTTGAAATGGTTCAAATGAAAGTTCAATGAACAACATTTATTTGAAATAGAAATCTGTGTTACAGCATAAAGGTTTTTACTGTTACTCTTGATCAATTTATTGCATCAATTTATTGCTGAATAAAAGTATTCTTACTGACTGGCCTTTGTCTGGTCTTAAAGTGATACTGATTTGTTCAAATATTGATTTGTTTGTATTTTTTTATATTTTCTAACACAGCATTGAGGTCTCTCCATGTCGAGACCCTGGATATTATATTCAAAAATCCTTAAAGTCAAAGTTCATGGCAGAAGACGATGGCAATGCTGGACTGAGCAAATACATGAGCAAAGGATTACCTTTGCCCATTAACACGTTTGCGGGAATAATCGACTAAATGAACAAAGTTCAGGATAGAGGGCTTGCTGTCAACATTAAGGCCAGTTCTGGACTCTTGCAATATGTGTATTGTGTTTTAAACAATGCAATGTTCAGTATAGTGTCTGTATGTGATCAAATGATCAGCTAAGACACTTCAACAAGCAGGTTTTACTGCATTATATACTTTCATTTGTGAATCACAAGTTGATCAATCCAGGAAGTATTTTAATCTGTAACACAGCTAACTCACTAACACTAATCTACACATGGTATTGAGTTTCTCAAAGACTTAATATTTACTTGAACTTGTTTTACCTTGTTCCCTGCTTTAACAATCAACCTGTTCTTTAACACATAAGTGCACGTGAAAGAGAGAATTCTCCACACAAGTCTTGGCAAGTCTTTCATCGGGATTTTCCACCAGAAAAATAATGGTTTATTACAAATGCAGGAATAATGTGCAATAGTCTGCACACCGTATGCCATTTGACCAAGTGTTTCAGAGAAACTGACATTATCTTAATCGACCCTATGATTTGCACTTCTTTGATACATATTTGATAAACATATACATGTTTACAATTGGAGTGTTTCATGAGAATGATATCAAAATATTATGTTTAAAATTAAAAGCATAATGGATAACAGTTTTTCTTACTGTCTATGGGATTGATGTGTAGAATAGCACTGTTGTTACACAAATGGTTCAATCTTTGATAGGTTGTGTTGTGCATTAAGCTGGTCATGAGTCTTTCTTTCAACAATTATGGTGCAAAATAGTATTTTAATCTTACTTCCTTACATGATTCTCTGTACAGTATTTTTTTTTTTTTTGTTTTACCATTCTTCTAATTTCCATTTCTTTTGAAGAACAAATGTATAATCTCAACAATATAACTAGCCAATTGAGCTTTATTTCTTTCATTTTTATGGCATTCATTCATGGCAAAATTTTGCACAGTTGTTGATTTGACCTCTGGTTTTGTAAATATTGTTATTTGATTTTGTAAAACGATGTGTTAAAAATAAATGCAACATTTTCAAAATACTGGGGGAAAACATGCAAAAAACCGCTAATAAGCTTGGATATACAGATTTATTCGCATAGTAGCCTATGGATGTAGGCTATAAAACGACAAAAAAATAGAAACATATATATAATCAAAAAGAAGAAGAAGACGCAGTTATTATGATACTGCACAAAACTTGAAAGAATCCTGACAGCACAAATGTATTGTTGTCGTTATTGTTGTTGTTGTTGTTGTTCGAATAACCACACGATGTCGCCAAGGAGTCAGGAACAGCAGTGCAACAGCTGTAGGTGCGTAATGATGTCTAGTAATGCTCTGCCTCCTATTTTCCTCAGTAACGAGAACCGCTGGATCCGCTGCCTTATTTTAGCGTGCTCTCTTGTTTTGCATATCTAAACCAAGCCAGGATTTGTTCATATACTCGTAAAGCTTCAGTGACGCGTAATGGATGAAAAGCGCAGAGCATCCTGTCAGTATGGATCCCTGGAATGCACGAAATGGAAAACAGATGTGGACCAAACAGGTATCCCCTCACCTGTCACTGTATCAAAACCTTTCATACAATTTCATTTTCTTGTCCTTTGGACTTTGTGCAGATTGAATGCCACAGGTGGAACTTATGCTCATGTATAGATTAAGCTCAGATTGGACGAGATGTTATGCTCATAGTCTCATAGTTAACCACTGATAACTTAAATTGTTCTAAATTAATCTTTGGAGATTTTGTGTAGGTTGCATGCTATTATGGTATTAATGAGGATTCAGTGACAAAAGATACTTTGGAATCACAGTCAGAAAGAGAGATGTATGAAGGCGATTCAGGATAGAAGAACTTGTGGAGTTTACTGTATCGTATTGGCTTCATTACATTTGCTAAAATGTGTGCTCCCCTCTGCTCTTCTAGCACAGGGCAGTGAACCTTCTGATGTCTCCCAGAAGCTTCCTTACTGAATCTTACTAATGGAGTGTTGCTAAATAATCTTAATGTGGAGATCATCAGGGTAAAGCAACTGTGGTCCACGAAAACAAGCAATTCCAGTTTTTTTTTTTCAACTGTACACTTTAAAAAAGGTTTGAAAATTTCTACAGAAAAGATTGTAAAATGCTACAGTGAATACCTGATAATTTGTTAACTGTGTTGTCTTTACCATATATAACCATAAATATACCATCCACCTTACCATATATGTTACCATGATGACAACTTGTAAATGTTTTGACGTTGCATCATGTAAATTTACTGTAAAAATACTGTCAAATGTATGCCAGGGCTGCGTTTCTCAAAAGCATTGTGATTTAAGTTGATTGTAGAGCCCATTGGCACCAATGGTTGAACAATCTACTTAGGCTTACGACGCTTTTGAGAAACGCAGCCCTGGCCAATATACACTGGTCTGTTACTAGAATACAAATGAAAACACTTAATATTGTTTGGAGAAATACAGCATTGTCAAACAACAAAAGGATGGTTCATTACAAATGGAATCACCTCTGGTGATTTTTTTTTTTTTTTTTTTTTTGAATATTGTTCTATTTCCTCATCACACTGAGGAAAAGCCTTTGTGGTGCCATCCCAGAGATGCACAAAATCACTTTCACGGACCTTTACCTTGACTGTTCCCCGCTGGTGGAATGACATGCCTAACTCAACCCGAGTTGCCGAGTCTTTAGCCATTTCCAACAAACGGCTAAAGACGCATCTTTTTCATCAACACTTGACCCATTAATACACAATTCTGTATAACAATTTATTTTTTATTTATTAAAAAAAAAAAAACCTTGCTACATGTACTGTGCTAGACTAACTGGGACTAGTCACAGCATTTACATATTGTTGCCCTATTGTTGGTTTCATCGCTTTCTCTAATGTGAAACTGACAGAATGTATTAGCCTCAGCCTTGCATAACGGTTACCATGCCACTCATGAGAAAGGATGCCACTGGAGACATCAGCAGTGACATTACCAATTGTAGGATCAGGCGAAGAGTTATGCTAGGCCTCCTAAACCCTTGCAAGTAATAATTTGTTGTCTGACAGCCGAGGCGGGTAAACTGGACATGCTGCAATTTTCTTTAGCTGCTGCTTTGATTTATTGGTGCAGGAGGGATACGGATGAAGTCGGTGAAGAGGTTTAAGAGGTTAAGAACCTCTTAAAGAAAAGGAAGAAGGTAGTAACAATAGACCTGAAGGAATTGTAGATGTTTACTTTAATTGCACTTCTTTTACTTGAGCTATTTAAAGCTATTTACGCTCAGTGGGTGTTTAGTGATTGGTGCATCTTCAAATGTACCTCGCTTTTCACAAATTGTCCACAAGCACTGATAATCTTGAGAGAAGACGTTGCATTAAATCCGATATTTTCTACAGAACGCAATTTGAGCTGTATTCATCTCCTTGTGGTTTCAGTCCAGATATTCTGGTTTCTCTGTTTACAGAGGCAGATGTGGTCTCAATGGCGGACTCTACTATCACAGTGGGGGACATTGAGGGGGAGCTCTGTAAGATTGAACGCATCAGAGACATTTTGGTCAGGAGGGAATCGGAGCTCAGATATATGTGAGTAAACTGATTTTCACATGTAGCTATCTATAATATATACTCAGGGTTGAGGAGTAACGAAATACAAGTAACTTAGTTACGTATTTAAAATACAAAATTTGAGTAACTGTATTTCATTACAGTTACATTTTAAATGGGTGGTAATCAGATTACAGTTACATCTGAAAAGTATTTTAGATTACCAAAGTGATTACTTTGAATTTTAATGTCATTTAAACAACAATTGGTTATTCTCTAACTCTGACAGTCTGAAAAAGCGGAGTTTCATGTTTTCAACTGTTTTCATGTTTTGTGATAGTTGTTTGTGAGTCATTTTATAATTGTAAAAAAGCTCACTGCATCTTTTTCTCACAATTTGTTTTTTTTCCCTCATAATTGTGACTTTGCATTTCACAATTCTGACTTCTTTTTCTCAGAATTGCGAGATTTAAACTCACAATTGCAAGTTATAAAGTCAGAATTGGGAGATATGAACTTGCAATTACCTTTTTGTGTTTGTTCCACACTCATTAGTATTCCAAAGTATTCTAAAGTATTTAGATTAAGTTACTAAACTTGAGTAATGTAACGAAATACGTTACAAATTACTTTTTAAAGCATGTATTTTGTAATCTGTAGTGAAATACATTATAAAAGTAACCTACCCAGCCCTGTATATACTGTGGGGCCCAAATGTCTGTAACCACTGGTGAAAATTTAATTTAAAAATGTAGGCATACATGAATTTCAGAATTTCATTTTTTTTTTTTTGCTTTATTGACAGCAGCATTCGAACTGACATGAACTCTAAATAATACAAGCTATAATGTTGGTATGTTCTGCTGTAATTATGACGAAGCTGACTGTTTTCCTTTATTTATTAAAAGAAACTGGGAGTTTCAATGTTTATCAAATTTATAACCCACAATTTGTTTTGTATGTTCTTTATTAAAACAATAGGCACTTTTTTAAAGAAATGTTCAATTTACACCTTAATTATATGTTTGTTTGTTGGCATTTTAATTAACTTAATTATTTGAATATAATTTAATTTAAATCATCATAAGTTCTTCTGCGGCTCTCTTAATAAGCGGTATGGAGGATGGATGGATGGATGGATGGATACGGCCCACTTAGAACGTTCCAAAGAGAATCTTCAAGAGTTCACATGGTTAATGCCACATTCATATTAATTTTACTCATTATTCATTTTATGTCAGCATTTTGTGGGTTTAATTTTCTTTCAATCTTTAATATCTAATATTCTAATATTATATATCTAATAATATTTAATATTATATTTCAGTGTTGTCTTTTCAGACATTTGGACCCTAAATTTGGACCTTGTATTTATACTTATTATATATTACAGTACTTCATTTCCGATTGGTCAGTTTCAGCATTCTGTCATATACTTTTTGTATACTGACTGCTAAGTCTCATTGACACCGATAACTATAGAGATAATTATAACTATAATTATATTAGCATCCTGCCAACATTGCAGTTATGTCGTCTACTGCTTTAACAAACCTCTTTAAAGTCAGGTGGATTCTGATTGGCTGTCTATGTTTTTGTTGTTTTAATCATTCATCAGCTGACAAAATTTGATATTGTTCCTCTGTGTCTTTATCCTCTGTTCCTCTATGCTCGTAGAATTAGACTGATTACTAAAACTTTGCAGTTAGTTATAGTTATCGTTATACTTATCATCCTTGGTGTGAAACTGTGAATGGCCATTTAATTTGTATAACTCACTGTTGTCCGAGGCAACTGATTTCTTACATTTTTCCTGAATCGCTCTCTCTCTGCATTCTCTTTCTTAGCACGCAAATCAATTATTCCGGCTCCATTTATGTATTATGTATTTTTATTTAGGTTGTAATGTAATATATGGGCCCAGATCTGCTTGTTTGATTTTGTACATGTCGAACACTTGCAAGTGTAGCCATATTGTCATTGTTTTAGATTAACAGATTATTATAATTAATATTAAAATGATACAATATTAATAATCTTTTACTAGTATACATTTCACATTCCAGATTTTTAAATACAATTACTACATTTTTAAACTACTATATGAATGCAATAATCAGTTTTGTCAATTATAGAACTCACAAGCCTTGAGTGGTTTATAAAGTTGATCTGAGATCACATCTGTATTCATCCATCCTTCCTGTTCCCATTAACAAGAGCTACAATCAGCCAGCTGCCCCTCATTAAAATGTTAATGCTTTGCTTTTGATGCTGCCAGTGTGTCTAAAGCATGGATATCAGTTTCCCCTCACAATCATTTGGGGAAGAGCTTTGCCTATTTCAAAATCAGTGGGGCATTTCTTCCCCTAGTGTTTGATTGGTGCTCAGTCTCCACTGTCTGTCTCAACTGAAAGAGAGAGATATAGAGAGAAATCCAGTGGTACAGCTTCACCCTTAGCCTGCATATTTTCTTTAAAATGGGACTGAAATGCTGATCTATAGCAAAGAGTGATATTGGCAAGACTGTTGACTTGAGCAAACAGGTTTACAGACTGAATTCATTCTAAATAATGCTATCTGACAATTTGAATGATACTTTCAACATGATGAGGACATGTGACAACACTGTAGGAAACAACTGTTTAAATGTTAATAGTAGAATACTGTTTTACTTAGAAGGGAGTATAGTGTTTTGACGTTCTGCTCAGTTCCTGTTTCCCTGCTCTGTTTAGGGTACATTTACACAACAATAATGTACTAAAAATGGACAAGTTTTTCCTTTGCATTTTTCGTGTACAGATGACACAATTATCAAAATGATCCACAGATCCACGAAAATGATGAAAAACACTCTATTATGCATGCCATACCAGTAGCTGGCGATGTCAAGAAAAACTCTATAGACGCATGGCGTCACCATTTTCACAAATTCACATTTTTGTAGTTTAGATAAAGATGATAACAGTAGCCTATTGTTTTCAAAAATGTGCACTTTGAAATCCATTTTCAAAAGTTTGGATTTCTGTGCCCCCAAAACGCCATTGGTGTTTAAATGAACAACCAAAAAACATCACGTTGGTTACTCATCACTCCCTAGTTTGTTTCTATGGTTTCTCTTTAATTAATTGATTAGCTTCACTCGTTATTTATTTAGTTTCTTTTGTTTGTATTGTGTATATACTCCTGTGTTTTAAGGACCCTTGGTTGGTTCTCATTTATGTATTACTTGGTTTATGTTCCTGTGATAAGTCTAATGTTCTCCTAAGTGTTTACGTTTAAGTTTATGTATCTTCTTTGTCTTCTTCTTGCACTACTACCACCACACACCTAACAATGTTTAGTGTGCTGTATTCAACAATTTTTAAGCTGGTATTTAATTCCGAACCCTGCCAAGTGAACCATCACACACTAAACTTTTTAAAGGCTCAGCAGCTTGCATTGTCATTATAAAGTGCTATTTTCACTTGATCCTACACTTAAATTTAGCTTTGTGGTTATAACCTAGTATATTTAAGTTGGTTAAGTGATATTAAATAACATTTTTTCATTTAGATTAAAATAAAATCAAGTAATTTAAATGTTATGAAATGAAGCAGGTTTTTTTCAGTGAAGATGCATCTCATGCTTTAGAACAACATGTGTGTCCTTTTGTTTTGCAGGATGGATGATATCCAGTTATGTAAAGAAATTACAAGATTGAAGAAAGAGCTTCAAAAACTTCTGTCTATCCCAGGTGAGATCTGGGAATACCTCTGGCATATATTACATAAAAAAATTTAAAATTACAGTACCGTTTTAAAAGTCCCTTTCGCTGTACCGTAACTAAAGTTACCTAAAAAAAAATTTCAGATCTCTTTCTTTATCGAATTGTTTTACAATTTTCTAAAACATGCACTACTAATTAAGCTACTAAATTACAACCTTGTTTTGCATAAATTATTTTGTTTTTTCTGTTAGAGTAAGAAGTGTCCCAGGCTTAGTAAGCACAACAATGAATGCTGTAAAAGTAAAAACAAAAAATTAAATCCATTTTCAGATAATCACAAGTCTAATGAAGATAAACAGAAGGAGGAAGAGCTTCTGAAACAGATTCATAAATTAGTGGAGGCCAGAGACTTCCTGGTAGATGACGTGGAGTTTGAGCGCCTCAGGTGAGATGATTTCAGCATGCTGGAAAATGATGAAGGCTGACACACAATTCATTTGCACCCTTTATTAAATCTCTTACTGAGCTCAATTCCGAGGCAGACAGGATTCTGTCTAAGGCCTGAGGAAAAAACATTACTCACACTCTAAGTACAGAAGTAATAGGATTTTATTTGTAATAAAATCCATGCTCCTCAGGACAATTCTGCTCAAGTGGTTGGCATCTTCACAATTTTGGGATTGACTCTGGACTTTAAATCAAGTGTTTATATGTTTATGGTTTTTCCTTGTCTTTAATAATGGCTGTATATTGACATAATTTAAATGCAGCTGACCCCATGCTTAGATTTAATGTTTTCTTTTCATGTATTCTTTCAGTTTTAGTGCATTCTTATTATCAGTGCTAAAGAACAATTACTATATTGCAGCTCCATGTTAAGAAGTATCAGCTGAGGAAAGACTGAACAGCACTGGATGTATTTTTAGTCCAGCTGATGTTAAAGACGCAATGAACATCCTGTTGCCAAGAACTATAGGTCCATTACCAGGCAATTCTGAAAGGCAAAATATTCACTTCCACTGAGCAGAAGTCTTTTTTAAAACCAGCAGAATACTATGAATAAGAAGAAACAGAGATGCATGATAAATTAACGCACATGTTATATTTTAGATTACATTTCCCAGTAATAATATCAAACCTTGAACTAACTGAAGGACATGAAGCCTGTGCATAATCAGCGGATGAATAACATAATGAAATAGTCAGTCTTCCTATAATGCATTGCACTGTTAATCATCATAGTTACCTCTGCTATACAGGGAACGGGAGGAAGACAAAGAGATGGCTGAGTTTCTTAAATCCAAATTACCAAAAAGCTCTCAATCCAAGAGTAAGTCTTTTTTTTATGGTTGGTTGAACAAAGTAAGGTTTATGATTTTAAAATTTATGCATAGAATATGCTAACTTGTTATTCAGTAAGCTATCTAGGGTTAATACACACTTTCTAATCTTTTGTCACTGGTCATGTTTTAAATATTTCAAATGGCTTAGCCCCTTACACAATAGCATTTCGATAGCTAAACATCTCTGACACAAAATATTATCATCGTTATTTGTTTGTAAATGTAATTAATAAAATGCATAATAACTAGAGATGCACCAATACTTAATTTCTCTGCCGATACCTTTAGCTGATTATTCAGAATGATACTGATACTGATGGTTTGATTTTTTTAAGAAAAAAAAAATCTCTCCCAAATAATGCTAGAAACAATACAGAGAACCCTGTCATTTGGTACATTACTACACTGTAAAAAATTGTGCTGTAAAATAACAGTAATCTACTGGCAGCTGTGGTTGCCAGCAATGCACTGTTAATTTACAGCCCTCTACCGTAAATTTACAGCTCTTTTATTTTACTGTATGTTACCGTAATGCTACCATGGAAATTAAATTATTAAATTTGGGAAGCCGTTTTGCTACAAACAGTTTGTGTTTGCAGTTAAGAAACATTCCTTTTCAGTTGACTCAAATGAAACAAATTCACAGCACTAATGCTGTGTAAATACTATTTTTTTAAATTCAATGCATAATACTGAAATAATTAAAAATTTCAGACTTCTTAATCAAATCTTTGCAGCTTGTGTATGCTAACAATAACACAAATATATGTGCTAAAGTACTTAGTAAACAGCTTATCCCTGTATTAACAACTACAGTTACTGTCTTTAAATGAAGCAACATGCAGCATAACATCAGTGTTTCTCAGCTTATTATTGACTGAAGCACAGGCTCTACTCTCCAGCACAATGGTGACCCATAAAACTAATCAATTAAACTAACAGATCTCTCCTATATCATACTGTACAAAAACACAAGTTCAGACACCTAACAAGACACGTAACAAGAAGGGGCGTAACAAGAAGGGGGCGTAACTTGAAGTTGTCCAAATCAGGGTTAGGGTTAGGGTTAGGGTTACGATATTCATCAGGCTAGCTTGCTTATTTTGCCCAACATCAGTTGTTACCCTGCCAAAATGTAAAAATATTGCTTACTTAAAGCCAACAGAAGGTTGTCTCTGTATGAGCTGCCATCTTGCCGTTTTGACATCTCGTGTTGTTATGCGTGATTTCGACAACTTCATGTTACGCCTCTTGAATATGAAGGGGCGTAACAGGAAAGGGCGTAACTTGAAGTACGTTGTAGTACTGCGGGATGCAGACAGACCCTTCTCAGTAAATTGCTGTTTTTTTACAGTATCTTGCCGTAAATTAATTTACAGTTGATTACTGTTAAATTATGTTTCACTCTGTTTTTTTTCCATCTCACACCTTTAACCCTTTAAACCCCACAGCAAAATCTTCAGTTTTAAATGATCACTTGATTGTGTCCACACTACAGAGTGACACTGAAGCAGTGCTGAAGTTAATGAGACAACAGTTAATGAGATAATTAAGTGATAATTGAGAATTAGTGATGAACACCTGCTGTTAACAAGCAGAATCACTGAAGGAAAAGAAACAACAAGAACAGAAAAAAACGAGCAGAAACACAATAACTTCAACAGACTTCCAGCCACAGCCTTAGATGAAATCAGCTGAAGATAAAAGACATTAAATATCTCAAGATCTCAGCAGAGGAGGATTAAACAATATAAACAGCATTACTAGCTTCACTTATTACTAAACAGGTTGACTTTATTTCTGTCAGATATCTACAGAAGTTCTTATTGAGAATTAGCTTCAGATGCTGTTTTGTTTCGTTTGACGTTACCATGATGGAGGTCAGTGCTTGCTTTAGTTGGGTTCTTGACCCTTGTCTTTTTAACATTAGAGTTTCTTTGCATGTTGTACCTGTGTGTATTCCAGACTCAATTGTTCCAGTTATAAAGCCTAAGACTATCGTGCCTAGGTGTTGCTGGTTATGTTCTGATCTTTATAATTTTCATGCCAAACTCATTGTTTACGGAGCCAGTCAAGTGACAAATCCCTTATCATGAAGGTGTGTTGATTTTCTTTTGAATAAAATCCATTTTTATTGCCAACACTCAAGCATAACCACTTTACAATCATGCAGTTGAGTTTAGTTTTTTTAAGACTCATTTGCAGATAAATGTGTGAACTGTGGCAATACTGAGCTAAACAGAGAATTCAAGAATCAGTGTATGAATCTCAACAATGGTGACAATCAACAAACAAAATAAAAGATCAACTGTGAACATCACAAAACACATTACTAAAAGTCAGCACAAAAGCAACAGCAAAAATCAAGGCAGTAAAAATTAGAGAAAATAACCAGAGAATTCAGCAATATAATTTATTCATGCCGCAATGCATGCTGGGAGTTTTGGATCCAGCATGCATTATAGCAAAAAGCTTTTGATTGTCACCATTCTTGATATTCACATCCCAATTGTTGATGTCTGTGTGACTCTGAGTTAAACAGTAGTTCAAAATGTTATCCACACAAGCTATTAACAACTAACTTAATATTATTTGTCTTTCATATTAATGATAAATTCCATGATCATGATACTGCAATTAAAATTATAGAATCGTATAAACTCTGATGAGATTAACAAAGAAATGCCAAGAAATGCTAATTTTGATCATTAATAAATAGCTAATCTCATTTGATCACAACGCCATCTGGTTTCTCAACTGTTACAAACGTGTTTTAATAATACTGTTACAGCTGGCAAAGTAAACTTAACATTAACAAATCAAAGATCAAGATCCCAACTAAACCAACACTGATCCCTATCATGGTAACGTCAAACGACAATAAAACAACATCTGAACCTCTGTTAGTTCTCAAAATGAACTTCTGTACACATGACAGAAAAAAGTCAGTCTGTTTAGCAATAAGTGAATCAGGTAGTGCTGTTTGTGGAGTTGATTAATCAGATCTTGAGAGATTTAATGGAATTTATCTTCAGGTGATTTAATATTTTTTCTGTTCTTGTTTCTCTTTCCATCAGTGATTCTGCTTGTAAACAGCAGGTGTTCATCAGTGTCTGAATTCACTCTTTTTTTCATTCACTCTGTCAAGTGGACTATTTAAGTGAATGAGGGTATAGCATGTAATTTGGAACACAGCCTCTGAGTGTCGACTTTGAGCGCTTTTAATTCACAGTTTGTTGCTGTAGGCTATTTTCTAGAAAACTTCAAATATTACCCACAATGCGTTGTTTCTATGGCATATTACTATTTTAATGGAAAACAGCATGTTTTTGTTGAAATTTGGCTGTTTTTTTACAGCAATTTTTTACAGTGTATAATATGAGATGTTAAAATTAACAAAAGAGCTATTATATTCAACTGGTATTTATTTTCATATATAATAATTACACTCGAATAATAAAAACTGGAATGTTTGTTTGCAACTCGGTTGCATGTAAGGTAGATTTCATACACTTGACTTCATGCCAAATTTATTCAAGCATACGTATAATTTACAGTAAATAAGCTCATCTCTGGTGTTATTATAGATAACTAACAAACTGTGATCATAGGACTTTCCTGAGCTAAATGCAACGTTAAGTGACACATTGTTCACAAGCTGTTTTATTGGCATCTAGTATGTAAACTCTGATTAAGCGATTACATAAGACATGATTCTTTTTTGTAAGTTGTACTTTATCTTTCAACATACCTCCTGATGTTCTTGCATGTTCCCTTTCGAATGGGAACTCACACTACGTCTGTAAGACACTATGGTGAATGTCTCAGGCATGACAGGTGTCTGAACGTGACAATGACATTGACGCCAAAAGCCTATGATGTCACTACCGGTGCGACCTGAGTATGAAAGGGTGCCTGTAGAACACATCATCCTCTTCTTTGGCTTCAGGAGCCGTTTGTTTGTAGTGCGTTGAAGGCGATTATTATCAAAAGCGCCAGCACTATCTGACACCTAATGACACCGCCAGCCGTGTTGCAAGCCTACCAGGGTGACCTGCTGAAGGACCTGGACCAGGGCCAGGGTCTTGCCCTTGAGGCGTCGCCACTCACGCCCCTCCTCCCGCGAGGAGCAGGTCACAAAAGAGGCAAGATGTGTTGTGGAAATTCAAGGAAAGACTCAGAGTCAGTAATATCAGAGAAGGTAGATTTAATTTTTACTTGCAGCAAGGACTCGTCTCACACATACAGCAGAGCATGCATGAGAGGAGTGAGGAGCTAGTCTCTCACCTGTTCCATTTATACTTAACATCTTAATGCTTTGCACACACTTTACACCTACACCTCTCAAAACATCATTCGCTTAGCCCAGGATGTGGTTTCTATTAACTGCCCTTTGTTAGTGAGAAGTCCATCTTGTCATTTCTATTAACTGCCCTTTGTTAGTGAGAAGTCCATCTTGTCACCCAAGTTTCTTAGAACTACGCTCCCCTAAGGTGCTTTCAGCCGACAGCCACATCCTGTTGTTCTGCCTTGAGCAGTTACAGAGAAAAATGTCATGAGAGACACTATAATATGAACACTTATAACTTCTTAATGCCTTATGCCCATAAGCTTATTAAAAATCAAATGAAAGATAAAAATTTCCATTACATTCCACTCTTTATCCGAATGACATTTTATCCAATTCTAACTCTGGTTTCCCTTTTCATTAGAATCTTCATTACCAGTGGTTCTCCTTCCCCACAGTCAGTTATAGTCTCTTTAGCAACGGCTATAACAGCCGGATCACTTAGCACTGCTTGTCTGGCCTGGGTCTCGAAGTTTTGTTGTTCCCTTCTGGTGGCTCCTGGGTTGCTCCTTGGGATGGGCCAGTTGGGGTGGAGGTCGAACTGTCCTGCCTGTCCTCGGTATCCTCGTCCCCAGGGTTTCCAGCTCCCTGTAAGCTCTCGTCGGGGCCTGGCACCCTTTTGCAGTGGTTTACGTGTATCCAGGTTGCTCTCTCAGCTACCTTGACTGCAGTTCTGGTGGTCAGCAACACCAGGAACGGTCCGTTCCACCTCTCTGCTTTCCACGTTCGCCTTCTGCAGTCCTTAACCACGACCCAGTCTCCTGGCTCGATTCTGTGAGTCACCTCGCCTTTGCTGTGGTCTGGTCTCGCCTGTTTCACCTGGACAGAGATATCACGAGCAACCTTTCCCAGATTAATGCAATATTCCAGCATGCTTTCTAATCCATAAATTCCTTCTGTACCCACTGAGGGAGTGCTCCACCCCATATGGGGTGGCCTTCCCCAGAGCATTTCATATGGTGTCAGGCACATCACAGGTCTTACCCTCATTCTCATGTACATTAATGCCACTGGGAGAGCATCAGTCCACCCCAGGCCAGTTTCAGCCATTATCTTTGCTAATTTTGCTTTCAGAGTCCCATTTTCCCTCTCCACTGCCCCTCCAGAAGTTGGCTTATAGGCGCAGTGGTGCGCGAGGTTTATTTTTAATTGTTCCCCCAATTGTCTTATAGCTGAATTAACAAAATGTGCCCCATTGTCACTTGATATCTTCTGGGGTATTCCCCACCTTGGAACTATTTCTTTTAGTAACATTTTTGCTACCCCCGTTGAGTCTGCCTTAGTGGTGGGCATTGCCTCCACCCATTTGGAGAACATGTCCACCATGACCAGACAGTACTTTTTACCTTTGTGGGGGGTCAGTTCTATGTAGTCCATCATGACGTGTGCCATTGGTTCGCCTGGCGTAGGATGGCTTGCTCTCTCCACTCTTTCACCCCTTCCTGTGTTGTACCTGGCACATGTCACACATTTCTCGCAATATTTTCCTGCCGCTGTGGAAAACCCTTTTGTGAAAAATTACTCATTAATACTGTTAAGCATAGCCCCTTTACCTGCATGATCTAATCCGTGTGTTATTTGGCAATACATTTGGAAAAAATGTCTGGGTAGACATGGTCTGTTTTTGCCATGTACTTGGCCTCTCCATACCCCCTTTGAGTCTTTTGAACAAAAGGCGTTTTTCCAATCAGATAGATCTTGGGGGGTGGCCCATTTTTGCATATCAGTTAGACTAAGAGTGTCATCCGTGCTGAATGTGCTTTTTAGCATGTGTGATGACAGTGGCATGGAGCATGCAGCTTTTGCAGCTTTGTCTGCTCTGTCGTTTCCTTTGCCAATGTCATCTTTTGCACCAGTATGTGCAGCACATTTCATGACTGATATTTGTTTTGGTAATAAAATTGCTTACAGTAGGGCTGCTACTTTCCTATGGTGTAATATTGGTTTTCCATCAGCTTTCAGAAATTGTCTCTGTTTCCATAATGCCCCAAAGTCATGCACTACCCCGAACGCGTATCTGCTATCCGTGTAGATGTTTACTGTTTTATCTTTAGCGAGCTCGCAGGTGCGTGTTAGGGCTGTTAGTTCTGCCGCTTGCGCAGACAGTGGTCCAAGTGGCCCACTTTCAATCACCGCGTGGTCAGTCACTACTGCGTATCCGGACACAGTTGTGTTGTTGACCTTGGTGGAGCTTCCGTCTACATAGAACGTGCAATCTGGGTTAGTAAGCGGTGTGTCCTGTAAGTCAGGGCGCGGCGTGCACATGACGGACAGGACGGAAAGACAGTCATGTCCCTCCCCATCTTCAGGGAGCGGCATGAGTGTAGCTGGGTTAATTGTGGTGCAGCGTTTATCTTCTTTGTTATTGGTCTTGGTATGGAAGCCACAGCTTCTATGCGTTTCTTTGATAACTTCTTTTCAGGGCCCGTCAGTACATGTCCCAAAAATGTCACTTCTGGTACGCACACTTTTACCTTTTGTGGGTTGACCTTATGACCTTCCTCTGCCAGATGGTTCAGGAGGCTCACGGTGGCCTCCATGCACACGTCAGCGTCGCTTGCGCATAGGAGCAGGTCGTCCACATATTGTAGAAGAGCCACTCCCTCTGGCAGAACGAGTCTCTCCAGGCTGCGTCGGAGGGCCTCGTTGTAAATGGTTGGGCTCTCGCAGTAACCTTGACACAGCCTAGTCCAGGTGTACCTCCTCCCCTTAAAGGTGAAGGCAAACCAGAACTGGCTGTCCTTATGCACTGGAACAGAGAAGAAAGCATTTGAGATATCCACAGCTGTATAGAATTTTGTGTCAGGTGGAATTTGAGACAGTATAGTATATGGATTTGGAACGTTTGGGGCCCTGCTGACTATTGCTGCATTTACAGCTTGCAAGTCCTGCACGAATCTCCACTCTGTGGGCATCCCTTTTTCTCTTATCTTTTTTACTGGAAAAATTGGGGTGTTAACAGGTGACGATTCACATTCTACTATTATTCCCCTCTCCAGCAGAGACTGGAACACGGGTGTTATGCCATCCAGGGCCTCCTTTTTGACTTGATATTGTTGTTGCCTTGGTCTGAACTCGCTTTTTGGAGTAATTTGGACCGGCTCGCAGGTTGTAATTAGCCCTACATCATACTTATCTATAGCCCACAGTCCTTTTGGAACTGGTAGGTCTCTTGGATCTATTCCTGTGTTTGTCTGTTCCAGTGCAGAAAAGATAATGCGATTACATTCTTTACTTTCAATCATTTCTTTTTTATACGCTGCACATTGCTCAGAGTAATAGATGCCTGTGTCATGAGTCTCAGTCCAGTCAGTGGCTTCACTACACCCTTTTACGAAGGGTCCTAAATCTTTCCATTCATCCATCCTGCCTTTTGCTAGGGACAGATGTGGAACCGCATTCTCAACTCTGTACACTGACTGTGCTTCTTCGGTCAGAGTCACCTGCACTGCACCCTTGTGTTCTTTCCAATATGCATTAGTCAAGGTTATTTCATCTGACTGCCTCCCTGCCCAAATTCCTTCATATTCGGGGTCCGGTGTCCACGTCACGTTTGCTCTGACATGCACATCGGAGACCTTCTGAAAATCACTATTTACACACACCATCATGGCAAATTCCCGTAAATCTGACCCTTCCGGCCATACCCATTCATAAACTGTCATTTTTGGCTCTTTTGCACATCGTACATTCATTCCTTCAGTATCACAGTCTATTTTGATCCCTAATTTACACATTACATCTCTTCCTAATAAATTCCAGGGGCATTGATCACTAACCAGCATTTTTGTTTCACATTGTTTACCACAGAGAGAGATTTTCACTGGGCGGGTGAAGGGTTCTCTTAACACTTCACCCGAGGCTACAATGCTGTCTTCATATTCATTACTTATTATTATGCCCCTTGGTAGTTCAGATCTCTTAATTACTGTAATAGCAGCCCCAGTATCCACTAAGAATTTTACTTTTGTGTTATTTACATCAATCATTATCCAGGGGTTGCTAACATCATTTTTCATCATGCGTAAGCTTTCTTCATTGCACAGAGCAGGAAATAAAAGATCAGTACTCACCCCCTCCTCCTGTTTCCCACCTGGTCAGTCTGCATGTTGCTTTTGCTGGTGTTGATTTCCCCCTCCCCCGTTGGGGCATTCAGACTTCCAATGACCCATTTGTCCGCAGTTGAAACATTGTCCATCGTTCCTTTGTCCTGTCCATCTTGCTCCCCCTCTTCCTCTTCCTCTGCCTCTCCCCCTTTGCCAGTCCTTCTGTATTTGGACTTGACTTTCCAGGTTGGTGAGGTGCAGGGCTCGTACCTTCTTTTCTATCTTGTCCTTGTCGTCGTTTAGCTGGTTCTCTTTATGTCGGGCGTGACGCATCACACAATCCAAGGATTCCGTTTCATACCCCACACAGGACGATAAAACACCTTTCTTTATTTCAGGGAGCAGTCCTTGTAGGAGATGGACCTTCAGGTGGGCTTCGTACGCTGGTGTACGTACATAACACCATCAGGACCACTTCGACCAGTTTGCTGCTCCTTAAGTTGTAAGATCCTTTCTTTTCTTCTTTTCGTTCATCTTCGGATAGTTTCTTTGATTCTGGGTCCGGTAGTTTTGGGTAGAGGCCGGACGAGGAGGAAGACGGCGGCTGTTGTGGTTGTTCTTCCTGGTTTGGTCTTTGTCTATTCGGATTATAGGGAGGGGGTCGGTCGTCTTCCTCCAGGTGGGTTTTGAGGAGTCGGGAGTTCGTACCTGGGAAAGAAGACTGAGAGAGAGAGTTTCCAGAGGGGGGCCAGTCTGGATAGGGATCATAGGGATCCCCTCCCCTGTGTTTTCGCCTGGCCCCTAACATAGGTTGCGCTTTTCTTTCTTTTTGGGGGGAGTAAGGACAACCTGGTAATTCTTTGGAGAGTGAGGCTTTTAATTTGGCGCTCGCCTCCTCCACGAACATATCTATTGTTTCTAAAATTTCTGACAAGGGCGGATCCCCCTTTCTTGGTCTTAATTTATCTGCCAATTCTCGTCTCAATCTTTGATTTCCAGAGACACTAAAACCTATTGTATACCCTTTTCCTTTTAGCCATTTTACATGTTCTAACCATTTTACCCCATATTTTCTCACGAGAAATTTCTCATCCTTCTCTGATAAACCACTCTCAGTATTATGCCTGGGCTTTTCGCCCCTTTCTTTTTCTTGAGAGTTCCCCATTATCACAGGCGGATGCTATTCCTCTGAATAACTTTAAGACTTATAATTTCATCACAGGCGGATACTATTCCTCTGAGTAACTTCAAGTACTTTATCACAGGCGGATACTTTTCCTCTGAGTAACTTTAATTTTCTATCACAGGCGGATACTATTCCTCTGAGTAATTTTAAGACGTGCACTTTCTAGCGTATTACCCGACGCCCAGCTCCCTTTCTGATTTGTCTGCGTGTTACCCGACGCCCAGCTCCCTTTCTGATTTGTCTAGCGTGTAACCCGACGCCCAGCTCCCTTTCTGATTTGTCTAGCGTGTTACCCAACGCCCAGCTCCCTTTTTGATAATATTTAAAATCACTTTACCGTTGTATTCCTTGATTCCACGGGTTCTTTCTTGGGATGCCGTTTCCCAGGGAAATCCAACTCCCACTTCCCTCAGAAGGGGGTTTGGGTCATCACCAGTTTTAGTTGATGAGCTGATCAGGCCGTTGTCTCTCCCTTAGGATTGGCATCCCATCCTCGTCGCCATTCTGTTGTGGAAATTCAAGGAAAGACTCAGAGTCAGTAATATCAGAGAAGGTAGATTTAATTTTTACTTGCAGCAAGGACTCGTCTCACACATACAGCAGAGCATGCATGAGAGGAGTGAGGAGCTAGTCTCTCACCTGTTCCATTTATACTTAACATCTTAATGCTTTGCACACACTTTACGCCTACACCTCTCAAAACATCATTCGCTTAGCCCAGGATGTGGTTTCTATTAACTGCCCTTTGTTAGTGAGAAGTCCATCTTGTCATTTCTATTAACTGCCCTTTGTTAGTGAGAAGTCCATCTTGTCACCCAAGTTTCTTAGAACTACGCTCCCCTAAGGTGCTTTCAGCCGACAGCCACATCCTGTTGTTCTGCCTTGAACAGTTACAGAGAAAAATGTCATGAGAGACACTTCAATATGAACACTTATAACTTCTTAATGCCTTATGCCCATAAGCTTATTAAAAATCAAATGAAAGATAAAAATTTCCATTACAGATGCTAAGAGGAATAAGAGGGATCTAAGATAAGTAATTCAGCAAAAACATGCTGAGAGAGGGAGGTAACACCTGCCTTGGTAAGCTGTTTTTAGGGTAGCGTGTAGTCATGCCACCTCGTACTCTAGTGGGTCGTCATGCTGAGGACTCTGCTCCCCAGAGCTCCGTCTAGGCAGTGATATCAAGTTGAATTGCTCTCTGCAAGCCTCCTTGGAAAGCTGTCTTAGGATTGAACAGAGAATGTACTCCCCTCATTCTAGAGGGTCTATATGCAGACTACTCCACTCTCCAGATCTCTGTTTAGACAGAAGTATTGAGTCGATTGGCTCTCTGCGAGCCTCCTTGGTTAACTGTCTTTAGGGTAGAGTGTAATCATGCCTCTTCTCACTCTATAGGGTTGTCACGCTGAGGCCTCCACTCCCCAGAGCTTCGATAGCAATTAGATAGCAATGTGAAGTTGACTGACTCTCTGCAAGCCTCCTTGGTAAGATGTCTTAGGATCAAGCAGGAAATGTATTCCCTTTGTTCTAGAGGGTTGATATGGAGAGTAATTCCCAGAGCTTCGTTATTCAGTGATATCAAGTTGATTGGCTCTCTCTACGAGAGTCTTCTACACTCAAAAAAATATTTCAGTCTGAACATAAGTTTTATGTAATTTAATTACATAGCAATTTTCCATCCATTTGGATTACATAGTTTTAACATAAACAAACTAATAAACTTAATGTGATTCATATTTCTCAGTCATATGTAAATGAAATAGGTAAGATTTATGTAATAGTTCACAGAAAAATGCCCAGGTTAATTAACTTAACCAGATTAATTAACACTGTTTAGTGGTCATGTGTGTGTGCACTACTGAGTTAAAGTACCATTGAAGCAGTGTCAGAGTTAATGAGATCATTAAGTGATGATTGAACATTAATGATGAACACCTGCTGTTAACAAGCAGAATCACTGAAGGACAGAGAAACACAAGAACTACAACTGACTTCAGTCACAGCCTTCGATGAAATCAACTGAAGATAAAAGACATTTAATCTCTCAAGATCTGATTGAACAACTCTACAAACTCTACAAAACTTTCCCAGAATAACAAGTAGGTAGTAATAATTAGGGAATTACATTTAACGCATTAATTAATTTAATAGAGAGATTTTCTAAATAGGAATTCTGGGAGTGCACCCCACAAAAATAGTAAGACACGCTAGGGGGTGCTACATACAGACACCTTTTTATACTCAGGTTGCACCAGTAGTGACATTTACATGCTCTAGACACCGGTCTTGCTGGAGGCATCCCCATAGCGTCTTGCAGACGCAGTGTCTCGTTCCCTTTCTCAGGGAACCAGAGTTTCATTTGTAACCTAAGGATTTTTTCGTCCTGTAACTTTTATTAAAGTGGAAGAGATGACTCAGCGATCTGTCATGTCACATTTAAGAATGTCAAAACACAATTTATTATTTAAATGTTGTGATTAAATGGACAGAATTTGAGCTTAGACTTTGTTTTATGATGACCAATAGAGCTTTTAAAAAATAAAATAATTTCTTTCATCTTCCGATACTAATTATTGGTTGATACATCTGTGCATCTCTAATAATAACAATAACAAAACAATAAAACTTATTAACAATAAAACAATTTTAGATTCCACTGATTTTATGGTTTCCTTGGCTGCTGACCCTGGCCTGTTCGTCCTTTACTATCTATTGTGTAATGCATCATGCCACTTTAATAATACACTATAGGCAAACTGGGACAGTGTCACATTAGACAAAGCATACTTGAATGCTTTTATTTAGCAAGGGTGCATTAAATTGACTAAAAGTGATGGTAAAAATATGTATAATGTTACACATTTTTGTTCAGTACTGTTCTTTTGAATTTTCTAAACATCAAAGAACCTTGAAAAAAATTTGTCATTGTTTCCAAAAAAAATATTAAGCAGCACAACTGTTTTCAACATCAATAATAATAAGAAATGTTTCTTGAGCACCCAATATTAAATATTAAAATGAATAATGGCTCCTGAAAATTCAGCTTTAAATAACATTTTAAAATGTATTTAAATAGAAAAGTCATTTTAAATTGTAGTAATATTTCACAGTATTTCACATTTTGGTGAGCATAAGAGATAAAATATCCTCACTGTCCTCACCATGAATGATGTTTGGATAAAGCCTGCACATTTTACCTTGGTAAACTCATTGCATCTTTGAGTATAAAAAAGCTCTTTGAATTTCTTCTGTGTAGATGTTGCGCACAGTGGGAGGAGACCCCCCAGAGACCAGCAGAACACTACTCCCTTTGTAACCAAGACTGGCCTCACTTTACTGAAAGAGTGCTGTGGATTCACCTGCTCTATAATGTAAAAGATACACTTTTGGCAGTGACTGCTGGAAAACAATGCGATTCTGGAGCCTTGGATGAGGGTGACCTTTTAATGACACCAGGAGACTCAAAGAACATGGCGTGAAACAACACTAGAGATTTCTGAAAGACAAAGCTACGAAATTGTCTGTTAAAGAATAGCTGTTTATGCGTCTCTTATATTCTTTCATTCCCATTTGCTAGCTTTCTACCTAACTTCTTTTTTCTGTCAAAAATTTTGTTTCACTGTATTACAAAGGACATTTTGTGCCCTCTCCAGGGTCCTGCTGTCAGCAGCTCAGCTGGTTTGCTGTCACTCCCTACCCTTATCTTTTCCCCCATGAGACATTGCTACAGCACTGCAACACCTGTGACTTCATCATCCATAAATGCTCAAGTTTCAGTAGAGATTCCATTTTGACTGCTGTTTCGTACCAGTGGCGTATCTGTGGCGACATTTCTAGTGGAGTGAAACTTGCAAAAATCAGTGTAAAATCATTATTTGACATTGCTTTTTGCAAGTTTCACAACACCTTCAAAGTGAAATATTCAGTGAGTGGTGCTAAAATCTTGTTCAGTTTTATCTGAAAAAGATGAACGTGAGTCTAGCAATGTTTTATGATGTTGGTTTTATGTATTGCTGCAGTTCAGAAATGAAATGTCTTGAAAATGGCACTAAAAGGTTAATGCTCCGTTGTGTTTAAAAATAATGTAGCACCTACACTAAACCCTACCCTTAAACCTAACTAGTAGTGTTAACAAAAGCAAACGTGACATAAAAATGCATTTGCTGAAGCAATGTATTTCCAGTGAATATAGTGGCATGTACAGTATTTCCAAAGAACCTAGGTTGTACAGTGTTTCAATGGCTAATGAGATGATCACGCCACAATTGAACAATTAAGCAAAATTAGTTTTTTTATTATGTTACAACAATTTCCATAATTGACAATATAACAGTTTTCTCAGCAAAAATGTTCACAGGAGCTCTCTCTCTCTCACACACACACACACACACACACACATGATGTGTTTTCATTTTTTATGGGGACATTCTATAGTCATAATGGTTTTTATACTGTACAAACTGTATATTCTGTCCCCCTACACTACCCCTACCCCTAAACCTACCCATCACAGAAAATGTTCTGCTATTTTAGATTTTCAAAAAAGATAATTCTGTATGATTTATAAGCTTGTTTCCTCAAAATGTCCCCACAAGATCAAAATTTACTAGTATTACTATACCTGTGGGGACATTTGGTCCCCATAACGTAGGGAATACTGACCCACACACACACACACACACACACACACACACAAATGAATTAAATGAAGAACATTTCATTCGGGTGAACATCATCTGATAGAGTCACACACCAGGAGCTTGTCCTAGCCACAGCTTGAAGTTCAGCATGTCTCACAGTGCCAAAGCACTTGTTTATGTTCTCTGGTGAAGTGCTTTCAACAATGTCAAGGGCTCTTCTCTGTGGAGACAAGGTTCCATAGCAACCAGCGCATAGAACAATTCGTCTTTAGTCACTTTAGTGGCTAATAGCTAAAAATGTTGTTATTCATGAGTACATTCACACACACCTACAGAGTGTATTTGTAGATGTTAATGGAAAAGATCAACAGGCCACTATGACCAGTTGAATCCAAGAATAATGATACATATTCTGGATTTTGTTTGCATGAGTGCTGCACTGTAAAACGCATGAATAATTCAGATAATCAGCATTGACCCCGCATTTAATTATGCCTATCTATTTATTCACTTTATGGTGCAGGATTAATTACGGTATTAATAAGCATCAAGAGGCATTGCATTAAGGATCCTTTTAATTAGTATGTTAGACTGCTGTGGCCCACAGTTCTCAGCGGTGAACATTGTGAGTGGAAACCCCTGTTGACTCTGGTCTTAGTGAGTCTTTATCGCTAGTTAAAGGTCGGTCCTGTCACTCATACACTAATCACCTGACTGCAGTCTGTCTCTTCTGAGCGGACTGCTCACATCTGCTCATTAATCTGAATGGTGTGATTCTCAAACATGAAATGAGCTGATATTGTTAACTTTAAATTTCCATTTGTTTTTATGTTGTACTTTTTTTTTTACATATGAAAATGAGAATCCATTAATATATATTGAATTGTGAGATTTCTTTTTTTCTGTTTTTCCTTCATGTGTAAATTCTCTGGACAAAATAGCAAGATGTGATCTCATGAGTAAATGTAACTATTTTACATTTTGGCAAATTCGTATGAATTCATATTTGTATGAAAATAAGCCTGAAGTTCCAGTTCTAACCCCTCCCCTAAATCTAACCGTATGAAGTAAGCAGAGTGTATAAAATTGTACAAATTAGATATATAATTCATATGAATTAATTTGTTAAATATTTATCAATATTTTTTATTCATATTTTGAATAAAAAAAGTTGAGTTTTTATTTTTATATTTTCATTTTTAGTTTATTTTTTATTAATTTTGTTATGTGCTTATCATTTTTCCTTTTTTAATATTTATAAATTGTTTTCATAGTTATCCTTTTTTATTTTATTTCACTTTTTTGTTATCTAATATTTATTTTAACTTTATTTGTAACCCTGGACCACAAAACTATTCATAAAGATATATATTTATATATATATTTTATTTTTTTTTAATTTTTTTTTTTTTGAGATTTATACATGCATCATACATCATAAATAAGCTTTCCATTGATGTAAGGTTTGTTAGGATATTTGGCCGAGATACAACTATTAGAATATATGCAAAAATATCATTTCATCAACAAATGTCATTTCAGTAATGATCCACAAATAACAGATATCCATTTCCAATGCACTGTGGCCCAAAGGGATTTCCCTTTAAATATCATCTGGAAAACATCTGCTGCTTTTAGTAGCTGGTGACTGGATATAAAAACATAAAGCTGTCTCTGTATGACATGAAGTACTATAGAACACTGCAGCTACAGTTAGAGTAACTGTTTCCCCTTAGGTCGTCTCCTTTATGAAATGATAAAACAGTCAGGTTACACTCTGATGAGTTCTTTCATATCACTCCCATCTCTCTTTTGCCTTTTCTTTGGTTAGACACTGATGTAGTCCATGCTCAAATTAGATATATATTCTCGAGCTTAGTTATTCTCAGCACCAGGTTGCATGTCTTGCTATGCTCAAATTACTTTCGAAGAAACTGGTTGAGCAAAACTGTAAATAATTTTTTTTGTCTTTAGAAGCTACTCAGGTGTCTTTATTCAGTACGTTTAGATCACAGTAGAGCTGCATGATTCTGTATAAATTTAGAATCATGATATATTTGTTCAAAATATAGAGATCAGGATTCTCCCTTGATTCTAAATGGACAACTAAATAAAATGACATCTAATTTACTAGAGGTTATAATAAAATGTTAAAAATATTTCATTTGAATTTTTAAAAAAATCTGTTTGAATGAATGATTCAATGACTTACTCATAATGACTTCACTTGTTTCATTACAGGATGAATCAATGAATCTCCTGAATGAATTATTCAATGACAAATAAATTTTTACCAGTCACTTGTCGTTACCTACTGGAGTAAAAAAGTCATTGCTACAATCTTTACTTAAAGTGTCAAGTTTCAAAAGATGAATTCTTCTATTTTGATAGTTTTATATCCGAACTATAAACATTTATCCCAGTACTTTTTTTGATAATTTGAATAATTCTGTGACAGAAATAGTAATACTGTGTGGTTGAAAAGACTGTGAAGTTGTTTCATACCTATACTTGACAACTACTCTCTCTGGCTTAGCGACAGGGGACCAATACAGATTTTTGTGTTCCCTGTGATTTTATCGAAGATTTAATAGACATAGCCAAATCATTGTCATTTAGGAATAAAATGCCATGGGTGTTTGAATCAAGATTGCAATCCTTTAACGATTATTCATGCAGCTCTACATTACAGCTACAAATGATTATGATTATTCATAATTATATCAAATTTACATAATTTGCTAAGTCACAAAATAAGTTGATGTATTAATGATGAATGATGAAGAAGCTGATGGCATTATTTCTGTATATTGTCACTGTAGTAAGCTACCATCATCATCTTAGCTCATTCATGCCATTGAAATTTGGCATTTGAATAAAACATTTAGGTGCCATAGCACTTATTTATTTCTTATTTTGGCAGCTTTGGCATTCCATACTGGTGTGCTTGTTTATTTTAGTTTTTTTGTTTGGTTGTTTTCCTTTTGTCGTTATGGGTCTATTATATTTTTACCACAAAAATCATTTATGCTTATCTGACTGTCAGTTGCTTGAGGAAAAATTAAATATATCATTGTTCTAAAAAAAAAAAAAAAAAAAGCGATATAGTCACTGTGTTGTATTACTGTAAATACTGATTATTATTTCAAATCATGACTCTAAATTGTCTACTTTTTAGATGCTCCAATTGGTTGCCTATTTTCACTTAGATCACACACTGGTTATAATTTTTGGTCAATGATCTCTGATCTTTGCACAGGACAGGCTACACTCTGATAAATCCAGTCCCTACCATGAAATATGCATGCTAATGACCCAAGGGTGTCTGTTTCCCTAATTAATGACACCAGCACGTCCGTCAGTCTTATTCACTTACACTGTATGCTGTTTGTGAAATCTAATTTTAAGTCCTTGAGAGATTTTTCACTTCACATTCTGCTCACAGATCTATACAAACCCACCTGGACCAGTCAGCTGTACTGACCACATTTCTTCGTTGTGAAGCAAAACAGTGCTTAATCTGTAAAATCTGTATATATATGTTCAAATAAAGGAGTTTCTATTCAACTTCAGCTTTTTACAGACTTGTATGAAACATTTCACAACAGAACCATGTCTCTGGCTTCTATACTCGTGGCTAAAATAAACCTTACCATGATAAATGTGTTTTATAAATGAATCATTCCAAGGTTTATGTGGAGCCTCCTGCCAGTGAGGTATACTCAAGAGTCCAAGCGCACATGACCAGTGTGATAATCCATTCATTTAGATTCAGGGTGATGTCAGACACTAATAATTTATCTCACTTATTTTCCTCACATTATATAGACCAGAATGTCATGCAAATGCTTGTGAAAAATATGTAGGAATATGCATATCTGTCATATGCAATACCAGAATACTGAACACCATGGGTAGTCTGAGACATAAAGTTGTTTTGTCTGATGATCCGACATGAAGGTTGCCATGGTAGTTTGAGTGTTTAATCATTCCATTTTGAGTATAGAAGTCATGTTTAACTTGTGCATTGTACTCTATTTGCCTAAATAACATATTTTATTCGGTCGCACTTTATATTAGGTGTCTTTAAAAGAAATAAGTGCAATGTATTTTTGTGTTCATGTTGTATTGCAAAACACTTTTGCTGCTATTGAGGTGGGATACGGTATAGAGACAGGTTTAGTGGTATGGGTGAGTTAATGGATAAGAGAAGTGTCAACAATGTTATGTAATAACAGAAATGAATAGCTGTAATTAAATGTAGGTATTTTTTTTCGTTACACTATTTTAAGGTGTCCGTGTTACAGTGTAATTATACATTTAATTACTGAATAATAATAATGAATGTACTTACTATAGGGTTAGGGTGTGGTTTAGGTTAGTTGCATATAATTAAGCACAATTTATAGTATTTATTTATTTAGTTTATTTATTTCAAAAAGAGACAGTGTACATTAATCAACATTCATGAATGTAAATGTACCCACATTAGCTAGTTTTCATTGGTAATCCCTTTGCCAGATGTTATTAGGTGTAAAAACTAGAGAAAAGAAAAGAAACAAAATAGAAAAACAATAATAACATAATAAAATAAAACATAATATACAACGGTCTAAAATACAATTAAACAACGCATTATACAAAATGACAGTATATGAAAGAAAGAAAAAGAGAAAAAAAGACAACAAAAATATAAAATTATTAATAGTAATAATGTGTAAAGCAATATTAATGTTCACCTTGTTGATTATGAAGAGGCTATTTTTAAAATTATACTTCAATGACTTAAACGATATGTATTCTCCAACTGATTGTGGAACAGAATTCCACTGATGTGATGCTCTGAATGAAAAAACAGCTTGACCAGATGAAGTTTTCCTATACGTGGAATTATGCAATCAGCCCTAGCTGCAGCCCTGGTTAATGTATTTTCAATAGATTTAAATTGAATAAAATCAGCTAGAGGAGGAGGAGCCATACATAATCTTAAGAACTAAACAAACATTT
The DNA here is from genome assembly GCA_038088235.1 of Zacco platypus. Taxonomy (NCBI): domain Eukaryota; kingdom Metazoa; phylum Chordata; class Actinopteri; order Cypriniformes; family Xenocyprididae; genus Zacco; species Zacco platypus. The sequence goes on from CM076074.1 coordinate 16,026,450, forward strand.
AATGAGGTTTTCCCAGCTAAGCAAGTTATACTTATTTAAAATATGACAATGGTGAAAACTAAATTGTTTTTATCTAAAATTTGTTTGTATAATGTTTGTATTTTAACTTGTTTGTATAATGATTCCATTGGTTTTAGAATGATGCAATGTGTATTAGACTAGCTTGTCAAACAATAAGTTACATGAGAAAGAATCATAGAATGAAAATACATCTTTGCAGCCTCATTTGATAAAGAATTTCTGATAAACCTAAAACTAAACCATTTAAATTTTACATTTTTGCATATCTATTTTATGTGTTTTAAAACCAAGACAGGAGTCCAGATGAACCCTTAAATATTTATATTCCGAAACAACCTGTAATCTGTCTCCTGAAATTAAAATATTGTGCTTTATATTAACACTATATCCTTTAGAAAGGAACATACAAACTGTTTTTGAATTTGATAATGCTGATTAAGACAGGATGTTACTTTTGCCATTACATCTGTTACCTTAATAGCAATATATATATATATATATATATATATTTATAGTATTTATTATTTGTTATTGTATTTGTATTATTCATTATTCATTATTATTTATTTGTATAATCAATGTGTGACTTTGTGAGTCCCCTGATAATGTTCCCACGGAAAACTGCATTATGGAAAAATAAGTAGACTGGGATCTAGCCACTTATTATCATGTATAACAGTGAAGCAACTGGTTGCAGTGATGTTCTGATTTCCCAGTAGTATTTCCATGAGCTAGAACACTCTGGCATAAACTCTTCTTTGACATCATCACACGGCTGTAGGCATTTTCATGAGAGTCTACTCATTCAGTGTGTGTTGTGTACAAGAGGTGAACAAACAAAAACACACATCCGAAATGTCCACTATTCAGTAAGCATATGGTTATACGAGTGATCTTAGTTTATGTCTGTGGTTGAACCAAAGCTCTCATGGGAAGCTTCTGTCAGTCTCCACCCTCCCTCAGTATAGGTTATTGTGGTGCATTGCAGAGTCTGATGACTCACCCCCAGGTTTCACTGATCACGGGAAATTGAAGGGTGTGAACACATGATTTATTAATGTTAGCATTTAAAACCAGTGCATTAATAATAGGAAACTGATGTTACAAGTCATGAAGGACTGTGCATATTTGAAATGCTGGCAAATATCATTTTTTATAGCTATACACAATTATTTTCCAAGAAAAGTGTTCAACTGAAGATCCAAAAAAAAACAAAGACTGCCAAAAGAATGGCCATCCTGGCCCCAAAGAGCAAACAACAGACCACGGCAACTCCCACCACTTGCAATACGTCTAACACCTCTAATTTTTCAGTTCAGTTTGTTACCATGACACTGAGGCTTTGGTTAACTGCACTCGAATGCTTCAGTTAGTTGCAGTAAGTGTGACCACAGTACATTGAACAGAGTTCAGTGTAACCACAGCAATATTATATTCAAGCCCAACTGGGTAATTATCCCACAGAGGAGAATCAGAAAACTGGCCCGTCTAACCTCCTAGCTCTCTCTGTGCATTAATTAAGGAAACATATTCCTCACACTTCTGCCTGGGTGACAGGGATTGTAATGCCATAAGGTGATTCACTCCCTTTTTTATTCCACTGGCTTTTTCAATGTCTCTGTAAGGTTATCTAAAAAGATATCTAGCAAAAGTTAAAGCTTATTAGATTTTGAAACAACTGGGTGATCTTCATGACTTGTAATGAAACAGGTTGAAAAATTCACATTAGGCCTACATACCTCTTGTTTCGGTATTTTCAATGATCATGTCTGAAATGGTGTGAAGAATTTAGGTTGAGGGTTTGGTGTTACTGGAGGATATGCTTACGTCATATGTTAATGAGGTTAGAGGATTGGGTCAGAGGAGACGATGTGTCATTTTTTACTTTTTTTTCTGATGGGCAGTGAGTCATCCAGCTCTACGTCACTGGACAGTGACTTTCACTCTTCGTGCATTGAACGAGAAAGAGCACGCAGCTTATGGCAAGCCGTTTTAGCTTTTAAACTTTGTTCTGACTATCTATAAATATATTTAAAGATAGTAACAATTGTATTTTGACGAGTGATAATTATAATTCGACTAGTCCGAATGTCAGCTAGAGATATCTGCAATTATAATTGCACTAGTAAGAAATCCGATTTGAGATATCTGTAATATATTTTTGACTAGTCAAAACTCCATTTAAGATATCTGTAATGATGTCATAGATATCTTTAAAAGACGCGTCATGTATCCGCAAAGGTAATTAGAGATATCTGTAATTCGGTTTCGACTAGTCACAATTTTATTTTAAGATATCTGAATTGTAATTGCTCCTAGTCGAATCCGTCGTGCGTGACGTGAAACTTACATTTCCTCAGCACCACCCAGAGCCGCTATCTCGACAACTATATTACCTTAGAAAACGGTTGACAACGCAAAACAAGCCCGCGATTTGCAAATAATGCAGTTACTATTCCAGTGTTAATAACATACACAGTTACTTTTACAGTAATTTATCACCTGAAAACCAGATCAGCCCATTGAGATTTTTTGGCGCGCAGACAATATGGTTAGAAAAGGCGGGGCTTAGCGGGGTGGTTTGAGAACGCAATTCAGATATCTATAAAATAATTTCGACTAGTCAGAATGTTCATTCAAGATATCTACTCTGTAATTCTTCCTAGTCACAAAGCGTAATGCAAATATCTCCAAAGAAAGATCCTCCTAGTCAAAAAACAGACTGAGATATCTATAATTAAGTTGAAGATATCTTCAAATGAGTTTTGACTAGGACGAATTCCAATTCAAGATATCTCTAATTAAGTGTTGCCTAGTCAAAAATCCAGTTCAAGATATCTACAACTGTAATTTGACTAGTAATAAATTATTTAAAGATATCTACATATTTATTTTTGGATATCTTAAAAAACGATGAATTAAAGATATCTCCAATTTGATTATGACTAGACAAAACCCAGTTAGAGATATCTCTAACTTAAATTTTGTCTAGTCATAATCAAATTGGAGATATCTTTAATTACAATTTCTACTAGTCAAAACTCATTTGTAGATATCTGCAAATATTTTCCAATTGAAGTCAATGGAAGAATTTGACTAGTCATAAAAGCATTGGAGATATCTGCAATGTATATTACGACTAGTCAAATTAACATTGTAGATATCTTCAATGCATGTTATGACTAGTCACAATGACATTGTAGATATCTCAATTGCAATTACGACGAGTCAAAATTGAATAAGAGATATCTGGAAATGGAATTATGACTAGTCAAAACTGATTTATGACTAGTACGGGAAGGAGTATTTAAAGCTAAAACGGCTTGCCATACGCAGCTAATTGCAGAACCGCAGAACCACACGTCACAGCAGCACCGCCAGACCAGCAGCATCAGGCCCGAAGTTAGTGTGGCGCTGATGATCGCGTATCCCGCCCCAACCTCTAACCCTACCCTTCACTATAACTTTAAGCTTTACCTTAACGAATGGCCCACCCACCTTATCACTATATGATGCTACAAACCCAACACCGGTGTGAGACCGCTGGCCTCACATTGCTGTGACGTATGCTTCTGCGGTTCTGCAGTTATTATTGGAGAGCAGGGGGAGGGAGCCTTGTTAATATGTTTGTATTATGGTATTTTGTACCTGCTGAATTTAATAAGTCATTGAATGCAACAAGTTAGTCAAACTCTTTAGCTGAATAAAAACAGACGTCCATTATAACGATAAAGACTTATGCAAATGTTTCTAAGACAAATAGTTCAGATATATTTCACTCAATGCAGGCTTCACCGTAAAAGCTGGATCTCATGCGTTGCCTTAGTTTCACTAGAAAGCATGACGTAATTAAAGCGTAGAGCGACACCTTGTGGACATATTACTCAATTGTTTGACTTCTCGTTCATGTGGTCCTGTAAATAACATTATGGCAAAACATCAATCCACCATGGCAACACCACCTTTATTTTTTAATATCAACTAACTAAATAACTTAATAATAATAAATTGCTTAGTATCAATAATAATAAGTAGTAGTAGTAGTAAGAGCAGTAGTAGTAATCCAGAGGGGGTATCTAAAGTTGAGTCACGCTTGATCCCCCCCCCCCTTTAGAGACAGCAAAGCAAATATGTTTATCCTTAACAATCTGTGCAACTTTTTAAGGATTACGTGTGAACTTGTGAAATTCATAATCATTGATGGCTAAATATCTTACTTACAGACTATGCCTCGTGACTCATTTTATCAAAGCAAATTGGCATATTAAATTTTTTTGTTGTCGTTATAATAGACCGTTATAAAGACCAGCTCTAAATGCACTATTTATTAGGCTGCTGATATGAATAGAGTATTCAGCTAATGTAAGTGTATGATGTTACATATTTTAACATTTTGAACATAATTTAATGTTATCCATCCATCCATTTATCTCCAAACCTATTATCCATGCATGGTCACAGGGATGATGGAGGACAGAGGGCCAGTCCATCACAGGACACATGGATTCGTTCTCTCATTCACACCTATACGAACAGTTTAGTGGCACCAATTCACATATGCTGCATGTTTTTGAATTATAGGGGAAACCAGAGCACCTGGAGTAAACCCATGCCCAATAGAGGGCAAACTCAACAGAGAAAGACCTCCTGGCTCAGCCAAGACTTGAACCAGAGCTTTTTGCTCTAAGGCAACAGGACCACTGAGCCTCTGTGCCACTCTCATTTTTAATAATTATGTGTAACACTTTTTAATAAACAAAAAATTTAGTACCTTTTGGTAAACTAAAAGATCAGACCACTTCACTCAAATCGCTGGGAGAACTACAAGTGTTCATTAACTGGAAAGCTGCTCTATCCTACCAAACTTGACAACTCCACTGAACTCCTTGTAAATCCAGGGTTATTACCCCTGTAATTGAATCTTCACTCAATTTGAAGTGTATCCAACCCCAAAATAAATTATTACAATAAAATAAAACATTACAACAAACAAATGAAAGCTCAAGTGTCCTGAGTATGCTCAATCAAAACTCTCTGATCAGTATTTTGATAACCAACCATACTGATGCTTTCAATCAAGAACAAACCCTTTTTTTCAACCGACCCTTCCATGTCTTTAGTTTCATTATATATTTATGCCTAAAGTTGCAAACAATTTAGAATGGTTTCACATCATTTACATTATTATAGTCTATAACTATGTCTGATCATACTCTCTTCTAATTGCAATTCAGATGCAAGACTAAGGGATTACTACAGTAGGCTCTGAGTAGGCCTACCACTTGAACACAATTTTCCATGTGATGTCCAATGTGTTATTCAATGGACCAAATGTAATGACCTATCTGAATTTTGACCTTCATGCAGTGCCTATGTGTTTTTTTTATGGTTAATGTTTTTAGTAGGTAAGTCTACTAAATGTTTCGTCCAAAACTTTCAGCAGTGCACGTCTTGTAGTTTCCACGACACCACTAGAGTGCGTGAATGAATCGTGATTGTTTTAGCCTGTTTTTTTTTTTTTTTTTACAATCGACAGTTGTTTTACTGGCAGCAGCAGCTATACAACAACAGTATCTTGGTCAGTAGACGGATGTATACGTTCAACTAATTATTAAAAGATTATGTAAAATTATTTACAACAACGGAACATTTGATGTTCTTTTGTCTAAAACAAAGACTCATCCTGAAAAGGGCGGCAATGACCCGCCCATTTTCAATACCGTCCAATGAAATGGTCCTTTAATATGACGACACCAAGCCATGGTCAAATCACGTTTTACTCCATCCAATCAACAGCGGGAGGACCTGAATCCCACTTTAAAACTTCGGTCAAAGCAAAAGCTTTTTTGTTAAGAGGATGAGAAACAAACAGACAGGAATATTTTCTAAAACCCTCGGGAAATACAGGCACTTCTGTAGTGACTATTTATACTCGTTGATAGGTATGTATCTTCGTAAATAATCAAAAAGGTTTAATAGTAGCAGTGAATATTCTTGTTAAACGATGTTTAAATGGCATGTTTTAATATGAAGAGTATGAATGGGTGACTGCGTGTGCAAGTCAAAATTGAGAACTCTTAAGATTTAATGATGTGTTATCCAGAACCGCCTTGGAACATGTCTTTTGAATTACTTGATGGCATCACCGCAATATGTTGCGTCAGTTGTATTGTACCAAGCAGTTAAATGGCCTAGTTGAATATCGTTTGTGCTACTGATTGATTTCTCCCCCGAACCTTATTACGATGGCTCTGTGGTTTCGGTGTTAACTGTGATTAATGGCAATGACGTTGGTTTCGTTGAATTCATAAACAATATGGCCATATTAACTTCACTAAATTGATAAGACGCTCGCTCTCGGTACTCCATTGTCTGAGTCAGAGTTGTTGCATAATGACCTGGGCGGCTCAACCGGCCACGTTGTTTCTGATAATAGGGATTTCTATGCGAGCTCTGTAAATATATACTTTTTCCTCCCTTTCTTTTGAGCGATATGTGAGTTGTGTATTTACAGCTTTGTCTCCTAATATAGGTTTGATATAGCACCACCATGGCCACTTCAGCCAGTTCCAAGCTGAGCAAAGCTGTGAAACAGCAGTACATGGACCTCCCTCAGGGAGAAAATGTTCAGGCTATGTACATCTGGATTGATGGAACCGGGGAGGGATTGAGGTGCAAGACCAGGACTCTAGATTCAGAGCCGAAGACTATAGAAGGTAGTTATTGTAATTCAGATGATCATATTTGTCTCTTTAAATAAAAAAACAAAAAAGTGTTTTCTGAAACGCAATTAGTGTTGGAAAAAGTATGAGTATTTGTATTCCTCTGTGCCTTTGCAGAGCTTCCTGAATGGAACTTTGATGGCTCTAGCACATATCAGTCTGAGGGGTCCAACAGTGACATGTACTTGATACCCCAAGCCATGTTCAGAGACCCTTTCAGAAAGGACCCCAACAAACTGGTTCTGTGTGACGTTCTCAAATACAACCGCAAACCTGCCGGTGAGTAGATTTCAATAACATAACTGATGTCAGATGATTAGTTATACCGGTTGATATCACATTTGTAGGTTGCATTAATGTTTCTTGTGTTGATCCTTAAGAAACCAACCTTCGTCAGATGTGTAAAAAGATCATGGATATGGTGCAGAACCAACATCCTTGGTTTGGAATGGAACAGGAGTACACTATTCTTGGCACGGATGGTCATCCATTTGGTTGGCCCTCCAATGGCTTCCCTGGACCTCAAGGTAGATGTTACCTATGGCTGCTTTCGGAAGTTTTCCTTTTCCTTTTCTTTTTTTTCTATTTTCTTAATGGCAGGCAGACTCCTGCTGGTTTAAGGAAATTAACTGGATTTATTTTGTTTGATTAGGTCCATACTACTGTGGTGTGGGAGCTGATAAGGCCTATGGACGAGATGTTGTAGAAGCCCATTATAGAGCCTGTTTGTATGCTGGAGTAAAAATCTGTGGAACTAATGCTGAAGTCATGCCTGCACAGGTAAAGTTTTCCTACTGTGGTGATAGGCAATGAGCAGCATTTTTATACTCTTAGGCTACACATTTACAATTCCAATCAAATATATAAATGGGATGCTGAAGTTGTCTTGTTGTTCTTCAGTGGGAATTCCAAGTTGGCCCTTGTGAGGGCATTGAGATGGGAGACCATTTGTGGATAGCCCGCTTCCTCCTGCACAGGGTTTGTGAAGACTTCGGTGTTGTGGCCTCTTTTGACCCAAAGCCCATTCCAGGGAACTGGAATGGAGCAGGCTGCCACACCAACTTCAGTACCAAGGAGATGCGCGAGGAAGGGGGTTTGAAGTAAGTGTGTGAAAGGAAGCCTTGCATTTCCCCCCTACACGTTAGAACTGACATTTAGATGTTTTTTGGGTATGCTTAACAAATTTATTTTCATTTTAGACCTATTGAGGAGGCAATTGAGAGGCTGGCCAAGAGACACCAGTACCATATCCGTGCCTACGATCCTAAAGGAGGGCTGGACAATGCCAGACGACTGACTGGCCATCACGAGACCTCCAACATCAACGAGTTCTCTGCTGGAGTGGCTAACCGTGGTGCTAGCATTCGAATTCCGCGGTCTGTGGGCCAAGAAATGAAGGGCTACTTTGAAGACCGTCGTCCCTCAGCCAACTGCGATCCATACGCAGTGACCGAAGCTCTCATACGCACATGTTTGCTCGGTGAAGAGGGTGACGAGCCCATGACATACAAGTGAAATACTGGACTGAAATGTCATTGAAGTAATGAAATCTCTTACTGACAGCTTGTAATTTGTTAATTAGTCCATCTGAAATGAAAGATGACACCAGATGGATCGCTTCCCAGTTTGTTGGTTGTAGAAACATTGGGTCAGTTTATCCTACAATTTTTAGCTTTCTCACTGCCAGTGTCTTTTTATAATAGATTTGTTGGTGTAATGATACCAGATTCTGGCAGGAATCCTAGTTTGATAGAGATAAAAGTTTGCAACCAAGATAACTACTACTTGACCTTTATGACTAAAGCTGTTCTTGTCTATTGACCCATTTTAAGTATGTTATGCAATTTAACATGGTTTTTATAAACTAACTGTAGATATTTTAATGCTTATTGTGGTCAATTGTAGAATTTTCACCAGTTTCTGAATTATGGCACTCTTTCTCACAGGGACCAAAATGCATTGTTTGTACTGATATGGCTCTATTGCCTGTTGTTCAAAGAGTTGTGCTTTTTTTTTTTTTTTTTTTGCTGTACCATGGTTCAGAATATTTTAACTTTGTCTCTTTATATTAAAACACCAAGAATTGTATTAAGCTGTGATTTTCTCTTTAGTGTTTTCCCTTTAAGTTTGAGTTGGAATAGTTTGAAAGAGCGTGATTATAAACACAATAAGGGTGTAAAAGTGGACTATTGAGTAGATGTGTTTACCTATTTTAACATGATTGCGTTTAATGTCCACAACAAACTGTTGCTAGCTACTGACATTTTCAAGAAGAGTAAAAGCTTAAGTAACACCCCTTGTGATTTTTTTTTTTAATGTATTTTATGTAGAAAAAATAAATAAAATGTTTAAATATCTTGAACATGTCTTAACCACAGACATTTTTTCAGGCATTTAACCAAATACTCATTGACTTAAGGATGACCGATCCAGAAGTGCTAAAATGCGAATCATCATTTGATGGCCATCAAAGAAATTGCCATCCCTGCAGTACTTTTATATTCATGATTTTAAGAGCTTTAAACTTAAATTATAGTAAATCCTTTAATGTCTTTAAAAAAAGTGTAGGGTATGGAATAGTTATATTACACCAAAAGTTGGTGTGGATTTGGACAGAACAGTATTAGTGTATGTAATGTGTAACTATGTATTTATTTGAAAACGGTTGAAGTGCAAGGGAGCCAGACTGAGTCCTAACAAAAATTGGACTGGAGCAATATGGATTGCACTGACAAACTGATGAATACTTTTATTTGACAGTGCTGGAACACCATTTTGAATTGTTTCACCTCATGTTAATCCCATAAGTGCTTTTTCACTAAAGAACTCTGCCACGATTATTCTTGTGTTTTGATTCCCAGAATTGAAATTATAGGGTTAAAAGATTCCATTTTTATTCTGACACTTGAACAGCATTGTCAACAATTCTCAGAAGGTAACAAGGACATTTAAGCTTTGGAAATATTAAGGGAAGTCATTTGTTTGTATAAACCTTCAACTGTTTTTGTATGTTTTCATACCTTTCACCTAATTCCTCAAAATTACATAAGTGTGAGACAGTGATGTAAAACAAAGCATGTTGCTTGGTATGTAAAAGAATTGCCATTCATTGTTGTCTGCATCTGCTTGAGTAGAAATGAGGGGATATAAGAATATGCTGTAGCTGTATCTGGTGCTGTTAGGTAGTTTTTGCCTGAAAAAAGAATATTTTTTTTTGGTCTAATTTTTCACTTCATCTGTGTGGTCCAAAACAGACATGCTAAATGGATATCCATAAATATAGTAATTTAGTACAATAAAATCCCCTAAAAATTAAAAAATAAATAAAAACAATATTGAACTAAAATATAGTACATCCATTTCATAGGAATAAAAAAAGGTAATTTCTGAACATTTGTGAATGTACACAGCTGCACACCACTCAAGTTCTAACCAAATAAAGTTCTTTCACACAAACATGGAAACAATTCTGGGAAGACAATGTTATTTGAGTGTTGATTATTATATCTAAAAATAAATAGCAACTAAATTTAATAATTTGGGCTCTGTTATTAATTGTAATCTTTAATATTATGTGTAAGAAAGGGCTCCCTATATTTAATAAAAAAAAAAAAACAATTTTATTTTAGTTTTCTTCCCCCTGCTGTACCAAACCCACACCGAACCGCGACTTCAAAACTGAGGTATACCAAACCGACATGTTTTTGTTCCATACAAAATGTAATATAGTTCAATTAAACCATCAAAATACAAAGAAAATGATATTTTAAAATATATATATATATTTTAACATGACTTGTTTAAGGTAACAAAATTATTTTGCAAAAACAGGCAAACTACAGCTACATGTAGGTTTTATTTTACTATGACAGGAAAACAGAAAGCTCACAAGAAAAATCATGTACCGACTACAACACAACCAGTTATCTTGGTTCTCTCTTGTTTTTGCATGTGTTTGACACCCTGGCCAAAAATTGTGTCCACACAATTCGGCACGTTTTATTGCGTTAGCACAAATAAAACAAATTACACTAAGCACTTCTACATTACATAATACACATAGATACACAATCTTTAACAATGTTTAATAATATTTTAATAAAGGCTAAAGAGTTTTTTGCAATTATTGTATATGTAATTATATATTATATGTAATTGCATACGTATGCATTAATATGTTGATCAATACAAGGATTTGTTGTTTTGTACTTTGTACTTGTACCCATACCTGTTTCATGTATCATTTTGCTTTATATAACTGAATTTTGATGTAAAGCTTGATGTTAAATGTCTGTAGCCAAGACTTTAAGGTTGTACACAGAAATGAACTTTCAAAAACCAGAGAAAACCGTAACAATCAGAAAACACTGTGTGTCAATATCAATTGACAATCAAGTATAATCAGTGTGTGTTCGATAATACTCGTTCATAACTGCAGCAGACCAGACTGTTGTTAATATTGGTCTATTGATGATATTATATAATTGCTCTGTGAATGTGAATGTTCAACATGGGCAGCAGAGCAAACATGGGCCTCGAGTCTGGATTAGAACAATCTCACCAATCAGAGCTCAGTGTGCTTCAAGCTCTGAGTATCAGCACTGATTGAGCTTATTAGAATTCTGTTCTCAGCGAGTGAGAGGAGTACTGACCCATTTGAATGCATCTTCTGCCCTGCAGGATCTGAAATATCATTGCATCTTCTGTGTCTTAAAGTGACTTCACTAATGGTTAGTTGGTGGTTGTAAGCTGCTGTGCAATGATTATTAAATATTGTGTTCCTTTTCCACATCCCCTCTTGTGCACATCCATAAACTCAGACAAACATGAACAAAAAGTAACAGTGGCAGGGCATGGCTGATTGGTGCCATGTGCAAATCACATGCAGCACCAGTGAGAACCATGTGGCGGAAATGCAATTACACTCTTCACCCTTCAACCACGAATGCCATTTACTTGAGCACATACAAACACAAAAAGCACCCAATTCTTGCAGCACAGCACTAGAACTGGAGTTCCAAGAGATTGTAAACATCGTGAAAGGAGTAAAAAGGATAGAGTTTGTGAGTTGATTTGGTTAAAACGCAAAGCGTGAGCAGGGTAGAATCTGCTCAGTTGCTATGGCAGCCATAGAGCCAAGACAATGTGTGTTTTGTGCAGCTAAGGTGGAGGACGGGGGTGGGGCATTGGTAGTTATGTAACAAATCTGGGTCAAACATACATTCCCCTACTAACAAAGATCTGTGCATCTGCTTGGTTGGACAAACTAAATAAAAATGAGCAAATTATTCAATAATCACCATCCGTTAAATCATCATCAGGTAAGCTGCCCATAGTATATCAGGTTCTCATTGGAAGAGATCCCAATGATCACATCAGCGCTGATACAAGGGCAGAATCCATTAACAGTCTATAAGCCCCAAAATGCTGATAACGTGGTCTGTATTGGATCCTAGGAATGTCCTTTATTCAGATAAATGAATCACCATGCTTAACCTGTTGAGACTGTTAGCCTAGTTAAGACACCACATGAACAGCACACAGCTGAGAGGATGTTTATGAAATGACTCTGTTCATGATGTGAAGAGAATCTCATGAAACCTAAAACTAATTCTAGTAAAATATATTAAAATAATACATTGTCTGACCTTTCGGTATTATCAACAGTGTTTATTTGGGTAAAAAGGCTGATATGACGCCAAGGACAAGGCTGTTTACAGCTGAGAAAGCAGTTTGCTGTGAGAATAAAACAGGACAAAATGTGCATCAGACCCTTTAACGTCAGTCCAGTGCAGCTGTGTGACAATTATCAGCATGCGCTTTGGAGGAAAGAGTATCACGGTAAATCCATGGTCATGATGGTCCATCATGATATGGTATATCATGATATGGTATAGAAAAAAGAGTTACCGTAACAAATGTATATTATGTTACTGTATACTATGAAAGGTTGATTGATTGAATAAGAAAACTGCTGCACATAAATCGGCATATTTTTGCAAAAGCATGTGTTTGTTGGTTCAGAAGGTTGATGCATTGTTTTTACAGCTGTACTGCTGTCTGACGTCTAACAAGATCAAAAACACAAACAAGAAACAGTGAAGTGAAAGGTGAACTTGGAGTGTAATGAGAATGTTAAATAAAACAAGGCTTGATTTTGCAGTAGTAATGACCAGAACAAGTGGATACTACACTGTAAAAATTTTTAAGCCAGCACAACAAAAAAAAAACTTTGTACTAATTTCCCTAAGCTTTTTCTTGTTCACTCAACTTTTGTAAAAAACAGTTATACTGACTGAAATTAAGTTGTCAGTCATACAAAAAATATTTAATTGGGTTAACTTAAGATTGTTAGTTTTGTGGAGAGGTGCAACTGTTTTTTTAACAAGCCTTTTTAAGATGAGCCAATTCAACTTTTTTGGTCTGTAGAACTCAATGTCTGAAGTTGAGTGAACAAAAAAATACTATTGGAAATTGGTACAGTGTAATTTAATTGTTACCATCGTTGTGTTTAGCATGCTGAATGTTGAAGTCTGTGTGACTCAAGTATAGTCAATCACAAAATATTGTCACAAATATAGAAGAATTGTCTCAACCCACTTAAAAGTTTCACCAACTGTTTGTGTGTTTATAAGTGCTACCATTAACTTTATAAATGACCATTATTTGGCATAAATTAAGATGGTCATGTTATTCATATAGATAATTATATACATGGATTGTGAAGTTCAGTTGCATACAAATATATGAACTGTGATTTCTTGTTGCATCACTGCATCATATCAAAATTACAATAAAATAAATGAAATGCCCAAGCAAAGGAAACACCCTCCACCATAATGGTGAGGTCAAAATAAAACATTTTAGGAAAATCAATGTTAATTTATGAAGTCAGCTTATGTGATGTTCTCTCAAATTTTTCAGTTAAACTGACAAATAAACATTTAAGATGACTTCGCCAAATCAGTGAATGCAAACAGAGAAAGATAAGGAGGAAATGAGGGAAAAGTCTATTAAGAAAAGCACCGCCTCAAAAACTTTTTTTTTTTTGCTTGACAAAGTGGTACTCAAACCAATCAATTAATTTTTACTTGGGGTTTATGAGTAAAAAAAAGACATAGTATGTGATTAGTACAGATTACTAGAGTTTTACAATTAAGTTAAGACATTAAGTCCGACATCACTGTTGGATTTTACAGTGTACTAAGTAATAATATGTTATGACTGAAATCTACAATAACATTGCCCAAGTCAAAAACTGAAAATTCATACAGTGACCATGATTTAATTGATAATAATACTATTATTCAATTCAACTTTATTTCCAGACTCAAGGTCAAAAAAATAAATAAATAAATAAATATATATATATATATATATATATATATATATGGGAGGGCAGTTTCTAACTTAACTTAAATAAATAAGTTGGCAGAAGTTTTTTAGGATGAACTTGCAAAACCTTGTTCACAAAACTAAACTTTTTAAGTTTATGGAAAGAAACTTGGTTTAGGTTGAATAAATGTATTAAAAATAGTTATACTGACTTTTCCACAGATTTTTGCTGAGCCAACACAACAAAACCAGTAATTTCAACCTTTTTCAAGTTGGGGTTTTTACAGTGTACAAATGGAAGGACACGATACAGGGATTAGCAAGAAATAAAAATTAAGAAACAAACTCATGGACTCTGATGAAAGTGATGTATAAGTGGTAAACAAAAAGATATCTTTGAAACAATGCCTATTTTAGGTAATGATTACAAAATAAGCTGAAACCGTGGTTAATTTAGGCAAAACATTTTGGTGTTCAGCCCTTACTTTGAACTCTTCATGAGATTCTCCGGCATTCCATCTTGCCATGAGAACAAAGAAACTGCTGACATCTGAGGTCAAGGTCCAATAAAAAGGGCTTTTGGGATCAAAGAAGCTCCACTGACATAGAATTAGCATCAAAATAGCAGATTTTTTATTGTCACTCTTGTTTTAAAGTCACCATGAAATCAAAATGGACTATTCTTATTTTGTTTATGGAATATTACATTATTTACAAATTCATATATTTCATAATTTTTATTCAAAATAATTTTTCCCTCCCTCTGACAAAAACATCTCTTCTCTGATGATGTTTACTGACACAAAGGCGGGACAAGCAGTCACTTGCAACAATAGCAAACCACAACAGTCAAATGATCCAATCTAGTCCTGGCCTACATGTTGTCTTGTTCGAGAAGCTGTTTCAGTCAGATATACAACACAATAGGGAAGAAAAGGCTGAAGCAACTTCAATTCATGCCGGATATAAAGGTGATTTCAGTAGTTTGGTGCTAATTTAAAAAGTTTTTCACATTAAGAAATAAAAATGATTTTGGTGTACACTCACATGAGTTAAACACTGTACTCAAAATAGTATTCTGTAAAAAGTGTTTTAATTATGGTGTAATTAAAAAAAGGGGGGTGACCAGTTTTAATCAGATATATGTGACAATAGAAAAAAAAAGACTATTGAAACTTTCATGTCATGGAAGACGCACACCTGTGCGTAGAGCCACATTCACTAGTTGATCTTGTTAAATGGAATGGGCTGCTATGATTAGACAAATGAAATTCTTTGGAAATTACATTTAAACTTGTACACACGTATTGTAAGTGTTACTAATCACCAGGATGTAATGACTCAACTATGTGTGCACTCATGAAAACTGTACCATGGTGCAACTAGTTACTGATTGCATTTGGTTAAAAACTGCATACAGTTGTGAAAGATCTCTAGCAGTACACTGTGCAACAAAACTATAACTTGTCTAACTGCAGAACAAATCACAGTGGTGTCAGGTCTGCAGTGTGTAAAAGTTGCTGGTCTGGAAGTTGTAAACACGGGGGATGGGGAGTCTCACCTGTTTTCCCCAGCACAGTCCCAACACCCACCCACCATACTTGTTCCCTGTATTTAAAGTCTTCTCCACACCGGTGTCAAATAGCAGAAAAGCTGAACAAAATGTTCTTTACAAACACCACCCCTACACGCTCAGCCCAATATGTGGAAATCTTGGCTGCACTTGTGTAACCCTATGACACAGCATTAGCGTGGCACACATTAACAATGTTGCTCAGGAAGTGCAACATTGTTAAATTGTTGCCTTTCAGCAGGAGCTCAGATTATGATTCTGTGTGATATGAATGTGTCTTAGAAGACATGGTTAAGTTTACAATGTTCAGTGTTAAGGGATCAGTGTCCGCTGCCATCTCTTGCTTGTGCACAGATGTGTAAAGACACTCTCAACAGAGTAAAATGACAGAGTAAAGCAATTTATTAAATGGTCATTTATGTTTTGGTGTGAGCACACACAAGACTCAAGATTTTGTGTGAGAATAGTATTTGAATTTGTCAAGAAAAAGCAGATCCCACAGAATCTGCTGTGTTTTTCATTAGGCTACATTAGTGTGAGTATAAGAGTAGATCTGAATCATATAATCTATAAAACCATTAACATTTAAACCAATTAATTGACTCAACTGATTCATTTAAAGCACTGTTTCTTTCTGGAACAAAACACCAAACCAACTATTTTCACTGCACCAGTTTTTGTGTATTATGAGTGAGTTGAATGATTCACTCAACCGATTCATTTAGAAACAAAACGCCGCTACTGTGTTGCTATGAAACAAGCAATGGCAGATCCTGCTTTTGCTTTGTTTGAAACTATTTTCATTGGCAGAGCAAAAACAGAACAAGTAACTGGCAATATTGTGTCTAAAATGTAAGTTATTTTATATGATGTTCTGAATATCAATAAGGTTAATTAGTATGCAGCCTCATGCCTACAAGCGAATCACAGCATGTTTTCCATTGTGATATTACTTTGTGATATTTGTTTTTATACAAAAAAAGTTTGGTCTTTTGAAATTTGCTACCCTTTACTTTGCCATCAAATTTTTTAGCAGATCTTGTGGTATTATCAAGAAGGAAGGAAGAAGAAACAATATTATATGAGGAGAAGAACCAGGTATCTTTCAGCATTCTGTACTTTTTACGTCTTTGATCCATGTGGCGTTCATATTTCAGTTAATTTAGAAAGGTTTTTTCATGCACACCAGTATTCTGATGGCAGCGTTCTCAAAATAAACTAAATTCAAATAAACTGCACTAACAGAGCAATTGCACCAGAGTTTGTTTTAATCAAATCAAACCTGCCAAGTGTGAGCACACCCTAAAGGGTTATTCACACTTGAAATAGTTAATCCTGGGTTATTCTAAAACCTGGGTTATCTTGCTTCACATTTCATACTGCTCATAATTTACCCTGGGTTAACAATTAATCCTGGGTATTCATTAAATCACATTTTACATTATACATTCCTAAACCCTGGGTTAACATTCTTATTTGCAGCGTCAGTATCATTTATTGGATAAACGCAGCACGCAACCTGTTGGCGTAGCTCTAGCATTGTGCATCCTCATATTGCTGACTGTACTATAGAGGTTATACTAAAAGTACATTTCGGACTATAAAGGTAAGAATGAAACGGTCTCTCCTTGTCTAAAATTGTTGCATTTTCTGTAAGCATTTTACATTTTTCCTCTCAAACGCTGAATTTACTCTTTATACCGACTCATCAGCCAGTGGCACATATCCCAACAAACCGTCCCATACCGGCGTGATCAAAAAGATCTTAAACTAGATGGAACTAGATTAAATATTTTGACTGTTGCGATTCCAAACCGGTTTAATGACCTGTAACTCTGCCTGAGTATCGGACAAGTGTTCACTGTTGGCCAGAGGAGAACTGGCCCCCCGACTAAGCCTGGTTTCTCCCAAGGTTTTTTTCTCCATCTGTTGGAGTTTTGGTTCCTTGCCGCTGTTGCCTTTGGCTTGCTTAAGTTGGGGACACTTGCTTGATATTCAGCAGTGTTTTTGATATGCCTGCATTGGCGCCGTTGTATGCGAACTGAGCTGAGCCGGACGATTACGTCACTGTTTTCTGCAGTGCTGCTATACCTAAATTAACTAGACTAATAACTACTGATATTTGCAATGGAATGAATCAATAATATATAGAATAAGCTGGACAATGACACCATTTTCTTATTAATGTAAAGCTGCTTTGCCACAATTTGCATTGTAAAAAGCGCTATATAAATAAAGATGACTTGACTTGACTATATACAACGTGACATTCTAACACTGCATCGTTTCACACCGCTAAGCGATGTTAAACCTGCTACAGAGCAGGGTTTCATAACACCACATCTAAATTACAAGTGTGAAATTTTCCTTTACCCAGGGATAAAAGCAGTGTTTAATGTCGGGGCACTGTTCTGCAGGAAACATGTACCACCTACCTAAAGATTACTGCAAGACCACATACACCCCTACATGCAATGGTGTTCCATGATAATGATACAAGTGAGATGCTCTTTTAGCAAGATCATGCACCCTACCACACTGCAAAAAAATGTCAGGAATGGTTTGAGGAACATGACAAAGTTCAAGGGGTTGCCTTGGCCTCCAGTTTGAGCATCCATGGGATGTGCTGGACCAACAAATCCAATCCATGGAGGCCCCACCTCACAACTTGCAGGACTTAAAGCAAGGGCGTCAATTGGGTATGGCCTTGGCTGCCTGGTCAAGTCAAAGCAACTTCTATAATTTATTAATTTTATTGCATGCAGGATTAACGGTGTTATATTCAGGGGCGGATTTAGAGATTTTAGGGGCCCCAGGCAAAATACAGGAATGGGGCCCTAATTGCACACATTTAAACTTGAGGTTTCTTTCACTGTTGTGATTCTTGCTGTTGAACAGCCGTGTCCCGTAGTAGTGTCTGCGTTTTTTTTTTTTTTTGTTTGTTTGTTTTTTTTGATTTTTCATGTACATGTTATAATGGCTTTTGGAGGTAGGTTAGACACTAGGTCAGGGATGGGCAAACTCGATCCTGGAGGGCCACTGCCCTGCAGAGTTTAGCTCCAACCCAGATAAACTCACCTGCATGTAATCCTGAAGACCTTAATTAGCTGGTTCAGGTGTGTTTGATTCGCTAAACTCTGCAGGGACAGTGGCCCTCCAGGATCGAGTTTGCCCAATGCTACACTAGGTGGTACTTTGGGGTAATTTTCACTGCACAATTGTTTTCACAACTCAGGGCTGTCTAATTCTAAACTTTAAAACATATTATTTTTTAATTATAGTTTAAAATGTATTTAAAATTATAAATAATTTTAATTTATTTATGATTTATTTTAATTTACAAATTTAAATTAAACTGAAGGAAATTGTACATTTACATGCTTAAGAATTATTTCAAACAAAAATGAAGTGTGCCTGTGTGGAAAGGTATATTATTTGTTTTATGCATTTTAATTATGTATTTGAAGGAATAAAACATAAAAAAAAAATTTTTGTACATACAAAGTGTAACAAACAGAGGTTTATTGTTGAAAATATATATATACCATTTAAAAGTATAACCAGACTTTTAATTTGATGGGTTGCCTTGAAGACCTTTTTTTTCTGTGTGTATGATATGATGATAGTTTCTCTCAAATGAAACGTCAAAATGAAACGTCCTTTTTTTATTCTTTTACAAGGTTTTAAAGTAGGGAATGGGTGCATTTTTCTCAGTCCTGTTACCAAAAATCAAGTGTCTTTTAAAAAGCATGTTTAAAAAAAATGTCTAATTCCTTTGTCTTCCTATCACAAAAGTGTTTATCTTAAAGAAATGATTGGTAAAATGTTTTAATAATTTATATTTGTCACTAAAAATTCACTAAATAAGCACACAATGTGTTTTTTTTTTTTTTTTTTAAATGCAAAGCCATTTTTTTATTTATAGTCATGTAATTAAGTAAACTATTGGATAAATCATGAACATAACACAGATGAAAAAAGCAGTTGTTTAACCTCATTTTTTAGAACAAAACAATTTAATCACAGGAATGAACAGTGCGTAACAGGAATGAACACCTAGTAACAGGGATGATTATCCAGACACTCGGTAGTTGCCCTGGCTGTGTGTTTCGGGTTGTTGTCATGCTGGAAGACCCAGCCACGACCAATCTTCAATGCTCTTACTGAGGGAAGGAGGTTCTTGGGGTTGTACTCATCTTTCTTCTTCCTCCAAACACGGCGAGTGGAGTTTAGACCAAAAGCTCTATTTTTGTCTCATCAGACCACATGACCTTCTCCCATTCCTCCTCTGGGTCATCCAGATGGTCACTGACAAACTTCAGATGGGCCTGGAAATGCGCTGCAGGATTTTAAGACATGACGGCGTAGTGTGTTACTAATGGTTTTCTTTGAGACTGTGGTCCCAGCTCTCTTCAGGTAATTGACCAGATCCTGCCATGTCATTCTGGGCTGATCCCTCACCTTCCTCATGATCATTGATGTCCCATGAGGTGAGATCTTATATGGTGCCCCAGACCGAGGGAGATTGACTGTCATCTTGAACGTCTTCCATTTTCTAATAATTGCGCCAACAGTTGTTGGCTTCTCGCCAAGCTGCTTGCCTATTGTCCTGTTGCCCATCCCAGCCTTGTGCAGGTCTACAATTTTATCCCTGATGTCCTTACACAGCTCTCTGGTCTTGGCCATTGTGGAGAGGTTGGAGTCTGTTTGATTGAGTGTGTGGACAGGTGTCTTTTATACCAGTAACGAGTTCAAACAGGTGCAGTTAATATAGGTAATGAGTGGAGGACAGGAGGGCTTCTTAAAGAAAAACAGGTCTGTGAGAGCCAGAATTCTTACTGGTTGGTAGGTGATCAAATACTTATGTCATGCAATAAAATGCAAATTAATTATTTAAAAATCATACAATGTGATTTTCTGAATTTGCCCATATAAAAAGTGATTTATTTATATATATTTTTATATTTGAATTATTAAATTAATTAATTGATTCGTGGCACTCCTGGTCCTCCATACCGCACATGACATGCAAGTAAAAAAAATTAAATCGTGTGTACGATTTATTAATTCATTCCCTGGATTTACTAAAACGTGCGGACAATTTACTAATTTGTTCCCTTGATTTACTAATTGTGCGCATGATTTATAAATCAAGGGAACAAAATAGTAAATCGTGTGCACGTTTTAGCCTACTATTTTTTTCCTGCATGTCAAGTCTGGGGCTCCGTAATATTACGATGTGTAACAATTTATATTTTTAAATGAAACAGAAAAAAAAGTAAATTAAAGTGATCTGGTTGTTATAATGATCAATAGCGCTGCCAATGTGTATTCACAATGTGACGCATTGTTAAATTTGCAGCGTTGAGTTTTGTAGCCAATTAAAGGGATTTCTGTTGAAAATGATGATCCTAACCAGCCGCGAAGGTGACACGCGACAATTCTATTTTAGAAACGGTTTCAATTTTTTTGTGAAGTCGCGGCTGGAACAACTACACAAAATTTGGCGATGATCATCTCGGGTAATGTTTATCCACTTTATTTAAATGTTAAAAGCATGTAATTTGAGTTTGAATATCATTAGCGCCCCCAGCTTTGTAGCTATAAGCAACAATTGATAATTCACCTCAGATAAGATCTTGAAATTAAACAAATGGAAGCAAGAATGTTCAAACTGTGAACAAAAATCTATTCTGTGACAAAGATTGTTTTAGCAGCTCAGCATATAGTTTTATTAATGTTTAAATGGTATAATATTTGTGAATTTGATTACGTACTTTTAAAGTTTAATCTCTGGTGCCGTCACTCCCATGCAAATGCCACGAAAGCTCGCACAGACTGTTCTGATTGGCTGTGGTTTTTGATTGACTGACTGTTAGTTTTATAAATAAGGACAATATTTGTAGAATTAACAGAAATGATTTTGGTAATCATATTAAAATAACATTTAAATTGGCTAATATTCAGACTTTTAAGCTCCAGAAAAAGTTGTGTGAAGAAAGTGGGACTGTCATGTTGAAGGCATAAGATTAGATGACGTCATCAGGGTCTGCTATACCCTGGCTTTTGATGAAATGACACTACTGACTTGAAGGATCTGCTGTTGAAGTCCTGGTGGCAGATACTACAGGACATGGTTTTGTGGAGTCCATACCTCCACGCTTCAGAGCCGTTTTGGCAGCACAAAGGGGGGCCTACACGATATTAGACAGGTGGTTTTAATGGTGTGGCTGATCAATAGTATATTTATAAAAATAAATTTACCAAAATGCATTTAAATATTTTTTATATATATACAAAGTATACTACATGTACATTTATGTACTTAATATTGTAACGTTTGGCCCCATCAGTTAATTTACTTCAATTACATTGAGATCAGTATATACAGTGTGCAAATTTTCAGTGTTTAAAAAGATGATAGACAACAGTTGCAAAGTGAATAAATTAAGTGTATTTACAATTTCCACATGGATCTTAAAACAGTAAAACTAGAGTCCCAGCGTGCTTAAAGTCCTATGTGAATGTGTCCACCAGTGTATATACAAAGTCCCCAAAAGTGGTAATCCAATTAAAAGTGATGTGCTTGGCTAGAAGGATAAAGCAACTCCTCAATCTAGCTTGACAATGCACCACGTGGTTGTTTCTATTAGTGCCCTTAATTGTTAAATAAAATGTAAATGTAAACCCATTAAACTCAAATATATCTAAAACCATCATGATATATATTGAGTGGTAAAACATGTGTTGTACTTTTGGAATACTAAATTGATATACATAATGTCTGCAAAATTGGAACAAGTAATTTTGTACTTAATACACTTTAGTTATCTGATAGCAGTGCTGATGACCAAATAAAGAATAACTTGCATATATATTTGATTGTGCTGAAATGGAACTATTGCAAGTATACAGTAAGTATGACAGTAAATGTGTTAATATATATGTACAGGATTTTATTGAGAATGGTTAAGACAAACATGTTGAGACTAAGATAGGTGATCTTCTGTGTTCTTGCTCTTGAACTGACGCTATCCAGACTGCCAGGAAAGGTCACGGATTTTCTCTGTGGCACTGAAACTAGTCAAAGAGCTATCCAAGAGACAAACACATCTTTGTATTCTCTCATATCCACTCAAACTGGAGACTACTTGTTTACTAATGAAAGACCTTGAGAAGACATTACCAAAAATAAATAGCCTGATAACAAACTGCTATGGCTATAAATGAAACTCTTCGACACATGTCTGACAAGTTTGCTAAAGCCCAACTGGATGCCCATGTCCACAGCAAACTATTTCGCTAGTTCATTTTTTCGTTCCATTCTTAGCAAATTATTTCTCATATCCACAGCAATAAGGTCAGTCAAGAGGCTAAAAAAAGCTGCGTCATTTAATTATAGTCTGGTTTGCATAGGGACAAGAGGTCACTGCTGTGTTTCAAAAATATAGTAATGATGAGGTTATCGATTGGTTGACATACTATGGCAAGCAGTTTTGACTTTTAATCATTCTCAGGATATGAACTTGTGATATCAACAATTACATTTTCACTAGTTAAAATGTTAATTCCTGAAATCCACCAGTAACAATGTTAGTTCTTGATATCAACAATTCAATTTTCACTATTTAAAATGCTAATTTTTGAAATCAGCAAATACATTTACACTAGTAAAAATGATAATTCTTGATATCTGTAATTGTATTTTCACTAGTGAAATCTCACGATAGGCTGCCATTCAAACTCAATTGTTGATATCAAGAATTGATTTCCAATTTCACATATCTGAATTTCTGATGTCAACAATTACATTGTTAGTACAAATGTATATAAATAAATAAATAATTCGATTGTCACTAGTGATAATATTCATTTCTGATATCGTGAATTTGATTGTTACTAGTAAGAAAGCCGTTTTAGATTTCAGAAATTATATTGATATCAGGAATACATGTTCAGATATCAGAAATGAACATTTTTACTAGTAGCAATTCAATTGTTGATACCAAGAATAGACATTTCAACCAGTGACAATTGAATTCTTGACATCAGAAATTCACATCTTTACTAGTAGCAATGTAATTGTTGATATCATAAATACGCATTTTTATTAGTGAGAATTGTATTCCTGATATGTGAAATTGGAATTTCAACTAGTAAGAAATAAATTCTTGATATCAACAATTGAGTTTGAATGGCAGCCTATGATGAGATTTCACTAGTGAAAATACAATCACAGATATCAAGAATTATAGTTTTTACTAGTGGAAATTTCATTGTTGATAACAAAATGTAGCATTTTAACTAGTGAAAACTGAATTGTTGATATCAGGAATTAACATTTTAACTAGTGAAAATGTAATTGTCAGCCAGTGGTGTTCAAGCACACAAACTAGAGGTGGAAACACCCCCAATATAATGCTGAAAGGCATTTCCTCAGGAGTCTATAATGCGGATTGTCCTTTGGCAATCCCATTTCAGCGTTCCGGTAAGACAAAAGATGGCCGGTGAGTATGACATTTATGCAGCCCAGGCTCATTCGAAAAACATACCTGTAAGTGCAGAAAATTAATGTCTTTTGAATTTTCAGTATGCATTTCCAGGTATTTTGGTCACACAGGTGTATTTTACCCACAGGTGGGTACTTATTTGATAGCGTTTCCTGTTTTTTGAAAATAGCTTAGTGTGTAAGAGGGGGTGAGTTGCCAGGAACGCTCACTTTCTGTTGACCGTTTTTAATCATTCCTAATCCTAATGCTTCTGCTTTATATGTTATGCAGGGTTGGGGAGTAACGAAATACAAGTAACTTAGTTACGTATTTAAAATACAAAATTTGAGTAACTGTATTTCATTACAGTTAGATTTTAAATGGGTGGTAATCAGATTACAGTTACATCTGAAAAGTATTTTAAATTACCAAAGTGATTACTTTGAATTTTAATGTCATTTTAAACAGCAATTGGTGATTCTTTGACAGTCTGAAAAAGTGGAGTTAAGTTTCATCAACATTTTAATACTTTTAAGAGGGATCATAAAATTTTGTTATTTTTATTTAATTCTGTCCTGAACAAGACAAAATGACTGAATTTATATAAAAAAAAAAATGCCCAAATGTCAACTTAACTGTCCTGTCATGACCTGGATGATCCACGACTGTTTTCATGTTTTGTGATAGTTGTTTGTGATTCATTTTATATTTGTAAAAAAGGTCACTGCAACTTTTTCTCACAATTTGTTTTTTTTTTCCCTCACAATTGTGAGTTTGCATTGGGAGATATAAACTTGCAATACTGACTTTTTGTCTTGCAATTGTGAATTTAGTATGTGAGTTTATATTTCATAATTTAGATTTTTCTCAATATTTCGAGTTTATATCTCATAATTCTGACTTTATAACTTGCAAATGCAACTTTATAGTACACAATTCTGAGGAAAAAAGTCAGAATTGTGAGATAAAACTTGCAATTACCTTTTTTGTGTTTGTTCCACACTTATTAGAATTCCAAAGTATTCTAAAGTATTTAGATTAAGTTACTAAACTTGACTAATGTAACGAAATATGTTATAAATTACTTTTTAAACCATGTATTTTGTAATCTGTAGTGAAATACATTTTAAAAGTAACCTACCCAGCCCTGGTTATATGGACTACGTTTCGTCATGATAATAAATGTTGATGGATTTTAAATGCATGGCAACGTGTCACGGACTCTTTCCTGCTGCTTAGCCTCTCAGCAGTGTAAGGCTGGAGTCGGATCGTCTGCACTGAAGGACAACTTTTCCCTACCAGAACAAAGAACTTTCCTGACAATCAATATTTGAATGCTCTCCTGCATAAGTAACAGCACCATCCGAGACGCCCCATGCCGAGCAGTTCACACCTCACCATTACACTCTCCCCATCATTCTCTGTTCCCCATCCTACTCCGTCACCTAAAACTCAATCCAAATTCATGCAATGTTGAATGTGTTCAACAAGTGAATGTACATATTTGGTATTATTTGAAATGTCTCAGTGCACCTGGTAAAATGGTCTCATTCTCCCAGACATAGTACGAACTCCCAAGAAGTTCTAGAAAGCAAGCAATATTGTATGCCACTAAAGGTGTGCCCGCGCCCAGATCCTTCATTCAAACTACCTCCTGTATGCAAATAAGTGCCCCCTTCTACAGTTACCAATAACCCATTCAATCTGATTGCCCATTTGTGACTCCCGGAACAGGGGACCAAAACCTAATTACAATTGCAGACACCACCATTTGGTCTTATTGAATTATGTGTGTAGACTATTTCACTGCCAGGTAAATGCCAGGAACTATGTTCTTTTATTATTGATTTGATGTATGTTGTATTCTTTGAATTGGATTTGAATTATTGTTCTATTACCTGGTTAATAAATTGTTATATTTGAATTTATTCTGATTGACTCTGAAATAACTCTAGTAGATGACGTTAAGTCCATAACTCCACAAATCTACGCTCAGATTAGTAACGGACCAAAAGTTTTGGAGCTCCGACTAACACATTGGCATTAGTCACGTGTACTTAGACTGTAGAGGCTAATAATGGGTTTTTTCCATTCAGAACAACAAAAGGGTTGTCAGACCAATCTGAATTCAGGTCAGCCTCAATCTCTGATTATTGTAATATTATTCTAACTAAGTGTACGTGGGAAACCACGGCATGATTATGTAAAGTTATCATTAGAGGAAGTTAGATTGGTCAATGATCTATGTTCTATGATAATGGTCATGACCATTGGGCGGGCCTTACAGCGGTTATAAGTTGCCGCTATATGTAGTCAACAGAAGCCGCTGTTAGGAGATTATGGATGCAATTTGGAACGGCTTTACCTGCACACCACATGTTGTCACGGACGTTGAAGTGGATCAACGAAACATGCTGTTTCGTTGGATTATTGTTGATAAGGAAGACGCATTTATTGCCATTATAATATTGGATTGGCTTTGGATTGAATGCGGTCTGTGTTGCTCTTGGTTTATTTATAGGCTCTTGTGTGGTGCCTCGTTAAGTTCATTCATGATTTGGCTCTGTGTGCACTGAATACGCCACTGTTTGAAACTGAGTTCACGTTGTTTGTTACATTGGAGAATGAACTCTGAGGATATGGAGCATGCTGCTGATGGCGGCAAACAAGAGCATAAGCCCACGGCAAAAACCCTGCAGGCAAAAATGTAATCCTTGCAAAAGGATCACAAGAGTAAAGTGAATTAAGTTAAGAATGTGATTGTGTCAATGAATGAGTTAATGAAATGCGATGACAATGCGTCTCAAGTGTGTTCAATGCTGAAAACTATGCAATTGCTGATGGATGACGATGCATCTGTGCTACATAAAAGTGTATTGCCTCTTTTACCTCTGGAGGAACTAAACACAATGAATGGTTTGACTCGGTTTATAAACACTTTGGCTTTGTGAAGGATGTTGAACAATGGATTACTGAAATCAAATCTCTGCATTGCTCTTTCTGATACCCATGAGCTCAGACTTATCTTAGTAGATACAACATCTCAAGGGATTCATGCATCTGATATTTCACCCTCTGTTGATGTTGTGTTCACAATACATAATACTCAGCTGCTCTCTAGTGCACATCTACAGGCTGGAATGGATTCTGAGGATAAAAGTCAACCAATGGACAGCGTTTCAGATATAAACAGTAAAAGATCTAGTGGAGTGACATCTCATGGATCACGATCAAGCCGATCTTCCACTTCTTCCATTCGTCTTATGGCAGAACTGGCTGCTTTATTGGCCTCTCAACAAATGCTGCAAAATAAACATGAATTGGAGGAACAGGAGGAACAGCTGAGGAGAAGGAGGGAAAACCTGGATTTGGAAACCAAATTAGCAGAATCAATGGCCAGAGTAAAAGTGTATCTAGATGTGGGTTTAGAATCTCATACATCTATTAAGAGAATTAAGAGAACCTCTTCATTCTGATGTGGAATCTTTTATTCCTTCAGCTACTGTGCCAGTGACAACAGAGTCTTTTCTGCATCTCGTACATCACATGTTAATAACACACAAAGGATTTCAAATTCTCAGTCCCAGTCAGTACAACAACCATCAACAAGACCCAAAACGAAAACTTCACAATCTACATTGCATAACATGCCCTCACTGGATAACCAGAATATTGGAAATGCTCATGGATCAAGTTTTCAAAATGATGTGAGCGACACAAGCATGCTTCAGCTCATTGGTAAGCAAAACAAAATAGCTGCTTTATTGGTTAAACAGCATAACTTGTCTTCATTTCCACCAAGAGAAATTCCTCACTTTGATGGAGTTCATGCGTTCATTTGAGCAGGTGGTGGAAAAAAAAGCAGACAGCCCAGGGGATTGTCTTCATTTTCTGGAGCAATATACATGGGGACAGCCGAAAGAACTTGTCAGAAGTTGCCAGCACATGACCCCTTCACAAGGTTACCTAAAGGCTAAAGCTTTGCTTAAGGAGAATTTTGGTAATGAGGTAAAAAGAGCTTCATCATATTTGGAAAAGGCACTTTCATGAAATGTTATAAAATCTGAAGATGCTAAAGCCTTACAAGAGTATTCGTCATCCATAAGGGTTATGCAGAAAGGGTACCTGTGGCTGAACTGGAGAGATGTGATGGACGTCTGTGGTTCATACCCCATCATGGTGTATATCACCCCAAAAAATACAAGATCAAGGTTGTGTTTGATTGTGGAACTTCTTATCAGGGTACATCACTGATTAGTAAGTTTATGCAAGGTACAGATTTACAAGAGTATGGTCTTTTCCTACGGAGTTGTTGTAATGCTATGCAAGACATTAATTATATGAATGAGCTGAATCTCACCACTAATATGCAAGTTATCCTCTCAAAGCTTCCTTATAAACTCGAAGACAAATGGAGAGTCATTGCATGTGAGTTAAAGGAGCGACACCACAATCAGACCACCTTTCCTGATATTGTGGACTTTATTGAGAGACAAGTCAAATTTCTTTCTGAGCCTGTGTTTGGATGTGTCAGGATGTGTCACCTGTTGGAGGTAGGAAGATGAACACTAGAATAATTCAGCCAAAAGCTAGAAGCAGTTTCGCTACCACTATCACTGCTTTGCCTGAAAAAAAAGAACACCGTAAGATAACGACCTGTCAGAATCTGTCATAGCAGTGCCTTACTGGGGCTGGTAAGCACACCATTATCTATCATTCCAGTGTGTGCTAAATCATAAAAGGGAAACAGTATGGTGATGACCTATGCTTTTCTTGATTCTGGAAGCTCTGCTTCTTTCTGTACGGAAAGTTGCTGATGTACAGAAAATTTAACTAAATTAATCACAATTGATTTTTACAACTGAATGAATCAATACTGAATTTATTTAAGCTGGACAATGACACCAATTTCTTTAAGAGCTGTTGTGCAAAAATTATTTGCCAATTATTATTGTAAAGCTGCTTTGACACAATTTGCATTGTAAAAAGCGCTATATAAATAAAGGTGAAAAGACTTGACAAAATCCCATAGATTCTCTATGGGGTTCAGGTCTGGTGAGTTTGCTGGCCAGTCAAGCACACCTACTCCATGGTCATTTAGCCAACTTTTGGTGGTTTTGGCAGTGTGGGCAGGTGCCAAATCCTGCTTGAAAATGAAATCAGCATCCTCAAAAAACTGATGAGCAGAAGGAAGCATGAAGTGCTCCAAAATTTCTTGGCAAATGGGTGCAGTGACTTTGGTTTTCAAAAAACACAATGGACCAACACCAGCAGATGACATTGCACCCCAAATCAGCACAGACTGTGGAAACTCAACACTGGACTTCAAGCAACTTGGGCTATGAGCTTCTCCACCCTTCTTCCAGACTCTAGGACCTTGGTTTCCAAATGAAATTCAAAACTTGCACTCATCTGAAAAGAGAACTTTGGACCACTGGGCAACAGTCCAGTTCTTCTTCCCCTTCGCCCAGGTAGGATGCCTCTGACGTTGTCTGTGGTTCAGGAGCACTGTAAAAAATAAAAAGTTGACTTAAAATTTCAAGGCAACTCGCTGCACAGCTTTTTTGAGTTTACTCAACTTTTCTAAAAAACAGTTATACTGACTGAAATTAAGTTTTTAGGTTGAGCCAATTCAACTTTTTTGGTCTGTAAAACTCAATGTCTGAAGTTGAGTGAACGAAAAAATACTATTGGAAATTGGTACACTGTAATTTAATTGTTACCATCGTTGTGTTTAGCATGCTGAATGTTGAAGTCTGTGTGACTCAAGAATAGTCAATTACACAATATTGTCACAAATTAATAATCAACCCACTTAAGTTTCCAACTGTTTGTGTGTTTATAAGTGCTACCGTTAACTTTTAAATGATCATTAACTAACATAAATTAAGATGGTCATGTTATTCATATATATATAATTATATATATGGATTGTGACGTTCAGTTGCATACAAATGTATGAACTGTGATTTCAATACAATACAATAATATAAATGAAGTGCCCAAGCAAAGGAAACACCATCCACCAAAATGGTGAGTTCAAAATAAAATATTTTTGGAAAATCAGTGTCAATTTATGAAGTCAGCTTATGTGGTGTTCTCTCAAATTTTTCAGTTGAATTGACAATTAAACATTTAAGATGACTTTCAGTGAATGCAAACAGAGAAAGATAACTGCAGAAGTGGAGGAAATGAAGGAAAAGTCTATTAAGAATAGCCCTGCCTCAAAACTTTTTTTTTTTGCTTGACAAAGTGGTACTCAAACCAATCAATTAATCATTACTTGGGTTTTATGAGTAAAAAAAGAAGTAGTATGTGAATAGTACAGATTACTAGAATTTTGCAATTAAGTTAAGACATTAAGTAAAGTTAACTAAAAAGTTTCAGTTAAAATCACTGTTGGATTTTACAGTGTACTAAGTAATAATATGTTATGACTGGAAACTACAATAACATTGCCCAAGTCATAATAATAATACTATTATTCAATTCAATTCAACTTTATTTCCAGTCTCAAGGTAAATAAAATATATTTAAAAAAAAAAAAATTTTCTACACTTTCCCATTATAACGGAACACAGACTCACAGAGAAGTATGTCAAATCAATAGGTTTATTGAACACCACGGGATCCACAAACACAGGGAAGTTGGAATGTAAATGAGTATGAGATGAGAGAGCAATATACTGACAGTCTTTCCGTTTACTAGGTGAATGGATGAGCTGACGATGACGAGGTACAGGGCACACACTTTTCGTCCGGGGTAGAAGTGATGAGAGCGTCCTGGGAGAGAAGATGACTGGAGACACAGACAGACGACAATGGAACAGGAACACAGGGTAGCTATGAAGACGAGGGAGCTGGAACATATCAAGGTAAGTATAGCGCAGGTATTGAGTCCTTAACCGAAGTTGAGACCGAACGAAGTGCAGAGGTGAAGTGTGTGCTTATAACTCGTGCCGGTGATGAGGTGATGAGCTTCAGGTGTGGATGATTAATACTCCAGTGATGACGATCGTTGTGGTTGGCTGACTGCAGAGCCGGACCGATCTCTGACAGTACCACCCCCCCCCCTCCATGGCCCGCTCCTGAGGGCCGCGGACCCCGGCGTCGTGGTGGCCTTCCTATTCCTCGCGGTGCAGGACAATCAGGATGGGTTTCATGGAAGATGGTGAGAAGTCCCGGATCCAGTATGTCCTGTCTGGGGACCCAGGACCGCTCCTCTGGACCATAGCCCTCCCAATCCACGAGATACTCTAAGCGCCCACCACGGCGCCGGGAGTCCAGAATATCCTGTACTGTGTAGATGGTTCCTTCATCCGCGATCAGTGGAAGGGGAGGTTCCTCATTCTGGTCAGGCTCTGAGGAAGGAACAGATATGGGTGAGTGACAGGGTTTCAACAGTGATACATGAAAGGTAGGTTGAATTCTGTAATGTGAAGGTAAGTTTAACTGATACGTGACTGGGTTGATCTGCCGTGTGATGGGGAAGGGACCAACGTATTTGGGACTCAGCTTCTTGCAGGGCAGGCGCAGCTTGATGTCCCTTGTAG
The DNA here is from genome assembly GCA_038088235.1 of Zacco platypus. Lineage (NCBI taxonomy): Eukaryota > Metazoa > Chordata > Actinopteri > Cypriniformes > Xenocyprididae > Zacco > Zacco platypus. The sequence continues at coordinate 16,058,143 of CM076074.1, forward strand.
AGAGCCAAACTAACTGCCCGGGTTGGTAATGAGGAGGATCGGAACGTCGGACGTCAGCTTGGAGTTGTTGTCTGCGCACTGCCCTCCGGAGATGGTGATGAGCTGAGTCCCAAACCCTCTCACTCTCTTGGAACCAATGATCTACTGATGGGACATCTGATGATTCTCCTGACCAAGGAAGAGGGGTGGCTGGTACCCGAGTACGCACTGGAAGGGAGTCAGTCCAGCAGATGCTTGACAAAGGGAATTTTGTGCGTACTCGGCCCAGCCAAGGAATTGGTTCCAAGAGTCCTGGTGGCCGTGGCAGAAGGTTCGCAGGAAGCGTGCTATCTCTTGGATCTTCCTTTCCATCTGCCCGTTTGTCTGAGGATGATAACCAGAGGATAGACTGACCGCCACACCCAGGAGTTTGAAGAATCCTTTCCAGACTTGCGAGATGAAATGGGGTCCTCTGTCTGAGAAGATATCTTCGGGGATTCCATAGTAGCGGAAGACATGATTGAACAGCAATTCTGCTGTGGACATTGTAGTAGGTAAACCCTTGAGGGGTATGAGTTTGCAGGCTTTAGAGAAATGATCCACGAATACGAAGATGCAAGTTTGACCATCAGAAGGAGGTAGGTCGGTGGCGAAATCAACTCCCAGGTGTGACCAAGGACGTTGGGGAACGGGCAGAGGAACAAGTTTTCCAGCGGGAAGGTTTCTTGATGTCCTGGAGATAGCACACTCCGCACATCCTCGGACGAACCTCCTGACATCCCTGGCCATGTTGGGCCACCAGAAGCGTTCCTGAAGCAGCGAGAGGGTGCGGTTGGTCCCTGGATGGCCAGTGCCCACAGAAGAATGTACCGTGAGATTTATTTGAGTACGTTGTGGTCCTGGTACATAGGTATGGTTTGGTGGACACCCCGGAGGAGGTGGCGCTTCAGCATTGGAGGAGGCTAGTTCTTCGTCCAGGGTCCACTGGATAGGACAGGCAGAGATTTGAGTAGGTAAGATGGGTTCTGGATTTTCGTTGTCTTCTTCAGGCGTGTGAAGCCGGGAGAGAGCGTCAGCCTTCACGTTCTTGCTGCCAGGAAGATAGGAGATTGAGAAATGGAATCGGGTGAAAAAGAGAGCCCATCTAGCTTGGCGTGGATTTAGACGTTTGGCATCACGGAGATATTGTAAGTTCTTGTGGTCTGTTAATACCAAAAACTCCTCCTTAGCTCCTTCTAACCAGTGACGCCACTCCTCCAATGCGAGCTTGATGGCTAACAACTCACCATTTGCCGATGTCATAGTTGACCTCCGCTGGGGTGAATTTCTTAGAGAAGAAGGCGCATGGGTGAAGACGAGGTGGTGTCCCCTGCTGCTGTGACAAAACCGCTCCCACTCCAGTGGTTGAGGCGTCGACCTCCACGACGAACCTTTTGTTGGGGTCAGGATGAGTGAGGAGTGGGGCAGTCATGAACGAAGACTTTAGGGTTTCAAAGGCTGTGGTAGCAGCTGGTATCCAGGACAGAGACTTGGGCTTGTTGCGGAGGAGGTTAGTAAGAGGAGCTGTGATGGTACTGTAATTCTTGATAAACCTCCGATAGAAGTTAGCGAATCCAAGAAACCGTTGGAGTTCCTTAACGGTACTCGGTTGGGGCCAGTTCCGGACTGTCTCTACTTTCCCCTCGTCCATCTTGATACCTTGCTTGCTGATCTGATAACCAAGGAACTGAGTGGAGGACTGGTGGAAGCTGCATTTCTCAGCCTTGAGGTAGAGATGGTACTCTCTGAGTTTCTGGAGGACCTCCGCAACGTGAGAGCGATGTTCGGCTAGGCTCCGGGAGTAAATCAGGATATCATCTATATAGACAATCACGAACCGATGAAGGAACTCCCGGAGCACCTCTTGCATAAAGTCTTGGAACACGGAGGGGGCGTTGACCAATCCATACGGCATGACCAAGTATTCATAGTGACCAGTAGGGGTCACGAAAGCGGTCTTCCATTCGTCCCCCTCACGTATTCGCACGAGGTTGTAGGCGCTGCAGAGGTCCAGTTTGGTGAAGATGGTAGCTCCCCGGAGTTGTTCCAGGGCAGCTGGGACGAGGGGGAGAGGATACCGGAACTTGACGGTAATCTTGTTCAAAGCCTGGTAGTCGATGCAGGGCGATCTTTGCTCTCTCCGTGGTGAACGGGGCCAATTGCATCTCCAGGGCCAGCGTGCATTGTAGGAGGAACCCGTTGCAATCCTCCGCAGAGCCAGAGTAGGGCGCCGGTGTGGCCATGGGACTGGAGGCCGCGGGTGGTGAAGGAGTGACGTGGGTCGCTGATGCGGAAGTGGTGCCCTGTAACGCTCGGCGGAGAGCATCAACAAGCTCCTGGAAGGGATCCGGCGTGCTCATTGTTATTCTGTTGCAGGTCCGGTCTTCTATAATGGAACACAGACTCACAGAGAAGTATATCAAATCAATAGGCTTATTGAACACCACGGGATCCACAAACACAGGGAAGTTGGAATGTAAATGAGTATGAGATGAGAGAGCAATATACTGACAGTCTTTCCGTTTACTAGATGAATGGATGAGCTGACGATGACGAGGTACAGGGCACACACTTCGCGTCTGGGGTAGAAGTGATGAGAGCGTCCTGGGAGAGAAGATGACTGGAGACACAGACAGACGACGATGGAACAGGAACACAGGGTAACTATGAAGACGAGGGAGCTGGAACATATCAAGGTAAGTATAGCGCAGGTATTGAGTCCTTAACCGAAGTTGAGACTGGACGAAGTGCAGAGGTGAAGTGTGTGCTTATAACTCGTGCTGGTGATGAGGTGATGAGCTTCAGGTGTGGATGATTAATACTCCGGTGATGACGATCGTTGTGGTTGGCTGACTGCAGAGCCTGACCGATCTCTGACACCCATGAACAAATGGTTTCATTTTATTTTCCAAAATTAGTATTTGCTAGTGGGAGGGCAGTTTCTAACTTAACTTAAATAATAAGTTGGCAGAAGTTTTTTAGGATTTTTATAGAACTTGCAAAACCTTGTTCACAAAACTAAACTTTTTAAGTTTATGGAAAGAAACTTGGTTTAGGTTGAATAATTGTATTAAACATAGTTAAACTGACTTTTACATAGATTTTTGCTGAACCAACACAACAAAACCAGTAATTTGAACCTTTTTCAAGTTGGGTCCAACAAGTGTGCTTGTAAACTTTCATGTGTATGTCCAGTCAACAATTCAAATGAAGTTGATCAGACAATTTTGAACCAACTTATTTCCACTTGTTTTTTGCAAGTTGGATTTTTTACAGTGAGTGGCTTAACAAGAGGAATATGACAACTGTAGCCAAATTCCTTGACACGACTGTGTGTGGTGGCTCTTAATGCCTTGACCCCAGCCTCAGTCTATTCCTTGTCAAGTTGTTTTTGCTTGACAATCCTAATAAGGCTGCAATTCTCTCGGGTGGTTGTGGTTTTCTTCCATAGGCATGACCACTTCAGCATCTCTGAATGGTAGAACGGTGTAATAATGACCATTAATCAACTTTGCTGAATGTTAAGGTGCATCTCAATAAATTCGTATGTCATAGAATTATTTATTTCAGGAATTCAGTAATTCAAATTGCGAAACTTGGGTATTAAATAAATTCAATGTACACAGACTGAATTATTTTAAGTCTTTGGTTCTTTTAATTGTTATGAATTTGGCTCACATTTAATAAAAACCCACCAATTCACTATCTCAATAAATTCAAATATGGTGACATGCCAATCAGCTAATCAACTCAAAACACCTGAAAAGGTTTCCTGGGTCTTCAAAATGGTCTCTTAGTTTGGTTCACTAGGCTACACAATCATGAGGAAGACTGCTGATCTGACAGTTGTCCAGAAGACAATCATTGACACCCTTCACAATGAGGGTAATCCACAAACGTTAATTGCCAAAGAAGCTGGCTGTTCACAGAGTGCTGTATCCATGGATGATAACAGAAAGTTGAGTAGAAGGAAAATAGGTGAATTGTTGAACAACGTGCTTTAAGTCTTCAAAAGAGGTTTAAAGTGAATTCTTCCTTTCATGCAGATTACACCACCTTTATGGCACACGTCATCCATAAGGGTTATGCAGAAAGGGTACCTGTGGCTGAACTTGAGAGATGTGATGGACGTCTGTGGTTCATACCCCATCATGGTGTATATCACCCCAAAAAATACAAGATCTGGGTTGTGTTTGATTGTGGAACTTCTTATCAGGGTACATCACTGATTAGTAAGCTTATGCAAGGTACAGATTTAACCATTTCACTAGTGAGTGTGCTTGTCCGGTTTAGACTGGCATCTGTTGCCCTGATGGCCGACATCAAATCCATTTTCTATCAAGTTCGAGTTCATGCAAAAGTTTTTTGTGATGGCCAGAAGGTAACATAAAGAGCAATCTAGAGGAATACAGAATGGTGGTTCATTTATTTGGAGCTACATCATCACCAAGTTGCTCAAGTTTTGCGTTGAGGAAATGTGCAATGGATCAAAAGGATTTATTTAACTTCAAGACACTCAATGTTGTTTCCAATAATTTTTAATGCGGATGACTGCCTTGTTTCTGTACCTTCTGAATCAGGCGCTGTGCAGCTGTGCAAGGATCTCACTGGTATGTGTGCCAAAAGAGGATTTCATTTAACAAAATGGATGAGTAACAGCCATGCTGTATTGGGTGCTATACCTGAAAAGGACAGAGAGAAGAAGGTAAAGGACCTAGACTTGGATTGTGACATTTTGCCACTTGAACGAGCATTGGGAGTGCAATGGTGTGCTGAATCAGATGCATTTCAATTTAAAGTGGTAGTCAAGTATGGACCTCTTATCAGCAGAGGAATTCTCTGAGTGGTAAGCTCCATCTATGATCCACTGGTGTTCTTGTCCCCTGTGATTCTGTCTGCCAAGAGGATACTGCAAGATCTGTGCAGAGAGGGAATAGGATGGAACAATGTTATCCCTCCAGTGTATGTTTAGCGTTGGATGAACTGGCTGGATGATTTGCATCGTTTGGAAAGTTTTGAGGTCCAAAGATGTTTGAAGATTGATGGGTTTGGAGAAGTAAAATCTGCTCAAATGCATCATTATCAGATGCAAGCGAGCAAGGATATGGTGTGGTATCCTATCTGTTCTTCTTCTGTTAAGCAAGGCAAGAGTTACACCATTAAGACGCATTGCGATCACTCGCTTGGAAGAATCAAAACACCCAATCATATTGGCTAAAGACTTACACATTTCTAACTTGATTCTGCGACAAATTCATGAAGAAGTAGGACATAGTGGACGGAATTTCATGTTGGCTACCTGTGTGCGTCATGCACATTTCACGACAGTTTCAAAGTGAAATGTCCAATGAGTGGAGCTAAAAGCGTGTTTAGTGTTTATACAGAACAGATGAACATGAATATGACAACTTTTTGTTATGCTGGAGTTTGTACGTATCACTGCAGTTGTAAATTGAAATGTCCGGTGAGTGCCGCAAAAAGCTTAATGCTTCATCACATTTTAAAATAATGTACACCCTGAACCTATACCCGATAGAATTAACAAAATCAAATGTGACATAAAAATGCAATCTACTAATGGCATTTAAGCTTGTTTTTGAACTCTTATCTTTGAGCTCTTTTACCATGACTCATCTTTCATGGAATTCATAATTTCAATAATTCATAATTCCGTACCATCTTATTACATCAGTAAAACTGAACATATGGAGCTGGTTAAGTAATGCAAACTTCAAAATATATTAGTTTACAAATCATGCATGGTAAAGAGTGTTTTGAGGTCATAACATAATTGTGCAAGGAGCCATGTTCAGTAATGGAGGGTGGTACTCTCTATAATTTGAAAGGCCTGGTGCCTGTTCACCCAATCGAAAATGAGACGAGCGAAATGCGCAATTGAGTTAGGATCTCTAGGATTTGCTCCTACAAGTTGCACACCTATCAATGACAAGGATACCAGCATCGCCTCCGCCCTCCCATTATGTGACACCACCTCTGCTTGTAGTGACCGTGTATATTTAACCTAGAGAAAACTATGCACTCATCAGAGGCGCTTCCTGAGGTTTGTCTCGTTGGCAATTTATTATGTACAGTTTCGCTCTTCGGCCTGTCAAACATTTTCACAAGGTGGGGCAATGCAGCTCTTCCCCTCTGAGATGAGTGGAAGACATATTCTAAACTGCCTGGATGATTGCCTGTTCATAACCCATTCAAGGAATGCGTTATGCAGCCACAAATTGTAATGTTATGTGCTTTGAGACATGATGTAATTTAATGCTGTCTCTAGTGACACTTTGCCGGCTCTGTTCTGGCTGTGCGTGTTCAGGTGTTTTTGAGGAGGCATGGCTTTGGAGAGCGCTCTAAAGGGAGAGAATGGGATCTTATGATTTCAAAGCTAGCTTGTTATTGCTAGCCTCTTCAAAATTGCCTATCCTACCTTTAACATTTTTTATCTATGATTTACAGTGGGTTAGGGCACCAGGATTAACCTATTCCTTCCCACTGTTGCTGTGGTGGCTGGATGCAATGCTTTACAGCATCAGTGATTAGGTCGTCAAGTTTTTGAAGTTTTTTGTGGTTAACCTATTTGTGCTCATAATCATTAAACTAACCAGAACTATCTCTTTTATTTAATCCTGACATAATATTCCACCATGGCTGTCTGCGTCACACATGAGTTCATAACACCACTGACACTGCTATTGCTTATCAATGTGTTATGGTTGTGCAACTCGTTTTGAAAAACAAATGGATGTATCAAATAAGGATTCCTGCTTTCAAAGCTCTTATATTGGGCCATTAGCTTAGCTTATGCTAAGCAGCCCTTCGCATCACAGGATTTTATACTTTCCCCTTAGCATCAGCTTCTTTTTTTTTGTATACTTCATTTTCAAGGATTTTCAAATTTAAATACAGAACAAACAACAATGGCATAGGATCAGCTTCTGACGTATTGTTGAAGTGACTGAAATCTTTCCTGAGATGGGGGAACGAGATTTACACTGATGGTTTTTCGTGTTCGCTCTATTCAGTTGAAAGATTCTGATGAAATATCATTCAGCAAAGCATTATATAGCCATTCCCACCTCTAGATTATGCGCTTGAACGCCATTGGCCGTCGTAGAACAACAGTGTTATTCCAAGCATATTCCAAGCAGTGTATGCATCAGCTTCTGACGTCTTGTTACTTGATCTCAGGAAACCGAGGTTATGTTTAGTAAACGAAGATGTTTGTCTGTTACACACTGATTGGAGGAGCCTAATGCTCCCAGAATACTAAAGAACAAACAAAACTAAGCACAACAACACCTGTTAAGCATCTTAAAATACTTACTAACTCAAAAACCATATATATTGACAGTTTAATTCCAATAACTATTGCATCTTAAAGATGTCCTGTTCATAATTTTATAATTTTTTTACACTACTGTTCAAAAGTTAGTAATGTTTTTTAATGTTTTTAAAACAATTATTTTAGCAAACTATATGATCAAATAGATTAAATTGTTGTGAAATTTTCAGCAGACATCTAGTCTTAAGTGTCACTGATGATCTTTCAGAAATCATTCATGCTGACTTAGTAATCAAGAAACATTTCTTATTATTATCAATGTTGAAAGTTGTACTGCTTAATATTTATTTTTCAGGATGCTTTATTGGGAAAAAAGTAACAGAAAATATTTTAGTTGAAACAGATTTTTTGTAACAATGTAAACAAAACAAAGTTTACTGTCAATCTTTGATCAATTGATGTCAATCAATTTAATCCATTCTAACTAAATAAAATATAGCCTATTAATTTCTTTAAAAAAAACTATTAACTGATCCCAATCTTTTTAACAGTAATATGTATATAAAAATACAAAATCTATCTCAAGTGTTTATCTCACTCTTTCTGTCTTACTTCAGATAACAAGGTAATGTGACACCTGAAATAGAGTTCATCAGCGTAACAGGTGTGCCGGGATGTTGTAGTAGTGAAACCAGTCTGTCTGCCATGGGCAGCTCAAGTCACACAAACAAACAGCTGAGCTGTACACGTCAAACATGGGCCAGATATACCATTTACTTTCAAAACAATTTACACCCATAGAAAAGGGTAAAAGATCCAAAGAACCTTAAGCAGAAACATCTCAAACAAAGCTGATACTAAAATGACACATAACTGAGAACTCTGCTGAGTCTCCTAAGATATAAAACATGAGCCTTTGGGCAATAAAAGTGTCCTCTGAAAACTATCACTGATTTTCCATAGTGTATGCAAATATGTAGTTCATACCACATGCCAATCTTGCATCATAAAAGCATACAAGCTAACATTTAAAGAAGAGTTTGTTAATCAGCTTATTAGTTTGATAATCACCATGACCCACAATACAGTTTACTGGTCACACAGCAAACAAAAGTGGCATGATTACTTAACAAGCACTAAAGTTCCTGGTAAAGAAATGCCCTCTGTCTCACCTTACATGCTCTGAGATTCTTAAGAAATTATATCAGAAGAATTAATGCATAATCAGACATTAAACCTTATAGAAAAAAAAAAAACTTCTGTATACTGTACAGCATTCCAATAAATCTTCAAAGGGTTTTCTGATTATTAGTTAAAGAAAAAAAAAAGAAGATAAAATTAGGTATTGAAATATGAAACAGGAAACACATCATTATGATTAATGTAATAACCGTTCAAATATTTGTACATTGCAGGTTTTCCTTCTTAAGTCAAAGACACGTCAGTGGAATCCTTTGCAAGAGCCAAAGAACAATTTGACAACACACCAATTTACAGTAAATTTTTCTTTCATGCCATGACAGTGGAGACCAATCAAAATGTTGTGTCATATCATACATTCCATCACGAGACTAGTGCACACACCAGGACTTTGCATGCACAAAACCGCCTCTGCTGATAAACCACAGTCTTTGTGTGAGAAGCTTTGAAATATTTGACACTTTTCCTTCACCTTCATAACTTCAGGGCACTCCCACTCAGGCCATCCTGTGACATCATTCTGAGTATGCATGGGTTATCTATTTAGTGTACTGTATATTGTCAGACTTGCTTTGTTTATTTCTGCCACATAAATCTTTTTTTGTACTGATCCCAGTTATGCAATGATCCTTCACACCCATTTATTCAAACACGCAATACAAAAAAGCCACCCAAGCAGGAGTTTGTGAACATTGGGTCACACCAACCCTTGAGAAAAAGAAGTGTGCTTGATTGTAGAATGTGCACTTGGAGACCATTTCAAATTTTAAAAGTATGTTTTTATCTGTACTTGCAAATAATATAATATTAATGAAATAAAAGGCAACTGATATGTAGGCCTGCTTAAAGAGCACTTTCATGATAGTTTCTTTACATTAAAAACTTTTGGCTTTTTAAAAAGTGCACTTAAGAGTTTTACTTAAAATGCTTAAATCACTTTTTTAATTATATTTTTATATTTTGTCATTCTTTTAATGAAGTACACTTATGTTGATGTACTGACGACCATTCTAAAATACTTGAAATGTTCTTGTTTTTAGCTAGTGTTATTTTATATTACATTTATTTTAAATCTAAATTGCAACTTCACTACAAATGTGTATTTATACATATATTTAAATGATATAAAGTTTTCAATAGAAATTACATGATATCTTAGATTACCATAAATGCTTGTCAGTACATTTAACACTTTAAGCATATTTCAAAGACAATCAAAGTAATTATGAAATCTTAAGATGTACTTAAGTTAAAAAAAAAAGTTCAGGTAGTTTAATTTCATTTAAATATAAACTATTCCTAATAAGTACTCATTTTAGTAGTTTGCCCAGTGTACTTAATTTTCAAAAAGGATTACACCAACTTTTCATGATGATATAAGACAGTGTGGTATAATGACCAATTTATTGTTGATCATAAACTTTCTGTCTATAAAATGTTTACTCGTCAAAGGTCAAGCTTCAGTTTGCTTGCTTTAAGCCTCACTAGCTCACTTGTTTTGAACTTGTAGAATAAAACCCGCACTTTAATATATGACATCTCCAGAGCTGCGTGCTTAATAGTCATTTTCTTCTTTAAGGCCAAGCTCAGCTCTAAGCTCTCCAGTCTTCTGTTTGCTTTGTCTTTCTTTTTTCTCATAAATGCACAAACTTAATCCAAATGGTGCAACATCTGACGTCAAACCGTCTCAGACAAATAAAGAGCTACAGAATTAAACCTGTTGAACAGGTACTAAGAATGAATATTGACTCATACAATTCAATAGAAATTGGTCACATACATACTCAACCTTGAGCCAAGTCTTATCCAGTAATCAGGTATCACTTCTGCCAAAGGGCCATACTATTACCATGTAATCAAAAATAAAATCATTATTGCTAGTTAGTTATTGCTTCAATGATAGATGCAAGTTACTTTAATACATTTAGAAATGATAAGGATTTCTGCTATTCTGCTTTTCTGAATTTGCAGACCTTTAATGTTGTACATATTTAATTCACACTTATTTGTATAACGCTTTTCACCATACATGTTGTTTCAAAGTGGCTTTAAAGAATATGCATGTTTCTACATTGCATTTTAGAGTACTCTGTTATTAGAGGTGACTGTGTCCAAGTAATACCCATATGTCAGAAATGTTCTAAGATTATCACATAGTTAGCTAAAATCCTCATTTAGGCAGAAACAATGAGCTCATTAAAGCAATTATTACAAGTGATCATAATGATTATATAGAAAATTTGGCAGTTGTCAGTGGCAGTGCTTGAGTTGCCACAAAACTAAACCCAGAGAAGGACAAAATGGAATATGCAAATAAGGCCTTGTTGTTGTTTTTGTCATGCCAAACAGAGGGAGGAGCTAAGTGCCCTTAGGGAGCAGACTCCAGAGGATGGTGTGGAAGCCTACTTAAAGGTATTTGTAAGGACAGCAATCAGCGAGAAATGTCCTGATGAAGATTGGAATGCACTGTTGGAACCTTTAGTGACTGGGGATGCCCAGAGGGCCTGTCAAGATCTGGCTCCACCCAGAATGAGCCGCCCCAGCATCAGAGGAGAAAGAGGGGGGCCACTGAAGAACCAGGGTGATTTTCAGGTGGCAAGGTCCGTCACAAAAGCCCAGCATCTGAACCCATCTCACTGGCAGCCCCTCAGCAACCAGAGCATATGTGGACAGGAATGTCGCCTCTCCTGGAGCTGCTTACTAAAAGAAGAATCCATGCCCTCAGGTAATCCTCAGACAGGCTGACCGAGACACAGAAGACCTATTAGATTCTGGAAGTATAGTTAACTTAATTCGGCCAGAATTAGCACTGGCCCAGAAAGGTCAACCCATTGTGGTATCTTGCATTCATGGAGATCAGAAAAGCTACCCCAGAGTGCGGTAGAGATAGTCAATCCCAGAGCAGTATGCAATTTTAAAGCTGGGGTGGTCGACAGCCTGCCAGTCTTTGTATGTAGGGACTGCCCAGTGTTTGAGCATTACTGGCCTCTAGTAAACCGAAAACCCCCTGAAAGGCATAAAGGTCATGTAAAGTGAGTCAGAGAGTGAGCCTGTAATCCCAGAACAAGAAAAAAGTAAATGGCCAATCGGACTAGCCACTAGCAAAGTCTTTTCTGCGTTCCCCAACACAGAAGTGATCAAAAGTGACCGGCCTGGGTAGTTTGGAACAGCTCAGCTACAAGACCCTAACATCAAACAGGCTTGGGGAAGTATCAAGGTTGCTGATGACCAGATACTGAAGGGGGTAAGGGAACTTACCTATCCACATTTTGCTGTTAAAAATACCTTACTGTACTGGGTCATTAAGATTGAAAATGAGGTTGTTGAACAGTTGCTGGTACCTAAACCCTATATCTCCAGAGTACAGTACTCTTGGCTCACTCCCACCTCTTGGGTGCCCACCTGGGTACAGAAAAGACTAGATTATTGCTGACAGCTTGTAACCTGCCAGAAGAAAAGCCCCAAGGTAAACTAACATAACCCATTGATTCCCCTATCCATTATCTATAGCCCCTTTCACAGAATTGTAATGGACATCCTGGGGCGATTCCCCAGATCTAGCAAGGGCCATTGATACATTCTGGTAATCCTGGATTATGCCACCCAGTATCTGGAGGCCATAGCCCTATGTGCAGCAACTGCTAAAGCGGTGGCCAAGGAGACCTTCCAACTTTTCAGCCGAGTGGACATTGTAGAGGAGATTCCCACAATTTCCCAGTTTTATCAAATTTCAAATATCAAATTTCCCAATTAGATATTACCGGCAGTTTATCCAAAATTTTGCAACCCTTGCAGCCCCCCTGCATGACCAGACCAAAAAACACCTCCCTCACCATCTTGTCTGGTCTGCCGAAACAGAAATATCTAACCCCAGACTTCCAACTACCTTTCATTGTCCAAACTGATGCCTCCAAAAGGGGCATAGACATCCTATTACTATTAAACATCCTATTATGGGGGGGATCCTTTGGTGTAGAAAGGAGCACAGGAGCAAAGAAGTAGGTCCCAACTAAGAAAAGTCATTAATTATGATTACTTCCACCTGTTCACAAACATGGAATCACTCACAGCTGTAGCCAACGATAGTCCAGTAGTCGAGGTCACTATAAATCTTGGAACTTTGCTTCACTCAAGGTTGAATGGTACTGGGTGCAGACAACCCCAGGATGAGGTGCAGAAGCACAGGAAGGCCTAGAGTGAGACCGAATGAATAGAAAAAAGACAGTTAAACTTACAACCTCTACTTTACCAACATTGCCTTTATTTTTGTTCTGTCTTCCCCCTTCAAGGTGGCCCAATGTTCAAGTAGACGTGGAGAACATGGCTGTTGTAGATACCCCAGACCAGGAAGAAACTAAGTTCCAGCTTAGATTCATTTTGGCCCTCCTATGTTCTTGGTTAAATAAAAGACAATTTCTGTTGCTCTCGCCTCTCTTATGGTTGTGTTTTGTGGCAGCTTAAACCTCTTTTTAAAATATTTTATTAATAAAAAATAATTTATTAATTTGATGTTCCATGAATTCCTTAAAAACATACCTCATCTCCCACCCTCATCAATGTCAATTTCATATTTCTTGGTCATAGTATGAAAAGAAATTTTATTATTATTATTTTTTTTTTATCACAACTGCATAAAGATGGACAAAATTATCCTCATGTCCAGATACAACTCACACAAAGCCCTGGAGTGTCATATATTATTTGAAAGTTGCAGAGGCTGCCCTTGCATTCACATTCTCAACTATCTCAATGACTGCCTGATCCTAGCTCACTCTCAAGATTTGTTGGGCACACAGGGACTTGGTACTCAGACACCTCTGCTGTTTGGGGCTTCGGGTCAACTGGGAAAGGAGCAAGCTCTCACCGGTGTAGGGCATCACTTTTCAAGGGATAGAGTTAGACTGAACAGGACCTTGACTGCAGTGGCACATTGTTGGTGATATTGCTGGCCCTGTGGAGGTTTTGACCGTTGATCCAGAATACTGGAGCTAAGTTCTCCATATGTAGTAATTTCCTGATGGTAATCCCATGTATGGTGTTCTCCAAAATGCGATTTCCCTGACAGAATACTTGTCTTCTTCTGGGTAGAATCAACCTGTTCCCATGATAAGTATTGTCCTTTCTGTCTCTGCATGGTACAAAAGATTACACAGCTTATGTGGGACATTGGGTAGGTTATGATGTTGAAGGTGCGCTTGTTACCCAGCATGCAGGGCTTGTCAACATCTGCACTGCCAAAACCTTGAAACACTGTTCAGCTCCTCAGTACAAATCTGAATGAATGTACCGGTGAGTCTGGGGGAGTGGCGCGTGCAAATTCCACTTGCCAATTTTCATGGGCCTTTGGTAAATCATTGATAAAGTAATAATAAAATTTTTTAATTATTAATAAATCTTTAATTAATCTTTATTAAAATCATATATTTTATGTGTGAATTTCCAAAATTGTCTAAATTCTTTTCTTATAGCTACAGAACTGCTAACTGCTAACTCCTAAGAAAAAAACATAATGTAACATTTTGTAACAGAAAATAACATTTTGTTGTAACAATGGTGTCTGTTGTCAAACCCCTGCAGAACAGAGAGGACAAAAGTACAAATTAATCCAGTCCTACAACAGGTGGCTCTTTAAACAGCCACTGGACATCTGCCAATGATGATAAAACATTTGGAACACTCTTAGCCCTAGTCACCACATCACACACTTTCCCTGCACACAGCCTCAGAGAGCTCAGACTTTCTGTTGGCACAGCTTGGACAGTTTGACCTCTGCCACTGAGTTTACATGTGTGATCCTGGCGATCTCTTGGCTTTATCTAGTCCTTTGCTTTACAATGCAAACTGTGTCAAAGCAGCTTTACAGTAATAATCGCAAATAATTTTTGGCTGCAAAGCAGCTCTTAAATAATATAGTGTCATGTAATGTCCACTATGGAATGTATATGATGTCCAGCTTAAATAAATTCAGTATTGATTCATTCCATTGTAAATATCAATAGTTATTAATTTAGTTAATTTATCTGTATCTCAGCACTGAAGAAATCAGTGATGTCATTGTCCAGCTCAGTTCAGTTTGCATACAATAGTGTCAATGCAGGCAGATCAAAAACATTGTTGAATATCAAGTGTCCCCAACTAACCAAGCCAAAGGCGACAGCGGCAAGGAACCCCAAACTCCAACAGGTGAACAGTGCTTGACTGATTTAGGCAGAGTTACAGGTCATAAGTCCGATTTGGGATCGCAACAGTCAAAGTATTTAATCCAGTTTTGGATTAAATTCCAGTTCCAGGACGGTTTGTTTGGGATCTGTGCGACTGGCTGTCGTGTTGGTAAGGCCTTCACAAGGGATGATCTAGTTGACACAGTCTCTGCTGACACTTCAGGGCTGCGTTGTAGTCGTGTATAGGCGCAGGTCCTCCATCTGACCTGGATACAGCACAGATCCGTACAAGCCTGTAATGGACTAATTCTCTAGGACCAAGTTGTGTTTTTTTAATAAGAGGTTTGATAATAGCCAGCTTAAAAATTTTTGGTACGTAACCTAATGATAAAGATGAATTAATGAAATTAAGAAGAGGATCTATGACCTCTGGAAGCGTCTCTTTCAATAGCTTAGTCGATTTAGGGTCTAACATACACGTTGTTGTTTTTTGATGGTTTAACAAGTTTTGACAATTATTTCTCTGTCTGTATTTCACTGTCTGTCTCTAGTCTGATGTGATACTACAGTTGCATGGCTAATTTCCTTAATCTTTTTTAAGTGCAAAGGAGCAACAGAATCTAGAGTGCTGGAAAACAGAGTCAATAGTTTCTTTTGCATTATCGAGTTCTGCTAAGCTATCTGGTTTGCTAAGGCGATGAAACTGATCAGGAAGATTATTTATAAAGCAGTCTTTAGTGGTAGAAGTGATAGTTCTACCATATTTGTTGTGGGGAGGCGGTTTTGTTGCCTTGGTTAAATGTAGCATGGACGAGACTAGATAATGATCTGAGACGTCATCGCTCTGCTGCAGAATTTTAATGACAACAATATAAATTCCATGTGACAATATTAGATCTAAAGTATTATTACGACAATGAATGGGTCCTGACCGGTGTTGTCTAACTCAAATGCAGTTTAAAATATGTGTAAATGCCAATCCCAATGCATCTTTTTCAATATCTACATGGATATTAAAATCACCAACAATAAGGACTTTATCCACAGCCATAACTAACTCGAAAAATAGATAGAAAATCAGCAAATTCTTTGATAAAGTCTGTATGGTGCCCTGGTGGCCTGTATACAGTAGCCAACACAATTGTCAAATGGGATTTGTCACTTACATTATATAATGTTACATAAAGCACCATCACTTCGAAAGAATTAAATTTGAAAGACTTTTGAGTACTGAAGATATTACTATAGGTAACAGCAACACCTCCCCCTTTGCCTTTCCAACACGGTTTGTGTCGATAATAGTAACCTTGAGGGCTTGACTCATTTAAAGTAATGTAATCGTCTGGTTTTAGCCAGGTTTCTGTCAAACACAGCACATCTAGATTATTTTCTGTGATAATATCATTTACAATAAGTGCTTTTGAAGAAAGGGATCTAATATTCAGCAACCCAAGCTTTATAATTTGTTTATCAGTATTATCTCGTTTTTTTAGTTAATACAATTACAGTACAATTTTTACCCTTAAATGGGTTTGAAAGTTTTTTGTATTTACCAATTCGGGGAACAGACACAGTCTCTATGTGATGATATCTAGGTGAAAGAGTCTCTATGTGTTGGGATTTATCTGACTTCTGTGACGTGAAACAGCTAGCAGACGGTCGGTTTAGCCAGTCCGTCTGCTTCCTCACCTAACCTGATATTACTAGAGAGAAGAGCGGCACCACCCCAGGAGGGATGCATACCATCTCTCCAATTGTCTATGAAACCTATATTATTCTGTGGACACTACTTAGACAGCCAGCACTATCATTGAGTGATGATAGTCTGCTACATATCTCATCACTCTGATGAACATGAAGGGTCCAGAGCAAATTACATTGTCTGATATCGTACCTGCAAGTTCACATACCTCTTTAATGTAAATTTTTAGAGATCTCCAACTGGTGAAGCCATCATTAATCATTAATAATGATTAATAATAATCATCATTATTATTCATGATTATTATCATGAATAATAATCTTATAGTATTTACGATTAGCATTAGCCAGCACTTTTAAATATTGCTTTGAAGTCAGGCGCTTTGGCTCCTAGCAAACATGTGATTATGGTAGCTGGTGTCTCTATTTTCACGTTCCGTGTAATAGAATCGCCAATAACTAGGACACTTTCAACAGGATTCTCAGTGGGTGCGTCACTGAATGGGGAGAACCTGTTTGATGTTCTAAACGGAACAGAACAGCTGTGTTTTTTCCCACGACTAGGCCACCTCATGGTTACCCAGTTGCCCTGCTGCACAATGAAAGGAGAGGACGACATAGTGTGTTTGTAGACTGATCCGACTCACCACAGTTGTTTGAGGAACTCGTAGAAAAAGGAGAGCGTGACAGAAATGATGGTGGGCATGGATGACAAGTTTACAAACTAGCATAATGCTAACGTGTTGTGATAGTGATTTAGATTAAAAGATTTAACGCTAGCGACGTCAGATCAATGTGATAGGCAATATTAGACAATATCAGATATACGGTGATGATAAAATAGACAACAAGCAATGATAATAAATAGATTCTAAACAAAGCTATACAGAGCAGCAGATGCAAACAATTCAGCAGCGAGGCAGACAGGAGCTATTGATCAGCAAACAGGAGCAAACCTGGTGGCTGGTGTCTCTATTTTCACATTCCATGTAGAATTGCCAATAACTAGGCCACTTTCAACAGAACCCACAGTGAGTGCGTCACTGAGTGGGGAGAACCTGTTTGAGTTTGTAATTGGAACAGAAGAGCTTTTTCTGTTCTGAAGTGTTTTTCCCCGCGACTGTGCCATCTCACAGTCACCCAGTTGCCCTGCTGCACGGGCTCTACAGCCAGAACCAAACAATGTACAGAGTTCACTAAGCTAGTCGAAAAATAATCCAAAACAGTATCTAAAGCCCTTACATTTTTACTATCCTCGATTAAAGTTTGGATGTGTGTCTCTAATTCTGAGATCTTCTCTGTCATCCTGACTATTTCCCTGCATTTATGAAATGTGAATCCCTCATTCCTGACAGAGAAGCTATACTTAACATGTGACAGGCAGTGCAAGTAGCAATAAAAGAAGAGGACGACATAACTCTACGTGTCTGTAGACTGATCCGACTCACTGGTTGTTGGATGGACTTGTAGAAAAAGGAGTGCGCATGAGAAAAAGACGGTAAGTACAGATGACAAGTTAACAGGCTAGCTAAATGCTAACATGCTGTGATAGCGATTTAGATTAAAAGCTAGCATTGCCAAATTAATGTAATAGGCAATATTAGACAATATTAGACAATATCAAATATATGGTGATTATAATATAAACAACAAGGAATGATTATGTAAGGAGTAAGGGATTCAAAACAAAGCTATAAGGAGCTACAGACACAAACCAATTGAGCAGCGAGGCTGCAATCAAGCAGCAAAGGAGCAATCCGCAGCATAGCTATATTATATAATTTAAATGAATGTAATGTTTTGAAATGTACCATAAATTTTTATATGTAATTTCATAATTACTTCCATTGTTTTTGAATATGTATTGTTGTGAATTCTCTTCGTTTTAGTTTAAAGTTCGTTATATGTGTGACGTTTTAAGTTATGACTTATGTAAGTAATGTAGTATAGTGTTTCCAGTATGTACAAGCTTAGTGTAACTGCCTATTCACTGTAACTCCAGCGGAGCAGTCAGGCTGTGATCTCACTAAGGTGCTGCGTTTGTGCAAGAGAAAGTTTGTGAAGTAAGTTTTCATCCAATTGTAGTTAATGCAGATTTTTACACTCTATCGCAACTGTATTAACTTTGATAGTATTCAAAAAATGTCCTTTACGCTTTGCGATCTTTCAATGTTTACAAAACTTATTCCTTCAAAGTAGCATTTCTCAGTATGATAATATCATTATCTGTTCATCATTATTAGTGGTTGATACAGTCCCATTTCCATATATAATTCATATTTTGTGGGTTCTTCCTTGCACTATGCAGTTTGTTGTTATTGCTGACTCATGGCGATATATTTCTTGGGAATACTTACATATTAGTGCATTTATGTAAAGTTGTTTAAAATTGAGTTTGTAATCTAAGTTGTTGATCATATTTATACAATGAGTATTTATTTCTGTAATTTTATTTATTTCAGAAATCTACCTCAAGTACACAACTATGTGTATATGGTCACTCTTGTGCAATAAACGACTAAACTCTATCTGATGACTCTGACTCCCTGACCAGAGGACTACAGCGATCAATAACATTCACCAGCTTTCAGTGGGGCAATCCCCAACTTTGGTCCTTCGAGCCGGATCTATTGACTACTGCAGTGATGTCATTGGAAGAGCAAGCCACCTCTCTACCTCATTCTGAGATGTCAGACAGACGCTCACGGCATCGTCGCATACCCAAGCATCTGAAGGTGTATCTTCTTGACTTCGGCCATCACCGGCCTGCACTTTCCTCCCCACCTACAGCAGGGGTGCCAGCGGAGCAGAGCGGAGCAGAGAGGAGCAGCAGCCGCAGTGAGCCCCACTAATCAGTCACGACCAGTCACCAGCCAGGGTGAGCACCGAGACACAAGCATGAGCATGTGTTCATTGAGGAAAATCTTGAAGTCTATTTCTGATAAGGAGAAGGATGAGGCTGCTGATATGGCTGAAACAATATGAGAAATAAAAGCATCGACATAAAGAGCTGATGGAACATATATCATACCTGAAGGAAGAAGCAGATGAAGAAGATGATCTAAGTGAAAAGCTTGTCACACCACTACCAAGTAATTCAGAAATTTCTTCACATCTGCCTCCCTAAAGTCATTCTACCTCTTCATCACAGTCACCTGACATTGAGCTACATGCCAAGGGACATGTGAGTGCCACACAGTTGAATGCTAGTACACCTGCTGCAGAGGCCGAACACTTCAAACCCAGTTTCGTACCAATACAGCCAGTCACTTCTCTTAGTACTCACCAATTTTGTCTGGTACATTACCTGTCGCCATGCCTCATGCTACAAGAGCAGAGACTATGCCATGACTGTGACTTGACTCAAGGCATGACTCATGATTATGGCAGAAAAGCCATTCAGCCTCAGGTTCAGTCACAGCTAGTAGCACCCACACCAACCTACCAGCATACCAGTATGCCATACATCTATACAACAATGGCCCCTTCTCCATGACAACCTGTCGCAGCTCCACCTGCATAAAGTTTTCCAATTTCTCAATATACGCCAATGCCTTCAGTAATGTTAATGCCTAAAGCACTGCACAGTGCATCGGTTTCCGCCATGAACATTCCTGCCCTTGCAGACACTTCTCCACAGTCATTGAACCAACCACTGAAGCAATCAGAATACTTTGTGCCTCCCAACCCATTGCATGCTGCGCCTCTGCCAAAGATTCCTGATTTTGTGAATGACAACGAAAAAAAATTCGTTAACCTGCTCCCATGTAGATCGATTGCTCAACAATCTGCCCACGGAAACCTTAATTCCCCAAATATTAACCCAAATAACCTGTAACACTTTGCTGGATGGCTCCAAGTTAAGGCTCAGCATCAGAGTGTCCAGTAGGTTGTGCAACGCTACAAATATGAGAAATCTCCAAGCAGCGCAAAGGAAAAGATTGTGGTAAAACCTAGAGACCAAAGTACAGCCTTGTATCATGGTGCAGCATCCACAGAGGCTAAAGCAACCCCCCTCAGTCCTAAGGTGTCTTGGAAGAGAACATCACCCAAAGTCAACTGTCTATTCTGTGGCAGCAAAGACCACTACATCACTCGATGTAACAGTATCAAAGAACAGTCAGTTGCTGAACTTTAAAAGTGGATCTTAGAGGGGAAGCACTGTTGAAAATGTGCTCGTTCCCATGCGCCTGAGGTATACAACCTAAAGAAACCCTGCAGTGACTGTGGTGGTATTCACCTTCAAGTGCTTCATGGTGTGGCACAAATTCATTCAACTGACATTAGCTACCTCTGCGAGTCATATCTACCTCCTACCCTCCATTACATCAAGCAGAGTCCTTGTGAAAGTGGCACCAGTGCTGCTACACCACAAATCAAAGACATTGAAGACTTGCTATATTGCTATATTAGATGATGGACCATAGTGTGATCCTACCCACTGCTGTCTAGCAACTCCAGCAGAAAGGTGAACCTGAGACTCTAGCCCTTTGTACAGGCTGACCAGACACTACTCATCTCAGTGGCTCCAACATCATCTTTGAAATATCCTCAAGAGGTAACCCAGAGAAACGATATCAGGTGCTGAGAGCATTCACAGCCTCCGGTCTTGATCTGGTGGAAATGTTATAGCCTGTTCAGATTCTTCAGAGATGGTATCCACATCTAAGGGGAGCTCCGCTACAGCTATTTCACAAGATATGTCCGCTGCTGCTGATATGTTGAGATCAAGTTTATCTCATTACCGCTATAGAGCCTATTAGTCAAGGCACCAGAGGGGGTCCAGTAGCAGTCTGTACAGCTCTCTGGTGGGCTCTCCAAGGGGCAGTAATGTGTACCACAAACCATGCAGCAATGTTTCTTCCTCTCCACCTCCCAACCAGATTATCTTCTCTACAGAAACGTATGGCAACTGGATGTGCTGCCCTTTCGCAATGAGAACCGGTTCTCTAGATATGCACGAGTGGTAGGTTCTACCATTGGGTACAATAGGCAGTCCATGCTGTGCCATCTTCGCTTTGCAGCATCATGCACGCAATTCTGAAACCAAATATCCAGGGTTGCAAGATATAATACACCAGAGCTTCTACGTAGACAACTGCCTAACAAGCTTTCCTACTGTTGCGGCAGCGGACCAACTACACAGTATATTAGCAGAAGGAGGATTTGATCTCAGACAGTGGGCTAGCAGTCATCCAGTGGTGGTAGCTCATCTTCCAAGGGAAGCCCGTTCCTCTGCCACAGAGCATTGGTTAGTTCAAAACCACGTTGACCCGATGGAGCTTTAGGTGGAACTGTGCAACTGATACCCTCGGCTATCATTATCAGCCCATTGAGCATGCAGCACTAACTATGAGAGCTGCCTACCAGGTGTTGGCATCCCAATATGATCCACTGGGGTTCATACTACCATTCACCACCAGAGCAAAAGTGATCATACAACAGTTGTGGCTGTCTGGATCAACTGGGAAAGCAAGCTTAAACATCTCAGGGTAATATTTATTCCTCTCTGTTACCACTCCCCACATTTAAAGCAGAACATAACAATTCCCTCCATGTGTTCTGTGACGCCTCTATAAGATAGTAAGGGACAGTGGCATATTTGGCTGTTCAAACCGTAACTGACATTCATGTTTCCTTTGTAATGGCCAGATCGAGGGTCGCTCCTAAGAGGAAGTGGACAGACTAGTCTGTGCTAGAGTTCAATCAGACTCCTATTGATATAAGGTGTTTGTTGGAACACAAGTCTCCGAGATACAAGAATTAACTGACCACAGATCATGGAGGTATGTAAATATGCAAGATAACCCAGCTGATGACATAACAAGAGGTAAAACCCTCCAAAGTCTGGCCGAGCACAGTCGATGGAGTCAAGTGTCCTAATTCTTGAAACAGAGCCCAGAACACTGGCCAAAGTAACCCCAAGCTCTACAGTCAGAAGTAGTATCTGAATTGAAAAGGCCTATCCCGCTACTCTTTAATGACAGTTGAAACTGCTTCCAACCTCCCTAATGCCACCCATTTTAACACATGGCATGAACTACTGGAAGCAACTAAAAAACTGTCAAAGGGTGCCCACATCAAGAGCATGCCAACTCCAGAGATTTCCCGAATATGTTGCTGCTCTCAAGGCACAGAAACCAGTTCCTGCAAACAGCCGATTAATCAGTCTTGCTCCAGAATGGGATTCACTGACAAACCTGATTGGAGTTGGAGGCCGTTTAAGGAGGCTGGCAAACTCAGACATAGAACAAATTCACCCCATTGTGCTAGACCCAAGACATGTCGTAACGAAGCTCCTAATCAAAGAATTTGACGAGTGTCTATTACACCCAGGAGCAGAGAGAGTCTAGGCTGAGATACGGAGATGGTACTGGATTCTCAGAGGAAGCCCGTCTGATAGAGTTGCCTGCTCTAGAAAGTAATACTAAAAACATTTAGAGAATTCTTTTAATTGCCCATTTGCTGCTCAAATGTGGGGGCGGCTGTTGTGAATTCTCTTCTTTTAAATATAAAGTTAGCTATATAACGTTTTAAGTTATGACTTACGTAAGCTTAGCGTAACTGCCTATTCACTATAACTCCAGCCGAGCAGTCAGATCAAATTCTCTCACTAAGGTGGAGCATTTATGTGCAAGAGAAAGTTTGAGACAAATAAGTTTTAACCCCATGTATATTGTAGTTAATGCAGATTTTTACACACTATCACAACTGTATTAACTTTTACAGTATTGCTTCGCAATCTTTCTGAGTGTAATTTGATCCTGTGCAACAAGTGGATTTGCCCTGCTAGCATTGCGGCTAATATTGTTAATGTTTACAAAACTTATTCCTTCACAGTAACATTTCTCAATATGACAATATCATTACTTGGTCATCATTATTACTGCTTGTATTAATGAAACATTCATTGAAACATCTAATTTCCATATATAATTCATATTTTGTGGATTCTTCATTGAACTTTGCAGTTTGTTGTTATTGCTGACTCATGCTCATATATTTCTTGGGCATATTTATATATTAGTGCATTATGTAAAGTTGTTTATCATTGAGTTTGTAGTCTGTTAAGTTGTTGTTCATATTTAGACAATGAGTATTTATTTCTGTTATTTTATTAATTTCAGAAAACTACTAATTTCTAGTGCACTATGTGTATATGGTCACTCTTGCGCAATAAACGACTAAACTCCATCTGATCACTCTGACTCCTTGACCAGAGTTCTACAGCAGTCAATAACATATTCAGCAGCTTTGGACTTCATCTCCCATCATCCCTCCTTCCACTCACCTGCACTCAGTCAACAATCACCACTGAACACCACCAGCTGTCACGCATCACCTGCACTAGTTATAAGGACTCTCCACACACACACTTTTCTTTCGATGGGACTCATGACACTCAGTAGCCAGTTGCCTCGTTATCCTGTCCTACAAAGAAATGAAAGTGCTCATGTTATATCTGCTATTGCAATTACTGCTGTTCAATAAAGCTGTCTTCATTTATACTACCGTTTCCCTGGTCTGTGTTCTGTGACATACATTTGCAGTGATAATTATAATTTGGTACATTTAAAAATATTAACTTTAAGTGTAATACTGAATAACACACTAGAGTTAAAATTATAACCTAGTACTGAACATGTGCTTCAATATGATAAACATTGAAATAAGTTGACTTCTTTAAAGCAAAAGAAAAGCCTAATACATTTTCAATGCTGTGATTTGAATGTAGTTTAAAGTAAAACTTTTCATGTGGAAAATTTCACAAAAGGGTATGCTTTGAATTAAATCTCTTGTGCAACCAATATCTTTGCATCAGATAAGTATGCCCCAAATAAAATCTGGCACTGATATGACGTCAAACACTTACTAGGGTTTAATTCGATTTTAATTTAATTTGCTGAATGGTCTTCAAACATGAATGTATTTCACAATGATTTACCCTGCAGTGCTATTTAAATCCGAAATAATATGAGAACTTTTTTTTTTTTCCTCTCTGTGCATTGGTCTTTGTCATGCTTTACAAACTGCGTTGCTTTTTGTAATCCACAATGGGAGAATGTCTTCAGACTTGTAAGAGAGGTGGCGTGCTACATGAGTCCTCTGTAGTTAATGAATTACAGTGGTTTCACCAAGCATATGCATTTAATTGTCTTAAATGGAGAAAGGACACTTTGTGGCCCCTGACAGAAGCTGCATTTGCTTTCATTCAAAGGACTTGTGAGTTCAGCCTGTTCCCACATAAATCAATGTGCTAACAGTATGCCATAAGTAATTTCTGGCCTACTTTCTGTCTCGTGCCTCATTTCAAGATCAAATGCTCCACTCAAAGCAGAAGTGCTCTTACAAAATATGAATGCTAAAAGAAAGCATGTTTGTATGTGTCTGTCTGTCTAGGTTATTCAAATACTCAGTCTCAATTTGATTAACTCTGTTAAAAATATTTACACCTTTTGAAATAACTAACAGTCATATATTTAAGCAGATCTCAAGACTGAGACTGAAATCTGAACCCAAGTGTAATGGGTTCAGTCCTCAAATGTTTGCCATACATTAATACATGTCTGTGCAAACAGTAATAATTACACTTGTTCTCTTACCTTTATGAGAACCAGTGTGAGTAAAGCAACGATGTAAACAAAATAGTGTGTGAATTTGAGAGGGAGTTCTTTTTGTGCTTATGAGAATACAGGTAAACTGAGCCCTAAGCAGAGATCATTTAGACAGCTATGTGCCTACACGAGAATAATCAGACTGCATGATTTGACATGTTTAAACACACAACGGACAAAGGTTGTCAGAGAATTAGCCGTCTCTGTTTTTAGTTATTCATAAAGGCTATCGAGCAATAAGTTATTCTACCAACAAAGGTGTCCAAAATTGAGTTACTGAAGTAATTTGATATCGCCGTGTTTGCCTCATGAGCTAAACTAAAATAAAAATAAAAATGAACTACAAAATAATTGTTTAATTAAACAACTAATTAAACTAAACAAAAAAGTAATAGATTCCCACACATTCACTTACACACACGCAGGGAGAGAGAGAGACAGACAAAAACCACACAGTCTGCACACAGTCTCCGCCTGGCATCTTACAAGTTTTGGCATCAGCAAAACTCTCAAGCAAACACTCTCTATCATGACAGTAGGCAGAGTGGAAGCCTCTGTCGATCCATATCGTATATGGTTTAACATAATATCCAGGAAATGGCTGGCAATTCCCAGAACACAAGTATCATGAGGTAAAGAACAGTTTCATTTTGGCACTGATTCAGGTTTTGCGTAAGACCTGCCATTAGGTTCAAGTCAAGATCATCAAGTTCAAGACATCCCCACAGTGACATGCACAGAGTGTCGGGTTCCCTTCATTTGAGATCGCATTTTGGGGGGCACCGGAATACAACTGAAAGGGCATTTTACCCATATGTTAATACAATGACATTCTTACTCTGGATTAAAATAAAATAACATCTGGAAAAATAATTTATTTTTAATTTTTTCCTGGTGAAGCTGGTTGTCAAAGACAGTCTTGTTGGTTTAGCTAGTGAAGCAGCAGGTTCTTGTTGGTTAAGTGGTCAAGTAGGCCTAATGCAACCTTGCTGATTAGGGAGTCTGGGTGAGGTCAGATGTCTATAGTTACGCAGTTTGATAAGGACATGTCAGCATCATAAAACACAACTGATGATCAAAGATGCTGGCCTTTTTAGCAAAGTCACAGAACAATACTGCAATGCAGTACATTCAGTAAACAAAAGACTAAGCGAGATTAGTGTCACAAAAATTTAAATTGTATCCCTGTTTACTCACCCTCGTTATTTTTTTAAACCTGTATGACTTTTTGAAGAAAATTTCTGACCAAAAAAAACCAAACAAACAAACAAAAAAAAAAAAACACTGACTTTATGTCACGTCATGTTTTGAAGTGTCTCATGTTTGAAACATCATAAAGGTGTTCTGGCACTGCCCACTGGTAAGACCATTTTGGCAAAATATTTGTGATTATATAGCAAAAAATATTGATAACCAATCTGTGTTGTTATGGAAGGAAGTAGTATTTGGTCATATGGAGGATTGGAGAGACAAGCGCAACCAGACCTATATAAAAAACTTGATACTATTAATGGCAAAGTATCATATTCATAAATGCAAGTTTTCTTACAAAAAACCCTGTTTTGTATCCTTTAAGAAAGAATTTGAACATTATATTGTCTCTTTACAATACTCTTTGAAACAAAAAGCAGCTAAAACTTTAAAAATTTGTAAACTTTTCAATATTTTTGTTTAGACTTTGTTTAAGCCCCCCTAGTGTACTTTTATTTGTTACATATTTGATGTTATATATTGTACTTTGTTGTCTTTGTAACATTTTTTTTCTAATTAAAAAAAAAAAAAAAAAAAACTCATAAAGGTGAGTTAGTTATGTCAAACGTTCACTTTGGGGTGATCCCGTTAATCTTCACCATATCACTATCACTCTCCCGTTAATCTTCACCATAAATCGTGTGTATTATGTTTGGGTAATTGCGCAAAAAAAGAAAAAGAAACAAAATCCAAATAAAGCACTTTCCGCGACACATTTTGCCATGATGACGAAACAACCAACTAAAATATAGTATCACAGGTTTGGAACAAATAATTTTACTTCAGTGCAATATTTTTAGCCAATAATAGGGGAAAGGTCATTTGTAACACCGCCAATTTAATGAATTTACAAATTATCATTTTATGTAACTGGAATTTCACGTTGAAAGAATGAATATATGCATACATACTTTTATTTATATATATATATATATATATATATATATATATATATATATATATATATATATATATATATATATATATATATATATATAAGATGTTTATATGGTTTCTTCAAATCCTCTGAAAAGTGTTTGTAAACATAGCCGACTGTACTATTAATTAGATAATACTGACCTCTGCTGGCCAACATTGGTATACCAAGTTGTTTACTCCATTTGGTTTGAATGTCGATGTCAAAAGCCAGGACTAGAGTTTGAGGAAAGAGAACAGAATGTCCTCTTTATAAAGAACAGGACCTCCTCCTTATGACCAAAATGTTTATGCAGACATTCAAAAACATACAAACTTTTAAATGGTACAAAAATAAAAATGACAAATATACACTTGCATATATGTCTTAATTTATCTTATTTTATTGTTTTAATTTAACTTAATTTAATTTCTCACACAGTATTATATTGTTTCATGGATCACAGAAGCAATGTGGTGGGGGGAGTCACTGAGTTATTTCTGGAGTCTGGTACAAATATGACATACAAAAATACATAGGCTGTAGCCCCCGATAGGACACCATACACCATCCTCCCCCTTCTTTTGGTACGTTCCATAGTCCATAGGTGATTTGAACCTTCAGTTGACCTTATTTTACACACCCTGTAGCTACAGTGACCAATGTATGTTGTGTTGCTTCATGCTAATTTGTACAAATGTAATTTTGCAGTACTGCAGTTGTGCATAAATAACAGTAGTGATGTTATACGCCAAGGTCGTTGTTGTTGTAATCTGCAGGAGAAAATAAGAGAGAGGCAAAGACACGTATCTAAATGCAAAGGGTAGTTTATTAAATTAAACGGAATAGGGACCATCTACAGACATACATAAAGGCTATATAAATACACAGATGCTAATAGGCAAATAAGGCACACCAGGGAACAAGTGAACATCAGGAATGATTAACAAGAAAACTACAAAGGACTGTAAACATGGCAAAAGGAACCAGAAAGAAAGTAGGGCAAAAATATAAACTAAGAATCCAACACACAGGGAACATTATACGGCTGTCATGTTGCTTGAAATAGAGTCGTCATTGTCCCAATGTGTAGTGAGCGAGGGCCCTTATCAGTGCCCAAATTCATGTACAAAATATACTGATTCATGAGCTAGTGAGCCAATTGAAACACACCCCCAGACATCATCAATTCTTGCAGAAACACTGGGAAATGAAACACTAAGGGCCTATTTCACCTTCACTCTCACATTCTGAACTGCAGTTTACCTAGTTGACTTCTTTCTCTCACACTTCACAACCAGTCCAATTTTCTTTATCAATATCATTCTATCCAACCAGTTTTCCTTTCTATGTTGAGATGTTGGAAGTTCAGTTCATCTCTTTTTTTCCAGTGACAATTCTACTAACCTTTAGGCTCTCCAGGAATTTTAAACCTATGCTAAATCTATAAAATTTTGGAATATGTTGATTTAATTAATACACAAATGTTTTAATATTTATAAATTATTTATCTTTATTGTACTCGCTCAAATAGTCCTTTACATAATTAAAATAATTACATTTTCAATTAGTATTCTAAACTGGATCTTGTTTTACATAACCATTTATGTCATGGGAATGTGCATTACTGGCATGTTGCCATTTATTCTATTTAAAGCAGAATGACATTTTAAAGTGTCTTGGAGAGTTAAATGTAATTAGCTGCGATTGCTCTTAGACTAATTGTTTATTTTCTGGAAAATATGAAAGCAATGACATGCTTTTGGTTGGCTAGTTTCTATAATTGACAACACCTATTTCAACTGTGCATATCCTCTGAGCTCAGCATGGGTGACAACAAATTGCAGCTGTTGTTGAAGCTTCTGGTGCTTTTAATGGGCTGCTGAAAAGGCAAGTACGCAAGTAGTTCAAGTATTATATTAACACGATGACATGCATGTGCAACAAGTGCATTTTAAAGGGTTTTGTGTCAACGTAGGAGCTAGGGTGGCTGTTGGCCACTATTAGAGTGATAGTTAATTTTACATACACTGCTGCAACATATTTTGTTCCAGGATATATGTTAGCACGTGTGACATTTAATCATGAACCAGAGTTAACCCAGTGCCAACTCCCCTATATGTCATGCAACATTAAATTACAATTTGTCATCAAAACACTTTATAACAACACAGTTATGTTGAGAGTAAATCTCGTCAGTTTCATTAAGGCCGTGTCCAAAATGACACACTTCATATGCACTGTCTGTCTTGTGGACTTACTATGTCTGTTGTGTGCGTGTATCTGTTTAGTCCATGACACTGTAGGGTGTCCCATTTGTGTCATTTTTGGTTTCAGAAGGGTGCTTACAAGTGCCTCCTTTGCGTTCGATATGCGTCCTCGAAATATTTAAATTATTCAAATTATTAGTGTACTTAGTGTACTATTGTAGGTAAAATGCTGTTGAACTTTGGTGGAGATGACCCAAACTGGAATCTGTACCCTTTGTGAACTGTGCATACTACCCTTTGAGATATATTGGGTAGCGCTTGCCAGGCTTCCAGATGATTTACTGAAGGAATCAACCTCTCGAGGCTGACCTCGTGTATGTTTGGAAAAATAAACAGAAGTGAATTTATGGCAGGGTTTGATCAAATCAATATTTCTACAGACCTTTCTAGGGACAGCAAACCCCTCATGACTGCAGTGTTGTTGGGCGGACATTGAGGCTTGGGTTCATTGGAAACCAATGTGCCTCGAAGCACCCGTGGTTTAACAAATGGATTTCCTGAGGGCTCCGCGGGGGATCGAATGTAGCTTGCTCCTCCCTGGGAGGGGGCACCCTCAGGGGCCTGAACTGACCATCAGGACTTCTTTCCCGAAGCCCACTTAGAGAGAATAATGGTCCTCAGATCCGTTTTCTCCTAGGCTGGCTTTGAGCAAGAGTGTTGCTTCAACACTTTCCCCAAAAGCGTGAGGGTGGGCTCAAGCAGCAACACTATCCTTTTGTTCTTGCTGGTATGAATTGTAGGATGTAGATGGCTGGGGCTGCCCCTGGGACTTGTGGAGATGAGGCATGAACCTCTGAAACGCTGCAGATTATTTCTTTGTCTGTGAAATTTCTCAACGATTGAGCTTACAGCATCACCAGCATCACCAAAGAGACCAGAAGGAAACAGCAGGGCCTCAAGAAAGAAGTCTTTTTCCTTCTCCCTGATGCTAGAGAGGTTCAGCCAGAGGTGCCTCTCCGTTGTCACCATAGCTGCCATGGATGGCACTGGCCATCTCCTTGGAGGCATGGAGAGATAAATCATAAATCCTGACACAGTTCTTTAAAGGCTTTGAGCTCCACACCTATGCCTAATACATTTGCAAGATGTCCATTGTATGTAGCAAACACCCGCCTGGCCTGCCGCCATATACGTCATGGCTTGGTGGGCAATGTCGAGGCTTTAATGGATAACACAGCAACATGGGAGAGATAGGATGTCACTGTCTCTTCAACCATAGGCATCATCTCATAGCCGTTCTCTTTGAGCCCCATGATAGAAGAATAATTATGCACCCAGGGCCTCGATAGTCAAGAAGAATATGTGAATTGCATGATAATTGTGAGCTTATATCTTACAATTTTAAAAAAAAAATAGTCAGAATTGGGGGTTATAAACTTGTAATTGTGAGGAAAAAAAGTCAGAATTGCAAGATATAAACTCACAATTGCGAGAAAAAAGTCTGAATTACAAAATATAAACTTATAAGAATTCTGACATTTTCTCGCAATTACGAGTTTAGTAACTACAATTCTGGCAAGTTCAATTCTGAGGAAAAAAAGTCAGTTCACAAGTCTGACATTTTTTCTTACAATTGCCACTTTTTATCTCACAATTCTGACTTTTTTTCTCTCAAACGAGAAAAACTTGAAACTTTTTTTTTCAACCAAAATGCCTACCTTCACGTGAAAGCTGACGCAAGGCCGCAGCGGGAAATACAACCCAGTGACATGTGACGCTTGTTCTCGAAATCACCACCAGGTGGCACAAAGGGACAGTTTGCAACATTGCTCAGTAAGGCTGTTGTGACATTTGTACTTTTAAATGAAGATAAAATAACGTAATAAATTACTGATAATAACAATAATAAAATTTAATCTTGGCTAATTATTCATATAAGTGTTTAATGAAAAGTGATCAACAATTTCTTTATTCATGGTCACTTTATTTTTCTGCATGTTTATGTGCAGAGCTCTGTGTTGTGAGTGAATAAATGTTTCAATGTTACCCCCAACACTAGTCCTGGGAAAATTATGGGAAACTTATTAATTTAATGCAGGTTTGAATAGAGAGAACAGTATTAGTAAGCCCTGTGTCTGTGATGTAAAATTAAGATGATGAAGCTTCAGTATATACTTTAAAATATTAGGCCAATGTTTAGAACAGCGATTTAAGTCTGAAGTGTTCTTTTGCGATTTCTCTTGCTATAGACAGCCTCAATTGCAGTGGTGTATAAAGTACTTGAAAGTCATACTTGAGTAAAAGTATAGATATCTTACCAGAAAATGACTTTGGTAGAAGTAAAAGTCACTGTTTAGAATATTACTTGAGTAAAAGTTTTAAAGTATGTTATTTTTTTTGTACTTAAGTATGAAAAGTAGTTTTTTTATATTAAACATACATAAGTATTGAAAGTAAAAGTACAAGTAAATGCAAAATACAAAAGGAGCAGAAAATAGTATTAAAAATTGTTCTATACACAGTTTGAGTAGTAAGATTGTTTTAACTCTATTTCTTACATTTTGTTTGCTTTGAATTTTGAAAACATGGCAAAATGCTTATTGTAAGTTTTAAATGTAAAAAAAATACTAATATATTAATTATACCTTGATCATTCATGTTAATTCATAGTGCATTATAATTAATGTAAGAGGCAACTTTATAATGTTAAAATGTAAATGTTGAAATTAACAACGAACAACACTTTCATTAACCTTTAATGTTACAAATGTACTCTTATTGTATAGTGTAGTGTTAGTATTTCATATAAATTCAAACAATCATGCTTAAAAATGGCCATCACACACAAAGGCATATTATATGTATATTTTCACTCATTATTTGCTTCTATTTTAGAACATTTGATGATTATAAACAAAATATATGTTAAAGTGCGGATAAAAAAAAAGAACTGAAATCGAACACATCTGATTTGTTATGTTTCTGTCGGGTACATGATTAGGATATAATTTAAATATGCAACTTCGCTTCTATAACGAATGCATAAAAAGAACAAATGGACATAAACTAATGCAAATAAATGGTAACAATTGTAACAGTTGATGTTTTTGTCATATTGTTTTTACCGCTTGAGATAACGTTATTACTAATGTTAGCATCCTCTCAGCATTGACGGCAAACATACTGCTGTTCTCCACTAATGCAGCGTCTAGTCAACAAACTAATTACTTTAGTGATATGAAAACATACTGTAGAGTACTGTATAGCATACCGCTTTGTTGTCTATGCTTTAAATCCGTTAGGACAGGTCACGTGTCAAAAAACTCTAGGAGGCGTCAGCGATAGTTTTAATTTCACCTCCAGAGGTCGCTGTCCTTCCGCGCTCTTCTCAGCCGCTCTAGCAACTGACGCAACCCGGAAAATGAGATCAACCGCCGTTGTGCAGCACTTGATTGCACATGCTTGCTTACAGTCTGTGTTCTTCCTTTTTTATTAAGTAACGAAAATGCTTTGGGGAAATGTATTGGAGTAAAAGTATACATTTTATTTAGGAAATGTAGTGGAGTAAAAGTAAAAGTTGACAGTAATATAAATTACTCAGTATTATTACTTCGTTACATTATACATCTGCTCAATTGTTCCTATTATAGCAGATATAGGGGTTGAGAGCAGGGGCGTAATTTCCACTGGGGACAGGGGGGACATGTCCCCCCCACTTTTCAAAATCCTGTTTGTGTCCCCCCCACTTTCAAATTCGTTTGTTATGATTTTTTTGACCGCGCTCCGTCATCGCCACGGAGCAGGACCGAGCCTGTGTCGATGCGCGCGTCCGCTTCCAGGAACGTCGCGTCACACGCATGCACAGTGTAAACACAAACAGACTGAAAGTACCGGTACTACTGAGCAGCTAGTATTGCAGTCAGTCATGAAACGCCAGCAACAGATGACTTTAATGTCTTCATGGATGAAAAAA
The DNA here is from genome assembly GCA_038088235.1 of Zacco platypus. Lineage (NCBI taxonomy): Eukaryota > Metazoa > Chordata > Actinopteri > Cypriniformes > Xenocyprididae > Zacco > Zacco platypus. The sequence goes on from CM076074.1 coordinate 16,091,479, forward strand.
AAGAAAGGAGATGTGAGTTGGTTGATTAGTAAATAATCTTGTGTACCTGCGGTTTGGTGGATGTGTCTCTGACAAACGTGAGATTTAACGTTTAGTTTGAAATAAAAGTTTGTTTAACAGTGGAAATTGAGTCTCACATTATTCATTTTATTCACACAAAACATGTTAACATTTTTAGTGAACATTTTTGACTTTATAAAATGATTCTCTCAAGTCTTGGTGATTGGCCCCTATTAAACAATAAATTAAGTAAGACATATTTTTCTTATGCACTTAGTTGCCTACAAATCTTTTTGGCAGAATTTAGTAATATAAATAACTTAATTATTTCCTTGATTTTGTATCACAATATTCCCTAAATGTATGTAAATACAAATGTCAAATCGAAATTTTGTCAAACCCATTTTGTGTCCCCCCCACTTCTCAAACCAAAGTTACACCCTTGGTTGAGAGGGCCAGTTCATTAGCTTCATGGTGGGTGGCGGACAATAGCTGAAGGTATAAATTGCTATCCTCTTTCAATACACGTCAGCGAGGGAGACAAGGAAACTTGCTGAAAGAAATGTGGAAAAGAAAAACTTCTGTTCTTAACTTGTTTCTTGTACTATTTTCATTTTGCACTTTAAGTGTACACAGAAACGCTGCTATTTATTTGGCAATACAAATGTAAAATGTTGCAAGATTCTGTATTCCTAATTTTACATAAAATCTAACAGGGAATAAACACCTGTAATAAATAAACACTGTCCCAAGACATGTAAACCATGAAAGTAAAGCAATACTATTTAGCCTAGTTTATATATATTGACATTTTAGTCAACAAAAACATGACATTTTTTTTAAAAGCTGTAAGAAACATATTCAGCCAAATCTGACTTTTTTGATGTACTGATCTGTTTTGAAATGTGCTGTTTTTCTTCTGTTGCTTCATTATTTATGCATTGGTTATCACAGTCAGTCATCTCAGTTTCGAGTGATTCACAAAACCAAATGCTTGACCAACTGTAAAAACAACGGTAAACGGTAAAACAAAGACTGTCAGCCAACATCGGTTAAGAGTAATTACAATGTTGTTACCATTAAGTGTAAATTAAAAATAAACGCATGCCTTATTAATAAATAAAATATATTATCATATATTTTATGATACTATGTTATCATATTATCGTAATATTATGATTAATATTATGATAATATTAGATATTATCATAATAAAAATGACAGACAATGAATAACAAAGACCTTTTTCGATTCAATAAATGCACAATTCAAACGAACTGTTGGCTTTAGAAGGCTAAACCCGACTCGAATTTCTTAACCCTTTCGCACGTAAGTTCTAAATATTCATACTGGCTGCCTGGCGTGAGTTTTTTTAATGCGACCGTTATTATGCAATGACTCGCGTTCTAATTTCCATGGTAACGCCTCAAACTTGTTACGCGGCATTTCGCACTCACAATGGCGCTCACGAAGGATGACTGCGTGCATGTGAGTAGTTTATGAATGTTTCGTTTTATTTAATTCAAAACTTCTCAAATTATTCGTTAGCTTTTACAAACTATGGTTGACTTGTTTATGTTGCTGTTTTTTCCCCAACTGCTTTGAATTTCGATTGCACACGGCACTTTGCATCTCCCCCAGCCGCGTGACAATTGGTGAGTGTATTTTATTTTTTACCCGATTATGAAGCATCTAGAATTATTTACATGCATGCAATAAATATGAATAAATATTTTATGTCATAAAAATGATCTTGTAAAGCGGACAGTGCTCAATAATGTGGCCGTTCACATATTGTTTGTCTGTCCACGCGCTGTTTTGCACATAGGCTACATTGCAAATATGTTCCGTGTATTCAGCAGGTAAAGTTAGATTTCAGTTGACTTGATACGTAACATAAATATTCTATAAAGCACATATATTTGACACTAAATGAATTACATCGATTTACTTTGGATGTTTTTGTTGTAGAATTTGTGACTGAGTTGTATATCTCACTAGCAAAGCAAAGAAAAGCTACATGGTAGCTATTTGACATCGTGTAAACTGTTTCCCTATATATTAGCAACAACATATATATGGTCACACCTCACTTACCATTAGCTTGCTAAAATGTGTTGTTGATACATAGGGAAATACCATGTAACTTTTCTCTGCTTTGCTAGTGAGAGATATGTGTAGTATATGTTTAGCATTATTCATACAATTCAGATGTATAAGAAATAACAAAATGTACACATTTCATACATGTTTTATTAAATATCTTGCAATGTATGGTAAATGTTTAAAACAAACTATATTATATATACGTTTAATACTTACTAATACAATTACAGAACAAATTACAAGTATAATTACAATTAATAATAAATAAACAAATAAATGAAATTATATACTTTTGACTTTTTACAGGCCTAATAATGCTTCAGCGTGTGGTACTCCTCGAAGCATGGGACAGCACACAAGGCAGTGTTGCATGGCACACACATGTATTTAGTTAGGCGCCTCTGCTTGGTCTTGCGGGCGCTGGAGAGGCAGACCTTGCAGTGCCGCCTGGTCTTGCTGCCCTGGGAAGTGGTCTGAGGGACTTCAGATGGGAAATGCCTGGCTGTAAGGCGCAGTGGAGTGTCTAAGGCAGGACGCCCTCCTTTGGATGGACACCGCAATGTGCTGTACTCCTCCAACAGCCCTCTCATCAGGTTTGTCCTGAATTGCAGGGAGGTGATTTTCTTTCCTACTCATAGAGCACATCAATGGGGAGTGAGGAGGATATAATAGTATGTGAGAGTGTGGTCTGTTTATTATTGTAATTTTTTTAATAACAATTTAGTTTACATTAATTGAACATGTAATAACTTTTTATCTCGATTACAGTTATTCTTGGATGAACTGATAAATTTCTCACCAGTAATTTGCCGATAGACAATGTGGCTGTTGAGCAAAACCGTGTCAAGTAGGTGAAAGAAGATCTTCTTGTACCACTTGGTAGACTTTCTGGTGCATTCAAGAAAACCAGTCATCATGTCAGCTTTGTCAACTGCCCCCATCTTTTTATTGTACTCCAGCACACAGACTGGCTTCATCTTTGGTTGACCAGTGACGTAATCAAGTTTCCCTGTTGCTGCCATACCAGTTGGGTGGACTGTGGTAAGGACATGAACATCCCTCTTGTCATGCCATTTGACTGCTAACTGTGAGCCGTTCTCTTTGAATTCCACCTCACCCTTTGTCATCTTGCATGTAAATGATGGCATTCCTTTCCTGTTTGCACGTACAGTCCCACAAGCTCCAGTGCCAAGAGACAAGAGGTGCTGGAAAAGTGAGGGACTACTGTACCAGTTGTCCACATAAAGGACATGACCCTTCCTTATGTAAGGTGCTAGTAGTGTCATGACAACAGATCCAGAAATCCCAAGTCCTGGGTAATGTTGGATGTCACTGGTAGAGCCAGAGTAAATGATCATGTCCTGCACATAACCAGTGAGTACATCACACAAAACAAAAAACTTGACCCCAAATCTGTGCCGTTTTGATGGAATGTACTGACGAAATGCCAGCCTGCCTTTCCACTTCATCAGAGACTCATCCACACATAGATCCCTGTATGGCACAAAAATGCGACGAAAGGAGGAGGTGAGAGCAGTGAACACATTTCTGATTTTTTTCAGAGGGTCATTGAAAACTGCTGTTGCATTGTTTGTGAAGTGAAGACAGCGTAGAAGCAGAAGGAAGCGGTCCTGGGAAAACAAAGATCCGAAAAATGGTGTCAAGAGCATGGGGTCTGTGCTCCAGTAATCACGAAGTGATGGTTTTTTGATCACACCCATTAGCAGAACTGATACTAAAAATGTATACATTTCAGGGATGTTTGTTGGAAACCATTTAACCAGTTTTCCTTTCATTTCTTTTTCTTGCAAGTCAGAGGCGTAGCGGTTTGTTTCCTCAACAATTTCTCCGACAACTTCTTCTGTGAGGAACAATTTAAAGCCGTTGTGTAAGGGTTAAGTCCCACCCCCAACAAATTTATTTAATCTTGAATATTATTTTATTTAATTTCAGTGTATTTAAACAATTCATTTACATTACAGTTATTTAATTTTTAAAATTAAATAAAACTTGTGGTTTATATTTAATGTTTCTGTTCTTTTCATGCTCTCTGCACAATAATAGGCCTATGTCCGTCTGTGATTTTTAAGCAGAAGCTGGGCAGACGAGATTGTAGAAGACAGATCTGTAGAATCGCGAGACAGTTGAATGAGCGTTGTTGATGTTATTCTCCGGAGTGTAACTCTGTGGAAATAAAACGGACCTTATATCTTCATGAAAACACACGTGTGGACCTCGTGTGTAACAGTTGCGCCATATGTTGTAGCACTGTCCACTATGATATTGTCTCACCACTGTTACTCCCATGCAAAGCCTACTCATTTGTGTAGTCTATTAGGGAAAACTATACTATCACTATTAATACCGCAATGGAAATGTGTAACCTATATAATTCACATTTCTGTTTTTTAAATTGTATTAACAGAAGAAAATTATGAATAATTAATCCTATTAAGAAACATTATTAAATTGAAATCCAGGGTATTAGAACTGCAAAAGTGCAGTCCATGAAAAAAATAAACACAATTTTGACATTTACTGTACTATTTGAATTCATTCTAAACAACAAATGCTTACACAAGGGCTTACACTGAAAAAAGTGTACATGCCTTGTCATTACTTTAAAGAACTTTTTATATTTGATCTGACTTAACAAATTTACTTTTACATCTTGTCATAGGTCTAAAGTAAATTAGTTTACTTGGCTGGAAGTAAAATGAAGTTTTGTTGGTGAAATTTAAATTTTTGATTCAAATCAAATTACTGCATTTGGGTTCCGTGCAAGCCACGTGACCACTGACATCATCAAGAGTTCATTTGAGAATTTTCTGATTGAGGGGCATTTTGTTTTGCTGAAGACATTCCGTAAAATCAGTGAGTATTTCTGGAAATAACATTGATTGTACTGTTACTACATATAATGTATAGCCTATTTATATGATATTAAAGCCGGAGTTAACGGATTAGTGCATGTTTTTGTTGAATGTTTGTTTTGTTTTTATAGACTCAGACACGTCAGAGCTTTACTGCTGAATATCAGTAAAAAAAAAAAAAGCTCTGCTTTTAGGCAGACGTTATTGAAGCTTTGGAGTGATTAAGAAGCATGGATAGATGAACATAAAGAAACGGGATGTGCATGATTATTTAAAAGCACATTAACCCATATCCGCTCAGCCGCCTGTCTGTCTGCATAAATGGTTTGAGTAATGTTACCGAAATGTTTTCCGTTTCGTGGTGTTTGGTCAAATAAACAAAGTTAAGTAAGAAAACATCCATCTTGCAGAGTATTCACAAACACAGTCGGTTATGTTTTAAGCGAACACCAGTGAACAAGACATGGCATTAAATTACTCTAAAGAAGTTGTTATACTTGATCTAACTCAAAACATTGAATTTTCTGTCTAGCCATCAGTGTTATGTTAAAAGTTTGGTTGATTTAAATTAAAAGTAAGTCTTGTTAGCGTAAAGTAAATGCATTTCTGTAAATTAAATTCGAAATATTGTTTCCCATTGTTACGTGACTTCTAACGTCATCCATGGTTGTCCGTGACGACGTCCAGCTTTCCGCGAGGCGTGGTAAAACGAGATTGAAGAAAATTGGTAAGTAATTTTAAACATATGTTTGGCCGTATTATTAACATGTATGTATGATTTCATAAAAGTTTACGTTGTGCTGTTGTTTTACATAGCTCCGGTTCGTATTACTAGTTTGACGGCTCTAATTCGGCTTGAAGGTTTACAAGTTTCCCTCATCACGATGTTAAACCGAGTGGAAATAAAATAATAAGACATGTAAATTGCTTGAGGTGAGATGGATTGATATTGAAACGTAGTATAAAGACTGTTTCGGGTATGCTGGCGTGCGACACTGAATGACGCGGCGCCATGAATAAAGTTCCGCTCGCTTCAGGCGCTTTGTATGGACTTAAAGTTATTATGAAGTTCATTCATTCATTCATTTTCTGCCGCTTATCCGGGGCCGGGTCGCGGGGGCAGCAGTCTAAGCAGAGATTCCCAGACTTCCCTCTCCCCAGACACTTCCTCCAGCTCTTCCGGGGGGACACCGAGGCGTTCCCAGGCCAGCCAAGAGACATAATCTCTCCAGCGTGTCCTAGGTCTTCCCCGGGGCCTTCTCCCGGTGGAACATGCCTGGAACACCTCCCTAGGGAGGCGTCCAGGAGGCATCCGAAACAGATGCCCAAGCCACCTTAGCTGACTCCTCTCGATGTGAAGGAGCAACGGATCTACTTTGAGCTCCTCCCGAGTGACCGAGCTCCTCACCCTATCTCTAAGGGAGCGCCCTGCCACCCTGCGGAGAAAGCCCATTTCGGCCGCCTGTATCCGGGATCTCATTCTTTCGGTCATGACCCAAAGCTCATGACCATAGGTGAGAGTAGGAATGTAGATTGACCGGTAAATCGAGAGCTTCGCCTTGCCCTTTTCCGACTGAGAACCATGGTCTCAGACTTAGAGGTGCTGATCCTCATCCCAGCCGCCTCACACTCGGCTGCAAACCGTCCCAATGCACACTGGAGGTCCTGGCCCAATGGAGCCAACAGGACAACATCATCTGCAAAAAGCAGAGATGAGATCCTGTGGTCCCCAAACCAGACTCCCTCCGGCCCCTGACTGCGCCTAGAAATCCTGTCCATAAAGATTATGAACAGGACCGGTGATAAAGGGCAGCCCTGCCGGAGTCCAACATGCACTGGGAACAGGTCTGACTTACTGCCGGCAATGCGAACCAAGCTCCTGCTCCGGTCATACAGGGACCGGACAGCCCTTAGCAAAGGGCCCCGGACCCCATACTCCCGGAGCACCCCCCACAGGGCGCCACGAGGGACACGGTTGAATGCCTTCTCCAGATCCACAAAACACATGTGGACTGGTTGGGCAAACTCCCATAGGCCCTCCAGCACCCTAGAGAGGGTATAGAGCTGGTCCAGTGTTCCACGACCGGGACGAAAACCGCATTGTTCCTCCTGAATCTGAGGTTCGACTATCGGCCTTATTCTCCTCTCCAGTACCCTGGCATAGACTTTCCTGGGGAGGCTGAGGAGTGTGATCCCTCTGTAGTTGGAACACACCCTCTGGTCCCCCTTCTTAAAAATAGGGACCACCACCCCGGTCTGCCAGTCCAGAGGCACTGTCCCCAACCGCCACGCGATGCTGCAGAGGCGTGTCAGCCAAGACAGCCCCACAACATCCATGGGTGAGCCCACCTCTGAGCCCTCGGCCTCTGCTTCCTCAGTGGAAGACGTGTCGGTGGGATTGAGGAGATCCACAAAGTATTCCTTCCACCGCCCAACGATGTCCCCAGTTGAAGTCAGCAGATTCCCACCCCCACTGTAAACAGTGTTGGCAGGGCACTGCTTCCCCTTCCTGAGGCGCCGGACGGTTTGCCAGAATTTCTTCGGGGCCGACCGATAATCCTTCTCCATGGTCTCACCGAACTCCTCCCATACCCGAGTTTTTGCCTCCACAACTACCCGGGCTGCAGTCCGCTTGGCCTGCCAGTACCCGTCAGCTGCCTTAGGAGTCCCCCGAGCCAACCAGGCTCGATAGGCCTCCTTCTTCAGCTTGATGGCATCCCTTACATCCAGTGTCCACCACCGGGTTCGGGGGTTGCCGCCACGACAGGCACCGGAGACTTTACGGCCACAGCTCCGAGCAGCCGCGTCGACAATGGAGGTAGAGAACATGGTCCACTCAGACTCAATGTCTCCAGCCTCCCTCGGTATCTGGTTGAAGCTCTGCCGGAGGTGCGAATTGAAGATCTTTCTGACAGGGGACTCGGCCAAACGTTCCCAGCAGACCCTCACAGTACGTTTGGGTCTGCCGAGTCTGTACAGCTTCCTCCCCTGCCATCTGATCCAACTCACCACCAGGTGGTGATTAGTTGACAGCTCCGCCCCTCTCTTCACCCGAGTGTCCAAGACATACGGCCGGAGGTCAGATGAAACAACTACAAAGTCGATCATCGACCTCCGCCCTAGGGTGTCCTGGTGCCACGTGTAATGGTGGACACCCTTATGCTTGAACATGGTGTTCGTTATGGACAAACCGTGACTAGCACAGAAGTCCAATAACAGAAGACCGCTCTGGTTCAGGTCAGGGGGGCCGTTCCTCCCAATCATGCCCCTCCAGGTATCACTGTCGCTGCCCACGTGAGCGCTGAAGTCCCCCAGTAGAACGACAGAGTCCCCATTCGGGGCACTTTCCAGCACCCCTCCCAGAGACTCCAAGAAGGCCGGGTACTCTGCACTGTCATTCGGCCCATAAGCACAAACAACAGTGAGAGCCCTATCCCCGACCCAAAGGCGCATTGAAGCGACCCTCTCGTTCACCGGGGTAAACTCCAACACATGGCGGCTGAGCTGGGGGGCTATGAGAAAGCCCACACCAGCCCGCCGTCTTTCACCGCAGGCAACTCCAGAGTAGCGGAGAGTCCAGTCTCTCTCAAGGAGTTGGGTTCCAGAGCCCAAGCTGTGCATGGAGGTGAGCCCGACTATCTCTAGTCGGTATCTCTCGACCTCCCGCACAAGCTCAGGCTCCTTTCCCGCCAGTGAGATGACGTTCCATGTCCCTAGAGCCAGATTCCGTGTCCGGGGATTGGGTCGCCGAGACCTCTGCCTTCGGCTGCCGCCCAATCCACAATGCACCGGCCCCATATGGTTCCTCCCGCAGGTGGTGGGCCCACGGGAGGTCGGCCCCACGTTGCTCATTCGGGCTGAGCGCGGCCGGGCCCCGTGGGGAAAGACCCGGCCACCAGGCGCTCGCCTACGAGCCCCAACCCCAGGCCTGGCTCCAGGGTGGGGCCCCGGTTGCGCCATACCAGGCGACGTAACGGCCTTTGCTTTTATTGAATCCATAAAAGGGGGTTTTGAACTGCTCTTTGTCTGGCCCATCACCTAGGACCTGTTTGCCTTGGGAAACCCTACCAGGGGCATATAGCCCCCGACAACATAGCTCTTAGGGTAATTCGGGCACTCAAACCCCTCCACCACGGTAAGGTGGCAGTTCACTGGAAGAGTATTATGAAGTTTTTGTCACGCGTCGTGCAGGATACAGAGGACGAGCAGGCAGATAAATGTTCAATCGTTTAATGACAAATAGCAACAGGACAGGAATACGGGATTTGCACCAACATGCAACGTTAACGCTCGACAATGACTGGACTGAAACAGAGGGAAGATATACAGATAGCACATGAGGATAATTGGGATTACACAGGTGATAGACATGACTAATTAACGGACACAGGTGGAGACGATGAACTAATAATGACGAGAAGCACATGGTAAAGCAAAACAAAGATCACAAGACAACCGAATACAAAACAAAGAACACATGACTAAATGACAGAACGAAACCAAGGAACATGTGACACATGACAGGACAGGGGAACAGGATAAACAGATAAACATAGACACGTTTATGACAGCACCCTGGAGGCCGTGGTCAGGAACAGGCAGGTCAGGTGGCCTCCAGGGTGTCTCCCGGACCTCCGGGCGCCATGGCGGGTCTGGGAGTTCCGGCGGCCATGGAGGAGTCCGGGGCTGAGTCACGGCGGGTGCAAGGAGGTCAGGTGGCCATGGAGGAGTCCGGGGCTGAGTCACGGCGGGTGCAAGAAGTTCCGGCGGCCATGGAGGAGTCCGGTGCTGAGTCACGGCGGGTGCAAGGAGGTCAGGTGGCCATGGAGGAGTCCGGGGCTGAGTCACGGCGGGTGCAAGGAGTTCCGGCGGCCATGGAGGAGTCCGGTGCTGAGTCACGGCGGGTGCAAGGAGGTCAGGTGGCCATGTAGGAGTCCAGGGCCGAGTGCAGGACATGACCTCCTTCCCTCTGGCCACCGTGGACGAGGCCACTGGGCCCCCCCCCAAAATTTTCAGGGGAAGGGTCCCCCATTTCGGTGACCTTGGTGGCACTGGCTCTGGCGGTGGAAGGTCAGGGAGGTCTGGGAGTTCTGGGAGTGCCGGTTCTGGGAGATCTGGGAGCGCCGGCTCTGGGAGGTCTGGAAGGTCTGGGAGGTCTGGGAGCGCCGGCTCTGGGAGGTCTGGGAGCGCCGGCTCTGGGAGGTCTGGGAGCGCCGGCTCTGGGAGGTCTGGAAGCGCCGGCTCTGGCGGGTCAGGGAGCCCAGGAGGCTCTGGCGGGTCAGGGAGCTCAGGGAAATCTGGGAGTTCAGGGAAGTCTGGGAGCTCAGGGGAGTCTGGGAGCTCAGGGTCTGTGAGCTCAGGAGGAGGGTCTGGGAGCTCAAGGTCTGGGAGTTCAGGAGGCTCTGGCCAGTCGGGGAACTCGGGCCAGTCGGGGAGCGCGGGCCAGTCGGGGAGCGCGGGCCAGTCGGGGAGCGCGGGCCAGTCGGGGAGCGCGGGCCAGTCGGGGAGCTCGGGCCAGTTAGGGAGCTCAGGAGGGTCAGGGAGCTCAGGAGGGTCAGGGAACTCAGGAGGCTCAGGGAACTCAGGAGGCTCAGGGAACTCAGGAGGCTCAGGGAACTCAGGAGGCTCAGGGAACTCAGGCGGCTCAGGGAACTCAGGCGGCTCAGGGAACTCAGGCGGCTCAGGGAACTCAGGCGGCTCAGGGAACTCAGGCGGCTCAGGGAACTCAGGCGGCTCACGGGCGGCGAGCACTGGAGACGGCTCACGGGCGGCGAGCACAGGAAAACAGTCTGTGAGCCACTCTTCCGGGATCGGCGAAGCCATTGCGGTCGGAAGGGGACGTGGTCTGAGAGCGGCGGGCTGATGGTGCGCTGGAGCGGGCTCACGGTTCCTCGCGGCCTTTCGGGGGCGTGGCTTGCGTGCAGCGGCCCCTTGTGGTGGCGGCCCGCGAGGCGATTTCTGGGCGGCGGTCAATACAGGCGGCCGTTCACGCTCGCGTTGTGGCTTAGGAGCGCTGGGTAGAAACACAGAGGGGCTGAGGATGGTGTCATATGGCAGCTCGCTGTGGGCCGAACTGAGGAGATCCGGAAACTCCTCCTCCTCCTCGTCGGAGACCGGATCAGGCGGCCAGACAGGCATTCCTCCGCTGCAGAGGTATGCGGGGAAACTCGGAGAAGGCGGGGCTGGCGGAGCGGGCGTTTTGGATGGGACCGGACGAGAGACACATTCCTCCACTTCAAACCCTGAACCGTTTAAATCTAAGATTAGATTGACCAAATCTACAAACGACGAATTAGTCATCGGTTCATCAGGGCGAATCACGTCTTCGTCCAGTCCCAACCAAAAGATAACATTCAGCGTGGCATCCGGCCAGCCCACCAAATGGGAGAGCTCAACGAACTCCCCCACATACCTCTCCAACGGACGCCCGCGCTGCTGAGTATTACACAAATGAATCTCCACTTCAGACGGATCCATCTGCGTAGCGTTGTTTCTTAGGTCGAGCGTTCTGTCACGCGTCGTGCAGGATACAGAGGACGAGCAGGCAGATAAACGTTCAATCGTTTAATGACAAATAGCAACAGGACAGGAATACGGGATTTGCACCAACATGCAACGTTAACGCTCGACAATGACTGGACTGAAACAGAGGGAAGATATACAGATAGCACATGAGGATAATTGGGATTACACAGGTGATAGACATGACTAATTAACGGACACAGGTGGAGACGATGAACTAATAATGACGAGAAGCACATGGTAAAGCAAAACAAAGATCACAAGACAACCGAATACAAAACAAAGAACACATGACTAAATGACAGAACGAAACCAAGGAACATGTGACACATGACAGGACAGGGGAACAGGATAAACAGATAAACATAGACACGTTTATGACGTTTTATTATGATAATTTAAATAATTTATTATGAAGCTCACTTTCGCAAGGTATTCTCTCTACTTACTTGTATGGTCTCTCATTTATGATTAATGTTAACACATAATGTTAGTTTTACATGAAGGCCCAAACACATGTCTTTAGTGACGTGCCTAACTTACACACTGATTTTAACGTATCGTGTCGACCAGAATACCCGGTAAAGAAGTCGTCTGTTTACTTCTATGTGAGCCAGTTTGTTATTTCTCTTTGTCTTTTGTAGAATGGGATACTCCTGAACAACAATTAAGACAGTTTTTGAAAAATCCAGTCACATGAAAAACGTAAGTAACTTGCACCTTTTAATTATTGCTTTGGAGGGTCAGTTTTGTAATTTCTTTCTTCTCTTTTATGCTTTAACGCTACCTCACTATTCCTGTTGGCAAGTAACTCGATGTGGAAATGCAAGGATTGTGGTGTGCTGCTTCTGCCAGATGGGATTCCCGAGTCAGTGGATGTGCTCATTGAAAAAGTGAGGGAAGCTTTTGAATTAAATAGTAGTTTCAGACTACAGTGTCAGGACAAAGGGGATGTGTTTGTAAGTGGGGATGTGTTTGTAAATTTGACAAACACTGGATGACTTCAGAGTCTTGGCACTCTAAAGATTATCCCATTGTCAGACGAAGACTCATTCACTGCTCAAACAAATGATGGGACCCAGTCTAATGATGATACTCTGTCCTCTATTGGCTCTGGTGACACTGATGATACAATCATCCTCTCACCCCTGGCTCAGAAACTGTTTCTACAAGAAATCAACAGTGGCCAAAAGAATTTAATATTCCGTTCTTTTCTTATGACACTGATCTCCAATTAGAGAGAGGAAATGCTCTTTTTAAGGCTAACGGAACAAGGCTGACTGTCACTCCAAAGATTAAGTCTGATATTCTGGAGAAGGTTTGTGATGAGATATACAAGTATAAATCTTATCCCAGTAGTGCAAACGTCTGTGAAGTTTCAGAGGCACTTATTAAGAAACACCCTTGCTTAGCAGAAAAGGATCCTTCAATGGGTGCTATGGATGGACACAGAGACTTAAAATGAAGATGGGAAACCTATGCACACAGTTGAAATGTCTTGGATGCCCTGAGTATTTGGTAAATTCTATGAAAACCAAAGCCCTAGACCATGCTTTTCCAGCAAAAAATGTTAAACGACCTAAACGTGGTGAGGCCAATCATATCCCATCCCTTCCTGCTAGAGAGACATCAGCAAACCTTGAAATTGAGCGCCTAGCACTCAAAGAAACAATGCATTGACAATCAGAGAAAAAATGAGAAAGACATTTGCCTTACGCAGACAAGAGATTGTGGAAAACCAACTTAGTGTTCAAAAACTGCAAGAAAGATGGCCAGCTCTGTTTCAACGAGGAGGTAAAAGCATTTATTTTATTAAAAAATGTTAAAATGTAAGTGACTAATCCTGAATTTACCATAGTTTTTACCATGGGATTTTAGTATGTAGTGTTTTTGAAAATATCTTAATGCCCTAATTATACCTTTTGTTGTTTAATGCTTTGTGAATATGTATTTTTTAGAAATAGTTCTCAAAGTGAAATCACTTTTTTCAGATGTCTAGTTTCTCTTTCTTTCAGATTAATGCAGAATTTTTGCACATCATGACCTTACATTTACAATCGAGATTTATGGCCTCTTTGGACAGATCGAGCTCTCAGCTTCTCCAGGTTATTAGGAGCAAAGGTGGAGTCCTCCGTGAAAAAACTAAGGACACTATTAAAGTTATTAATCAGGTATTGCGAACAAAATTGCTTGTGGCAATCAATTTAGTAGTGTTTTGGTCTAATTAAAAACGATACATCTTGAACATTTTGTAGAGTCTGGATATAGACGTCAGAAGAGAGTGCCTGCTGAAGTGCCTGCTGAAGTGCCTGATCATGTACCTTGGTGAAGATTACCAGGTAATGTAGACAATGCAAACTACTGAAATTTTCTCCAACCATGTTTGCCTTAAAGTTGTTTCACTACCAAATCAACATTTCCCCATGTTTTACTCGCCCTCAAAGCATCCTAACTGAATATGGTTATATTCTTGAAGAACAATACAGGCAAAGTTATAATCCTACGTGTCATTTACTTCCAAGCGGTAGAATGGGAGAGAATTGTTGACCTTTTGAAGCTTCAAATAGTGCATCCATCAATCAAAGAACTGCTCAACATGGCTCTTTGGTCTTAACAAAGGTCTTCTCAAGCCTTGAGAGCGAGTAAAACGTGGGGAAATTGATTTTTTGGTGACATATCGCTTTAAAGTAGTTCAAGTAATTGTTATCATTTACACATGCCTGTGATTTTCTTCCACAGAACACAAAGAGTATATTTTGAAGAATGTTTAGAGCCCCCTGTTCTCTTGCATTGGTTTTGTGCCATACATTAATAGTTCATCAATAGTACATTAACATTGTTCAAAATTCTGCAGAGGACAGTAATTCATACAGTTTTGAAATGACAAGAGGGTGTGTAAATGATACCAGAATTTTGAATGTGAACTACTCCTTTAAAAGGGGTTGGTTCACCCAAAAATGCATTTTGAACACTGTTGAGTAGATTGATAAATGCCTCTGATTGGCCATTGTGATACTGTTCTCAACAAATGTCTGTGATTGTCTACAATGGTCAACACATGGGAGCGTTTGATTTGTACAAGTGTTTCAGTGTTTAAAAGCATTTCCAAAGCCAAAGAGAGTGTAAAAGTACGTTTTCACCCAAACATGAAAATTTTGTCACCACTCTGATCTTGTAATAAAAAAATACAAATTTTATTTTTACGCTGAGCACAAATGAAGATATTTTAATGAAAGTTCGCAACAGACGTTTGGGCTCTACATTGACCTCCATAGTAGGAAAGCTAAATTTTGTTATAAATTTTAAGATGAAGGGGTGTCCCCCCACCACAGTCCCTCAATTAATCTCTGTTCTTTTTTTTTAGGCTAACCAGAGGGAGGAAGTGGAGAGAGAATTTGAAAAGACCACCATGGCATTTTTTGTGATCCGTGAAAGTGGTGCTCTTAGTTATGCACTGGACATTTCCATTGTCATTGACGGTGTGGAAGTACTAGATGAGTTGGTCTCTGTTTCATGTGCTTGTGCTATGATGTTTGGACTCATTTATGCACTAAACTTAAAATATCCTGAAGGACTCAAATATACCTTTGAGTCTTTTCAAAAAATAATCATGGAGAGTAAGTATAGAAATGTAGAGAGTAAGCAGATGAGCTGACGGGTGCAGAACCTCTCTTCAAAGCTGCAGGAGTAAATTTGTTTCCTGTGACCCAGCTACAATGTTCTGCTTATGGTAAATTTCTTTTGAAGATGTTGGACAAAGTTAACTGTACTCTACTTTTTACTGAACCTGATTTGAACCTGATCAGAGGACCACGAAGCAGCCGTCTGTCCCCGCTGCAGCTGCACGTCCCGAGCCCATCGTCCGGCGGAAGCAGTGGCCGGCACCTGGCAGGAAGCGTCACGGAGGAGCCCACGCCGCAACGGTGGATCGTCTGCGGCACCTAACCCGTCGTCCTGACAGCTCGGTCGAGAGGAGAAGAATCTTCATGGAAGAACCCGCCCCCAAGAGAAGGCGACTCTGTTTTCCAGTCCCCGCCATTCCTGCAGGTGACTGTTTTGTTGTTTCTCCACGAAAGAAAAATGTTCATGCAAACGTGTCAAAAAATGCATATCCCCTCACAAAAAGAGTTTTCTTCTCCTCATCTTCTCTTCCCCGCGCATCGCGCCCCGTCTCAAAACAGTGCGACGCTGGAGCGTATCATCTCAACCGACTCGCGGCAGCTAAGCGCAGCACGCTCAGTATCGCCAGAATTAGACCGCAACCTAATACTGCCACTATCTCTCTACCTGGATGCTTGGAGAGCCATTCCAGGTATTTCTCGTTGGCTACTTGGCGTAATCCGAAATGGGTATTCTCTTCAGTTCAGATGCAGACCACCCCGCTTCAGCGGTGTAGTCCCGTCGTTAACGGTGCCCAAAAACACATAGATTCTAAGACGAGAAATTCACAGTTTGCTCACGAAAGGAGCGATAGAACACAGGTTTCTACAGCCGTTATTTTGTTGTCCCCAAAAAAGACAGCGGCCTCCACCCCATTCTCGATCTGAGACCCATAAACCAAGCCCTGCACAAGCGTACGTTCAGAATGACTACGTTAAAATAGATCCTAGCCCAAATTCGCCCGGGGGATTGGTTTGTGTCAGTGGATTTAAAAGACGCTTACTTTCACATTCAAATAGCGGCGCATCACAGACGCTTCCTGGGATTTGCGTTCGAGGGCCAAGCATACCAGTGCATGGTACTTCTGTTTGGCCTGGCGTTGCCCCCCCCGCACTTTTTCGAAATGTGTGGATGCAGCATTATTCCCTCTCAGAGAGAGCGGCATGAGGATCCTAAATTACTTGGACGACTGGCTGATTTTAGCTCATTCGCGAGATGTGCTGGTAGGCCACATGGATGCGCTGTTGCGCCACCTGGAAAGTCTGGGGTTACGGGTGAATGCTCAGAAGAGTGTATTCACCCCATGTCAGTCGATAATCTATCTGGGGGTATGTTTCGACTCGATAACAATGAGGGCCAGCCTCTCTTATTAGCGCATGGACACCATAATTTCTACATTGCACCGTTTCAAACTGGGCAGATCTGTCCCGCTGAGGGATTTCCAGAGGCTTCTGGGATTGATGTCGTCAGCTTCCTCGGTCTGCCATCTGGGTCTCCTACACATGCGCCTGCTCCAGTTCTGGCTCAAGGCTCGAGTCCCGTGGAGATCATGGGCATCAGGCCATGTGCGCATCCCGGGCAATCACAGCTGCATCAGGGCTCTGAGACCATGGTGCAACATGGACATGTACAGATGGAGCGTACCCCTGGGCTTAATGATGAGACCCATTGTTGTCACGACGGACGCGTCTACCTCAAGGTGGGGCGCAGTTTGTGTGGGCTCACCGGTGTCAGGCCTCTGGTCAGAGTCGCTGAGAGAGTGGCACATAAACAGGCTGGAGCTACGTGCGGTCTCCCTGGCGCTGGAAGCTTTTCTGCCTCGGCTGGAGCGGCAGCATGATCTGATTCGCACCGACAACAGGTCTGTGGTCTCGTACATAAATCGCCAAGGCGGCATCAGATCCAGAATTCTTTTCAAGCAGGCGAAACACCTCCTTTTGTGGTCAGATCGGCATCTTCTCTCCATCAGAGCGACGTATATCCCCGGCCGTCTAAACTACGGGGCGGATTTGCTTTTGAGGAGCGGTATTCCTCAGGGAGAGTGGAGACTTCACCCCGGCGTGGTGAGGAAGATCTGGTCCCGGTTCGGGGCAGCAGAAGTGGATCTGTTTGCGACGAGCGAGAACGCGCATTGCCCGCTGTTCTTCTCAATGTCCCACTCCCCACTCCAGGGAGATGCTCTGACATCGAGCTGGCCGAGAGCCAAGCTCTATGCGTTCCCTCTGGTGAAAATTCTGCCTTTGGTGCTATGCAAAATCAGGGAGGAGAAAGCGTCAGTGATCCTTGTTGCCCCAAACTGGCCTAGCCAGCCATGGTTTCCGGATCAGAGAAATGCCGACAGCCGCTCCATGGCGGATCCTGCTCAGGGCGGGATCTACTATCACAAGCGAATGGTGTGATTTGGCATCTCAACCCAGAGCTTTGGAAACTTCACGTGTGGATACTTCAGGGCCATTAGAGGATTTGAGCGACTTGCCTCCTCGTGACCTCTCCGCGCACCATCCACTAGACGCCTTTACACTGGCAAGTGTTTGTAAAATGGTGCTGTGAGCTTCTCATCGACCCTTTAAATACCCAGTGTCGGATGTTCTGCATTTTCTGCAGCACAGACTGGACAGTAGCAGTCTGGCTTCCACATTGAAAGTTTACATAGCTGCTATCGCTTCGTTTCATGCACCGGTAGCCGGTCAATCGATAAGTAGACACAACTTAGTGGCCAGATTTCACAAGGGAGCGAGGAGACTGTTTCCTTCACGGCCACCTTCCGTGCCATTGTGGGACCTAGCTTTGGTTTTGAAAGCACTCTCTCTTCCTCCGTTCGAGCCTTTGGAGTCTGCTGCCATTAAGGAGCTCTCACTAACAAGAAGGGGGCGTAACTTGAAGTTGTCCAAATCAGGGTTAGGGTTAGGGTTAGGGTTACGATATTCATCAGGCTAGCTTGCTTATTTTGCCCAACATCAGTTGTTACCCTGCCAAAACGTAAAAATATTGCTTACTTAAAGCCAACAGAAGGTTGTCTCTGTATGAGCTGCCATCTTGCCATTTTGACATCTCGTGTTGTTATGCGTGATTTCGACAACTTCATGTTACGCCTCTTGAATATGAAGGGGCGTAACAGGAAAGGGCGTAACTTGAAGTACGTTGTAGTACTGCGGGATGCAGACAGACCCTTCTCGATATTTCACTTATTTGGTGTAGTTCTGCCCTTATCAGTGCAGCCTGCATTTCTCTCTTGTTCGTTTGCTCTTGTTCGTGCGTAAGCCGCCGTGCTTGCGCTCTCTCAGCTTTGCATTCAGTCATGATTCTGAGGTAATTGCCGCTCCCCTCGCCTTTTATACTGCCTATTACCGCCAGTATTGCATGCGTTTTGCATATAGAGCAGCAATTGGCCAGTTTTTCTAACTGACGTTAGCCTATAATATTTCAACATTTTGGAAGAAAGGGATTTTCCCGCAGCATTTTACGCAGTGTCTCGTTCCCGCCTCTCAGGGAACGGAGGTTACGAAAGTAACCGGAGACAATTTCAGTGTAGTATTTATTCGGCTACAAGATTACAATAACAGTTAATTTTTCACTGTTTTGAGGTTTCAATGATGATTAGCACTGCTCCATTATGAAATTTCAACAACGGTCGGTTTTGTTCTTTTGTGAGATTTCAAAGATGGGCAATCTTGTTCCATTTTGATTTTTCAAATATTAGCGGTTTTGCTCCTTCATGAGATTTTAAGGACTGTCGGTTTGGTTTCATTACGAAATTTCATTGATTTGTTTCTTTATTAGATTTCAAAGACCATCTGCTTTGTTTTGTTACAAGTTTTTAATGAAGTTCGGTTTTATTCCATTACGAGATTTCAATGACAGTCATTTTTATTCAGTCAGTTTTGTTCAGTTAAGAGATCTCAATACGGTATGTTTTATTCTTTTATGAGATTTTAATGACAGTTGGTTTTATTCAAGTACAAGATTTTATTGACGTTCAGATTTATTCGGTTATGAGATTTCAAAGACAGACGGTTATGATTTAATGGGTTTGTTTGGTTACGAAATTTATATGATGGTCGGTTTTGTTCAATTGCGAGATCTCGATGATGGTTAGTTTGTTTCTTTGTTCTTTTACGAGATTTCAATGATTGTTGTTTTTGTTCCTTTAGAAGATCTCAATGACTGTCAGTTTTGCTCCTTTACAAGATTTTAATGATGGTTAGTTTTCAGTGTCAGTTTTACAAGATTTCAATGACAGTCCATTTTTTTTCTGTTACGAGATCAGCTTTGCTCCATTATATGATTTGAATGGCGGTTGTTTTCATTTCGTTATGAGATTTCAATGACGGTCAGTTTTGCTCCTTTGCAAAATCTCAATGGCAGTCAGTTTTGTTACTTAAAGGGCACCAATTATGCCTCTTTTTACAAGATTTAAAATAAGTCTCTGATGTCCCCAGAGTGTGTAAATGAAGCTTTATCTCAAAATACCCCACAGATGGCATGTTAAAATTGCCACTTTTGGGGGTGAGTAAAAAAAAGTGCTGTTTTATTGTGTGTATTATTTATTGTGCTTATCAGCATATTAGAATAATTTCCGAAGGATCATGTGACATTGAAGACTGGAGTAATGATGCTGAAAATTCAGCTTTGCATCACAGAAAAAAGAAACCATTATTTTAAATTGTAAAAATATTTCATAACATTACATTAAAAAAGGAAGTCTTGTTGAGCATTTGAAACTTCTTTCAATAACACTTAAAATAGTAATGAAAAAAACAGAGTGACTCCATGTAAGCTGTAAGAACTGAATAAAGCACTACATCATCTGTAATGTGAAACTAACTAACTATCGGCATGTAATGTAGGGAATATTTTTGTCCCAGAGTTGCACCCCCTTATTTTTGGGGGTTTATTGTAACTCTTTATTCAGTACAGTTTATGGTGACTGTACTGGGGCTTTGTGCAGTATGTGATGGACTATTTTACACCGGGGGTTAACCCTTTATACAGTACAGTTTATTGCAACTGTACTCGGGCGTTAGGACCCACTCAGACCACAGGCTGATCAGACCTGCTGGCCTCTCCAACACCTCTTCCCGCTGCTACACAGTCTCTCGTGCTGAAAGAGACCAGGCTCAACCCTGTTTAGCTTCAGTGTGTAAGGGAAAGCCTCAGGTTGACCACAGCAGGACATCACAACCAATTTTCCTCCATGTATATAAACACCCATGCTGAAATACATACCTCAACAATGGTAAGATGCTTCATGCCACATTCTATAAGTTAGCATTAACTGCATTGCATCTACATGATAAAATAAACAAGCGTAAGATTAGACCACTAGATGATGACAACCTCCTCATCAAATAGCTTCTGGAGCCTGAAGAACTCTGAGCCAAGTCAAAATGAAACATAAAAACGTTCTCCAACAAGGCGATAGTTTCTAAATTTACTAAACTGTTAATGAAGCCATGTAATTTAGTATATAATGTCATTTTGTTTTCTATGTAGCCGATAGGAAGAGGGCTGAGGCCGTAAAACAGGTGGGGGTCCAAAAATTTGAGAGAACATCACAATAAGCTCACTTCATAAATTGACGTTGATTTTCCTAAAATATTTTATTTTGACCTTTTGACATTACGGTGGATGGTGTTTCCTTTGCTTGGGTATAATACAAAATTATTATATTTCTGATTTGATGCAGTGATGTAACAAGAAATCACAGTTCATATATTCATAAGTGACTGAATTTCACAATTCATATATAAAATAACGCATATGTATAACATGATCATCTTATTTTATGCTGAACAATGATTATTTATAAAGTTAATGGTAGCGCATATAAACACACATAAACAGTTGGTGAAACTTTTAAGTGGGTTGATCCAATTCTTCTAAATTTGTGACAATATTTTGCAATTGACTATATTTGAGTCACACAGACTTCAATATTCAGCATGCTAAACACAATATATAATCTGTGTATAATCACGTGTAATCTGTGCTTCCACATCCACTGGATTGTTTTCAAAAGGGCATGCCATGCTCCGTCACCTCTCTGAAACAAACTAACCCTGAAACTAAACCTGCCGTGGAGCAGGTTATGTTCAGAGCTTAAGTTGCTATGGCTACTTACATAACTTGAAACTTACCTCCGTTTTTGGAACCGAAAGCTGAGGTTATCCGCCTACTTACCCTTAAACTTACCCAGGTATGTCACATAACCTGCTTTTTGGAATACCCCCCAGGCCTGTTCGTTTGTTTTGATATTAAAGTTATGTTGAATGTTCCGCCTCCTTCTTCCCATATTTAAGAACTGAGTTACGCTGTGTAAGTTATACTCTTTCAATGTAGTTTGCGACGTTACTGTAAATTTAAATACAGTAATATGAAACCACCACGAAAACCAACGAAAATCTGCCATTTTGTGAAGAACTCTTTCATTTCTCTGAGAAACTTTCAGGGCGCCTTCGCCTCGCTTTGCTGTCTGTAAAGTTTTCGCCATCTTGTAAGTTAAGTGAGCAATCTTTATTTTTTTGCAAACCACAATGTCAGTAATAGCATAACGTTAGTTTGGAAGAACTGCCACATGAACATAATGACTGTCTTTTATTTTAGTGCGTTTATATTACAAGCCCTTTGATGTTGAACCATGAGATACAGCAGTCTTGCAACAATAAGTTGATTTTTGTGGACCTTCACAGTATAATACATTAACACTATTATTACAATCACACGTAAAGAAGATTCTATCATGACACACAAAGACATCAAGAATCAGTACATGAATATCTCAACAATGGTGACAATCAAAAGTGTCATGCCACAATGCATGCTGGGAACAATTAAGTACAAAACTCCCAGCATGCATCACAGCATGAGTAAATTATACAGCTGAATTGTCCTTTTACTATTTGCTTTTTTTTTTGCTGTGGTTTTTGTTCTGTCTTTTAGAAGCTTTTTGTGATGTCAGGAGTTGATCTGATTACCTGATTTTTTTTTCACCATTGTTGAGATTCATACGCTGATTGCTCATATCTGTTTGACATTATGTTTTATGTATGAAATATGATTAATATCTTGAAATTGTTAGTCAACTTAGCTGATTATTGAACTACATTGTTGGTTCATAGTTAACTGCCAGCTTAGAATGACTGAAGGTTAATTAATGTGATGAGATTTCAATGATCTTATCACTCCATGTTTAGCTTTCAGTGTAGTAATTTTGTCAGTTATAAGATTTTAATAACACTTATTCTGTCCCTGTTATTAAGATAGAATGATTATTAGCACTGCTCCATTATGAGATTTTCACAATGGTTGGTTTTGTTCTTTTGTGAGATTTCAAAGATAAACAATTTTGTTCCATTACGAAATTTCAAATTTTAGCGCTTTTTCCCCTTTATGAGATTTTAAGGAATGTTGGTTTGGTTTTATTACGAAATTTCAATGATTTGTTTCCTTATTAGATTTAAAAGACCATCTGCTTTGTTTTGTTAGAAGTTTTTAATGAAGTTCGGTTTTGTTCCATTACGAGATTTCAATGACAGTCGTTTTTATTCAGTTTGGAGATTTCAGTGAGGCTGGTTTTGTTCGGTTATGAGATCTCAATGACAGTTTTGTTCTTTTACTTAGATTTTAACGACAGTCTGATTTGTTTCATTACGGCATTTGAATGACAGACTTTTTTTCACTCGCGAGATTTCAATGATGGTCAGTTTTGTTCCTTCACGAGATTTCAATCACATTTGATTTTCATTGTCAGTCAGTTTTGTTCAGTTAAGAGATCTCAATACAGTATGTTTTGTTCTTTTATGAGATTTTAACGACAGTTGGTTTTATTCAAGTACAAGATTTTAATGACGGTCAGATTTATTCGGTTATGAGATTTCAAAGACAGATGGTTTTGCTGGGTTATGATTTAATGGGTTTGTTTGGTTACGAGATTATATGATGGTCGGTTTTGTTCAATTGCGAGATCTCAATGATGGTTAGTTTGTTTCTTTGTTCTTTTACGAGATTTCAATGATTGTTGTTTTTGTTCCTTTAGAAGATCTCAATGACTGTCAGTTTTGCTCCTTTACAAGATTTTAATGATGGTTAGTTTTCAGTGTCAGTTTTACAAGATTTCAATGACAGTCCATTTTTTTTCTGTTACGAGATTTCAATGTCGATCAGCTTTGCTCCATTATATGATTTCAATGACGGTTGTTTTCATTTCGTTATGAGATTTCAATGACGGTCAGTTTTGCTCCTTTGCAAAATCTCAGTGACAGTCAGTTTTGTTACTTAAAGGGCACCAATTATGCCTCTTTTTACAAGATTTAAAATAAGTCTCTGATGTCCCCAGAGTGTGTATATGAAGCTTTATCTCAAAATACCCCATAGACAAATTTGAATAGCATGTTAAAATTGCCACTTTTGGGGGTGAGTAAAAAAAGTGCTGTTTTATTGTGTGTATTATTTATTGTGCTTATCAGCATATTAGAATAATTTCTGAAGGATCATGTGACACTGAAGACTGGAGTAATGATGCTGAAAATTCAGCTTTGCATCACAGAAAAAAGAAACCATTATTTTAAATTGTAAAAATATTTCATAACATTACTGCTTTTCTGTATTTTTGATTAAAAAAATGAAGTCTTGTTGAGCATTTGAAACTTCTTTCAATAACACTTAAAATAGTAATGAAAAAAACAGTGATTCCATGTAAGCTGTAAGTACTGAATAAAGCACTACATCATCTGTAATGTGAAACTAACTAACTATCGGCATGTAATGTAGGGAATATTTTTGTCCCAGAGTTGCACCCCCTTATTTTCGGGGGTTTATTGTAACTTTTTATTCAGTACAGTTTATGGTGACTGTACTAGGGCTTTGTGCAGTATGTGATGGACTATTTTACACCGGGGGTTAACCCTTTATACAGTACAGCGTATTGCAACTGTACTCGGGCGTTAGGACCCACTCAGACCACAGGCTGATCAGACCTGCTGGCCTCTCCAACACCTCTTCCCGCTGGTACCCAGTCTCTCGTGCTGAAAGAGACCAGGCATCACAACCAATTTTCCTCCGTGTATATAAACACCCATGCTGAAATACATACCTCAACAATGGTGAGATGCTTCATGCCACATTCTATAAGTTAGCATTAACTACATTGCATCTACATGATAAAAAAACAAGTGTAAGATTAGACCACTAGATGATGACAACCTCCTCATCAAGTAGCTTCTGGAGCCTGAAGAACTCTGAGCCAAGTCAAAATGAAACATAAAAACGTTCTCCAATAAGATGATAGTTTCTAAATTTACTAAACTGTTAATGAAGCCATGTAATTTAGTATATAATATCATTTAGTTTTCTATGTAGCCGATAAGAAGAAGGCTGAGGCCGTAAAACAGGTGGGGGTCCAAAAATTTGAGAGAACATTACAATAAGCTCACTTTATAAATTGATGTCGATTTTCCTAAAATGTTTTATTTTGACCTTTTGACATTACGGTGGATGGTGTTTCCTTTGCTTGAGCATAATACAAAATTATTATATTTCTGATTTGATGCAGTGATGTAACAAGAAATCACAGTTCATATATTCATAAGTGACTGAATTTCACAATTCATATATAAAATAATGCATATGTATAACATGATCGTCTTATTTTATGCTGAACAATGATTATTTATAAAGTTAATGGTAGCGCATATAAACACACATAAACAGTTGGTGAAACTTTTAAGTGGGTTGATCCAATTCTTCTACATTTGTGACAATATTTTGCAATTGACTATATTTAAGTCACACAGACTTCAATATTCAGCATGCTAAACACAATATATAATCTGTGTATACCGTAATCACGTGTAATCTGTGCTCTGAAAACAAACTAACCCTCAAACTAAACCTGCCGTGGAGCAGGTTATGTTCAGAGCTTAAGTTGCTATGGCTACTTACATAACTTGAAACTTACCTCCGTTTTTGGAACCGAAAGCTGAGGTTTTCCGCCTACTTACCCTTAAACTTACCCAGGTATGTCACATAACCTGCTTTTTGGAATACCCCCCATCCTCTCTCGTCCTTCACTGTTGTCGCTCCCCTTTTATGCCTCCGGAGCTCCTCTGTGAGAGAGCCGGTGCACCACGCAGCTGACGCTCATCATCACCCGGGCCACCGGCTTCGCACCGTTCCCTCACGGCTCTCGCCCGCCCTGCTCATCACACACAGCATATAGAGTAAAATGTTGGAGAATAAACCTTAAGTTTCGAAATCGCGGTCAGCTATTCTAAACTAACATTCAAACTATTAGCTAGAATGAGCTACAATGTCTGTATGCATGACAATATTAAGATTTATTACTCACCACGTAACGAAGATGACGAAGCACGTTTCCAGGTCGGCAGAGAAAACAGACTCGATGCACTCACATGACAGAAAAACTCTTTCAAATGGCTCTCATGTGCCCACCGCTGACAGAAATGAAGAGTGTTAATGCGTGGCACCCAGTCCTGAATTTTTTTTATTGTAGGATAGCAGTTTTACCCACAAAAGTTTGTGTGGTATTTTTTCGCGGCCAATTTGCACTACTGTATTTAGATTAACAGTTACTAATAATTTCCCAGAAAACATTGAAAATCTACAGTACCATACTGTCAGCTGTGTACACAGTATTGAACTGTTGAGAATACAATAAAATACTGTGAAAACAACAAAATCTACAGTACATCTAACAGCACCTGACCCAAGAAACTGTTTAGAAAAAAACTTTTAGATGAGTTTTTGTCAAAATGTCATCAAAGATCGTGACAAACATCTTGTTATGTTTGTACTGACAAAGCATATACAGTATAAAACTCTTGGGTTCAAATAACACAACCAACACTCAGGGACACTGGGGGGTTTTCCAAAAAGCAGGTTATGTGACATACCTGGGTAAGTTTAAGGGTAAGTAGGCGGATAACCTCAGCTTTCGGTTCCAAAAACTGAGGTAAGTTTCAAGGTATGTAAGTAGCCATAGCAACTTAAGCTCTGAACATAACCTGCTCCGCGGCAGGTTTAGTTTCAGGGTTAGTTTGTTTCAGAGAGGTTACAGAGCATGGCATGCCCTTTTGAAAACAATCCAGTGAATGTGGGTGAGAGGGCGATAAGACCACGTATCGATGTGTTTTCATATCCAAATGGATATTTGCGGGAGCGTTACCGTTTTTCAAAAGATTTGTTAATTTATTTAACAAATCTTTTGAAACCTTATACATCAAATGTGACACATCAGTATTGATCAGCGCTGAACACAGAGCACATTTTGTGCATTGCCCTTCGTTTTTTTTGTATGACGTTGGCAATGCAGAGCATGTGGGAAAGGCAACTGTGTGTAGGGCTGTTCGTACAGTATGCCTTGCACTCAAATGGTTCCTACATACTTTGGTGCAGTTCCCTGGCCATAAACCACCGAGAGTCATTAAAGATGCCACATGCCACATTCTATAAGTTAGCATTAACTACATAGCATCTACATGATAAAAAAAAACAAGTGTAAGATTAGACTCCTAGATGATGACAACCTCCTCATCAAGTAGCTTCTGGAGCCTGAAGAACTTACTAAATTGTTAATGAAGCCATGTCATTTAGTATATAATGTCATTTAGTTTTCTATGTAGCCGATAGGAAGAAGGCTGAGGCCGTAAAACAGGTGGCGGTCCAAAAAATTTGCGAGAACATCACAATAAGCTCACTTTATAAATTGACAAGATTTTCCTAAAATGTTTTATTTTGACTTTACCATTACGGTGGATGGTGTTTCCTTTGCTTGGATTTGATGCAGTGATGCAATAAGAAATCACAGTTCATATATTCATATGTGACTAAATGCCACGATTCATATATAAAATAACGTATATGCATAACAGGACCGTCTTGTTTTATACTGAATAATGGTTATTTATAAAGTTAATGGTAGAACATATAAACACCCATAAACAGTTGGTGAAACTTTTAAGTGGGTTGATCCAATTCTTCTAAATTTGTGTGCTAAACTAAATTGAACTAAAATGGTCTTTCACAGAATATCATAGAAAGGACAAACCTGCCACTCTGTGGAATTCCTCTTTAATGACTCTCGTGGTTTATGGCCAGGGAATGGCACCAAAGTGTGTAGAAACTGCAAGGCATACTGTCCGAACAGCCCTCACACAGTTGCCTTTCCCACATGCTCTGCATCGCCAACGTTATACAAAACGTCGCAAAAATCTTGCCTATAAGCTTGCCTAGTAGAGGGAGCTCTGGCTAGAGTGATAGTCCTTGATAAGAGGAATCCATCAGGGAGGGGCTGTCGTGAAGAGCATCAGCACCGAGAACCAGGTACGGGCGGCAGAGTGTGAGTGTGAGTGAATGATGTTCATCCCTTCCTCTTTACTACTAGTTACAGAATAAACAGGAATGAACATCTGAAGGTATGTTGAAAGATACAGTACAACTTACTAAAATGTCATATCTCGTGTAATCGCTAAATCAGCTTCAACTACAGAAAGACATCAAAAAAGCTTGTAAATAAACGTCATGTAGCATTACATTTAAGCTACCTCAGAAAAGCCATTCAGTGTCCACAACTTGTTAATTTAGCTAGTTTCGCTAGAGAAATGAACTCTTTTGCTAAATATATGCGCTGGATTAGCCTATATATTAATTATGTTAATTATATTTTACCTGTTAGTGATGTCTTAATTATTTAAATTTAAAATTTAAATTTTGTTTAAATAAATCTGTCATGAAAACAAGCTATGACAGCCACTGTGAAAATTATGTTTTGACAAATTGGAGATTTTATGAGTAGATCTAGAATTTATTGCAAAGATTGACTTATGTGCAATTTACATGTTTACGTACAATTTTTAATTATTATTTGAATGTTGATCATTATATATAAATATAAATATAATTTAATAGTTTAGGCTCTGTTGTTAATTGTAACATTTAATAGTATAGTACTGTGCAAGTTAGGGCTTCCAATATAGTTTACACCATGCTGAGATAGATTTTTTTTTATCCTTAAGAAAATTTTTGTTACAATTGACCCTACACAAAGAGGATACTGACAACATATGAAACAGTTTCATACATTTAAAATATTGTAATTTTTTTAAGAAGTTTAAACAATAAATAGCGTATAGTGTCTCTTTAATGTGTCGTGACAGATCGCTGTAGCTCCTTCAAGTAGCTCATGAACCAACCATCTCTTCATACTAGTTCATTTATAGCATCAAATAAACATGAATGAACATCAGAAGGAATGTTGTTTCAACCGCCAAAAGACGTGATTTTACTACAGTGATTTTACTAATTGTTTACTACAATTTTTCAAGTTCAAGATCAGCAACATTAATCTACTAACTCCCCTGACTGCTTTGTTGGAAATGGCGGATTTGGGGTTATGATTGGTTAGATCGCCTGTCAATCAAACTGTTTGCGAAGGGTCAATTGAATGAATTTAAAGAGACACAATTTGTTCAGTAAATCAGAAGGGGGAGATGAGACTTAGATGTGCTTTCAAAGCATTGACACTTGCTTACAGATCTTCCACAGGCTCAGCACCCTGGACACTTTTTCTAAGGGCACTACAACCTGTAGAAAGTCAAGGTCTGACCAAGGGCTGAAAGTTCAACAACTTATCGGTGTGGTCACATGGAATATGCCACAGCTCCATGCCCATTTTGGGACTTGGCTGTGTAGCCAGTGCTGTAAGGTAACACCCCAGGAGCCTCTGAAATTGTTTCAGTGGAACCGCTGTCTTCCAAATGAACATATTCAGGAAGTTCATCACTGACTGTGTGTGCTGGTTCGTGAGACGTGCAGTCATGTAGGCTGACTCCAAATACATACCAAGAAAAAAGATGCTCTGCACAGGGGAAAGCTTGGTCTTCTCCCAATTGACCCGAAGCCCCAGATGGCTGAGGTTCCTGAGCACCAGGTCCCTGTGTTCGCACAACAGAGCTTGAGAGTCAGATAGAATGAGCCAGACATTGAAACAGTTGAGAAAATGACTGCCCACTTCCCTTAGTGGGGCAAGGGCAGCCTCTGTGACTTTGGTTAAGACACGGGGAGACAGGGACAGCCCAAAGGGGAGGACCTTGTACTGGTGTGTTCATAGTGTGTCCATCCCTGTAAGGCAAACCAAAGAAACGGTCTGTGCCGAGGCTGAATTGAGACATGGAAGTACATGTTTTTCAGGTTGATCGATGTGAACCAATCTTGGGGACGAACACACTTGAGAATGCGTTTCTGCATTAGCATCTTGAACGAGAGCTTGTGAAGAGCCTGGTTTAAGACTAACAGAACAACCGTAATACACTGCCTTTCTTGAGTATGATGAAGTAAGAACTTTTAAACCTGACATCACTGTCAGGCTCTATTGTATCCTTCACCAGCAGGACAGCAATCTCCGCATGCAGGACAGGGGTGTCTTTTCCAGCCACAGCGGTAAAGAGGATGCCTCTGAACCTGGGGGGATGCTTGGTGAACTGAATTGCAGAGCTAAATCTGATTGTCCGCTTAAGCCAGCAGGACGAGCTTTGTCAGCATTCTACATCTCAACAAGGTTTAACCATGGATGGCATTCTTGGACATCGTCTGGCCGAGGGCTTGTCTTCACTTTTGTTGTCTGGAGGGCAAGGTCAGTCGCCGTGCATCAACCCTGCCCAGAACTACCCTGGTGCAGCTCTATTAGTGCTTTGGCCTGATAGACTTATAGGATGGTGCAAGTCGCAGATGGCACAGTGGCTCAGGCAAGCATGGTCATCAACTTTGAATCCAATTCAGCGTGAACGGCCACCCCAGAAGAGGGAAGCTCAGATTCATCTTCCTCTCCAGAGGACGATAGCCCACTCTCCGATACAGCTATCAACATCCTGCATCTTGTCCTCACCTAGAGCACCAAATGACACACTGGGTCCAATTGTGAGTTTACATCTCGCAATTCCAAAATTTTTTTCTCAGAATTGTGAGATATAAACTTGCAATTGCAAGTAAAACATTCCGATTGTGAGGGAAAAAGTCAACTCACAATTCTGACATTTTCTTACAAATTGTGAGTTATATCTCACGGTTCTAACTTTATGTAACAGGGCGTGTTTCAGGAACTACAAGTCCCATCAGTTGCAGTCCTATAAAAGGAAGTGAGGAGATTTGTTCTTCCACTTCCGCCCTTTGTTTCCGCAGACGATTTATGAATGGTAGTCGCGGCAGATCTAAGGTATGGCATTGTGACGCTAGATTAGTAAGTCTTGTGAAATTATTGTACATGTAGTGATGGGTTGAGTAATGCGTTGCCTTTCTGTTTGTTGTACGTCTTCCTCTTCATTGAAATGGAAGTCGCAGCTGGTTTACGTGTTGCATGTTGGCAATAGACTAAATGTAAGGATCATTTGTGCAGTTACATGTTAAAGAGTGGAACATTGTGGAGTGTTGAACACGATGCATCTTTAGGAGGTAGTAGCTTTATTATCCGATTGCGTGGCCATGTGTATTTAACACGTGTTTTATTGATTATGTGATTTTGTTTGTTTTTTAGTATTGTGGCTGGATGGTTACCCGAGTGTCATAAACCAAAATAACGGATGGTAGAGGTATTATCTTTATTTATATTTATAGGGGTTTAAAAAAAGGGAGTTTTAAATGTTTTTAATGATTTTAATGTTTTTCTTCAATGTTTTATTTCTTTTAAAATGTTTTGGGTATGTGACTTTTCCTTTTGTATTGTAAATATTTCTTTTTAGTAATGGATTGTGTTTTCCCTTACAGGGATGCACGATTACCGTTTATTTTAGGTTGAATTATTGTTGAGATTGTGTTTTTTTCTTTTGACTGGATGTTGGACCAGGTCATAGTTATTTTATAGTAGTTACATAGTTATTTTGACTTATTTGTTCCATTTGCATTACCCATTGTTAATATTATTGTATGTTTTGTTTTTGTTGTAGATCTCTTTTTTTGACCTGACGGTGGCTGCGGGGTTGCCTTCACTGGTGGATGGCAGTGGTGTGGTGGTTAGGTCACTTTATTTTTCTTTTCCTTCTAGGTCTGCAGTGTGATTTGCCGTGCGCTTGATTGCAGTGGGAGCACGTTTGTCTGTATGCCATTTGTCACAATTTAGGTAACCTGTGGCCATCGGCGGGTTTTGTTTATTTATTTTGTTTTATGTTATTTACTTTTCTTGGTGGGTAACTGTATCAATGGCCATGCTAATGGTTATGTTATTTTCTTTTGAATAAAAATGTTTGTCTAATTGAAACTTCACCACCGCCGTCTGCTTGATTATTCCCCTCTTTTGGGTCATGATATCACATTTATAACTCGTAATTTTGTATTGTCAAGTCAGAATTGAGATATAAACTCACAATTCTGACTTTTATTCTCAGAATTGTGAGGTTATATCTCACAATCCTGACCCTACAACCTGCAACTGCAAATTCATGTCACACAATTCTGACTTTATAACACTTATTTTTATAAGAAAAAAAAAAACAAAAGTTGACAAGAAAAAAAACATTCATTGATTACAACATAATCAGTTAATATTTGTTTCTTTCTCTCTTGTTTTTGCATGTTTCTTTGTATAATAGCCTGGCCAAAAATGATGCCTGCACAATGTTACAAGTAAAAGGTTATTATGAACAATCCAGTTCCTAAATTCCTTAATTCTCTACCCTCCTTTTTAATATTAAACATGTAACCAATGTTCTTAGGGAAATCAGACATGAAATGTAGTTCAGTTGATGTTTTAATATTTTAACACGATAGAAAAAAAGAATAAAATATTTCTTTCAAAATTAACAGAAACCTTCATCTGATGGTTGTAGCAAGCAGGCTGTGTAGTCAGAAAAGGAATCACAAATCAAGTCTTTAGATAATCCACAAGGCAAAACACTCGATGAAGGCAGCAACACAATACAACACATGGATTGATGACCAGGAGGAGGACAAACAAGAGAGTCTAAGGTGAAGATGATAGTGGAGTGAGTCAAGTCATGAGGCGCAGCAAACTCTTGACTCTTACATTGTGTAAGAGCCGAGGTGGTGGAGAGATGGTGAAGATCTTGGCAGCGACGACGGAGTTGCAGTGACAACCTCCCGACCTTCACTTCCGAACCCTCGAAGTCCACCAACACTCCCTCTGTGATGGATGGCTCGGCTGACTCACACACCTAGTCAGGTGCGCACTGCTTGGGCTCCGTGGCGATGTGATCCCAGGTCGCTCTTGTGGGCACGGGCTTGTACATTGTGCCGGTCGTGCTACCTGGGATGGGCTCAGGTTGTTGATCCTTGTCTTCTGGGTGGGTTTGTCTGGGCACTGGATGAGGAATGGGGCTACCAGCAACCTCAACGGTAAATACTGATCTTCAGGATGCCAGCACCCACTTCACATATGTCGTGAAGCTCCCTTGAGGAACCTCCCCAGACAACTGTGCACATGTGGTGGTGTTGAGTCAAACATAAAACCTGATGGAGTTGACGTCAGATGGAGTTGAAAACTGAATAGTTTCCCACCTTAACCACATGTTGTTCATTAGAGCAATTTTGTTTTCTTCCTCAGTTTTCTTCCTCATCAAAGATGCAAATGATAAATATCCCACAACTATTTACAGAAACTAGTACACCGGGATGACGGAGTTGACATATTAAAGCTGTAATTGCACATATTTCAACATTATATATATTATATATTATAGATTATATATATATATATATATATATATATTATAGATTTCCTTTAGATGTAACTTTTTAAGTATTTTTATTTTGATTTATTAATTTTTTTTAACATAAAGAGGGCTTTTGTGTCTTATCTCAAGAATCTGTGTGAGTGTCACATTTAGCAACTACTGTATATAGAGTGTATAAAAATGCTGACATTAAATTTCTGATATTTTTTCTTCAAATGTTGCCCAAACCAATCCACCAAGTGTTGTTGTTCTGCAGAGCAAAAGTTTCCAACCTTTTTTCCAGGAGAACCCTATATTAGCATTCAAATCCTAACAACCAAACAACCAACCACACTAGCAGACACACATTTCATTTACTAGCTGGGATTACAAAATCAGTTTTTAACAAATGCAATGAAGGGGGTGGATTCTGGAATATATATATATATATATATATATATATATATACACTGTAAAAACTGTTACTTAAATTGAACTCAAAAAAATTAAGGCAACATTTTCCAACTACTTTTTGTAAGTTTAGTGAACTTCTTGTTATTTTGAGTTTGTAAAAATCAGTATTATGTATTTTACTGTATGCTAAAAAATAGTAGAAAGTAAATAAATAAAAAAGCAGTCTACAAGATAAAGCAAAACATTTGAGTTTAACCATTGTGACAAGGAGTAGCATATTGACCAAATCATACTTAGTTAAAATAAGTAACATTTAAAATAAAAAATTAAACATTTTGATTTTAATTAATTAATTTACTCTCATTAATTTAGACAAATTATTTATTCAATCCACTTGAAATAATTAGTTAGCATTGCAATAACTTTAATAAATAAGGAAAGTGAGGTATTCGTTTCCAACGCTCTATAACAGCTGCCATATACAAACAATTGGGTGCACTTTAATGTTAATGTAACACAACAATGGTAATGTAAACATTTTAACATTAAAAATTACAGAAACTTCTGACCATCTTTAAGTGCTAACAAAATATTGATGTATATTGTCTGTCTCTGACTGAGAGAAAAGTACAACTTATCAGTATGTTTTGGGAAAGTTTCCTGTTCAGTGCAGAGCTCAGATCAACTGCAGCCTTGAAGAAGCTGTGAATCTTGTGTATCTTTGTATGTGCGCACAGTGTTCTTTACAGGTCCTATATGGGGACTGGTGGACAACTGGGACTCTGAGACCTGCAGACGCCTTGTCCTGACCTAGAGGCACATTCTGTTCCTAAGTTCAGGGTCCAATCGTCAGCATCATGATTGAAGGAGATATGCTTCTGACTATCTATCCATGTGTGGAAAATGACCAGTTTTGTCTAGTTTTCTAAACCAATCAGAATGTTAGTAATGATGTAGTTAGTGAACTCTGTTCGAGTATAATTGTTGTGGAAATGCGAATGTACGAGAGAGAGAGAGGGAGAGAGAGAGCGGCCTTGTGAGACTTGAAGCTGGCTTCTGCTGATGAAGCTGTAAACTATTCTTCAGTAAAATTCTTCAATTTATTTTTTTAAACTCTGACTCTGGGTCTTCGTTTATCATATCTGTTCTTTCGGGTCTTTAACTGTAAAAATCCCCCATACAGCAACAATGGCAGAAACATTAAAATAATAACATTAACAATGACGGACAGATTTTAAACGAACAACATATGACTTACAACATAATGTTATCTACTAACATGTACATGTTCAAATAAGGTATTGACAAAAAGTAAAAAAAAAAAAAAAAAAGATAAACCTCACATTTCAGCCTTTAAATCACTTTTAAGAAACAGGATGTGTTAAAATGATAAATAATTATAGGAATTTTATCACCTCCATGAATAATTCTAGATACCTTATTATCAGTTTTGTTAGGTTTTTAAAATGCACAATAGCTTAGTTTCCATCAACCAGTTAATTTTCAACAGTGCATAAAAATTTGGTTTGAAGCTGCCTGCTGCGCCTGCATGAGACTGCTGCAAAATTTGCCTAATGCTAGACAGTATTTACCGGGAGTTTTTCAAATCTTGGTAATAAAATATGGTTTTAATAATGATTAAAATATTAAACTGTAATTCTATCCATCAGAAATTGTATTGTGGTTTATCCTCAAACCGGTAACCGTTTCATCCCTACTTGTAACTCCATCAAGCTTGAGTAAATAGGTCAGTGGTTTTCAATCCTGGCCCTGGAGACCCACAGAACTGCACATTTTGTATGTCTGTCTTATTAAACACACCTGATTCAGAACATCAGCTCAAAAGGAAAGAGCTCCATGAACTGAACTGAATTTGTCAGAAAAGAGAGAAATACAAAATGTGCAGTGCAGTGCTGTGGGTCTCGAGGACCAGGCCTAAAAACCCCACGAGTTAGACAATCCATTGTAAATCTTTAGTGACCTCTAGTGGGGGTTGGGAACCACTTCTAGAGACTAAGCATCACTGTCATTCACTGCCTTCAGCATTTGCTCTGTGGGGTGGATTGAACCTTAAGCAGCAAACAGGTGTCTTGTACTAGCTGATCTACAGTATGTTCTCTTCCTCTCATATTTCCTCTGACTCTTAATTTTTTGAGCTGTGTGCATTCCTACTGGACAGGTATCAAGTTGTTAGTTATGTCTGGCATCAGCAGGTTATTTCTGTTCCTAATTCTCCAACTCAATAAGTGAATTAGTAGAAATATTTATATACTAATTAAATTAACTAAGGAATGTGGAAGCTTGACACATCTCTGCAGTCGGACAAAAACAGCCATAAAAATGTAAAATAATAATAATTAAAAATAAATAAAAAATAATGCTGCAGTCAAAATTGTCATGTGAACATCAAACTTAGAAAATGCTATAAGAGATATAGTATATAGCATTGTAATTGCATCTATGCATGTTATTTGCTGTTCGCCGGGAAACCTCACGCCTGTCATGGGTGAGAGGGTCAATGAGCTGATCTTTCCAGGCAGCAAATGGTTTTGCTAAAGTGCTGACGACTGCCAGAATATGCTGCACTCCCCCATGTGAAGTAACTGTGCTCTGGCTCCTCCTATGGTATCTTAAACGTCTGCCTAAAATCCACCATAAAGAGGAAGTGCATTAATTGCTCTCTTTGAAATCATCATTGGTGGACTTGGTGCTGCCAAGGTAAGAGACTCTTTGCATGTGTAGGAGAGTTGAATGTTTCTTTGGAGTGCATACTATGCACTATGACAGCTGAGAATAAAGTCTTGTTCTTTGCTGGCTCAGGACTGTGTAACTCTAAGATCAAGGCGATCTGCTGGATGGTCTCCCAGTTAGTATAATTTATACTGGATATCTTAGTAGCTTCATTACACCATCATTACTTAAGTCGTAGTTAATTCGTAGCCTAAAATAAGGCAAACAAGAGCCTCTTAGAATTGAATTCATCTGCTGTACAATGTGGTTTAAATTATATTTCAATTATTTAATTTTGTTATTTGATGTTTAAAGTTTAGTCTCTACATGTCATCCATTTTATAAAATTGAGATCAACTGTATTGTTAATGATATTATATATAAATCTGACAGCTAAACTTATTAACTATTTTTTCAGGCATTTCAAACGTATATTAGGTCAATGCACTAAACAGAAAACTGGAATCATCATCTACAATGGCTAAAATGAATGACTTGTGGAATTCAGCAGCTTTTACAGATAATGCCTACATATCAAAACGAAGTATTAGAAAGATTCTCATCAGCAAGAGGCATTATCTGCCTGAGGACAGTAACATTACTGACACCATGAAAACGAGCCTCAATCTACATAGTGAAGAGGATATTAGTGTTTCTACCAGTTGCGATGAAAGAAAAAACAATAAATCAAAAATCCAAGAGATGATTTCTAAGAATTCAAGGAATGAACGTACATGCCACCTTCATGAGAAATGTTCTGAACAATCCTCTGGAAAGGAAAGAAGAGCGGATGAAGCTGACGAGGAGGCTGTGTCTGCACCTAGCCCTAATTCCAAACTGAATCATGAGCGCTTTGAAGTGACCAGCATCACCAACGTGAGGGTAAAACAGGAGGTGGAAATCACTGCTTCATGTGAACTGGCAGCAATTCCAAGAGATCAGCAGGAGGTTGCGGCGGCCGAATGTGAGGCAGAGGGAAACATAGCGGACGGCCTGAAATCTTCACAGAAGCAGGTTTTAAAAAATCAGATAGCGTTTGCGACCATTAAGAAGCGAGGAATAGAGGGAGACACAGAAAACCGTCCGTACAAGTGCACTTACTGCAACTGGGCTTTCAAAAAGTCCAGCAACCTGTTGAGCCACATCGATACTCATCGCGGTCTTAAACCACACGTTTGTGACATGTGCGGGAAGGCCTACTCGCACCAGGGGACTCTTCAGCAGCACAAGCGGCTACACACAGGTGAAAGACCTTACCAATGCCCTTTTTGTGAGAAAAGCTACATTTGGTCCTCTGATTTCCGTAAACACATCCGAACGCACACCGGAGAGAAGCCTTACATATGTGAGGAATGTGGCAAGGACTTTGTGCGCTCCTCTGACCTGCGGAAACACGAGCGCAACATGCACACCAACAACAAACCGTTCCTGTGCAAGCAATGTGGCAAAACCTTCAACAAACCCCTGTCTCTCCTCCGCCACGAGCGAACACATTTGGGCGAGAAGCCCTTTATTTGTCCGGAATGCGGGAAGACGTTTGCCCTGGCCAGTCGCATGACAGAGCACAGAAAAATTCACAGCGGTGTGCGTCCCTACACCTGCTCTATCTGCTCCAAAGCTTTCACTAAGTCCTCCAATCTTGCTGAACATCTCACAGTTCACAGTGGAGTGCGGCCACACAAGTGCTCAGAATGTGGGGTGGCATTCGCCATGGCGTCCCGACTGGTGCGACACCAGCGTATTCATGCAGCTGTGCAGTCTTACCGCTGCCAGGGGTGCGATATGTCATTTGCCCACCTTGCAGCACTCAAGAGGCATGAGAAGCAGCATGGTAAGGGCATGATCTTTGTATGTGGGCAGTGCAGTAAATCTTTTCCTCAGGATTCCCTGCTCACAGAACACATGCATAGCCATGCTGATGCTAAAACTCGTGTTCCCTAAACCTGCCCATTTCACACTGAAGTAACTGGAAGATTGTAAGTAAGCCTGGTTTCTTTCTTTCTTTCTGACATCTATCTATCTATCTATCTATCTATCTATCTATCTATCTATCTATATATGTCGATCTATCTATCTGTCTGTCAGTCCAATAATATGACAGCATCTATTTGTCTGTCTATCTAATAATCGGACAGCATCTGTCTGTCTGTCTATCTATCTATCACAATTCAGCCTAAACAACATAGTTATATTTAGCTAGAATTAAAAAACCATTTAAGATGTATCTATTTTTACTAGTGTTAAATGCAGGGAATAGTGGGGACCACTGTTAAAAGGCTTGAATTTCAAATAAATCACTATGTATATTCCAAGCGAAAACACACTGTAAACATACTGGTGAACCATTTGTAACATGTTAATGCCACTTGATGGCCTCTTGCCGACCAAGGCAGATTCTGTGTGTGAGAGAAAGAGAGAAAGTGAGGAGGAATATTGTGAATTCTCTTAGTGGAGTTACATGCATAGTGCTATTTCAAGTTTCAAGACATGTTGTTAAAAGCTATATTATATTACTATTAATATGTGATACTGTTTTTTGGTATGAAATGTATGCAGTAGGAATAAATGTGTATTTTGAGGCTGAAGGGATGAGGCTGGTGGTACATGTTATATGATGAATCAAATTAATTATAAAACTGTTACCTCTTCTTTTATGCAGATAAAATAAAAAAAATAAATAAAATCACTGACTTACATGAGATTGCATGTTGGATAATACTGAATTTGAATATGTCATTACCATTACAAATAAAAATGTTTTTTCTTCATTAAAAAATATCACATAGACAGATTAAATAAAATGCTATGTCATTTTTTTTTACGTGTGAAATGTTGTTTTGAAGACATGAGAGGGTGTTGGAATAGTGATTGATTACAGTTGGCTCTGTATGTCTCTCTTGAGGACATGAGACCTAATTCCCAGAGTGCCACTTCTGTTAACATTTGTCTCTTTGCTGCCAGACCTGCTCACTCATGGTAAAAGAAGATGGCATTCAACTTGTCAAATTCCACTGTCCTGCTTTGTAACAAGAGATTTTGGCTTATATTTCCATATTTTTAGTTGTAATTTATATGACTAATTATATTTTAGTCATTAATAAAATACATTGACATACAAATGCAATTGACTTTTATTAGAATTTTTACAACACTTTTGGATACATTTTTTGAAAGAGATATTGAGTAAAACAGCTTAAAACAACAATATCTCTCCCTCTGGGATAAATCAAGGCTGTGGCCCAAATGGACCACCTGTTTATTTTCCAAATTATAACATTTCCCACATCTTCACAACTGTCCAACTCCCTGTGCCAAACATATGGTATGTGAAAAGCCACTTAAATTATCAAAATAATTTTGCATGTACGGAGGTGGAATAGTGGTGGAGGTGTTACATGTACAATTTACTGACATTGCCAGCTGTGGTGACATTTTAAGTTCATGTTTCCATGGGTCACAGCACCTTTGCTCTGCACTCATTCCACTATGTTCCCGGCCCCACAGGGCATAACACAAATCCCTAGAGTCAGCATGGGGAGCTGTGCTTCAGCTGTTCAATGTCTTCATTCAAAGTCGAGTGGACACCAAACCCTTTACAGGTTATTTCAAGAACTCTATGTCCTCGATGTATTTTTGTAACCACAGATGTTACTGTATATGAAGATACAGACACTCATCTGACCTTCTCCAGGGGAACTGCAGGGGTTTGCCTGAGAAATCCCTTAGTCATGTAAACACTGGTCTGGAACCCAAAGTCCATCCTTGGGATCCACAGATGACAATTATTCTTCAGCGCAGACCTTCATTAGGGACCCTATGAACAAAACAATAAAACCTGAATATTTTCACCACAGCTATGGTGTATATATTTACATTTGTCAGGATTTTTACCTGTGACATATACCCTTGATTCTGACACACTGTCCCAGACAATTTTTGTCCTGTAACAAAGAGACAAAACACTTATCGGACTTGTTAAAGCTCTTGTGCAGTGAAAACTATGTATGTGCTAACTAAGTATGTGCACTTACTCACTTGTGTATACTTACCTAAGAAAGTACTTGGTAATATAAGGTAACTAATGGGTTAAGGTTAGGTTTAG
Organism: Zacco platypus; assembly: GCA_038088235.1. NCBI lineage: Eukaryota > Metazoa > Chordata > Actinopteri > Cypriniformes > Xenocyprididae > Zacco > Zacco platypus. Next base: position 16,131,561 of record CM076074.1, read on the forward strand.
CGGTTAGAGGTTCAAGGTTAGTACCTAGTTATAACCAGTTGTAATTACTATAATAAATACATAGAATGTACATGGTTAACAGAACTGTAAAATAAAGTGCTACCCTTAAATTCATTTTAATTAATTAATTATTTAAATCTGTTTATTTTGCCAAAAGCTGTGCTGAGATAATTGTCTGCAAGTAAATTCCCCTAGATTCATGAGCAGGAGAGATCATAACTTTACATACCCCTTGCAGAATCTACAAAATGTTAGAAAGAAAAAGAAAGAACTTCATCAACAATCATAAATGAACTCTGCAATGTTAACGATTTACTAATCTGTTGTAAATTAAAAAAATATTAATCTTAATCTTAAAAAATTACTAAATCATGAAATAATCAGATAATTTCTAGATGGTTAATAAGTTTTTAGTTGATATATTATTAATCGCTCATAAATCACTTGAAATTCGTCAAAATTGTTTAGTATCATTTAAGTATCTCAATAAATAATGGTTAATAATGAACTAACGTTGAACGAACCATTAGTAATGATCAGTATTTTATTTATTGATGTATTGTGAAGATGTAAGCTGGTCTGTGTTCAAAAGCACAAACATGCAGGTATGCTAAAGCAGTATTTTTAAGAAAAGTAATTTATTTGTTTTCAAGTGGATGAACATTTATAAATAACTCACAGTCTGGGGATTCCAGGGGTTACGTTAAATCCTTTCACTCATCAGCACAGACTTGGGTTCTGTGTGAAGTGTGTGGATCTAGCGATAATGTGAACCTCTGAATCAGTTTTACCTTCCACTGAAGCTCACATGCAGGTGGACAGCGTTTAAAGACTCCATGTGTGTCAGAGAAGACAGATGTCTATACCCTCACCAGTCGGCACTTATATTGCAGTACAAACTACAAAGTAGCAACAGTTTGAGTGAGATGCACCTTAAAGCTTTGGAGGATGGACATGCAGATCAGGGGAACATTTGCAGCGATTAACAACTTCAATTTCATTCTGTAACTCACACAAAACTAAGTTTTGTTGTCAGAGCACTGGTAATGTAGCTTGTCTATTCTTTATACTGCTTTTTGCCATGTTTTAAATAAATTATTGTGACTATATTTATCTGCCTGTTACGTTTTGAATATTGTCAAAATGATTATGTTTAGGATTATAGGTTGGGGTAGAGAGCCTAAAATGATCCATAGTACTACACAATAGTATATTATTACTAGCATATTATATATATTATATAAGATAATTGTCACTGTAAATAAATCTATATTACGTTTTTGTTTTTGTGAAGTGGCTGAAAAGTGGTTATGGGGTGAGTTAGGCACTCAAAGATATATATATCAATCTAAAATCCATTTAAGTATATTTATAATTCAAATATCAACTAAGGGATTTTTATAGATTTTTATATCCTGTAACTGAAAGGTATACCAGAAGCTTTGCATATGGCAAATCAATGCCAGTTTAAAAATTGCAGTTTGTACATAATTTATAAGGAAGGTCTACAAATATGTAATATTTAGATTAGGGTATGCAGAAAGTGTTGTAAATGACTTGTATACTCACACATTGTTTGTAACAGGAAAGATCTACAAATGATATGACACATTTACAAATCAGGAATAGTTTACACATTAGATCAGGGGATGCAAAACGCTTTGTAAATAATTTATTAATGCGTTTACACATTATCTATAACAGGTGTTGAACACTGTGTAGTTTGTACTGCAATGTAAACATGCATGATTGTGCTTGTGAAAACAGACCAGTTTACAACTTCATGATACGTCAATAAATTATATACTGATCATTCACTAATGGTTTGTTCATGATTAACCATTGTTTATTGAGATTTTTTTTTTTTTACAAATAGTTCAGTGATTTATATGTGATTAATAATATATAAACTAATAACTTATTAACCATCTACTAATGAACTGATTATTTCATGTTTTACTTATTTTTTAAGATAAAGTTAGGATTATTTTTTAAGATAACATTTGCAAATTGTTAGCATACCACTTATTTATGAACATATAGTCATGTTTTGTAAATGACTTGATAATAATTAACTAATAACTCATAAATGGCACAACTGAATTAACAAAACATTTATAAAATGTTAGCATATCATTTATCAATTATTTATGAACATATAGTCATGTTTTGTAAGTAATTATTTCTTTATTAACTAATTATTAAATAACTTACAAATGACTTCTAACTGAACATTACTACAAAGTGTTACCAGAAAGGGTGAAAGAAAGGAAGAGCTGTCAAACAGAACAAGTGCAGTGATTCAGTTCAAGCTCACTCAATGTACAACAGTCTCAAAGTTCTGTTCCAGGCAGATGTACAGATGATCTTCACTCACCAGCACTCCTTGAATATGGATTGATCCCACTGAATTGAGGTTGTGAAGCCTTTGGGTTCGGTGGAGGAGGAGAAGGGAAATGAAAGACTGTTGACTCCTTACAGGAAACAAAAAAATTGTTATTTGATTGCAAACAAGGCAAGGTAATTCTGTTACTGTGCAAATGTTTTTTGGAGCCCTTGTAAAGATGAACAGCAGAAGGATATTAACTTGGAAAGGAGCTTCATCAGGTTTAAGTAACTATGATAATTGTAACTATAGTAAAATTTGTTTTGTAAAAACTTTTATGTTGGTTTGACAAAGCCTTGTCTGAAGGTTTGAAAGTTTTATAGGCTTCCTTACATGTCTTAGCATGTGCATCTTTATTTTACATTTTGTTGGATGTTTGTCAGATTATTGCTAACATGTTTTAGCACATTGATAACATGTATTAGCATGTTACTAGTATGTTTCAGCACATTGTTAACATGAATTAGCATCATGCTAACATGTTTTGACTCAATGCTTTCATGAATTGACATGTTGTTAACATGTTTTAACACATTGGTAACATGAATTAGCATGTTACTATGTTTCAGCATAATTTTAACATGAATTATCATGATGCTAACATGTATTAATGCTATATGCTGTAATTAATACATTAATAACATATTTTAACATGTTGTTAGCATAACTTACCATGTTGCAAACATGATTACACATTGCAAGCATGCTTTAGCATGTTACTAACATGGTTAACACATTGTTAGCATTAATTAAAATGTTACTACTGTGTTTTAACATGTCATAGGTAGGATAGACAATGAATTTTACTAGTGATAGACAGCTTAAACACCCTAAACATCTTATTGTACAAAAGTACTGACCCGCTCAATGAATGTCTGTGGGACTTTTTATAGTTTTGATTGTCCGTTTAATGAAAATCATGAGTCAGATAAATTAGAAAAAAAAATAGCAACCCGAGTCAGAACAGTCTGAAGGTCTGACCTAAGTTTGGTTGTTGCTTTTGAAAGCCTTAGCAGGACATTTACATTTAGTCTCAGAAAATTAAATAGTAGATCTATAGCCAGCATAATGAATTTAAAAAAGGATACTCATTTGATGCAAGATAAAATCACTTTTTGAGAAATGTAAGGTAAATGTAAAGTGTCAACCTGAGTGGTAGGATTGCGGTCTGGAATTTGTTCTTTTGGATTTTCTTTAGGCTTGGACTTGAACCAGCCACTGAACCACCCAGGCTTAGAGCTCTGTTCAGAGATAAAGCAATACAACAACAACAATAATAATAATAATAATAATAATAAATACATACAAGAACAAAGAGTAAAGAGGGAATCATGTAAACATTTGATGTAATATATACCTCAGCTGATTGTGTGTTGGCCTCTCTGTTGTTGTCCTCACTTGGAATTGTCATAGACTGATTGACACTCCCAACTACAGCGTCAATTTCAGCACCCTGTTTGAATTTAAAATAAAAGATATTGACAATTACAGACCAACGTATGAAACACACACACATATATACAATTAATATGCAAAGCAGTGAAATGTGTAATTTTTTGTGCTAAAATACTTTCTCCAATGTCTATTTAACACAGAGAGACAACTTCCCCAAGGTTTATCAGACTTTCAAATAAAAAAAATAAAAAGGAACTGAAATGGTTTTTCTCACCATTATTGCATCAGCAGAAAAGTCACCACCTTAGAAAAGAATTTTTAAAATTATTTTAATAAAATAAATATATAAATTAGTGTAGCAAATATGTACACTACTGTTCAAAAGTTTGGGGTTGGAAAGAATTTTAAAAAATGTTCTTGAAAAAGTCTCTCATGCTCACCAAGGTGGCATATATGTTTGATCAAGCATACAGTAAAACCAATATTGTGAAGTACAATTTTAAATAACGGTTTTAAATTTAAGTCATTAATAATATGATTATTTGGTGCTCAAGAAACATTCCTTATTATCATTAATGTTGAAAACAGTTGTGCTGCTTAATATTTTTGTGAAAACTGTGATATATTTTTTCTGGATTCTATGATTAAGGTTAGTTTCAAAAAGTTTCAAAAGAACAGCATTTATTTGAGTCAGAAAAAATTTGTAACATTATAAAGGTATTTACTGTCAATTATGATCGATATAATAAATTCTTATGGAATAAAAGTATTAATTTACTTCGAAGAAATTTGACCCCAAACTTTTAAAATGTAGCGTACATAAAAATTAGTTTCAAGAGATCATTAAAGAATGGTACATTAAGGCCAATTCACACTGCACCAACAATACGTTTGTTGGGTTTTGTTGGATCATTGTGTTACCCCTGTCGGCATCTGTTGCTGTTGGTCGGGACTGTTTTGACACGAGTCAACATGTTCAACCTGTGTTGGGGCAGTGCGTACATGACAGTTATTTTTCATAAATTTCTAAATCCAATGGCCAACTTGTTCGTTGGCGTTTGCCATTTGTCTGTGAGGTGTGAATTGGCCTTTAGGGTACATTTACACCACAACGTTGTACTAAAAACAGAAAAGTTTTTCCTTTGCATTTTCCACATACAGACGACAACATTATCAAAATGATCCCCATTCACACGGATCCACAAAAATTACCAATAAAGCTGTATTATGAATATCAGGCCTATAGACCAAATATGTTATATGGATGCATATGATGTCAAAGTTTTCACAAATTCAAAAAAAGTTTTGAAGTTTACACAAAGACAATAACGGTATTGTTTTAAAAAAAACTTGCACTTTGAAACCTGTGTTTTCAGGCCTTTTCATGCAAAAGTTTGCGTTTTCAAATGCATAAAAAGTTTTTCTGTTTATAGTTGAAAATAGTGTTGTGTAAACAGACCCTAAAACATATACTGATTCCATAGTCATCTTAACCTGTATTACTGTAGCTTTTTGGAGGCGAAGTGGCAGCAGCATTGTGAAGTTGACTGTGAAAGTTATCATGTTTACTGTTGCTATCAAGATTAGCGTGGCTTTGGTCTATTGAAACTAGTGGAGGCCCAAATGTTTCATTAGGGAACACTGGGGGCAGTGTCATTGGTTGCTGAGTCGGGTACAGTGGCACTGGGGCAACAGTCATAGGAGCTTGTTCTTCAGAAGAGAGGCTCCCTAGTGACTCCTGAAACTGGCCATCTGTGTGCTGTATCATGGATTGAGATGGGTTTGAGGGTTCATTTTCACTAGCATGGTTAGCTGCCTCTGTCTGGGAACCTTCTATAAAATCTACAGAGAAAACAAACGACAAAACATGAAATTTGTGCAGCATAGTAACAAACTGAAAATACAGGAAACACTAATGGATTATTTTGAGTTTTATTGTGACCTATAGTGGCTCAAAAGGCAACATCATGGGCACAAAAATATAAAACAACTATGGTATATGTTTTTAACCTGAACACTTGTTGCTGTCCTCATGAGTCCATGTACTTTCCCCAACTGGTGACTGGTATGTCTCACGACAGTAGTTCCCCACCTAAGAAAGTAAACAGGTCACTGTCTGATAGTGGAACCAGTGGAAAGGTCATAATATGAACCATTAAGGAAAGTGGCCAGTTCTACAAGATGTTCAAAGCCCTATTTATACCAGATATTACATCAATATCAAATGATCAGAGGTTAGCTCTAAATACAGCTGTGACCAGGGTCCAAAACATCACTCAGTCTGAGTTAAACACAAACAGATGACACCACACAGCATTTGCAGTATAAATACAAATGTGTCCTAATGTGCCCTGGACAACTGTGAAAGACTTGTCAATTAATCGTTGCGGCAAAACAAAGGTTAAAATAATGTAAGGAATACATGTGAAGTATGTGAAGTTCAGTTATCTAATGATATTAAAACACATACATTTGGGAGTTTCTTTGCATGTTATCAACATGCATTAATACTTACTAATGTATATGGACAGAAAATCATGGTCTCCTTTAAATCCAATAACAAGAGGTCACAGGAGACATGTTAAAAATAGGTATCTGACTTTGCTGACAACTTGTTGACCGTATTACCCAAACAGATGTCAATACCAGGTCACTAGTGGTCAGTGAGCTCCATAAGTTAAGGGTAAATATATAAATAAATAAATATATATATATATATAAATAAGGGTAAATTGTTAGTGTGGTCTGTGCATTAAGTTCCATATGGTCTTATAGAGAATCCTGAAAATGTTAAATGGATCCTTGATTATGTTAGTGTGTAATGTTACTATTTGAGCATAAACAACATCTGCAAAGTTACGACGCTCAAAGTTCAGTGCAAAGGGAGATATTTTCCTTTACAGAAATCACTTTTTAAAGACTACAACAAACGGCTAGTAGGGACCTGGTGAATTAGTCAATTACAGACCGATTTCCAATCTACCTTTTCTGTCAAAAATACTAGAAAAGGCAGTATCATCTCAACTTAGTTCCTACTTGGAAAGAAATGGTATCTGTGAGGATTTCCAGTCAGGATTTAGACCGTACCATAGTACTGAGACTGCTCTCATTAGAGTTACAAATGATTTGCTCTTATCATCAGATCGTGGTTGTATCTCTCTATTAGTGTTACTAGACCTCAGTGCTGCTTTTGACACTATCGACCACAATATTCTTTTGAATAGACTAGAAAATTATGCTGGAATTAGTGGAAATGCATTGGCATGGTTCAAATCATACTTATCTGACCGTTATCAGTTTGTAGTAGTAAACGAAGAGATGTCATTTCGATCACAAGTTAAACATGGAGTACCACAAGGCTCAGTTCTAGGACCGTTGCTTTTCACTCTGTACATGTTACCCTTGGGAGATGTCATTAGGAAGCATGGCATTAGCTTTCACTGTTACGCTGATGATACTCAGCTCTATATTTCCTCGCGCCCCGACGAAACCGACCAATTCTCAAAATTAACAGAATGCGTAGCTGATATAAAAAATTGGATGACTAGTAATTTCCTACTACTAAATTCAGAAAAAACAGAGATTCTAATTATTGGACCAAAAACTTCTGCACATAATAACCTAGAATACTGTCTAACACTTGATGGCTGCTCTGTTAAGTCGTCTTCGTCAGTTAGGAACCTGGGTGTGCTCTTTGATACCAATCTTTCATTTGAATGCCACATTTCTAGCATATGTAAAACCGCATTCTTCCATCTTAAAAACATATCTAAATTGCGACATATGCTCTCAATGACAAATGCGGAACAGCTGGTTCATGCGTTTATGACCTCGAGACTAGATTACTGTAATGCTCTACTGGGTGGTTGCCCTGCTCGCGTGATAAACAAATTACAGCTGGTCCAAAACGCAGCTGCTAGAGTCCTTACTAGAACCAGGAAGTATGAACATATTAGTCCGGTTCTGTCAAAACTGCACTGGCTCCCTATTAAACATCGTATAGATTTTAAAATCTTGCTAATTACTTACAAAGCACTAAATGGCTTAGCTCCCCAGTACCTGAGTGAGCTTTTAATGCATTATAGTCCTTCGCGTCTATTACGATCTCAGAATTCTGGCCAGTTGTTAATACCTAGAATATCAAAATCAACCGCGGGCGGTAGATCCTTTTCCTATTTGGCACCTAAACTCTGGAACAATCTTCCTAGAATTGTTCGGGAAGCAGACACACTTTGTCAGTTTAAATCTAGACTAAAAACGCATCTATTTAACCTGGCATACACATGACGCACTATAAACTCTTGTCCTCATATCCGTTAAAGGATTGTTAGGCTGCATAGATCAGGTCAGCCGGAACCGGGAACACTTCCTATAACACCAGATGTACTCGTTACATCGGAAGAAGAATGGCGTCTACGCTAATTTTTTGTCTCTCTGCTTATCCCGAGGTTTACCAATTAACATGATTGGCTGGATCCGGGCTGTGTCCGGGTCGGACGGGGAACCTGTGCCTGTGTGCGGCAGCAGTGTGGCCCTGTGGTGTCGGCGGAGACCGTGTGAACGAGCTCATCCTTTGTGAAGACCCTACCGACTCATCAGCCAGCGGCACATATCCCAACAAACCGTCCCATATCGGCGTGATCAAAAAGATCTTAAATTAGATGGAACTAGATTAAATATTTTGACTGTTGCGATTCCAAATCAGTTTAATGACCTGTAACTCTGCCTGAGTATCGGACAAGTGTTCACTGTTGGCCAGAGGAGAACTGGCCCCCCAACTAAGCCTGGTTTCTCCCAAGGTTTTTTTCTCCATTTGTTGGAGTTTTGGTTCCTTGCCGCTGTTGCCTTTGGCTTGCTTAAGTTGGGGACACTTGCTTGATATTCAGCAGTGTTTTTGATATGCCTGTATTGGCGCCGTTGTATGCGAACTGATCTGAGCCGGACGATTACGTCACTGTTTTCTCCAGTGCTGCTATACCTAAATTACCTAGACTAATAACTATTGATCTTTGCAACGGAATGAATCAATAATATATAGAATAAGCTGCACAATGACACCATTTTCTTATTGATGTAAAGCTGCTTTGCCACAATTTGCATTGTAAAAAGCGCTATATAAATAAAGATGACTTGACTTGACTACAATGAGCTTCTTCCCATATTGGTGACCTAACAAACCCCAAAACTTACATAAACCCTGCCCTCGGGGACATGCAACATGTCGGGCTCATTTAGAGAAGAGGAGGAGATGTTGTAGTTGAGTGTTGTTGCCATGCCGTCATATTACGGCGGACTGCTTCATAAATGTGGGTCAATTCAATGCTGACTATCATATACAGTGTATAAACATTTGGTTTACCTGCATGGTCTGATGTCTGCAGCGAATCTGCACCAGCCAGTCAGGGTCCTGGAAAGGCTGACTGACACCTGTGTCACTGAGCTGTGCCTCAGAGAACTTCAGTCTGTCCACCAACTATGTTAGCAAACAGACAGATCACAAAAAAAGGCATACACATTTTGATGCAAGACACAAAATGAACAAAACTACAGGATTCTTTTTTTAGTACTGTATGTGAGCATTACTTTAATCAGCTCTCCAAGCAGCACTACATGGGGTTCCTCTATCCTGAGCAGAGCTTTTGCCACCACCTCACAGTAGTGGAAGGCTTGAGAAAATAGACCACAGTCCAGCAACCGGCATGCATACAGGAATTTATACACCTACACAAAACACAACACAATATTATGTAAACGATAAATCACTCAATCACCCACTGAGCCATAGTAAAACAATGTAGAAATGTGAAACAGTCATTTAATCTGAATGTTTGAAAATTAAGGAGCATTTATGACATATAAAATGATCTATAGAGGGTATGCACATGTCGTCACAGTAGGTAGGAATCACTGCAGTTGCAGCCACTGAGTGACAAAAAGTCTGAATAGCAGCAATGATGATCAGTGAGAATGCTGCAAATAATACAGAAAACATCTAAAATAGGAAAGAACTGTGAGATTGAGTGTACAAATAGATTCAATAAGAAATCAGAGCTATATTTTTACAGAAAGCAACAGAAAAGAGAAGCAAATGGATCACTGCAATTCACAGAAACAAACGTGTGTGTGGATTTACAGTCACCGTTTTGTGTCAGATATATTGAATCTTGGGGTAAAATCATACCCAATGTCATATATTGTATTTGAACATATTGTGTCGGCAATGTGTGTACACAATCACCCTATAATGGTAAAAATCCATCCACTCCTTATTTTTAATCCCCATAAATCATAAGCAGTGTCTCAGAATAAGCGTTTGCAGTTTCTATGCATTTTGACATCACAGTGCACAGGCCCCACCCACGACTGCTGACAGACTCTGTGTTGTGTTGTTGTTGAATATAAGATTGAAGATAATTGCGGCATCCGGCATCTGAGCCACTGGAGATGGAGTGGATTCATTTTATTTTTGAAGCGAATGTGACCCCCAACATACCTAAATTCATTTATGTCTGTGTGAATCACTTTACACTAGACTGTTTTGGGAATGAGGGTCAATACAAAGCAGGATTTGCAAAAAGTTGTTACTCAAGGATGGTACAAACTTTTCGTGATCCAGCTTCACATCCAGAAGTATCACACTTTATAATTTACAGCAGCATTCGAGTAAGAAATGTATTCTTATTAAAGCTAGTAAAGTTATTCCGTCAAGAGCTGTTAGTGGTTTTCTGTTCTTCTTTTGTTGTTTGATTCATATTAACAGCATTTACAGCAATACATACTGTATATTACATTGCTGTCACTTTAATACACAGATCTAATATATACTTGTGATTTCTTTCCCTGCTGTTTATGTTCACAGATATAACCAACTCTGTTTATGTGAATCTTGTGTGCATTTGACAGCTTAATGGGTTAGTTCACCCCAAAAAAAAGTTTTGCCACTATGTCAGTGCATACCCTCTATATGAATTCGACATATACAGTGATGAAATCTGACATAAACAGTGATGAATCAGGATAGTTTTTTTTTTTTTTTAAAGTTAGGAAATAAAATTAAAAAAATAGTCATGTAGTCATGTTTATAATATTTTTTTGTATTCAATTAGAATAAAATCATTATCAACAATCAAAAATGGTTTCAGACCTTTTGACACCTTGATTTGCTAAGATTCCTATAGATCAGTGGTTCCCAACAAAATGCTGAGTTTTGCCATTCAATTCTCCCCCAACTTAAAAAAAATTAAAAACAAAGTATGCATTTCTAACAGGCAAAATGCTGCCTCTAATCTATAAAAAGGAAAATGGTAGCACTGTAAAAAGTCAAATACATGACATCCAATCAAATTAAATATCTTTTGCTGTCAAAACTGACTGCACCCACACAAGCAGCGTGCATACATGTTTCGTTAATAGAGCTACATTACTGATCTTGAAACCTTTGTAAATGTTGGGTTTTAGCACTTACTACCATGACAAACAAATATAGTCTGAGTTTCTTCTTCTATTCTTTTAACTAATTGGCCATCACAATATTTTTGGCATTAACAAGCACTGTGTTTGACCACTGAAATTTTAGTCATCCAGTGGTGTGCAAGCATCAAGAATATCAAATACATTGCAGCAAATCTCTTATTTGCATCTACAGTTTATTCACTAAAATAATAGGATTGTGAAAATGCAGAACTCAGTGAGTTTGCGCAAATGGAGAAATATGGTAACATGCTGTTTTAAGATGATGTAGTTACTGTCATGGATCTATGAGGGAGGACTCAAATGCCTTTATTAACAAAACAGCAAACGAGACATTGCATTTTGATATTGTGAGGAGGTAAACACAGTCCAAACAGTAGGCAAGGATGAGGCACAAAGACAGGCTTGCTGAGAGAGCGGCCACCAAGTCCAACCCAGGTTGACAGTAAGTTGGGGAGCAGTAAAAGAACAGCAGCGCAAGACTTTAAGAAAACAGTGAGGACGACTCTTACAGAGCACAAGTGGATCGACTCTCTAGGCACAAACAGGCACTGCACCATTCTTGCTGCTTGCCAGATAGAGTAAGCGGCCAGGGAAGCTCAGATTGCATGAAAAGACCAGAGACACAGTAAACAAGACACAACAAGATGGCGAGAGCAAAAGCTTTAACTAGAAAGAAGTAATAAGCTAAATAAAGAGAAAATAGAAAACTAAAGCTACGCAAAAACAACTAGAAAAGAATAAACAGTAGTTAAGATAAGGAAAAAACTTCAGTTAGTTAAGATAAAGTAAACTAAGAACTAAAGTAAAAACTGAAATCACAAAAGGGAAAAAATACTAAATAATAGCAAAGACACTCAGGAACAAGGCAGATTAAGACACGAGTAGAATTACAGTAAGATCTATAAATAACATCTACAAAAAATTCTCTACAGATTTTACCAACAAAAAAAGTGCTAGGTAGCACAGACTAACACAGTGGCGCAAAGAACACGAGGAACAGGTGACAACACTCAAACTAACGAGGACTCAACAAAGACTAAACAAGAGGGCGTGGTAATTGGAAACAAGAAGGTGGGAACAGAGGAGCACATGGTCAACACAAACAAACACAGAAGGCTTGTTTGACTTCATTCAGCGCTGCACAGACAGCACCGACGCCATGTGACTGTGACGTATGGCTTCAAAGTACAGCGAGAGTGACTCAAGAGGAGCCGGCTGAGCCAGCCAGCACAGTTTCTCAAGAGCAGCTGCACGAGTTCTAATGATGACACCCCTGTTCCATGATTAGCCGGATTCATCGCATGACAATGATCACGTGTTTTTATTCTCACACCTTAAGTTCCACTAATGCTCAAAAATCTGTATTTGTGATAAAAGTTAACGCTCTTTTCATATAGTTGCAATGTTGTATTGTGTTATGTTTATCAAAATATAACTGATAAAAAAAGCAGACCCCACTACATTGGTATCTAAATAATATATGCTTATGTTGAACTTTTTTTCGTGTAAAAACAGACGATATAAGCAGTACATAAAGTACTGAATGAAAATCTCTCTGATACTTCAGTGTATTAGTCAAATATTACATCTGTTTCACTTCAGCTGTGATAAAGTAGGCAAACGCAGCGTGAACGTCACTATGAGAAGCAGAAAGTGTCCGACTTCACGTCTCCGTTTTCAGCTCCTCCCCGTCAGCACGTGGCTACACTTGCCAATCAGTTGTATCCAGCCACAGCCAATGTCGAACACACTTAGAGCCATGTGCTCAGGTGTTGGCTTATGGAGCCATTTCATGGCTGACCAGGAAGGTGCCGGCATTGGAGAACCATAACCAGGAAATACAGAAGGTGGTTAGGGTGGGAAACGAGGGATGGGAACTGTTATGGGCTCCAAACTGGGCTTTGCAACATGGGCAGATTCAGGGTTGATGACTGAACTGGCTGGAAAGGTTTATGTCTTGGAAAAAGGTTCAGACAGAGACATTGGGGCACCCGTTAGGGTTGCAGGATCAGAATTTGAAACAAACTCAACATTGTTCTTAGGGGCTGGAGCCGACATTAGGACACCTCTTTCTAGGGCTAGAGCAAGCTCTGCAACTGCTCTCTCTGGAGCGAGCTCTGGGACTGCATCTCCCACTGAAGTAGGCTCAGTAACAGCCTTCTTAGCAACAGGCTTGGGAAAAACTCTCTCTGCAGCAGGCTCAGGAACAATTTCCTCTGAAGCAGGCTTAGGAACTGCTCTTACCAGAAAGGGCTCTAGAACTGCTCTCTCTCTGGAGTGGGCTTAGGAATTACATCTTCTCCTGGAGCAGGCTTGGGAACAGCTTTTTCAGTAGCGGGCTCTGGGACTGCTCTCTCTAGATGAGCTATGGGATTCTACTTCCAGGAAATATATACTCTATCGACACAACAGGACTGACAGAAATCTTGACTGTGGACATGACAAGACTAGTACGACATTCAGAAAACAGACCTCTGTGCCAATGACAAGAGGTAGCTTGGGAATGGCCTCCTTGGCCACAACAGCAGGAATTGACCGACAAGAAAAGGGCTCTGTGAACATGACAGGACATGCAGAAACTGTCTCTGAGGGCATGACATGACCAGCAAGTGGCTTTGAAAATGATTTTACTGGACTTGATACCTCAGGAACCACTGGACTCGGGACCATCAGAACCGGGTCCTGCAGGACCTCAGGATTCTGGGCAACCAGACTTGGGGCTTAAGAATGGAGGATAGTAGACTGCTCTGCATGGACTTTTCTCTTCTTATACTTTTGACGGGTCGATGCCGTGTGCTTGACCGCCTCTGTAGGCTCTACAGCTAACTTAGCCAACTCAGGCAGAACAGCAGTGATCTCCGATGACTAAGCTTTGAATGAAACTGACTCTGCAAACTCAGATGTTATGGGAACAGACTTAATTGACCGAGGGACTACCCTTGACTTGACTGGCAAAGAAATAACAGAAAAACTCTTGTCAGATACTGGGAAAATAGAGGTTAAATCAATAGGCTCAGAAGTGGCCCGAACATACTTGATGACTGTGGTAGACTTATCTGGCTCTTGGAAAATAGAAGAAGACATGACTGATTCATCCATGACTGGACTTGACTCAGACTTGGAAGTAACTGGAACTGACTTGATTGCCTGGGACATTACAATGCATGACTGAACTGGCTCTGGGGTAAAAAGAGTCATCTCAGCAGACTCTGGAATGGATATGAAGGACTGGACCACCTTTTCAATTGACCTTCGCTTGTTAGTAGTCCTCTGAAGAGGACTGAGAGCTTGTAGACAGGATGGTCGCTGCAGGCTGATTCTGGTTGAGGAGGCATTCCCCACCAGATGCGATGACAGTCATATCAGGAGAAGTCACAGAAATTCAAAATCTTGAGATCATCCATCTCCCATGAGGCAAGGGGTCATCCAAGCAGGCATTGAAGATTTCCTTATAATCTAGTGTCATCATAATCTAGCCCCCTTGACCCCCTTGACTAGAAAAACTGGGTAAATGCTCCTACATCCAAAGGCCTGTCTCTCCTCGGCAATAACAGGTTGCAGGATTCTGAAACTCATTCTGCTGAGTCCAATTTTGGCCAGTTCATTATGTCACGGATCTATGAGGGAGGACTCAAATGCAAAATGAGTGTTCAGGGGGTTTATTAATAAAACAGCAGACAAGACAACATATTGTGAGGAGATTAACAGCCCAAACAGCATGGATGAGGTACAATGACAGGCAGGCTGAGAGAGCGGCCGCTGAGTCCAACCCAGAATGATAGTACTTTGCGGAGAAGTAAAAGAACAGCAGCGCAAGACTGGAGGAGAACAGAGAGGATCAGGCAGGATCACACAGCACAAGGGAATCGACTCTGTGTGCACAAACAGGCACTGCATGCTTGGCAGATAGAGTATGCAGTCAGAGAAGCTCAGCTTGCAGGACAAGACTAGGAGAGATCAGAGACACAGCAAACAAGACAAGGCAGATGGCAAAAACGAAGCTAGACAAAAAGAATAAACAGAGACTAGTTAAGTAAGATTGGATGAGACAATAAACCGAGGTCCTGGCTCTCTGTGGTCATTAAAAATCCCAGGATGTCCTTCGAAAAGTAAGGGTGTAACCCCGACATCCTGGCCAAATTTACCCATTGGCCACTGTCAATCATGGCCACCTAATCAACCCCATATACTGATTGGCTCTGTATACCATCACTCTGTTTCCTTTCCACCAATAATCTGGTGTGTGGTGGGCATTCTAGCATGGTATGGCTGCCGTCGCATCATCCAGGTGGATGCTGCACATTGGTGGTGGTTGAGGAGATTCCCACTTCCATATGTAAAGCGCTTTGAGCAGCCAGAAAAGTAGTATAAAAATGCAATGAAATATTATTATTATTAAGACAAAGAAAAAACAACTACTAAAGTAAAAGCTGAAAACACAAAAGGGAAAAATACTAAATAATAGCAAGGATACTCAGAAAAAAGGCAAGTCAGAACTGTAGGTAAGATTTACAAACAATACATAGTTGTAAATACAGCCACTTGCTTCCATACTGAATGAATGACTTGGTGACTCATTATTAAGACTGCCACCTAGTGGTGGTTTTAGTTTAATATTTAAAAGTATCACTTCATTTTTACCACCATTTCATATTTCGCAATTGAATTTTTTTTTTTTAAACACCTAAGTGGGATGTTAAATGCCTCAGAGGGTACGCCAAGTTTGGGAACCACTGCTGTAGATAATGTGTAAATTGTACCTGAAAAGCAGGAATGATGAATTCAGCATTTCCAAGCCTTTGACAGTACTCAAACAGTTCAGTACAGCGAATGGCAGAGTTGTGACAGAACTTGGAAAACTGTACACTGCAATCAAGAAATTAAATATAAGAGTCATTTTGAATTCAGGTCAGGAATACAGCCATTCAGATACGTTAGCATTCACATCGAATCTTCACCTTTGCTTGCTGCCCAGAAGCACCAGGCGCTCTGATCTGTTTTTGTACCAGCCAAAGGGACATTGAGCTGTGAGGTAGCAGATTTGGGAGGCATACAGCATATCCCTGGAGGCTGAGAAGAGCACATATTTAAAGTCAAGATCTACTTTAAGAGTAATTTTATATCAGAACAAAATTTGAAAGAATATACAGGGATGGTTATTTCTAACTGAAACATTACCAAGGGTATCGCCCATGCAGATGATGGACCTGTGATGTATGATTGGGTCTCCTGTCTCATTGGACAGCATAACAGCCAAGTGTGATCGCCAGTCTCCCCACTTCTCATAACTCCAGGACTGCAAAAAGGAGATGAGAACATAAAGAAAATATTTAGAAGAGAAAATCAAGAGGAGGATTTAGAGGAAAAGAAATGGTTTTACATGAGGTCACTGGAGGTTTCTGTTTTACACTTCTGCATAATGGATATATTCATTCAAAATTTAAATTTAATGAATATCATATGAATAAATTTAATATCATTAGTATCTCAATCTCATGTCATTCCAACTTCATATGCTGTTATTTTTTCAATGAAACATATAATGAAATTTTGAAGAAGCTTTGGACAGCTCTTGGTAGTACATTTGTCAAAATTATATATATTATACTTATTATAACTTAGAAACCATAAAAGCAGTTCATACAACTTGGACCACTACATTCTAAGTACACTGCAGTTCAAAAGTTTTAGGTTGGTAAGATTTTTTAATGTTTCTGAAAGAAGATTTATGCTCACCAAGGCTGCAATTATTTAATGTAACATACAGTAAAAGCAAAATATTGGTTAATATTTCTAATGTAATTTATTCCTGTGATGATGAAGCTGTCAAATGATCCTTCAGAAATCCTTTTAATAGGCTGATTTAGTGGATTTAATGGTAAAAAAATAAAAGAATAAATAAATAAAATATAAAAGTTTACTAATTATCATTTTAGTTGCCAAGGCAACAGTTCTTATTTTCATCTAGTTTAACCTGATGTACTTGCATAACTAAACGTCAATTCACACCGCACCGAAAAACGCCAACAAACACGTCTGTTGGAGTTTGCTGGAGTCTGTTTTCACCCGACTGAACATGTTTAATCAGTGTTTGTTGGGTCGTGGAATGTCTGAGCAGCGTGGTATGATTTCCAAAAAACACCAACAAACTCTGATGTAATCTGACCTGGCCACGAGCCGTTGCCATGACGATGATGCAAGTCCCTTGCAAAGACTGCTGTTTGATCACGCCGGCACCTCACGCACACACAAAAAAGCACTGCAAACGTGACATCGGGTTTGTTGATTATAAAAATAAAATACAGTCAAAACATTTAAAGCATATAAAAGTTACAATGCTCAATTTAAATAGTCTGTAGTGCAATCCGTGCCATTCAGCAAGAGTACTGCTCCACTGATTTTTTTCCCCATCGATACTCGAACGTATGTGAAGGACTTTACATAATGAATAATTAAAAAGTATAGCATCCAAATATTTGGTGAAATGGAAACATTTGGATTTGTGCCAAAAGAGAGGTATAAATGTGAGAGCAATGCAGGTTTAACCTAAGTTTTGTTTCAAATGAATTTGTTTTGGTTTGTTTAGCTACAAATGGTTGTATGCCTTTGATGGGTCGTGTCAATAAAAAAGGGTTGCGGTAAAAAAAGGTGTAGGCTATAGAAACACTAACACAAGAGATCAGATCGATAGCTAGCGCTTCGGATTTCAGGTTAGTATTTTTATGTTTGCCTCAATACTTTAATACAATGGAAATATATTTGATACTATATTATTAATATATATACTTGCCTGAAAATATTGTTAACATGGTGACACATATGTAGTTGTGGATCGCAATTTTTCCCAGTCAGACCTTTGTCTGTGTTTGTTGGGGCAGTGTGAACATGACCGTTTTTTTCTCATAGAATTCTAAATCCAACGGCCAACTTGGTTGTTGGTGTTTGTTGCTGTTTGTCTGTGCGGTGTGCCTTAAAACACATTTAATAACTATAAACTAAGTCAACACAGTATGTAGATTACCATGGAAACAGCTGGAATCCTCCCAGAGAGTAGATGGAAGAGAGTTTGCAGAGGGTCACTAGGAGCCAGACTGCCTGTAAATCTGTCAAACAGATACATATTCAGTCTGTTACACTGTGACATCTATGTAGAAAGCATGCATATAACATGCACACACAAGCAAACACATTAGTCATCAAGTTCATAACATACATATCAACAAATGAAAATGATACCTTATTAACACAAAACACAGCCCAAAAATATAAAGTAAATCTCCATTAATTGAAAGCAGATAAAACATTACAGAAACCGGACCCTTTTGCTGGTATCCTGCTAGAGCATGTATAACTATAAGGCATGTACTGTACTGTTTTCAGGGATTAGTATTGCCTTTCATCGATAACCCGCAAAAGCTCTAAATTCAAGTTGGAGGAAGGTGTTTTGAGAGAAGAAGAGGGGATAGAGATGTCACTGGCTCACATATGGTGCAGGGCCTGTAAAGATGAGCTGATTGTGACATACTCTATGATATTTTGCATACTTCTTTCTGGCAGACCCAGTGACAACTAGGAAAGACCAGCAGGTGACCGAGGAAGATTGAAGATGTCCTGGCTAGAGGTGGGCATTGTCACCGGATGTACAATCTCAGAAATTCTGTTCTAAGCAGCAATAAACCACCATTTCAAGGCAGCCGAGAAGTTACATCAGGGTGCAGTACTGGCACCCAACAGGTTTTCATGACTTGACCATTACTTGATTGAGATTGCCAATTGGGCAAGGGTGTAGTTCAAAGCTTCAAAGTCCAGAAGTTTGGTGTTGAGGAGGGGGCACATTCCAAGAATGGTTTCACTTTTGAGACCATTCCAACGGTCCAGAGGAATGGTCTCAGAGGAGCATCATGCTGACATGGTCAGGTCAGTGGCCTAGGGAAGGCCAGGGCTAGGTTTCTTGACCAGCATACCAGAGTGAGCCACAGCTGCCTGCTCTGTGGCAGGCCAGTTAATCTTGAACTAATCTAATCGTCCTCTCCTCATGCAGGTCAAGTTTGGTGGATGTGAAATTTCGTTGGCAACATGACCAAATTTTAACTCAGCTGGCTTCCAGGGTAAAGCAGGCAAGACAGTAGCCAAAACAATGTTTTAAGAGGCCTTGTTTCATTCAGATTTCCTTAAGTCTGGGGAGAGCATCGTAACAGAGATGAGGAATAAAGGAGTCTTAGCCACAGCAAACAACTGGGCAGACTTTAAGAAGCAAATTCCCAGAGGAAATAATCTGTCAGTATTTTGCTTGTGTTGTGTTTTGGCCTCTAGAGGTCCTCATGGAGCTCTCATGCCCAGCTTACTCAACTTGTAATTAGTGTTATTATGTTCACATGTGTCTCATTCAGTTGTGTGTGTTTAAGTGACTCTGTCTCCTAGTTTCTTCACTTGGTGTTTAGTTGTTCTGAAAGCCAGTTGCCTAAGTAAGTGTTCTCTAACTTGAGACATTTTTACTTTTCTTGCCTTTGGATTATATCTTTCTCTGTTTTATTTTTTGTGGACTTTCTCTTCTGGAGGTTTTTGTTTTAAGTTTTTTGGAATTTTTGAATATTTTTGTGAAATGTCTTTTTTGGACTGGCTTTGTTACTTAAGATTTGCTTTTTGATGTTTTTGCTCCAGTTGTGGATTTTTTTGTTGCTTTAACATTTTTTTCTCAACCTCTCCTAAGAGCAAAATTCTATTGGGTTCACCATCCTCCAGTGGCTCAAGGATTGAGAGTCTGACTCTCAGACCAGGGACCTGAGTTCAAGTCTGACATAATCCATACTAGTCTCAGACCTGACATTCTGCTCTAGTCAAAGGGTGTAGAGTAGGTGGTACTTATTAAACTAAGCGTACCCTGGGAAGAGAGAATGGAAGAGGCACATGAGTAAAAGCCTGAGAAATATCAGGCTTTGCTTCTTGAGTGCAGATGGAGGGGATGGCTGCAGGGGTTTTGCAGGACAGTCACTTTAGAGGACGCGTGGACTGCTTAGGATTGAAGGCCAGGCTAAGAAGCGGCTGGTAGCAAACATCACCAAACAGAGAGAATAAGTATCCCAGTGGATATGGATAAAACAGAACGAGCGGTGGCAGACCCAACTTGGAGAAGGGCTAAGGCCCCTCCCCTCTAAACTCAACAAAGGAGGAAGGTGTCTTGAGAGCGGAAGAGGGAATAGTGATGTCTCTGTCTCACAGATGGTGCAGGGTGAGGACCTGTAAAGGTGAGCCGGTTGCGATAAACTTTATCGTATTTTGCATATTTCACTATGGAACAACACTGGGATTGCTTTCAGGTAATAAGAATGGGTCTTCTTCATGAGACTTATATCAACATAAACCACTGCTAATAATGAAAACGATATCAGACTTCTCAGAACTGGTAACCTCTAGGTTGTGTAAATATAAACTTGACTTTTCTGTGGCTCAGTTTTCACTTGCTGTCTATTTGATCAGAGCTCATACCAGGATGTTTATAGACCATAAAATGTACAATTAAGATTAAATTGAATTTTATAGAAACATTGCACTGTGATTGAGAGATCATGATTATTCTGGAATTCATTCTATTTGAAAACTGTCTGTGCCAGTTATTGGTGGGAAGTGGTTGCTGCTATAATGCAAGGGTAGATGTATCAGTCATATTTTACAAACCTGCTCAGCACCGTGTTGTAGGATCTGCTGTCCATTTTGCTGGCCAGAAATAAGGCATGACCCCAAAGTCCACTCTGCATGGCTGACTCCAGTGCCTCCTGCAGTCAGGGGAGCATTGGGGAGATCAGATACACGCACACAAAAAAGGGAGTTTAGGGTCAGTAAGAGATATATATCATCGTGGTTCCCACAAAAATAGTATGGTTAACAACTGTTCCCTTTCAATGGAACTTGCGCTGCGTCATAGTTTTGATGCTGTGGGAACACCTCTGTGGGACTGCTTTGTGAAGCATGTGTAAAATCAGTCCAATGGCGTGACAGAACGCCATAGGCGGGTGACGACATTGTCTGGTATGGGTATGCTTTATAGTTTCCTGGTCAGTGTTAGCTTCTGTGTCTTCAGTAAGCGATCTGTCTGACTGTCAGTCTTATTTATTGTTGTCCATCTAATGTTGCATCAAGCACTATTATGGCGAGCAAACAGTTTAAATCTTGTGTTCCTCCCTGCCCTCATTATATTCCAGATGGGGATACACACAATTTATGCATTGTTTGTTCTACTTCGAATTACTCTATTTTAGGAGGCAAAACTAATGGTTAAGAGGCGATGCCCTAAGGTTGAAGAGACTGGTTTGTCATGATAGATTTAAAGGATGCTTACGTCCACATTTCCATCCTTTCCTCATCACAGAAAGTTCATGAGTTTCAATTTCAGGGGCGACGCGTCCCAATATCGTGTTCTTCAATTCGGTTTAGCATTGTCACCCTGCACGTTCACAAAATGCGTGGATGCATCTCTGGCTTCATTGCAACTCCAGGGCATTCATGTGTGATATATATATATATATATATATATATATATATATATATATATATATATACAAACTATAGACTCAATTCCACTTTTTTAGGAGTAGTATGGGACTCGATATTGATACCTGTGATCGTCTTACTTCGGCCTATTCCAGAAGCTAACACTGTCTGGTATGGGTATGCTTTATAGTTTCCTGGTCAATGACATCACCCGCCTATGACGTTCTGTCACACCATAGGGCTTATTTTACCCGTGCTTCATGACACATTCACGCAGAGGCGTTCCCACAGCATCAAAACTATGACGCAGCATCTCATTTCCTTTTCAGGGAACCATGGTTACATGCGTAACCTGAGATGTTTTCAACCTTGTTAATAAGTAAAAAATGTTTATTGATTACCAAATCAGTCTATATATAGCATTCTGGGTAATATTTATCATTTAATTTTATTTGTTATTTATCAACAACAAATACAATTACCCAGAATGCATTGTTTTATGGTGTATTAGTAACTGTGTAAATATGTTTCGTTTTCTTTTACAGCTTTTTTTCTTTCAAAATTCTTTCAAAAACAACTTAAAAAGAATCTTACTGACTGCAAAACGTTTGAATGGTTGTGTACACCTTTACAATGTATAGACTTTATCTTCTAGGAAAATGGATTAAAATATATATATATATATATATATATATATATATATATAGATTATTTGTCTTTGCAGTGGCATGGAAATATTTTTTCCAATAAAATTTATAATGTGAAATTGTTACATACTCCCCATCTAGGGCTGGGAAGTTAGTAACAAAACCTAAAACCAAAAAAAATAAAACTACTTGGAGAGAGAACCTGGGCAATCCAACCTCCCATCTCAGAGTCAACACAAACACCAGTTCAAATTAATCTTTTAATTTGAAAATCAGAATCTCAAAAGGAACATCATAATCAACAGAATTACTAATAAACATAGACAAAAACTTCAGGGGAGAACTATGTCAAAATAACAAACAAAAACGAACTAACTAATCCAAAAACAATAACTAAATTACCTGGACTCCAAACCATAACTTAAATACAAAACACTTCCCTCTCTCCCTGTCTGCCACAAACCAGGAGAAAACAGAAGTAAAAACAAATAAATGGCGTCCTCCCCCTACAGAATCTTACTGTAAGAAAACTATAATCATAATGACAATAACTAAGTTGACACAGAAGAAAATAAACAAAAAGAAAGAATAGGTTTACATGACTCCAGTTCTTTCTGGTCAAAGCACACACCACAGCCCTGAGTTCACTTAGTCAGGTACAAACTACTTCCACTGAATCTGAGCAGAAGGAGGAAGGGTTGCACCAGGCACTAGAAAATCTCTCTCTCTCTGCTTCCATGGATCCTCCTCCTCTTATCTCCACTTGTTCCTGTCGGTATCCAATCAAATCAGACATCCGATTGAATCATTGGACACCGCTGATTGGCACACCTGTTTCAACGAACGAGAGAGAAAGAGACAGAACACCCAAGCACACAAGTACTATACATTTATACGTCCTTGGACGTAACACCCCCATCACCAAGTTGTTGCTTTTTTTCTCACTTTTTGTCATGCATAAAAAAAAAAACAAACAAACAAGAAAAACAATCCACTTCACTCATCAGCACCGCACCCTCGGGACAGCGCATCAGCCACTACATTGTCTGAACCCTTTCGATGTTTAATTTCTAGATTATACTCTTGCAACACGAGTGACCACCGCATCAAACGTTGATTAGAGTTAGACATTTGTGACAAAAACACTAAGGGATTATGATCCGTATACACTTTAATCGGGCTACAATGTCCTCCCAAATACACCTCAAAGTGTCGCAACGCCAGTACCAAGGCCAACGCCTCTTTTTCAATCGTGCTGTAGTTGCGCTGACACTTAGAAAATTTCTTCGAAAAATAACACACAGGATGTTCAACCCCCGAGTCATCTTCTTGCATCAACACTCCACCAGCTCCCGCAGCACTCGCATCCACATTTAACTGGAAAGGTCGAGAAAAATCAGGAGCAGAGAGGACTGGAGCATAGCACAATAAATCTTTCACGGCAGCAAAAGCGTGGTCACATCTCGCATTCCAATCAAATTTTTTTAAAGTGCTAAGGAGGTCTGTCAAAGGGGACACTACAGTCGCAAAATTATAGCAGAACCCGCGGTAGTATCCTGCCATTCCCAAAAACCGTCGCAGCTCTCGTTTGTTTGCAGGTCTGGGAAAGTCAAGGATTGCACTCACTTTGGCCGTCACGGGCTTCACTTGCCCCTGACCTACCACTTTACCAAGATACGTGATCACTGCTTTTGCAAACTCACACTTAGAAAGATTCAGAGTTAAGGAGGCTTCAGCCAACCGACTAAACACCAGATCCAAACGTTTCACATGATCATCCCAACTGTTCGAGTAAATGACAAGATCATCCAAATATGCTTCGCAATTCGTCACACCTGACAAAACTTTCTGCATCAGCCGCTGGAACGTGGCTGGAGCGTTCCGCATCCCGAACGCCATTACCTTATATTGCAGAAAGCTATCAGGAGTGACGAACGCAGATATTTCACTAGCACGAGCAGATAAAGGAACTTGCCAATACCCTTTTAGGAGATCCAGTTTAGTGACATAAGTAGCAGAACCGATTCGATCGACACAGTCTTCAATGCGGGGTAAAGGAAAAGAATCTGCCTTAGTTACACTGTTAACCTTTCGGTAATCCGTACAAAAACGGAAGGAAGAATCAGATTTCTGTACCAACAGACATGGAGAACTCCACGGACTTTGACTATGGACAGCTAGTCCGTTTTTTAACAGATACTCCACCTCATTTTTCATCGCGGCACGTTTCATCGGGTTTAGTCGATATGGATGTTGTTTTATAGGTAAAGAAGTACCCACATCTATATCATGACACAGGACTGTAGTTCTACCAGGAACATCAGAGAATAGGGAGGGATATTTTCGTATCACCTTCACTACATCCTCTCGTTGGCACTTCGATAAATGCTCTAAATGGGAATCCAGTTCGTTCAGAATGACTGAATTCTCCAAACGTACCCCATAACCTTGATAATCATTCACTAAATCCTCATCTACCTGCTCAATGGTGACCAAGCTAGAGGCAGCAAGCATTGATGAGGGGTTCCGTGCGTTCTCTCTCACATGATAAGCTTTCAGCATATTAATATGGCAAACCCGGCTCTTACGTTTTCGATCTGGTGTACCCACCACATAATCCGTTTGACTGAGCTTCTTTTCAATCATATAAGGACCAAAGAACTTCGCTTGAAAAGTAGACTCAGGGATAGGAAGCAAAACCAGAACCAGATCACCAGCCTGAAAGGTACGCGAGACACTTTTCTCATCAAAGCGCTCCTTCATTTTAGATTGTACGTCCGCCAGATGAGCTTTAGCGAACGTGCATGCTTGATGTAAACGTTCACGAAAAGAGCTTACATAATCGAGGACTGACACGGGCGAACTAGACTTCTTTAACAACTGCTCACTCAAAAGCTTTAACGGTCCACGAACTGTGTGCCCAAACACAAGCTCCACGGGACTAAACCCCAATGATTCCTGAACCGACTCACGAATGGCGAACATCAACAACGGCAACCCATCGGTCCACTCTTTACCCGTCTCCACACAGAAGGCACGGAGCATAGACTTTAACGTCTGATGGAACCGCTCAAGAGCTCCCTGCGCCTCTGGATGGTACGCGCTAGACATTTTATGCGTCACACCCAATTCGTCAAGTGTTTGTGCAAATAGCTTTGAAGTGAAATTGGACCCCTGGTCAGTCTGAATCACTCGAGGCAGACCAAAAGTGGTACAAAACTTTACCAATTCCTTCACAATCAGAGGAGTTTTAATTGAACGCAGCGGAATGGCCTCTGCATAACGCGTTGCGCAACACATAACGGTCAGAATGTACTGATACCCGGTTTTCGATTTGGGTAGCGGACCAACACAGTCCATAATCAGTCTTTCGAAGGGTTCATTTATTACAGGAATGGGATATAAAGGTGCCAAAGGAATCTTTTGATTCGGTTTCCCAGCACGCTGACATACATCACATGAACGACAAAAATCCGATACCGCAGATTTTAATCCCGGCCAAAAATAGTACTTCGAAACGCGGTGAAACGTTTTCGTCACACCCAAATGCCCGGAAAGAGGATGTTCATGCGCCAATCTCAAAACCTGTGACCGATACCCAGTTGGCAACACGATCTGATGTCTCACCTGCCAATCTGCAACGTCAGAATGTGAGGATTTCCATTTACGCATGAGAACTCCCTCTTCCCAATAATAAGCGGTGTTCAAATCAGAGATGTCATTCACACTAACTGCCATCTCAGAACAATTTTGTAGCGTAGGATCAGACTTCTGAGCTAAGGATAACTGATCTCTACCCACCTGTAAATGAACTCCCTCAATGATCGAAGAGTCTGAACTAGATTTTACTTCCGCCTTCACAACCAAATGATCTTCTCTAGGTTCAGACCCAGTACCAAGGAAGGAACCAGAGATGTCAATTACGTCATTAAACTTCTTCAGTTGCGACCGCGTTACCGCACAAGCAGGGAACACAGAAGGAAACTGAATAGACAAATCAGGCTGCAAGCAGGCAACAGGTTTATTAGCCACTACTGGACAAGGGAAAACGTTAGCCCCAGCGAGGTCATTCCCAAGGATTATACTAACCCCGTCCACAGGTAATTTAGGACGCACGCCCAGCTCAACACTTCCTGTAACGAGAGCAGAGTTCAAATTAACATTATGAAGTGGCACCTGAACACACCCCATCTCGATGCCTCGAACCAGCACATTTCTACCCGTATAGGACTGATCAGAGAAGGCTAAAACATCCTCACACACAAAGGACTGCATAGACCCAGTATCCCGCAAGATCAACACTGGTTTCGTTTCAGAACCACTTGCTAACGACACCGTGCCATCCAAAATAAACGGTCCATATACAGAATCAAATTCCGATACAGACTGAGCACAAGCCACGTTTTTGTTTTTAACAGCCACTTTCTGTTTCCAGACCTTACAGTCAGCAATTAGATGGCTAGGATCTAAACAAAAGAAACAGACTCTGTTCTCCGCTGTCCGCCCCGAAGTAAACTGACGGGTTGGCTTCACATTCTTCGCCGACCTCGAAGTTTGTGGAAATACCCGAGTCTCTTCTCTCGCTACATTGACCATGGGAGAATTAATTCTCTCAGAACGTACAGGGCGATGTGTCAAAATAAATTCGTCCGCTAACACAGCGGCATCAGAAAGAGAATTAACTTTTTGTTCATTAATATATATTACAACAGCTTCTGGCATACAATTTTTGAACTCCTCCAGTAACAACAACTCCTGGAGTTGCTCAAAGCTAACAACCCGACTTGCCAAACACCACTTTTCAAAAAGTACCCTCTTCTCTCGAGCAAATTCTACACAGGTTTGCTTGAAAGACTTTGAATGGGACCTAAATTTCTGGCGATAGGCCTCCGGGACCAGCTCATACGCCCGTAACACTGCCGCCTTAACGACCTCATAATCAAGCGATTGATCTACAGGTAATGCAGCACATACTTCCTGGGCTTTCCCCATAAGGTTACATTGCAACAACAACGCCCACATATCCTTAGGCCATTTTAATTTCACTGCTACACGTTCAAACGCGATAAAATACGAATCTACTTCTGCCTCCCTAAAAGGAGGAACAAGCTTAACATACCTGCTCGCATCAAAATCAGAACGTTCGGAAAAGATTGGACTTGATTGACTTACCGGCATTGTCGCATCCGAAGGAAGTTTAGTACGAGGAACTGGAACTGGTTTACTCACTCGCTCCTTCGCTTGTAAATCCAATTCACGCAATTTAACAGCGCGGTCAGTTTCAGCTTGAACAACGCGCAGTTTAATTAACTCTGCCTCGCATTCTTGCTTCTTAATCAATAAATCTAACTCTTTCAGTTTAACAGCCAATTTAGATTCATTACACGATTCAGAAGCATCTGCATTAAGAAAAACTTCCGAAGTCCCCACACCGGCCTCGGAAGACTCCTCCCCCACAGCAGGTGCATCTGATCGATCAGGCATAATACCAGCAGAAACCAATTCATCAAAGAGCTGCTCTTTAATAACCTGTTTGCGAGATTCTTTTTGAACGTTAATATGG
Source organism: Zacco platypus (assembly GCA_038088235.1). Classification (NCBI taxonomy): domain Eukaryota; kingdom Metazoa; phylum Chordata; class Actinopteri; order Cypriniformes; family Xenocyprididae; genus Zacco; species Zacco platypus. Next base: position 16,159,513 of record CM076074.1, read on the forward strand.
AAGAAGTCAGCTATCAAAATTAAATCTTTCTTCCTACAGCGATCATAAATTTGTATAGTAGGATTCAGGGAGAATTCTATCAAATCAAACTCCATACTCTTACAATTATGCCTTCTGCTCTTCCCACAAAATTTCAAAAGACTTTCAAACAAACCCTTAGAGAAAAGGAGCACTTACCAACATTGTTCAGCAGCAGATTTCCTACCAGATTAACAAGAGAGATCTCCAAGTTAAACTCAAACTTAATTCACAAAATTGATAAACAAGAACAGACGAGCCCCCAATTGTTACATACTCCCCATCTAGGGCTGGGAAGTTAGTAACAAAACCTAAAACCAAAAAAAATAAAACTACTTGGAGAGAGAACCTGGGCAATCCAACCTCCCATCTCAGAGTCAACACAAACACCAGTTCAAATTAATCTTTTAATTTGAAAATCAGAATCTCAAAAGGAACATCATAATCAACAGAATTACTAATAAACATAGACAAAAACTTCAGGGGAGAACTATGTCAAAATAACAAACAAAAACGAACTAACTAATCCAAAAACAATAACTAAATTACCTGGACTCCAAACCATAACTTAAATACAAAACACTTCCCTCTCTCCCTGTCTGCCACAAACCAGGAGAAAACAGAAGTAAAAACAAATAAATGGCGTCCTCCCCCTACAGAATCTTACTGTAAGAAAACTATAATCATAATGACAATAACTAAGTTGACACAGAAGAAAATAAACAAAAAGAAAGAATAGGTTTACATGACTCCAGTTCTTTCTGGTCAAAGCACACACCACAGCCCTGAGTTCACTTAGTCAGGTACAAACTACTTCCACTGAATCTGAGCAGAAGGAGGAAGGGTTGCACCAGGCACTAGAAAATCTCTCTCTCTCTGCTTCCATGGATCCTCCTCCTCTTATCTCCACTTGTTCCTGTCGGTATCCAATCAAATCAGACATCCGATTGAATCATTGGACACCGCTGATTGGCACACCTGTTTCAACGAACGAGAGAGAAAGAGACAGAACACCCAAGCACACAAGTACTATACATTTATACGTCCTTGGACGTAACAAAATAATGGATTTAAAAAAATATATATGAAGAACTCATTTAGTATGTCCCACCCTAATGTCCATTTCAGTGGAAAATGTCAACAGAGGAAAAAAAAAATGCATTGGTCAAAATAACATTTCATAGGGTCATTAACAGAAAATAACAAATAAGAAAAATATTGTTAAATAAAATTAACCTTCTTCCTGCCAGACAGCAATAGTTTTGTGTATTTCTGAAGGTTTTGCTCTACGGCCTCTTTGTCTGTCGGGGGGTATCCAGTCAGAAGGTCAGCAATATTGAGGGTCTCATTTCCTGATGTGGGTGTTTCATTAAGATCAATGAGGCTTTCTCCATCTCCAAGCTCACAAGAGACCCCACATGTACCAATGGCGTCCCTCATCAGCAGTTCAGCAACATCTGAACCCATAATTCTCTACATAACACCAATACATACTCATATTAACAGTGTAAAATGGGCAGTCAGACCTCACAAACAAAGCTGAAAAGAATGGGCTTCAGAATTATTCTAGTTTCTTAGTAATAGTAACATTAATATACTATAATGAGTAACGGGACTTACTCCATTTTGTCTGCACAGCAGTATTAGGAGATGCCACAAGAGGGAGGCAGAAGTAGCATCTTCTAATTTCTCATCCTTCCGACATTCTTCTGACATTTGCAGGGCAAAGTTAATGGCATCAACCTTATGCAAATCCTCCCTTCACAAAAGAAGAAAAGCAGCAATCTTTTAAAAGCTAATTAAGCTATTAATTTGGGATGTACACTCAGGATGTTGGGGTCAATAAAATGTGATTATGTAACAATGTTTTTTTTTAATGTAATATCCCTCAATTTAATATTTTTTATTCTACATCTGTACAGTGTTTAAGGTATTTCTAAAATTTCTACAAATGAATTATAAATAAATAGGTTTTTATATATAAGAAAAAACTTTATGTAAAATTCACTGTGTGAGCATGAGCGTTCCATGCGTGTATGTGTTAGGGTTGTAACTTCACTTCTGTGTATTTGTGTTCTGTGTGTGGTTGACTTAGTTGATTTTGTTGTTGTTGTTGTTGTTTTTTTATTTGAAAAATATAAATTTTCTTTTCCCCATTCTTTTCAATCATTTAATCTTTGGAGACTTGGGAGACATCCTGAGAGGGACTTTTAACCCACCAGATATCATTCCAATTAATTTTTTTGTTTGTTGAGCTAGCAAGTGTCAACCATGACATCAAGTCTTATGCCATTTAGATGAAGGGAACATTGTTTTTTTTTCAGCAAATGCCATTTGTGGTAAAAAAAAAAAGACCCCCAAAAAGATTATAAGGGTGAAGTAGATGGCATTTCAAAGACTTACCCTTCATTCAGTGTACAAAATATATCCTCCTATAGGAGTAAAATATTTAGAAGTATAATATCTAGCTTCCACCAGACCACCTTCCATATTCAGCGTACAAAGAAAGTGTAAAACTTTTCAAAAACAGTTCAAAAAGCTGTCTTACGCCTTCCCTATTCAACTTACGGAAAATTGTAACTGACAAGGCGCCAGTTTACACTTTCTTCGTAACTTGAATACAGAAGGCGGTCTGGAAAGCTACATATTTTACTTCATAAGTTGTTAAACGTGGATATTTTTCTTTTCACAATCGCTTCGCTTCAGAAGGCCTTTATTAATCACTCTGAGCCGTGTGGAGTACACGTTTATGATCAATGGCTCTTTCTTCAGCTCATACTCGTGACCCCTATTTACAGCCATTATAAAGCTCGGATGCGTCAGGATATTTATTAAAATATCTCTGATTGTGTTCATCAGAAAGAAGAAAGTCATGTATACCTATGGTTTGAGGGTGAGTAAAGATTGGGCTAATTTTCATTTGAAAGTGAACTTGTTCTGAACTTCAAGCCTTGTTATGTTGTTATGAGCTTTCGAACAAGTAAATTGGTCATTCACTTGTCCAAGTAAAACAGTTACTTGAATGGAAAGAATGTATGAGATATAAACTCACATTTCTGACTGGGCCATCTGACCATTAAGAGCACATTAGGCAAAAGGAGGGTCAAAATTAGGAAAGGGGGGGTTTAGAGAGGCCAAATCCTTGATCCTTGGGTTTCAGACACGTTTCAAGAAAATTGGTGTTGCTTCAATGTATATTGAGAAGTGTTTTGACCTTTGATAGAAGTAAACCAATTGTTGGAGAACAACAAAAAACTAAGAACCCTTAAAATAGCAAAATAGCGGCACTTTTAATAATAATTAAATAAATCATAAAATATTTCAAATAATAAATCCCTATCGGAAAAATGAATAGGAAAAATACTTTTGAAACCAAGGCCGCTGAAAATGTGGATGGGCATTGTTGCACTCTATAGGAATCATCGGTCTTCATACATGACCCCTAGCAAAGACGGTTAATAAATGATGCTGTTTAATGATGGTCCCTGGCAGAATCTTTTGAGGAAAAAACACTATTACACTTATAAGTTATAAGTTTTCAGACTTTGCACTTATAAAAAGATTTTACATTTATTTCAGACTGGATTAACGTCTTGCAACTTTAAAGTCCCCCTGTAGTGAATAATTTTATCCCTTAAAACTAATCTTTGATCACCATTATTACATATTTAAATATGTAAATATCACTTATTATATGCAAATCAATGAATATGCAAATTAGCCCTGACTCCACTCGCTCACGCCAGCTCAGAGATCCACTCACTCAGACTGTGGTAAACGCTGCACAATGGTATCTCTCTTTACAACATCGGACACATAACAGTAATTAATGTGATTAGCCTTTTGCTTAACTATGTTATCAAACAGCTAATGTGTTGCTAATGTTACACAAATCATGTTCCCGTTCACCATGTAAGAGTCAGACAGCTGCCATCTAACAATCAGTATCCTTACAAATGCTTACAACTCAGAAATTCGTTGTTTGTTGGAGAAACTCATATAAATATAAATATATATATATATATATACATAACATCGTAATATACATCATACACCCACCATTTAACTAAATCCACACAAAGCAGTCTTTTTTTCACTGCAGTTTTAAGGAGAAAATACTCTTGTATACTGTGAGAGGGATATTTTGAAATTTACCTAGCCAATGGTCCAGGATAGTCTCTCATATTCTCCTGTTCTTGTGTGTCACAGAGAATTACCTGAAATCATTAATTAGATTTAATACACCAAAATATTTCAAATAACAACTTAAAAGACGTTCCTACCATGTCTTACTAACCTCCAAGCTGTGGAGTTCCACTTGAGCTGGCTCACCCTCAGAGGCAAGGACTGGACTGACCCATACCAGCTGACCTGCAGGGCCAAAACTCACTGCCACATGAGGGATGCAGAACTTTGGTGGGACTACCTCTATGGGTACAGCATCTGAATCAAATGACCAAATAAATTACAGCCATTCTGAGTCCAGAGATCAGATTCAAAGATTAGAAATTAACTGCTGTATAAGGAAACTTAACCACACATTTGCTGCACAACACAAAGCATTAAAGGAAGACTGGATAGATCTTGTGTCTAAACTATGGTTATGACAAACCTGTGTGAGATATGAGCTCTGGTTCACTCTGTTCACCTGCATTAATATATTGGCTGAGCTCATAGCTGCTTGAGGACAGGCCTGATGCTTTAGAGTTGGCAAGAGCTCCACCATCATACACCTAAAGAAGAAGAATAAAAACAGCCTGAGAGACATCATATATTACCATTTAAAAGTTTGAGGGGCAGTAACCTTAAATGTTGTCGTATTAAAAACATGACAATGTGTAGCCATCGTGCTGGACTACTGTGTCTTGAGGCAGCAGCAGAAACGTAGGAGGCTGACTATGCTTTATTCCATGCTGTCGTCAGCAAAACATTTCTCTGTTTTATTGTCATTTTCTCACAACCTTGTTTCTGCAGCGACTTTCAGCATGTTTCCTATAACAACGTCTGACAATTACGTTATATTTATGTGAGTGAGAAAGTTATATGCACAAAAAATAGGATTTGGGCTGACATCTGAACGAGGCTTAAGTTGTCTCTTGAAGGGTACTGCCCCAGTGACAACCTGTTGTACCCCTAAAAAGGTAAAAAATAAAAATAAAAAAATATTACCCTTATTTCAATTCACCATAGTGATTCAGGATAAGACAAAACACGGTTTGGAAGATGGATTCATGATGTGCTTGCTCATTATATAAATTTTGTAAACTTTTACATAGTGTACCTTTAACAACTGAGAAAGAAGACTCTTATGTTTATAAAGGCTACACTTATATGATCAAAAATAAAGTTTCTATTTAAAAATATTTTCAAAAGTATTTTTTTTTTCATGTAATGCTATATTTTCAGCAGCCATTACTCCAGACTTGTCACATGATGCTTCAGAAATCATTTTAATATGATAATTTGGTGCTTAGGAAACATTTCTTATTATCAGTGTTGAAAAAAGCTGTTTTGCTTAATATTTTCATGGCAACCATGATACATTTTTTCATGATTTTTCATTTATTTATTTTTTGATGAATCGAAAGTTAAAAAAAAACAGCATTCATTTTAAAATATTAATCTCTTTTTATCAGTTTTGTGCCCTTGCAGAATAAAAGTGTTTGTTTCTTTAAAAAAAAATAAAATAAAAAATCTACTCACCCCAGACTTTTGAACGGTAATGTATATTATGTGTATAAAGATTTTATACCAAAGTCTTATGAAAAGTGATTTCTGGAAACAAACCTCTTTAGTTCCATGTCCATTTTCCATACTTTCTCTGTGCTGTCTCTCTGAAACACCATATTGAGTGTCTGTTCTAAGACTATAGCTGTTAAATAAAATGTGCAAAATCACTTGATTGTTCTGAAAACATGTTTCAGGCATGACAAAATCGTAGTGCATAACTATAAGCCATCAACAGACCCCTGCTGATCTATGTATGAAGCTCTTGCAGACTGATGCTGAAGTCCTCTGCCCTCTGTTCTCCAATCATCTGTTTGGCTCCAGCCACCACCATCTAAAAAACAGCAATGTGGTAAACACGAGATTGAATTTTGCTGAGAATTAAAAACTGGGGAGAATTAAAAACAAAAATATTACGTACCTGGGGAGCTGTACTGTGGTCTGTGATAACCATGATAATCATAATACCCGTAGTCTTCTCTGTAGGGCCAGTAGCTGGGAGTGGTGTAGTCATATTCCTGCCTGAACAGATATTAGCAGTTACACCAAGGATTTTAAACTGTGCTCATTCACAGATAAATAACATTCACTCTCATTCACTCTCCAGAACATTCTCCTTCACTGCTCCCTGCTGGTGGAATGATCTCCCTACTTTCATCAGGAACGCAGAATCCCTGGCAATATTCAAGAGACAGCTGAAAACTCATCTCTTCTGTGAACACTTAATCCCCTCATAAAAAACAAACAAACAAAAAAAAACCCTATCCTTCCCTTTTCCCTTCCTACTCTAGCTTATGGTACTGAGCAATGTATGAAACTTGTATTGTGAGCACTTCCTGTGTTATTTGCCAATTCATGAAGAATCGCTTGTTTGTTTTCCTCACTTGTAAGTCGCTTTGGATAAAAGCATCTGCTAAATGACTAAATGTAAATGTAAATGTAAATAATAACAAGGTGCTGCTTTTACAATATAGTGATGTTAAATATTGTTCAAAAGATTAGGATCAGAGTAAAAAATACAACAAAAATACAATTATATTGTGAAATATTATTACAGTTTAAAATAACTCTTTACTGTTAATCCCATTTAATTTACATTTCTTATTATTGTCAATGTTGAAATGAGCTGCTTAAAGGAATAGTTCACCCAAAATTTACTCACCACAAGGCCATCCACTATGTACAGTATATGACATTCTTTTCTCAGCCAAAGAGAAATGAATATTTTGGTGGAAAACATTCCAGGATCTAATTCAAGTGAATAGTGCCAAACATAGACCATTTTTGAAGGCCCAAAATCCATTTTTAGGCAGCTTCAAAGGGCTCTACATATGACCCCATCCAACAAATAAGGGTCTTCTCTAGCGAAACGATGAATCATTTTCAGAAAATTATATACTGACATATCCACACGGTGTATGCACATTGGGAAGGTCGTGACGCATTATGTAGGCCGCAAGAATTGTATACAAGTGTGAAGAAGGAGCACAGACCAACACAAATGGTCGTTGCTGTATATTAGTATTTGTTTCAGTTTACTGTTAAAAATGGTCTGTTTTTCCTCCAAAACCTTAATTTCATTCTTAGATGAATAGAAAGTTCAGAAGAACAGGATTTGTTTAAAATTAGTTTTTTTAACTAATAAGGATTTTAATTCATTTTTTTACTGTCACTGATAAATTTACTAAATCTTTAAAATCATACTGACTACAAACCTTTGGAGGTGTATATTCAAAATAAGATATAGTGAAAAGATTTCTTATTCAGTATTTTTGTTTTGATTTCAGGTAAAAATTATTGAAAATTATGATTTCAGGTTAAAAGGGTTTAAATAAGATAAATGTACTTAAGAAATTTAAGTGAGAAGTAAAATTACATAAATTATCATTAACTATTTAGTGTGTATTTTTCTTACCCTATCTATAAATTATGAACAAGTGCAACTTCATGTTGCTTTTCTCCTACTGTATACTCACAATCTCACAATTACCTTAGTCTTATATTTGAATCTGTAAAACAATCTTATAAATCTAACAAAGTGCAATGAGGTTTATGCCAATAAATGTTAAGCCAACTGGCTAAATAATAATTCAGATTTTATTTTTGTTTTAAGGACATTCAGATATGTTTTCTGAGGAATAAGTTTATTAAGAAAGCAAATTGTGCTGCATGATTGATCATCTTTCTGTTACCTGGAGTGAGGTCTGAAGTGCAATTGTTGGTTTGATGCATAACTGCTGCTATATCCAGGAGCATACTCTGGTTTAGGAGGAGGACTGGCCATGTAGCTTCCATTCCGAGGATCCACATGGGGCCACTGTCTTTCTCTCCCTCTTGGGTCTGTAGGTGGGTAGTAATATGGCGATTGGTGGGAGGATCTGTATTGGTCGTCTCTATCACTAGACTGGTACTGATGGCCTGGCATATGCCAGCCTTGTCCTCTGGGCTCCATCACATGAAACAGTGCAAGATAAACCTAAAAATAAAAAAATAAAAAATTACGTACAAAGACAAAAGTCAGTTATTAGTGAGAACTGAGGAGGATTTTGTCTGCTGTATATTCACTAAGACAAATGCTATCAGTGAGCATAGATACAGAGTCTGTTTATCAGCGAGAGAGCAGTAAACCAAAAACAACCTTTGTTTTTTTAGTTCTATAAGTGTTTTAGTGGTAACATGATATACCTAAAGACATTAGTACGAGATTAGAACCAAAGTGTATATTACATTTTGTATTTTACCAGGGTGTATGAAAAACTGGTTCCACTTTATAAGGTCTCTTTAACTACTATATATTTACGGGTAAAAAAATGTTTGTTCAGTAAAATTTACTTATTGAGTTCATTTTGTATTGCAAAAAAACATCTGCTGCTATTGAGGTGGAATACGGGTAAGATTAAGAACAGATTTAGCAATTAGTTTTAAGTCAGGGTTAAGGTATAAGGTAATGTTCAACACAACAGTGTAATTATACATGTAATTACAGAAATTAATTTCGGGTGTAATTACATGCAAGTATTTTTAACATATAAGTACAATATAAAAACATTTATCTGTGCAACAAGTGCATTGTATAAAATTATTAATTTAAATGTTAGTAAAAAGCAGTTGAAGACAATATAAACCGGATCTAAAAACTGTAACTGTCATGCAATTATAAAAGAGTGTACTGTAAGTTTAATGTTTTATTTTTAATATGTAATAATGTAACAATTCACAATAGCATTACAGATGTATTTCTCTTAAAATCAAATTGAAAATAACTCACAGGGTTCTATGTGAGATGTTTTCCATATAGACATTCGCAGTTCACTGTGTACTGTGTGTTCTGTCACAGTTTCAAAGTGCACATGCCACATCATTTCAAAGCACAACACAAAGCTGACTCATGGACCTGCCTTACTCTAGTCTCAAAGTATCTCTTCTCTGCCCTTCAACCCCTAAAAGGGAAATCAAGGGAGTCAATTATACACCTTATATCTGATGCATCTCTTAGTGGCTAAACAGCTGTTGTCAGCTCTATGCAACAGCTGGATATCGGATTTTTATTAGTTTTACCTTAAATACATCACTTAAGCCATAGATTTGTGTAAAAAGTACTAATATGCACTTAAACAAAAAACAATGCTATGTATATGTATATTTGAGTATGTATATTTATTTATATATATATATATATATATATATATAAACAGTAATCTAAATCATTCAGTAAATCTGAAATAATATCAGTAAACAGTATAATAACAGTAAATATGAAATAAATCAAAGCTGGACTTACAGTGTGTTTGCATAAGTTTGACAGGCGCCTGAGCTTTCTGCACTCACTCCCAAATATTTGAAGTTGCCACGTCGTGCGGAACTATCGCGCACAGACGCTGGAGCTGCTCAGACACACTTTGGAGAAACACAGTATTACTCATGGGAGGAGATGACTGCCATGTTGTGAAGGGAATTGCGCAAAATTTCAGTTGCAAAAGTGATTCTTACAAGTAATTCTTTAGATAAATTATGTTTGCACGGATATTAAGCAATCAACTGACCAAGCCTTGGTCATTAATCCGTTAACAAAATTAACTGCATTTGTTACGGTTCTCGGTAAGGATTCAAGTACTAAGTGAAGTACCACATATTTTATTTTCTTCACCGCAAAATAAATAAATAAATAAAAAATGTAGGTTTGTTTAATAGTAATGTAATACAATGCATTAACTAATTAACATTTTTCTGCAGACTACTAATCTAGCAAAATGATGTCCACAAATTTCCATATTTATATTTGATCTTATTTAATCTTTATTCATATTATTTATATAATATAATTTCAATAAGCAAGAACGTTTCACAAATTTAAGTTAAACAATAAATTTGAACACTTTCACTACTCCGCCACCAGATGTCACTTTAGTCACGTTGATCATTCAAATTTCGTCGTTTTAGAAAGATTATGTTGGACTGAAACAACATTATTTATTTTCATTTATTTATTTATTTTGTTACTATATTCTTATGTCATTGACTACAAATTATGGTGCATGCATATAAAATATTTATAAAACACATGCATCTATTTTAAATGTAACTGTATTTTACTGTATGTAATTTAACTTTGTAAATTGAGCGGTCACTGTATGCGCGTCCATGTGAACTGACCAATCAGGGACGATATGTAAATGAGACCGGAGAGCGTACTCTACTGACTCATGATACGAGCGTCATATTATCACCACACTCTGCACGAGCTGCATATTCCTGTCTGGATCGCACAGGATTTCATGCTAATAGAGAGCACATACGTTAAAGATATCCGGTTCTAATGTGCAATATGACTTTTGAAGAACCGAGTGGAGACAACGCAACGGAAAGGTATGTTTTCATATAAAACTCAGTTGTTGCGTATTAATTTTTCCTAACATCACGCGCATGTTGTTCGTTTGTGCCGTTGAAAAATCACAATGGTCACAAATCTTTTTAATGTTTAATACAGTTTTCCTCTGTATTTCCTGATCTGCTTGCGCTAGTTTTAACGGACGCGTCTTTCATTGCACTTTTGTCTCGTTACTCTCTTAAATGCTCTGCTGCAACTCCTGCAGAAGTTTGATCGAACAACAATCATTGTGTGAAATTGGTCAGATTCCTCTATTGTTTTCCTTTCAATTACCTGTTTATGTAACATTTGCCTGTTTATGTATTGCTCGTTTTGTAAATTGAAGCTAATGTGTTTTTTAATCGTCTCTTAGAATGGACACGATCGAAAAGGCACTGGAAGAGGTTCTGACTGCTGCATTACCTCAGGGATGCATCACTGTGGGAGTTTATGAGGCAGCGAAGTCGCTTAACGTGTAAGTTGTCATTGGAAGATCCTTTTCAAACCATACCTAGGTCATTTCATGTTTTAAAAATCTGTGCTTCACTACCGACAATAGACAATGGACCTTTTTTACCTTATAGTTTCATTGGATACTTTTCTACCTCTGCACGTTTTTAAATGTACTTTTATTGACATTTTTGCAGGGACCCAGACAACGTCGTCTTATGTCTGCTGGCCACAGATGAGGAGGATGCGAAAGATGTCGCGCTCCAGATTCACTTCACCTTGATTCAAGCGTTCTGTTGTGAGAATGACATTAATATCTTGCGAGTGAACAACATGAGACGTCTGGCAGAGATCCTGGAGGGCGTGAAACCGGGAGGAGAGTCCATGGACCTACACTGTGTATTAGTCACCGTAAGTGCCATTTCATTCTCCTTGTATCGGTTTATTGCTCACACGCGAGGCAGCCTCGAGCTTGAACTCAAAATTCGATCACAGCTGCAGAATTGTTCATTCATATTCATATTAACTGTCAGGAAGGTTTAGTTGAACTCTTTGAGTGCGGCACGCCTGAAGTAGTTTAAAGTTCAATGATCCATCAGAGCGTCTGTGATGTGGAATTCCAGCCAGTCTGGAGCTGCAGTAAACTGGCAGCTCTTCAGAGTGGTCTAATAGCAGTGCTGAACTTCTGTGGCCGCCTTTAGTATTCACAGAACTTCCTGTGCAACAGTGGTGCGTTTCTGCAAACACCGTTTCCTGGAAGAAAAGCTCTGTGAAGTGACCATCTTTAACAAATTAAAGAGAGAGGCCCTTTGAAAACAAGTGCTTGTCCGTTAACAGCAGCTGTTAAAACCACTTACTGCCAGACTCTTACTGTGGACCTTCTGAATTGATCTAGAATACATGCAATATACAAGTGCACTTCACATTTACAAAGTTACTCTTTTCTCTGACAGAATCCACAGTCATCCACGTGGAAGGATCCAGCCCTCAGCAAACTAAATCGATTCTGCAGAGACAGCCGGGGTTTGGACCAGTGGGTGCCGGTTATCAATCTGCCTGAACGATGAACAGAAGTGGACAAACTATGTAACAGCTTTCATGGGCTACTGCACTAGATTTGTTTCTACTCTGGATGAAACTTAATGCCAGTGAGAAGGAGAACGGATTAACGAAATGCAATGGATTAAATGTATTCCAGCAAACCCAGTGATCAGAAGTGTGGATTTTATGTGTCCTGCTGGACAGTCGATTCATGGTTTCACCCCAGAGCAGGAAGAATGACTCAGCACTATGTTCGCAGTGCTGCCAGAGAATGACAAGTCCCGCAGTTTGCTGGGAAACGAGACCGTACAGGAAACTGAATCACACATGCTGGATTAGAGTACTAAGAGTGAGCTGAAAGACTGGAGTAACACCGACTGGAATCTACTCAATGAAATGTGATCAGACTGTCGCAGATGAAACGGATTAAATGTTGGGCATGACCCTTTTGCAGACTCTGCAATTTAAAAACATAACTTATGATATTAATGCTGTCCTATTATAATTATTTAAAAGGGAATATACTACAGTCTTTATTGAATTAGATAGAAATGAGTCACTTGTTTTTATTTGAACTATTCTGGAATATGTTCTCTGTATTTTAAATTGTTAATTTATTCATTGTATTTATATTGTTGCTTTCATCCTCATTGTTAAAAAAAATAAAATGTCTGACCTATGTATATGTATTTGGCAGTGTTTCTATTGTCTGCGAGTTGTTTTAGTGTCTGAATAGTTATTTTAGCTTTTAAAAAAATGCTAATCATTTAACAAAACTGTAAAGTAATATTTAGCAAATCTTAAAATGAAAATTCTTTTTCCAAACTACATTAAAATGTTCAGATGCATAAATCCCTCTTTTAGCATTTAAAAGCATTGGATTTAGTTTTTGTGGAATTTTAATATCAATGCATTCCTACAGTACTTTAAACAGTGAACACGTGAAAAAAAAAACATTTATTTGCACTAAACTTTATATAATTTTATAATATAAATGCACCACGTGATAAATGTTTCATAAGGCAGGTATATTTGACAGGTGTCATTGGGCTTTGTTTTGTCAACAGCATTTTGAAAACCATCTAACAGCTTTTCTTGTATTGCTAAAAAAAAAAAAGAAGCTATTTCCACAAGTAGGCGGGACAGAGAATTCCATTACGTTCACAATGGCAGCTGGGAGACGAATGACGTCGGGTCATCACGGCCTTGTGTTTTTACACAAAACAAGATAATCCGGGCACTGACCAAGCCAGAAATAGAAACGGCACTGAAAGAGTGAATCATACCTGAAAGCATCAGCATTCAGACAGGGTGGGGGACATGCAAAATGATGGCTGAGTTCAAATGTGCACAAAGAAAACAAAAAAGGGAGAATAAGGCAAGGCTATTCAAGGCTGCAGCAACTAAAAATAGCCCTCTGTTCCCTTTGCTGAGTTCACAGCAAGAGTGAGATGGAACAAAGAGAGAGAAGACTGGAAAGACCCTAATATACTCTGAATACCACTGTAAACTGTTGTTTCATTTCCAGCTAAAGCTTCTGCATTGCTCAAGCAGCTGATGTTGGGAAGCAGAATTCAGACTTTTTGTACAAAAGAACTGGGTCATTAGGCCATATTTTTAAACAGGAAACTGATCCTCAGTGTTCGATATGTTCCTATGCGCGACATGGGAACGTATCAGTCATCCGTCGATATTAAAACATTGTTTTAATTTAATGAACATTTAATTGTGAGTGTTCATTTCCCCTATTTTTAAATTTAGATGACCTTTGTTATCATCAATCTCACTTAATGTGAATCAGTAACTCTTTACAGTAAGGTCCCATTTGTTAACACTAGTTAATGCAATAGCTAACATGAATTAACAACAAGCAATATATTTTTTACAGCATTTAATAGTTTTAATAGTGTTAATGTTAGTTAATAAAAATACAGTTCTTTATTGTTTGTTCTTGTTAGTTCGCAGTGCATTTACTAATGTTAGATACAACTTTTGATTTAAAAAAATGTATTTGGTAAATGTTGGAATTAACAGATTACTGTTCATTGTTCATTTATATATATATATATATATATATATATATATATATATAAATGAACAATGAACAGTAATCTGTTAATTTTATATATATATAACTGTAACAAAACTGTATCTTGTTTCAGGGAAGAAAAAAAATCAAAGAATTTGACACTAATGACCATTCTGTTTCTAAAGGTCAGATTAGAAATCATTAAATTCATTGAGCAGAATAATTATACTGACAACTATGAAATAAAAAAGATCTTGAATATGATATGTGTGTGTGTGTGTGTGTGTGTTTGTGTGTGTGTGTGTATGTGTACATGTTTTGACTACACTTGTGAGGACCAAATGTCCTCACTTATATTGTGAAATACTTTCTGAACCCACTAGTGAGGACATTGACTGGTCCTCGCTTGATAAAAAGACATAAATCAGCCAAAATATGTTTTTATTTAAATCTAGTGATGGTCACATGTTTCTGTGATGGGTAGATTTAGGAGTAGGGGTTGAGTTAGGAGAGAGAAAATATCATTGACCTGCTATAAAATCAATGGAAGAACATCTATGCAATGTCCTCAAAACAAATCTGTGTGTGTGTGTGTGTGTGTGTGTGTGTGCGTTGTGAAGAATATAATAAGTTTATTTTTTTTCTTTGTACCTTAGGGTCCCTGCAAGGAGAATCCTTGGCATCAAAAAAGAACGACGGGGTGCATCAAAGTGTTTTAGTTAAGAAATAAATATTTACCTACAATTGAATCTTTACCACACTAGACTACACACACAACTGTGGTGCAAAAGCCCTAACAGAAAGCCAGACCGGGCCATTTAGGGAGGAATATTTCTGTACTAGGCTGAAGAAAACAGGCCGACATTATGCCCCTGCTGCAGTGACCTTTGGAGTTTGTACCACCCAGCCTGCCATTAACCTCATCCTGCTAAATACAGGTATGCAGGTAAATGGAGTGACACAGTGGTACTTTCTCTCTAAAAGTGCCTAGAGCTGGGAAACTCCAGCTTTATGTGTATGGGGCCATGATTTTATAGGTGGAAGTGAGATGTCGGCTGTTCCCACGCATGAGGTATGGTAATGTTTCTGAAGGGATTAATCATTTGCTTACAAATCATATATGATTACACTATACTTAACGTTACACTTTTTTAAGGAAAAAAAATATTTTACTTAAAAAGGATGCATTAAATTGATTAAAAGTAACAGTAAAGACTTTTACATTGTTAAAAAATTAATCAATTTCAAATAAATTATGTTCTTTCTTTTAATCAAAGCATCCTGAAAAAAAACACATGTGTTTTCAACATTGACAATAATAAGAAATGTTTCTTGAGGACCAAATCAGCATTACGTTGATTTCTGAAGAAAAAAATCATCTTTTCCATCACAGGAATAAATTGTATTATTAAATATATTAAAATAGAAAATTTATAAAATATTTTAACAATATGTCAGTTTTACATTGTTTTTCTGTATTTTTGATCAAATAAATGGAGCCTTGGTGAGCATAAGTAACAGTAGTGATACATTCCTGTTTCCTTTTGTTTTAGTCACTAGTTTGTTTCCACAGTTATTAATTTTGTTCACCTGTTTTTTGTTGAGTTCCTCATTATTTGACGCCCTTGGTTTGTTCAGTTCTTTGTCTGGTGTTATATGTTGAAGGTTGGTTTTTGTTTCTCTTGTGAAGTTCTCATGTACCCTCCTGTGCTAGAGTGTTTTTTTTTTTATTTAGTTTAATAAAGTAAAACTGCGAACAGATACTCTATTGCCTCATAGTGCCAAATATTAAAAATACTAGGTTCTGCTGTGGTGAGATTAACTCTTTTAACCTCAGGAGAGCAACACTACAGTGCTGCACAAAAATAAATCCTGAAATACCAATCCAAGCATTAATATCCTTCTCATTTAATGGACACCTGTGTTTTTGGAAAGCTCTAGTATAGCTGGATAATAACAAATAAATGGCTCCTTGTTTCCATTATACAGGATTACAGGGTTTATCCTGAAGCTTTTCCACTGAGATGACAAGTAACTCTATCACTAAAGCTGACACGAGCACAAAGCCTGTTCATCAATCAACCGCAAGAAGCTCCACTGATTATATCAATATAGGGCAGTATACAGCCTGACCCATTTCTGAGTGTAGCGGGCATGAGGGGAGATCTACTGAGATCATTACATAACAACAAGGCTTTGACCTGGAGCCCCAAATAAAACAATATCAGAGAAATTAGAGCAAGTGGGAAAACTGAGACCATGAACACCTGGATATGTTAGAAAGTATAAGGCAGTAATTGAATACACATTCCTGATAGTGACATAAAAAATACTTGATAATATACACACACACAGACACACACTCACACACTTACACACACATTCATACATACATAAATATACAGGTTCTGGCCATATAATTAGAATATCATCAAAAAGTTGATTTATTTCACTAATTCCATTCAAAAAGTGAAACTTGTATATTATATTCATTCATTACACACAGACTGATGTATCTCCATAAAGTTGGTCAGCAGCAGGAAACATGAAGTGCTCTAAATCTTCCTGGTATACAGCTGCGTTGACCTTAGACCTCAGAAAACACAGTGGACCAACACCTGCAGATGACATGGCACCCCAAACCATCACTGACTATGGAAACTTTACACTGGACCTAATGCAACGTGGATTGTGTGCCTCTCCTCTCTTCCTCCAGACTCTGGGACCCTGATTTCCAAAGGAAATGCAAAATTTACTTTCATCAGAGAACATAACTTTGGACCACTCAGCAGCAGTCCAGTCCTTTTTGTCTTTGGCCCAGGCAAGACGCTTCTGACGCTGTCTGTTGTTCAAGAGTGGCTGGACACAAGGAACAGCTGAAACCCACGTCTTGCATAAGTGTGCGTAGTGGTTCTTGAAGCACTGACTACAGCTGCAGTCCACTCTTTGTGAATCTCCCCCACATTTTTGAATGGGTTTTGTTTAACAATCCTCTCCAGGGTGCGTTTATCCCTATTGCTTGTACACTTTCCCTTCCCGTCGCCTCTCTATTAATGTGCTTGGACACAGAGCTCTGTGAACAGCCAGCCTCTTTTGCAATGACCTTTTGTGTCTTGCCCTCCTTGTGCAAGGTGTCAATGGTCGTCTTTTGGACAACTGTCAAGTCAGCAGTCTTTCCCATGATTGTGTAGCCTACAGAACTAGACTGAGAGATCATTTAAAGGCCTTTGCAGGTGTTTTGAGTTAATTAGCTGATTAAAGTGTGGCACCAGGTGTCTTCAATAGTGAACCTTTTCACAATATTCTAATTTTCTGAGATACTGAATTTGGGATTTTCCTTAGTTATAAGGAATATATAGTTATATTTATAATCATATGGTTTATATAATCATCAAAATTAAAAGAAATAAACATTTGAAATATATCAGTCCGTGTGTAATAAATGAATATAATATACAAGTTTCACTTTTTCAATTGAATTAGTGAAATAAATCAACTTTTTGATGATATTTTAATTATATGACCAGCACTTGTGTATATATATACATATATATATATATATATATATATATAGAGAGAGAGAGAGAGAGAAAGAGATTTAATACTATAAATATACATATAGTATTAATGTAAAGTTTTTACAGTCACTTTTGATTTATTATAAAAGTAAGTTTCTTTGTAATAGTTTCTTATTGACCCCAAACATATATCTAATGTATATCCAGTAATTTTGTAATAAATGCTTCAGCTTGTATAAGCATATGCTAAATATGACTGTAACATTGAAACATGCATTTTATGTGAAGCTACTTTGAAACAATATGTATTTTGAAAAGTGCAATGCAAATAAACTTGAATGGAATTGAATTAAATAAACAAACAAATAAATAAATAAATGTAAACTTAAGACTGGACTTAAACATGAAACGACAACAAGACTGAGGTTAAAACTATATTTTGTTGGAAAAACACAACATCTAAAATGCAATATTTGGGACCCAGCTCTTCTGCACAAGGAAAGCAAGATGGAAAATTCACTCAAATATGGTGACACTGAATGTTTCTCATAATAATAATAATGATAAGAGAAAATATAAGAGATAAGGCAGACCGAGGAGATTGTGCATGTCATATTTCTACAAAAGCACCTTCAGAATTGACCACTGCATCAAGAAAAACACATTTGTCCAAATAACAGGCCACTGTGACAACTCAATACTACTTTTGGGAAACATTACAAAAATGTCACGTTAAAAGTAAAAGCATCACTCAACAAGAAAGCATGGCTGAAATTGCCATTCAAATCATACAAATCATTCAGCAAGTTCAGTTGCATGAGAAATCCTTATTGATGCAGAAGGCGAGGATCAGATGTCTGCCTGGGTATATATCCAGGCTGATGACACAGATGTGTAATGATGAAGACACAGTGAAGAAGTCTGTGGGACAGCGGCGCCAGTAGTTCACAGTAGTTTAACTCTGGTTGTCGTCTCGAGACTGGAGCGCTGCAGTGAACGAGTCAGAAATACTTAATTAAGGCTGGTTCAGCTGGTTTAAGTTGTTTTCTGCCAGCTGAGTCATAAAGGCATTCCACACTCACTATCATTAAATGCATGGCAATTCACAAGAGTATGACAGGAAAAAATGAAAAAAATGACAGGAGTTGTAAACATGGAATGATGTCAAAATACATGATTATAACAGTCACAAAAATCACTACAATCAAATAAATCATTATGTGCTCAGTGTGTAGCTACAGAAAAATAATATGTGACCCTTTGTGAGTTTCTATTGCTGGTTAGATCCCAGAATGAGATGGCACAATGACATTAAAAGTTTGTCATAAAAAAGAGACAATCATAATAAAACAGTCAGAAGAAATGCGTACATTAACGTATAAGGCATCTTGTAAATAATCATTAAAAGGTTACAATATATTATGTACTATGATTTGCAATAAAGTATTGTATCAATCATACACTGGGTAATAACACAAATTCAAATTCAGAGGTTTTTTGAATGTAAAATATGATCCCATTTACTGAAAGTGGACATTTAAAGAATGGAGGTTCTGTGAAATGGGTAAATCAAACACAGTTTGGTAACACTTTACAATAAGGTTGAACGTGTTAACATTAGTTAATGCAAGTATCATGAACTATTAATCCTGACTATTAATCCGACCTTTCCCAATCCTGTTCCCCTCTCTCCCTCTTTGCTTTCTGTCAGTTCTGTGAGCTTATACTGTGAGCTGTGATCTTGATAAAAAATAATAATAATAATAATAATAATAAATTATATATATATATATATATATACATTTTATTAAATATATATTAATATTACATATATTATATATATATATATATATATATATATTAACATTAAATATATATTACAATTCTGTCATCATTTACTCACCCTCATGTCGTTCCAAACCAATATGTTTTTATTATTATTATTATTATTATTATTATTATTTTAATAACAGCCTAAATTCAATATGTTCTTCATACAAAGTGATCATGTCTCTTCAGAAAATTTCGACTAAACCGATTCATATGGGTTAGTTTTACCATCTCTTTATGAACTTTTTGAAGTGGCAAAGTGGTAGTTGCGTAGAATGTCAGTGGAGGGACAGAAAACATTTAAAACATCTTCATTTTGAAGATGAATGAAAATTTGGAATGACATGAAGATGAGTAATTGATTTTTTTTTCTTTTCATTTTTGTGTGAGCAAACCCTGTAATTTAATTAAAAAAATACAGGGGAAAAACAGGATACACTGTGAAATATCATTACAATTTACAATAAAAGTTTTCTATTTAAATAAATATTTTAAAATGCAATTTATTACTGTGATGGCACATCAGTTATGTCATAATCAGTTCTGATTGGTGCTCAAGTAAGATTTCTTATTATCCCAGTGGAAACAATTCTTTCAGGATTCTTTTATGAATAGAATGTTTATTAGAAATATTTTTTTTTAATTTTTTAATCTTACTGACCTAAACTTTAGTATATATTTTTAACATTTAACAAGTAATTAAAATTAGTTCATATAGTATGAGAGAGAATGAATTAACAACAAACAATAGTGCAATATATTTTTAAATGAACATTAAATGATTAAATGCTGTAAAAAATGTTGTTCATTTTTTTCATTTGTGACTCCTAATACACTAATATCAATGAACTGAGCCTTATTGTAAAGTGTTACCCACATTTTGTACATTTCCATGACAGCATGAACACTTGTACTCATAAAATGCCAATCTGCAAGGTTTGGCAGTTGTTGAACTTTTGAAACACAGCTCCCTTGGTTTACTGAGAGAAAAAGAAAAGGGCACGATGTTGCGTGTAGTGATTTGACAGGAGCAGTTAGCTTTGTATCAGTCCATTGTTCAAAGAGTGAGTTAATGAGGGAGGGCCTGAGCAGCATTGCGTCAATGTGACGCCTCCAAAGACACCTGTTTCCTCCTCCAGTGAGCACAGCACCCTTCGCACATTCGCGATGCTGACATTTCACCCCTCACAATAATCCCCCACACTCCCTGTGACTGAACCACCGATGAGGCTCTGCTTATCTGCAGATAATTATTACAGAGTACAGTCATTAAATGATGGTTTCCTGTGTTTCGTGATATTAGTGTGGCTGAGAACTGCCAACTCTGACCTCACCCTTTATTTGCAGAAGACACAACCACATCAGTGGACACCATCACAAAGCAAACAACTCATCTTTGCTGTGCCCTAAAGCTTGAAATTCATTCATGGGTTGGTTTTGTCTTTGCAGACACAAATGGTTTGTTTACTAGGTGCTTTGACACTCCTTTTCATGGACAATATTTCTAGTCAGGAGATTTATGGATACGATCAAATAATGGCTTGGGGTTTAGTTCACTTTAAGGCGAATAGGGAATGAATGTTTGAAGATTATATTCTTTCTATTAAAAAAAACAAAACAATAAAAGGAACATCAAAAAACACATCAAGAGTTCAAGTATATCCCACTACAATATAGTGCAGGGCTTTTTATCTTTAAAAGGGTTTTCTGAAGCTGGGATACCCATAAGCAGAGGATCATACTTGGCATGTTCGCTGCAGTAATGCATGAGGTCTGCAGAAGCTTTAGACACCTGCAGAGAGGAGACATAATGTGAAGTTTGCGTGTTTTGTGTACAAGTAAATTAACTATTACTTCATTAAAGTGATAGTTCATTCAAACATGAAAATTCTGGCCATTCTATGACTTTTGTTCTTAAAATCTACTAATCTACTAATCGAAAAACTACTTTTGACCATGCAATAAACATTAGTGGTGTCCAAAACACTACTGAATCCAATTGACTTTTGTTGTAAGACAAAAAACACAGGCCTTTTTTCAAAATACATTTCTTTAACCACTACAGTACCACATCTCAAAATAAAAGTCTTCAAAAGTAAATAACTAGGACTGTCAATTATTTCAACATTTTCATCAAATTTTTAAATTTAGTCAATTTAATGGGTAAGGAACATGGGCTTCTCCCATGTCCTAGATAAAAACAGAAACAAAACACACAAATATATATTAAATATATATTATTCATACTAAATTATTTATACCAATACCATGGTATGTCACAGTACATTTTTGTAACAATAATGAACAATTCATTTACCTTTATTCTCTCTAAGTTAGCTTCTATCCGTAGCTGTTGAACAGTCCTTCTGGCCTGGGCTATATTATTAGAGCTTTGCATCTTAGACGACATCTTTGATTATTTTCACAGACCTGGATTGAAAACAAAAAATAAAAAGTTAACATGCACTCTACTTTTCTTATGAGCAACCAGCAGCAGATCAAAGTTACAAATCATTCCAGTCCCATGATTCATGAACTGCATACACCTGAATTCTTATGCAAAACATGTGCAAGACAGGAAATTTGTGTGTTTGTACATTCATATTAATACATATAGTAAGACAGCAAACGCTCCCTGAAAATGTACTGAGGTACTCCTTCGACTCCTGCAGTGGGCGGGGGTGTTTAGTGCATCAGTGAGGGGATTTTTCACTAGGTCTGCAGCCTCTGTATTACTTTACGACTGCAGGAGGGAGAACCAACTCAAGCTGTGTGTGTTTAAAAAAGAAGATCACATGCTGCCAGCAGCTCAGTCTCTGCAGCTACTGACTTTTCTTGCAGAGCACTCTTTCTAACCACCATCACTGGTTACTCTGCCAACTCATCATACGCACACGTGCACAGGCACAGAGGGATAGAGTCAGTGGTGCGGTTGCTCAAGCAGGAGTTGTGCAATACAAATGTTAGAAAAGGAAATGGTGTGAATAAGGGGGTGGTCTCTCGTTGATCAGGAAATATAGAGAAGAGGGTAAGCTTTCTCATTTCCTAACTTAGATATTAGTGAAACTTAACAATAGCGCAGCAATAAATAAAAAAATAAAAAATATATAAAAATAAATATAAATACTATATAAAGATTACACTTTAAGTTGTCATTGTTACAGTATAATTATACACTTAAAGGGATAGTTCACCCTAAAAGGAAAATTTTGTCATCATTTACTCATCCTCAAGTTGTTCCAAACCTGTATAGATTTTTTTGTACTGCTGTACACAAAGGAAGAAATTTGGAAGAATGTTTGTAACCAAGCAGATCTCACCCCCCCCCCATTAACAACCATAGTATTTTTTTTTCCTACTATGGTATTCAATGGGGGCAAGATCTGGTTGGTTTCAAACATTCTTCCAAATATATTCCTTTGTGTACAGCAGTACAAAGAAATTTATATAGGGGTTAGGGGTTAGAGGGTGAGTAAATTATAACAGAATTTTCATTTTCAGGTGAACTCTCCATTTAAGTACAATGTACATACTATAGGGTTAGGGCATGTAATTATGCATAATTTACTGTTATTACAGTAAGAACATATATATATATATATATATAAAGATATATATATATATATATATATATATACATACAATTTTTTAATAATGGGATGCAAACTTGCAAAGTAAGCTTTATCATAAATATTCAAATCAAGAAAACAGTCAAGAAATACAAATCTGAGATATAAAAGAGCCTTGTATTGTTGTCTATTTGTCAATTCATTAATGTGAATGAAATAACAGACAGCAGCAGGTCTTTTAGCTTCAACTGTAAGCAGCGCCATTGATAATTCTGGATGTTTTTTTGTTTTTTTTGCTGTTTACATTCACGGTGTAAGTGTCAGTTTTGACAACAGGGGAAATGTTTGTTAGAGTGGCTTTCATATTGCTACATGGTCAGCTGCATAATCTCTAGCACAACAAACCCTTATATCCTACTTCCTGAGAAGCCCAGACACAGCTTTATCAAGAATTCAGAGGAAGGCCCAGTTGTCTTCCGTTCCATCGGCACAGGGCTGGTATCTCTACACGGAGGTCTGTGTTGGGGGGTGACCTTATCTGGTCGCACACCAGACATACTTAGAAGGGGTTAAGAGTTTTGGATAACAACTAGCTGTTAATGTAGTGACATAATTAGTGTGAGACAGAGGCCATAGTTGCTCTAACAAGCCCTGAGGTCAAGGGGCCATCCATACATTACGGACCAAAGAACACACTGCTTAGGTGCAGCTTAACAAGCATAGACAACACATGACGCCTCCGATGACAGCAGTTTACTAACAATTGCATTTTCTGGACAATAAAGCATCCCAGGTTGGTAATTTTAGTTTAAACAAGATTTGTTAAAATCAGACAGGTTAAACGGTTGGCATCCATATCTTTTGTTTAAAAGCGCAAAATGACCAAATTGATTAACGATGCATGTGTTTCCATGCACAGTTACAATTGAGCTACAAAAATGTAATGTTTTTGTACGTCTCCGTCTTCATGTCTCTGTCAACATATACAAAACGATTTATAATCGAATGAAACAACACTGAAGAATTAAATATATAATGCTGATAATTGTGGTTAGGATGAACTGCAATACGTATTCAGTATTGTATGCGCTTTAAAAGATTTCAGTTGGGTTAGTATCATACCAGTCCGAGTTTTGCAAAGTCTGACTAACAGACAATTTAATTTGTCCAAGGACAGATTTTGTTCAGTTAATCTCAGTCAAGGTTGAGTAATGCAGCTCTGTGAAAGGGCACAGAGTTCACGTGAGGTAATGGTTCATTCGCTCAGAATGGCTTCTTAGGGACGAGTCAATTTTCTGCATGCGCAGCACAAACTGTGATGCAGACATGGCTCAAGAGCTGTGCCAATCAAACTCCATTCACTATTCACACACTGGTGACCTCTGACCTTTCAGGTAGATTTTTGTTCTCATCTACTCACACCAGCCAAGCGGAGGTTCACGTGTAGAGAGAGAATCAAGATTACAATATGATTAACCGCCAAATTCAGTGCCAAGTGAACCTTCCAAGGGCCCACATCCGTTTCATTAACCCACTCACTCCTCTCCCTGCAGTATAAATGATTAAAGATGTGTATGAATGTATAAATAGCAAAGGAACAGGAAGAGGGGGCGTCTGTATGCCTGGACTCAGCAGAGAAAGGGCTCGCTAATAACTGCATTTCCTGACCCACGGGATTTCGTTTATCCCTCTCACGTTGCTCTTGAACTCGTCCTTTCTGCGCTGGGAAGTAGGTGTGTGACATTTCCGCCTCTATAGTGCTGTTAGCGTATGTCCTCTGCTGTCTACGCAACAGTGACTTTGAATCATCCAGCAGGCAAACCGCTGGCTTAAATGTGGAGTGGACATAGGATACCGGCCAGTAAAGCTGGCTGCTGAGGAGAGAAAACACTCGAAGCGCACTGAGCTGTGCCGCACGGCTCATCTGGACGTCTCGACTGTAATTACAGCTTTAGAGAGAGAGACACAAGAGTCAAGCACACTCCAAAAGCTCGGCCTGACCCCACACCCTTCAGTCTTTTGTTAAATCTCTCCCCTCTGCCCTCGCTGTGACCCTGCCCCCAAAAACAACTATGACATTTCAAGAGTGAAGGTCTGTTCACACCAACACAAATGTTTAGCATGAAAATTCAGCTATTCCCATGCAATTTGTTTGTTCAGACCAATGCAGAGGTAAAAAAAACGCAAGATGGGCTGAATGAAAGTACAAATTCACTCTCTTATTACACAGCATTACTGATATATAATCACAAAATTTTGTCCAAATTGCGCAGCCCTACAAACAAGCACTGTAAACCTATTTCTTTACTTTTCGGATTTTTTCGGATTTGAATCGTGCAACCCCATTAGAATAACTCTCCATGAAAAAAAATCCTTCACATTGATGGTATGCAATCATGTTTGCGTCTGTCTGAACAGGTGCATTAGCAGCTTTTCATCCACATTAAAATGTATGTTGCACTGAATTTTCACACCGAACACTCGTAATGAGGTAGAATGAAAAGACGCAATAAAGACTGAATGAAAAGCAGATATTGTACTGGATAGCTGGTGTTCACCTATGGAGAGATGTGGAGGTCAGAAGTGGTTGGTTGGATGTTTGTTTGTCTTGCAAACATGTAGAAAGAGTGTGAGAGACAGGGAGTGAGAGGAGAAAAAGAGGGGTCTGTAAATGGCTTTGAAGTAAGTGACTCAAGCTGAAATCACTAACAAACAACAAGAAGAGGAAACTAAGTAAGACCACCCAAAGGAAGGGTACAGACCACCTTGGGTCCCAGAGCAATACTGCTTCTGACTGAGCTGCCCACTGGGCCACCCACACCTCTGTGGACGGGCCCACTCCTCCTTCCTGCTCGGCACTGCTGTTGCCTGCTGGATCTCAGCCAGAACCAGACGGCTCCAGCCATCGGCCCAGCCTCTGATGTAGCACTCCAGGAATAACAGTGCTGGCATACTGAGACCACCACAGCAGTGGCACAGAGAGCGGGAAATGCCTTTCAAATGTGTTAAATGAAATTTTTACATTTTCTGAAGAATGCATTTGTCGCTGCAATGCTAGGGTGGTCTGCATGTTTAACAAGGGTTGATGTGGTTACTACAGTATTATGGGTGGTTGCTAGGGCCTTGCAAGATGGTTGCTAGGGTGCTCTGGGTGGTTGCTTACTGGCTTGTGCTTACCCAAAAATTACCCTCTGTCAATTTAACAGTTTGTTCAAATCAAAAATCACGATAAGTAATATATATACTCAGACTATATTAGATCCATTGTATGTGTGTTTGTATGCTTTCTGCAAGATGTTTTTTATTTAATTACATTTGTTTCCTTAAATCATGCAGCTTGTTGAAAAGATCGCATTACTTATCGTGGTTTTGGATTTGAACAAACTGTTAAATTGACAGAGGGACCCAAGCCATTTTTGGGTAAGCACAAGCCAGTAAGCAACCACCCAGAGCACCCAAGCAACCATCTTGCAAGGCCCTAGCAACAACCCATAATACTGTAGTAACCACATCAACCCTTGTTAAACATGCAGACCACCCTAGCATTGCAGCGGCAAATGCATTCTTATTCTTATATATATATATATATATATATATATATAGGGAGATAATGATATACAGTAATATATATTATAATAATTTAGTAATATATATGCATACTGTACATACATACATACATAGAGTATGAGAAGGGTGTATAAATTCTGTAGAAAACACTGTTGTGAGCAATGATGCTTGCATTAGCAGAAATAATTACCCCCACTTACTTGAAGCATGAAAAAAATTAAAAAAATGCATTTCTCAGTACTACTATGTGCTCTTTGCCTCAAAAGTATTTGTTGGTATGTACATGACAGTACACCTTTCACATTAGTGTTACTTGAATTCACATGCAGGACTAGGAGTTTTTTATTTTTTTTACACGACTTGAGGAGAAATATGTATACAGCTGCGTTTCCAATGCTCAGACAGGAATTTGTCGGCTGGCCGTACCTCACGAGAGCCCTTGACCACAGTGACAGCCCAAGTCTGACTGGACCACCATCGCTGGGACAGAATCCAGCAAGTACGCACATTAAGTCTTCAGCATTCTGAACATAATGTCTTAAGATGTACATGAATTGAGCACTGTGCTCCTTAATGACTGGGTGGAGGCATGGGTTACAAGTTCTAAGAAGAACAAGCTATTTTTTTATCCCCTGTCCCACTATGTTCTTTTGGCAGTTCTATTATCTCTCCTTCACATGGCCTGATTGCTAAGCGACGGTTGTGCCTAAAATTCTTCCTTCTGCTGCTGTAACACAATAAGACCGTTGAGTCCTGGACACAGTGCACAGAAAGGACAATGAAGACTGTGCTATCAGAGAACCACCGTACTCCAGCTTGTAAAGTAGGAGATAGCTTATGGCTAGACAGCTAAACATGGTAGGCCGAGGTAACCAGTTTAACAGCACCCTCATGGGAGCTAATCTCAGAGAGGCTGATATTATCAGACAGACAGGCTGCAGCCACGAAGCATGGGGAAGAGGGGAGACAGCAGGGCTTTGGGAAGAGAAAGAAGGGGGTGAGGAGTGTTGACAGAGGTGTACGTGTTTGTTTAAAAGGAGAGCTGGGAGTTACAAAAAAGATCCCCACCCACATAAAATTGGCAAACTGCAGCAAACACTTTAGCGCTGACTATGAGGGTAATTCTATAGATAAGAGCACATTAAGATACTTGATTATGGCAGACAAAAGATGACAGATTGCTATGTGAATGCCTTAGAGTTGTCAGGTATAGGTGCTCAACAGAGGTTGTTTTAATTACAGTGTGTACTCGGGACATTTAGCCTGTGAGTCACAGGCTAATAGTTTCTCCCATGTCTCCAGACTGTCTCGGACTGAGGGAATGAAGAAAAGAGGTGAAATGCAAGCGCACACCTACATCCCTGACACATCCGGGACAGTAAGGCTCCAACAGCTCACGTATGGCAATGTCATCATGTCCAATTCAGACAATATTTGGCTTTTTTTTTCTGTCTTTCTTTTTGGCTATGGCTGTGTTCACACTCTCAATGTTTGGGAACTGCATTTACTTACAGGTATTTACTTACAAAATATCCTGCTCATGCAGAAAAAGAATCTCATAGCATTATTCAAGCAATTTTAAATGCAATCTATCTAGAACCATTTAGTCACAAAGATACACTCATCGATGTATTGTCTCATTAGTGGCAAAATCCCAGACAATATTAAGATAACATTTTTTGTCAATATTGGCACACCACTGTATTAGTACATAAATGATATACATAGAGCACTTCCCCAGTGACAGATTTGTACTGTTTTTTCTTTCTTTCTGAGAGTGCAATCATAGTGACAGAAAGTAAAGTAATAACAATGACGGTGATGTTCATAAAACTGGAAGGTCTTGTTACATTTGACATGACAAAAGTTCAGTTGAGGCGCAAGGTCATCCATAAGATTAGGGATGTCAGTTTAAATATAAATTTCCATAATCGATCGTTGTATACATTAATGGTCAATTAATCGTCAACCCTAACTTCTTAAATCTGAAGTGGGGGACGCTACTAAGTAATCAAATTACTTAGCAACCACTTGATTAAAGGTGCAGTAAGTGAGTTCTGAAAAAATAACCTGATCTCATGGAAAAACTTACCTGTGGGAAGATTTTTGCAAAACGCAAAATACATACCAATATATGATGTTTAACAAAGTTTGGGAGGAACACATTCAAATGATCTAACTTATCATCACATCATTCCAACCAGCAGTCATCAATCAGCAATCAATATGTCTACCCAATCAGCATGAGTGGAGACCTATATAATATATCTCACAACTATTGAGATATAGAGTTTGATACAGAGTACACCCCTCACAATAAATATAAACAAATAAATAAATACCTCACCCCTTTTGTAAATATTTCATTATATCTTTTCATGTGACAACACTGAAGAAATGACACTTTGCTACAATGTAAAGTAGTGAGTGTACACACAGTCGTCTCACTTATGTTTTTTTTGACAGTTTCAGCATCCCTACACCCCCCTGTCTCCTCACACTCGCCTGGTTACTTCCTAAACCAGAAATACGGGGGGAGTACTCTGTGTTCGGGCCAAATACCAAGCTCGGAGCCCTCTCCTTGGAGCTCTTTTGAGCTCAAAGATGAGAGATCAAAAATGCCATGATTCAATAGCATGATTATGAATGCTTTTTATGTCACATTTGCTTTTGTTAACACTATCATGTAGGTTTAGGTGTAGTGTTGGTGGTACATTATTGTAAAACGTAATGGAGGCTTAAGCTTAGCGCCAATCACCAGACATTTCAAATCAGAACCGTGGTGATGAAATCAATCACAAAATAGGTGTCATTTTAAAGCTAAGAAGCTTGGCTTTACAGTGAATATAGGGAATATGACCATCACTCAACATATTACAAGCGATCTATTTTCATATTGTGAAAAAAAACTGCTTTACATGAAAATGTGATCTGTAAAATCATAGCACATAGATAGATTTGTGTCATACATCATTGAAAAGGTTCAAACTCGAACAAGCCCAAACACTAGACAATGTGTAGATCACAAAGTGACATGACATGCTGCTTGGCTAAAGCTATAGGACTTCCGGGATCCGATCGCATCGTGATCATGACGCAGTGTTTTCCAAAATCATTTGATAGTTCAACTAATGTAAACTAGATCTTGAGTGTGGTGAGTGGGTATAGTGGGAAGGTACAGAGAATGTTTCACAGCTGAAACGTGCATGGGTTGGTTAGGAGCGCACAGCTGAAACAGCGCTGGAAGATCATCACTCATCAACCAGGATCTTATTACTGGTTTATTGTAGCGTTTACACAAGTGTAACAAATTTTACAAAAGTAGTTCTTATGTTTGATGAATTCACTTGTTTGGGAGGGTATTTTTGGTCCCTTGGTTAATTATGTTTTGAAATAAATGGCTAACTTACCTAATCCATTTCATGGCTTGAAGACATTAATAATAAATTAGTTATATTAATTCACTAATAATTCATTAATGCTCTCAATTTTTCCTTGTGTGTCTCACGTGTTTTGCACATGCACATGAGAGTTTATACAAGAGACCATAAAACTGATGGGAGTATCTCCGATGGAGTTTCCTGCAACATGCTAGACACATGTAAGTGCAGCACATGATGATGTACTGTATGATGTGACAGATAACTATGGTTCTGTTCACACAGCAGGAGTTCGCTTAAAAACGGTTGTGAGTCCTGAAAATTTACAGGTGTGAGTTTGGTTACATAATGAGGTTTTTGCTCACATAAATAACTGAACTGTGTGTGTAAATGCAATCTTAATAAGTACTCCAATACAGAACTGACTACCGTATACTGCTGTAGTTTGAACGTCGCCTATGCTCACACAGTCAGTGTTTTGGATTTACTACCACATTTACTAACTGGTGTGACTCTCAAATTGTCTTGTTCATTGGTCACTTACAATGAAAATTATTATTTCAGCTATTTCATTTAACCTTAAATACTGTTTTTAAGGTTATTACTGTTTTAAGGTATTACTATTTTTTAAAACCTTAAATTCTTTTTAACACTCATTTTTAGGGTTTTTGTGTTGTCATTTTAAAGACGCTGTAACGTTGGACATAACACAAAAGGTTAATAAGTGTTTATTTTCAGACTAAAATCATGGTAAAATGCATATTGCATGCATGTTGTCTTGAAACGATACAACTGAAACATTTTAACACCCTGTAACCCAGATTTTTGCTTTTGTTTAGAAAAAGGTGTAAATTAATTTTTGTTTTAAACAATATTATGGCACAAATGTTGTTGATCCAGTTTAACTTGTATTGAAGCTGGAGTGTTTCTTCAATAACTGAACTGTGTGTGAACAGAATTCATTCATTCTAAGGATCCAATGTGAGCAGGCCAGACAGTGCTGGAGTGAGTAAAAATGCAGTGCTACAACGTGTTTGAAGACTCTCAGTCACCAAACACATAGACATTAGATCTCCCCCTCCTCACACATTCCTTGAACTGGTCCGCACAAAACTCTGCCCAATGCAATGCAGACGGGCCAGGTGAGAGACTTCAGAGACATCGGCTTCACTTTCAAGTGTATGAGCATCTAGCCACATCTGCACAGCAGAACAAGGGCCAAAAGAGAGAATCGCCATTAACTGAGTGGTGAGGAAGGATGTTTGCATTTGGGATAGGCGGCCCTTTCTGAGGTATTGCGGGACAGGAAATGGGGCAGCACAGTAGGGAGAGTTCAGTCAGGAACAACCAGATGCAACATCAATGAATGAACCCACCATCTGCTTCTATTAATACACCAGCACGGCAAAAAGAGAGATGGGTGGGGGAAAGAACGCAGACCTGCTCCAGAAGTCTATTTGCTTGTAGACCTTGACTATTGGCGAGACAATCTGGCATGAATTTCTGGTAAAATAGGTTGAGGTTGTTTGTGCACCTTGAAGTGGCCTCAAGTAGCCTTTTGTAACCTTTTCCACTTGTAGTAAGTTTGCACCAAAAGCAGACGCTCCATCCTTTTCAAAGTTGAAATGAAATGAAAATTCACCATATTTATTTCTCTCTCACTCTCTCTCTTTTAACAAAAAAACAAAACAAAACAAAACAAAACCATACACCTTTGGGACACAGGTGGCTTCCAAACTTAAAAATGTACCTCTGTCTGATAATACAGTAAAAGACAAAATCGACAAAATGACAAATGATCTTCATAACATGTTGGTTGAGTTAAAGATTCAACCATTTTTTTCCAACTTGATGAAAGTCCACTGTGGCAGATAAAGCACTCATTGCATATGTGCAGTACATTAAAGATGGCAAAATAAATCAGGACATTCTTTTGTCTACTAATTTGTCCAGAACAACAGGAGAAGATATTTTCCACTCGATTCACAAAGTAAACCAATTCCTTAAATAATTTAGTTGCATGCGGCATAGATGGAGCTGTTTTAATAGTGGGAAAAAAAGGGCTTCAATCCATGTTTGAAGGAATAGGTTCCCCACTGCCGTGTGTTTCACTGTATGACACGCCATCAAGCCCTAGCCAGCAAACACCTCTCTGATGAGCTGAATGAAATGCTCAAGACGGTTGTAAAAACCACCATTAAAGCCCTTCCGATGAATAAATTAATGTTTTCGAAGCTGTGTGAAGATGAGGCGTACCAGATACTCCTCCTTCATACCAAAGTGTGCTGGCTATCAAGAGGCCAAGTGTTAGTTTGTTTTATTGAACTGAAAGGAAGAATGAGAACTCTGTTTCTTCAGCCTTCAACCCACTGGAGTCGCCTTTGCGCTTTTTGGAGCTTCAAAAACTTTTCAATGCCATTCCAAAGCTCAGAAGAGTCAGGCTATTATTTAATATAACTCTGATTGTGGTTGGCTGAAAGAAGAAAGCCATATACACCTAGGATGGCTTGGGGGTGAGTTAATTATCGGACAATTTTCATTTTTGGGTGAACTACTCCTTTAAGACATGGTGTGAGAGTATGCCCAAAGTCTCTTTCAAGGAAAGTTAATTTACTTGGCAGCCGTATTTGCAATGCTTCCTGGCAGCTATTTTTCTGGCTTGCAAGACCAAGTCCTATCTGAGAAAAAACACGCTGTTCTACTTCCTTCTTCTTCTTTTGTTTAATGGCAATTTACATAATCTGTGCACATCGCCACCTATTTGGTGGTTGTGTAATCATTTCAATGTTTTTATTGTTATGTTTGTTTGATGCTAAATATTTAATAAGATATCACATTTCTATTTTATTATAGAAATTATAGTATAAAAAACGTCCTGCTATAAATATCAAAAAAGCAGATCCATGTGTGAGATTACAATAAAATAAATGCAAATATTAGAATTGAATAAACATTTAAACATTATAATAATGCTTTTATATATATATATATATATGAACACTTTACTATACCATGAGGTCACAGGAGAGGGGTTGTGAATGGCAGTGAATCAAAACAACTGACGCTGGTAGGTAACATGACAGTGACAACATGGCAGATGTAGTATGTCCAAATTTCATTACTAGTCAGCTTAGAAGCTTAAAGTATCCAAAAGACAATGATTAGCTGGTTCAGCTGCGTTTAATTACGGTTAGAACTAAAAATCTACAAGAACTGGATTGTGTGGCTCTGTTCTAAAGAGTAAACACAGTGAAAATGATTTGTTGTTTTGCAAGTCCTGTAGAATAGTTACCCGATAACTTCATTAAAGCTCATCTCCACGTGAATCATTTTGGTTTGTACCACAAAGGGAACAGGAATCAAATCAAAAGGAAAACAAATCCAGGAACACACAAAATGAACTCTGAGTTTCTTTGTGTTCTTTCGTGGGATCAGCAGCTTTTATCCTCACTGTCGCTGTGTTAAGAGCACTGACAAAGAGATAAACACTTTAAATCACTTAGTATTCTCAGAGCTGCTGGTGGCCTATTACCTTTTCTTCACTCTACTGTCATGTATTGTATTAGTGCATTTTTGAGGAGATGAAAGAAGAATGAGTCATGTGGAGGTCATCTTTTATGACAGTGTGCATGCTCATCTTCGCTTAAAGCCTGTATGAGCAGGTCACGATGGAGTACAGCTTTTGTTTTGGTCTCTCTAAGGTGTTTTATCGTGGAGTGTGATAGGGGCTCTGTGTGTGGCGAGAAAGTAGAAAGGCTTCCTTCTGTCTCTGTACAAACAGAATGTGCACTGTGCAGCATTGACTCACCTTTATAAACCTGATAACACATACCAGACATGAAGACGAGCAGTCTGTCTGGGCTCTGTTTGTTCTTCAATGATGCACAAAACACTTTCATTTTTCAAAGTCATTTCATGGTTCATGCTATCAAAGCGAATCCTTATATTCTGTGATCTCTGCATACAGACAATAAGGAAGTTGTGGTTGCATGTGTGCTTCTGTATTGAAAATACGAGAAGAATTGCATTAAGATTACCAGAAATGATTGCAGCAAATATAGGATTCCAGTTCCTCAAAATCTCAAAAACTCATTGACCTGTTCAGATAATGTTGCATTAATGAATTTAGCTTGTGAGGACTACATTTATCTAATGCAAGCAGAAGAATCTCTGAATCACAGCCACTGCTGAGAAATACTCAAGCATGCTGCATGTTAAACAAGCATGAAAAAAAATGCAAACCTAGAAAAAAAAACTATATAGAAAATGAAAATGAAATAATATTTTCATATAAAATCAGTTTACTCACACTAATTAGCACTTGCATTCAGTTCAAAACATTCAAATGCACCAATTTATTGGTCAGATGACATCGATTAACTTGTAAACTCAATTGTCGGAAAGCTCTGACATGTACCACCTGTCCCCTGCAACATCTATGGAAAAGATCAATGACAGCGGCTTCAGTGGTAAAATGTAGGTAAGCTTTTACTTTGTAATATTTCTGTTGAAAAATTCCTATTACATTGACTATTGTTAATGTCTTATTAATGCAAGAATAATCTGAAAATAAACATCTTAAAATACAGTGAATGACGTTAAATATAATTCATCATTCAGATATATGATTTTTTTGTTTGTTTTGTTTTGTTTTGTTTTTTGTGTATGTGATTATACTTTGTAGTTGATACAATTGGTCCCCCCTATAATAATCAGTTTGGTTTCTCCCATTTCTTCTGAGTAACTGATTATATCAACACCTGTGATTAATTTTGTACCTGACACACTCAGCTGGATGGCTGAAATGCATCAGTGTTTCAGCGAGTTAGCCATGTTCGAATAAAGTGTTCTTAATGTTTTGGAACTGGAAGAAGTGCCTTGGATCTGTATTTTCACTTGATATAATTTTGAACCCAACCAAAGAGCACCTTCTGGGACTATTAAATGGAGGTCCATTCAGCAAGTAGCACTCCAAGATGTTTTCCTTGAGATCTTAAAATACAGTTTAATGTAGCTAGCTTAAAGTTAAATAACTATAATGTCCAGCTGAAAACGATATATTTATTAATAAGGCACTTGCATGACGACTGGTATATGTTGTATTTTGTTCGTATATTGATTATTTAACTTCGAACATATTTTACAAGGTGGCTAATTGTATGTATTTTACGAGTTGAGAAATTCATATGAATTTGTACGAATGACCTACCCCTAACTCTGCCCCTAAACCTACCTGTCACTGGGGTTTAGACAAATTGTAAGTATTTGTACAAATTAGCCACCTCGTAAAAGATTTACGAATTGATATTGTTACAACAGTTCTAAGCAGAATGTTCTGGGTTGTCATCTAGTTATAATGACATGGCGTGAAGGTTAAATTAAGGGCATGGCATTAGCGAAATTTCTGCCAAATTTTTCAGGTAAAAAGGTCTACTGTCTACTGTGAATAGTGTAGAGATGTACGAAGCTTTCAAATGCTTTCAATCCAAGCAGCTTTCTTGGCAAATCCATGTGAACAACTTGAATTCATTGCATAATCTGTGACTTGGCTGTATGAGTTGTATGGACATTTTTTATGATAATGTTTATGCAAATGTCATTTTTGGATCTCAACTGTCCCTATCCCTGATTCGCTTTCATGGAAAAGAGCACCCTTGATATTCTGCTAAAAATCTCCTTTTGTGTCGCATGAAAGAAGATCTGGAATGACAAGATGGTAGTACATGACAAAAATGTAATTAAAGCTTTAAAACAAAACCTCATCACCACTGTCATTTACTGGAACATGCTACTACATAGTTGCGTAAAGACTATGGAAAAGCCATTGAGTATCTGGAGTATTTCATGTTAAGCTGCTCAACCCTCCGTTTCCTGCTGCGAAACAGTGCAGACGCACAACTCTGACGTCCATCAGTCGTGCAATGCTCCAAGAGAGCAGCAAGGCATGTCATCATTTCTCAGCAGAGTAAATATGAGAGACAGAATAACAGAGGCTCCCCGGCAAGCCTCCACACAGGAAAGCTGCAACAGGAAGAGCATGTACCTTACGCTTGAGCGGAGCGGTTTGGCCACAGTACCCTCCCCAGGGTCAACAGAGGAGGGGCTGATGCTTACAAAAGCTCAATCCCATTTTTTCACTTCACACACCACTTCCTGGAGCCATGAGCACTGAGTTAGGCTATTTTTGTGCTGCTTGAGCAAATACATTTAGGTCCTGCCAACGAATCCATTCCATATAGGGTCCAGACCAGACTGAGCTCATTTCAAATGAATCCAGTTTCAAATTCATTGCTCCTTACATTAACACATACTGTGATGTCAGTAAGCATTTAGACACACAAGGCACATAAAAAAGTATAAATGCAATTGCATAAGATAAAACTTCAAATCAAATAGCAACTGCAAACTAACTTTTGAGCCATTTTTGTGACTGGTCAATGAGAGGAGTGCCCAAGTTAAAGAAAAGAAGAAGAAACAAACAACAAAAAACTAGTTTAAAATACACACTCCTAGAAATTTAACTGTAGTATTTTTATTGGTTTTATAGGGTTTTAAAAACCTTTATACCATTTGTTTAGGAAAAGTATAAATTTAAAAATGTGGTGTAACCATCAAGTAATTAATACATTTTCCTTGAACCTTGTACATTCATAGACATGTAAACATCTTCATCAATCATTATTTTCCACACATTTTCCACATTTCCACAAGGTAATATGACAACATGAACTAACCTTGCCATGTCATAACCTCAAACTATCTGATATTTCATTGACCTTCTGATTATTGGGGTTCTTTCTATAATATTTTTTTCTGTTTTGTTTCTTTTTTCTGCATGTTGGTTGCATCACATGAATTTTATTTTATTTTGTACACAAAAGTTTTTCAAATATTAACATTATTTAAACAAACATGTTGCACTGCTTTTCTAAACAAAATAAATACTGAAAAAATAAATGCGACTTGTAATAATTGCTTTAATGTAATTCAATGATCATGATGCTTTTTTTATGAAACGTGTCTCAAGTGTTCAAATACTTTTTGGAGTCATTGTACATGACCAATCTCTAAGCCCTGCCTTTCAATCACATGCCTTACAATGCTTTTATTTCCTATTTAAAAAAAAAAAAACATCAAACACTCCCAGGCCAGTTAGAAACAAAAGTGCACATGTTGCCGTCCGTCTTTGTATGTAAACTTTATTTACTCTCTGTATTTCTATGTAAACACATAAATCCCTCAGCAAACAGTCACAGCAAAAGACCAAAGTAAAGATGTGTAAATGCCCAGGCAATGTGTGCGTATGTACGAAAGCACAATGCCTTATAACGTAAGCGAAAGCAGCCTGGAATCAAGAAATTGCACAGTACAGTAAAGCTTTGGGTGTGTTCCTGAAACTGCCCCATCAAGGATGCATGGCAAGGTTGTTCAGTGACCTTTTACCTTCTTTCCATTTTTTTTTCTGTTGTGTTTCGAATAGCAGTTTACATTCATGAGAGAAAAAAAAAACACCACAATAACAGATGTGCACAATCATTCCAGTCTCTGAGATTTAGCTACAGTTCTGCTAACAATATATACTTACTAATTTGTGCATGCTGCAAGTATGACTACTGAAAGCCAAACTGCGTTAAAAAAGCAAACATGCATCAGTCTGCTTAGTATTCCCAATCTGTGCGTCAGTGACTTGTATGCTATGACATCACATTTCCATGCAAATCTATGTTTACTCTCCAGTTCGTGCCAAGAACATCAAAGGAGAAAGACATTACTGACGCAATATAGCGAAGTAATATTTAAATCTCCTAAAATCACCATGATTTACTTCTTTGATCCATTTCATTCAACCCATCCATATTCCTAACTATTCTGCTGTTTCTCAGGAAAACATTATAATGACAACTAAACAGTGCAGAAATTATAAGAGAAATTTCAGATGAGACAGATTGCAGAAAAAGGACAGTGATGGCATTAGGAATGCGAGGTGCAGCTCCACACACAGAGTACATTCTTATCTCTGAAACATGGTGTCACATGTACACTGTGTGCGGTTATATGCTCTTGTTATCGTTTAGATGGCGACAGTCTCTTACACACCCGTAAAGAAAGAAAAATCACAAATATTTAATGTTTATATCTCAGAAGCAGTTATCCTAGACAGCAATGACGTTATATGGGGGCCAAGCCTCCAGTGGTAAAACACCATATTGATCTAACATGGGT
This sequence comes from Zacco platypus, assembly GCA_038088235.1. Lineage (NCBI taxonomy): Eukaryota > Metazoa > Chordata > Actinopteri > Cypriniformes > Xenocyprididae > Zacco > Zacco platypus. Next base: position 16,197,732 of record CM076074.1, read on the forward strand.
CTCCAGAGTTTTAGAAGAAATTTAAACATTATAACAAACTCTGCTCAAATTTGCCAAAAAAAATTTCAATAAAAAGTCAAAGATTTCTGATGATAACAATTCTCGTGAATTTCTTCAAAGACTAAATTATCTGAGTGAACAGGGATGAGCCACTTTGTCCTGGGCCACTGTCCTGCAGAGTTTTGCTCCTACCCTGAAAAAATGCTCCTGCTTGTATCATACTAGTAATCCTAGTAATTAATAGTAAGAGATTAATTAGCTCATTCAGGTGTCCTTGATTAGGGTTGGAGCTAAAGTCTGCAGAACAGTGGCCCTCCCGCTATACAGTTTTCAGTTTTTATTTTATAACTCTGTAACTGTCATGTACGTCAGCAATTTTCTATTTTTTCTTGACAAAAACAAGACATGTAGCCGAACAAAAAATGTGTAGCTGGCAAAACAGCTGGAAATTAAATTAAAATATAACTCCATTAAGCTATAAATTCAAACTACAATAGGCCTTCTTTTGGAAAGCAATGACATGGTGATTCGTTCAATATGTTTTAAATGATGCTTTCAGAACTATGAAGTCATTGTAATTTCAAAAAGAACTAAACTATGTGAGTCAGCTAGATAATATCACATTTAAATCAGCAGAATTCACAACAACAATATTCAATATGTCACAAAAAATTAAACATTTAAGTTCAAGGCATATTACCAATGAACACAAGACAGTGACAATGCAGCACTGGCCTGAAAGAGCAAGCGACAGTTCAGTTGATTGGCCTAAAACTCTCTCACGCTGACCATCCTTTTCATTGAGCTCTGCATTATATCTCCTGACTTCCGAGTAATATATTTTCTTTTTGGGCATGGCTTCTGACACAAGCAAACTTTCCGTGCAGAAATCACCACAGTAACAATCAATCTCTTTCACATGCTATGCACACACTAACAAACAGTTATTATCTGCACTGTTGACATATTACTATATGTGCACACAAGGAAATAAGAGTAAGTACAGTAACATGCCTCATCCTTGGGGGACAAGTCCCCTCCGATAATTCAAATTGGCCAAACTGACCCCCTCAATATTTGATAATAATTAGCCAAGCCATTCACTTTGCTTAACTGTTCCATTCAGTGCCTATATATGGGCCAGGCAGCACGGATATGGTTTCATTTTCTAATGTGGGGCTGATAACAGAGCTCTTTGGAAAGTAATACAAATGTGTCGGTGGTTACTTTGCAAACGCAAGAGTTTACATACGATATGAGATGTAAATAGCGGCAGTGTTATGGAGGATGGTCGGATATTTCTTTTAATTTTATTAAGAGAAACTGGTTGCCAGGCAACAGAAAAGTGACCAATCCTGAGTTTCGATGACACTACCCACATTCTACTAGCACGATTCGAGGCTCAAGTGGAAATACAACTGGACAATTCCCTTCCCTTAGAACTGTTTGGCCCTACAATGGGAAAGCGCCTATTGATGCACTCCATTACAAACTACTCTCTAATGTTGTTAGGATGACAAAAAGTTTAAAAGGTTAGATTTCTAGGGTGGTCTAAAAGCACCCATAAATTTCAAAAGGATTGAGGTGGCCAATCAAATGAAAGAATATTGGCAAATTACAGGACTACACTTAATTTTAGGTAAGAAGTAAACATTTAGTCGTGTAGGGTAGTCGTGGCCTAGTGGTGAGGGAGTCGGGCTTGTAATCTGAAGGTTGCCGGTTCGACTCCCATGCCGGCAGGAATTGAAAGTGGGGATTGTGAATAAACAACACTCTCTCCACCTTCGATACCATGACTAAAAGTGCCCTTGAGCAAGACACCTAACCCCTAATTGCTCCCCTTGTAAGTCGCTTTGGATAAAAGCGTCTGCTAAATAATGAAACATTTAATATTTGACAAACATTTAGCAACAGAAATGGAAAACAACCAATATTAATATCCAGTGATCCAATTATGTTTTTTTTAAGCACTGAAAATTATCTTTTGTGTGATTTATGTATTGTATTTTCTAATTGAATGTGATGAGGTAAAAAAAAAAAAAAAAAAAACAGTAAAAGAGCCATTTTTGACATATTAGACACAATTGACCCTTCGCAAAGCCCGCCCCCTGCTGCTATACCCGACAAGTCATGCTCTCTCACACCACACATCATGTTCTCATATGAAACAGTTTCATATTTAAAATATTGTAATTTTTTATAGCAGTTTAAACAATATACTGTACAGTGGCTCCTTAATGTGTCGTGACAGATCCTTCAAGCGGCTCGTGAAACAACCATCTCTTCATACTAGTTCATTTATGGCATCAAATAAACATGAATATACATCAGAAGGAATATTGTTTCAACTGCGGAAAGACAGGAGTACACACAATATTTCAAGTTAACCAACGTTAATCTACTATAGGCTACTCCCTGACGGCTTTGTAGGATAAGATGGCGGATTCGGCATTATGATTGGTTAGATCGCTTGTCAATCAAACTGTTTGCGAAGGGTCAATTAAGAGTGATTGTGTGCAATTTAAATAATATATATCAACATCACACCTACTTTACAGGAAACACAAGAAAAGCAAAACCTTCTGAATGGAGATGAGAGGGAAAAATTGTTCTTGCAAAACATGTGAAGCGGTCATTAAATAATAACAAATATCTGTGTGAAACTTGCGCAACAAGCTGAATCACCCTGTAGCCTACTATAGCATTTTTAAGATATTTCAGCATGACTCGATGAGGAAAGTCCCTGATGCAGGTGAAAGAGAAAAACGGATGACCTCATCATAGCATAATCAAGAGTGTCCTTCAATTATGGTGTGTGTTCACAGACATTAAGCTCTTGCCTAAATGACTGCACACTGTCCCTGCTGGCCAGAAGAGAGAGCGAGAGAGAGAGGGAAGGATAGAGAGGACACAGAGTGTGTACAAGGAAGAGATTTCAATGCATGTGTGTGTGTGTGTGCCAGGGTCAGGCTGACCTCAACGGGAATAGGAAGAGGTAGAAAGGGGAAATCAAGCAGTATTCTTGAATATTTCAATGGTTGATGAGAAGGCACCTGACCAGAGAACACATTCCTTCACAGTTAGTCACCTCCTCAGTGCGGTACAAAGAGCACACACTTACACAAACACTTGTAAGATACTTAAGGTTATATATGAGAAAACCTAATACACTTTTACAATCGACTGTTATATTTATATAAAGCCAGCATTTTGCACTAATGTGCATCTTAACAGCAAGCGAATTATTAGTAATTGTGGTCATCAAAACTTTTATTCAAATATATATATATATATATATATATATATATATATATATATATATATATATATAGATAGATAGATAGATAGATAAATAGATAGATAGATAGATAGATATATTGTACAACCCCAATTATATAGATTTCTTTCATGTTGGTTCTTGCATATTGTTTGTTTCTGGCCTCTGTGCACAGCTGCAGAAAAGGGTGCAGAAAAGTCAGAGTTAATGTATAACTGGAATCCGTGAGTTGGGCGTCAGTTCAGTTCAGTTCAGTTCAGTTCCTCCCTTGATTCTTGGAAGTGATAGCATTTCGAGCGAACTGAAATTGAAAGATTTCTCTGAACAGGTGGAAAAGGATAACCTGAAAAAAAACAGCGGCTGCAGGGCCAAGGACAAGAAGGGAGCTGCTTGTGGTGTTGTTGAGCAATAACATGTCCGTTAAAAGGAGGAAAGGCAAAGGGGGCATTTCAGAAAAACGGTTGTCTATAAAGAGGATGTGATTGTCTTACATTCAGGTTGAGCAAATGAAAATATAACTGAACTGAAAACCCTGAAACCGGTGACTCTGTTAAGATAGAGCTAGTGAAGCAGGGTCAAATGTTTAAATCAGGGCCATGTGCATGAAAATCAAATACAAACAATATAAAATCTTATTCTGCACTCACACACGTCCTTTACTACTCAATCTTTTTTCCATTTGAGCCATGTGCATGGGGTCATCAGCCTTGCTCTGGTGGGAGGACAGGACAAGGTAGGAGTAAGTGTATGTTTGTAAACGTGTGTGACCGACCACAGGTCCTGCAGTGGTCTGGAGGCCGTTCTCTTGACCTGCAGGTGGAATGTGTACTGGGTGCAATCTCAGTGGGGGGCCAGTGCTAATACGACCCTTAGAGAGACAAGGTCCCTCCTCTCTCTCGTTCATTTTTAACGTTCCTCCCTCCCACCTCTGTCCAAGGAGGATGAATTGAAAACCTTGGGAAGAAACCCCTCCCCCACCCCTGTTTTTGCGCACAAAAATACTCTTGCCGCTTCATAACATTAAGGTTGTACAACTGTAGTCATGTTGACTATTTTAAAAATGTCTTTACTACCTTTCTGGACTTCAAAAGGTGCAATGACGTTGCTGCCTATTTGTGGTTCAGAAACCCTCCGATTTCATCAAAAATATCTTAATTTGTGTTCCAAAGATGAACGAAGGTCTTACGGGTTTGGGACAACATGAGGGTGAGTATGACAGAAATTTCATTTTTAAGCTCAATCATGTATTTGTAGCATAATGTTGATTATCACAAAAACTACCCCAAAGACTTTTTCTTTTTCATTATCACAATTAAACTTAATTAAAATGAGGAGACAAACTTGTACAGTGTTACCATGATTTAACTGAAATTAGAGAACAAGTTACTAAAACTTGTCCATAAATGAACAAATCATGGGAGAGAATCCTTAATATATGGCTATGATATCTATTTTTTTCCTTCCACACTACAGGTTCCATAGTAACCCAGAGTTTTGCCAGAAATGCTTACACTTGAGCTTAACTTGTACCCCAGAATATTCCTTTAACTGCATTTTGAATTAGGTAAAATGACTGATATATATATATATATATATATATATATATATATATATATATATATATATATATATATGTGTCACTCACCATCTCTGACAGAATGTACATCGTGCACTTATAAATATTAATGAGTCTGATAAGATAAGAATCCTTATCAATGACAGATATGATTCACATAAACACTGAGGGAGTTCTAAGAAAAGTTTTATGAATGGAATGTACTCATCCAACACACAGAAACACACACACATGGGCAGACAATGGGTCGGAAGCACACAAATAGCACGAGCATTTGAACCAACTCAACTGTAAGTTGTTCATAAGCTTTGCTGCTTTTTAAATGAAGAGAAACACCGATGTGTTTAGGTTGTCTCTAGAAGGGATACAGCTATGGGCGGAAGTGAGGCAAAACCTCAGGGTAAATAACAGTAAATTAAATGTGCTGCTAATAAAATTGAGTTTTATTAACATCTACACCTACCCCAACCCTAAACCTACCCTTACAATACTGCAAAAACAGTTATTAAATAAAATAAATAAATAAATATTAAATGATGCAATATTGATGTGCGCATGCCCAGCGGCTGTAACTGTATCCCTTCTAGTCTTTACCATGTGTTTGTAACCCAGAGGTCTGTGTCCTAATGATCTTGATGTGCATGTTAGTAGACGAGGTTTGTCCGACAGGAAGAGCAGTTTCTAAACTGCCTGTGAATCACACAGACTAAACATACACAACTGCACATGCAACAGCACATTACTCCCACATGTACAGACACATGATCATTCTCAACAGTGATGGGAAGCTTCTTTGAAATTGCAGATTGTAAAGCTTTAAGCTACTCATAATTTAAAGTGGCTCAAGTATACAGTTAAGCTAACCATTTGCGTTACATTTATTAATTTACTTATGCCTTGTAATAATATTAAAATTGCTGAAAACTTGAAAAAATGTATAATGAATTTTCTTTTCAAATTTAAGTGAAAAAAACAATTCAAGTGCTCAAGAGGCACGTCTTTAGTTTTTTTTTCATTCAATCTGTTGTTAACAAACACAGTGCCACTCTTCCCTCTGAAATATTCAGCGCAACATACAATACTGCTTCAATTAAAAAGCCTTTGATACTCGCGATTTAAAGAAATATTACCGTTTCATTTTTACTTAAATTTATTGCACATCCCCATTCGTTTATTTTAATGTTACATTTACTTTAATGAAGTATTAGCTTTTAATCAACTCACAAACCCATATGTAGAGGGACATGATTCACTTAGACAGCGTGTGCAATACAAGACTACAAATAATAACGATGTAATGTTCTTCAAGAGTGCAGATTTAAGAAATGATGAACGCAGAACAGAGAGAGAGCTCAACTTGTATGAAACCGGAATATTTAACAGTCATTAGACTGTGGGGGTGAGAGGGCCAGTAAAACTGCCTCCCTCTACTTTCCAACACATCAATAATCTCTGCCCACCGACAGTCACTGCTGCTGCAATTAAACTCTACTTATTTATGGCCAGGCAAATATTTCCTTTTCCTCTCTCTGCCAAGAGACATGGCTTCAAATGAACCTCAAAAAAAAAAAAAAAAAAAAGTACAAAAACGGCATGAAAGGCGGACCTGCAAACAGAATTTCAGGCATGTAGAGATTTTTCCTGTGAGGCCACAGAGGGTTTGGTGACATGCCACTGTCCTGTGATCATCACTGAACATATTGCCTCACATCCTGCAGACTGCAGAAAGTCGTTGCTAACTAGGCTGGATCAAAAGAGCACACCCAAATCTCTATGATATTCTTTTTCGCATCTTAAATAAATAATAATAATAATAATAATAATAAAATCATTATCATTTATCATTTCCTTTAATCCCTCCCTATTCTAGCTTATGCTACTCTGAGCAAAATACTCTGAAACATTGTATTGTGAGAACTTCCTGTGTCTATTTGCCTCTTCATGATGAATCGCTTGTTGTATTCCTCACTTATAAGTCGCTTTGGATAAAAGCATCTGCCAAATGAATAAATGTAAATGTAAATTTTGATATGTATTGGTCAATCAATATATCAGCATGGCCAATATAACAGTTTTTTTAATACATTTTTCAATTGCCACTATCAACTGATGCTTTTCTATTTGGCCAGTAAGTGTCAAAGTAGGACTTTTAATTTGACATAACTGAGAAAACCAGCACCTGAGCGCCAATGCACAGAAAGTCCAATTCCCCCTCATGGGAACTCGAGCTGCGTCGAGACGCGTTGGGAACGCTTCTGCGTGATTGCATCATGAAGCACATGTGAAATCTGTCCAATGGTGTGACGGAACCTCATAGGCGGGTGACGTCAAAGACCAGGAAACTATAATGCAACCCTCCGAACAAAGAACGGCAGCTTCTCTGTCTTCCTCAAGCGCTCTGTCTATTTTTGCAGATTTATTAAAAAAGAAAAACTGAAATATCACATGGTCCTAAGTATTCAGACCCTTTGCTCAGTATTTAGTAGAAGCACCCTTTTGATCTAATACAGCCATGATTCTTTTTGGGAAAGATTCAACAAGTTTTTCACACCTGGATTTGGGGATCCTCTGCCATTCCTCCTAGCAGATCCTCTCCAGTTCTCTGGCTGGGCCATTCAAGAACAGTCACAGAGGTGTTGTGAAGCCACTCCTTTGTTATTTTAGCTGTGTGCTTAAGGTCATTGTCTTATTGGAAGGTAAACCTTCGGCCCAGTCTGAGGTCCTGAGCACTGGAGAAGGTTTTCGTCCAGGATATCCCTGTACTTGGCCACATTCATCTTTCCCTCAATTGCAACCAGTCGTCCTGTCCCTGCAGCTGAAAAACACCCCCACATCATGATGCTGCCACCACTATGCTTCACTGTTGGGACTGTATTGGACAGGTGATGAGCAGTGCCTGGTTTTCTCCACACATACCGCTTGGAATTAAGGCCAAAAAATTCTATCTTGGTCTCATCAGACCAGAGAATCTTATTTCTCACCATCTTGGAGTCCTTCAGGTGTTCTTTAGCAACCTCCATGCGGGCTTTCATGTGTCTTGCACTGAGGAGAGGCTTCCGTCGGGCCACTCTGCCATAAAGCCCTGACTAGTGGAGGGCTGCAGTGATTGTTGATTTTCTACAACTTTCTCCCATTTCCCTACTGCATCTCTGGAGCTCAGCCACAGTGATCTTTGGGTTCTTCTTTACCTCTCTCACCAAGGCTCTTCTCCCCCGATAGCTCAGTTTGGCCAGACGGCCAGCTCTAGGAAGGCTTCTGGTCGTCCCAAACGTCTTCCATTTAAGGATTATGGAGGCCACTGTGCTCTTAGGAACCTTAAGTGCAGCAGAAATTTTTATGTAACCTTGGCCAGATCTGTGCCTTGCCACAATTCTGTCTCTGAACTCTTCAGGCAGTTCCTTTGACCTCATGATTCTCATTTGCTCTGACATGCACTGTGAGCTATAAGGTCTTATATAGACAGGTGTGTGGCTTTCCTAATCAAGTCCAATCAGTATAATCAAACACAGCTGGACTCAAATGAAGGAGTAGAACCATCTCAAGGATGATCAGAAGAAATGGACAGCACCTGTGTTAAATATATGAGTGTCACAGCAAAGGGTCTGAATACTTAGGACCATGTGATATTTGAAAAATGAATTTGAAAATGTCAAGAATTCTGTGTTTTTCTGTCAATATGGAGTACTGTGTGTACATTAATGAGGGGAAAAAAATGAACTTAAATGATTTTAGCAAATGGCTGTATATAACAAAGAGTGAAAAATTTAAGGGGGTCTGAATACTTTCCATACCCACTGTATATTGTGGTATCTGAAGAAATCTTGAAAAACATAAATAAAAAAATAATGCTATCAGTCAATTTCTATACTATATTTTATGGTATTCTATACAGTGATACAGGCTATGTCGATTGGTATTGAATTATAAATTTACTGTACATTATCATTATGAAAATACCTGAGATGGCATGAAGAACACATATAAGCCATACGTCAATATTGTGTGTTAATTCTCTTCATGTTTAACCTGTAAAAAATTCTCTATCTGCATTTTATTCAGCTACAGTGATGTATTTGTTCAAATTATGGACCTCTTGTAATGTCATAAGTTTTAATAATTACTCCTATGAGTCTCACTTGTGGACTTTTAAACATAAATTACATGTGAGAGTTCAGCATTCTATAATGCTCATATCGCCCTATTTTGGGTATTAATAGAAAAAAAACTGCTCTCTAAAGATATCTGAAGTAAACCTACAATAATCCATAGTTTATTATACGAATTAGCACACTTTTGGAATACAAGTGCTGAAAGATGTAAATATAATAATAAATGAAGGTAGGTGAAAATGTTGGTGGTATTGCCTCCTATTGCGTTGACTGTTGATCGGCAAGTCCTGCAGACTGGGGTGATTAACAAGTAATTTTCAAGGAATCCAAAAAACTTCCACAATTGCGAGCTAACTTTCTTGGAGTGCGGGTTTAGAGGCTCGTCTGTCATATCCGACGACATGCTTTTACAAACTCGGATGTACCGTTCATTTTAAATATCACAATTATTGTCAATATGTGTAGGCCTATATCATGACACCGCTATTCGGCATTATGCAAATAGGCAAAATAAATAAATAAAGTTAAAGAATGAAACAATATTTATGACAGTCCTTCAAATAAACATATGCATCCTCTTATAAAACACACACAAACAGAACAAAAACTATGCACTGGATCCCACGATTGACATACATTTTCAGTGTGAGAAAGAAAGCCAGGAATGTGATCTGAGATGACCCACTTAAAGGAGGTGAAATAGGCCAGTGTGACAGGGGCCAGGTACACCACACACAGTGCTCTGATACTCCCCAGATAATCTTACCACATGCTTCAACAAAGGAAAAAAGAAAAAAAGCCCATCCATAGTCAGATGTCCAAGCCCTGATTTTGACTCCAAGGGTGGACATTATAGTCATAAGGACCATTTCCTGTCTCCTGCTAGTCAATTAGTGATTGTATGATTTGAACTGGCCCTTTTCCCAGAGGAGAGAGCTGCAGAGGGTACACAACAACACAGGATTCAGACACTCTTATCAACCCTATTACTGTTAAACAAATCCGATTGCTGTCAGGAGACCATAACTGCACAAGACATCTGACAGATTCAGCCATAAGGGAGATCTGTGAACGCGTTATGTTCCCAGTGTCTTTGTTAGTGTGTGTGTGTGTATGTGTGTGTGTGTGTGTGTGTGTGTGTGTTCATAAATTTTGTCAGCAAAATTATCACAGCAAAGCTCTGTTACAGTATAATAAAAAGTATATATATAAATATATATATATATATATATATATATTCTTCTGCATATATAAAATATTCTTTTGTTAGTTGCCTTTTCAGAGTAGTAATTTTAATTAATTTGAATATATTTCACCTTTCAAATATCTTTGATATTACTATAATATAAGAACAAATGACAAAAAACAATCACACATACAATCTGCAAAACACTATTAACAAAAACTGTTTACTATGACCTTTAGCATGTTGCTAAGCTAATCACTTCTAAAGGTGCGTTCAAGGCGTTATCGTAATTACAGAATTCCAAATTACAAAAAGAGTTGATATCCTCGCAGAACTTGTAACAACTTCTGACTTGTACCGTGTGACCGGTGTACCACCTGACCACTACAGATTCATTTTGGCTCTGAGGACGTGAACAGCTCAGAGAAGAATCTCACGGGTTGTCATCTCGTAATTTATGGTAATTACATGAAGGCAGCAAAAAAACTCTAACACGCTTTCAAGCTCTTTTCACTTTTTGGTGTTGCATGAAATACATAGTTCTGTCTTGATACTCTAGATGGCACAGGCTGATGGGTCTTAACGCTGATAATAATTTCAGCCTTAGCTACTTGGCACACGCTAATTCGTTTATGTCACTTCTGCAGCCAATGAGCTTGTTGCTCACACATTTAAATGGTTGGTTATATTCACTGTATCAGTTCCTCTAAAACACTCCACCTTCCCCAGCTCCACCTGTAGTGTACAGATCAGCAACGTATCGGCGTATGTATTGGCAGTAGCAAGTTCCTGTACTCACTCTGCAGCAGCAGCAAATATCAGCAGCAACAATAATCTACAGCAGCAGGGTAACAGATCTATTTCACCAAGACCAAATACATTAACATGGTCATATCCATTATCATGCCAACAATGTTCTGAGAGTTGTCATGATAGAATGATATTATAAACAGCATTTCTCACAACAGAGCCACCATCTTGAATTTTTCCCCTGAGCTTGTGAGCACAGTAAATTCAGGAAATGCTCTGCTGACTTACATGTTTCTTTAAAGTCAGCACAATTATAATCCTTTTGAAACAGCAATTACATCAGGAGCACGTCTAAAATGCTGCCTGGGTAGGTAGCTCACTTGGTTTTGCAACATAGCAACGGTGCGCAACCTGTGTTGTATATGACTGATTCAGGCAGCAGACACACAGGTTGATCCTGTATTCTCTCCGCTGTAACACTCAGTTCCTTTGTTTTTCACTGGCTCTTCTTGGAAGGTTTCTCCCTATTTTTCCCCAAATTAAGTCATAAGCAGGAACCTGCTCTACAAGTCTCCAGGTGCAACTGTTGGCATGATGATGCCACAGAAGCATAAACCAACACATTTGATTCACTATCATGAAGGAGACCGTCCAATGCTTTTGTATTTTTAATGATCTTGTGATATTCTCTATCCCCTAAACATAATCTGAAAGTAACTGTTCAGCAATTTTAGATTTTCAGTTAAGTTAAAACAAAACTTAATGCACCTTTTTGATCCTTCAGCAAATTATTTATGAGTGAAAAATTGTTTTTCTTGCACTTTTTCTAACTAACAATATTCTTTTTTGCTGACATCACTTAAAGCCAGAGGTTTCCAAACTGGGGTCTGAGGAATTACATGCTGGGGCAGCAAAGGATTCAATGGAAATTTGAGAAAACACAATAAAAGAAATATAATGCAATTATGAAATGTTTTGATTAAATGTTTAAAAAAATAATAAAAACTGACGACTGAAAAATTTACTGAGGATTATCTTGTATACTTAAATTGTAAAAATACAATATAAAAAACTATTAAACAAATATGAACAGTTTTTACTAGTTTTGTGGTACATTTCGTCTCCACAATGTAAAGCAAAACCCCCACCCCCCACCCCAAAAGAACAAGGAACTTTATACATATTCAGTTAACAAGAAACTACAAAGTTATCTGTGGTCAGCAGACAGTCAGAGACACTACCAGACAGAGAGAACAACAAATCCTAAATGAAGCACTTCCTCATTTTCCTGTGGGGCGCACTACAACACACATGATCAAAAACACCAGTTCTACAAAGCCAAGTAACATCACTTCCTGCCAGGCCACGCCTGTCTGTGCTTCAGACGAGCGTGAGTTGAGCGAGTGTGTCTGTGGAGAGGATGTGGGAGAATGCAAGTCTATGTGATTGTGAGGGGGGAGCTTAAAGAATGACAGAACTCAACCACATCCATTTAATGCCCATATATGTGCAGGTGTTTGCGAAACAGGAAGGTAGAGATGCCTTGAATGGGAATGGCCTATAATAAAGCAATCACAAGGTCATGTAGGCAAAATTCTCATTCATTTTTCACTTTGACATTCAGTGTCATTTTAATCTTTCAAAGCATTAGTTCTCATTTTTATATTTTCAGTTTTTATTTTAATTTTAGTTTATGTTTCAGTAATTTAGTTTTGTGCTTTTGTCATTTTTATTATTTTTTTAATTCCAATTTAATTGTAATCAAATTTGTATCATTATTATTTATAATGTTTTTATCAACTTTTTTTCATATTTTAGACAACAATAACAGCATTGTTCACATCTTCCTAGTAGGCAACTTGTATGATCCTAGAAGACAAAAACACATATAAATTTGTGCAAATGCATTTAGTGATGTGTCTCCTGCATTCTCACTCTGCTTAAAAACAGCCACGGGACACCTAGTCACCTAGTCCTGTTCATTTCCCATCGACGGATACTGACATCCGCCATATCCATTAGATATAGCGTCTCATTAATGCAAGCCCACCAGCCAAGAGCGCACACGGTTATGAGTTCTGAGAGAGTGAGCCATAGATCCACACAAAAGAAAGACTGAAACTAAAACCTGCTGCTCTTGTTGTCCTGCAAGAGGAAGGAATTTTTCCCACACTTCTTCCAGCAGGGGTGAAAACAACCGTTCTCGGCCAAGAGCCTCCCTGCTCCAAAGAAGCTCAATATGACACTCCATCACAGATTGTATTACACTTTATGCATTCCAGCCTGCTCTCTGTATACGCATTTAACAAATACACTTTTATATACATGAACTATAGCTGTGTTCTGAGTAACTAAAGCACCTGGCCTGCCTTCATTGCTATGCTGAGTATGTTATTACAACACTAGGCTAGTTTTTAGAGTGGAACTTCAGATTTTTACAAAAATCTTTTTTAAGGTGACGATAACAGGGCTTTTAACTCTGAAAAACACTATTCCAATGTGAAAAGTGGAGGAGGACAGCTGGAGGAGAGAGTAGGTGTTCGCACCTGTGCCGCATAGTCCAGGTTAATGCCCCATAATGGTATAATCAATACAATTGTGGTAATCAGTACTATTTATAACTAGTGTAAATATATGGGCCTGGTGCACATTATTAATAAAAGAGTCCAGTCTAATTTGTTGATGGAAACTTGGTGTTGTTGAAGGAGCAAAAAAATATTCTATAGTTAAGTGGCTCCCCCTAGTGGAGAAAAGGACGTGACACATCCATAAACTAACAAAATTCTTGAAAATCAGTAAAATCAAATTCCTTTACACACCAACTGTAGCTAAAGTAGTCATATCTGTCACAGGAACTGGAAACACACCAGAAACTGAATCCCAGAGGAATTGTCTAAATTGTTTTTGATGCCACAGCACAGATCCTCAAGATCCCTTTGTGAGAGGATCTTAAAAATCCCTTCCTAAAATACATAGCCCTCCGAGGAAAAAAAACCCCTTAATGACTGGATCATTATTACAGTGATTATTTTGTTTCTAGCATGTTTTATGTTTGGAAAATGTTCTTTTAACCCTAAAAGGGACGACACATCATGGCCATGTTGACAATGGTAATATTCATCAGGGTTAAAATTGTGAAAAAATGGTTCAGAGAGCATGATGAATCATTTTGACACATGAATTGCCACATGAACTGTCTTTGGGATGTGCTGAAGTAGACTTTATTGCATTAACATTATTGTGCCAACTCATGTGGCAAAATGGTTCTTCATCCTCTCTGAATATGCAAGAAAGACGGTGACTTTTTATTTTGTCTGAGCAGTGTATAAAGGTAGCTTAATTATTAAATAATTGTCTTTTATCTTGACATTGTACTAAAGGCCAGAAAAAAGTGATTAAACATTACTTGGGAAATATTTGCTTCCTAGTAAGTTTATATGTTTTATTTCTACCCACTGTTAAAGAAATGTTTGATGTATCAACTCAAAAAGAAACATTTTATTTAAATTCTAAATTCATTGTACAGTGATTTTCATAGTGGAAGTGAAACATGAAAGCCACATATGGTAACCCATACTTGGAATTCTGATACATTTAACCCATCAAGTTAGTACACACACATCAGGAGTAGTGAACACTAGTGTTGTAGTACTCGACACCGGTCTTGGTCCTGAGACTGGTCTTAAAACCAATTTTTGAAGGTCTTGGTCTTGTCTTGGCCTCGGCCGCAGGTCTGGGTCTTATTACTGGGTCTTGGTCTCATACTAAAAGGACTCAGGATTTTATTTAAAGACTGTTCAAGACCACAACTGCGGGGATATTGGTAAATTGCCATTGCATTGTCTGATTTCTTTGTTAACATCAGTAATTTGATTTGATGTAAAAACGTCCTGCTTCAAATGCAATCAATAACTTACATTGAATTTCATTTGTTTGTTACTGTTGTGCCGGGTCAGAAATCAAAAAGGGATTGTGTCAAAAATGTCACCAAAATTCACAAATGGCCATAAAATTCAAGATGTGATTGCAAAAAAGTACTTGTATAAGATCTTGATATTTATATTATAGCATATTAAATAATTAAGCAACATTACAAGAAAGAGTGCTGTTTTCACAAATATGAGCACAATTGTAGACGCGATATAGATTTTTTACAAATGTTAAAAAAAATTAATTTTTAAAACATTAATCTCAACATTATTTATGCATTTGTAATTGTACCAATTGAGATGCAACTTCTGTGCCACCTCTAAAGTGTAAAGAGGAATTTAGTTGTTAGTGATTTCAATTGATTGTTAAGTGCTCTTTCTAATTATTCTAATTGTAATTACTTACAAAAAATAAGACATTTCTCAGGCAGTAAATATGGATCTTTCAGATGAATTTGAGGAGCGCTAGTCTTGGTCTCGGATTAGGTGGTCTTGACTACAACACTAGTGAGCACACACACACACATACACACACACATATACACACACACACACATACACACACACACACACACACACACACACACACACAACCAACCCTCAGGTTACCAATCTGACTCTCTAACCATTAGGCCACAAATATTATACAACTTCCAGTGAGTAAGAAAAAGTAAACGAGGCTGGATGCAAGAGATGAACACCTAGAAAAAAAAATGTTGTTGTTGTTGTTGTTCAGTTTTTACCAGTCTTCAGAAAACACATTTTGAACATATTAACTTTTTTTTAGACTGTTTTTCTGTGAAATTTACACACACTCCCTAGCAGCCTATTATTGCAGCCTGCATATGAGGGGCCCAGGCTCAAATATTTGTCCCAGGCTCAATTTTTAGTAGCAGTCTGGCAAAACAAAACAAAAACTGTTGCTTAGAAAGAGCTTGACAATATTAATAGCCTGTATCACTGTGAAATTGCATGCAGTGCTGTCTTGATCCCATTAGGGGTCAGTGTTCCCCAGTGGAAGATTTCATCACTATGCACACAGCAGGGGAGAAAGGTTCTAATAACAGAATATGAGTAATACATTTTAGTAGTAAATGTTAAATACCATGAAATATGACCCCTTATATGTGCATACATTACCGTTTAATAAAGATATTAATACTTTTATTTAGCATCAAATATGCATTAATGCAAATATGCATAAGTATCATGTAACATTGAAGACTGAAATAATTCAGTTTTGCCATTAAAAGAATAAATTAAATTCTAAAATATATTAAAATATTAAATATTTATTAGTGTTGTATTCTATTTTAAGTCAAATAAATGCAGCCTTGGTGAGCACAAGAGACTTAAATATATTATCATGATTATTACTATGAAACATGTGCTCATTGAAGGTTAAAAATGGATATCTCTGAATGTCTAAAATTAATAGAGAGACAAGGGGAGGAGCATCAAACACAAAGTGAGTTTATATCAAGGGTGTAATTCATATCTAGGCCTTTGCAGCCTGTTTTAGAGAGAGGCACTATGGTGATAAAAATTCCATCTGTTGATTTTTAGCATTTTGTAACATATTTTTGGATTGTGAATGGTAGTTCTACTTCTAACAATAAAAATAATCCAGGGGGACCTAACACTTGGAACAAGATGGAAAGCCTAATTATTTGGCTCTGATTGGTCATCAGATTGGATATTATCAGGGAGATGATCTGACCACATTCTAGTGAAACCAGTGTAGTAAATGTTTCTAAGGCTCTCCATTCGTCAACCAACAGATGTAGGTTGCCATAAATACAGAAGCGTGACAAAACATGAGAAATTTTTTTTGGAAAAACCCCTATGGTCTTTATTTCCTCTAATGTTTCTGTACAGGCTGTCTAACTTGTTCATATTTGCCATGATTTCAATGGAAATCAGCAATAGGCGTAGGAACACTCAAAGGTGCAGTGTTATCCCTTTACAGTAGACAAGTTCATCTCTGATACAAATAGATACATTATTTACATGGTTCTGAAAAACATTTTAACATTTTTCTGAAAATAAAATCTAATTTTATTTTATCAAATGAGATATTATCATCAAGAAAAAAACTATTTCTATAAACATATTTATATAAAAATATATATAAATTTAAATAAAAATTTAATAAAACTAAACATATTGTCCTTATACCTTAAATAAGTGAGAGTGTACATCTTAATCATTATTTTCAAAACTGTTCTAAAATATATTTCTGTCAAGACAACTCTCTGACTGTTATGGATATGACAATGTTGATAAGTTTGGTCTTGGCGGAATAGATCTGCTACACTACTGCTGCTGCAGAGTAAGTTTGGGACTTGCTACTGCCAACACAGACACACTGCTGTGAGCAAGTAAGAGGTGCTGCTGCTACACAAAATTATTAAATTAAATTATTCATTCCTAACTATTATTTTAAAATATAAATATTATGTTTGTTTGTTTTTTTTGGCATTGTATTACATCCCCCCCCCCAGTTTCATAGACAAGGCTTAAGCCTAGTCCGAGACTAAAACTCATGTTTGAGCTGATTTAAGTGAAAGAAACTTGCACCAGCATATCTTAAAATATGTCATTGCCATTGTTTTGTCTCAACATGCACATCAGTAATGTTTTTTTAAGGCTACAGTGGGTACGGAAGGTATTCAGACCCCCTTAAATTTTTCATTCTTTGTTATATTGCAGCCATTTGCTAAAATCATCTAAATTCATTTTTTCCTCATTAATGTACACACAGCACCCCATATTGACAGAAAAACACAGAATTCTTGACATTTTTGCAGATTTATTAAAAAAGAAAAACTGAAATATCACATGGTCCTAAGTATTCAGACCCTTTGCTCAGTATTTAGTAGAAGCACCCTTTTGATCTAATACAGCCATGAGTCTTTTTGGGAAAAATGCAACAAGTTTTTCACACCTGAATTTGGGGCTCCTTTGCCATTCCTCCTTGCAGATCCTCTCCAGTTATGTCATGTTGGATGGTAAACGTTGGTGGACAGCCATTTTTAGGTCTCTCCAGAGATGCTCAATTGGGTTTAAGTCAGGGCTCTGGCTAGGCCATTCAGAAGTCACAGGGTTGTTGTGAAGCCACTCCTTCATTATTTTAGCTGTGTGCTTAGGGTCATTGTCTTGTTGGAAGGTAAACCTTCGGCCCAGTCTGAGGTCCTGAGCACTCTGGAGAAGGTTTTCGTCCACGATATCCCTGTACTTGGCCGCATTCATCTTTCCCTCCATTGTAACCAGTCGTCCTGTCCCTGCAGCTGAACAACACCCCCACAGCATGTTGGGACTGTATTGGACAGGTGATGAGCAGTGCCTGGTTTTCTCCACACATACTGCTTAGAATTAAGGCCAAAATGTTCTATCTTGGTCTCATCAGACCAGAGAATCTTATTTCTCATCATCTTGGAGTCCTTCAGGTGTTTTTTAGCAACCTCCATGCGGGCTTTCGTGTGTCTTGCACTGAGGAGAGGCTTCCGTCAGGCCAGTCTGCCATAAAGCCCGACTGGTGGAGGGCTGCAGTGATGGTTGACTTTCTACAACTTTCTCCCATCTCCCGATTGCATCTCTGGAGCTCAGCCACAGTGATCTTTGGGTTCTTCTTTACCTCTCTCACCAAGGCTCTTCTCCTCTGATAGCTCAGTTTGGCCGGATGGCCAGCTCTAGGAAGGCTTCTGGTCGTCCCAAACGTCTTCCATTTAAGAATTATGGAGGCCACTGTGCTCTTAGGAACCTTAAGTGCAGCAGAAATTTTTTGTAACCTTGGCCAGATCTGTGCCTTGCCACAATTCTGTCTCTGAGCTCTTCAGGCAGTTCCTTTGACCTCATGATTCTCATTTGCTCTGACATGCACTGTGAGCTGTATGGTCTTATATAGACAGGTGTGTGGCTTTCCTAATCAAGTCCAATCAGTATAATCAAACACAGCTGGACTCAAATGAAGGTGTAGAACCATCTGAAGGATGATCAGAAGAAATGGACAGCACCTGAGTTAAATATATGAGTGTCACAGCAAAGGGTCTGAATACTTAGGACCATGTGATATTTCAGTTATTCTTTTTTAATAAATCTGCAAAAATGTCAAGAATTCTGTGTTTTTCTGTCAATATGGGGTGCTGTGTGTACATTAATGAATAAAAAAACTTAAATGATTTTAGCAAATGACTGCAATATAACAAAGAGTGAAAAAATTAAGGGGGTCTGAATACTTTCCGTACCCACTGTATACTTAAATGTCCTTATTAAACTAAAGTCTAATCTTGGCTTAATCTAAGCCCTGCCTACATTTTGCAACTTTAACCTTGCCTTGCCATAAAAAGGTCAAATTATCTGCTATTTTTAAGAAATTTATTGACCTTGACACACTATCATTTCTTCAGTGGTTCTCTCTATTATATAAATTTTGTTTTATTTTTTTTATCATGCTGCACATTGCACCCAGATGCTTGGATTTGGCATACAAAAGTTTTATTTATTTATTTAATTTTCATTTTTAACAGAACTTTCAACAGAACTTTTAACAGTTCTTTGCAATAAATCTCTGTTAATTCACTGCCAAGATGTGCAAGCTTGTGAATGCTGGCAGTAAATGCACTGATTGTAGTAAGCACTACAAGAGCAACATAAAACTGAGAGTGCGGCTCTACAGAGAAACTTTAGACAGGGGCTGCGGCCAATTCTAAGTTTATAGATCGCTAGGCAACAAAGCAGGAAGCTTGTCATGGAGACAGGAGGTGGAGGGACAGAAAGCACTCCATATGAAATTTCTTAATAAAACAAGAAGTCATAAAGTAGAGGCAAAGTCCAAACACAATGTCTCACTGCTGATTTAATGTAAGTATAAATCACTATCATGCTTTGTTTTTGTCAGCTTAAAATCCATTCAGATTCATTCAGGACTCATTTTCCCTCTATGTGTCAGCAATTTGAGTAATCTAGTTGTCACAACACAACACTGGAAAGGAGATAAGGCCTTGTAGATGGTGAGAACTGAGTTCTGAGGTCATTCACAGTCACGCTTACACAAAACACAAGCTCAGACCTCTCTTTTTGAGGGAAATCAAGGCACGAGTATAAACAGAAGTATAAAATTTATTAATAGACATGATGGAGTTAGTGTGTCCTATTTCTATTTTCAAAGCACATCACAATTTCTCATTCTTCAACATTTTAATCATCTACTAATATTTGTCTCAAAGACAAAAGACCAAACATCATGGTGTGTGCTGTTTTGGTTTAGGTGCTAACCTATTCTGTTTCTTTATTACCTACTGTGTTTTACAGTTTCTAGGCAACCAGTTACTGCCCTTGTGGGTGAGTTTACAGGGTTCTCCTTTTTCTGCCTTTCCATGAAGCCAATAACATGACGACAGCATTCATCTGCCGACACCTAATTAATCAGCTCTAGGCAAGTGACCCTGTGCATCTTTATACGAGTGATTCTTGCAGTCCATTTACCTCCTTGTCAATAAGCTTCCCCGCAAACAGCTTGGAGGTCCTTGACTTGACATCTCAGATGACAAGAGCATCTGGTACATAAGTGTTTGACCTCAATAAATACTGCATTTACCATCTTCTGAAGCTCCATGTCTTGTAAGTGAAAGGGATACTATGGGGTTTAGACATTTAGGGTTGATTTGGTAATCAACATTTGTAAACACAATTGACCTTCGATAAATAAATGACTTACAAGCCAACCAAATAGCTACGCTGATAAGCCTTGTTGTTATCTGCCATTGTCCGTCAAACTTTCTGAACTGTCTGTGACATACAAGCCTCCTTTTTTGGCAAATTTCCAACATTATGATAAAGTTGTGTATTTCTGATTCCTTGTATCCAGAGAGTTCTCAAAGCCAGTAATCTCGAAAAATTACTCAGTGGTAGACTCCAACTAAATTTGTAAATTTTGAAAAAAAAGAAAAAGAAACAGGATCTACAGGATATGTCTGTAACATATTTTTCCTTTGTGTTAATGTCAATTTTAATTACTTGTCTGACTTCTTGACACTTCTGGGGTAGATTTCCTTGGTTAACTTCACTAACTTCACTTTTTTGTGTGTTCTACCATGTTTCTGATACTAAAGCTTGTGATTTTGTGTGTGTGTGTGTGTGTGTGAGTGTGTGTATATACTTTATTACGAACTGCATTTGAAGAAATTTATTCCAAAATCAACAGGTACATCAGAGAGCGAGCCGACTAGTGACATCATTTTATTTAATGGACATAGACAGAGTATCCACACACTTAAAAACCCGTGGGTGAGGTTGTGTATGAGGTTGTGTATGACAATGTAATCATTGTCATAAGGTCAATACAATGACCAATAAAATAAATTCCACTGTGGCAAATATGGAGGCAGGACGGGAAAGCTGCTTTTAGAAAATGCTTTGAAACCCAGTTGCACATTTCTATAGGGAGTGGGAGCTTTTAAATAGGTGTGATCCTATAAGTGCCTTACAGAGCGCAATTACAAGTGCCTCAGACTGAGTACAGCAAAGCCTTCTGGGAGATTAATGAAATGAAGTGAGTCAATGACTGAGGTAAAGTACTCTCTGATGGTTAGACTAATGAGTTTTACCTTCAATCCCCTAAGCCAACCCGAACGGCTGAAGAAAGCCAGGAGTTGTGTTCAGCAGCACAATTCCACTGAGAAAAATAAGCTTTTAATTGTATTGACTGCAATATGTAGCATATTCATTTATTCATTCATTCATGTACATGACAGGCAGTACAGGAAATTGCAGGCTTGGACTGAGCTTTATAAAATCTCACAGGGTTTTCTCACTAGAGTTTGCAGCATGGACCTGAATCATTTGATGTCAGAATTGGTTAGTTCGATTGGTGGGCTGAAGAAGCACACCCAAGGCCATTTGAAAACATGTCTGGAGGATGATTAATCCACATTAAAGGGGCAGCCTCTTTTCTTCGCTGAAGAACTTCGCTTCACTATTTTTATTAATTTTGCTGCTGTTCTGAACTATTCAGAAAATTAAAAATGAAAAAAAAGTAACATTTAATAACCAAAATGAACATTGAATAAATCCATGAATAAATTTTGATTAATAGACGGCTGAATATACAAATTATTGCATTTCATGTGACAGAAAATTTACTAATTAAAGTATAAATGCATAGGGTAATAATAATCGTTTTTAAATTAAGCATAAAAATGAACTATTACCTCATTTTGAAATGTCCATGTTAACAATATTGTGTATATCAATTATCACAATAAACCAAATTAAAGAATACCAACGCATGTCTAAATAAAATGTATAGATAAAAAAAATAATTTAAATAAAAAAATCCCCTCAACTTTTCACTCTATATGTGCTACATATCTTTTGTCCTAATTGAAGAATCAAGTCTGTGATTAACTTTTAAAGGGATAGTTCACTTAAAAATTTAAATTCTGTCATTATTTTCTCACCCTCATGTCACTCAAAACCCATGTTCATTCATTTGAACACATATTAAGATATTTTTAATGAAATCTGAGCGATTTCTGTCCCTCATCTGAAAGTCTAAGGAACAACATGATTGTGAGTAAATGATGACCCAGTTTTAATTTCTGGATGAACTATACCTTAAACTGAGATTGTACCTTAAATGTTAGCATCCTATGTAAACAGACAGTTTAGAACATCCATTACTGTGTCTTGTCCCTGTATACTGACACATTGTTCTCAATGTAATTCCAATATTCTTCTGCTATGCTTCTACGATCAAAATGATTCAATTAATTAATTAAGTTCAAATAGCAAACAATATCTCCATACGGCAATCACGAGCATCACTAGAGACAACTAACACCGCTGATGGTTCCTTCCAAAAATAATAGAGTCTAAACTCCAAACCCCCACCCCCTCCAGACCTGCTTCCAATCTGCTCACTGAGGAATAGCCCCTATTCCGTTCTGGGAGATTAAAAATGATTAAGATCTTCTGGGTTTTACTACTGTTAACAGTTATTTGCGTGACTGAATTAAACTAACAACGTTCATGTTTGTGCTACCAAAGTATGAAATGAGATGCTATTAAAATATTGTGGTAACAATTAGCAGGTTAGCATTCTTATACTGACAAGACCAGGGAAAAAAATGTCTAAGGACAAGGAAGGAAGGAAGCAATAGTATCACACCGTCTAAGATTAAACCTGGACATTATGTTATTATTATGTAATTATGTAACTAGCAATGTGATATAGCCTTATGTGAATTTATCTGCAGACATTACAATAAAGACGAGGTAAATTAACTATTTGCATGAGCCAAGCGTAACTCTCTGTTTCCATCTTTCCTGTGAACTAATCATGAGTCACAAATAACTAACTGTTAGTCACAAAACACACTTCCAGTAAACATGAGGTAACTTCACACAGAACCTGTGGCAACCAGTAGAGCTGACGGATGCTCAACAATGGCCCGACACTGGCCAACGGCAGACAATCTGCTTGGTGTGTCACGGCCTCAAACCAGCAAAGGTACCAGCAACATACTCAGCAAGTCCTCTAATTATTGTTATCAACAAAATTCCTGAAAATATTAAACTATAAATTGCGTTAATATTGTACACCCCTGTTTAGGGGTAGATAAGCAAATGACCTCAAAGCAAACACATACAGACTGAAAACTTTAAAGTTGATGTGTGGTGTGTAATTTATGGACATTCGTCTGATCCTTCTGATCGTTCCTCCTTCACTGAAAAAACAGTCTTGACTCACACTCTTACAAATCAAACCAAGTCTCCACAGGCCAGTGGTAGAATGTGTCACATCCTTGTGTGTGTGTGTGTGTGTGTGTGTGTGTGTGTGTGTGTGTGTGTGTGTGTGCGTGTGTATGTAAAAGAGGGTTTGTTTGTAAAAGAGAAAGAAAGTGTTTCTTAATGTCTGTTATAACACATTCATTGCCTTGGTTAATCATAATTTGAAAGAAAAATGACCATAAATATATGGTGAAACTGAAGCCCTGTTTACACCTGGTATTAAAGTATTAGTTCACTTTCAAATGAAAATTACCCCAAGCTTTACACACCCTCAAGCCATCCTAGGTGTATATGTATTTCTTATTTCTAATGAACACAATCTGAGATATTTTAATAAATATCCTGACGTATCCGTGTTATATAATACCAGTGAGCGAGGATAAACGAGTATGAGATGAAGAAAGTGTCTCCATCCACATCAATTCATCATATAGATATTCCACACGGCTCCAGGGGCTTAATAAAGGCCTTCTGAAGTGAAGCTATGTGTTTGTGAAAAAAAAATTTAAAAAGTTATGAAGTAAAATATCTAGCTTCCGCCAAACCGCCAAAAGTGTAAAACTCTCACAGATCAAAAAGCTTTCCCTTCGTCTTCCGCCTTCCCTATTCAATTTGCAGAAGCGTGGCATGTTTGGTTGAAATAAAGCAAACTCTAGTGCTATTGCTCTGTTAGTGCGATTCGTTTGAATAAGTGTAAATACTGCCATCTGAACTTTGGTGCACACCAAACACTAAGTCCCCTGGTCTTGGTCTATTTCCAAACGTACTCTTGTGCGGTTTGTCTAAAATATGAATGCAACACAGACCAAAGACATCTAAACAAACCAAAAACAAGA
This sequence comes from Zacco platypus, assembly GCA_038088235.1. Taxonomy (NCBI): domain Eukaryota; kingdom Metazoa; phylum Chordata; class Actinopteri; order Cypriniformes; family Xenocyprididae; genus Zacco; species Zacco platypus. The sequence goes on from CM076074.1 coordinate 16,222,188, forward strand.
CATGATGTCACAAAATGGGAGCCTAAAAACAACTGAATGCTCAAGCATGGTCGGAAAACACCATCTCCTTGCAGCAGATCTTTGTTTGTATGCAACAGAAAAATTCCTGGAACTGTTTTGACACATTTTATAAGCGCTGCATTTATAATGCAGCACACAGCATTGTTTTGGATGTTCAGTAAGTTCCATCATAAAATATATATCATAAAAGCCGTTTTGTTGTTGATGAAGTGAACCATGACTAAATGTATAATTTTCTTTTTTGGTCCTAAACGATTTTTAGTTTTATTTTGGCAAATCTTTATTTCAGACTTGCACAAAAACTGCATTGCAATAATTTACCAAAATGTCATTTGTGTGAAAATTACAAAGTCTGCAAATAGGATGTTAACACAGGCCAGAAAGAGACAGGACAGACTGAAGAAAGACGTAAAGAGGAGAACAGTGACACGCTATCAACATAGAGCATATTTTAGTATGCATGTTTAATATTCTGCTGTTAAAACATGCATTGTTAAAGCTATAGCAAGTCCTAAAATGAATTCCCATTGCAGAGCAATCAGATTACGTTCAAAGAGAAAGCCATTGGTTGCCTTGCGACTTGTGTTGAGCGAAAGCCCGGAACACACCAAGCTGACGGTCGGCCATCGGGCAGTTTTTTGTTCATCAGCCGACTAAGTTTTCTCAGTGTGTTCCGCTCTGTCAGCAGAAGTTGGTCCTCGTCATTTTATTTTTCGGCCAATTTGACATGTTGATGGTTTTAAACATCCTTGAAAACATCTGAGATAATGTAAGTACACAAGTCAACAAAATATATAACACTGTTCTAGTGGTTTTTGGATATTGTAATCCAAAAATCTTATATGTTGTGGCTTTTAATGGTGGTGTGATAACTATGAGTACGCCATTTAGGCTAGTTTCTCAGAAAAGTGTGTATCGAGTGTCTCTGGGTTTTTTTTTGAGGTTCCTAACCAAGGAGGTCTTTGATACCTGGAGAAAAGTATCCATTAAAATATATTCATCAAAGGTATCTGTCAAATTGCATGTCTGTGACCAGCCAAACCTTGACCCCTATAGGGCACAACTAAGCAACACAGACTTGAGCAATGGCATGAGTTTGGGGTGGGACTATGTTTGTCCAATCAAAGACAGATAGGGGGAGTGCTCATGAAACCTGTTTGAGGTGTGTGTTATTGAAAATCTATATTGGAAACGCTTGTGGTACCCTCCTTCAAAGCAATAGTTCACCCAAAAATGATAATTCTGTCTTGATTTACTCAACTTCATGTTGTTTCAAAACCTGTGACTTTCTGTGTTCTTTTTGAATATATATTATGTCTATTTATCATATTATTTATTTATTGGACCCCACTGACTTTCATTTCTTAGGCCCTTTTTACCCAGGGTTATGAATCCCTGAGTTTGGGAAAGAACTGCACGAGGTTCATACATTTATAAAAAGCTTAATTAATTAAATCATAAAAAGTTAAATTATGAAAAACTAAATAAATAAAACAATCAAAACACTAACTAAAAAAAGATTAAATATTTTATTTATATATGCTCTGCTGCTTCTCAACTTTTCATGTATTTATAGTCCATGTATTACATATAATTAATCACTACCCAACACTGCAAACTTGTATAATGTGAAACGATGTAATATTTGAATGTTACTGTGAGATGTTAGCAAAAGACGCAATCATGTGCCTCATGTTCAGATGCTTTTTACAGTCACAGAAACGCTGGATTTCTAAACATTTGCAGTGAAGAAGAGACTGTTTCATTCATACCATTTGTTTTATTTTAATTATTATAATATGAGGATGCGCAATGCTAGTCTTTATCTAAACAAGTTGTGTGTTGCATTCATCAATCAATCTGTGTCTCTATAGAAACGCTACAGGGTTCTTAAAGCGTTTTAAAGAACGCTTCATGCTTCTTTATCTTTAACGTTTAAAGATTCTAAGAAATGTCTTAAATGGTGCATAATTCTTTTATGTTTAAGAGGTTATTTCATTTTCTTTGCAGTGACAAAGTATGTTTACAAGCTGTTTCAGTTTATAAAATTTAATTAAAATTAAAACTGAATCCATAAAATCATTCAATGATGAGAACCCCTAAAAGGATCTATAAGCACCTGAAAGAACCCTTTTCTTCTAAGACACTACAATTTCACTGTATACAGTGTGAAATGTCAGTTTATGAATACCCAGGATTAATTGTCATCTCTGGGTAAATTATGAGCAGTGTGAAATATGAAACAAAATAACCTATGATTTTGTTTTCCAAGGGTTTAATATAACTTTCCCTTTTCTTTTGGGTTCACTTACCCAAATGTGAAAAGCCATAAAGAGTTCTTCAAAATCTTTTTTGTGTTCCACAGAAAACAGAAAGTCATTCAGGTTTAGAAAAGCATAAGAGTCAATAAATAATGACAATAAAATTGGATGAACTATAACTGTACATTTTATTTTCATTAAATAAATTCAACCAGAAAGTGCAATAAATGGATTAAGCAGGCAATACTGGTAAAGATTTAAGAGCCACTGCCCAAAATAAATAAATGAATAATTCACAGGATCAACAGATCACTATAAACATCCATGCAGTCACTGTTACAAATGGTATGTAAATACAATAATATAAAAATAATATCTTTTATCAAAGTTTCCAAAAAATAACTCCACTGAGAAAAGACTCAGATGTCCACATCAATCCCTTCCCCCTTCCCCCTCCCCCTCCCCCTCTCTTCTTTTGACTTATGAGAATACCCAGAACACCGATTCATGTCTAACCTGAAATGTACTGCCTGCATTAAATAGATCAATGAACAAAGTCCTTTTACAGTAAGTTTACAGATCTGGTTCATGTCAGAATGATAACATTTCCTCTGGATAACATGAACAGCATATAGTTGAATGTCCTGTGTTATGATCAATCACTCATTATCCATACCATAGCATAAAGAACAGAATATTACTAGTTATACTCTAAAGACAGAGAACTCATTCTGCCATTGAGAACTCATTTCAGCTGATCTTAAACAGACAAAAACCGTATCGTTCACGATGTATAAGATTCAATTTGATAACACATCCATGTCATAAAAAAATCCACATATCTTAACAGCAATAATATTCTTATTGTTGAACATTTAGCAATATAACATTATTACATACTGTAGCAATATTATATTAAGCAACAGAATATTAGACAGATAAATATGTACTATTGTACACAAATCAACCGTGCAACGGTGTTTGTAAACATTTACATGATTATTTAGCTCTGCCCTGAACAGAATAACACTTTATGAGAGTGATGCAGTTTTTACACATATACATACAATATCACTACGTTCAGTTTGACACTTACCGTATCTCGGCTCAGTGGATTTAGTGGCAGAAAAAAACGGGAATAGAAGAACAACCTTGTTGTATTACTGCCGACACAGAACGATCTGTCGATGGCAATTCTTCACAAGCCTATAAAGTTCTCCTTGGAACAACTGTCACCTCATAAACTCTTTGATTCTGTTTGAACGCTCTGCAAAACTGCCACTTATTATTTGATACAGCCAAACTTAGAAACCGATCGACCTTTCACTTCTGTACGCGTACATAAAGCAGAATGGTGGGAACGGTGGAGGACTAGAGAGCAACAGTTTCTCTACACGTCCACAGCGAGAATTTACGAATTCTACTATGACAGAGGCAGAGCTAATAAATATTAATTTGGTCATAAAGACGTTGCCTGGTAACCTGATCATATTCAAGTGATTTAGCAAATCACTCTTGGCTACTGAGAGAACGTCACCTAGCGCAATTAATATTAATGCTTCAAGCCTTCGCCATAGTAAGACTCTCGTCTCTGTGAAGGCTACAGGAGCGCCATCTGTCAGATGCACCGTGATACAACCACCACTCAGGTCAAAGACTACAGGGCAGTATTCCCACGTTCAGTCATAAAAACGTTCACAAATTTCTGCACTTTTTCTTGGGTTATACGTAGTCGCGTTCGTTTCATTTGTATTGATGTTAGACGGAAGATTTTTTCCTTCACTTTTATTTAATGAGAATTACATTATTTTAATGTGTCATTTTTCATTTATGTGCCCTCAGAATCTTAAACCTCACATTTTGCCTCCCTCTTGCAACATTCTCTGATGACGAATTTATTGGCGCGAAGGCGAGACAACCTGTCACTCATGAGGTCGCAACAATAACAAACAACCATCCAATCAATTCCCGATGGACAAAATCAATTCCCACCCTACATTTTTTCTTGTTTGAGAAGCCGTTTTACTATGACATGCGTCACAAGAAAAGACAATTGTAACTTCCATTTCATGCAGACTTTAAAATTTTTCATTATCAAAAAAAAGAAAAGAAAACACAGGCAGTCTATAAAACGGGTTGACTTTATTGCTTAGAGAATACAGCTTACAGCTTTTGCAAAGGCATGTGAATAACGTTTCTCAACTACACCTTACCAGTCATCACAAGATATGAATTAACCGCACATTCACAACTCCACTTTTACACATTGCACCTGTAAAAAATCTGCTATCAAAACATTGTACAAAGTGTGAGTTAGAGCCTTTAGTGCAGTCTGCACCAAAGCACTCATATCAAACAGAGAGCAAATACCATGAGCAGATTTCCAAAGCCTATCTGGTGACTGAATTTTTCATAGTTTCTTCTATCTTTGGTACTATAAGACAGATATTATTCTGCACATGTAAATCTTTTCCTTGGAATACTGTTCTGAGCACAGGGCAGGTAAAAGCCTATCTACACAATCTTTATCCTGACTTGAACTAAAATGAACCAAAAAGCAACATCCTACATTACAAATCACGTTCTCTTATCTCATTCAGCAGAACAAAGAGAAATACGGAAGCGGGGATGAACGGCTGTAAAAATCACTATCCAAAAATGTTCCCCAATTTGTGTCTCTTCAAACTATATTACAAAGACAAATATAAGAGAAATACGCAAATCACCTAAAACAGGATGCAGCGATTCAAACAGCGGCTCCTGAATTTAACCAATGACAATTAACATGGTGCGTCTTACGTCACAGCCACATCACATGAATTAACATCCTTCCCACACACATACAATGAAACTTATAACAACTGCCTTCAATTAAATCAAGAACAAAACAAAAAAAAAAAAAAAAAGAGATTTTGAAGAGCTAATAATTCTATTTAACAAGTGAATCGAGGCAAACATAGCAACAAATCAGAGGAGAGCTCCCATGACTGCCCCAAAACCATCAGTATGAATTTATACTGGTGATCTGGGATTTAAAAATGTATATAGGAGAAAACACTGCAGAGGTCCTCCTCTGCTAAGGTTTACAGAGGACAGCGTGTGTGTGTGGGAGACCATACATGACTCTGTGTGTGTGTGTTATATATATATATATATATATATATATATATATGTGTGTGTGTGTGTGTGTCAATCTATCTGTGTGCTTCGGAGAAAGCCTGCCGGGATTCACATGTCGTCTTCTTCATCTTCATCCTGGGAGGATCCGGCCTGCTGAGCGGAACTGGCTGAAGCCGCCGCTAACTGTGCCTGCTGGGCGGCCTGCTGCATCTGTAACCACTCCTGCTGTGCTAACTCAGCCTGCTGCTGTCGTGCCTGCAAGACAGCACAACTCATCAGAAGAGCCACTTGAAATCTTGTTACAAGGCTGGAAACAAAATGGAAAGCTACAGGGCGAAAGTTCATTTATCCGTTTCATGAATAATTTAAATACTCATTTAGAGCTCTTCCAGTACCTTGGCAAATAATTCCTGCTGTTGACGAAGAAGCTCTTCTTCAGGAATGCCAAGGTTCTCTAGTCGGGAGCTGGCCTTTCTCCGTTTAAGTGCTACAGTTTTACACTCCTGCAGAACGTCTTTAACTTCTGCGATATATGACCCAAAACCTAGACTTTCAAGTGCTGAAGAAAAACCAAAAAGCATTCAGAGCATTCAGATTGGTGTTCAGGAGAGATGTACAAGTTTAAAGTAAAATGCACAACTGCCAGTGAACAAGAAACCATTACCTTAACACTGTAAATCTTTCATGATTGTAATATAATTATACCCATCCATATGTTGGGTAAATGAACTGAATCTTGTGTATATTAAAGGTTTATAATTAGTTCACCCAAAAATAAAATTTCCCCTCATGTCATTTCACACCCGTAAGATCTTCGTTCATTTTCAGAAGACAAATTAAGATATTGTTGAGGAAAGCTGAAAAGTATTTTATATATACACAGCAATATAAATCACCACTTTCAAGGTCCAGAAAGGTAAAAAAGAAAAATTAAAACAGACAGTCAACGTGACTGCAGTGGTTCAACTTTAATTTTATGAAGCGACGAGAATACTTTGTGTGTGCAAAAACAAAACAAAAATAACTTTATTCAACAATCTCTTCTCTTCCCTGTCACTATCCTTAAGCAGCATGATGCATGCGTGTGACGCCGATGCAAGAGCAGGCCAATCATGAGTCGGCGTTCTGATGTAGGACCTGGAAGTGCTGGATATCAAAAATATATGAGAATGACAGAAGATATTGTTGAATATCTTTTTGCGCATAAAAAGTATTCGACGCTTCAATAAATTAAGTTTGAACCACAGAGTCACGTTGACTGTTTTAATGATGTCTATTACCTTTCTGGACCTTGTAAGTGGTGATTATATTGCTGTCTACAGACAAGTAGAAACCTCTCAGATTCATCAAAAATATCTTAATTTGCGTTCCAAATATGAACGAAGGGCTTACTGGTGTTGAACGACATGAGGATGAGTAATTAATGACAGAATATTTTTTTTTGTGTTTACTAACCCTTTCACGGTTAACTCTTCAGCCTGGTTCAAGATCAGAGCGGTTAACTAAAGGTTGTAGGTTCAAACCTTTCTCTCTGGTCTTTCAGAAAAAGGTCTATCAAACTGAGCAATTTTCAACAAGAATTGTATGGAAAATGGAGGCATTGAAAGTGAATGTTGACTGACTGTAGACTAATAACTATTGATATTTGCAATGGAATGAATCAATAATATATAGAATAAGCTGGACAATGACACCATTTTCTTTGGGAGCTGCTGTGCAGCCAAAATTATTTGCCAATTATTAATGTAAAGCTGCTTTGCCACAATTTGCATTGTAAAAAGCGCTATATAAATAAAGATGACTTGACTTGACTGTCAATCAATATAATTCAGACAAACATCTCACTTTCTGTTCAACAGAAGCAAGCTAGAAATACAAGGCACATGAGTAGATGACAATGTTAATTTTTTGAAAGAACTACCTTCTTAAATCCAGCTTACTGTACAGGAAGTTAATAAAACTCTCTTCCAAATGAGAAATCATCTGTTAAGCATTAAGAAGTGCCATCCTCACCGTTTATAACATGTTCAGGGGATATAGTCTTCTTCTCTGATTTATTGCAGATCTCGTTGGCCTCTGATGAGACGAGGTGAATGAACTCTGTGCAGCAGTTCACCACCAGCTCTCTGGCATCGTTCGCTACTCGCACATTGGGAAGCGTTTCTTTAATCATTTTATTGATCGCCGCCCTCGGGATCGTCAGGTCATCGTCGTTCCCCGATGAAGAGGCCATGAGGGATGAGCTGCCGTGACGCTTCAGAGTTTAAAGGGAATCGAAACCAGGCGAGGAGGTTCAAATGATTGTTAATGATGATACACCCACAGCGGCGGCTTTGTGTGGAGATTCAGGCGATGTAGTCGGCTCTCTTATATGCAGATCGCTAAAGCACTGTTTGGGAAAGTGCAATTTTGAATATAGTTTTGAATTCAAATTCAGGGAGAGAGTGTAAGTGTTTGGAGGATGAGAGGAGTCAGTACCTTTCGGATGATCAGTTTACGCTGACTCTCCACATCCACACATCAGTGCTGCTGCTGTTCCTGTGCGCCTTTATATTCATGATTCAGCTCCGATCACTCATTCTCAAGCTGCCTGAATAAACCAATAGACACCGCGCTTGTTCAGCTAAAACACTGAGCGGATTTTTTTTGGCACCCGAAGCTCTTAATTCATTCCTTCAACCATTCGGTTAGCGATCAACGAAACGAACCCCACAATGCAACACTTCCGGATATCCGGTGGTTCTTCTGCTTGTTATTGTTTCGTGGAATTGCTCGATACTGCCGCCTACTGTAAGAAACAGAAATGAAGGAATTTCGTCTCAAACTTCGACATCTCTAAAACCATTAAAATATTTTAAAATTATAAAACCTAAATAGCGAGCTCATAGCGGTATTCCAGAAAACAGGTTATGTGACATACCCAGGTATGTTTAAGAGCAAGTAAGCCGATAACCTCAACTTTCAGTTCCAAAAACAGAGCTAACTTTCAGGGTATGCAAGTAGCCATAGCAACTTAGAGAGGTTATGTTTGAGGGTTTTCTTAAGAGGTATTCAGATGCGTGTTATTTAATTAATATAGTTTTATTAAGGTAACTTCATTTCTAAATGAAGGTTGAGAATGTCTTGTGTGTTAACCGTGAACATACTCTGGGAACATACCAGTATACCTCGAGTAAGAGAGGTTTGGGTTAATCAACCGAGAATTCAGGGTATATGTGACGGTAAATTAACCTTCCTTTCTGGAATACCCCCTTGGGGGGTATTCCAGAAAGCAGGTTATGTGACATACCTAGGTATGTTTAAGAGTAAGTAGGCAAATAACCTCAACTTTCGGTTCCAAAAACGGAGGTAACTGTGAGGGTATGTAAGTAACCATAGCAACTTACTCTCTGATGTAACTAAATTTGTTATATAGTTGCATTTAGTTTATAAATATAGTTATATTTAGTTATATATACAATATTATATGATACTATATATACATATATATATAGAGAGAGAGAGAGAGAGAGAGAGAGCACTATTGTAATGTTTAAATGTTTATTCAATTCTAATACATGTATTTATTTAAAATACAAAATAAGATGTGCTTTTTTCCTTTTTATAACAGGACGTTTTCTATACTATAATTTCTATATTAAAATACATATGTCATATTTTATTAAATATTTAGCATTAAACAAACAATATCATTCTTATTCTCAGTGAATAAAGATTTCCTATTCAATAAAAAGATTTAAAAAATGATTACACAACCACCAAATGGGTGGCGATGTGCACTAATAGGTTATGTAAATGGACACTGAACAAAAGAAGAAGAAGGAAGTAGAACAGAGCTCTTTTTCTTAACATCTGTTTCAGTGGTGAATCATCAATTCGTCGCTCTGTTGAGAATGTCTTGTGTGTTAACTGGGAACATCCTCTGGGTTGGCTGAACTTACTCCCTGATGCGCTTTTGGAACCAACATACCTCGAGTAAGCAAGGTTTGGGTTAAACAACCGAGAATTCAGGGTATATGTGATGTTAAGTTAAGCTTGCTTTCTGGAATACCTCCCTGGTCACAAGGTGGTGCTGTATCAAAGTTGACATTTTTGTTTATTTAGAAGCTCTGTACAATCCTTTTCTCCCTCAAAATACTTGAGTGCTTGCAGTCTAATATCAACATGGTTTAATTTCTGCCTATGAAACTTTGCATCATTTTCAAACTCTTTTCAAGTGAGAGAAAGAAAAAAAACTTTTGACAACAGTCAGTCAGGCGATTTGTGTTAAATTTATAATTCGCATCAAAAGGTAAACTATAAGACCCACTCCATAATGCAGCTAATTCTAGATTTCTAGATTCTGCTTTTTCTAGAAGAACCGGCTCAGACAGAAAGTATGACTGACATGTAAAACAAGCAATGAGCAATGCGTTAACTAACCTTATTTTGCAATGCAGAAGAAAGCCATTTTCTATGAATGTTTGAGACTTTCTAGAATAACTAGATGAAAAGCAAAGTGTGAACTGTAAATCTCTCACGTTAAATTTAAGGTGCCCAGACTAGCATGGATGGGTGATGGCATGGCAGTCCTCCCAAACAGTTGTGCAGAAAACACTCAATAGCCTAGTAGAAAATGTGTATAAACTCTTAATACAGTACAGACTTTTGGACATATATTCAGAAAACAAAGCAGAATCTACAGATGTGCTTGTGTATATCTAGTTTAAGTGCTCACAAAACTCTTAATTTGAAACAAATTTGATGGCTCTAATCTGGCACACTTTGATTAATTCAGTGATTATTACTTCCTCGTACTCACTGTATCAACCTTGTACAGTACCTTGTTAGAACAAAACACTTTTACTTAAATCCTTTTTCTCTCCTGTCCTGACATGTTAAAATTCCCATAGGCCTATAGCTCCTCAACTGTTCATCTGTTAACAGTTGTTAAAAGAATGTATCAGTTTCATTCGTGACATGCATAATCATCCACTTAATTTAATTGGTTAGAAACTGAAAGTAAGAAATAATATCCCTTCTGTTTTGCATATGTAACAGAACTATTATGAACAATTTGCTAACTTTTTACCATCTCTCTGATTCAAATAAAGGATTGTATAATGTTTGATATTATGCAGTCTGTTTGGCTTTTCATAATGAAATAATCTTTAATAGAACACAATACAAATTTTGTCCAGATTTGTGCCCTGATTTTGAGTAAGAACACATCCCAGTCAACATGTGAGATCATACAATGATCACAGTGACATCACTTGACTCTCATTATGTGATATTCACAGTGTGAGTAATATGCGAGCTCATTGTGAATTCAAACGATCCTCATAGTTTGATACTCACAGTGTGAGTTAAATGTGAGCTGATTGTGAATTTAAAATGTTGAGCAGGTTGAGAGGAGGCACTTCAAATGTCGGTCACCGAGGGGACATTATACTTCCTGTTTCTGAACACTGTTTTCGCCTGTTTTTGTACTGTACAGTTGTGTTCTGGACTCAGCGTGGAATTGTTACGCTGGAGAAATGATGAGAGGTCTCTGATTGCTATTCACATGCGCTCATATGATATTATAATGCCAATATGCACTGTGGCCTGGCCCTGTATCAAAAAGCGATGCTTGAATGAGAACACCAGTGTGTTGTTTATGTAGGCTATAGCTTTGACACCAAGCATATCTGCAGACTCTGTTGATTTTCTCCTTGATTGGTGTTTTGAACTCAAAAGTTAAAAGTCTAATTGATGATGTTGCTCCTGTAAACGTCAGGAAGAAGAGTGGCAGACAAAAAGCACCTTGGAGAAACTCAACAGCAGTGCAAAATATGAAAAGGCAATGTGGCAAAAGACAAAACCTGAAATCCATTATAACATCTATAAAGACAGCCTTCATCCTTTCAATGTGGAACCAGGCAAAGCTAAACAGACCTTCTTCTCAAATATTATAAACAGGAACTTAAACAACAGCACTCTTTTTGCTACTGTAGAGAGACTAACAAACCCCCCCAAGTAAGATTCCCAGTGAAATGCTCTCAGAGAGCAAATAATGCAATGAGTTTGCTTCCTTCTTCTCTGAGAAAATCAATAATATCATAAAGGCAAACAACACATCCTTGACTTGCACTGGGATCAGAGCACAACCTCGGAAAGTAGTTACTATGTCTGATTTTGAAGCAATTGATGGTAAAATTTTGGAAGAAACAGTACAGGACATTAAAACATCAACTTGCTTACTTGACACACTTCCCACATCTGTTTTCAAAAGTTTGTCTCAAAACTGTTTAGAAGCAGACTTTCTAGAAGTGGTAAATGGCTCGCTTCTTTGTGGGACTTTTCCAAACTCCCTGAAAACTGCAGTAGTTAAGCTCCTGAAAAAGAGCAATTTGGAAAACATCTAAGGTTACATATGTTACCCTGGTTCCCTGAATAGGGAACGAGACGCTGCATCGCATTGCCATACTCCCTGCAAGCCCTTGAGCGCATTGTTTCAGCCAGTTAGAAGCTGCCGTTCTTTATTCTGGGGGTTGCTTTATAGTTTCCTGGTCTGTGACATCACCCGCCTATGACGTTCCGTCACACCATTGGACAGATTTCACATGTGCTTCATGATGCAATCCCACAGAAGCGTTCCCAAAGCATCTTGACGCAGCTCGAATTCCCATTAAAGGGAACACCATATTGACCAACTATCTTCCTTTCATAGGTGAGATCACTGAAAAGGTTTCAATTAGCTGAACAAATTCTTAAGCTCGAATGGATACTTTGACAACTTCCATTCTGGTTTCCAACAGTATCACAGCACAGAGACAGCGCTTTCAAAAATAACTGATATTCTCTTAAATACAGATGCAGGCATCATATCAGTGCTGGTACTACTTGATCTCAGTGCTGCATTTGACACTTTTGATCACAATATACTACTTGACAGTCTGGGAAACTGGGCCAGGGTTTTTGAGATGGTCCTTAAATGATTTAGATCAAACTAAGAAGGAAAGGGTTATTATATGGGTATTAGTGTCTAGGTGGACATGCAGAGTCCCCCAAGGCTCTATTCTTGCACCGCTCCTGTTCAATCTGTATATGCCAAATTGCATATCACAACCATGCAGATGACACCCAGATTTAGCTAGCCCTATGACCTGTGCTCCAACAGTAGTCACATTCAAATACAGACTCAAAACATTTCTGTTTAGATGTGCATTTACTAATTGAACATTGTGCTACTTCCGAACTGATTGCCCTTTATTTTAAATGTATCATCTTTGATTATTTTTCTTGCTTTTATTCTGTTTTCAATGCATTTTATATCAATCTCTAATGCATCCTCTTGTTATTAAAGACTGTTTTAATGCATTTTAAATCTTGCTGTCTGTTTGGAAGAGCTGGGAGAATTAGGAAGTAAGCCTCTGGGCTGTTAGCCCTGGTGTTCCAGGAAGATCTGGTTAGATCCGCTCTGATGGATAGTTCCATGTAGATCCGCTCTGAAGGAAAACAAAGTTGAGTTGGCTCATAATTGGAAGAGTTATCCCTGGATGGAGCTCTGGACGGAGTTTGTCCAGGAAGATTTGTTTGTAAGGGTACTGTTTAAACACACAGCTACCTGACAAATATAAATATTTTTACAGTTATCCCTCCAGCGTGAGGAAGATCCATTTAGATCCGCTCTGATGGATAGATCCGACGGAAAACAGTGCTGAGTTAGCCCTGTTGGTTCCAGGAAGATTTGTCTGCAAGGGTACTGTTTAAATGGACACCTGACAAATATTCTGACTGAAACTCTCTGACTCTTACATCCACTCTTACATCTTACATCTCTCCTTTTATTGTTATTTTTATTTCTTATGCATTCCATTTTTTATTCTTGTGTTTGTTTCCTTTACATGTAAAGCACTTTGAATTGCCATTGTATGAAATGTAAATAAATTTGCCTTGCCTAGCAGAGTACTGTGAACCAGCCATCTTGCTAGCTAAGGTGTAGAATCACCTGGCTTCAGGAATCACACCAGAAATCAAACTGATTGCATTAAAATATTGCTCTCTATGTTTCAGGATGTGTCAAGTAAAAGAAATAGAGGTTAAGAAGTGAAAAGCAGTCATCAAAACAACACCATAATCTGAATACATCCATCAAATAGAAATATTTGTTTCAAATGTCAATAACAGGCTGAAAAGAATAATGGAAAAAAAAACAAGGAAACTGAATTTTTGAAATACTTTGTTTATGGAAGTAAAATATGAACTTCTACATGATACCAATATTAGAGAAAATGTAGATCACAGTGAACTCACTCTAAACTGACTGAATGAGTGTTTAACACAGTGGATACAATGATCTTACATGTTGAGCTCACAGTATTAACATGCAGTGAGTGCACTGTGACCTCACATTGACCATAGTGTGAGTACACAGTGAGTGTGCTATGACCTCACATTATGACCACATCATATCCTGGGAGCTCATGAGTTGACAGATTTAGCAGAAAATCACATATGATGGGAACAGTTTTTTTTAGCTTCAGACATGAATTCCATTCAGTTGTAGTATATCAAACATGTTTCATATATTACATTGTATAACACATAATGTTTTGTTATTTGTTTTCTAGTAATGAGGCACACATTTCTGTGAGAGTTTATTGCGTTCAAAACAACTTGAAAGTCCGGTAGTCTGTGATACACTTGTCTAGTGTATGATGCCCAGTTTATCTCTGTAACCATGTATGATGCCTAGTTTATCACTGTAACCATTTATGAGGCTGATAAGTGTATAATTACACTGCATATGCTTGCAAAGATAATATGGTTCTATAACAGGGGTGCCCATCCAGTTCCTGGAAGGACACCATCCAGCAGGGTTTATCCAGAGATTTTTTCATTATGGGGAAAAAGCAACTATCTCTGCTCTACTATTGGCAATTACAATCTTATTATAGCCCTGAACCTTAGAGGCTCATCTTAAAGCGGCTCTGGTTTCTCTCCAGCTCCAATTAAACACACCTGAACCAACTAATCAAAGTCATTTAGATCACTGGAAATATCCTGGCAGGTGTGTTGGAGCTAAACTCTACAGCAGAGGTCTTCAATCCTGCTCCAAGTGACCCACTGTCTGGCAAAGTTTATATTCAAACTGCTTCAGCATGCCTGCCTGTGATTTTCAAGCAACCCTGGAGAGCTTAATTAACTGGTTCAGGTGTGCTTTATTAGGGTTGAAGCTAACCTCTACAGGACAGGGTCCCCAGGAGCAGGGCTGAAGACCTCTGCTCTACAGGAGCGTGACACTCCAGGAGCATTATTCGACAACCCTGCTGTATATGTGTAGATCTTTTTTATTTAGGCCTTTTTCTTACACTTTGGTGATACTGCCTGGAACCTAAACTGCTCCGGAGAAAGTTACGTTCAGACAGTAAGTTTCTAAGTGGCTACATACCCTGAAACTTAGTTTTTGGAACTGAAAGTTATCCATTAACTGTCAGTAAACATACCCAGGTAAATAGCTTAACCTGCCCCCACCTCCCTCTCCAGCAGAATATTCTTTAAGAGGTAGTCTTTTCTTTTCCCAAAGTGAAGCTCTTACGGCTCCTCCAGCGCAAGAGCTTGAGGAAATTGAGACTTGCATTGAACACCTTGTCATGTTCAAAGACCATCTTGTAGAAAGTTTCAATGGGAAGGTCACCATTTGGATCTGCATATTTCAGGGTGGTCATGGGTGTGTACAGAGTGTTAGTCTGATGGCGAAATGGTGGGTTCTCCATGGTAATCATTTTGAATGTGTGCTGGTTAGAGAAGAAATGACATATAGACTATTAGTAATTCAGAGAATAAACAAAACATCTATTGCAATGGTGGATTGCTGCATGAAACATTTTGAAAGCGTTTCAACGGGCCAGGCAAGTACCTCTGCAACTTCCTCTGGTGTTTGTCCAAGACTCTCAAAAATCTGCTTGTAATTCTTCAAGTAGATGTTGTGGAACATATCGGCAGTCACTTTATCAGCTTTGGAGAGATCAATCTTCAAGCCTTCTTCATACACCTTACGCTCAAACTCTGTGATGACAGGTCCTGGTTCAATGAGGCTGATACTGCACAGATGCAATAAGACACCTTGAGACCCAAAATTACATCATAAATGTGAGGGACAAGACATTCAATGCTTTCAAAACACATCAGAACAGAAGTTTCTAAATTACTGCATTAATATATTATCATGAACACTAGAACTGAGCTCTTTTAAACTTAGAAATTTTGAGTCGTTCCTGTCACACAATACTAAATAAAAAACTGAGGTAATATGTTTGTTGGCTACTCTGTCTAGATTTGTGCTCAAAGTGTTGTAGTTTTCACCACCAGAAAGCTTGTGTTTTTAGGGTTTGACTTTTAGCTACTGAGCATTAGTAGAACAGAAGTGTCAGAGTTATTGCAATGTTTATTCACACAAACATGCAAAACACCAACAGTGAGAGTTCCATTCATTACAGGTACCCTACAGGTACACTGATGCTCTCAAGAATTATAAATCAATTATTTTATTACAGCCCAAACTTTGTAATACAGGCCTGTTTTCACAAAATTACAGGAGTAATTTAAAACTTTGTATATATGCTAGTTCCAAATTTTGATGAGATTTTGGAGATCTGAAGGATTCTGGGGAACAGTAAGTTGATTCTAGCTCATGCGTTTCAGAGATATTAGTATAAATGTATATTAATTGCATATTTTTGAATGGATGTGTAAATATAGGTTACTCACTGCACCTCTGTTTTAGTGTGTTTACTAGTCTTTTACTAAACCTTTTGCTTGGACCTCTACATGAGTATAGCCCAAAGTATACTTCACTTTTTACACATATGCAAGTGTCAGGATACAGTGCACATGTCGTGAATTTCGTCATCAGAAGAGTACGTGCACTGCCAGATTTTTGTAACCGTGCACCCGTGGGTCGCACATGCGCCAATTTTTTTGCAGTAATTATCCACAAGGTGGCAACCGTGCACTAGGGGTGTTGATTCACAAGGGAGTCGAAGAAAACCTGCATAAACAGAACAAACCGGCACACATGCAAGCTACAGCTACAATGGAGGCCTAGACAACAGATTGCATGAAGAGGTTAGAAAGTACCCTCATTTGTACAAATCTAGATTGAAAGAATACAAATATATTTACGTGGGTTGCAACTTGTGGCGAGAGACTGCTCAAAACTGTGCATGCGTCGAACGCCTGTACGCATTCAAGTCAAGTGAAGTATACTTTGCAAGACTGTTCGACTGTGCATACGCATAAAAATACGAAGTATACCCAGGGCTTTAGATCACTTACTTTAGATTGAATCTCAGAGCTTGAACTGCCAGACTCTCACAGAACCCTTCAACAGCAAACTTGGAAGCAGCGTAAATGTCATTAAACAAAATACCTGTGTACATGAACACGACAGTGATTAGAGATGGTAACATCCTGTAGAATCCTCTCAGATCTTCTTTAAGTCATTGTTAATCCTTTAAGTATCCAAAGTTTGATCTCGCACATACCGGGATAAAGAGTTCAAACGCAAATATCAAATGATTGTTGTTTCTTTTTTTTTCTTTTTTTGTATGGCTCACCCTGAATCCCCATGACACTACTAATGACCACTATGTGGCCACTTTTTCTCTTCTTCATATCAGGCAAAACCTCCTTCATGAGTCGCACAAGCCCAAAGAAGTTGGTGTCCATGACAGTTTTCATCTCATCAATGGTCTGACACTCAATGGGGCCAATCATTCCCATTCCAGCATTACTAACTGAAACACAGAAAACAGAAGGGTAGGAACAACGATACTTATCCAGGAAAGATTAAATAAATCATTAAGTATTCATAAGACTTGCATATTGGCTTTTTTCAGTTTTATCTTATCTACACTTTTAAAAGCACTTTGTAAATAACCCCTGATTGCGCATGCTCATTACTGCATGATCAGTGCTGTTAAAACACTTTATTTGGTAAATCAGTACCCCCAGATACACGTGTAATCAGCTAATCATGTGACAGCAACTCAATGCATAAAGGCATCTAAATATGGTTAAGCGGTTTCTTGGTTGTTCAAACATCAGAATGGCACAGAAATCTGATTGCAGTGATGTAAATCTGATCATGTAAACTGCTGGGATTTTAATGCACACAAAAGTAATCCTAAGAAGCAACTGAGTGAGGGAAAATACCTTGTGAAAGATGTTAGAGCTGAATGGCAAGACAGATTAAAGGTGACAGGAAGGTTACAGTAATTAAGTGTTACAACAGTGCAATGTAGAAGAGCAATGTTGAATACAAATTGTTGAACCTTAAAGAAGCCCAAATTGTGCTCTACTCTTGTAGAAACAAACTTCATTGTACTCTTATGGCCAAATTTACAGCAAATGCATGGTGTTATAACATGAACAAGAATCTCTAAGGAATGTCCTCAGATTCTTATATCCATGCTACAAAGAATCCAGGCTGTTTTACACTATATGCTGGTTCCAGATTAGCTCTTAAAGGCAGGACTTTCTTTACCACACTGACCATATTGAGTGTTATGATTATGTCCATCTTCTCCTTATACTAGCCCCACACATGACAAACAAAATCATATCAACATATCGTGGCCACAATTTAGAAATTCCTTCCCACAGCTCATTAATTAGTCGCCATGTTTTATTAATTAATTCCCTCTGTTTAGTTAAACCATGTTCACGGTTGTTTAATTTGTTCTTTTAAAGAAATAATAAATCATGCCCATTTAGAACTAATTTGTCCACTCATTTTAATCTAGTTAAATTGTGACCATGATTTAACTAAAATGTGGGAACAAATTAGTACAATATGGCCACAATTTATCTAAGGGTGCGTTTACATGACAATGATGCACTAAAAATGGGGGGAAAAAATCCTTTGTGTTTTTCACAGTTGACAACATTGTCAAGATCCATTCACACGAATCCACGACAAATACTCAGAATACTGAGTTATGCCTACCAGGCCAGTAAAAAAATATTGCATGCCACGGTTTTCACAAATTTCAAAAATTTCTGTAGTTTACACAGAGACGATAACATTAGGAACACTAACATTATTTTTTTTAAAAAATAGCATTTTCAGGCCCCCAATACGCTGTTGTCTTGTCAATGAACGGCCAAAACGCATAAAAAGTTTTCAGTTTTTAGTTGAAAATGCTGTCGTGTAAACAGACCGTAAAAAGAGGGAACAAATTAAAAAAATTGTGGGAACTCACTTTTAATTCATGGACACAATGGCTACAGTGTTTTTCCCAAATTATGTTTTATTAACAGAGTTCAGGAAGAGCACTCAATTAACGATAAGCAGACTTCCCTCTGTTCGTTGACAGTTTGTAAGCATCCCTCAACCCCATATCCTCGCTTTTAGTCCTAAGTGTTCTTATCATCGGACAGCACGCCAAGTATATGTAAGTGTGAGCTTGTGAGCTTAATGTCATGTGCAGGGCTCCATATTATGCTGCCTCTGATCCTATTAGAAATATTGAGGTTATTACTACTTGCTATAATTACTAATATCAGTAGCAGTATTAAAGCTACCAAATGGCCACTGAGAGTATATAGTGTTTATATTAATATACTGTAAACATACTGTAGCATTTTATTATTGATATAATATTGTTTAGAGATCTGAGACAATGGAAAATAGCAATGAAGCGTTTGTAAGAAGTACATCTACTAATCTTACTGAGAATGTCGACTCTTTGCATGGGCAGGCTCTTCACACAGGCTTTGATAGAATTATCATCACATACGTCGAGCTGCTTGATTTCCAGTGTGCGTCCCAAAGTTCGGCCTGCTGCCTCCACCAAAGCTTCTGCTTTAGCCAGGTTCCTCATGGTGGCATACACTGCCAAGGTCAAAACATTTAGCTTAACTTCCAATTAAACTAAAGTATGCTGACATTTACAGTGACCAGTGATTTCAGGTAACAGATGGGGAACATAGTCATCATTTAATGACTAATAGGTCAGATCTTCTCAGCTACTTACTTTGAGAAAAGCTTCAAGCCAAGTCAATTTATTGAGAACAATCCATATGTTACACATTAAGAAATATTATGAGGAAGTTTCTCAGCAAATCAAACAGAGCACAGTTGTTGTAATCATGTGAATATTTTCCTTCTTGTGCAATTTCAAACTGACATAATCAGTGTGCGAGTCCTGCAAAGCTTCTTCTTTAACAAGTTTCCTCATGGTGGCATACACTTCCAAGGCTAAAACATATAGCCTAACTTTCATTTGAATTAATATGTTAACATTTGCAGGTGAACAGTCATAATTTAATGACTAACTAATTAATGCTATGCAACTGCTTACTTGGAAGAATTCAACAAGCAAAGTAAACTTATTTAGAAGAAATTTAAGTTACACATACAGAAACATTGTGAGAATCTTCTTTTTTTTACTGCAATTATTCAGAATATTGGGTAGACCGAGTATAGTTGTAACAGGGTGGCATTTTTGGTACTTGCAAGTATGCAAAGCTTGTGTGCTTTGAAAATCAGACAAACATCCAACATACTCAAAAGAGTAGTAACGCTTGTTTCATGACTGAACATAATTAAGAGCATAAAATTCACAAAAATACTGAACATACTGATACATATGCATACATTACACTGATTTAAACATTTTTACACATTTTACAACTGTACTTGGTCTACACCATTATATTATTACTATAACCTATATTCACAATATTTGTATGTATTTTATTTGCTGGTCTTACCCATAAACCTCTTCTTCTCATCTTTGGCAATACGAACAGCAAGGGCCAATCCAATGCCAGAAGAACAACCAGTGATCAGTACAACCTTTTGATTCATGGCTGCAACAAAATCTTGCTTTCTCTGATGAGACAGTGAGACAAAGAACAGAGAGTAAAAGACGGCTAAGAAGAACTGGAAACGAGATAAAGACAGCTTGAGTGGGAGCTTGAGAGATGAGCTAAAACTTACTCTTGCTAATCCAGTGCATAAAGACTCAGCAGAATGACCCACGTGTCACTCTAGTCTAGACATGTGGTTGACAATACGTAACAATACTGCAGGAATAAAAAGTTCTATGCACCACTGTGGTCTAAAACAAATATATGATAAAACACAATATAACTGTGATTTTCTAAAACATAAAATATATATATGTATATATGTACATATATGCATACACCACTGCTCAAAAGTTTGGGGGCACTAAGATTTTTGATGTTTTTTAAAGAAGTCTTTATGCTTACCAAGGCTGTATTTATTTGATTGAAAATACAGTGAAACCTGTAATATTGTAAAATAAAGTTACAATGTAAAATAACTGTTTTCTGTTTTAATATATTTTTAAATCTAATTTATTCCTGTGATGCTGTCAGGGTTATCCCGCTGGAGTGCCCTTAACACTCCACCTCAGACTATTGCCACACCTTCAGACTGCATTTCCCATAAATCACTGCCTGGACTCATCATCATTGAATGCATTCACCTGTGTCTTGTTTGCCTGTTTCACTCACCCTATATAAACCTGGTTCAGTCTGTCATTACTTGTGAAGTCTTGTTATGTGTAACCCTGCATTTCTCTCACGGCTCTCGCGGCTACCCCATGTCCTGGATTTCTCTTTGCCTGTGTTCACTGCCCTGTTTTGTGTTTGTTTGGACTGCCTGCTTGTTTCAACCTTTGCCTGTACATTGGATTACGATTCTGGATTACCTCTCTATTAAACTGCATTTGGATTCTCAACCTTCAATTCTCTGAGCAGTATGTTACAGATGCTCAAGTAACTATCACATTTTAAAATGGTTTTGCTGCTTAATATTTTTTCAGGATTCTTTAATGAATAGAAAGTTCAAATAAAATGTCACTTATTTGAAATATAAACTTTATGTAACAATGTTTTCACTGTCATTTTTGGTCAATTTGATGTATCTTTGCTGAGAAAAATACTAATTTATTTTCTTTGTGTAACGTTTAATTTTCATGAACTTTTAGTTTGTAAATTTTTTCTTGTGTTCCCTTTTTGATTCCATGTTTTCTAAAATATGTCATTGCGACTCATTGTTTGATTGACTTGATTCACCTGTTCCTTGTTTAGCTCTTTAGTTTCTCTGACTGTGTCCCGTTTCAAAGGCTGTGTCCTTTGGAGGTTGCATTTGTCGGCTTTATGTCATAAAGAATGTCTTATTTCAGAAAAGTAACCATCATAAAATTGACCTTTTATTCCTAGTGTTGTGTAAATTATTTCTTTATGATTGGTCAGTTTATTCAAATGAAGCAGACTTAATGATGAATGCGGCTGACAAATGCAATCTCTGGAGGATGCAGCCTTCAAAATAAAGTGCTATACAAGGGATCGGTCAATCAAATCAATCCAACAATGAAATGAGACGGATGACGGTTCTGTGTATTTTCAGCACTTAGTTTGAGTCCTTCTTTGTCCATCCTCATTTTAGTTATTTTCTTGCATTCCAGTTTTTCTTCTGCGCTCTTGTTTTTAATTATTGAATAAAGTGACTGTTACCTATAGATCCTGCCTCATCTTCCTTGCTGCAACCAACTGTGACAGGAGAACGGACCTAAACCAACAAAGATGGATCTACCAGCAGTTCAGATTCTCCTCAGCCAGGAGGACTGCAACCTTGAGGACCACATGCGAAATTTTTTAAAACTGGTGCCCTTTTTTATATTATCCCAGTTCCTGGCTCTGTATTTTATTTATTTTTTTAACTAAATGCTCAAACTAAAGCACGCCTGCACTGTCATGGTCCTCTGGGGAACTTTTGTGAATGCATTGAGTGGTGGGTGTTTCACTGTGGTTCCTCCTGGACCGTAGTTGAGAATGGAAAAAAATGCCCCAAAGCCCATGTAGCCAGTTACCAAGCCTGTCATGGACTATGACCCTGAGCCCACCTCAGACCCAGGTCCTGAGCCCAAAATGATTGCAGTGTCTGACCAGGTGCGAGAGCCGGCACCAATGTCCATCCCAGAGGGTGTGTTAGTGAACTCTGAGGGCATGTACACTATGGTCTCACTGTTGGCTTCACCCAGCCCCAAGTCTCCATTACTAATGGGCCACTCAAATCCAAGTCTCCTTCACCGCTGGCTTCACTTCATGGCTGATGGTTCTACCCATCTCCGAGTCTTCTTCGTCGCTAATGGCTCAGTCCAAATCTACTTCATCACTGCTGGTTCCGCATATTTCCAAGTCTTCTTCATTGCTGATGATTCTGCCCATCTCTAAGTCTCCTTTTGTCACCGACAGTTCTGCCCAGCCTCTTACTGCTTCCTTCAGCTGCTTAGCTCTTCCTTCAGTGGTTCCTCCCAGCTGCTCAGATCAACCCTGGGCTTCCAGGTCCCCAGCTACACCGCCTCGGGGCTCCAAGCTTATTATTCCACCTCAGCCCCCTGATCAGTCTGCTCCATCTTGGCTCCTGGCTCACTCGGCTTCACCTTGGCTCCTGGCTCACTCGGCTCTACCTGGGACCATTGCACTTCCGGCTCCGGCCTCCCTCGTCCCTGTGGCTCTGACTTGGTCAATCGTTGACTGGCTTGACCATAGTCACTCTTCACAACAGTCGCTCGTCACCACAGCTTCGCCTTGGCCTCCTGTTCCTCTCGTGTTAACCCTTAGTCCATTGGACTTCCCCTGGGTCTCTCTCTCTCTCTCGCTCTCTCTCTCTGCGCGCCTCTGCTTCACCTCACTCGGTTGGGCTCATGACTTTACCTTGGTAACAGGTTTCGCCATTGACCTTCATCCTAATGCCTCTGCTATGGGTGGCTCCCTGTCTCCTCCCTCAATCATCTCCTCCCTGGCTCTTTCCTCCATCGATCCCACCTTTTGGTGTCATCCTCTACTGGCTCCTCCAGAGTGTAACTCCCTTCCTTCCTCCTCTGTTGGACATTTTATGCCGGGAGTATGTGCCTTTTATGTAATGTTCGGTTTGGTTAGTTTCATTTTCATGAATTTTTAGTTTGTAACCCTTTCTAGAATGGTTTCTAAAATGTTCTCATTTGTTGCCATAGAAACTCGTGGATTCATTTGTTCCTTCAAACCCTTTTTAGTTTATAGTCCTTAGTTTGAGTCATTCTTTGTCCATTCTCATTTATTTTTAGTTGGTGGTTTTTGTCCTGCATTCCAGTTCTTTGCATGTTCATTGTTTTTGTTTAATTGTTTTAATTTTTACAATTATAAAGTGACTGCTCAACTACTCTTCCTTGCTGCAACCAACTATGACATATCTGAGCAACCCCAAAATTTTGCACTAGTGTGTAATTGACCCTTCAAACAATGCCAACATCAACAAGCACATAACTCAGTTTTTTTTGAAGGTTTTTTTTTTTTTTTTATTATACTGGGAATCAGAATAATTGTAAAGGTACATTAAAATATTTTTAGCAACTGCAATATATTCTTAGATTACATTTCAGTTTGCATATTTGTGATGTTTATGCATTATCCATACACTTGTACATTGTTTTTGTACAGTTTTACTTGTACAGCTTTTAAAAATCCAAATGCACTAAGTCAATTGCAAATAAAAGTTGTTTTGCATATAAAATTTGTTTTCCATTCCTTTCAATAGTAATTAAAAAAAAACAAAAAAAACAATGACCAAGTGGTTGAAAACATCACTGGAATACAGAATTATATATAAAAAGATGTTTAAAATGTAAAACAAGGCAAAGTAAAGGTAGAGAAACAAGGCAAAATGTTGTTAAGAGTAGCACAATACAGTACATAGAGGCTTATCATGCAGTATTTTTGCATACTGTGTTCCTTCCGCATCCCTTTCAGACCCCCAACATATGAAACACACAAGGTGAGTATTCTGGAAGCTATGCAAAAGTATATAGTAGTTTGTGTGTTTTAGAAACGAGCACGGATGCGATCCATTGGGTCTGTGTCCCACATCTTTGAGTCCCAAGCCTGGAACCAGCCAGTGAAGGTTGGGGGCTCAAAGCCTTGCTTTACAGTGACGACTGGGGTTCCACGGCGACCAGATGGGTCAGAGTCCACATATTCTTTAGCTGATGGCAAAGAAACATTTTATGACATTTAACATTCAGGAATTGCATTCAGTGTCAATGCTAAATCTAACTCAATCCTTCATTATTGGTACATTATTATGTACTATTCCAGTTGATATTTTGGTTTTGGTGCCTTAAAGAGTTAGTTCACCCAAATATGAAATTTCTGTCATTAATTACTCGCCCTCATGTCATTCCAAACCTGCAAGACCATTGTTCATTTTCAGAACACAAATTAAGATATTTTTGATGAAATCCGAGAGGTTTTTTTATAGAAAGCTACGAAATGACCACATTCGAGGTCCAGAGAAGTAGTAAAGACATCATTAAAATAGTTAACGTGACTACAATGGTTCAACCATGTTATGAAGTGATGAGAATACTTTATGTGTGCAAAGATGAGGCAAAAATAATGACTTTATTCAACAATTTCTTCTTTACCCTGTTAGACTCTTATGCAGTTGACCCAGTCAATTCAGTTTAGCCCTTCCATGTTTACATCTGAACTCAGTATTGGCCGGCTTCTGTGTTAGCATAACATGCATGCATTGTGCTCATGTGAACAGCGTCGGCCAATACTGAACTAGTATTCGGACGTCAACACAGAAGCGCTAAACTGCGTTCATGTGTTCCGAAGATGAACAAAGGTCTTACGAGTTGGGAACGACATGAGGGTCAGTACTTAATGACAGAAATTTCTTTTTTGGGTGAACTAACCCTTCAACTGAGTTTTCATAACAATATAATAGTAATTTTTATAGGTATGAGGGAATATTATGTCATTTAGTGCTTCAGCATCTTAACTCACCTATTTTTTCTGATCCAGCCTTCTCCACCTCGTTGGCATCATTACCAATCCAAAGAAAGATCTAAGGGAAGAAGATTAAAAAATTGAAGCGTACATTTAAAGTTCAGCAGTAGACCTTAGTCACAATAGACACCATATTAAATTTAACACCGATGAAAACAAGGCTGTGAGAGATGGACTTACAGTCTTTACAATGGCACCCACTGTATAATTAAAAAATACATAGAACAAATAATCTGACTGAGACTCTGACTCTTCAGATAGGGGTATTCTATGCTTTTTTGTTACTTTTATTTCCCATGTATTCCATTTTTATTTATTTGTTTTCTTTTCATTCCATTTTTATTATTATGTATTTGTTTCATTTTCATGTAAAGCACTTTGAGTTACCATTGTGTATGAAATGTGCTATAATAAATAAACTTGCCTTGCCTTGCCTAATAATTTTCCACTGTATACGTAATTTTTGTCTGTTGAAAGTTTTTTTTTTTTTTTTTTTTGGAAAGTTGTTTCATTAGCTTAACAATCTGTATGTTAGTATACAACAGTGCAAGCCACTGAATGCACTGTACTTTTATCCTTCACAGCCTTGTTTTCATTCCTGTTTTTAAATATGGCACTACCCTGATTAAGGTCTGTAACGGAACTTCAATCTGTGCTCCATTCTGGTTTGTACTGCCCACTTTTCAAGTACCAATCATATGATTATGGATAACATCTATTCTCATTCTGCTTTTTTTCTGGTTGGATATCCTGTTTCACCCAGAAGTTTATCAGATTAAAGAAGTAATGAGTGTTGTAGACATAATTTCATGTTGACTTAAAGTCATCAGTACTTCAAATGCTAACCTGATCCCAGGTATCCAGAAGCATGACATCATCAGTGGCCAAATCAGACTGGGTGAACTCTCCAGGAACTTCCTCAGCCTGAAATGGCAAAGGAGAGGTATAGTAAAGTGAATGCAGTCATTTAACAAAGAAAATTGAACTAGTTCCAACTATGACAACTCACAATTAGACGTCCAGTCTTGTTGGAGCATCCAAACAGACGTGGAGGATTAACAATCTTCTGCAGACTTTTGGAGGTCTGATAGTCCTTCTTTCCACCCAAAGCAGACCAAAACCCAGCTGAGAATAGTAAAGAGACAGATAAAACCAATCAGTTCAAAGTAACAGGAAATGTGATTAGGTTTGGAATTCCTTTTAACTGTATAAATTACGGTGTCTGAATATTTATAAAAGGCAGACACCCACCCGGCTCTTTGCCCTCTGAAATTTCCGTAACACTGCCTCCAAGGAAACTGCAGACGTATTTTGCAGCAGCAATTTCTTCCTCTGAAGCGCCCACTCCTTTCCACAGAAACAGGCCGTCAGGAAACTTCAGCACAAACACATCATTAGTGTTCAGTTTAGATGCAGAAGGTTCCACCTGGGTGAAAAGAGAAACAGAAAGAGAGGAGAGGAAGATTATTGCCTGATGGTCATTCCTGACTGTATCCACATATGTGTTTTCTGCCATCACCGACCTCCACAGCGCGTGTTGCACGGGTGGAGCTCTGGCGGATGTGGAAGAGGCGTGTGCTGCCAGCCCGACTCTGACCACCTTTACGTGAGGTCCCACCCATGTGGATGATCATGGGTTTCCCCTTGAATAGACTCATCAAATGGGCCGGTTCCTGGCCCTGAGTGACACGTACCTGCAGTGCGACATAACAGTGAATTCTAAGTCAAGTAGACCTTGTTATTTCCTTTCTTAAAAAACAAGAAATCCTCTATAAAAATGAAAACTAGAGATGTATAATTTCTCTGAAAAATATGTAAGATTGTAAAATATATGAGATCTGACACTATTATCTGATTATCAAGTGCTGATTACAGCATTTCATTTCAATTTTTTAGTTTGACCAATGTAAGTAATCTTTTTATATTATTAGTTCATTCTTTTTAAAGATTACCTTTAAGTGAGCATTAGATATGATGGCAAATTAATCTAAAAATGAATTATTATTAAAAATTAAATATTTAATCTCAATTCAATATGCACTGCTGTTCAAAAGTTTGGGGTCACTAAGATTTTTTTTAAAGAAAATTAATACTTTTATTCAGCAAGGACAAATATGACAGTAAAGACTTTTATAATGTTACCAAATATTTATATTTCAGATTAATGCTGTTCTTTTGAACTTTTAACTTATCAAAGCATCCATACTTGTTTCAATGAAATGTATCACAGTTTCCTCAAAAATATTCAGCAGCATTAATGTTTTCAACGGTGATAATAAGAAATGTTCTGAGCAACATATTACCATATTAAATTATTACTGAAGGATCATGAGACACTAAAGAATGGAGTAATGATGCTAAAAATTCCTCTTTGCCATCACAGGAACAAGTTACATTTTAAAATATATTAAAATAGAAAACACTTATATAATTACAGTTTATTTAATATTTTAAATGTTACTGTTTGTTAGATCAAATAGCATTGGTCAGAATAAGAGACTTATTTAAAAAAAAAAAAAATCTTAACAACCCTAAACTTTTGAGTAAGTCCTATAAATTAACATTCTAGAACCAAAGTGAAAAGCATCAGACTATTTTGGAATTGTTTTGAATTTGAGCACTCCGGCTACTTGAAATGTAGATGGTATAACATCCAATATATACTACAAGTGAGTGACCAAACCAGAAAACTCCCACTATAATTAACAAGGTGAATTTAAAAAAAGGCAATGACAGCTATATTAATATAATAATGGACAAATTTGAGTTAAATAATAATTGAGAAGACCTATATTTAAGCATGGAATAATGACCAGACTCAAGAAATTAGGCCTGTGTTTGGTAGTACCTGGACAGGCGAACCGCCCATGGAATCATCCAGCTTGACAGTTAGAAAAGCAGAGGCAGCCAGCTCATCTTGCGTACACTTCAGTCCTTGCCTGTTAAGAAAATCAATAAAGCTAATTATAATATTAAATATTGACTTGATTGTGTAAATATTGGCTAATCAGGTGTTTAATGAGTACATTCCGGGATGTCATCCTGTGACTATCTTGACTTACCAGGTGTAGATAATGTGTTGCTCTCTGCTTCCTCGGTTATAGGTGTAGAGAATCAGATAACAGTCTCCACCATAAAACTGCCCATAGCTCGAAGGGTCCACAGGAACTCTATCCCCACCCTCGACCCGCCATACCTGCCGAGATCCAGAGCAATGGACTTCAAGTGTAATGTTGTAGTTAACTATAAAATCAACAGTAATCTTGAATTTTAAGCAACTATAGTTCAGCCATTTCGATTGGGTCTTTAGAATTGTGCTTCATTTATGAGTTTGTAGATAACTTAATGTTGTAAGAGCATTAGCAATATATGCTAACAGCTTGTCATTAAGAGCGAATATAAGCAGCAGTCACTGTGTCATCCCTGCGACAATTCTTCCAGCATCCCTCCTCCTCCCCATCTCCTCTATTTCTCTTAATCTCCCTCTGCACAGTACTGTTATCGGGGGGGTTATCTCGGAACTTGAGCCTAGCCTCGGGTTCAAGCCTCCTTTGAGGACAGCAAGCCAAATTTGTTTACCATTAACCATTAAGAGTAAATGGGCAGACGAAATCATGAAAATGAAAAACAGGTGATAAGCGTCAATATTTTTACCTGAACCTTTCCAGAGCCGTCATCCACCATACCATGCTGGGCAGCCATTTTTTTGTTGGAGTGCAGACTGGAGGAGTCAAAGGGAACCTGCGAAACACGGGCAATGCGGCCAATGCTGTAGGCCTGGCTTGGGCCTGTTGTTTGATCCTTATCCTTCCAGTTACTGAAGAACTGTTTGAACAGTGTGGTCTCACCTCCAGCTGGCATAACTTGGATCTGATCACAAAAGGTTAGATAGACTGGTTAGAATTTGGCTTCTATTTAATCTACTTCCATGAACAGGTTAGAGTCTGATACCTGTGTATTTTTGGGGTAGTTCTTGTCTTTGATGAACTGCTCTGCGACCTTCATGGCTGTCTTACGTTCTTCAGTGTTTGCACTTGGTCCTGAGGTGTTAAAATGGTAATGAAATTGTCAGTAAAGTCATAAGCGGCGATCTAAGGTTTATATATTTCACTTGGCAGTTTTAATTAATATATATGTAATATAAGGACATCAAAATAAAATTTGACCATACCTTTCCAAAGAAAGATCTTGCTGTCCACTCCATTGTCCAGGATGTAGCACTCGGTGGGAGTGAGCATTTCCTGTTTGAAAGGGCTGCTCTGGGCCACCAGAGATGTCTTCATAGACCCTGCAGCATCAGATACCTAACCCATTCAAAACACATAAATGCGTACATTTATAAAAATGCCATGAATCCTACACAGTTTGCATAATACAGTGCTCATGGTGACTCTGATATGTGCATAATACATAAATGTACCATGTAGAGTGAGCCCTTTTTCTGATTGCTTCTGTCAGTCGTCTCATCGTCAGGACTTCCTGCTGGGATGTTGGGCTTGGGCCCAAGAGCCTAAAAATAAACATACACAATAGGAGTTTCCATCAGTTTTCTCCATGGCAGCAGTCAACTCAGGATACAAAAAAAAAGACTATTATGCTGAACCTCAAGCAAAAAGTCCAAATCAAAACCAGATGAACTCTCCTTCTATGCTGACTGCATGTACGCTGAAAACGCTGTAAATTGCCTTTCATAAATGTGTCTGCCTGTGATTGTTTACAGATACTTTCTGTTGTAATTTATTTAGTGTCTCCGTTTCTTTGTTGTGTTGATGTCTTTTTTGTATTACTGAAACCTGTTGGCGAAAACTACCTGTTAGCAATCCCATTTATTTAAATAACAGTTGCTCAGAACTCCTCCGTTGTAACTGTAACAAGATGATAGCTGAGTCTAGAAGATGCTGTAACTGAATCATGCTAAACCAGACAAAACTTGTCCCTTGGAAGCAATGGATGATGTAAAGGTAATAAGATTTAATAATGTTTGGACATAAATTCAATTTAAAGTTTCAATGTAACACAAGCAGCGACAGATATATTCTTCCATATTGTGACATACCTCCAAGTAAAATGAGTTTTCAAAAAATGTAGGAGGATTCAATCCATTGGATTGTTGAATGGATGGAGGCAGATCTGAATGTGAGCTTGCAGTTTATAGCAGTTTATATTTGAAGTGCATTGGCATGGTTCAAATCATACTTATCTTACCGTTATCAGTTTTTAGTTCAATATTTCAATAACAAGTTCAATATGGAGTAATGCAAGGCTCAGTACTAGGACTGTTGCTTTTCACTCTGTATATGCTACCCTTGAGAGATATCATTAGGAAGCACGGCATTAGTTTTCACTGTTACGCTGATGATACTCAGCTCTATATTTCTTCGCACTCTGACGAAACTTACCAATTCTCAAAATTAGCGGAATGCGTAGCTGATATAAAAAATTGGATGACTGGTAATTTCCTACTACTAATTTCAGAAAAAACAGAGATTCTAATTATTGGACCAAAAAGAACTTCATGCAAGAGAAGTTTGCCACACAAGATTTTAAAAAAAGGTCAAAATTATTCAGGGATGAATTGTTAAAAATAAGATTAATAGCATGCATTTAGAAAATAGATTTTAAACTTTTCAAGGTGTGCAGTATACCTGTTCATATTCACCAGTATCCTTAGTTTACAATTCAAAAAACCAAAACAAACTGATCAATAAGGTCAGTGCTGTTACTTGTCTGACTCTTAACTTTTATTTGTGTTCCATTAAATAAAGACTCTGAAGCATGCCACTACTGACCCAATTAATCATGTTTTCACTTCCTGCCACAGCAGATCCAAAGTCATGCTCATTCTTCTAACACACTGCATGTTTAAACTTGCAACAGTGGCAGATCTTTTTTGTTTTTTGTAAAAGAAGACAAGACTTACACTGAGGACAGCCTCTGGCTCAGAACCGTCCTCAACCATGTGCAGACTGGCGCGCCCATTTCTCTCATTATCACGAATGCCGATTGCCACCTCGGAGGCTTTCAACCTCTCAAAACGGTTGCATTCACCCCCACACCATTGGTAGATATCCTAGGAAAATCAAAATATGATTTGTGAGGTTGGGAATTTTGGATTTCTCAAAAGGACAGCACTAAAGAGATTGATTAATCACTTCACCCCATGTATTTCTAACCTTGCCAAGATCAATGATGAAGCAGTCTCCACGATTGAAGCTGGCCCAAGACATATTGACCTCAGTGGCACGAATGACACGTCGTCCTTTAATGTGAAGCAGACGCTTCACGTTCATGTCATTGGTCACCACATGCTGGAACCCAGAGGCCACACCACCTTGCTGTGAAATGGAAAAAGAAATGTCTTATGGCTCTCACGTTACAATTAAAAAAATTCTCATGATACACAGAAAATTAATTGCAGATGGCATTATAGCAAAAAGTAAAATGCACTTAATCTGAAAGAATTTTTTTTACATTTGTAAAAGGGAGCAAAGGAATATTTATCAAAGCAATACACTACGAGATTTTCTGCTGGATCCATTGTTATTTCTAAATTATTAAAACAATCTCAAGAGAAAAAGTACAGGGGAAAAAAATCTGATTTCACTAATGATTTGAATATGGTTTGTGAGATCCTTCTACATAAACAAATTTGTTATCTGTAGAAAAAAAACAATCATAATCCTGGACAGTAATAATAACCCTCATACATTACTACCCAGGGTTACAGCCACCATAGACATTGATGTTGATGCATCCACATTATTTTTTGGATTAGTGGTCCATCAAAATAGGATTTCAATGACAAATTCTTAAACTTTTGGTCCTTGCTGTTACCCACTGATCTTAATTAACTTTCAGTCAAAGAGGCTTTACTTTTTAGAAATGACTGAAATGTAACATACAGTATAGTGATGCCAGCAGAGATTAAATTATATTCTTCTGATAGCATATTTTTAACAAAAACAAAATAATACATCTCCAATGGGAAAAGGGGTGGGTTATAATGGAGCACTGAATGTGAAATCAAGATTTGTCAGATTTAGCCACAAATATGACAGATCTGTGTTTATTTTTTCAATCAGCTATCTGTAAGGGTATTACCTTGTACTTAATTCCAGTTTTAAAGTAGCCAAGGAAGGTGCCAGACTCATTGTTCTGAACCTCACGGTACTGGACTGGTGCTCCACCCAGATGATCGTCCAGCTGCATAGCAAAGATGGCGGCAGCTCCACCCTCATCCTGAGAGCACTCATTACCTGTAGTTTAAACAGACACAGAGAAATATCCTGAATAAAAACAGTGTCAGGGTGTGTTTCTCTATCTACCTGACAAGAAAGAAAAGACATGTGCCATGTCCTTGAAAGGGCACAGGTTTTTTTTTTTTTTTGGCATATTAGAAATTCTAATCTTTGCAAAGGTTTAAATTATTAAATTTAGTTACTTTTACTCACCCAACCACATGTGGACATTGTATGATGGAGCAGAAGTGGTGTAAAGGACAACATAGGCATCTCCAGTGAAGAAGTTTCCTTGGAGCTGTTTGGGGACTGGTTTCAGGTCCATCTTCTCTATTCTCCAAATCTGCAGACCAGGCTCTTTACCTGCATTCTGGAACTCCTTGTGGAAAACCATGATTCCTGGAACATACAAGAATGCTGGGGCTGAACTATGAAACTTTTTTTGAAAATCCAAACAATTCTAAGATCTAATGGTCTGAAGTTGGTAACTGTGGGGGTGATAAAAAAATAATTTAATTTAATTTAAAATAACAGACCAAGGTCTAAGGTTTCTTCATCTACTACTACTCTACAACAAAACACACTTTATAAGAAAGTTACTGTAAACATCCATTTCATTCAACATACCATTTTTTTATTTATTTAAATATAAGGCAAATGTGTGCATGCACATGGTAAAATGGAGCATCAGGCGCATTTATTCTCAGAGGACTACATGAATGTGCTTATATTTTCAATTACATGAAAAAATTCATGAAGATGTGATCGGCAGTAGGCTAGATGTACTCAGTTGAAGTGCAAGTTGTGTGCAGGGTGAGGCAGTCCACAAATGAGTCATGTTGCATGATTACAGTTGTGGGCAGACATGCGTGCCCGGTTCTTTTGAGTTTACCAGGGAAAAGTTTTATGCAAAGCATACATTTTGCATGAGATCTGCCAGCTACAGATTCATGGTATCAAAAGAGATATCTGACAGTATGATTTTCCTTAAACTATAAGAGGTGACATGAACAAAGCAAAAGGTGCAAATGTAAACCCTGCAGTTAAAAGTTGTTCTTTTTCAACCACTTTAAATTTAATTAGATACACCCTTAAAACTCATAAAAATAGACTACATTTATTACATAATTTGACTTATTGGTGACCATTTTGTGTTTACCCCATGATATTTTTATTTTCTGCAGTTCTATGCCACGTAGCCTCGTTTATTTAAATAATTTAGTTTACAAGAGTTGTATGCCTAACTTTTTAATGGAAAGTATGATTATCAATTATTGTAATGGATTTATGTGCGCGTTTGAATGGACACGCCCACATATTAAAGTTCTAGCCGGGATTTTGAATTAAAAAAATCAACTAAATAAGAACTATTATAAGTATACATGCACATTTATTTTTAGCTTGAAATTTATCTATTATGTTGTAAAAATACCGCGCATGATACAGACGTCTGCAAAGTACAAAAGAATAATGGCAATTATATGTTTTTATAAGTTAAATATAGATAAAGAGTGGACAGCAGAATGAAAATGGTCTGCAGGACTCCACGTCAACATTTATAACTAACTTTTATTTCCTGTTTTTCACTTTACGTCATAAAGCGGGGGTCTGCGTAGCGGAGCCTATAAAATGCAAACAAAGAAATAAAAACTGCGCTACCGTGAAACACCCCATAAAGACTCCAGAAAGTTACAATACATACATATATATAAAGTGATGATCCAGAGAAATGCTAACATACTTTATTCTGAACTCAGCTGTCTTTCAGAGACTCAATGAAGTAGCCTACGAAACTAAAAGTGATGGTTGTTTAGTTCCCTTACCTTACTGGTCAGAGAAATGCACAGAAGGCGATGAAGACAGATCTGGTTTGAGAAGCTGCTCCTGGTTTAGTCCAGATTCAGTTTCACAAGTTTCAATGGATGCAAGCCGACTTTAAATGATCTGCCGTATTTTCAGGGGAGAGGCAGATGCGAGTACTCAGCCAATGACACTCTCTGTTTCTCTTCCCCCTGAGGCTAATCTCTAAACCCACATTATGCAACTTCATGGCACGAAGTCATCTCACTCCCCCAAACCAAATCACACCATAAAGCAGCATTACGCCTTATTCTTTTTTCCAACATAGACACAGAACAGTGGAACATCCATTACATGCATGAAACAATTAAATGCTTTATAAACTTTATGGTGGGTGCAGCAGGCACTTGATGCATAACATTAAAAATTTATGTGAACGTGAAAGGAAATATTTGTATAATGTGTATTTTTTAGGTACTATGGCTAGTCTTTTTTATTTATTATAATAATAATTTGCAAAATGCTGTTTGAAAAACTGTTAGATGAAGGATGTCACACTGCAGAAAATGTTAACTTCCCCTAAATGATCTCTTATTCAGTTTATTTCAACATTCCCATTTACATGATGCACCACTGCACAATGGCCTATTCACAAATTTATTTATGCATATGCTCAAATGTGGTGTTGCACACTTTAAATGACTCATCACATATAAGCATAGATAAAGTTCAATGTTTATTTTTTCTTTTGCATTCTGTGTCAATGTTAAATTCATAATGCACATTGCAAAAGAAATGTAATACTGTAATTTAAATATTTAAGGAACACAATGTCTCAAAGACAAAGATAAAAACATATATTAGTGCATTCAAAGGACAAAGAAAGGTGTTCACCTTAATATATTGACATAATATGCGTTATGCATTCAGTGCACAGTATCATTCAACATTATTTTTGCAGTTGGTAGTTGAAATGAAGCATTGTTCCCACATTTAAGTTTAAGCTCACAACACATATTTCCAGTGAGGTGGCATTCTGTGCTCAGTGAACGTAAGACCACACCTTTCATGTAATTATAGCTCCAGTCAGGTCTATTTGTTTGTGCTTCATGCACGTTAACTTCACAGTACAGCTAACAATTCACTCTTCCCCATGTCAGTCATTCACTCCATAATGCTCTCTGGCTATATGTGCCGCCCTACCCTGCTCTTGTGTTTTCCTACACTCCTCCACCCAGCCCTCATGGCTCTCTAATGTCATTATAATCTCAAGGCTTTCTCTGAGCTCTGCTACACCTGCAGACCTGTGAATCTACCTCACAGCAGCTGGTAGAAACCTCTGGCAACAAAAAGCATGTAAGATTTACTGTAATATTCGAGAGAATCTGAAAAATTCCATCAAGACACCAAGTAGCGCCCGAGCTTTCTATTTAATATTCTCATCAGATCCACCATGTAATGCCCCGTGCTTTGTCTGAATGTGCTTTCGGGTTATGAAGCTACCAAGTAGGATTTCTCAGGCATTCCATAAAGTGAAGGGTAAAGAAATCATAGGTTCGGAAAGCTCAAGGTGAAATCTGCCTAAAGATTTGCTCAAAACTAGGCCTGTGGATTTAAAACATTAAGGTCTGATATGAGTACTGTGAAATAGGAGAAAAACAGGAGGAGTGGCATGACCTGGAGTGGAGTGAGTGAGTCAGAGTGAGTCAGAGTCACAGGCTCTCCATGCTAAAGTTAGTCTTGTAGTGGTGTTTCCTCAACTGTCTATGGCTGTTTTCCATTGCAGAAACACATTGCTCACAATTATGAATAAAACAGATTTTTGTCCAATGGGCCAAAACTATGGGCAAATAGTAAAGTTAGACATAGATATTACTAACTATAGTAATCTAGCACATAGACATAAGTAACTATAAGTAACTTTGCAACTACATGACAACTAACTCTTTAGAGTAGGCTATTAGTAGACTATCTGCTTAATATCTGCTAACACTTTATTTTGACGGTCCCCCAACAGACATTCTGCTGACTATAAGCAACTTTGCTACTAAATGTCAACTTATTCTACTAACCAGAACCCTGACACCTAACTCTACTAACAGTCTACTGCTGTCTCTAATGAGAGTCAGTTTACGTATAGTTGCAAAGTTACTAATTGTTAGTAGAACATCTAAAGTGGACTATTGAAATAAAGTGCTGCAGTAACCTTTTCATTCTCACACAATTCCTCCACTAACAACATCTAATGTTATATGCATCACAGACATTTTGCTATTGTTGTCATTCTGAACAAACAAAATATCATTTCCACTCTTATGCTTTTGGTTTGATCACATTCTGGGTTGAAATGATGGTAGAGGAAATTAAACATTCAAACTTTTAAATATATTTGTTTAAAAATATTTGATTAAAACGGCTTGTTAGTTCTTGTTAAGGCTAACTTATTAGCTAGCATTAGCTAGCTAGCTAGTGCCCTAAATATACAAGTAAATTATATGTTTACACTTTTTCAAAAAAGATAGTTATTGCAATTCTTGCTGGTGGAAATGACACCACAACTGTCACACCGCTGTGTTGTGCAGGCAGAAGAACACAAAGATGAAGATAAATAGGCTGTCTTTAATAAATCCACAGGTATATCCATAAACAGAGAGCAATCCAACACAATTTAACCATGGACGAGACCTGACAGCAAAACAAAGTCCAAACTAAGTGAGACTGTGACAACAGCTGAGGGGTATAGTCATTATTTGTGTAAAAATGTCTGGAATATTTTTCACACAATTAATATTGGGTTACATTTACTTTAGTCTTTGTTTAAAATGACACTATTAAATTCACATGTAAGGTGAGCTACTGTAGTTACATATTTTTCTGTATTAATAACAGTAAATTATGCATAATCACAAGTAACTAACCCTAAACCAGACCATAATCTTAACCTATGTACTTAATTAATGTTACTCAGTATCTATTTGTGTAATTACACTGTAACAACATCACCTTAAAGTAGAGTGCAGCCAACTTTATAAAAGCTTAAGTACTTTGCACGTCATTTCTTCATATTTAAATGTTGAAATACAGATAAAGAACTGCAAAACAAAACAACAACTCTGAAGTGATGAATGTGTATCAAGACCAGTTTATAACTTCCTGTTTAAAGAAGCTATAATAAGTGACTCTTGAAGCTGGTACAGCAATGACACGAACCCTTTCCTCTAACCACAGGCCCAAACAAATGTTTCTAATGACAACAATGGAGGATGTAAACAGAGCTGTTGCTGCATAAATAAACCTACAGGTAACTGCACTTTGTGTAGTACACGTTTTAGTACATTATATCAATGAATAGCAGACTTTTGTGTTTTGTTATCTTATTTGGTTACACTTTCATTTAAGATGTTGTTGTTACTGTTATATTTTGCTGGTCAGTAAACAGTAAACACAAGGATAGAGAATTATGTAGACATTAATTAATTGACTCTCAGGAGAATACAGGAACAGGCATGATAGACACTAACTTAACATGCAACGTTAACACAACACAAAACACTGAGGAGAACTGAGGGCTTAAATACACAATGAGGAAAGTAAATAAACAATAGGTTAATAATAATCAAAAGCAGTAATCAGTAATTAAGGGAACAAACTAGCACACACTAGGAAAAAGAAACAGGGAAAACAGAACCAAAACACAAACTAAACAGAACAGAACATAAATGTTACAGTTACAGCGCAACTATACATTTAAGTACTACTGAGTGATTTTAATTACATATACTTACTTAACTTTAACAATATATAGGGTTTGGTTTAAGGTTAGTAGCATGTAATTATGCATGATTTACTGTCATTAATACAGTAAGTACATGTAACACAAGGACAAAGTAAAGCAGGGTTCCTCAAATCCAGTCCTGCAGGGCCACTGCAGAATTTAGTTCCAAGAAAAGTGGCCCTGGGTTTGACGAACCCTGTAAAGTGTTACCTTAAATGATTTCATATATATATATGCCATGTGGTAACATTTGTGAATGGAAACATTCTTTTTAGTTCCAGATTTAAATTAGATTTTGAATCCCAGAATTTTAAAGTGGCTTCAGACATTTGGACTTGTGGATCCCACTAAATGGCAAGAACTGTTTTGGTATATCTGAATCTGTCCTGTTTTTTGAGCACTTTTCACATGGCTGTTTGCTAAAGGAATGAGTGCACCTGCATGGACCCTCACACGACTAACCACTGTGGGGAGGGCTGCAGAATCCCTAAGCCCCTCACCGCAACCTCAGCATTTTCTGCTATTGTCTGTTCTTTAAACACACACGCCGTTACATCACGCACACACAGAAATACATACCTGTACACATGCTTGCACACATGTGTATGTATACACTCTCAGACATTGACACACACACACCTCCTGAAGTGATCAGTAACACACTCCAGTTATTGAAACATACACAAACCGCTTTCACGCACATATTCACAAATACAAAACTGTGCTCCGGTGCCCACATGCAACAAAAGACAGGGATATAATGCTATTGTCTTCAGACCAGAGGAGTGTGAGCAGAGCGTGCCATCAGGAATGTGGATGAATCCGGCTTTATAAGATTATCCAACAATTCCAAACAAAGTCTGATGGATGCTATTTCAAAATAATTTAAAATCTTGGTACGTGTACCAGTTTCAGATCATTATATCACAAACTGGCCGGTGAGGTGACTAAATGTCCAATTTCATTGAAGGATTGGATGTGAATCCCCGAAGAGAAAGTTTATTCTCTCTGCAGCTCTAGATTTGTTCCTCGGCCAATGGAAATTTACCCTGGCTCCCTTTCCCAAACCTTGCACCAAAAAAAAAAAAAACACACACACACACACACA
Organism: Zacco platypus; assembly: GCA_038088235.1. Lineage (NCBI taxonomy): Eukaryota > Metazoa > Chordata > Actinopteri > Cypriniformes > Xenocyprididae > Zacco > Zacco platypus. The sequence continues at coordinate 16,261,350 of CM076074.1, forward strand.
CACACATATTTCAAACTTCCACTGCTGGATTTGATTGTTATATTGTCCATCTCATGTAAAAGAAAAGTTAAGCTCAAATACGAGACAGCAATTGCCCTCCCTACATCGGTCCAAATAAATAACGGTTAACCTGCACAGTATTCAAGTGCTCTTTGCCCTTGTGAATGTGGATCTCAGAGAGATTTGGGAGCAACACGTGTGCGGAATGGCCAACAGATGCTCCGGCACTTTCATTTCCTGTTGCTGAATTCTTGGATCTTACGGAACAGCCAAACTAATTCCACCAGACTTCGCGGCAGGAGGGTAGCGACAAGCCACATCTTACTCACATGACCGCCATTCGAACATGTGTGAACAGATAACACGCTTCAGTCAACTCTGACTAGAAAACGAAAAATTTTGTGACAGTAAAATTATATTTTTATTGAGTTCACAAGTACAAGAAGCCTAATAGCTTATTTTTGAGGTATTCAGTCAACAAAATATTAGATGTTTCATAAAACATCTGTGAAGAATTTAACTATTATAATATACATTACAACTGTTTACGACAAAGTGTGCCATTCTAACTTCATGTAAACAGTTATCAAAAGGGCTGGCAAAAGGCTGCTCATACTGTATGATAGAGTGGTTTGTTTTGACACTAATCTAAAAAACACAAGTCCAAGTTCCTAGGAGAGCACTACATCTCTTTTCTTGGACTGCTACAAAACAATTGTATGTCTAATTTGAAGAAAACATGCAACAATGGCCTGATTGTGATCATATGAAGTCACATAACCAAAATGTCTTAGGTCTAAAATTTAAAGTTGTGTTGGTCATTTAGAACCTCATGACTACAAGTAGATATTACAAAGTCAAAAAATAAACATGCTCATACACTGGCTCCAAAAAAGCATTTCGACACTTAAGCCCCTTACGTACTGTATATGAATGTCATTGCATTAGATACAAAATATCAAACCAAGTTGTATTTGCAAAGAAATGATCAGATCTAACCATTCTTAGCCATTTTTTGCAACATTTACCTAATTGGCCTATAGGTAACATCAATACTCATCCTTCATTAATGAATAACTACACAGGAACAAATGAGTAATGCATTATTAACACTCTAGTAACTATTAACTAACAAGAAACTCTGATGAATGAATTAGTAAGTAATAGTGCTCAGATGAAAGTGGTAGCTAATTATTTTAAACTTTTGAGTTTTTTGTAAAGTATTTGATAGTAATAACTCATACTTCAGTCAATACTAGTGTGTTACCATGACCTTCACTTTAAAATTAATTACACATTATGTATAATTCATGTTAATTATGAACCTGTATATAGTAGTTTTTAGTAGTTATCTGTGAGGTATGAAAATAGTAGTTACTGATTAGCTAATACTGCTAATTCAACTGAGCACTATTACTTATTATTTCATTCATCAGAGTTTCTTGTTAAAAGTAGCTACTAGAGTGTTAATAATGTATTACTCATTTGTGTGTAGTTATTCATTAATGAATTCTAAAGTGTTACTGATGGTACACAGGTGCCCTACAGCAGAGGTGTTGTTAACTTAAAATATGTTTGAATAATATAGCTATGATTTTTATTTAAAAATACATTTTAAATGCTTTGCTTGAATGTGTGCTTGAGCTATCTTTTAAAAAAACAAAACAACAAAAAAAAAACATTATACTTGGAAAGGTTGTTATTATAATGCATGGCATTCATAGACTAGGTTTCACAGACAGGTTTTAGATTAAGCCAGGATTAAGCCTTAGTTCAATTAGGGCCCTTAAATATCTTTTATAAAAGTGCCTTAGAAAAAAAAACATTAATGCTATACATCTTGAGACAAAACAGAGGCACTGACATGTTTTAACATATGTCAGTGCAGGCTGCTTTTCAGTTAAAACAGCTCAAACATATATTTTACTCTGGGACTAGGCTTAAGTCTTTACTGTGAAACTGGGGGATACATTTTTAAGTGTGGCTTAATATGTTTTGGATATTGATATATATATATATATATAAAATTTAGAGTAGGCAACTTCGGAGAGGCTACCAATAGAAAGCTAGCTCTGAAAGCATAAGTTTCCACCTCCCTTCAGAGCACTCTCCAAAGTCACATGAAGAAAGCAACATAAACTTGTTGTTTTGATTCAGGAAGAACTGTAAAAGATGGTGCTGTTTGTTTTCAGCGCTTGGAGACTGTCTGTCTACAACTCTGCTCATGAAACGTGCTGATGACGTGTGATTTCTGCACAAGTGCTTCCAGGTTGTACATCCAAACGCCACCTCAGTATTGGCCAATGCTGTTCACTTGAGCAGCACGACGCGTGCAGGAGCCGGTCAATAATGAGTCGCCGTTCTGACATACAACCTGGAAGCGCTGAAAGAGAAGAGAATGAGAAGAAAATAAATTGTTGAATAAAGTAGTTATTTTAGTTTTGTTTTTGTGCGAAAAACATATTCTCGTCATTTCATAAATTTAAGGTTGAACCACTGTAGTCAAATGGACTATTTTAACAAAGTCTTTAGTACATTTTTGGGCCTTGAAAGTGGTAGTTAAATTGCCTATGGTGGAGTCAGACAACTATTGGATTTCATCAAAAATATCTTAATTTGTGTTCCGAAGATGAATGACGGGGTTGGAACGAAATGAGGGTAAGTAATTAATGACAGAATTTTCATTTTTGGGTGAACTAACACTTAAACACACAACAAAATTGACACTCAAGCTTCAATCAGTCCATCAGCACATCCACATTAAATACAGCAAATAAAAATACACACAACATCTCATAGGTACATTGCAGTGCTGCTTAGCAAATATATTTTAGTGTACACCTCCACTGAAAACTCTTTTGCAATATAGCTAAAAATAAAAGGTTTCCTGCATGGTTTTGAACATGTATCAGCATGAATAGTGTCTGGTGCTGCTGACAGTGTGTGGATGAATGTGGTTCTAAATAGTCAAGTACTTTTTCTTTTGTATCGTTCATTCTTTCATTGTTTGCAAGTCCTTTTCCAAATATTTTTAGCAATATATCCAACTGTTGATCTTAATCCACTCTACAAGACACAATATACCACATGAAAAACAAGTACTCATAACATTATTATAACAACAATGACCATAAAACATTTTAGGGAGACCGTGGTATGAGTAGCCCATTCAAAAAATTATTAAACCCATATGCTTTTTGGTGTTGTTGTTATTATTGTTGTTTTTTTAGCTCAAAAGCATATAGATAAATTTGCAATTAAGACAACAAAGATCACAACCAATTTTGAAATATTTTCAAAAAACATTTTTTTAAATATTAACATCCAGAATTCTTATACATTATATTAGTCTGAGACAGTGTAAGAATTAAAGTCATTCTTAGGAAACTGTAAGATAGGGATGATAGCAGATGATAGATGGTTCTTGAAGCACTCATTTGGACAAGGCTGAACATTGTCCTGTTATCCAATATAAATACTGTATATGCAAATTGAACAACAGCAAGACCATGCTTTTCGAGGTCATGACTCTTCTGTAAGAATCCCTTCACACATTTTAAAATAAATATTTTACTTTAATAATATCAGACTATTTGCTTTCATCACCATTCTAATTACAATATACTAATAATAATATACAATATATAGTGACCTGACAATGACCCAAGTACTTGTAGTATTGTAATATTCCATTCTCTGAGCAGTGACCTGAGAGGGTTTATCATGTAATTAGAGAGTTTGGTTTGAATAAAGCAGAGATTTTAGTATTGAGAATGTATTTGATGATATTCACTCACAGGCCATCCAAAGTTCTACTGTTGATGCTTATCAGCTAACAGATAAGTATAGATATAAGTATATATATTCTGAGATTCATAATGACCTGCCAGAGGGAAGAAACCTGACATAATGCAATTTATGTAAAACTAAAGATTCAATTTATGTAGCGCAGAAGATTATAGAAGCTTGGATTCACCAGTCCATGTTCTAACTGAACTGCACTTGAACTTACAACATAGACCCTACAGTATCTGATCATATTGAAATGTTCCACTATCAAAAAACTAAATAAATATATGTAACTTATTGAGATCATGCTTTGAATTCATCTTCCCATTTTTCTTTGCTTTTTAAAGCTCAGTTTCTGGGTGCAGTTATTGACCACCTTGACACCAGTGCTGCCAACTTAGCAATTTTGTCGCTAGATTTAGTTGCTTCTCCTCCCCTTTTGATACTTTTTTCAAAAGCCTAGCGACAAATCTAGCAACTTCTTGGACAAACCTTATCTAGGTTCCATGTCACACGTACTGATCTATATTAATCTATATTAATCAATGGACTCGCCAGTATGATATTTAGCAACCAGTTTTAGCTATATCTGAAAGTAATTGGAAACACTGTTGACTGTTATGTTTTACTGCTCAAAGGAAGACACAGACGACCATTTCACTGCAGAGTCTTTACTGCTGCACGTTTAGAATTTGCTCTGCGTTTACGCTACATTGCTGCTCCAACCAGCGCTCAACATACGGAGAAACTACCGTAATGCATGGTATAGATCTGCATTAACAATATATTACATTGACTACCAATCTTGCCAGCTCCTGCTCAAAAACCCCATCAATTCATCTTTCTCGTGTCATAAGAGAGTGTTCAGTATTTGATAGTGCTTTGTTGATGTCTCTACAAGAAAATGTTTTACCAATACTTAACCCTTTGACCTAATTTTCCATAATGTGTGAGACAGCACTTCCTCCACTGTTTTAAGAGTAGAGAATCTCCCGATCAAAACACAGGCAAAAAATGAGCAGAAACAAGCAATAAAAGCATTGCTTATGCACGTTTTAGTCTGCGAGAGAAAAAAAAAAAGCGTGATTTTCTCTACATTTTGTTCAAAATGTTGCTTTATTATGAATCGAGGCTCTATATTGCATGTTAAGATATTCATACAACAAAATATTCTTGGCGCCATTACATTCATACATTTAATTTTAGTATGTTTAGGAAATGTTTTGGGTCATATTTTTAGTCATTTTTGTGATTTATTTGTGAGGGGCATTAAACTACTGCCCAGTTTCACAAGGCTTTTCACAAAGCTAGTCCCAGAATAAAATGCACGTTTGAGCAGTTTTAACTAAAAGCAACTTGCACTGACCTCTCTTAAATTATGTCAAGATGCACGTAACCAGTGAATGTTTTTCTAAGGCATGTTTATAAAAGTTACTTAATTGTCCTAATTGAACTAAGGCCTAATCATAGTTTAATCAAAACCCTGTCTGTGAATCCAGTCCCATCCCCCAGTTTCACGGAAAAGGATTAAGATAGACCAAAAATGCATGTTTAAGCTGTTTTAACTAAATGTAACTTGCACTGACTTTCTTAAAATATGTCTCAAGATATACACCAGTAATGTTTTTTTGTTGTTTTTTTTCTAGTGAACGTTTATAAAAGTTACTTAAATGCCCTAATTGAACTAAGGCCTAATCGTGGTTTAGGCTAAGTCCTGTCTGTGAAACCGGGCCATAGTATGATAATGTAATCTTGGCTTAATGGTACACTCATTTTTGTTTACATTGCCCTGAGAGATATGGCAATCTACTTGTATTTATACTGACACCTAGTGGTGTGGATGTACCATGCAAAAGAGTAGTTTTCAAATACCAACACCACTGTAGAAATGCACTTTTCAAACAACCAAGAATAATTCAGTCCACGAGCAAAGGTGTTTCGTCACAAGAAACCCCTGAGATTCAGTCAGTGGTGATCTGCTGGTCTCAACATGTCGATCCACATGAGGTTGCCCACTCAATGCAAAATTTATTAAGCCACTAATGGCTGAAGCAAAGACTGGCAACTTCATTATAAGTGAGTGTACTAGATAGATTTTAAACATATTTTACAAAAAGTACATTTCTTTATGTGGAAAAGTACCATTAACCTTTCAACACAAAGTGAAGTGAGGATGGGTCAGTGATGTTATATCTCGCTCGCAAGAGTGGAATGAGGTCACAAAGTATGAGAGAACTTCAGTCAAAGCAGAGGATCTGAAAAGTAGATTTAGGATTGAATCTTACACTAAAGCTCCTGAAAGCAACATGAAAAAGTGATCTTTAGGATATACGGGGAGGAAATCCACAACTGAAATGGATATAATGTTTCTGTTTTCTTTTCATAAAGTACAACCTGGAGGACATATCAATATTTTAATGAATAAAATCATAAACACACACAGTCTTTAAAGTGTGCCTACTGAATTGGTGATTAATAATGATAATATTGAAAAAGCATTTAGGCTACTGTAATATTGCAGATCTTGTAAAAGGAATAAACCTTATAATAAATAAAAATGCAAAAGCAGCTATGAATATAGGTGACTAAAGCATCCATATCAAGAAATGCTGGACTCATTTACCACTTTCCTTATACCACATAAAACAACTCAAAGCTAAGACATTCTACACAAACTGTTGTCTTACAAAACAAATCCTGTGAAGACATAAACCAAAAAACAAACAAACACTCGCCTGAAGCCATCACACATACAGTAAATTGGTACCATAACATGTCAAATGTGACAGGGTGTGAAATTTATCACACCCTGCCCATGTGTCACAAGTTAACAGGGCATTCAGTGGATATCTACTCTTATAATTGTGGTCTAAGGCAGCATTTCAGTGAAAACAGGATATAAAAACAGGATGCTACCATACACACACATCAGAGTTCTAGACAACCAAAATGGCAGAACTGTTTCTATCTTTGGATGGGAAAACACACGCCCTTTAAATAATTGTGGCATGCTTTAATTATTTAACAGAGATATTACAACAGCATCTGGTTGCGCAGGAATGTGTGAGCAAATGTGAAAAATGATGTCATTCTGGATGTGCAGTCAAACAAATATTTCAGATGAACGGTGGTGTCTTCAAGTCTTCACGATGAGAGGAATAGGTGTGGTAACCCATGAACTGAAGGTGGACAGGTGGTGTCTCACCTCAGGCCTGCAGCAAGTTTTTGCATGGCTGCTTCCCGCTCTTCTGATTTCTGCTGTGAGCGTCGCAATATGTTGCGCAGTTCCTCCAGGTGGTCCAGCGTGCCCACGAGCTCACCGCGAACCGTCTTCATCTGACTCTCTAGCAGCTGTGTGCGGTGGAGGGAGTTACGACGGTCTCGCTTGCTGCGCTGGACCTTCTGCTCCAGATCAGACACTAAGACCAGAGCAAAAACACAAGAGTCAGACTGAATACACGATCATTTGTCAAAATGAAAATCGTGAAATATAGCCTTCGTAAGAGTTCTGAGAACATTTTCCTTGCATTTCCATTAAGTGATGAACATTTAATTTGTGCATGTTCTCTGAAGATAGCAAGCATCAACAATCAGTTTCTGAAAATCAAGTCCCAACCTACATATTTTTCTTGTTCAAGAAGCTGTTTCACTAAGATATACATCACAAGAGGGAAGAAAAGGCTATTTCAGGAGGAGTTTTTTCTTGGTTATATGGAAATTAATAGAACATTCCATTTTATCATTTTGCAAAGGTTAAGGAGAAAGTTACTTTTACACAACATTGAGAAACAAGTAGTTTTAAAAACGTTAAACAAACGTCCTGATAAAACGTTTCAGGAAAAAAGTTTCATGAACAATGTTTTTGTGCTAACATTTTGAGAACAATAAAAAAGACCATATACGTTTTAACAAACATTCAATTTACATTAATGGAAAAATGTTTGCTCATAACTTTGAGAGAACCTTGTTAGCCAAAGTTCTGAGAATGTTCCCTGTTAGCCGGGTATTAAAAAGAGGGAAATGCAACAGAAAAATGTTTTTTAAATAACATGTATCTTGTTTTCTAGTAAAATAATATAAGATAATATATATAAGATGTAAAAAGTGGTATGTTTAAAAAGAGAGGGAAAAAATGTAAGAAGGATAAAAACAACGAATTCAAGATAATCTCTGAAAACAAGATTAAGGTTGAAATTTGATCTTGTTTTAAGAATGTTTAGATATTTCTTGTGGAAAATCATTTGAGTATATAGCTTATTACTTTGAGATATATATAATGTATATAAAATATAAAAAAAACAACAAAAAAAACAAAGTACAAAACACTTTTTGCAGTTACATTATTTTGACCAGGCTCACATTCACAGGCATCAAGCGTGAAGATATACATACCCATAGTGTCACCACAGGTTTTGCTTTCTGAATCTGTCTCTGTTTTCTTCTCCAGCAGTCCTTTGGTTTCCTGTAGCATCTTCTCCATATGAGCCAGCTGAGAGGCATTGGCTCCACTGGCCCTGCGGATGAGCAACCGCTCTTTCTCTCTCTCACTCAGTTCTTTCTTACACTTACTCATCCTCTCTGTTAGTGACTAGTGTACAAAAGCAGTACACGGTCAAATGCTCTACAATGCTAGTATAAAGACTCCAGACGGAATAGATTTTTACCTATATTAAACCTGATTTCCCTGCTACTTTGCGCAAAATAATACAAGAAAGACAAAGCTATGATGTTCAACCAAACACTTTGTAATTTTGTTTCCTGTGATGGTTCCCCATTGCATTTTTTTCTAATGCTTGCCTATTTAAGTTTTCTGTATCATCCGCAGCAGTTCTGTAACAGTAAGTATTCTCTTTGATAAGAAGGAGAAGATGGTGTTCTTTTATACTTGTTATCGAGAGCAAATTTAGCCTGCAGGCAAACAAACAAAGAGTGAATAGAGAGTTGTGGCAGTCATGAGACGAGCCTGATTCACAGCCTTCAGCAACACGGCCTTTTACACTTTACGCACTGATGGACAATTCGACTAGGTATTCTGGGGAACTCAACATTAAAAACACTTTTGGTCAATAAATGCTCCTATTTCTTATACAACTACACCAGGAGGCAATAATTCATGTGATTTGAGAGACACTTCACTGCACTTCATCTACTTCCGAACACATTTCTTATTCTACCGTTTATTGATCATAAATTCTAGGTATGTGCTGTCAGACGCAGAACCTGATTTCACCAGGTACAACATGTTCCTTGATCAGTTGATCCTGGAACAACATTCCAATCAACTAATCAGATTTGAGGGACAAGTTTACAGTTTATGTCAAGTTTAGGCTTACAACCAGGGTTAGGTGCTTCCACATCAGTGTTATTCACCAATCATTTTCCTCTGATTTTAGGAATAACTTATGGATAGGGTTAGGAATACATTTTAAGACAGGAATGCTGTTCCAGGATCAACAAATATGTTGACCCAGAAACACGTCTAACTCTGCAAAATCAAGACGTGCCTCAGACTTTATGTCCAGAAGAAAAATCAGGCCCTTTGTCTGTTTTAAATCTCTCACGTATAGGTTCCCAAGAAAGATAATCATAGTTTAATGAGGATTAAATTCATTTATGGACTTTAAGACTCTCTCTTCTACCCGAGGGCACCACAGCACAGCACGCTTTTCATGTCAATAAGAACAAAAAAAATAAATGGACCTAACCATAGGCTATTTATCAAAGAAGCTTTGGCTCTGTCAAGATTGCTTCCTTCCATGTTCAATCTCATATTGAGGACAGTGTAGTAAAGAAACAGTCTTGTGATGAATCATGAACACTGTTGCTAGCATGTATGGTCATCAGGAGACAAAGGATGGGTGTCCTCCTCACATGCTGGGACAGGAGTTTCAGTATCTGGGACAGCATGTGCACTTTATAGGCTAAATTAAGTTAAGCAACTGCTGAATAATATGGTTTAATAAGTATATGATTCAGGAATCTTTTGATTGTGGAGTTCTGCCATACTTTGGGTTATGTGAATGTAAAAGTTGTGTTTATTTACTGTGGTGTTAAGTAGTCAGTGCTGTTATTGTTAACTAAAACTAAAGCAATTTTTGGTAATTGAAATAAAGCTGAAATAAAATATAAATATTAGTTGAAAATTTGAGTTAAAGTTAGACATGTTGCTTTAGGCAACTAAGTGAAATAAGATGAAGTACTAAAATTACTGAAACTAAAACTGAAATAAAAATTAATTAAATATATTAATGACAAAAGGCAGGAATCAAACTTACTAACATTTTCGCTATAAAAATTCAAATAAAAACCAAAAATATAAATCCAAAATGTTAGCAATGTTGGGTTTTACCAGTGACCTCATTCTTTTAAAAACAATAAGTTAATAAGTTAAATATATAAGTTAAAACAAATATTAACTTTAGTAAGTTAATAATTTATTTTAATAAGTTAATAATATACTTTAATAAGTTAAAATAAATCATTTATATACAAATAAATGAATGAAAGAATAAGTAATACTACTAAACATATGATATTTAATACTTTTATTAAAACACACACACACACACATATATATATAATACATTCATTTAAAACATGCACATAAAACAGTCAAATTATTTCAGGCCTCTCAGAACTGTGGGTTATTCTGGGTTTCTGTTTCTGATATGAACTGCACTTGTGTATGTGTTTATGTGTTTATGTGTGTATGTGTGCGTTGTCACACCGACTGAACCCACACTTGACTCTTCATCTGAACACTGGCAGTATTGTGCCATCAAAAATGAGATCTACTGATTAAAGGAAAATAGGCAAATTTAGACTCAGGGCCTCGGGCGTGTGCTTTAGTGTAAAAAGCAGCCTTTATTTGCTTTGATAATGTTGCTATATCAAGTTCTAGTTAAAAGTGGCTTGATATACAAAGCAAAACATTTTGAGGTGTTGTAAACTCAAAGAAAAAAATAGATGGAAAAAAAACGTTTTAGGCAAATATGTCATCTTGACCAATCTAAACTGTCATAAGAAATAAGAAAGTATCTCCATTGCATCTAACACTTAGTAATTTCTCATTCTTTTCAACATCATAGCTGAAATATGAAATGATTCTTTGAAAGAACTTGGATGCTTTATGGGCTGGTTTATTATTATGGCATTTTCTGAACTTTCTACTCTCACAGGAAATGAGGAATAAGCAAGGATGTCCACTTGTTCTTCTTCAGCTCTAGACTGCAGCTGCTGCAGGCCCGACCTTCGCTACATCTTCATTCCATCTGCTTCAAACTAAATTCCTCCTGACAGCGAAACAATGTGGACTTCAGAAACTTCACTTGCAATTAAAAAGACAAATGGGTTTAGCCGGATGGCAGCGGGTGTCACAGTCCTAAAGAGGATTAATGCGCTTTATAAGAGAACAGATAAGATGGAGATTAAATAACTTGCACCATCAGCCTCCTCAGCTGCTTATGGTTGCGGCTGCCTATATGGGCTGCGTCTCATCATCATATTAGGGAGGTGTCATTACATTACATTAGAAGTGTAAGTTCTTCCTGTGGAAAATGTTACATAAAAAGTTTCTAATTCTATTGTTATACAATTAGTGGTATGAACATCCAGTTTTACACTGAATCCACTGTGAATGAACAATTCAAACATTGGATATTCTTCAAAAAAAGTACCTTGCAAAATTACATGGGAAGGTCTCCATGGATCTCCCAACATAATAAGTTTGTTTTGAGTCATTACACTAGATTTTGGCTAAACACATGGATTTGTTCCATTACCAGTGGATAGCCAGAGCATTTTTCCTCAAACTATCTGTCACAGGCTGCCACTCTTGTGGTCTTCCTCTTTAACTGTCAGTAGTATTTAACTCCACTAGGTGGAGACAAAGATAGATAAGACCACCATAACCATATCACAAGGTCATTTTAATGTTAATTATAACATTAACCCGTTTAAAGCATTAACTGTTTGAAATTATAGGCTAGTATAATATAAAATCCTGCGCCAGTTGAAACAGTAAATAAAAATAATTCTGAATGCTAATATTATACTTTTCTGCAGGCATTATTTCTGCAGGTTTGTGTTTATTTACGGCGCACAGTCAGGATCAGCCTACCTGATCCAGTTTCTCCAGCACTGTTTGGCTTTGAAACAAATGTACTCGCATCCAGACAACAGCACATTAACACAAATTCGTTAGGAGACATTCCAGAAACTCTCACTCTCCTTGTCACGCTGACCTGATTATGTTGTGAGGAATTAGCTGTAGTCGCAGAACCTGTTTGATGTATCGTTTATTGTCACACTGGTCCATATTTTTAGCTGACGTGGTCTGGCACCTCCTTTTTGTAAAATGAATAAGAATTTCACACTTTTCCACCCTTATTTCAGTGAACTCAAAGATTATGTAAAAAGGATATCTATTCGAAAAGCTTGGAGCTGTTGATATGGGGGAGAGCTTACAATACTGAACACCTCTTGGAGCAGCAGCATTTTATGGATGGCCTTATATGTGCTTGCTTATTGTATTCTTCTAAAGACACTTTTACTTTTTCTCTGCAAGAACATGGAATGATTTTCCCTTCAGCGCTTCATCTGTCACACTCAACTAATCTAAGCAGTGGAGAACAGACTCATTTATAGCATGGGCAACTTTTTTGTCCTCTAAGTCCAGAGTGTCCTATTTAACCGTCCAAGAGACACAGACATACACAGGCCTTAAATGCTATTTTCATGTTTGAAGTGATAAGGTACTGTTTTGAAGCATTTTTGGATGAAGGTATCTGTAGTTAAGTGTAGTACAGTTGAAATGTTAGCTAGGTTATTTTAAATCCTGCTTTTATTTGACGTCACAGAATAATGAAACTGCATATTTCCAACTCTTTCCTATAAACTAAAAATGGCACTGTTTATTTTTCATTGAATTAATTAGGTAAAATAATAATAACAATAAAATGTGCTATTAAACCATATTATCCATAAAGAGGGCGGGGTAGGTTACTTTTAAAATGTATTTCACTACAGATTACAAAATACATGCTTTAAAAAGTAATTTGTAACGTATTCCTTTACATTACTCAAGTTTAGTAACTTAATCTAAATACTTTAGAATACTTTGGAAAACTAATAAGTGTGGAACAAGCACAAAAAAGGTAATTGCAAGTCAGAATTGTGTGATATAAAGTTGCAATTGCGAGTTATAAAGTCAGAATTATGAGATATACTCGCAATATTGAGAAAAGTCAAAAATATGAGATATAAACAATATTGACAGAAGTCAGAATTATGACATTTAACTCACATACTAAATTCACAATTGCAAGAAAAAAAGTCAGTATTGCAAGTTCATATCTCCCAATTCTGACTTTATAACTTGCAATTGTGAGTTTAAATCTCGCAATTCTGTGAAAAAGAAGTCAGAATTGTGAAATGCAAACTCACAATTGTGAGGGGAAAAAACAAATTGTGAGAAAAAGATTGAGTCAGCTTTTTTACAATTATAAAATGACTCACAAACAACTATCACAAAACATGAAAACAGTCGAAAACATGAAACTTAACTTTTTCAGACTGTCAGAGTCAGAGAATCACCAATTGCTGTTTAAATGACATTAAAATTCAAAGTAATCACTTTGGTGATCTAAAACACTTTTCAGATGTAACTGTTATCTGATTACCACCCATTTAAAATGTAACTGTAATGAAATACAGTTACTCAAATTTTGTATTTTAAATACGTAACTAAGTTACTTGTATTTCATTACTCCCCAACCCTGTCCATAACACAAAGTCATTGCCATACGCTTTTAATAAGTGGTTATAATCAAGAAGTAAGTGGAATCATTTTTTAATGCGTCTAATTTACTTGATTTATTGCATGATTAGTTATACCATTTAAATAGGCCAAATTATTGTTTTTCGATTCTAAATAATTTTTATTACCTTTTAATGAAAAAAAGCAACAAAATTCAAACACAGCTTTTATTGTTTTAAATACAACAAATGTAAACCAGAACCACTTACATACCCTCTACACCCTGTTCAAAACATTTTAGAAGCGTCATCATTCAGAGACAAAAAGAGCAACAAGAAAATGCATTTTTGGTATTCTACAAAGATTCAAGCAACACCCATCAAGTAAACAATATAAATTAGAAAATTGCCCACATGCAAAACAACTGCACTGAGGTCATTATTCCAGTCCTTCATATAGTACCTGTACGAGGAGTACAAATTGACATGTAACTTCTCACCACTTAAGCTGCAACTGATCTGTCTTTCTCCCCAAAACAAATAAGAAGCAGAGAAATGAGGAAACTATGCAGTAATCCAAAGAGTCCTATCAAAACATTGGTTGTATTCAAGTCCAGGCCCGCTGTCAATGATGTGTTTCCAGCTCAACGATGGTCCACTCGCCCTGTGGAGAGGCAGCGTCCTCAGGGGAGAAGCTGGTCACAGTGATGCTGGTGGTAGAGTCCTCCAGTGGAGAAATAAGCTCGGCCCAGCGCTTGAATGTGTCCTTTTCGTGATACAAGTAGTCCTGTTCATTCAAACAGTCTCGAGACAAGGACAGCGTCTGCTTGATAAGGTACTGTGCAAGGTTTAAATCCTCTGGGACTGAGTTTATGATGCCCAGATTGGACTCTTGGTCAGACAGTAGCTGTCGAAGCAGACTCCAGTCTTTCTCTGCAAACTTACTGTCTTCATTGCCCACTTCCTCTTTAATATCCCCTGTTTCTACTCCTTTACCATCCCAATGTGACTCCTCTTGTTGGGGATCATTGCTCCTGTCTGCATCCATGCTTTGTTCGAGGGCTTCTCCCAGGTCCATCTCGTAAATGGGGGACAGGGCTTTAGACGACCGCCGGTCATGTGTGCAGGTTTGATCCAATGTGTCACAACCATCAATGTCCCCTAAAAATAATTGACAATACTGCACAATGACCAAGTGTTTTATCCGTATGTGGGCTTTAAAAAAAAAAAGCAGGAATTTTCTTGAAGACATGCGTTGTTTCTAGCTCCACATGATGAACAGAATCACCCCTAGTGCAACTGTGTCCTCCATGATGCAGTTAAGACAAGCCTGAAATACGAATCCTTTTAAAGACTAAATAGATGAAAAAATATATTCTGTCGGCAGTAATCACTTTTTATTGTCATTAATCAAGATTTTATTAAATGACACATGCATTACAATTAAGCAGATGTGCAAATCCAAAGTTTTCCATGGAGCAACTTTTGACTTTCTATGAAGTTTCCATGAAGTTTCCATATTATCCATGGGACAACTTCTGAATTTAGGATAAGGATGGACAGCTGCCATAAAGGTGATGCACAGAGGAAAATCTACACTGAATGTGTCTCTTTTGTTCACAAGTGCTATAACAGTAAAAGGCATATTTTTGCCAGCCGCTGTATCTCCAGCATAAATTATGTTTTGTTCACACACAAAAGATATGAATTCTCTAGTTATGATCAAACTGAGCTTTTTTTCCTCTTAAATATACACATTGAAACGTAAGCAAGCACTAGAGCTTTTCAGTTTGATTCTTAAGTTTTAACTTAAAGCTACACTGAAAATATGAGGGACATGCTGGCAAAAAGAGTGCTTATTGCTTTACTTGGCAAACTCAAGATATGCTTCTTGTAAAGATAAAACTCGAGCAAAACCATTAACAGTGATTGGAATCATGATACAAGTGTGAAAAAAGAGAGACACAAGGAGGACCTTGAAGATTTTTTTTCTAGAAACGTACAGAAAGAAAAACTACTAATTCTACAGAAATACATTGAATAAAATGAAAACTACAACATAAAAATCTAGAGTTGAGAAAATGGTTACCTATTCAGAACTACAAATGGTGTGATATATTGTGAATGAGAAATAAAAGAAATAAAAAAACAAACACGCAAGGATGGATACAAACATAGATGGGATTTCATAAATTAATAAAATCAATAACAAATCCTAGTATTAGCATGCAAAATTCCCTGGTTAGGATGACTAAACAGACAGAGTCTTAAAAAGACAACACTCAACATCAATACGGAGTATTAAAAAAAAAAACATCTAGATCTAACACATTCAAAGCCTCTGTATAAGGTGTGGTCGTTTATGTGCAGTATTATAAGAAAGCTTAGCTCACTGTATGTTTGTGCATATATATGTATATAGTTGAAGGCCAAGTCACATGGTGCTTGTCTTTTGCATAAAGATCTCTTATGGAAAAGTCAATATATAAAGGACTTGGCCAAGGAGGAAGAAGCTTACTGTTCAGTATGGATAATGACAAACAAACAAAAATTATAGGGACTTAGGTGCCTATATATTAAGTGCACTAGTACAACTGAGATTACCCAGCCATTCCAAATAACAGATGGCCTGACTCAGCATACTACACCACACGCATATAGACATTTTACTGTAAAAATTAGGCTTGTAAACTTGTTTGTTGAGTTACTATAGTGCCTCAGAGAAGGCAGTTTAGTTGCGTATAAGCAAACAATAGACATTTAAAGAAGAGGATTAAATGAAGGGAAAAAGAGAGGCAGTAGTGTGCTACTATCTAAATCAATGAAATCAGGATTTACCCCATTGAAAAAGAATTGTCTGAATATTTGAGTTGAATGTGTCAGGATGGGAAACTGAGTGGATTTTCCTTAGACTGCAGTCAGGGGGGATGGGCTCTAACATTATACATTACCTGCTGGAGAGTGTGCAGGTGAGCTCGCTTTCAGCTGCGGCTCAGGTAAGTCTAGCCGCAGGTCAGCTTTCCTGCTGTCTATATGTTTGGCCTGGAGATTGCCATACTGTTCTGCCAGCCGGAGGTCCAGGTGACTAGGGCGCTCCTGAGCAGGAATGTCACTGGTGTCTTTGTCTTGCACAGGGGCATCTGATTGATTATAAGTGCAATCCTCCTGTGGAGATCCCCGGATCTCTGTCAGGAATACCGCAGATTTGGCCTCCCGTTCGTTTTCTTGGTGGTTAGAGACGTGGTTTCCACTAACTGTGCTTGTGGATTGCTGGGAGCAGTAGTCTATCTGAGAATTTTGAGGTTCACTGTCGAAGACATCACCTGACTGGTGTGTCGGAGTCTGGGCACCTCCTTCTTCGCACCCAAGCTCCTCACACTCATCCACCGAGAGCAAAACCGAGCGACGGAAGTTAGAAGCTGACTGGTACTCTGGTTGCTCATTCTCTTGGTCCCCAGGGTCTTCAAATGCAAGGTTGACAATACCTTGGAACTGTGGAGGCGGTTCGTTAAGTGGGGGAGCCATTCCTCTTGGTAGCACCTCAACTTCTGATCTTTCATCTTCAGTCTCTTCCTCTTCTTCCTCCTCCTCTTCCTCCTCTTCCTCAGTGGAAAAAAGTTGGTGGTCTTGTACACTCTTCAAGTTTTTTAATGTGGAATCCATTTCACAAGGTTCCTCCTCCACTGGCACTTCATCCTTTCTAATCCACGATCGTGGTCTTTGACGCCCTACCTCTTCATCACTTGTAGTTTCTGCCTCCCGGCCTCTGAGCCGTACCTCCACACGTAGTCCAGCCCCACTCTCATACATCTTGAGCTCCTCAGGTGTGCTGGTGTCACTGCTGCTGCGGCCCAGAAAGTCAGGGCAACGCATGGTCCCACACTTTGACACTCCACGGTCATGAGAGCAACAGTCGTCATCCTGTGAGCCTCCAGCATCATAATCCTCTGACCGTGGCTTTATGTCATCAGAGGAAGTAGTGGCACTGCCAGTCTCTGACTCTGGGCTAACTTGGGGATGAAGCCCATTCCATGAGTCCTCTAGGGGTGTCTCAATGCTCCCTTGACTGCAAGGTGTATCAGGAGGGAGATCTGAGTCCTTTGGTGAGTTAATGGAATTGAGGCCTCGGTCTGATCCACTGGTATGGGGTGGAATGGCATGGTCTGTGGCCAGTTTACTCCCACTCACCTCACTTTGTCCAGAATTATAAGTATGTATGTCCGGAGTTCCTGACTGAGTCTTTACCTCTGTGCTACGTAATTTACTCACTGGATCATTGCTTTTCTCCATATCATGAACCTTAGTGGAAGTTGCCGATATAACCTTGGGAACCACTTCTGGCTGGTCTAGTGTAGCCGGGCTGACTAATGAATGCTGCTCCAGGGACACAGGAACTTTGGAACTCTCTAGACAAGATGCAACCACTTCCTTGTTTCTTGTCTTACCTTCAGCAGAACCTGTATTCTGCCGAGTGACCTTTTTTGAGTGTTTGGGGCTAGATATTGAATCTTTCACAGCAGTGCCTGGCTTTTTTGAGCCAGCAGGACTTGAGTTTTTGACTGGCCCTGAGGATTTTAGAGGTGATTTTGTTGAAAGCGATTCTGGAGCCTTTTGTTTAGGTACTGTTTTGTTTTGGGCAGTAAGTGACTGCTTAGAGGAAGACGTGGAAGCTTTAATGCTCGGCCTTGACTCAGAGATGGCCTTTGTTGTCTTCTTAATAGTTGAAGGTTTGGATATGTCTTTCTCTACCTCTTTTCTAGGGGAGGCAGACTTTTTAGAACTAAGGGCTGAGCCAGGTCTAGATGAAGCTGTTTAAAAGAGGGAACAGAAAAGACAAACTCATTACTGTTAATAACAGTTTACCATTATATCCATTCTGAAGCCTGACTGTTTCTTACCATGGTTCTCTGAAAGGCCTGACACAGCACTCTTGCTCTTTGGATCTGAGCGGGATGCAGGAATTACAGGTACTGCACGGCTAGTTGTGGTAGGTTTAGTCTTGCTTGATTTATTAGTGGGGCTGTAGGAACACAATGAAAGACCAAATATTGACTAACAACTGGAAGAAAGTAAAGATATTAAAAAAAGTGTGAGGATCTCAGGCTGGTCGCATTCATAGAACAACTCACCTGCTAGTCTTTTCAGTGTCTAACTTTTGGACAGGTTTGGTCAGAGGAGATTTTGTTGTTGCCTTGGCTTGAATTTTTGACCTGAGACCTACAATGTAAAAGGATTATTCAGTCTTTATAACAACAGAACAATTTTTTTATATAAATGACAATGCAAAATGACAACATAGAAAGTACTTATTTAAAAGCAATTCCAAGTAAGTCATATAAAACATTTGTGCGTATTTTTAATGTATAGTCTATTAATCTAATTAATAAGAGCATTATTCACCACAATCATGTTCTCAACATGGTCAACTCAAGAAAATGTATTAAGTTTTGATATTTGTTGTACCTCATTGGAAACTGGTATATCCTGCAGCATCTCTGTGCTATCTAAACCTACATTCCTTAAGAACTGTGAGCAAGGTAACAGGCATGTACAATTTTAGCAGTGCTAAGCAGCTTAATGACAAGCTAACTCTGGCATACCCCGCTAAAACCTACTCTGCTGAGCACAGACTCTCTGACTCACAGAAAAGTCAGCACCATGCAAACACCAGCTAATGAGCAAGGAAAAGTGGAGAGGTACCTATATTTTTACCTCTAGATTTCAAGATTCAGATCGTTACATTCCTTCTCTCTCTATCCTTACTTTCCCATAGTAATTTTCTAACTTTTATTAAAACTCGTTGAACTTTATTGAAGCTCACATACATACTGTAGCTTTTACTTATGGGGACAGAAGAGTAAATATCAGGGTCTAATCTGAGAACTGAGGACAGCTTCTTGACTTCCATGGACCTAAAGCTCTGTCTTGTTTATTTAATTATAGAGCTGTTTTCAGGTCTGATTTTCTGCAGTTTTTCTAGCTCTGGCTTTGCTGAAAGCCGCCACTCTTCACATTAAAACAAGAGACTAGCTCGAGATGAAGTAGAGTATCATTAAATAATGTGTGAAGATGACGAATGTAAGTAAATTCACCTGTTGGTGTACTGTGGCCATTGTTGCGTGGACTCCCAGTGCTGTTGTCTGGTGAGGTGCTGCCAGAGTTAGATGGAGTATTCTGAGCATTGCTAGCTGATTCCTGAGGCAGATCTTTCCCTGACATTGTGTTCTTCAGCACCTTTCCTCCTTTAGCCTGGCCTGTTGAGAGATCAGATCCAGCAGAGGAAGACTTTGGCCTTGCTCCTGGGTTTGGCTTCCTGTCCAGCACCGTCTTCCCTGTAGGTGAACCACGGGCACCTGAAGTGGTGGAATTCTCCCGTGGAGCACTGCCACTAGTGCCATTCAACACTGGTTTAACAGAAGTTGTAGTCTTGGTTTTAGCTTGCGTGTGAGTTGGCTTAACTTTATCATTCTTGCTTCTAAGTGAGGTGTTGTTACTAGATTTTGTTTTCCCAGAAGGACCCGTGTGAGCTGATGGCCCTAGAGCATCAGACTTCATGGTGCCAGATGCTGCAGCTACAGATCTTGCAGGGGAAGCACGTGGACCCTGTGATACCTTAATGGGACGATGAGTAGGGCTATCACATGGAGATGAAGTGCCCGAGAGGCATTTTGTAGGTTTCTGTTGCAGTGAGAGATATGGAGAGAGAATGAAAGACTGATGGCTTTGCACAATATTAATCAGATCAGCAACCCATTTGACTGTAATCTCAGAAATGTAAGAAACAAAGCACTATACCGTGATTTTCAGATTAAAAGCTAAAAAGCATATTCTTGCAAGTCAAAGAAACCCATAACTGAGGGACAGCTATTTGCTTAGCTCAAGGTCTTTGAATCAATCTCACTTAAGTCATATACAAATATAGTTTTTTTTTATTGCTCAATAATAAGACTAAAAAAATTAAACTGGTATTCACCTCCTCTTTAAGAACATAATTCTCACAGGTAATCCAACTGTTTTCAGGATCAGTAATTCTGCAGCACACATTCCCTGAATCAACCTCAAGGTTGCTGTGACAAAATAAAACTCATCTAACACCCATTTAATGTCAATTCAGTTAGCTTGTCTTTCAATAAAAGAAAACCTTACAATATCAGAACTCACTGCAGAGCCTATGCCAGTAAATCACATAAATCAATATTGTTTTTTTTAATGCACTTGTATTTAGAAAGTAGGTTGGCTGAAATAATGCAAATTAATACACAATACATTTTAATGGAAGCAAATAGTATTGTTGAAATTACAGTTTTTATATATTTACTCTAAAAATTATTTCTGTATATCAGTTGATGCAGACAATCTTAAAATGATCAAATACGGTCTGATTAATCAATCCAAATAAATAAAAGAATAAAAGATTACCTGAGAACTGGTGAGCACAGGTTTTCTTCCAAGCTGTCTGCAGTCTCCTTTATCAAGAGCAGCTGAGAGGGTTGGTGGAGGGAGGAAGAAAATAAAGACTAATTTTAGATTACAAACAGCTTCAGTTTAATTAGAACATCCACTCCTGCATAATCAACATTTGCCAAACATTTCCTCAATCAGACACGCACATACTTGTACACTTACAATCAATCAGTCACAACTCCAATCAGTAAAAGTGGTAGTGCAGATCTGCAGAGAGCTACTGATTTCCTACTCCATCTCAGATAGAGACAGTGCAGATCTAGCCTATGATCACCTCACAGCTTATCTAAACCATCCTTAATATCATGATAAAAAAATGAAAGATCTAGGCTTTCTTCCCAGCAATACAACTGAGCTCTGATTTCACAGCTGTCATACCAGAAAGCAATCCATATCATGGATCAAATATCTCCTGTGAAGGAATGCAGCTGGAGTGTTTGTGTTTGTTGTTGCAATGCGAATGCTTTGCAAATGAGGCACCACATTTGCATATGTGGGGGAATCTTTAGAAAGCAGGATGTAAGTATGATCTTGTCACCTAAAGCAATGCATAATTTATGCACAAGCATACATGTTTCCACTTGAAGAATAGAACAACACAAAAATCCACTGTATCTAATTGTGGACCCCATTCCCCAGCCCCCTCTAGAAATAATGTTTTGATGTGTTTGGAGTATTCAGTCCCTCGATGGTCAAACCATGACAGGACCACATTAAAGAGATTCGTTATGATGGCTGTGGTGATGGACTGACAGGAGCTCGAGGTTATCCAGCAGGGTTTCTCTCAACACCACTGGCTAGCCACTATACATGAAATCTCTGCTCTTCATCACTGCATTGGACCATTAAAAAAAAAAAATAATTAAATATATATATCACCCCCCCCCCCAACACACACAAGCGCATTCTGACTGCTGCCTGGTTTTGAAAATGGAGCTTCCATAGAAAGCTGTTCATTTCTTATTTTCTTCTCTCTCCTCTGATTTATTCTGTACTCTCTTCCCACATTATTTACATTAAATTTTCAATTCTTCTTTCTTTTGCATTTGCTAAATTCTTACCTTTTCTCATTCCTCTCCTTACCTGCAAGTATTTTTTCTCGATATCTGGGTTGTAATGTGTCCCATCCTTGTGTGTGCCGCACTGCAAAGAAGGACTGAAACAGGAAGGTCCAGAGCCTCGTGCGCAGCAAACACAGCTCACGCCTGAATGGCTACCAGAGGGACAGAATGAGTGAGAGAGGGTGAGCGAGACAGAGAAAAAAAAGAGAGAGAGAAGGAGGGAGGGTGCATACAACAGCAGGAGAAGAGGAGCGAATCAGCAGCTGCTTCAAAGGCTGGTTGTCTTGGCAACGATTGCTGTTGCCTCCCTCTACCGTTAACAGGATCCTCTCTGGCTAAATGGATGATGTCACTAGCAGAGGATTGTGTTCACGCCTTCTGCACCGAATGTTCATAAAAAATAAGAACCTCTGTATTTTTAAGATCCTGCCTCAGCCTTTCCATTCACAATTCATTTCTCCCCCGTCCCTCCCTGCTTTCCTCTAAAATGGACATAGAACCAGACCACACATGGCCACACCCATGACTCTTGGTCTTTCTCAGACTAATCCATTCTGCCATTTCCCCTGGGATGCGAATTAACTCACAAAGAGACAGGAAGTGACAGAGATAGGCAGAGAGAAATAAAGAAAAACAAAAAATGACAGCAAGAGACCATGAGCATGAGAGTTGGGGTTGTTTACTATGACTTTTTCTATTTGTAGTGTCACTTTACTGTAATCCAGCTGAGGCCTGGTCACGTACATTACAGTGAGTTTAAATCCCAGGATCAAATGAGCACTTCGTACACGTGCCATTAAATACACAGGATGTGCTTAGCAGTCCATTGCTGCAGGCATGCTCGATGATGCACAGGGAATCTATTCATCAAATATTTTAATAACTACAACACCGCTTCAGTTTAAAGATTAAAATAAACATGAAATCATAATGTACTTCTTAATGCATTAGTGCAAGCTATTCCACTTAATGACTGAAAAGGCTGTTCTTTTCAGTCACCATCACAAATCCCTCTTACTTTTACAACAACTTTAATCCAAACACCCAAACACAATTCTGGTATGTAATATGCAATGGACAGAAGGGCCACCGTATGTTGAATATCCTGTTTCTACTGGAAGAGAGATTCTAGAAGTAAAAGCATATGTACATACTGTGATTCCAGTAGTAAATCCAGAAGTAAACACCTCTGTATATACAAATCCATACAAGATTAATTATAATTATGTATTCCTCACATTTACTTTATATTGATCATAACAGACAGTTCTTATCCTGGATTGTCACCGAATCTGATGTATTTAATCAAAACTATGAGTGCAAAGTGAAAATTACCAATATTTTTTCATTAAAAAATTATTTTTAAACATTATGACAAAATTGTGTCAAAAATAATGATCATTTTTACATAATTATTTACATTGATTAGCCCTAGAAAACCTAATATGCTTTTTTCTTTTAAATATATCAGTTATTTGCTTTGCTGAATGTTTGATTATATACACACATTCAATCATTTTACTATGGTAAATACGTTGTCACTGTAAGACTGTAACTAGGGGTCAAAATGCAACACTCGTATCAATGCGGATATCAGAGCTAATGGAAAGGTGGCTTAACAATGCCCTTTAGCCGTGACTGTAATCACAATATTGTAATGGCTTCTCATGGCATGTGTGTGTGTGTTTAGATAAAGATAAACTTCTGTCTCAATATGCATTTGACATTAAGTTATTTTGTTAATAAGAATGTATAATCAAAACAATAATATGATATAATATAATATAAAATAATATAATTAGTGTATATATTTAATATACACTGATCAGCCAAAACATTATGACCACCTGCCTAATATGCTGCTAGTCCTCCTGCAGCCAAAACAGCAGCGAACCACAGAGGATTGGACTCTACAAGACCCCTGATGGTTTCTTTTGGTATCTGGCACCAAGACGTTCTGCAGAAATCGGAGGCCAGAGCAACACCTTTAACTCTTCATCATCTTCCTCAAACCATTCCTGAACAATGTGTGCAGTGTAGCAGGGTGCATTATCTTGCTGAAAAAGGCCACTTCCACCACAGACCACCATTGTCATGAAGATGGTCATGATCTTTAACAATGTTTAGGTACATGAAAGTCTACAAGAATGGCCGGACCGAGGGTTTCCCCAGCAGAACATTACCCAAAGCATTACACTCCCTCCACCGGCATGCTGACTTCCCACAGTGCCTCCAGATGCATCACTTCTCTATGTAAATGGCACACACGTACATGGCCCACCACGTGATGTAAAAGAATATCAGTCCAGGTGCCCTTCTTCCACTGCTACAAGGTCCAGTTCTGACACTCACGTGCCTATTGGGCGGTTGACAGTCATCGTAGGCACTCAGATTGGTCTGTGGCTACGCAGCCCCATACGCAGCAGAGTGCGATGCACTGTGTGTTGTGACACATTCCTCCCATAACTGTCATTAAAATTTCTGAAATGACAAGTCTTGCCATTTCAGAAATAATCTGACCCAGTCACCTTGCCATAACAATCTGGCCCACTCATATCTTCATTTCTGCCCATTTCTCCTGCATCCAACACATTGTTTACGAGAACTAATTGTGTGGCCCTGTTAGATGATCAACGATATTCACTTCACCTGTGTCTGGTCATAATGTTCTGGCTCAGTGTAAGTCAGAATTAATATAAACATTTTACTATTAAAATAAATATTACAAATCACACTAAATTAATGTGATAAACTGTCCAAAAATTGTATTGCAATGACTGATTAAAAGGCTTTGTTAGATCAGTTTAAATAAATAATTCATTTACTAAATGAGCTGTAATGAAATGCTGGCTTTTAGTGTCTTGTTTTGTTTACCTCTAGTTCCTCCTGATTGGCTTGGTCTTCTGTGATAATGTCTACATCACTTGGGTCACCACACAGCCGATTCACAGCAGTAAAAAGGTCACAGCAGTTCTCCACAGTAACACCCTCCCGCACAGCTATGCACAACTTTCTCAGTAAAGTGGGGTCACGTGTGAACTCCTCTCTCTGAAACAGTACAGGTCTGACAGTCATAGCTGACAAGATATCTTATATCTTATGTCTAAACATCATTGACTGATCGTACCCTTCGGAAATCGTGGAAGGCAGCGGTGTGCGTGACCCTGGGCAGATGTGTGACAATCATCTGCAAACACTCCTCTTGCAGTTCGCTGGCCAGACTCAGCACCTGCTTGGCCCATTTCACCTCCGGCAGGCTGCCGATCAGCTGCTCGCTGCCACACAGCACAGATACTACAGTCTGCACCGTCTGAAATCATAAACACACCGTCTCATCCATAAATCCATCTTCCCTTCTTCCCCTGACACACAGTGGCCGCACTGTTAGTGACTGCAAATTTCCTAGTGTAATCCAATATGCTTCAGCAGTGGTTTACATCAAGGCTGAAAGTCAGGAGGGGGAAAACCCAATGTTATACAACTACACTTGGCTGAGTGCAGCTGCTAAAGGTCTGAGTCTCTGTGTGTGTGTGCGTGAGAGAAATTTAGAGGACTGCCAGACTATGGATGAAGTTAATGAGCTGTTTGTGGCTTTAACACACACACACACACACACTCAATCAAGACCAATAATTGCTCTTTAGTCAATGTGGCCATTCTCAAAACAGGCCACTGCTCATAAGCAGAAAGAAAGAAAGAAAGAAGAAAAAAGAAAAAAACTTGTGTTGTTGTCTATGTTGTTTCCCATGAGGAAAATATCATTTAGTACTAAAATAATGTCTTATTACAGAAAAGTTTCTGTGAGAAATAGTTTTGCTGCAGGATTAGGGGATATAACATTTTATTAGCTCAATATAAAACAAAGTCAAAGCTAAATCCCCACCAAAATAGAATACATATTTTACACACCATGTTTTTGATGACAGTATTAAGGCAATCTCTCTGTAGTTCTGGAGGGAGGAGGACAAAATTCCTTTCTGACCAGCACTTCACGAAATTCTCAGCCACCCATCTGTGGATTGAAACACAAATCCATGAGCATACACAGTTTACATTCTTGCTTTAAAATCCAAGTACAAATAAAGCAATTCAAAAATTGTTTTCTAGCTATTCCTGCTGACAAACAAATGCACTGTGGCCACTGTAGCTAAAAAACAAAAACAAACAAACAAACAAACAAACAAACAAAAAAACCCTGTTCACTTCACTCAAAAGTAAATTCATAATTTACCCACTTTTGTGTCATTTCAAACCGGTCGTTTTTTCTTTTGTGGAACACAAACAATGTTTTGAAGAATGTTCAGTCAGCTTCTTTCCATACAACCAAAGTACGGAAATGATTTATTCTGTCAGACTGCAATAAGGATAAAATACTACCATAAAAGTGTCAAGATTATCAGTAAAAAACAACTTCAGTTTCATTATGTTCCTCTCACAAAGCTATTGTACAGCTTTAGAAGACTTGGAAAATAGTGCAAAAGTCATATGTTCTTTTTCTGTAGTACTTCTATTGTCTTTTTCTCCTTTTTGGAGATTATCAGCATAATTCAATATAGAAAAGAGAAGCCCGAATATTCATGCCAATCTTACTTGTTCAACAAAATAATTTTTTTTTGTATTGAATACCACAAGGTTCTAGGTTAGTAACACAAGGCCAGTAGGTTCAGCTGGCGCTGGACTGGCTCTGAACTGAAAGCAGCAGTGCTGTGCTGATCTTGTACCATCAGATCATTGATGCTGTACTGAGAGCCTCTCAACCTGATACGTGACTGTTCACACTCCTACCCGCAGCCGAGGCAGAAGCAAAACATCAGAGAAACAACACACACACGCACACAGTCTCTCTCTTTCTATCTCTGAGGCACTGGAAATATCCCGACCTACATTCACACGCCTCTCTGAGCTGGTTTACCGCAGTGCACCGAGTTTAAAGCAAAGAGTACTAAATGACAGAGTTGAGTAATTAAGTAATGGTAATGATTAAAGGTCAAAGACTTCATTTTTTCTGCTCTTCATGTTGTCAATCAAAGAATCTATGGACATCTAGTTTTTCCCATCTATCAGTGTTACCAGTTCAAAACTAGAGTAAAATCAAAAAGGAACGATTTTATTGAAAATATGGCCACCACAACCTAAAGATGGAAAGAATTTTTCATTCAAATCAATCTTTTTGCATTGCCTAGAGGTCCTTTCACACCAAATGTGAAACAAACTAAATTGTTGATGAACAGTCTAATATACCAAGAGCGAAGCCAATATTTGTTAGTTCAATACAGGGTGAGTTGGTTTACCATCCAGCTCTCATACACAGCTCTGCTAGAGAAAATATAGGCTGCAAGACAAGCAAACAAGCTCAAGAGTCTTGCCTAATGCCAGCTATATAAGTGACCGCAATAATATTTACTTACTTTTGTGAAGAAACCCCACAAAAAAAAAAAAAGTTCATGTAAACTCTAATGCTTTAAAGAGGTTAATTTAATTCACACTCAGTAAAGATGTCCATAAGGTTATGAGATTTTTTTTTTCACGCACTATATGTTTTGAGGTATTTGAGGAAAAACAGAAATGATTCTGTGTGAGTAAACAGCACTATATAAATCTGCTTCTGTCTGGTGTCTAAAACATATATTTTACTACAAGTCAAATGAATTGCTTGACCCAACACACAATTTTTTTCTTTTCTTATGTTAACTGTATGCATTAACGACCACAATAAAAATGGTGATTTATTATTAATTGTTTAATTCTCAACTATTAAAAAGGTATTTGATGTAAAGGCAAATGTGTAAATATTAAAAATGTAGTGAACATTTTGATTGGAGCCAACTTTTGGAAGCACAGGTTTAAGATTAGAGACAAAAGAATATTGATTGGGATAAAAAAAAAAAATGTCTTGGGAGAAAAGTGGGAATATTTGCTGAACGGTCAATTGGTCAATATGGTCAATATTACAAACGTAGCTCAACAGTCTTTGGTATTTAATGCCAGGTGTCAAAATGGCCTTCTGTATATTGTTTGACGACAAAATTTAAACAACTCACCAAAGACAAAACTTTGCTCTTTTGATGGAAATGCTTGGCTACTCCAGTCGAATGGTTTTTGGCCGAACAATTTTTCCAAGTATTATTGTTATTCCCATTTGATGGGAAAAGTCCTAAAAATGGGTTTTCAAATTTAAATGTTGAGAAAAAAAAATGATTGCATCCACTTTTGGAAAGATACATAATCTCAGAAATAAAAAGCATTTTGGAACACATATTATTTATTGATTTATTTAGTCATTTATTATTTAGTGATTCATTTGCACTGTACAGGATACACATATGGCAGTAGATGGAGGAAAGAGCTCTAATGGGGCAGTACAATCAGAAAAGTCATTTTAAAAACCCTTACTAAAAGCAGTAGCATCCATAGAAGTGCAGAAAATGCCTCACCTCACACAGGAGCAGCAGAGATCGTGCAGGCCGATAGAGTGGGTAATGGCGAGGCACTCCAGTATGGATCTCTGAACTCCATCAACAGGCTGCAGAAAATGAGAAGAGGGACTGACTCTTGATATTCACACCTCATCTCACACACTTTAGTGGATCAATAGCCTGGAACTCTAATTTACAGTATAGTGTGTAGCTCTTAATCTGAACAACATCCTGAAAGCTACAATTTCCAAATTTACAGATTATTTATTCAAAAGTTACTATTGCAAAGCACCTGACTACCAGTAATTAATCGAGAAAAACATATTCATGGGTTATTTATAAATCGTACATAAGAAGGGGGAAATTAAAGCCACTGATACTACTTGTATGATGAAACTGCATTGTCATTAAAGTTCAACAAGAAAAAAATAAATAAATAAATCACCCGGGAGTGAATCACTGTAAATCACAAAAATGTCAACGTGAACACCACATGTAGTAGGTAAAAAGTAGAAATATACAATTTGTAAATAGAATCAATTGCATTAAAGCCTGGGCCACTGAATTATGGACCTAATTATTGAAGTAGGTGTTTACAGATGTAAAATTTATATATTTACAAGACTATGTCCAGAAAGTGTGAGCAATGCTATTTTGTTATTGAATTTTTCACATTAAACTATATATTGCATTTTTATGCATATTCGTGAAAAACGAAAAAAAAAAAATGTTTTTTTATGTTTGTTTTTTTTGACATGAGAAAAGAACTCTGTTACATACGTTAATGCTATGTGTGTTAATCGGAAATGGCAAAACTTCTACTTATTTAATTTATTTTATAATTGGATTTTTTTTTAAAAAATAAGAATGCATTAAATGCATTAAAACTGGATAAATGTATTATTTTATTAAGCAAGGGCGCACTAAACTTTAAAAGTGACAGCAATGACTTTTAAAAGTAGTAAAGACAGTAAGTCATTTCAAATAAATGCCTAACCCTCATTTCTATTCATATTTCAGTTTAAACTGTTTACAACATTGATAATAAGAAGAACTTGAGCACAAAATCAGCAATTTAAAATGATTTCAGAAAAGTGACACTGAAAACAGGGTGAAAACAGTAATGGATACTGAAAATTCAGCTTTGTCATCCCAGGAATAAAATAAATTTTACTGAAATAGAAAACAGTTTTTTTAAATTGTAGTAATATTTACCTTTAGTGTATAAATATAATATTTTAATTGACAGTACCGGTTTAAATCTGTCAAAAGTACTATTATTTTCTTTAGGGGGAAAACTAATTTCTCAGTGTACCAGCGAATCTTTACACTTAAACAGAGTCTACTTATTTTGAAAAAGGTGGGGGAGTGAATGCATTCCTCTTTCATCTCCGTGTAGAGTAGGATGAAATTAATGGCTGAAAGGACACAAATTGGACTGGTCTCAAAGAATTTTTGAAAGGTGGGAGTGAGACTGAGAAACACGAAGCACAAACAAAACATCTCTTCCCGAATTGCAAGAGGGCTGTCAAACACAATGCTTCCTGACTTACTCTGCCTCCCACTACTGCTTTTGAATCAGAGAGCGCATTTTCACAACCATCTGCACTTGCTGTGTAAACATGGGTTGAGTCTGCTGCAATACTTCTATTCTAAGAGAAGTGGAAAAATGGCACAACTACAGCTGAAAAAAAAGAGATGCTACACCCGCATCTGAGGAACTTAAATGGGAGGATTCATCTTCTGAAGCCACACCAGAGGAATAGGGACAAGTACTTTTGGCTGACAAATTAAATGCTCTACAAAAGCTGAACCAATGCCCAGACTTTACTTGCTCACAAATACAAATCACATAATGTGTCCCCTAAAGGGTAATAAACGACAAGATGATAGTACTATTGGCACTATCTGACAACAGACTCACTGCTTAACAGGACTATTTATACTCTTCACCTCAAAAAGACTGAATGAGTGAGCCATAACCCCTTCCTCTGGTCTTACCTTGGGAAAAAAGCGGCAGTAGTCCCGAGTGAGGACAATCTCGGCCACATCTTTTAGCCCCTCCAGGCCCAGCATGTCTGCTGCTAACACAACCTGACTAAGATCAGAGACAAACACACGCACATCTTGACATTTATGCAAAATCTTTTTGTATTTATCACATTGGATGAGAGGAAATGTCATTGCAGAGCATGTTTACCTGACATTTGTTCCTGGTGGGAAGTCTAGGATGGCGCCGTACATGAAATAAAGCAGAATCTCCATCTCATCTGGACCCAGACTGATTGATACACAAAACAAAACAAAACAAACAAAACAGACAAATACATTTAGATTATTTTGACATCTTACAAGCTCCACAAGACCATTTTAATTCAAATATCCTGCTAACACTTTACAACCTCCATTTGGCAATATTACTTAAAGGTACGGACTTCCGTGAAACGCTGTTGAAAATTTCAACACCCAAGCAATTTTGTGACAATTTGTTATATGAAAGAATATATTGTGTTTTTACATCATCCTGGCTGTGCAAATAAGAGGGGGGAAAAAAACAAAGTGGATGGGACCGATTCACCGATCACCATAACACTCATGACAGGGGAGGAGAGAGTGAGCAAGCGGGACATTTGTGGAAAGACAGGCAGGAGCAAAAGCTAGGACCGATGTTAATATTGGATATAGTTTTATAAATTATCGCAAAAGCTTTCCAGCGATGGAGAAATGTCTTTGTTTCTGATTGGTAAGTGAGTAACATTGGTTTTGCTTCATTTCACAGAACCAAGATATGTTGCTGTTGTTGAATCACAGCTGATTCATTCATACTCGCTCGACAGCACGCAGGCCCCGTTTACATTAGTGCGTTTTCGCTTTAACAGAGCATATCCATATTGGTGTTTCCACTGCATTTCAGAAAAGATCTCCGCCCACACTACACGACTTAAAACGCATGTCACACAACCATTTATGCACACTGGGTGTGTGCGTACAGTGTTAACAGTTGCCAATTCCTCTTATAATAGCTTGCCTCTTGTGCATGTAGGCAGCTGCAGTATTATAAAATGCAGGGTTTCACTGCAAAATGGCCAAAGATCTTCTGGTGATCTTCTAGACCTTCTGATGAAGATGGGTAGGTATAGTGAAATATCAAAATTAATAAAAATGAAAAGGCATTTACATTTCCATGTTGTGTCACAGAGCTCAGAAAAATCAGCATACTTTATTTTATTCTCCTCAATATTGTGTTTTGACCATATACAGTAACATCTAAATGCTGTTTTAGGATAAAATCCAGCTGATTTTACACATGGACTAAAATCCACAAAAGTCTACCATGGATTGAACTGCCTGGCATGAAACACTACACACAGTATCCTAGTTTTCCCAGACACAGACTGAGCAATGAATAATTGATTGCTGGTAGGCTGGAATATCCTCCTCAGGTAGAAGGCCTGACTGGGAACTCACGCTAAACTCTTTGACACGTCAGATCACACACAAGACCTATTAACTTAACACACAGAGTTTGGATTTTTAAAGGACATGGACTGCATGCACAAGGGCCACAGGTTCAATCCAAAACATTATCAAATGTAACAATATACTGTAGAAACTATAGACCATCTAAAATCAAAGCCCTGCTTTGTCATCTTAAATGCAGGATGTCCCAGGCTCTCTCTGTTTATACAGTAAAACGTCGCTCTGGAATAGTTGAATCTGATTGGTCATTTACAGCAGTGAGTGGTGAAATATTTGTGAGTAACTGTGATTCTGAATACATGCCATGGCAAAATATTGATGCTACTTTGTCTCTCATATCACCATGTGTTTTTTCTCTTTTCATATTAACACAACTTAGAATAACTAATTTGAGAATATAAAATGTTATGGAGTTGCCTAATGTATAAATCTGAATAGCAAGAGCTACAAAGAGTTTAGTATAATAACTGGCTTGCTGTACATTATCCTTTACATATAGTTTACCTTCGAATGATGACAAAAACTAAACATGACATGAGTATTTGATACTTGTATTTGTACTATGTGTGAAGACCTTTAGAGGCTAGATGATGAGTTGCAGTGATTTGATTATTCTGCATAACCTACCCCTGCAGAGTGATACACTGACGCAAACTCTCCATCCAACTGCCACACAACATTGCTCGGAAGTACTGCGAGCGTGCACACAGAATGGCCCTGTGGGGAAGGAGAAACACATATACACAGACAACGTCAGCTTCCCCTATCACTCACACACGCTTCATACCACATTACCCAAGCTCGATATTTGTAAAGCAGCCCCAGGAAAAATGTGTGTGCATGCTTGTGCATATTTGTGTATGACTGATATGTTTGGGCATGTAGAAAAAAAAAAATCAAGAATATAAAGAAGACAATATTTTAAAAATATATAAAAAGCAATATTTTGAAGATGGTGATGACTGTAGCTCTGACTCAATAGTGAGCAGATTACCTTCACAGACACATCCAGATGGCTGTCATGTTCCAAATTCTAAGAAAAGTACTCTTTGTAATGACTTTTGTATCAAATTTGTTTTATAATTCATGAACTCTGCAACACCGACACTGTTATCGAACGAAATTAAATCAACACTGAACTGACTTGAGCTGAATAATGACACTATTGTGTCTGTAAAGCTGCTTATAGCTAAAATTAAGCTTGTTGCATAAATTTAATGTACTTTGCACTGTTATTGAACTAAATCGAGTAATCAACACTGAACAAAATTGAGTTGAACATTGACACTATTGTATCTTAAAATCTGCTTTACAGCTAATTTTATAACTAAAGAACTTTGCAACATTAAGGGCCAGATTTACTAAACAGGGCAAATTAGCCTGAGAGCGCAATTCCAAAAAAAGCGCCAATGGGAGTGAAAAGCTCTACTGACAAATGCGCACATTAAAGAACACAGATATAGCCGGATTTTCGAGGCAGTAAATAATGGCACCAACGCCTGCAAATTGACGAGCACAAACCTTAGTAAATCACCTTGCATGATTCATTTAAATACCCTTCTCCCATAAATTTTGCGTCTGAAAGGGAAACTCCTACAAATACATTTGGAATAAGGTCATCCGCAAAAATAAATGTGGCCATGCCTTTTTAGCATTATTTTTATCACTGCATTTCTTTAGTAAATCCTGATAATACTTTTTTAATGCCAAAGAGGGTTTGAGCTGGCATAAATCAATTGTAAATCTGGCCCTAATACTGTTATGTTCTTGTTTATTACTGTGAAGCTGCTTCTGTTTCTGTATAGTATAAAGCACTATATAAATTAATCAGACTAGACTGACCATGTGGATTTCATATGGGTTTGAAAAACTTACTGTATATCATTTTTTGTCATTATGAAACAGTTTTATGTTTATAAACAAATATGTTTGTATCATGACACGTCTCTAGAATGGTATGCTGTGCTATATGAGACAATATTAATGTATATGGTCTTGGCAGATCTGCTGGTATGCTGCTGCAGAGCAATATGGAGACTTGCTACTGCCAATACATGCCAATACATGCAAAAACAAGCTGCTGTGAGCAAGTAACACATAGTATACATGAGATTACCCATAGCAGATCTATACAGGTGGACCTGGGGGAGGTGGAGGTTCTCTGATAGCATGCTGCAAGACTTGCTTAGAGAAACAAATGTTTAAATGTTGCTAAATGGATGCAGATGCAGCCAATCAGCCTTTGCCGTGTAGTTAATGATGTGCTAGCAGAATACATTAAGGAACTATCATCCTGCGCCATCTAGAGTTTCATTACAGAACTAGATTTTAGGCTTAATATATTAATTTAACATTGTTTTCATACCAAGAATTCCATTCTTTTAATTATGCTTTTTTCTTCATTATGATATCAGAATAATACATATAGCATTAAAGGATTAGTTCATTTTAAAAAGAAAATTACCCCAAGCTTTACTCACTTTGCTTCAGAAGGCCTTTATTAACCACGCAAAGCCATGTGGAGTACATTTATAATAGATGGATGCAGTTTCTTCAGCTTCATACTCGTTGGTCCCATTTACTGCCATTATAAAGCCTGGATGCATCAGGATATTTATTAATATAACTCCGACTGTGTTCATCAGAAAGACAAAAGTCATATACACCCAAGATGGCTTGAAGTGAGTAAAGCTTGGTTTAATTTTCAATTTAAAGTGAACTAATATATATATGAACTAATATATATATATATATATAAATATATATATATATTACACAAATCAATTTTAATTCAGAAATGAAATAAAATCTTATACATTTTAAAGTAATGTTAATTATAAAATACATTTTAATGTACTTTTAAAATTTATAGAACCAGAAAAACCAAAACTTAATAGCATAAAAGCATAAAAATAGCCTTTAGGCTTGACAAAAAAAACAAAAAAAACAAAACTGTTCTAATCTACTCATTTATGAGGCAACAGGATTGTGCTATCAAACTACATTTTCCATTATTCTCCGAGGCAGAAAAAAAATGATAAAACACATAGATAACACATTTCACACTTAATGCACATCCTTTGCTCTTACACATTTGTTGCACCAAATCATAATTACAATTTCCGAAGCCACAAGTCAAAACTTCCCTTAAGGCAGCATTAGACACAGCTGGTGATGCTTCATAGGATCTACAGTCTACATCCTGCTCTCTTATGTCGCTCATCTTCTCCCTCCTAGTCCTCCTTTATCTCTCTCAACCAAAAGC
The DNA here is from genome assembly GCA_038088235.1 of Zacco platypus. Taxonomy (NCBI): domain Eukaryota; kingdom Metazoa; phylum Chordata; class Actinopteri; order Cypriniformes; family Xenocyprididae; genus Zacco; species Zacco platypus. Next base: position 16,296,581 of record CM076074.1, read on the forward strand.
CCCATTATTCTCTATCTGTCAAAAACATTCGCTATAAATAGATTCTTTTTTTATAATGTGTCACTTCTGGTCTCCTCTCAGAACAAACTGCAGCTCTAAGAGTGATGACTAAGGGATGCTAAGAATAACACTTTCAAAAAAAAAAATAAAAATTGCCTAACACATTATGGATTCTATTTCATTCGGACAAATCTGCATGCCCCTGCTCATAGGGGCCTTAGGGGACCTTTTTTAGAGGAAGCATCTCCAATTGAGCATTTCAATCTCCATATGTGCACTCTATTACTTTACCGCAGCTTTTCCATTTCCATTGAAGTTATAAAACAAAATTTGGCTTTTGACATATATGCGTACAACTGCTATTTTGGATTCTAATTATTTGTTACATTACAACTGATTACCAGCCAGAACGTCTCACATTCAAGCAGAAATATTTCCACAGAACCAACAAGTCATATTTTATACTGTATTCAACTGATGAAACACAAATTTATCAACTGACCTACAAAATTTAGGGACTGTCAATGGCTGTGGATGATGTTGTCAAATTAAATTTGTTTATTTCAAGCACTTTAGCTGGCTAATAGGATTTATTACTCCCGTTAAAATATTTTTAAGTTGTTTTATGTTAAAATATAGCTATTAAATTTGCTATAGTAGTTGTTGTTGTTCAACTACATTTCTAATTGTAATGTTATCATTATAGTTTCAGATTAGAAAAATCTATATTAATAAATGATCTATTTAAAATTAGGATTTTAAATTATTTGTACATGGTCTATTTAATATTCATAAGATAGCCATGTGTGAAGTCATAACCAATGGACGCCTGCTGTCACCACCAATTTTTAAAACAAAGTTATGCTAATGCATTTGCTTTACATTGAAACACAGCTCATTATGCGCATTTTTAACCTGTATGTGTATGTCTGAAAAATGCATGTGTGTGTGATGAATGATCATCATCCTTGTCTCCAGGGAGATGTATGGACAGATGAGGGAGGGTTGATGAAAGTGAATGGGAGATGAGACAGGGATTACCAGTGCTGGTGTGTGTGTGTATCCTGCAGTGAGACTTACAGATCTGCAGCAGTCACCTCAAGCCTGACATACTGATCAGGACTGCAGACGTATTTCTCCATCCATACAACCTAAACCCGCAGAGATGCTGCTCCTGGCTGATGATGAGGGAGAGCCTGTTGCTATAGTAACAGGTCATGGCAACTGCTCTAACCTCTGCAGCACCAAACAAAGGTGCTAACAAAATACTCAATGACAGAAAACTATACAATACAACAGTGCTGCCATTCATCATCAGAACACGATCGTACCCATGTCGCATGCTAATATCATCAGCAATATCTTCAATATAGATTGGTGTGTTGTATATAAAATATAACTTTTGGTATTTTGGTTTTCAATGACAGATTATATTTAGTTAGTTTAGTTAGTTTCCTTCTGATTAGCTCTGACTTTGCTGCTTCACGTAGGAGTAAACTGTAATTCTGCCACCTCCTGGGAATTTATGATACAGCAACATTAGCTGTAACTACCATCCAGCTCTGAATATCAAAGCTGCATGATTTTCTATATTGCTATGCTTGGATTAACTTTGTCAACATCTAACGCTCACTTAAATTCAATTTTTATTCTAAAAATTTTAAAACTCAAAATATCTTTTTTTTTCATACTGTATATTATAATGATGCCTAACTTCATTTGTAGTATTTAAAACGTTGTATTTGTAGTTTTTTAGTGCTTTTTTTTTTTAAAGCGTTAGTTCAAACCTGTAAGACCTTCGGAACACAAATTAAGATATTTTTGATGAAATATGTGGGTTTCTGAACCACACAGGGAGCAATTTCATTGCACCTTTTAAGGTCCAGAAAGATAGTAAAGACATTGTTAAAATAGTCATTGCGACTACAGTGGTTCAACTTTAAAGTTACGAAGCGACTAGAATACATTGTTTTGCGGAAAAACAAAACAAAAGTAACAACTTTATTTAACAATTTGAACTCTTTTCATATGCAGTTGATGTAGTGAATGCAGTGCAGGCTTATGATCATGTTAATCAGTATAATTTTAGAATGTTTGAAGAGGAACCTTCTGCTTTAATGGTAAAAATGGAGGAGTTGACATGGTCAAAGTCACAAATTTGCTTATTTGATTACTATCCAATATTTTTTCATTTGTAAAACATTGCTTTATGATGATTTTACATCATAAGTTTGACATTTTCCAAAACCCTAGAATGAAATTCCACAATTCCACATTTTCAAAATGGTCAGCAATTTCTGAACCCTGCTACATAAACAATTTAAGAATAGTGCGATACATTGGTAAATTTATACAAAAGCTGCAGAAAGCTGATCATGATGATTTTACCTGTGTGCAGAAAAGACTCGATCTGCCACCTGAATGCTGATGTCAGACATATCAGACCTCTGATACAGAGCCAAAAGATCTGCCCCAAGCCCTGATGCTGACTCTAAATTCTCTGAACCTGACAAACAAAGAGAAGTTAAGCAGAATGAATAAAGAGGCTACAACGTGTAATGGTGGCTATTACTATTCATAAATAGAGAGCGGCACTAATGCAGCGGTACAAAAATAATCAGTAAAGAACAATAAGTATCAGATCTGTGGAGAAACAAATCAGTAAAGTGTAACTGGAAATGTTGTCCTTACCTTGGTCAAAGCTGACCTGAGAATCAGCATCACAGTCATGTGGAGCAGTGCCATTCACTGCCAGCAAGTGGCCGTTGTGTATATTTAAGGCAGTATTATCCTTTGCCAGGCACTTGTCATCTGTGTACACTTTTCTGTTATAGCAAGAGCAACATGTAATGTTTTACAAAACACATAGCTCAACTCTTTTAAAGTTACAGGTACAATATTGATCCATGGTTTTATTTTACATTTTTACAAGAGTAATACAGAAAATGCTATTATGTACTGTATAAAGTCCTTGAGGGCTGCAGGTTCAATCCCCTGCAGGTGGATGACAGGTGTAGTTGGTTCAGTTCCCTGCAGGAGGTGAGGAGCTCGGGCCAGCAGCACCGCCCTGTGGGCCTTCAGCCGAACAACAGAACCCACACACAGAGTGACGTCAGTCTCCTGCTCCTCCTGCAGCAGCCTGTTAAATAAAAATGAAAGTTTTTTTTTTTTAATAACATGTCTTGTAACAAACAAATTGCTCAATGCCTTTTACTATTTTGTTGCATTCGGCAACACACTCTGCTGAGAGTCTTTTTTGATGTTGTTTTTTTAATGTTAAAAATATGTGGTAGTGTCGCCTAGTTTTTGAGGATCTTGGATGGAAGTTAAATGGATTGAACCCCAGAAAGACCATTCCTTCAGCTAATACCAAATAACAATATTTACATACATATTTACATACATTAAGGGTCTGCAGTGTCATAGAGAAAAAAACAAAAAGATAATCCTATAACGATGTTTAAAATAAGAAATAAAGTCACACTATGAGATATAAAGTCGCAATCATGAAATAAAGTCTCAATTCTAAGAAATAAAAATTAAGAAATAAAGTTACAATTGTGAAATTTAAAGCTGCAATTACCTTTTTATCATTTATTTATTTTTAGACGGAAAGGCCTCTAAAGTACTGCAGTACAGAAAACCCAAGAAAAAAAAGGAAAGGTGTAAAAAGAAAAAAGAAAACAAGAAGGAAAAACAAATTAAAACAAACTACAGGCTATGGTGGTAGTATTCTATGGAGCTCAAATAAAGACAAATAAAAAAGGTAACTGATGCTATGACTAGATTTTTTATATCAGGATGTGAAACCCGAATGAGTTTCTTTCTTTGGTCTAACACAAAAAAAGATATTTTGAAGAGTAACCAAATAGTTCCCGGTCCCCATTGATTTTCATAAGATTTTTTGTTAAATACTATGGAAGTCAATGGGGACCAGCAGCTGTTTATTGACTAATACTCTTCAAAATATCGTCTATTGTGTTGAACAGAACAAAGAACCTCATACAGGTTTAGAACAACTTCAGGGTGAGTAAATGATAACAGAATTTTCATTTTTAGGTGAACTAAATTGGATGTATACAATGTACACAATAGGTAGAATTCAATTAACATTTATATGAAACAATATTTTAAAATTAATTATAAAAAATATTTATAAACCGTGTATTGACCATTGACAGGAGTTTTATAACTGGCATACTTGTAATTGAGATATGTCAGTGATGAAATAAAATTTAAATCTTTTAAATTCTATATCTCAGTTAGCCATATATTTTACCGAAACAGGCTTTGAAAGTGTTGAATAACTACACAATAAAAACACACAGCACCACTCACTCTAGAGAACACCAGAACTATTACTAAAGTATCACTAGGGTATTAAATCTAAAAACCGAGTCTTTACTCATGGAGGCTCTTCCTCCAACTTCACATCCACATCAACATCATTGTCAGCATCATTTTGGCATCTTCTGCTGCGGTGCGACGAATCTGGGTGACCCAGAATCCTATGTTGCCCTAGGCCTTTGTGCTGGCCATCGGTGTGACTGCAGAAGAGAGTTGCATTTCCATCTTAACTAAAACTGTTGTGTGGACCAACAGATGCCACAAGCTTCAGATGGCAGAAGAGCACAGTGCACTACAGGTTAGAATTAAAAGGAGGACATAACCTTTTAAAAGTTTAGAACCACTAAGTAAATATGTTTGCTTTTTTCAGTGCACTGAGTAGTCGTCATGTCGCAAAACAACAATAGTAGGGATTTACTGGTATTTCAGTTCTGGCTGATACTGATTAAATATCGATTAGTCAATTTTCATGTTTTGGCCAATAACTTCTAAACAGACAACATAGTATTTTAATTGTAATATCGTCCAAATAAATTAAAGATAAAACACTGCAAACTAAAATCAATGCTTAAGTGAAGTTAGGAATCACGGCAGAATTTTGATACTGCATAATAATGTGCAGTATCAGAAAATGATTAATCATTTTTAGATTTACTAAATATTACAAATCAACAATGTTTATATTATTACTAATAATTCAATTTTAGATGTTTTAAAGATTAACTTAAATGAGTACCACATGATGGCAAAAGTAGTATAAAGAATTGTTTTAATAACATGATTATTTTTCTAGAGAAATATTCTATTGATAATTATGTTGATAGCATTGATCAAAATTGCTGTCAATATCTAAAAACAAACATTAATTATTTCTTTCAAAAAAGTCTTAATACATTTTTTTTTTTTACTAAAAATCTATTTGTATTTAAACCAAACTTTTGAATGGTAGAGTATATGTTCAGTGTTCACATAAAGCAAATGATCAGAGTTTGCATACAGTATGAAATCACCAAAGGGAGTGGCGTGAGCTGTGCAAACAATAAAGCAGGTTGGCGTGATTTGACTACACTGGTAAGAGTGCACTGCATCATATAACAACAGTGATACTCCATGCTATGAGCAGTTCAGACAAGTTTTGAAAAGAATGACTAAGGTCTTTCATGTTGAAGGTGAAAATTACCGGTTCAGGTCTCCTGACAGAGCATTTGCCAGTTGCTTCCTCAGCTGGTTTCTGCATTTGCGCCCTTTAGCTTGGAATTCCCTGGCAGCCTCGGTGGATGACATGTTATTGCCAAACTTCTGAGCACAAACGTCAGCACATTTCTCTCATGATGAACATCTGATAGAGAAATAAGACACATGATTCAGTCTTCTAACCCCTGCTCATTCTTTACTATCTTTATTCAACAACAAATGAATGATGATGACCAAATTATTATTTAAGGACTATTTTGTCTAAAATGTCCTATAATGTACACATAATAATAACAATCATGGTCAATCAATGTTTTTTTTTTTTTTTTTTTAATCAATTAGTTTTGTTTTAGAAGGGTTATATTTTATTTTCAAATATCACCCCATATAGGACAAAAACGATATTTCCAATGTCAAATGTACATCAGTGTATTAGGGGAAAATATCTATTAAATAAATTAATAAAAAAATATATTACATATAAATTCAAGACAAAGTAAACCAAGAAATAATGTTAAGTCCATATATGTTCTGATTACGAAGGACATGGTTGCACAAAACGGTCAGATTATAATTATCTAAGTACAATATCAAAAAGGCTATAATATCAAGGCTACTAGAGCTTAAAATCAGGACATGTGATAAACAAAATACAGTAGTAGAAATATAGTAATAAACTTATTTATATTTATTGTATATATAAATATATATAAAACATACATATAAAATACCAAGAATATTTGTTTGCTTGGCATTTTTAAATAGGTGTTGGCTGTGTTATATTAAAAGCATTATGTCTTTTTTTTTTTTTTTTAAGTATTTAAATAACCAGAGAATTTTTGTCCCGAAAATGCAGTTTCTAAGAGACCATTCAGTGTAACGGGATCAAGATGCCATTCTGAAATCATATAAAAAAAAAAACAGATAGTTATTCAACAGTCTGTGACGTCATCAAATAGCACCCTGAAGACCATGTGATGCTGCAGAAAAGTGAGGTCACTGCTCTTAAATATTTCCAACTGCCAAAGTAACAAAAACGCATGTGATTTCGTGAAATGCCAAAAAACACTTATATTGTTAGATTTTTTGGGGGGGAAAAAAGTAGCTGTTGTGAATAATTAACTGTACTGATCATTCCCACTGTTTGATATATATTTGATACAAATAAAGGTAAACTTTAAAGATAAAGATAACTGTAACAATAACTATATTAGTGCCCACGTACTGCAGTTTTGTCGTCTGCCACTTTAAATGCTGGAGCTCTTGAAAGCAGAATGGATTCTTATTGGCTGTCAATGTTTTTATTATTCATTACCTGAAAAAAATAATTCTGAAAGTGATTCCACAACATCGTTTCTCTGTGCCATTAACTTATAGTTGTTGTGTTGATTACTATATTTAAAATGATTTTTTTAACTATATCTGTATCACTATCAATAAACGGGCCTTTAGCAAGGAAAACAGAAAGGTATCAGGATTGTGAATAATAGCGCAGCAATACTTCTGAACAGAGAGTCCTCCCTCACTACGGTATGTCACAAGTTCAAGAGAGGCCATTGATGGGATTCTCCAACCAAAATACTCATCCTGATAGCATCATTTCTTTTGCAAAATAAAAAGTATTCATAAATATAGCTGCAAGGAGTCATTTTTGTGGCCAAGCAAGTCAGAAACATAGTGACAAGCTAAGTAAACATGGCAGGGAGCATCAGAACAATAAATAAAATGCTTTTTATTTTTCAACATCAGCTTCTGCCATTTTTTACTAAGGAATATTATTAAATCTAATTTAATGACACATACTAATATTTAATATACTTCATTTGTGGGAACAATTGCAATATTATCAATGTTATTAATATTTTTAACCAATATTACTGCAATATCTCTTTTGGCAAAATGTCATTATAATGTCATTATAACTATTAATATATAAAAGAATATGCGATCATACTAAATTGTTTTAAATGATGTTCACTTCCTTAAAAAAACTTCTTGGTGACAAATAGGTAAAACCTAGTAATTATATAGTAAAATATAAAGATTTTTTAAAAAATTACAATTAATTAGTATTTATTTGAGGGCTGCACTGAAATCTCTAAATGTTATTTTAATATGTCATCAAATGATTCCTGTTTTATTGCCTAATAAGGTTTTCTGATGTCTTCAGTACCCTAAATCATGATTAAAAAATTCATGATTATTTTTTGGTCAGAAAATTATCAAATTAAACAGGACACATTCTAATGTACAGGAACAATGAAATTAAAAGCTGTATTTTAAAAAAAAAAAAGAAAAAAAACGTTAATTGTCCATTGACAGGACTTTTAAATTTACAACTGACACATGGGGTTTGAACGCCTACACTTTCAAGTTACCCTGTCAAATCTTTGACCACTAGACCATTAAGTCAAACGTCGGTCAGCAGCTCTGAGAATGCACAATTATAATCAAGAAAATTATTGATTATTAAAAAGGTTAGACTCACCTGACGCAAAGTCATGTTATATTATAAAGCTGAGAGGGACATATCTGATCTGTTAGCATGATTAGCATTCACACCTTGAGTTATTATATCACTCACAGAGCTACTGAAACAAGCTTGCTTTAATAAACCAGCCAAGAAACCATAATATTTGCACAAAATCACCTCATCTATTACATCTTGTGTGCTAAATGTTTAAATAAAGGGTGTGAATGTGTATTTAATGATCCACACTGCTAGCCATTAGCCTATAAACTGTCCTTAACCACAAAGAGATAAACTTCGCTATGAACAGAAATATTATCTACATTTTTCTACAAGCAAAAAGAGAAATTATATCGCGCTGGAGACGATAAACCTACCAGACTATTGACTGAGGCACAATGACATTTCAAAAGCATCAGTGAGACTGTCGTGTTGTCAATGACAACTGGATGAGCACACTTACCTCACACTTTATCAAACTGAACAACGCCTCATCCTAACACTTAAACATTCGCATCTACACTTAAATGTCCACAAATGATTCTGATAGCGAAAGTAAATTTTAACAGTCCATGGAAAGCCGAAAACTAACACAACCTTCACAATTTACATGGGGAGTACTGTCTGGGAGTTGGGAGAATTTCTGACTTAGTTTTGCTGCCCTCGTGCGGTGCTGGTGTGAATTGTATGGCATGCAAAGCGAGAAACTAGGTGAAGGTTGTGAGGTTATTAGATGTGCCAACAATGCCAAATATAATTGAACGAGAGCTTTCAAGAAACCAATCAAATTATAATTTGAGGAATTTAAGAAGAATAAGAAAAAAAAAAAAAACACTGAAACTAATAAAAATCTAAATTGAGAAATTTAGACCTAGTCTTAAAGACATAATGAGGTCAAAATTGACCATTCCTATTTTTATGGACTATTGGAGTATTTATAAACGATTTGTCCGTGCACATCATTATTATTATTTTTTATTCATGGGCCCTCGTTATCTTTAATCTTAACTAATAAAGTATAATAAATTATCCTTCAACTGAAGAGGCAGAATGAGAGGCAAAAGCAGAGAAAGTAGAGGCAGCAGAAGCCTCAAGCTTCTTTTCCCACAGGGAGTACTCATGCTCGCCTTGTTTCCATGTGCACAGTCGTTCCTTCCCTTTTCCCACAGGGAGCACCCGTGCCCACCTTCTTTCCACAGGCAACACCTGAGCTCCAGTTTTTTCCTCAGGGAGCACCCGTGGCCAGTTGGAGGAAGAGGCTGCGCCAATGGAGCAAAATAAGCTTTGGTTAGTCCCTCCTATCTCTTGTTTTTACTTTATTTGGTAACATTTTATTTCGATGGTCCACCTTAGACATTCTACTAAATATAAGTATGTCAACTAACTTTCATTTGAGTATTATTTCACTGGCTGCTTAATATCAAAACTTTTGATTTTGATTGATATTTTGGTGTTGTTTTATTTTGAGACCTTACATGTCACCTATTCATATTCAGTGAACTGAGGACAGGTGCGCGTGCCAAAAGGGAACGCGAGTGCATGGTAATATTAACGCGAAGGGCCTTACATCACCAGTGCAGACCACCATCAGAAGCTGAAAGCACGCCTGGCCTCGGCGATTTACCTGACTGAATTTGGTGAGTGATGGTTTCAATAATTTTAATATTTTCTGGTATATCTAATTTAAGTTACCCAGGAGCTCTGTTGACATAGACTTCGCTAACGTTAGCTACAGCTTGATGAATTGAGCCATTGAACACAACAGGAGAGAACGCAACATTAGCCAGCTAGCTAAAGCTCCAGTGGAAAATTATTAGCTAACGCTACCGTTTTTGAGGAGGTAGATTTTGAGGTGAGGGGACTGACAATGCAGAAGGTAAAGTGGTCCACAGTTCTATTAATAAGCAGATCTGCCAACCTGTAAGCAAAAAACGATTTGTCACTCTAAACTAAGCAAAAACCTGGTGACGCCTCTGTGCACGCGCAGTCCTCAAATCAAGCAACAGCAAAAGAAGAAGAGTTCGACCAATCATACCACAAGATTCTTCCCCAAAAGAAGAAAAGGCAAAGAATAAAAAATGAGATCTGGTTCTGAGAGTATTACGAACTCTAATGTAAATTGTTATGTTTGCCAATAAAATATATTAAAATCTGAATTACATAACATTGTATTGGCTGTCAATCTTAATGGAAGAGTAGACAAGTTAGGTTACAGCATGTCCACCATCTCTTGTGGGGATTATGCATTAAGCCATTTGTATGGTGCCCTCACCACATTGTGCCTCATATACTGTAAATGTTAGACCCAGTGACAGGCTGGCATGAAATGGCTTTCATAATACATAGTAAGGAGGCCATAATAATTTTTGACTCATGGCTGAAGTTAAGTTTCTCCAGCTCTCCCCAGGTTGGCAAAAAAACATCTCAAAATGCATCAGATTGATGCTTTAAAATATGGAATTTTTAAATTTTTCTTCCGGGGTAGCATGCCCCCCGACCCCCCTAGAGGGGGTAATGTCCTTCTCACCTTTTTCACCCCTGACCCGTTTTCAGGCCTGCTTATAGAAGTATGATAATATTTTGTTACTATCATGTGCATCTGACTAATTTTCAAATTGTTTGTCATAAATCAACAGTCTCAGGAAAATGTTATGGGGTTTCAGATCAAAGTATGATTTTTGTCACGAAACAGAACAATAAATTGTATATCAATATTCCTATGAAATATTAGATGATATTATAAAAATCTTGCCAATTATTATTTTTTCATTACATGTTGCTCTGAGAACACATTAATTAATTTGATTAAACAGGAAGTGCTTGGCTGCTGACTAATTCGGTCTGGCAACATGAGTAGTGTTTATTGCATTACCCTACTAACTTGGACTGAAAACAATGTTGAATGTGTTCTATTTGATGGGCTTTGTTGGATAAACCAATTACAGAATACTTACAGAGTTTTTTGTTTTTTTTTTTGTAAAAATTTAATGTATAAAAAAAGCTTACTGACCACATTCCAATGTTATAATAAACATTAAAATAATAAAGGGAGGTCAATTTTTTTCCTACCTTCAATTTTTCAGTTCCTTTATTTGAAATTAATATTTGCCTGATTAAAATACATTAGAAACAAGGATGTCTGTATAGGGACTTAAAATATTCCACATATCTTAAAATATGCAACCTTTTTTTAAATATGCATATTGTATGACATCAAAAGTAGTACCCAGGGTTCCTGCGCAGTTTGGAAAAGTATGGCATTTTATTTGAGTAATTTCCAGGTATGGATAAGTATGGGAAAAAACGGAGTACGTTTAAATTTGTAAATATTTGTGTTTTCAGACTATTGCCCCTATTCGGCTTTCTAAAATGTAAAATTAAGGATGTCTAAAAAATAGCTTTTATCATACAAGCAGAATGTTTTCATGGCAAAAGTTTGTGATCCTTCAGTGACTGTCAAACACTATTTATTGAATACATTCAAGATGCACGTTTTCATTATGCAAAGTTCTTTGTCAGTCTGTTTTGAGCAACAGATAAAGCAGCAAACGATCTACACACGCAATGCGAGAGTGGATGTCTGTTTATCACAGCTGACGAGCGACAAAATAATGCAGCGCGAAAAATAAAGCAGAGATGATGAATGAACAACAAGGAAGCAAAAAAAACAAAAAAAATTAAAGTACACAAGAGTAAATACAAACAAGAGATTGTTGTTAGTCTCCAACAGCACAGTAGCTCCAGACATTCAATGACACCCAGTCAAACCCAGTGTTACTCGCATATGGAGCAGAATCTAAGCAGCCTCTGCATCTGTGTTCAGGTTTTCCCGCTTTGCTCTTTCCATCGCTGGACCGCTTTTCTAATACCCACTATGCAAAGACACTTTGAAACGACGTCTTTTGTACATCCAATTTTGGTCCCCTGAAGGTGCAGACTGTGACGCCAGATGACATCTTTTTTCCAACGTCTACCTAACGTCCAGTATTGACGTCCACAGGACGTCTGTGTAAGGGCTAATTGTAGGCCAAATGTGGTCATTGTGGACGTCTTTTCTACATCAAACTTAACCTCATTTTAGACGTCATTTTATACTGTTTACAAGCTCTGTACATAACTGTAGTTCCATTTCAGAAGGTTGCATACTGTTCAAGTTCATTCTCCTATGGCTTCATTTGATTGTCTCCGCAGCAGATGATAAATGGAAAAGCATACAAAGGTGTAAGGCATTTCCAATTCAATCCTGCTGCAGAGCCAAACGAAGCTACAGGAAACAGGTCCTTACCTTCTGGAAACATGGGACTAGTTATAGACGTTTACAAATAAATCACAACTCAATCACCACTCACTTATTTTCATCTTTATTGTTTTTAATTGGCACAAACGTCAGCTTTGACTAGTTAAATTTCCTGCCAACTCACAACTGAGTAGAAAACGATGATTTTGGATCGATTTGATGGAAGCTGAACAGAGCCGAGTAGTCACATGCTTCAAAAGTATGGGCCGAATACTTTCTTTTATAAATAATTATGTTTCATCACAAATAACCGTTATATAGATATTCATTAACCATGTAGATGATAACAATGTTGATATTTGTCTTAAATAAAATTAATATTACATTCATTAATAATGTCTATTTTCTGCTCATGTTTTAGACATCCAAAAAAAGTTACCTAGTTCGACGTTTAAATGTCGAACTACATATGATGTCTTGGTTAGATGTGCAAATAGCAGACCTAGTTTGCACGTTGTACAGACGTGCAGAATTGGTCTTGGACCGACGGACGCAATATAGACATAATCTGCACATCTTTCAGACGTCTAATGTTTAGTGAGTATTAACACGGGTCCTAAAGCGCTTGGCCAGTCATAGACCTTCATTCCAGTGATATTCTTGTGAGCTCTTTTGTATTGTCTCATTGCTCTTTATGCAGTTTTTTTTTTTTTTTCTCAAATCTCCTTCTTGCTTGTTCCTTCTCCTCGACCGTCATATGCCCACTAATGCTGATTGGTTACACGTTTGTTGTTGGTGTCAGTCCGACTAACTTCCAAACAGTCTTTTTGAAAAACTACTTACCCCACCTTTAAATGGTCTGATAAATCTACAGAGAGGTTTGGAAACTTGTGTCTGGAATAGTATGGAATTTTGAAATGGAACCCTGAGTACCCCACAGAGAAAATTAAACTTTTAATTTTGGTTTAATGCTATCAACAACTATTGTTGTTTAACAAAATAAATAATAATAAAAGTTTTATTAACTTTAATATCATTATTGGATCATTATTGAAAGATTACTTTTATTGAAAATATTAAATTCTATTTAAGCAAAGTGTCAATTTATGAAAAAAAGCCTTTGGAAAAATAAGGATTGCTATGTAATTGACCAAAACAAAAATCGGCAATTGTTCCCAAAGATAAATTTATTAAAATTGACAACGTTTGGACAGTTTTTGTGTATTTTTGAAGTCAAAAAGTCTTGCCAGCATCTTCCTAAAGTTTTTTGGATGTGCACACATTCTCTTTATTCATCTATAAGTCTTTTTGCCACGATAATTTGTAACCGCAGCTACCCTTTTCCCCCACAAGAAGAGCAAACATTCGTAGATCCTTCTTATCAATAACCAAAGGTAACAGAAGGTTCAAGTGAGTGGGTTACCACTATTAGGCCTGTTTATTTGCTTATAAAATCAAAATGGTGCAGAGCTGGTTCTATTGTCTTAGATGCAGTGTTTAGGAAGAGATACAAAAAAAGTGCACAATATTGAAACATCACTTTGTTTTATCATACAGGAGGATCAAAATAATGACATTCTCAAATGTTTAAGCCAAATATTGTCAAAAATACAAAAAAGAAGAGGAACAACATTTTCCACTAAGACAACACTACCTGATAGGGGTTTAGGACTCCCTTAAGACTGTGTTACGTATTAGAGAGTAGCAAAACTGATGATACAAATGGCTGACAACCCCACAGCTCGGTCTCAAAAAGACATGGCACATCTTTTACGCTGCAAAATGGTATGTTGAAAGGCACCACACATTACAACTTACAGATATTTTGCAACACACTTTTAAACACTGTCACCAAGAAACCTTAAGGCGAATGTCATGTGCAAACTTGAGAAAAATAGATTAAATGTACTACTCTCTATGCAACCCCTCCAATTATAATGTGCTTTTGTTCTTTTCTGCTTCACTGAAGTTTGATTTGTTTCTATATCTTAAATGTATCAAATTTAAAATGATAATTGCATTAATCATTACATTGGTTTGTGTTCACAGGCATTTCCCTGGTCGTCTCTTCAGACAAGCTCAGAGGGGGAAGGACCCCTTTATAAGTTCCTGTAGTTTTTCCGGCCTTCTCCCTCCTTAATGAAAGTCCATATGAGTGTATTTACTATGTCAGGCTGGTCTTGTTGCAGCCAGTGACTGGCTCCAGAGATGATGTTGAGACGGAAGTGGTTTCTAATGTACAGACGGCAGGCCTCGGCCATGTCCTGCTCCAGGAAGGCATCTCTCTCTCCCCATAGCAGCAATACAGGAGATTTCACCTCAGTCTGACTCAGTGGGAGGACACTGCCGAATACAAATAATACAAAAATTAGGGCTGTCAATTGGTTCAAAATGTTAAATGTCAAATTAATCACACAATATGATGATTCATAAATCGGTAACACTTTACAATAAGGTCTCGCTAATGTTAGTTAATGCATTAATTAACATTAACAATAAACAAAATATATTTTTTTACAGTATTTATTAATATTTGTTAATGTTAGTTGATAAAAAAACAACTGTTCATTGTTGGTTCATGTTAGCTTAGGGGACCTATACCATGATGGTAGTTGAATAAACTCAGGGTTACAGGATTAGTTTCAAATTGACAAAACCAAACCAATACAATCAGGCTTTGTTGGTACCATAATACTGATCATCAACTTTTCTGTCAAGTCAAGCTTTATTGTCATTCCGCTACATGTGGTGACATACAGTGAAATCCACAGTGCTACATAAATACAGACATACAACGATGAAGTAAAACAGTATAAACCTATACACTAACCTACTAACCTAACCTACTGAGAGAGTCTGACTATAAATATACTATACTATACTATATATATATAATAGTTGCCTATATATAAACTAAAAACTATACAAATGCTATATACATAAATAGTGTACATGTGCAAAGAGAAACATTGTAAGTCAAGCAGCTGGCGGGGGAACAGGATGATTTTTTTTTTAGTGCATGAGCATGTAAACAAACATGTAATTGTTTGTTTGACGACTGTAACTGTCAACTCAGGCTTTGATCCCGAGTTCATGGAGTGCATTTACTTGAAAGTTTGACATCAGTAGCGAACAGCCAATCATATGCCTTGAAACTTAGAGAAACTGTGATTCAATTTTCACGGGAGAATTAGCTAGATTTTCTGTCATCTGCCGAAGATTACAAGATTGAAGAATATGAAGTACATAAAGGCATTTACACAACAAAGAAAATACCTTATAATTAAATAATTATAATCGTTAAACTATAATTGATCTTGTGTAATGGATTGGATGTATAATAATTCTATAATTGTTGCTAAAAGCCAGACAATTTTTTTATTTAAAAATCTGTTACTGTAGCGGCCTTTAATTTGGAGCAAGTGAACCTGGGAGAGATTTCGTCAGAGATGTCACTTTGCTCACATCCGATTAGTCCAGTTTCGGTTTGACATCTCTTACCCACAACTCAACCTGCCCCAGAGCAGGTTAGCCATGAAGCGCAGGTTACTATGGAGATGAACACCAATAAAAGCCGAGCCACTTTCATGACTCTTAATGCATTGTGTTAACTTCTGGAGCATCAGTAAATTTTTTTCCTTTTTTTTTTTTTTTTAATAGTTGTATTTCAGTCCCTCAGTTCTCTTCAGTGTGAAAAGATGGATCTCAAAATCTTTGTCATTGTTGGAAAGGGTTCAAATATGCAGAAGATGCAAAGAATTTGCAGGACATGGAATATTTTTTTGAAGAACAGAACTCTTTAACTGCTTCCGATTCCGAATTCAAATACACCTAGGATGGCTTGAGGGTGAGTAAAGCTTGGGGTAATTTTCATTTTAAAGTGAACTAATCCTTTAATGCTATATGTATTATTCTGATATCATAATGAAGAAAAAAGCTTAATTAAAAGAATGAAATTCCTGGTATGAAAACAATGTTAAATTAATATATTAAGCCTAATCATTTTTTTTTAAAATTTAGTACTGTAATGAAACTCTAGATGGCGCAGGATGATAGTTCCTTAATGCATTCTGCGAGCACATCATTAACTACATGGCAAAGGCTGATTGGCTGCATCTGCATCCATTTAGCATGTTAATCAACATTTAAACATTTGTTTCAGTTTTTGCTCTAAGCAAGTCTTGCAGCATGCTATCAGGGATCCTCCACCTCCCCCAGGTCCACTTGTATAGATCTGCTATGGGTAATCTCATGTATACTATGTGTTACTTGCTCACAGCAGCTTGTCTTTGTATGCATTGGCAGTTGCAAGTCTCCATATTGCTCTGCAGCAGCATACCAGCAGATCTGCCAAGACCATATATATTAATATTGTAAGGGCTATAATGATCACAGGGAAAGCAGTCCATGACAAATACCAATATAGATAAACATAAAATATTACATTTTCTAAATGAAGCAAAAATATTATCTGACTTTATATTACTTGTATAATTTTTCTACCCTCTATACGATGTATTGTAATGTTAAATATGTGTATATTGTTTTTCACAATAAATGTTCCACATTGACAGTCTTACAAAAATACTTTTTGTAAAAGCTTTCGTTTCTCAATGTTTCCACTGACTTCCTAGAACCCTCTTGCAAGCTTTCTGACAGTCTTAAAAGCCCACTATAGACATAGTGGTTTGTTAAAAAGGTTAAGACATGTTTAAAGGTTTGGACACCACAGGCTCCTCTCCTCAGTTCTCTGATATGGACTTATGTGTTTCTAGTTTCCGTAGAAACTGTTATGTCAGCACCCTCCTACACACCCACCTGCCCACCTACACACCCACTCGCACACACAAGCACTGTCAGCGCAGCTCTGCCCTGAGACATAATCAAAGTGTGCTTCAGGAGCAGATGGAGGGCTCAGTCATGCATGCATGTCTCACATGTTTCAAACACATGCACTCTGCAAGCAAGTTAAAGCAGAGTATTTCCACAATTGTTTTTATTAAATTAACTGAAACACCCATTTTGATTGTGTAGTACTCACAGAGATATACCTAGCAGTTGATCTGTTGTTGATATGAACTCAATGTGAATATCATCATTACATAGGTTGTGAGTTAATGGATGTTCATGCACAGTTCAGAGAGCATGAAATCAATCTCTCTCCCTCTTGACAGGGACACATGCTCTTATGAAATTAGTTCCTATTCTGTCTACGTAAATCATGATGATAAAGATTTATTTGATTTTTATAACATTTTAAAATAAAAATCGGCTCCTTTTCAAAAAAATTTGTTTCAGGCACTAGAGGGCGACATTTTCTGACAGTAACAAAGCAGAATATTTGCATGTTAAGACACCAACAAACCAGTTAAAAGAATTTGCAATAAGATTTTTAAATAAGAAACACAAGTACCTAAAGACATTTCTGAAGTAGTTGAGGGCCCCTGTGAGGGCCCCTGGCTGTGAGAGGGCATAAAGGTATGCTTCAATATCTTCTGTGGTGAGCCAGCGGCCTTTACAACTGATGCCCGTGCTGCGGCTGGTGAAGAGACTCTTCAGCGCCTGTAAATCAAGATTAGCAAGCAATAAGAAAAAAGTCGTAATTTGGTCCCACTTTATAACTACTATGTACTTACCGGGATTGGATAATGAAACTGAAAGACCTGGTTTTAGACCACAGTAATTTATTAGTATGGTGTAGGGTCCCATTTGATGCATCATGAAATGATCTTGAGAATGACAGATACAAGTCCTGCTCAGAGGCCAGAGCGATTTTGAGCCATTCCTCTTGCAGAACAGTGGCCAGGTCACTATTGTATTGCTGGTGGAAGAAAACGTTTCCTTACTTACTCATCCAAAACACGCCAAATTCTAGTTACTGTGCAGGCCATGGGAGATGTTCAACTTCACTTTCATGATCATTAAACAACTCTGTCACCAGTCTTGGTATGTAAATTGGTTCATAATCATGCTGATACATGACACAACCTTTAGGGTACAATGTTTGAACCAGTGGGTGCAGATAGTCCTTCAGAATGGTTCCATAGTCCTTGGCAGTGACGTGCCAATCTAGCACAAGTGGACCTAGGAAATACCATGATATTGCAGCCCAAACCAACATGGGCACGCAAGAGTCTGGGTGGTAAGCTTCTTTGGGACTTCTACGTAACTCCCCTGGATGTGTAAAAGACAATGAAGGTGGACTTCACTGAGAACAATACATGTTCCACAATTTCCACAGCCAAATAGTTTCACTGCTGACACCACTGAAACCAATGTTTGGCATTGGCATGAGTAATCAAAGGTTTCGATATGGCAACCCGACCAAGAATATTGATTCTCTGTGAACAGTTTTGGTGGAAACAGGAGAGTCGAGGTGCACATTTAATTCTACCATGATTTGGGCAGCTGTGGTTTTGTTTTTTGGATACAATCCAGGTTAGTACCCAAACATTCCGTTCAGACAGCTTCCTCCTATTGCATTGACATGTGCTCTTGTTGAATGTGGTTCATACTTCATACTTCATTGTGGTTCATACTGGTGGTATGCCGACATTACCCTGGTACGAAGATTGCTGTCCTGATCACAGATGCGTCAGCAGGCTCGGCACTAACAATTTGTCCTCTTTTGAGCTCTGGTATGTTTCTCATTATGTTGAGTGGATCACAACATTTTATATACAGCTGTTCTATTGATCTGCTAATTCAACCTTCCCATTCTGATGGAATGTGAAATCAATAAAGATTGGCCACCAGGCCGTGCATATACAGTAGTAGGTATGAAACCACTAACACTATATTGGCTAGTGTGTCAGTTTCATTCTCCAACCCCTGTATGTCAAAAAATCAATAATAGCACAGTACTGATGGTGTTTATTGTATTGCAAAACAATTTTGCTGCTATTGAGGTGGGTTACGGTTAAGGTTACAGGTTTTTTGATATAGTTAATTTTAAGGGTGGGTTAAAGAGTAGCAGAATCACCTGTGGCATTATAGATTTAGTGTAGTGTAGGTATTTTTAAAAAGTAAAAGTACAACTTAAAACATGTATGAACACAATAAGTGCTTTATATCAAATGATTAATTTAAATATTAGTACTCAGTAGTTAAAACACTTAAAATAAAGTGGGTACCATAATTCAATCTGG
The DNA here is from genome assembly GCA_038088235.1 of Zacco platypus. Taxonomy (NCBI): domain Eukaryota; kingdom Metazoa; phylum Chordata; class Actinopteri; order Cypriniformes; family Xenocyprididae; genus Zacco; species Zacco platypus. The sequence goes on from CM076074.1 coordinate 16,315,977, forward strand.
TCCCACCAAAGTAGAAACTGAAAAAAAACAATTCTGTAGATGCTATGCTAAATAAATATTTTACAAAGGTGCCTGAGCAATTAAGTTTAAATATTTTTGCTGTTATTTTTACACGTTTATATTATGTCCTTGATTTAAACTATACTAAATGACTACACATTGGATTATTTAAATATGCTGTATTAAATACATGCTTATTATGGGTTTCCATTTAGGAAGTGTGATATGCATGAAATAATAAACACACAAAAAGCAGTGTCTATCCAGAACTGATTCATAATAACTGAGCTGTGTGTGTTGAAGACAGATGGATAAACTTGGCCTACTGATTCATTCTCTATTAGTAATTCTGACAAAAAAAAACAAAAACAAATTCATATGCTGGACCGAAAATCTGTTCTGTTATGAACAATCATTCAAAATGATGGGTAATTAAAACAATAGAGATAACATCAACCCACACGAGTAATCCAGCATTTCTCACTTTATAGGCGACATATGTACGTATAAGTATAAGTTACTTGTATGAAATCTATCAAATCAGGCCAGAAATTTTGAATCTGTTGTTTGCTGTACATTGATTACAATAACTTAGTACAATAAGGTTTATCAAGTAACAAAGAATATAAATATAATATAATATAAATATTTAGTTACTAAAAACATTTTGAAATATTATTATAATTTAATGTTTTCTATTTTGATATATTTTACAACAAAATTTGTTCCTGTGATGCCAAAACTGAAATTCCAGCAGCCATTACTCCGGCCTTCAGTGTCACATGATCCTTCAGAAATCATTCTAATATGCTGATATGCTGTTTAAGAAACATTTCTCATTATTATCACAGTAGAAAATTGTTGTGCTGCTCAATATTTTTGTGGAAACCAAGATACATTTTTTTTCAAGATTTTTTTTGATGAAAGTTCAAAAGAACAGAATTTTTGAATATATTTTTTGTAACAATGTCTTTACTGTCTCTTTAGATCAATGCAATGCATATGCATATTTACTGAGTATTAGGCTATTCATTTCTTTAAAAAAAACAAAACAACAACAAAAAAAACCTTACTGACCCCAAACTTTCAAATGTATTGTATTCAGTCAAGCTCACCTTAAAATCATTGATGGAGAGCATTAGCTCTGGGAAATGTGGCAACTGGAAGAAAAAGTAGTAACTTGATTTGAGCATCTGACTGGGGTGACGAAGGGCATAATCTGGACAGAGAAGAGAAAATGTAAAAAAAAAAATTACTTGCCTATCAGTTTCGGTTCCCTTTGACATGTCCATACAATGGAAAACTGTTTGGTTATCAACATTCATATCTTCTTTTTGTGTCTTGCAGAAGATGAAAAAAAGTCACACAGATTTGGAACGACATAAAGGATCATAAATAATAACATAATTTTCTTTTTTCTTTTTTTTTGGTGGACTATCACTTTAACTCAACATTGTACAGGGTGGCCTCAGGGTAGAGACCTGCACTCTCGCAGCATTACCCGAACCCAGAGCAACAGAGTGTGGCACAGGACAAGTTTTGACAGGCAGGTGTGGGCAGGCAGAGAATAAAATGATTTGTCGGTATTTATTAAAAATAAAATATCTAAAAACAAGTCAGTTTTTATTCATCTTGAACAAATCACAACTAAAATAAAAAAATAATTTACAGGCACAAGCATAGTTGATCTGGACAGCATCAAAGATTTGTATTTATAACGTGTTTTTACAGTGTTGATTTCTTGAACGCAATGGCCAATCAGAAGCTTAAGTTAAGTTTAATAGCCAAAGGTTTTGTCTCTGCTAAATTCAGCATGCTCGTGAATCTCATTATAACAAACAAAGTAGATACAATGTACATGAATGATTCATTGTAGACAGCTTCATTGATTATAAGAGAACTTTGTGATTAAATAACGACATGTATTCTAATTCTATTTCATAGAATTTTCATGGATGTACTGAAAAAATCTGTTTATATTTTTACCTTTACTTGGACTGGGACAAAACTCGAATGTTGCAGGTGGGAGTGGGAGAAGGTAAAATATTTTTTGCGGCAACAGGACAGAAAAATCCATCCCACACAGATCTCTAACTAAGGGTAACAAACCCATGTTTTTTTTGGGTTTTTTTTGTATGCACATGACTCATATATAAAATAGTTATGAATTTTGATTTTGAATAAATGAGTAAAGATATTTTTTTGGTCACACTACATCCTGGCAGTCATTTAAAATCTGACATGGTCCACTGCATGGAGGACACAGATTTTTACTCTGGAGAACTCAGAAAAAGCTAATTTTATTGATTTTTTAGCCATCAAAAAATACAATTCACTTTTGTTAGTGGATGAAACTAACTGTAAAACATTTAGAGTCTTATACATTATCTACATGTTAAAAAAAACTGTTTTATCTACAATATCTACATTTAAATATTTACTTAACATTTTTTAATTAAAAGATGAGCTAAGATCCAATTTTATTTCATTAATTCATGTTGTAGGTAGCTTTTATTGTCAGTCTTGTCTCTAGGCAACAAAGAGTACCTTTTGATTTCAGTAATGAGATCCAGTTTATGAAAGAAAATTGAATCGAACGTGCTTAATAACACATGCATTACAGGATTAAGATTGAAGAGGAGATCATTAAGAGGAGATCAATTTCAAAAGAACAAGAAAAGCAAAAGGTGTATTCGTGTACGTGTCACTCTCGGCAGGTACCGGTTATTATTATAAGAGGGTACCGTGTCTCTGCCAAAAGCCTGCCTGTAATTACCTCCTCCTCCAGGCTGGAGTGCACAAGACAGATGGAGGGCAAAGCCCCATGATTCCCTGGGCCTAACCACAATATTTCATTGTGAATGATGAAGATCATACTAATGAGCCCTAAAAACAAAGCAGAGCCTCTAGAACTGGTATGATTGAACAGGAAGGCTGTTTGTCAGATGTAAAGGGCTCTTACCAGTGAACACACAGGGGTGAGGGCTGTTCAGCACAATGAGTTTAGTCACCATTTCAGGGTAGTGAATTGCACAGAGCCATGCGATGATGCCACCCCAGTCATGCCCCACGAGAAAACATCTGTTGTATCCTGAGGAGAGGATCAGAAGGAGGAAGCTGACATGTTTGTGTTTGTTGAGAACGTATGCCTCATAATTAATAGGAAAAGTGAGAGACAAGACAGGAAATGATAGTGGAAACAGGGGGAATAGGATTGGGAAATGACTCAAATCAAATTTGAACTCATATTTTCCAAATGTGGACCATAACGATATTGGATATTTGGGATTTAAGTAAATACTGTTCATGTAAAAACTGGCTTTCTGTGGCATATTTTATGTGATCTCAGAGTCCCACACATGACATGCAGAGGTTAAAAAACAAGATTTTATGGCAATGGATTAAGAATTAATCCATGACTTATTGAAAGGATTGGAAATGACACAAGCCAAACTCAAACTGATATTTTCCAAATGAGCGTCATAGCATAATGTCTAACCACTAGGCCACAGTTCCAACCTAATTAAAAAAAAAAAAAAAAAAAAAACTTAGGAATTTGTTCCCGTATCTTATTAATTCGTGGACACTTTTTAATTAATTTTCTCCCTTGTTTTAGTTAAAATGTGGTAATGATTTACCTAAATTAAAATGAGGGAATGAATACAATGTGGCACAATTGACTTCATACTGTAATGGTGTATGCAGGCAGGTAGACGAAGACACAGAAGAGTAAGGTTCCAACACAAGATTACTTATCATATAATCCACACAGGTAACAATCTAAACAGGTAGCAGGTTAACATACACACTGGTGGAGAGGGAACGACTTAAGTAGCTAACACAAACAAGAATAATGGAACACAGCTGAAAAATACAAACTAGTAATGATGGCAACCAAGGTAATAGACAACACCCCCCTCAGAAATCAGAGCTATTTCTATTTAATCTCAAATATTTATTTTATTTAACAATATATAACAAAACAATGATGTTATATTGGACCTTGTGTTTTACTTTGCAATATAATTACTGTTTTCACTGTGATTCATGTGTAAGCCTTCTTTTTTGCAAAAAAATAAATAAATTAATCTTGTTGCAGTTCATTTAGTGTCATATCAAGGACTGACTAAGGATGAACGACACCATTACTGTTTCCACCGTCTGCAATAGAGTGATTCCAATGTCAAGGAGCTGAGACCCTGAAGCAAGACATCATCATGAATCCTAATAACGTGTCATTGACGGCCTGTCATAATACACCGCCAGCTGCTTACACACATACCACTGTGTGCAAGCAGACAGATGAATTTAACTTTGACATGATATATAGTGTTCATCCACAATTGTCCTTGTCCTTCAGTCACACTGTAACGTAACTTAACTAGTAACTGTGTATTTGAAATCTAGAGACAGTTAAGGAAACTAAACTGACAATTTGGATCTAAAAAGTCAAGGACATCTGTGAATGGGTCACCTTCACATTACAGATTATTGGGAAGAGTACTACATTAGCATTCACCACTACAACAGCCTTATCAAAACCTCTAGACAGGCTGGAATGTGAAATGGAAATAGGGCTGAGATAATGGAGGCAGTCTGTTCTTACCCAGATACTCCACAATGTCCTTGATGTCAGTGACAAGGTAGTCCAGTCGGTAGCTCTCTGTGGAGGAGGGCAGGTCAGACTCCCCGTAGCCTCGCATATCCACGGCAACAACACGGAACTCGCTCTTAAATTCCCTCAGCTGGTGACGCCAGGAGAACCTGGAAAAACAAGAGATGAATCTTTGAGAAACGTTTAGTATGATTTCTACAGGTTACACAAGTAGTAGTTTGCTGTTAAATTTCGATCAAGAGGTTGAGATGTCTGAACACTCACTCTCTCTTTTCTACTTCTCTTTCACACTCTTTTTATTCATAAGGTAGTATAGAGCACGGATTTTCCAAATGGGGCCCAGGGGGTCACAATGGGGTGCTGGTGAAAATAGAATGAATGAATGAATGAATGAATGAATCACAATTATTTTATTGTACTGACAGTCATAGTTCTATATTTCATTTATATTCACTTCCATTCAAGCCTAGAAAGTTTTGTTTTAAAGAATTTAACTTTTATTTATACACTAAATTCATCAAAAGTGACAGTAAAGACATTTATGTTTAATGTTTAAAAAACATTTCTATTTCTACTCTAATAACAAAAATAAACTTTTCTGTTGATCAATGAATTCTGACGAAACAAGTATTTTTAAGATGGATAATAACAAGAAATGTTTCTTGAGCACCAAATCAACATATCAGAATTATTTCTGAAGGATCATGTGACACTGAAGACTGTAGTAATGTCTGCTGAAAATTCAGCTTTGCTACCACAGAAATATATTACATTTTTTAAATATTTTAAATATATTAAACTTTGCAGTTACAGTTATTTTACATGGTTCTGTTTAGTTAGTTTCATTTTCATGGACTTTTAGTTTGTTATTTTCAGTCACATGTGTTTCCTTTGTCTAGTTTCCCGCCACTCATGAGTTGTCATGGTTACTGATATGATTAGTTCTCTTAGTTCAGCGGTCTCCTTATCAGCCTTGTTTGTAACACTTCTTAAGTTCCTTTGGTTCAGTTCCTTTCACTGTTCATCGTCGGTTATTGTTTGTGTTACATACCCTCCATTACGCCATATGGATTTTCTGAGTTTGTTTTTTTAAATACCCTTGTATCAGAACCTTTTGACTCGTCTTCATCTTTGGACTTTTAAAATTGTGACAACAATATTACTGTTTATTTACTGTGTTTTTGATCAAATAAATGCAGCCTTGGTGAGCATAAGAGGCTTCTTTGAAAAAGGTTTTTACAAATTTTTCCGAACCCAAACTTTTAAATGATAGTGTACATGTAACATGTCTCTAATGATGTGTAAAAAATAGTGTAAACCTAATAAGTAAATATTTAAGGGCAGATACAAAATATTTCCAATATTTTACATTTTTTCCATAGTATAATACCCCATAAGTACTAATTTAGCCTTTATATTTTAGAAGATATTGCAAGTTCTGCAGAAAATACCTTGGTGGTAAGAGTGACTTTATTGGACTTACCAAATTTAGACGTGATTGAATCATTTCTGCCACAATTTTTCAACCTACAATAACAGTACAAATTAAAATGATGTGTGTTGAAATCCACTTGGGCCAAAAATCTGAAGGAGTAGAGGCAGATTGCACCACTGGCTAGAACTTTAACTGAAATGGCTTGTTCAAAATCAAATTTATGGAGTGAAAATACCCTGTAACCAGTTTGACATGGTAAGATTCAGTTGAATTGTATTAGTACACTCTGCCACACTGGTAGCACTGGCTAATTGGTGATTGTGTCTGAAAGAGGAAGAGAGAGAGAAAGTTGAGAAGAAGCAGAAGAAAGAAGCCTGACTATGAATCTGATGAGTCAGCTGCAGAAGAGGCTCTCAGGACCCAAACCAAATATGTTAGAATATAGATAAGCTATAAATTTGCAAACACACACACACACACATACCCTATTCTAACCTCATTCTAACCTATTGCTCAGGAGTGAGGGAAATCTTTGACTTGCACTTTTTGAATGCAGCAAACTAAAGTGGAGCAGAGTCAGAAGAAAAGGGCGTCCTCCAGGTTTCCTCTACTCGTCCAAGAGTTCATCACTGATTCTGTAGCAGTAGATTGGCCAGTGAAGCAGAAAGGAGCCATGCCACATTAATTAGGCACAGTCCTGTCCTGATCGCAGTTCTGCTGTCTGGCAGCTCACTGAAACGACAGCTTCACTGGTCCCAAGATAGTCTGAATGTCACGACACTCCATTTCACATTCCAGAGCAGTAATACAATATATTGGCCATTTTACATTTCATAACAATAATATGGCACACCTCGGTATCTCAAGAGGAAATTAATAGCATTAGGTTAAAAAAGAGAGAAGTGTGTGTTGAGAGGGAAGGTTTGTGCCTGAGAAATTATCTCTGACTCCATGTGTATAATGTGGACTGATTCCACAACAACATATTTCCGATCTGTGTCTGGCAGCATCCCAGTAGAGAAGTGTTTCCCTTGTGTGTGTGAGTGTGTTTTGAATCTCACCAAAACTCAGGGAATCCATGCAGAAACAGCATAAGTGGCTTTCCTCGTTCCCCGGCAGCAACATAGTGAAATCTGAGTCCAGACTCCTAAAATCATACAGAGACCAGAGGCAGTTATTCTTCACCGTACACGGAGGATATCATAAAAGCGGCCCGGTTTCTTTAATCACACGGGCTTGTCCATCCTGATGTAAAATCCATTCTCACATCACTCTGCTTGATAGAGCTATAAAATGTATCAGGAGAGAGCGAGTCATGTCCGCGGGCTTCAGCTGATATTAAAGCAATATCTTCCATTGACATTTATGAGAAAATTCATACGCTGTTAAATGACAGCCTGCATCAAATTTCATGTGATAGTATCCTCGGGTTGTGTGGCTACTTAAAACACTTAAAAAAATTTCCTTTTGGATACAATCAAGTTGTGGGTTCCTGTTTAAACACAGAAAACAACCCACCCCACAAAATACCTGATAAATATATATAGTACTTTTTTTTTTAAACTCTGCAGGAAAATGATTTATTTCTATTTTCCAGTGCATTTGGATATTGCTTATTTAAGGTCAGTTGTTATTTTACTTTTAGACAGAAATCATGAATTGATGCCATAGTTTTTTTTATACCAAATCCCTCACTCCCCATAGTTGCAGGGACTGTTTTACAATATTTTCCTCAGAAATGGCTGTGTACAAAAAGGTTACATACTGAGGAACAAAACTTAAAGTGGTTGTTTTAATGTCTAAGACTTCAAAGGATGCTACGTTTTAGAGAATGGTGCACAAAATTACCTCACATTTGAATGCTATGTTCAAAGCTCTGTATGTATAAACATCACAGCTTTGAGGCATCTTACATGTTTTCAGCACCGCTTGGGTGGACAGCAAAGTCCAGGCAATCATTTTGTGGGAAACTGATCACAACTGCTGTCCACCTAAATGGTTCTGAATTGATGTTCACTGATGGTCACTGCTTTCTTCCAGGAAAAACCCCATGGGGACAAAAATAACAAATGAAAAAAGAAAAAGAAAACATAAAAATTCTATCATTATGACCTCTAACCTACATGAGCGTCTTCTGCAAGACACAAAACATATTTTTGTTTTTTGGTTACCAGTGACTTCTATTGTGTGGACAAAAGTCATACAGGTTTGGAACGACATGAGGGTGAGTATATTATGACAGAACTTTCATTTTGGGTGAACAAACCCTTTAATGTCTCAAATGTTTCTCAATGAGATTAAAATGAGCTCAAATTCGGAGAAAAACAACCAGTAATTTTACACTTCTCAACAAATTCAGCAAATTCAATCTCACCATACCAAACCTGAAAATATGCTCTCAATACACAAAAATCTGTTATTAAATTATTTGAATGATTTTTTTTCTTTATATATATATATATATATATATATATATATATATATGTAGGTATGTACTCTCACTGCGCGACAACAGCCGTCTCATTTATTTCTCAAGAGACAATAAAGTTAGATATTTGAAAGAAATATAAATGAGAACTCCTTAGCTATTCAAGAGTGAGTGACATCTGAGCAATAAAAATCATCTGACGCAACCAAGGGCAAAGTTATGTTTATGTAAACATTCTTTCATATACTGTCATTCATCCATCTTAAACCGATCTCAAACGAAATCTCTTACCTTGATTCTAACATAACAGTGGGTTCCCAAGGACGTGTCATTCAGGCACGCGGGGGGTGTCTCACGAACCGTCCACTGAAAGGTTGTTGACGGTCGTAGGATGATATTCCAGCCAAGTTTGAGCAGCGCTACGCCCGTGCATAGCGCGCAATATCCATAGATGAGAGACCAGTATCCCATAACTCTGATCTTCAGCGTCAGAGCGACTGTCAACAACAGCAAGTTATGAAGCAGTCTCGCCATCTTTACATTACTGCAGGAATACGCTTGTTGATCACGGCTTCTATTGATTTGTTTACTCAACAGTCTGTGTTTCAAAAACGACGTGCTTCATAATAGCCCTGTCACCGTCACGAGCGCATCCTGACCGGGGAGGATCCCTGTGTAGACGGTACAGAGACGCGCTTACGTATGACAGGAAAGATGCCCAGTCCCAAAGGTGTTCGCACCTCGGACTAAACCATTACACCCCATCAACACTGACAAAACTAGAAGGCTCCCATAATAGTCAACGCAGCCGCCTGGGCCCACCTAACGCTCAAGCGCGAGCTCATAGACTGTCCACGCGCAGAGTTCTGGACTCTCGCGAACGCTCCCGGTTATCATGAGCAGAAGCTTCGTCAATCAGATCTCGTTTTAGTCGCGTTCGCAGTGTAAATGAGGTTTACATCTCTTTCTATTATTTTACCTAGGATACAACAATAAAATATACTGTGCCTCATAGTGCATTAAAATAACGATTTCTCGAGACCAATGAGACCTTAAGCTCCGCCTAGAGCATATGACTTAATGAGATGGACAGACAAAAAGTTATACAATCTTACTATTCTGCTTTTGACTCACAGTTAGGAAACCGTTAAAGACATGGACAGTCCAAAAAAACTTGGACCTGGAAAAGACTTGGGCATGTATTTGATTAATTACAGCTTGATGATTATTTGATGGAACCTGATACGATGGGAAAGGAACCAAGGTTAGCAGCACAGTTAAATACTTAAATCATTTTTGATATTTTTAAACCATATTTTGAGATTTCATATACCAGGTTTTGTGATTTTATAAACCTAGGAAATGATCATCAGTTCAAACAATATTCTCTAAAACATTTTACATAGAACACTAAAACAGAACATCTAAAACATAGAACATTTTATTTTTAATTTTTAGATAAAGCAAAAAATAAAATAAAAATAAAATAAATACTTGGAAAATCTCTATAAATTGCTTTTCACGTTATGGAAACAAATGGTCAGGCCAATGTTCATCCCCATGTTATATTGTAATACGTTACAACATTAACATTGTAAAAAATAACATTTAAAATAACTGTTTCCTATTTTAATACATTATAAAATATGTATTCCTGGTGTGACAGAGGTGAATTTTCAGCAGCCAGTACTTCAGTTCTCAGTGCCACATGATCGCAGTTTTGGTGTTCATGGAACATTTCTTGTTATCAACAAATGTTGAAAACGTTTTTGCTGCTTTGATATTTTTGTGGACACTGCAATACATTTTTTACAGGATTATTTGAAGAAAAAGTTTAGAGGAACAGCATTGACATAACACAATTAGATGGTTTTTTTTTAATGACAAATGTCTTCACTGTCATTTATACATAATGTGTCCTTTCAGAATAGTAATATTCATTTTGTAAACTTTTGAACAGTATAGGGATTTATGATGGGGACATGAATATGTACTGGCCAGCAGGAATGACCCAAATATAAATATTTTTTCAACCTCACTTTAAATGACCACAACACACATTCTAATGAAAATACTTATTTTTCTTTTTTGTTTATTTAACTTTTGAATGTGATTTCTTTGAAATAATGTATTTCCCTCACTAGCATGTGACACCTCAGCATGGTGGTGTAATGAATAAAGTGCTTGTGATGAAAACTGCCACAACCATTATAGTCAGAGAAACGATCTTGAACATGTTTTCAGTGCAGTACAATCACCAGATCACACCTTGGAATCAACACGGCTCTGGAAAACCCACTAACGTTAGGCACAAAGAACTGCCTATCATCTCCATGAGAGAAACATATGGCACTGCACTTCCAAGTGGATACAAATAGAAATACAGGAAGTGCAATAACTCCTCTAAATAAGTCAGATTTTTTTTTAAAGGCAGACACCTGAAAAAAAGAAAAAAAAAGAAAAGGAAAAAAAGGTTGTCCCCCCCAGTAACAAAATGCTAAATATTTACACACATGCTTACATTTCTGACACTACAGAAATATTTATATATATATATTTATATAATTTAAACAGGACACATTTAACGCAGCCAGCACATTTTCTGTTTAAATTGCTGCATCAAGTCAAATATGTGAAATACCAGCAAATAGGATAAACAGGGACAGGGCCCTGCACAGGAATATCCTTTACAGTTCTGACAACAGCTAGCGCGAGACGACCAGCTATGTAATATTCATACAGCAGAAGAGTCGATGGAATGTGTCAAAGATTCAGATTGCAATAATAATAAAGAGAAGTAAACATTCTTCTTTATAAACAAAAATACAGAATAACAAAAACTGTTGTTAAACATCAAGACATGTTTCTCTTTCAAAACTGCCTCAGATAATCAGCAGCATTTCAGTGCAGGCATTTCTAGATGCAAGCATCAAACTTATCAAAAACTCAAGAATATACACAACACTGTTAATGGTGCAAATATTGGTCTTACAACATTGTACAATGTCCACTAATGTATTCTTATTTTTTACAAGAGTTAGTTTAGTACAAATGTAAAGTGATGCAGCTGTATTGCAGTATTTTTTGTCCGTCAAAAGACTAAGACCCGTTTCAGTCACCAGGACTCATGGAGCAAATAAGGGAAGGGAAAAGACAGCCTGTACTGTTCATCGAGCAGAAGCGCAACACAAACAAGCAACATTTTTTATTTGTTTATATCTCAGTCCAAGTTCTTCTCAAAGGTCGCCATTATGTCACTTTGCATGGTCATATCAATAACTCCTGACATCTAGAGAAAGAGCATTAAAAAGAAAAACATGCATCATTAATGACATCATAAAAACATTACAAGTATTAAAACATTATTAGTTAATAGCAACAATAATCATAACTTTTAATTATTTGGTAATAACCACAAATATGGTTATTGTAATTGCATAACATTCGTTATTAATCAGTGATAAACATAACAGCTGCTATTGTTATACGATTAAAAGTTAAGTGATTATTAGAATTATTATTATTAACATAAATAATAGTACATGAAGACATATAACTTGTATTCTTTATTATGATTTAATAACATGTGATGTTTTAACCCTTTAACAAACCATTCTTAATTATAAGAGTACCAATAATAGTACCAATGTTTGTGGCCATTTTATTATTATTAGGGCTGGATACTGATACAAAATTTCACAATTCGATTCACAAGCCAGTTATTCAATTCCTATTCAGTTCGACATTGATTAATTTGGATATATATGAGGTACAGTACATGGCAAATTTTCCACAAAAAAAAAAAAAAAAAAAAATGATAAACTATACAGGGAGTCACTTGGTACTTGGGATTTAAGAATGAATATTGGTTCATAAAAATGAGAATCGGTTTAAAATGGAGAAATCAATATTTTTATTTTACCCAGCCCTAATTATTATTATTATTATAATTATTATTATTAATAATAATACATCATTTAATAATCAAAACAAACAACAATAAATTTAAACTATTTGATTCATTAAATATCCAAATGACTATTTGGATTAAATGTTTTCAAATGCATTAAATGTGTGGCATTTTTAATTGAATATCTAAATACTTCGTGCATGGATTACTTACAGCCTCTCTTCTGCGGCGTTCCTGCTCTCTCTTGCGGGCCATCTCTCGCTCTCTGTCCACAGAGCTCTGCGGAAGAGAGCAGGGCTCAGGCGCTTTGGGGGTATCCAAGATGGCTGCGATCAGTGGCAGCTCTGCTGACTCCACTTCTGGCTTTGGAGGCTGGCAGTCCAGCTTGGTCTTTTGGACCTGCTGCGTCAGACTGCAAATCATTAAAGGCCACATTGTCAGCTGGTTCAGTGAGAATAGTCGTACAATAATCACTTGTAGGCTTATGGACATCTGAGTGTAAATTAATACTAGAAATGCAATTTTTAATGCATTTCGCAAACTTGCTAGGTTTTGAAACCGAGCCATGGGAAGCTGTGGTCAGCTGGAATCATGTCTCCAGCCAGGCAGATTGAAACTTCTCCAAAATGAAACTTACATAACTTCATACACGGTGCCTAAAAAAATAAGGTTCTGTTTATACCCGCTTTTGTCTGTGCTGCCCTTTTCTCGACCAGCCTCCAGCTGCAGTTTGCGAGCTCTCTCTCGTTCCTCTTTCTCCATGGCAACTTTGCGAAACTGCTGAAAACTTTCCTTGGACGATTTGATGGGGCAAGGAGTTTGAGTAGCCATCTTACCCAGGCTTGTCCAGGAGTCAGCATGCTTAAGGACAATATCCTTAAACACACATGAACAGGTCCAGGCAATCAGAGAGAACACTAAAGATTGAGTGCATATTTTGCTTGGTGCCAATGTAACGCATCTGTACCTTTTTAGGCAGGGTGGATTTGGCATCTTGAATAGACTTGCATAGTTCACTGGCATCGTGTTTTGCTCCTAGAAAACGTGACAAAGAACTCATTTCAAGATACCATTGAAGAAAGGAAAAGGGAAAGGACTCTAGAGGAAAACGGCGGAAGAATTGCTGACCGTGCATTTTGTGCAGCTGAACAGAGGGCTCTTCCAGTGTCTCTGGGCAGCCCTGCTCATCCCTCATATTGGTTAATGGACTCTCATGCAGAGGTGACAACAATCTACACTGCTGCAGAGAGAAAGACGGTACAAAAAGTTATTTGTGATTAAACATGATTTTTCAGTAGTACTACAGCATACCTGTTTGTTGTTTGCTTTAGGGATCTGATAGAGCGTTTGGACCCAGAAATGGTGATATTAAACATAACCAGATTGTTCTAATGAAAATAGAGGGTATGCATGTGACATCACAGTTGGCTGGAGTGACTGCGGTTACACCCACTGAGTGGCAAATAAGAGAGTGGCAGGATTAGTTTAGCTTGAATGCCATAAAAAAAAACCAAGAAAAAAAAAAACAACTTCTAAAACGGGAAATAGCTCTGCGATTGATGCTACAAATAGATTTGACAAGAAATCTGAGGTATATTTTTACAGACTGATGAAAGCTACAGAGAAGAGAAGCTAATGGATTGCTGCAATTCTCAAACAACTGGACTCTAGGCAGCGAAAACGTGGATTTGCAGTTATCATTTTGTGTCACAATGTTAAATTGAGGTAAAAAAAAAAAAAATCATACCTTATATATTGTATTGACAACTCAATTAAATATTTACCATCATATTTTCTACATAATTGGAAGTTTTTCAATAAACAGACAAAAACTATACAAGTTTTAGGGCTGAACGATATGACATATATAACATCGATATAAGAGATCACCCGGATTTACACCTACCTATATTGTATTTATATAAAGTGTTCACGAGCAAATATTTCTTTGTGCCTGATATCGACGCTGGGGAAATGTATATAAATGTCAGGAAACATGATTGCAGGCGGCATGCCAATATCCATGGATCTTTGGCTAGTTGTAAGGAACACTGTATCAAGACCAACCTTTAGTTTAAATTGATAATCATTTGTTTTACTTGCATTTTCCCCCCATTAAATCCAGTCATGCGGCAGGCTCTTTTGCCATTCAGTCCAGCCAAGTTCCAGTGGGAAAGTAATGTCAATGCATACCCTCAACAGGGAAGTCCAGACCACAGCTATCCCAACCTTATCTTGCAGCTGTGAATGTTTAAGACTTCATTAGCTGCTATAAGCAAATTTCTAGAAGAACAACAAAGTGCAGTAAATGGCAATAGCAGTATTTTTGTAACCATGACAATAAAAATAATATAAGAATTACCAGTTTGCAATTCCAAGCACCACAACTAGCCATTTTGTACTGGTATATAAATTACTGGAAATGTATTACACCAAAAGCTTTGCGCAGTTGATAACGATAATAGAATAATGATATTGTTGGGAATAACTTTTAGAATATTTTTTTTCATAAGCTGGATAAGCACTGCCCACTTAAACAGGTGAGCTGACCAAATAAATTCTTATTGTTAGGTTACATTTAGGGATGGTAATACCAGAAATAAAATAATTGACGAATAATTGAAGAGAGATGTCAGAAGAGAGAAAGATGTCACTCCCATAGCTTCTGTATTAGAAACACCCTCACAGCAGCGTTAACAATTTTTTTGTAATTTGATGCAAGGTAGGCTAATATAATATAATGTATAGCGTTATTAAAGTACACGCATAAAAAAACAAACAAAAAAAAAACAGGATTTACATTAAAACTCGTCATCATGGTCAATGCAACCATCCGAATAGAATGAAAAAAATATGGACTGTTTATTTTGATAAACCTGTGCAAATTGTAGATTTTCATCAGCTTTTGACATCTTCAACTATTTCTTTTCTCAGCTACACCAATTACTCGGAATAATCACACAATTGCAATCACTGGTCTAGTTCCTTGCCAGCTTTTCTTTTAGAAGGACAAGTTGAGATTGTAACTTTTGTTAGGGCTGCCCTCGACAAAAGATTTTTCAGGTCGACTAGTAATAGTTCATTTTAAGCCATTAGTTAACTAATCCCACCTTTATTAATAAACCATATAAAAAAAAAAAAACACTAAAGAGCCTTTAATGCCTACAAAGCCTAATCAGCGTTCAGGCACATGCATAAAGCTTGCCACTGCGCACCGGCAGAAGTAATCATTATGAATGTGTCAGGGGAAAAACACCAAGGAGACTACTATAATCTTTTAATAATTTATAAACTAGTGTTTTCTGTATTTTCGGCTACTGTGATGAAAGCGATGAAGTTGACGATGCCAACTCGTCACCTTCGCAGTAGTGGATGCGCCTATATGAACATTTCATATAGATTTTGTATAGACTATTGCATAACATGAGAATATCTGTTTTCCATTTGAATTGGTTCATTTAAAAAGTAGACCTTTCACTTTCTATATAGATATATTTTTCCATGTCTGTGAGGCAAGTTTACATGGTTTCGGTTCTTTTTTTGGAGCGCTCAAGTTCAGAGCACCCCATTTGGCTTTCATATTTTACAAAAGCACAACATTTTGTTGTTATTGTGAGTGCACACAAATAAAAGTAAACTAGTAGTGTCACAGATTCTAAAGATGTATTACTCTCATCTGTATGACCAAAACTGACGAAGCATTTTCATGTGCTAGTGCTCGCACCGCCTCCTCCAAGTTAGCTGTCACACAGTAAGCGCGCTACTATTCAGCCTTCACACTCCGCACTGACACTTGAACAGCCCATAGTTAACGTTAAAGCGAGTGGCCATGTAAAATTGCTACAACTTGATTAGTAGAAATAAGCCACATTTTAAGTCAATGTATGACAGGCGAGCGTTTGGATGTCCTGCCTGATGTACTGTATTTACCACACAGACCAGCTGTAAACGATCTGTCCATCACAAACTGCTTGATTCCTGTGGGGTTTTTCCTCCTGTGACTAAGCAACTAACATAATTGTGGTCGACTAAGCCTCTTCTCAAAGACTAACAGATGACTGTTAGGGGTAGCCCTAAACATTTGGTCTCAAAAGGTTTGCTAGAAACCACTTATGCCACAAACCATAATAATTTGCGCTGAAGAACTGAGACAAAGGATAATTCATACAATTACCACCAAAAGTTGTGTAGCAAGCCTTTAAGAAAGTATCTGCAACAGACTACTATATTTTAAAGTCCCTTTCCTTTAATGACAACCAAATTTACCTAAAATGAGCTAAACTATACAAAATAGTTTCTCTCCATATGGATGTGTTCAGCAGAAAGAGAAATTACCTCGAACTGAGAGCTGGAGGTAGGCTGAGATTCTGTGACAGGCATGGCTGCAGGAGGTGAAGTCAGTGGTGACAAAAGAGGAGGGATGCCTGCAAGATTGACGAGGAGAAAGAGAGATGGGTTTCACCTTGAATGGTATCCTGTTTTACACATACGCTCAAGCAGAGACAGCAATGACATGCAGCTAGGGAGAGAAAAACTAAATCGATGACAAACTCGACGAAAAACCACCAGTTAAAGACGAAAATACAATGCTAACCTACAATGGAAGGGGAAAGTTGCAGACGCACAACGTTAACAGAGCAAGGGGAGAGAGTAGGGGACGGAGGTCGGCGAGAGTTGGAGTGGACACATCAAGCGACCTCTTACCTTCCTGCTCAGACTTATATGGAGCCTTCTCTGCAGTAGCAGGTGATGGGGGGCCAACCTGAGATACCTGCAGGTCAAGAGGATCGAGCGAGGGACTACAGGGGAACAATGGGTCTGCAAGGAGCGAGGTGGGTGGGTGTGAGGTGATTGAAACATGGGAATATCTGGGTGGGGTGGTTGTGTGTTCTTTACAGGGGGAGGAGGCGGAAGTGTTACGTAAAGGGCTGAGGGCCTGGTCTGAAGGTGGGCTGAGCGGTAAGGGGGTAGTCCAGGTTTTACGAGGTAGAGGGGCAGCTTTGCCACTAGGTCTGGATGGCTGAGGAGGCAGCCGGCTGTGTAAGGCTGTTGTGGAAGGAGAGGGATGGACAGAAAGGTGTTAAACTGATAAATCAAAGCTGCAGACATCCATCTGGCCTCCAAATGCAGTTTTAGATTTAGACGAGGCCAACTTAAAGAAGCCGTTTTCATTCTTTTTGTACAATGTGGCCACAGAAAACACAATGTGAACAGAAGTATAAACAATAGCACCAAGCCTAACCTGGGATTGCTGTGATGGTGTCCTCGGCAGGATGCTTTGCTTGCTGTGATGCAAACAGTTCTTTGGAGTCTGCCTCTGAGACTAGTGACGTTAGGCGAGACTGGCACGTCATGACTGAGGCAGAAAGAGAGTCCTTTACCTCAGCAACGGCCTGCCGCATTGCCTGTTTGGGGAGGGGGACAATGGGGCAATATTTCACTCAGGAAAAACCTGGCACTACATGAAGTGAAATGCTTCATGTGCCATTATTAAAGATTAAAGGAGTGGGAGTAGGCCATTTAATAATGGTTGTTGTCCCTTATTGGCTTGTGTGCTTTTTACCTTGTTTTTATATTTCTTGGCATGGCCAGGGGCTTTGCTTTGCTTCCTCTTAGCTTTCTGTTCTGTAAGACACGCACAATGCACACTGAGGTCATTTCACTTCAGTCATTGCCGCGGGAAAGGCCAACCCCATCCCAAGGGCATTTCTGATGATTTACCCAGTTTGTTTAAGCTCCACTAATAAAAAAAAATAAACCGTGTACGCATTTTAAGTGCTATGAGTGTCAATCACTGTTATAAAAATACAAATAACAATACAAGTTTCATTTCAAGTGGTTGAAATTTGGGTATTTTCAAGTAAAATGTGCACAATGTGAAAGTGTTTTGTGACATGAGTAAAAGTAGAAAAAATGTGAAATGACAAAAAGGAGGGGGAAGAAAACACAACACTAATCTTAATATACAACAGTTGTCTATGAAAATGTGTTTTATTTAAATCTCTGGGTGTCAAACACCAAGCTCAATAGGTAAGCTTTATACCCGTTTAGGTAAATAAAAAGCACACATCTACAATATATGCAATAGATTTAAAGCAAGACAAGTGGATGCCGCTTATGACAAGCTTGTTCTAGCTTCCATGTTCCAACTATACTTTACAATCCAAGTACCTCACATACAACATATTGACATACGCTTTTACAATCTATTGTAGATCATCATTACATATACATCTCTGCATAATCTATCACACAAGTACAAAAGGTGAAATTACAAAGCAATGGAAGAGGAGAATCACATAGCAATGAACGAGTGTAGCAGTTTAAAACAGACCAGCTGTAACTCTTAGCAGAGACAATAGCATGGCACAAACTACTGTGCTCGCAGTTATGTTTGATTAAGGTCTGAATTAAAAACTGGTCTTTCTTCTAAACTCTTACCACAGAGAGTTATTAACCTAAATGCTGGGGGTATAAAATCAACTTCTGGAAGACCCCACACCAAGAGCCAACTGGTCTCAAGCTCGTCTTAAACTACAGCACCAACATCAATAAGTGATTGTGATGAAAACAAGAACAAAATATCAAACACAGGAAAACAACAAATAAATAATAGCACCCCAAAGAAAAAAATTGAGACCCCTTACATGACTAATAATTTTAGTTTTTTGGAGCCAAAAGTGCACAATTTTTTTATTAAAAATAAATAAATAAAAAGAAAAGGAGAGGGATGGGACAAGTAATGAAAACAAAACAAAAAAAAGGAACACACCAATTTTTCAAAAATGAGAGAAAAAAAATAATAATAATAATAATAGGAACTGTGTAATGTTTCAAGTGTTTTGTTGTCCAGTATGTAAGAGTTTATAAAACTGGAGATGTCCAAGTAAGTTTTACAATTTTTGGTTTGTTTTCTGCATCAGCTGCCAGATAGTTAGCTGGGGGGCACAGACTGGCCTGAGAGACAGTGAGTGAATAAAAGGGTTGGTGGGTAGGTGTGAAGCAGCTAACCTGAATCAGAGTCACAGCTATCAGGGGAGCTATCACTACTACAGCTGCTGTCAGAGCTGGACGAGCTGCTGCTGTCACTCAGACGAGACGGACGGGTCATGTCTTTAAACTCACCTTCCGTTTCAACTGCACAAAAAAAAGAAAAAAGAAAGTCTATATTGCATCTATACGATTACATTTTTTTTAAAGGAATAAATAAATATAAATACACTCACTTTTGGCCTTTTTATTGGAGTTTGGTTCTCCAGTTGTGTGTTGCCGCTCTTTATCCATTTCCTTGATTTTAGACTTCTTTTGTGACTTTTCTGAAAATGTAAACAGATTACCCATAAAGTAAAGCTAAAATTTCTCCATTTACACATAATTATAATAAAAAGGTATCTAGAGTATGTGTCTTTTGTACGGAAAAATAGCCATAGTTGGGAGCCATTTGTTATGCAAATTCAGGCTACATTGAGGCCAAAACCGCTGTACTACGATAATTTGAGGTTATTCATTTTTGTCTTATAATGATCAATTTTCCATGACTTGGCACATATATTTTATACTTGCATGTCATTTAGTGTTTTAGTACTACTTCTCACAGCATTTAATTTAAATAGCTTTCCATATAATATGTCCCAGCATGAAAAGTTGTTAATATTGACTGAATATTACTCACTGTCGGTTTCTTTTGGTTTCTTTCGTAGGCAAGTTACAACGTAGCATTCAAGAGCTCGAAGAGTTGAAGGTTTAAGAGTCTCAAAATCGATCTCGATCTCCTCAGGGTCTGTGTCCCTGAGCAGGGGTTCTCGCTCCTTGATGATATTCACTACTTTGCCAAGCTTGTCCCCAGGAAGCTTGTTTATGTCTAGACTCAGTTGCCGTTTCTCCTCATAAGACATGGGTAAAGTGTTCATCTCTTCTTCAGAGTCACATGCTCTACTCTCCTTCCGCCTGAGAACAGAGTTGACAATTTTTATTTCTCTGAGAATAAGAATAAAAAAAAAAAAAAAAAAAAAACTCCATGCATTATTTTTTTTAGTGTGACCAGGGGGGTATTCCAGAAAGCAAGGTTAACTTACCGTCACATAACCTGAACTCTTGGTTGATTAACCCAAACCCAAAAACACATCAGGGAGTAAGTTCAGCCAACCCAGAGTATGTTCCCGATTAACAGACATTCTCAACAGAGCGATGAATCGATGATTCATCATGGAAACAGATGTTAAGAAAAAGCACGCCATTCTACTTCCTCCTTTTTGTTTAGTGCCGATTTACATAACCTACTTAGTGCACATCGCCACCTATTTGGTGGTTGTGTAAACATTTTTTCAATCTTTTTATTGAATAATAATTATATTGATCATTTTTAATAAGACATTATATAAGATAATACACACACACACACATATATATATATATATATATATCTATATCTATATCTATATATATATATAGATATAGATATATATATATATATATATATATATATATATATACACACACACACACACACACACACACTCCAGAGCAGGTTATGTTCAGAGTGTAAGTTACTATGGCTACTTACATAGCCTGAAAGTTACCTCCGTTTTTGCAACAGAAAGTTGAGGTTATCGGCTTACTTGCTCTTAAACATACGTTTGTCACATAACCTGCTTTCTGGAATACCCCCCAGGGATGGTGTGTGTACCAACACACAAACAAAACTTTCTTACCCTGATGACTTGATGCTGTTTGACCTTTTCTGTATTTTTGCAGATTTCTTTATTTCTTCACCTTTACGCTTACTGGACTCTCTCTCTTTCTTTCTCTTCTTCTTGGACTTTTCCCTTTTCTTTGGTTTCAAGAGTGGTGTTTGGGTCAGCAACTGTAGCTGCTCTCGTACTGCTTTCAGCTTGAGTGAAAAAACAAAAACAGAATTAAGAATAAATGCACTCAATCTATAGTTAAAAACCCTGCAAGCTACCGCTTACTGCCTTCTGTAAACTTGATAGCATCCAAACCCTCATGAAACTTCATAACTGACTAATTTGGAATGCTCACATTGGCATAGAAGACTAGATTTCAACAGGGTTTGACATTAATAGCACAGTAGCTAAGCTAACACCACAATACTGTAATGAGCACAATAATACAAAAGTTGGGGTGCATGTGCGCAATATCACGATTTTAGATTGTGAGCAATGCCTTCATGATCTGCCTCTGATGGCAAAGAACTGCAACTGATAGATTGTTAGTATCATGCTACGGTTCACATTCTCTCTTCACAGAAGCTTACTACTATTTGCATGCATTTTTAAGCCTAGCCAGTTAAAATTTCAAACGACTTTACTCACACTGTTCTGCAGTGGTTCAACGAATCAAAACTCACGGTTCAGATCATATTATGGTTTATTGTTGATAATTTTCCAGATCAATAAGAAAAAAAAAGAAAAAAAAAAAAAAAAAAACTCAACCGCACATTCATAACGTACGTTTACGTTCATTTAAGATATAACAGACTGCGTTTACGAGAATTCGTGCTGAGACGGGTATTTTTACATAGTTATGCATGTATGCGTATGTTCATGTGCAAGGAGATGCAAATGAGGAACCAATGTGAAGTTTGCGTGCCTTCTGAAACGCCTGTGTGCAGCTGTGTGTAGCTGTGTGCACAGTTAACAGTGCCAAGTACCGAACTGAGTTCTCTTTTGCCTCTTCTTGGCTGGAAAGGTTTAAAAACACAAATGTGTACTTTGGCGACACAAAACGCATGCAAATGAACATTCACTCTATGGTGGTTCAACTTTGCAATTAATCCGTGAACCACATGCGTGCTGAACTGTGTCGCCTAGTCTGTACTGATCAACAACAATTATTATAACTATTATTATTAATTAACAACACAACAACAAAACAGCACAACAACAAACTCCCTTTGCCACTCATCAAGCCTACCTCAAGCCATAATGATTTTAGGCTGCCTAAACACAATATAACATATTGTGAACAGCCTGACATTGATTTTACTTTAATTTTAACTTCTCTGTTATACGAAACTCAAGTCTACAGTGAATGTGTGAGACAATATGGACATTAGTTGTCAGAGTTGATTGGAACAGCAAATGTACACATGAAAAGACTCAAATGCCTACATGCAATTCTTACCTGTTCCTCCAGGTTGGCGAGCCTCTGCGCTCTCTCCTCTTCATCCTCCTCTGTGTCTGAGGAGCCTTCTGATGGAGATGATGATTCGCTGTCACTGCTCTCAGAGCTGGACGGACTGTGTGCCCTCTCCTTCCTTACTCTGTTCTGACTCGAGGTTGGGGCTGCATTCCTCGGCTCATCAGGAATCTTAGAGAAACGAAACTCAAAAACATCCTGGGAGAAAGCAAAAACAAAAACATTCAACCTGCAAGGAAAGACTTAAATATGTAGATCTTGCATTTATAAAAGGAAATAGGAAAATAAGACAAGCAAGGGTTTTGAAGAATGATCAAACCACCAAAAGACACACCTGCAGTTTCCTTGCCATTCCCACTACCTCATGGCCCGGTGGATTGTATTTGTAGCAGTTTGAGAACATGAGCCGCATATCTGCAGCAAATTGCAATGCATTCGTGTACTCACGAGTTTCCATCTTTTTCTGTTAGCAAAAAAACATTCCAATTACACAGCATAGTAATAGTGAGCAAACATTTTCCAATCATTTATTAACAATGGTACTCACTTTTATGGTACTCATATCCATGGGTTGGTGAATGATTTCATGATAATCTTCAAGGCCCAGCGCCTTAGCATCCACAGGCTTATAAAAAGGCCAGGCATAAGGGGAATGCTTTTTGGCAAACATCTCTTTTAGGATGGCACTGCAATATTTGAGTCTCTCCGAGAGTTTGGTCCTTCTGCCGACCTGATGCTGTGGTGGTGATTCAGGAAGGTCTTTACAGGGAGGTTTGATGGGTCGGCCGCTGCCTCGCCTGGAAAATAACTTTAGGACTTTTGGTTCTGTTACACAAGGGGATGACTCACAGCTGGTGATGGAAGAGGCAGAAGGGGTTGTAGTGTCTGCTTTTCTTTTCACGCCATTTTTCAACTGAAAGAAAATGAAATCATTCATTTAGATAAGATGTGGATTACCGTTAAAACAACCAATGCTCAAATTGTCCCCTACTATCCCAACTTTAGCATATACTACTTCCACCCCTTATTACCGGTAACACCACTGTTGTCCCAAGTTTATTTACTTATTATTAGTTTATTATTATTTATTTTTTTGTTCTGAAAATCCCTAATGCTCAAGGTTAGTAATTTGCATAAAACACCCAACAAGACTAGATATTTTTAAGTATTAGAATTTCTATTTTGGGGTGAACTGTCATTAATTACTCACCCTCTTGTTGTTCCAAACTCTTAAGACTTTTGTGCATCTTCGTAACACAAATGAAGATCTTTTTAAATGAAATCTGAGAGACATCTGCTGCTCCATTGACTGCCTTTGCAACCATGTGAATGATGCACAAGAACAAACCTTTTTCAGAAGCTCAAAAGTGCTGCGTAACCAATGAGGTTCATTCTCATGTGTCAAGTAGCACATTTGAGCTTGTGGTAAAGGTTTTTATTCATCATAAAAAGTAGTCAAATCTCTTCAGAAAATTTAGACTAAACCACTCGATTCATACGGATCAGTTTTCGGATTTCTTTATGAACTTTTTAAAGCGTTGTTGTGTAGCCATTTATGGAGGGACCAACATCTCTCAGATTTCATCAAAAAGATCTTCATTTGCGCTCTGAAAATGAACAAAAGTCTTACAAGTTTGAAACGACATGAGGGGGAGTAATTAATGACATAATGGTAGGTTTGGGGGTGAACGAAGCCTTTAGTTCTTTGCATTTTGTCATAGTTTGTGAAATTCAGGAAGTAATGGAATGTTCATTTCAAAATCAATGCAATTACCAGGTGTTCATTTTGAGGCCTACAATGAGTAAGGATGCCTATGTTCTATGAATTCATTTGGTAAGGTATGGGACACTTTATAGTCAAGTTAAAAGTTTGAGTGGAACTGACTTTGGCTGTGAGCTGTGCAGACAAGGGAGTGGAGGGAATTGTATGTAGAGCATCTGGAGGGATGACAGTCACCGTTTGCTGGAAAACCACCTCAGACACAGGAGACTGCGGCCTCATCTTTAACCCTGCAGAAACAGGCAAAGGTAAACTTTATTTCCACTGACAACTGCCAGACATAAACAAAAACCTGAAACATATAGTAATTTGGCATTAATCTATTTATTGAGAAAGGTTGTTGGGTGAGAATACCTATTGTAGACTTCCTTCCTCCTTTCAGAGGAACTTTATTTGTCACAGCAGAGATCTCAAACTCATCCTGAGGCATCTCTGCTACCTTCTCCAAAAAAAGCTTCTCAAGGATTTGAGCCATTTTAACAATATCATCTCCTGGCTGGAACCACACATACAATAATGTATGAGACCAAATGTCGAAAATCAAATCTTAAAGCAATTTTACACAAAACAAGACCACGGTCCTCACCCGATTGTACACATAACAGTTTGTGAACATGGTGTTGAAGTCTTCTACACACTCCATTGCCTTCCAGTAGTAATTGTTCTCAAGACGCTTTTTAATGGTACTCAAGTCCATTGGGTTCTTGATGATTGCATAATAATCCTAAATAAATTAAAAAACAGATCACAAATAACATTAAACAAGAACATTTAAAACAGAGGTTATTAAAGATTTGTACTTACAATCAGTAATATAGCTCTACATTTAAAAAAAAAAAAAGTAGTAAAGTTTAACAAATGAAAGAAAGAAAATAAGAAAAGAGCAATGTGGGACTTACTGGCAAATGGAGTCTGGCTGCATCCACAGGCTGTCTGAAAGGCCAGGAGAAGTGGTGTCTCCACAGGGACTTAATCACCACTTTTTCTAGATACTGCAACTGATTGGTGAGGCGCCCAGGCTTTTTGGGGTTCTTGAACTCGGGGGGAGGGGGGTTCCCATTCATGGTGAAATTCTGTGGGGGTTTCATTTCAGACATCGCCTTAACTGATCAAGGGAGTGGTGACCAGTATAGAAAGGGGTTTCGCAGCTACGCCTAGGCAGCTCAGCATTACACATCCACTCTGTGCCACTGTAAACAGGGAGAGCAGTGTCAACATACTCTGGGTATTCTGCACTGCTGTTTATTATCTTTAGGCCAATCAAAATAAGCAGCAGGTGAAAACAAGCCTATTTGAATCACACAAATCCTTCTTAACAAATATAAGATCAATTTAGTAGCTTTTTAGTAATAAATACATACTGTGAAAAATTCTAGTTGATCAAATAATGCATTGTAGTCCAGTGCAGGTTTCCTGCGGTATGCACTGCCCTCTATTGCCTAATAAATGAACACCACAACGCCTTTCAGCTCCACTAGACATCTAAAGGCATCTTTGCAAGTTGAAGTACAAGATTAGTCTTACTCCAATAACTTAAAAAAATGAAACTAACTGGACAAACATATATGCACAAGGAAACTTCCCAGCTAAAATGCAGTAAATCAATGTATGAACACGCTAACCATTTTTCTACCATAAATGAAGATTAACCAGCACATTAAAAAAAAATATCAGTGCTATTTAGATTTAAAAAAATAATAAATTATATAATTAAAAAAAAAAAGCCAAGAGACATTTTTCAATGTCTTAAGTTCCAACTTCTAAAAAAAAAAAAAAAAAAGGAACAAGGTCAGAAATTTATATTACTGCAAAAAATTTTCCGCAAGTCAAATTAACATATATATATATAAAAAAGCTAGAAATATATCCCTAGTCAATTGTCACTTAACTCACCAACTTAAAATGCCCTTCAAGACTTAAGTTGTCCATTAGCGGAACAATAAATCTGAGGTTCTTACTTTTACCATTTAAACAGTGAAATACATGTTCTTAAAAAGTCACAGAATTCATTTAAATAGTCTCTGAGCAAGCTTTATTCAGCTCACCTACAGAGGTTATCCTTCATCACTTACCCCAAACTAAGAGGTCATCATCCCGCTCAGTAACTTTTTTTTCTCATACTCAAACACATTTACAAGTTACATTGATCATTGTGTACTTTATTTAAATAAAAGTAAAAAAAAAAAAAACTGTACAAGAAACCTAAGGACTTACAAATTTATTTATACAAGAAAAACAATTTTAAAAAAGATAAGTGCAACTTTATTAATTTTTCGTAAGCTATATAAAACATTTAGTTTCACACTGATTTGCTTATGATTGGGAAGGGAGTATTTGTGTTTTTGGAGGGAAGGGGAGGAGAAGGAAAGGTTGCACGTTTTCATTGATAAAGTTCACTGGAAGGAAAAAGAACTGCTTCATGTTTATTCTCTAACAAAGTTTATAATTGGTCTATACAAATGTAGCGACGTTAAGACAATGTGTCTATGTTGTGGTCAAGCGCATGCCAATTAGACAAATTTAAGGCTGCACACAGGATAACATGCATCTATTCAGACCAGAGTGAGACTTCGTATGTCAACAAAATTTACCAGCAATATAATTTTGAAACATAAACAGCTTACTATGATCAGAGAGTGAAATATGCATCATGTGTTGCGTTTAAATGCAAAATTGTGTTCGTTTCTTTAGTCAATCCATGACCATGCGTTATATAAACCCGACGACCTTTTATGGATGACGCAATACTAACTTCAGGCTCAATATGAACGCCATAGAAGTGTCACATCTGCTGAAATGATCAGTATTAGGAACATATACAAGCATATAACACATTTTAGGTAATTAGACATCGGTTTACATGAATTACCAGATAACCGAGTTATCAAGCCTCGAGCCACAAAATGGCGCCTGGCTAGCTTTAGCACGGTTAGCCAGACATTACCCCGCCCCGTCAGATGCTGACATTGAGCTCAGTTAACAGTCCCTCCCCTAACCATTCCGCCAGCTAAATGTAGCTAGCTCAACTTGGACCCAAAATTTTACCTTTCCGTCTCGGGCACAACAAAGAAAGTTTAAACTGCCGAACTGAGACAGACGCTGCAGTGCAGGAGGAGCTCTGCTGGAAAACTTCACCAATCGAAGAATCTTGTTGATGCTTTGCGCCCGAAAACCCCTCTTAGAAAACGACTGAACGATTTTTTTTAGCTTAGTTTTGAACGCCAACATAAATTAACATAATATACATTTGAAATAACTGTTTCTTTGAAAGGTTAGTCATCAATGGCGGATGTCTCTCACGGCAACCGCCTGGTATTTATACCCTCCTGCTGAAAGCGCCCAATCCCATTGGACAAGACCCCTCACGTGCTCCCTTCTTCCCCCTCGAGCCTCCAAACAACGACAAAATATTCCTTTAAAATATAACTCACGGAAACCTCACTCTATTTTTATTCCCGAAATAACTCCGAGACGCTGTTTTACAAATGGTCACGTTTATTGTTAAGACGACGGACGAACTCCTATTAGAAACAGACACGTACGTCAGAGTATTTTTTTTCAAAACTGCGACACAACTGGTCTCCGGACATCACATGACCATTCTAGAACATTCTGTCGATCGCTATAGCTCAATTCCCGGTTTTAGTGACTGTTAAATGGTTACATTGTGGTTCTTTTCCGTGGCTTTGGTTGTCAGCTTCTAGCGAATGTCGGACATCGGTCATCTCTGCAGCTTGAAAATCTCATAAAGAGAACTATGATATGATAGAGCAATGCCGAGGGGAGGCGAACACGAAACTAATGCGCATGCGCACTTTCTTGACAGTGATTGGCTTCTCAATTGACGCTGTCCTCATCTTTTGTGTTAGAATCTCCGTAAATTTTTGAATCTTTATTAAACCACTTCAAATAATAATCAGGCATTATCATAGTTAAACATAAACACAGCATGCAATATATATGTATATAAAATTTTTTAAATATATATATATATTAAAAATTATATATAGCCTATTTAATATATATGTATATATATATTATATATGTATATTTAATATACATATATATATATATATATATATATATATATATATATATGTACATGTACATTTATTTATCTATCGTAAGTGTATATATCGCAAGTAATTCATAGCGTTATAGGACATTCTTTTTTAGCTGCTTCAACGATTGTAATATTATTTAATCTTATTTAAATGCCACAAATCTCCGTGCATTATGCTCAACTATGATTGGAGATAGACCTACGTGTTTTGTGTCCGTGATAGAAATGTTTCATTTAAGTTAGTGGTTGAGTTTAGGCTAAATGCATGATAGTGTTGGAAAGCATTCTATTCCACTAATGGAAAAGGTGTTTCCTCCATTTTTTAAATTATATATATATATATATATATATATATTATATAAATTGTCAGGAACAGTACTGATATGGAAGAGTGCAGTTATGTAAGAGTTCTCTTTCTGTATAACAATGCCGTTGCCTCAGTCACCATTCACTTTCATTGAAGTAAATGGTGACTCATTCTACCAACTACTGTATTGTATTCCACAAAAGAAAGAAAAATTATGAGGATTTGGAACGACTTTGGATTGAAAAAGGGACGACAACATTCATGTCGGATTAACTCTACTCTTTTTTCATTATTTTAAAAACGTGATTTGAAATACACTTTCCACAAGAGGGCAGCAAATGACTTGTTTTGAATTGAAATAGACTTCCATTAAGTTTTTATCTTGCAGTGCTGCTGTACAAAACTTAAATCCTATAAAATAACCTATAAACAACCGCATGTGAATAAGCTTACTACGGTAATGACACATTTACCAAAAGGTACAAAATTGGGTGAACGCTTTCCTCTGTTTATATTCGCTTTCATAAATATTTAGAGAGAGCTATATGACATAACTTATGTGTTGATTCATGTTGTCATGTTTGTTTTTTATCCTCATTTTTGCCTTTAAGAAAACTTTAAGGGAATCTAAAGTAACTGTACATAAACATCCCCTGTATTTATTCATGCTTCAGATGAAAGGCTTCATCATATCATGTGGCTCCAAGGTCAAGAGTTCAGCACCCGACATTCCTCGTGGGTCACTTCTCATATATAAGAAAGTGTTATACAGGAAAGCACTTTCACAACTAGAGATCGAGAGAGATCAGGCCATGACCAAGAAGAAAGAAGGGATATATGTGTCTATGCAGCTGACATATGTAAGAAGCAATATGGCGAGCAATTCCATTTTAAATGCAATACAACCAGTGCATTGTCCTTATGCTTTACAATGCACTGGTTGTATTGCCCTAAAAATTCTACAGATGGTTTTCTTTTCTTATTTTCTTTCATTTTTTAAAGAACGATTTAATACAAAGGGTTTGACAAAGATCACAATTGCAAGAAAAACAAAGGAAATCAAAGAATTAGGGCAGGGATTCATGTTCAGGACTAGATTTTGTCGCATCTCTCTCCCCGTCTGTGCAGATGCTTTGAGTAGGCCTGGTTCTAAGGCATACATATGCATGAGAAGTGAAAAATGACATGAAGCCTCTGAGTACATCTTCATTGACACTCAAAAGCAGCATATCAATGTTTTCAAGACAGCAAGAAGCTCCAAAACAAAGTTTTCCATCTTGCAGGGGTGCTGTCTCATTAGTGGCAAATCACGACTCTGACATTTACACTGTAAGCAGTGGTAATGCATTTCCATTTCCTTTAGAACGGAGCAGAACATTTCAGTCAAACAACATAAGTCTGTTTGTTCGGGAAAACAAGCCAGGGGAGGAGGCAGAGGCAGAATAAAAAAAAAGAGACAGAAAAATGAAAAAGTAAACAAATATATCCTGCACAAACAAATACACACAAACATACATCTGTGCAGGAGTTTAACTCACGAACAGCCATACAAAGGATCTTGCATTTATCCTTTTGTTTATGTTTAAAACTCGCTGATGATGTATGCAGCTGACCAAATACAATTGTAAATGGAAAACATCATGAGCAAAATACAATTCTTCTGTAATGGCAGTTATTTGTTGATTTTCAAAGGCTTAATTAGTTTATCCCACAATCAACTACTCTTAAAAACAGCTTTTGGTCAGGAAAGAGGTGTTAGTCCTTAAGGAAAAGGCCAGTCTAAGTCAGGACAGCATGTTCTTTGCCTTGAATCAAATCAGTTGGCAATGACAGAGTGATAGTGTTATCACTAAATCATTTAAGATAAGATAAGACTCATACTACAGCAGAACATCTGATTTATTACAATATCATATGATATGAGAGAGAGAAAAAATCTGGCCTTGTGGAAGATATTAGTTTGAATTTCACTCCAAATTTCATCTTAATTAGTTTATGTCATGAAAACAGTGTTTTTCATGTCTTGAATTGCTGCACATCAGCAAAATGCTAATTAATAAACTCTCAGAAAAAAAGGTACAAAAGTTGGTCACTGGGGTCATTGGTTAGTACCATATTAGTATCAAAGTTACATATTAGTAATGGTATAGTGAATTCAGGGGAATTGGGACAATTTTTGCCATTGAAATGACCTGGGAAAAGTGTCCCAATCACCCAACCTATTGAAAAAAGTACCGTCTCAGTGACAGCTTTTGTTCCATTTTTTCTGAGTGTATGAAACTAAGGCAGATGTGTTGTTTCAGATTTATTTTTATAGTTAATACTAGATATTTTTCCACCCTGGAAAGATGTTTAGATCATTTTGAGGGTTGTGAGATAATGAGATCTAGATCTGTTGGATAGTGCTTGGTGTAGATGACATTGACATCACTTTACCTATCTCACATTGGGTCCTGTCATGTCGTAAATACACACAACTCTATCGCTATGTTTAGCATTACAACATTACAATCTGACAAAAAATCTGGTG
This sequence comes from Zacco platypus, assembly GCA_038088235.1. Lineage (NCBI taxonomy): Eukaryota > Metazoa > Chordata > Actinopteri > Cypriniformes > Xenocyprididae > Zacco > Zacco platypus. The sequence goes on from CM076074.1 coordinate 16,347,203, forward strand.
CTTTCTGTTTTTTTTTCTACTATGATGAATTGCATTTTATGTAATTAATTCCAAAATCACCAGGTATATCAGCGGGAGAGTCACTCAGGGCAATACTCATGGAAAGAATTTGTGGTTTAGTTTGATTGGTAAAATCATAGGTGGAGGGTAAACCAACACCAGGGTAAGGATAAGGAGATTTGTTATTAAAGGGTCTACATTCACAAACCACTGTTTTAACAGAAAAGCAAACATGTGGGATTTGGCATGGCAGAAAGAAAGAGCGCTCCCCAAAAGCTGTCACCCATCTTAGTTCAGTGTGATCTCACAAAGTTCTTTTATAATAAATGAAGCTGACTGCAAAATTAATCTCTTATTTACATGCAATGTTTGTTATAATGAGGGGATTTGCAAGTGTGCAGAACTCAATCCGCTCCCTAGCTTCCTAGGTCGTGAATCAGTATTCAGGCACTGGCAAGGACAGTATAAGGAGAGTGGATCACCACACATTGGACACTGATGACTCTATTTCTGGTGACATGACAACTTCCTCACTGTACAACATCACTGATATTTATGAACAACAGCAGAACTATCAACGCCTAAATGAATCTGCAGGGGTCAGGTGGTACAGTGGTCACATGGTACAGGTAGGAGCTCTCAAAAAAATCCCATCTTACAAGCTGTGGGTACAAGCTTTTACAAGGACGTGAACACTTTTTACTAGTTGAAATCTCATAATTACTGCAATTATAACATGGCATGAAAGCACCTAGTGAGCATTGATGGTTTTCATGGTGAATTGTGGGACTTTTTGGCAGGCGAACGTTTCAGTGCACAGAATTTTGCGATTGAGATAGTCCTTAAAATGGCCGACTCCCTGATCAGTGAATGCCCTGACTACTGTACTGGAGAGCTGATTGAGACGCATCGTCAGAATCCACTCAACGATCAAAACGCTGTAGTTTTTGTTCATTGCTATCTTAAACACCTTTGATTGGCCATTGCTTTCAGGAAATCAACTCATATGTTTGTGTTTGGCTTCATTGCTCAATGCTGCAAAACACATTGTAAACAGAGACCTTTGACACTCTTCATAGCGCAAACACAGATACAGATACACAGATAATGAATCGTTTGCCAAATCTGTTTAGCCAATATTCTATTATTTTGAGAGAAAATTGATAGTCTCAAGTCCGTGGCCAGGGGAAGGCTAAGCCTTGCTCAGCTTTACACACACTCTGACTATGTTGGTAGTCCATGTTTTACCTCTACCTCTAGCAAGGAGAGCGAGGGGAGAGTGTGGGCACCCACCTGCAGAAACAGATCGGCACCTATATGGTCAAACTCTTCACGGGAAGTAGACCCAATTTACCTTATTTAAATAGGTCTAATCTATTTAAATAAATTAAATTAGATAAAGTGAAACATCTCACACTTGGAGTATATGACAGGGCTTTCAAATTAATAAAGTAAAAATAACCTTATAATAGCTAGTGAAACTAGAAACCTGTGAAACATTGCTTATCAGAACAAAATGCCTTCAAATATGAATAAATAAGCTTTTTGAATGTACATTAACTGTTAAAATGTTGCTTTTTCATGTTATTAAGGCAAGTGAATATTTTAACATACAATATTCCACAATATGGGCACTTGACCTTTTGTTTTTAATGGATTTTTTTTAATGTACAGTATAGGATATTATTAATTGTTAATAAATAGTTAAATCTAATTCTCCAAAATGTAAAACCAATTTGTGTGGAGTGCATAATCCAAAAATCCATTTCTAAATGGCTCCTGGGAATTCCTGAAAATGTTGATATGATTAACACAAAAGACATTTAAAAAAAAAAAAAGCTTGGAACAATGTAAGTTTACCTCTTTTGGTTTTAATATTGTATAAAGTAGCCTAATGTTTATGTGGAAATATTACTATGTTGAATCATTATGCAGTCTTACAGTCTGACTTCTCCACATAATAGAAAGAGACATTTTCAGCATTATAGCCCTATAAAATAAGAAAAAGCTTGTTAGTGCAGATGCTGTTGGGAGCTAGCAAGTTGTGAGATATTACACTCCATTTTAAACTAATTTAAACATCATTGTTCTAACTCTAAGCTTTATTATAATTTTTATGACCTCATTTTAATTCAGTGACTTCATGGAATATGTTATGTGTAAAAATTAAGTAATTAAAGAGCTAATGGAGGAAATAGAGTATTTAAAAAAGTTAAATACCCTAAATTAAAAAAGAGAAATTGTGACCAGTTACAGAAAAATACACAAATTTCACTGATCTTTTGAAATTCTGTAAACTACCCCATGATTTTTATAGCAATAATAATAACAATAATAATATTATTATTTTAACTAACAATCTTTCTCATACCCCATAATTTCAAACAACCATAATAATAATAATAATAATAATATGTATCATTATTATTGTTATTGTTTTAAAAGTAAACTCACGTCATGGCTGCGGAAGTTGAAGGGTTTTCAAGCCCACTTCATCCTCTCATTTGTCTTGATAGATGTGAGTCGCAGCCTCCTCCTACTGGCCCCTCCCACTGAAACACACACAGACACGCAGAAAGCGGGAGACGTATTTAAAACTTTTTGAGATCTGTCACAGACTTTGTCATCCCGAAAATCGTGGCGTTTGTCGCACGATTAATTACTATACTGACAGAAGATTTCGCGCAGCTCCTTTACTATATCAGCCGAAGGAAACGTTACCGTGAACTCCCTAAGAAAGTTTTTCTCAGCATTACTGAAGATTCGCTGGTATGTCACTTTGTTTCTGTCGTTTCTTTAGGTTTGACGTGTACATTGTATTAGGATTGTTGTTTGACAGGTTTAGGTTTCTTGTAAAAAATGTTGTTTTACAGTATGTTTACTGTCGCATGCTCATTTCATAGACGCGCATGCACGTTTCACAGCATGTTGAGTCTCGCGACGTGACAAACCAGAGTTCTTCCATTATAATCTATGAAGTTGTTATCTACTTTGTAAAGTGACTTTCTTCAAGTGCTTGCAAAGATTTAAACTCCATTAGAATTCATTAAGTAAATGTAATATGTTTTTTTTTTTAACGGAACTAAAGAGTTTTGTAACTCTGCACCATCTCTGTAGCCTAGATGTTGTGATGTGGTCAGGCTGAGCTGTGAAACTTGAGGTGCTTATGGTGCCATCTGACAGCTGAACTACAATGTGCTGTCCAACACAGGAAAATTTTTTTTCCCCTACATTAACTTTACATTAATAACACATTAACAAGCCCAACTCTTTTTTTCAGGATGAGTGGACTGCCCTGCACAGGAATTTCATTTAATCAAATTAATGTTCATAGTTCACGTAACACTGGAAGTACAGTCATGTCACAAATCTCTCTGTGCATGTAAAGACAAAAGCCTCTTCCATTTACTAGTTGTAGGTATTGTGAAATTCTCAAACAGGCCTGTGAGTATATCACACCTTTGGGAATAGTATTAAGCAAAACTTCAACATATACGTTGCTGGGATATCTGTGACTGAACTTGATGTTGTGAGTGAGACTTAAACAACAGGAAATACTCATGAATATGATGTCTTGTGTCATCATGGGCAAAATTAACAGCAGAGAAATTCTTACATCATTAATCTTTTTCAGCAGATGTAGATTTCTAGATGAGTGGTTCTCAACTGCGGACCCTAAAATGTGTTCTGATAGGGTTGCAGAAGGCAGATAAAACAATGCAAAGAATACAATTCATTTAATGTATGCCATTTTTTAATAGGGAGGACAAACCACTTCCCATATCTTTTGGTGTTGGCGTCTAATGTTGTGCAACAAATCAAATTCTACAATATTTTGGGCACTATAAATGACTCTATTGCCTTTGTAGAGTGAATTTATTTGATTAATTTTGCAGAATTGATTGTTATATTCCTGTATATTGTTCTGAAGCTGCTTTGAAACAGTCTGTTTTGTATAAAGCCCTATATAAATAAATATGTCTTGATATGACATCTATCTATCTATCTGTCTGTGTGTCTGTCTGTCTGTCTATCTATCTATCTATCTATCTATCTATCTGTCTATCTATCTATCTATCTATCTATCTATCTATCTATCTATCTATCTATCTATCTATCTATCTATCTATCTATCTATCTATCTGATTGATTGATTGGATAAAACATTGAAGCAATGGACATCCTTGTTGTTATGCTTCTGTGTTTGGTTACCAAAGAGACAGTTTTCTCCTTATCAGTTTGGCAAAGTGTCTTAATATATAATATTTTATAACCTATTCATGTTTACTTACAGATTTAAAGTAATATCTTTAGTTGAGACCATTCACTGTAAGTCTGTTTCATTATTGGTGCGTGGCTGATCTCCTCTGGGGAATTTGTTCTGGGTCCCGGTCAGGCTTTTCATGCCTGTCAGACATTGGATGATCCCTGCAAGTGTCTTATGTGAGAAAACGGGGGTTGCTGGGCAGTGAATTCCATGGGAAAGGCTAATCAGAGCTCTTGAAAGTACTTTTGCCTTAAGAGACTGTGCATACAGTGATTATTGTAGTGGAGATGTGTAGAGTGAAGGTGGTTTCATCACGAGGACAAACAGAACTGTGACTGTTATCTGATTCAAGACCTCAGAGACATGTTGATTCAGGTCCTCGGGGTTAGCGATCACTCACTCCCAACTTATTAATTTCTAGTCTCAAAGATAGAGGGAGACAGAGGAAGTTCAGTGCTTCTTAGATTCACTGCACATATCTGAGTAGATTAACATGAGATCATGTAATTTAATGAATTTTAAGTAGCTTTTTCATCTTCTTTTCTGTCTTCGTCATAATGGTGCTCTGTGAGCAGTGCTGGTGTCACTGATGATTCATAACTAGAGGCGTATATGAGTAAAAATTGCATGTTGATGCAAGTGTATGTGTGTTATTTTGCATCCTCTGATGTGACTCACAAATAGAGGTCACATACACAGATGTGCAGATGTTCCACATAAGTGTGTGTGTATGTATTTGCTCTGTGGTCTTAGTGGCGGCCCTGAGGTATGATTTAGTGTGTGTTTGTGTGCATGCTGCGTGAATGAATGTGTCCGGTACTAAAGATGTGCAGTTGGCCCAGTGAGTCGAGTAGATTGATCAATCTGTATCACTGTTGGAGGTTGTGGTTTTGTTTGAGTGCAGCTGGCCACTTCATGTCCCCAGTGTGTCACAGTTTGACACGTGGCTACGCTCGCAGCCAACACGGAGAGGATCCATTTGGGCCAACTAGCACATCTTCCATTATAAACATGTCAAAGAGGCAACCGTCACCGTTCACTTACGCAAACGGGAAACCGCACTGTTTAGGCTGAATGACTCAATCCAAATAAGATTCATTAGCAGCCAAGAGGCCCGTGTTGGACATTATTATGGCTTTCGGGAGGCCTCCACTACCAAAGTGGCCCTAGATGATGCGCTGTATAGGTACCCACATTTTCATAGAAACTCATGCCATGTTTCTTGGCTTGAACAATCTAGGCTGGAGTGAGTTATGTTTTATTTATAAGTGGCTGGAAATAGTTGTGGTGTGTTATTCTCTAGAGGTCATGAGTATTCTGGTCGATCCTCTCATGCTGAGATGGTTTTCAGAAGGACACGGTCAAACATACCGTAAAGACCTCATGAAATAAAAATCAGTTTTATGACTTTCAGTTCATGTCTATTAGCTTTGACGTTGTCTGCTAGTGTGCTTCTAAACACTGGCAATTACACATATATAACATGCAGTCTTTCTCTTGAAAAAAAATGGATCATAAATATTAATGTTTGGATGGGTGTGCAAATCTGTCTTTACACTCTTAAAAAATGAAGGTTCTTTATTGGCATCTTTGGTTCCATGTAGGGGTGGGCGATATAGCCTCAAAATTATGTCACCATATTTCAAGAATATTTGCGATAATGATATTTATGACGATCTAGAAAAAAATATATTGTACAACGTTTTATTGGTGATTGCAGCTGGCAGGCAGCAGCACTTATTAGTGCAAACAAAATGAATGGCATTTTCTATTCTTTTCCAAGGAGCTACAGTCATTGATGACAGAATACCTAATTCGAAGTGTAAATCTATTGTAAAAAGGTGGCAGCAGCAGCATTATAGTGCAATAGTAAACCTTAGGTCGAGCTTTTTATTAGAGATGCACAAATTGCAATTTTCTTGGTCGATATCGATTTTTGCAGATTCCGATTTTCTTTCTAAGAACTATAATTGACAGTATATACAAAAATCTTCTTTTCTTAAATGCAAAGTTATATTTTCATAAAAAAACAAGTAAAAAGTCAATAATAAATTAACGAATAAAAAAAAATTTTCTTTGTCTTTTGTTCTTTGATTACCATGACAGACAGCAGCAGGAATATTGGATTGCTGTCCCTCTTTCTCAACTATTTAACATTCCAAAACTGACTGTGTTTAACCAAATACTCACCAAGTAGGGCATTTTAACATAATTTTGTATGTATTTGACTGTTTTAGCACAGTAAGCCACTCATCTTGGTACTTGTGATTTAAAAGCTGTTTGAGACTGAGAAGCGGCTTGTGTGCTCCACTAATATAGATCAGTTGTGGTGCACGTGCTTTTGATGTGTGCGTGAAACCTGCAGGAATTACTAAAATTATGCGCAATAAGCATTATTCAATTGGAGCGAATGAGATAAGTGAGAGAGCAGGTGGTTGTGTGTCACTTCACCGTCGGAGAGAAGAGAGTGAGAACGTTATTGCTATTAGCACTGGTAACAAAACAGATCAGCTCAGAATTGGAATAATGTGATACTGACTGGTCGGTCACCTATCTGGGATTATCATGAGAAAAATGGCCAAGTGGTGAAACAAGTTTGTTGTTTCCACTGGAGGTGGACTAATGACAAAAAATGATATCTCTGTATTTTCTAGGGTTTTTCCAATAACGATAATCAGACTATATTTTGCATCATTCAAAAAAGTTTTATTGTACTAGCTCTGGCAATGTAAATGACCCTTTGCAAAACCCGGCCCCTGCTGCTATACCTGACAAGCCATGCTCTCTCACACCACACATCATGTTCTCCCACAGTGAAAAATACATCGCGGAGCAAAGAGGACACTGACAACATATGAAACAGTTTCATATTTAAAATATTGTAATTTTTTAAAGCAGTTTAAACACTAAATACCGTACAGTGGCTCCTTAATGTGTCGTGACAGATCCTTCAAGCGGCTCGTGAAACAACCATCTCTTCATACTAGTTCATTTATAGCATCAAATAAACATGAATACATCAGAAGGAAAGTTGTTTCAATCGCGGAAAGACGGGAGTACACACAATATTGTGTTTTGATTGGTTTCTAAAAATGAGTGAAATACTTGATATGATTTGGCATACCGTTAAAACATCAATTAAGATATTATCGCACACGATATATATCGCGCACCCCTAGTTTCCACCTTTAGCGCTAACAGTTTTCTTGCATATTTTGCAAAATATGTGCTTAATTGTTGGAGGTCTGACCAATCAAACCACTTCCATACTATTTGTGATGAGTCGTCACTCGGGTTTCGATCCATTTGCAAGCTTTATTAGATAGTAGCGTAAACAAACAGGCAGGGGTCAAATCACCAATGATAATAAATGTCAGAGGGGAGACAGAATCGTAGTAGTAAGACAGGCGAAGTTCAGGGCAGGCGGGTATCAATCAGAAACGGGAATCCAGACAGTCAAAGCACAAGGGCAGGCAGCAAAGGTTCATAAACGAATTACAGGCAAAGTAGGCAACAGGTAATAGTATACAGGATATAATGCTTAGAATTGTACCAACGGTAAACAAGACCTCGCGAAGTGGAACTGAGTGAGAGCTACTAAATAGTCCAGATAAATGACGTGCAGCTGGCACGTAATCAGGTCCTAGGTACGGGGCTTATGGGGGATGTAGTGCAAGATCATGTGGAACAAAGTCAGTAGTCAGGAGATGGCGCCCTCCGGCGGCCAGAGGAGGGAACCACGGAGTTCGTCTCGGTGACAGAGCCCTCCCCCTGCGAGCGCCTCCTGGCGCGAGGAGGCCTTTGACGCCGAGGTCTACCGCGTGGTCGAGGGGCTGGTCTTTCAGGGTGTGTCTGATGGAAATCCTCCACCAAGTTGGGGTCCAAGATGTCACTGGCGTTGACCCATGATCGTTCTTCAGGACCATACCCCTCCCAGTCGACCAGATACTGCAGTGTTCTCCCTCGGCGTCTCGAATCTAGGAGTTCGTGCACCTGATACGCCTCCTCGCCTCCGATTATTATGGGCGGAGGACCCTCGTCACCGGACCTCTCCTCCCCCTCCTCACTGGGGCCGTCGGCGGGCTTTAACAGGGACACATGAAAGGTGGGAGAAATGCGAAAGTGGTTAGGTAGATCAAGACGGAACGATACAGGAGTTATCTGACGTGTAATTTGAAAGGGACCCACATACCTAGGACTGAGCTTTCTGCAGGGAAGTCGGAGTCGGAGGTCTCGTGTTGAAAGCCATACCCATTGTCCTGGTCGATATTCTGGGGTAGTCCTGCGGTGACGGTCGGCCTGTTGCTTCTGGCGTCTTATGGCTCGTTGTAGGTGTGTGTGCGCCAGATTCCATACGTCTTCGCTGCGTCGGAGCCAGTCGTTGACTGCGGGGACGTTCGTAGGCTCCCCTGACCAGGGGAAGAGAGGAGGCTGGTAGCCTAGGACACACTGGAAAGGGGTTAGTCCGGTCGCTTCCTTCCGGAGGGAATTCTGGGCATATTCGGCCCACATGACATAACGGGCCCAATCCTCCTGATGCTGGCTACAGTAGGTGCGTAAAAAGCGTGTGAGTTCCTGGTTCATCCTCTCCACTTGCCCATTTGACTGGGGATGATACCCTGACGTAAGGCTCACATTAATGTTCAAGGACTGGAACAGTGCATTCCAGAGGTGAGACGTGAATTGGGGCCCTCTGTCTGACAGGATGTCATCAGGGAGTCCATAGATACGAAACACCCAATTGCAGAGGTGCTCGGCCGTCTGAAGGGCAGTGGGCAACTTGGGTAGAGGCAGAAGGCGGATGGCCTTGGAGAACCTGTCGATGATAGTTAGTATAGTAGTACATTGATTAGAGAGTGGGAGATCAGTTATGAAATCAATGGCTATGTGTGACCAGGGGCGTTGGGGTATGGGTAGAGGTTGTAAAAGTCCGGCTGGCGCTTGATGGGAGGCCTTATGCCTATTACAGTGTTCACAACGCTTTACAAACTGGGTAACGTCAGTATTCAAGGTAGACCACCAAAACCTGTTCTGAACGAGGTGAATTGTGGCTGTTATGCCTGGATGACCGGAGGAAGGATGACAATGAATTTGTTCAATTAGACGACTTCGGAATGGTTCAGGGGCATAAACTTTGTCGGGCGGACAGTCAGTGGGGATAGAATTCTGAGCATTGTGTTGTTCTATCTCTGTACTAATATCCCACTGGATGGGAGAAACGACCAGTCTGGGAGAAATCACGGTTTCTAGGGTTGGAGGAGTTTCGTGAGTCTCTGATTGTCGGGAGAGAGCGTCAGCCTTGGCATTCTTAGACCCTGGGCGATACGTTACGGTGAATTGAAAACGGGAAAAAAAAAGGGACCACCTGGCCTGCCTTGGGTTCAGTCTTTTGGCGGTTTTCAGGTATTCAAGGTTTCTATGGTCAGTAAGAACCGTGAATGGGTGTTTGGCTCCCTCTAGCCAATGGCGCCACTCCTCGAAGGCCGCCTTCATGGCTAGTAGCTCTCTGTCCCCTACATCATAATTCCTCTCAGCGCCGGTTAGTTTCCGTGAATGATAAGCACATGGGTAAAGTTTGGGTGGTTCGCCCTGCCGCTGCGAGAGGATGGCCCCAATACCAGAATTGGAGGCGTCCACCTCTACCACAAAAGGAAGGTCGGGGTTAGGATGTCTGAGGATGGGGGCTGAGGAGAAGCGTTCCTTTAACTGATGGAAGGCCTGGAGAGCTTCGGAGGACCAGGTTAGACGATAGTTGCCCTTCCTTACCATGGACGTTAACGGATTGGCTACTGAGCTAAAATTACGAATGAACCGTCGATAAAAGTTAGCGAACCCTAAGAAGCGTTGAAGTTCCTTTAGCGTGTTAGGTCGAGGCCAATTGAGAACGGCGGTTACCTTCCCCTCGTCCATGGTAACGCCATCGGGGCTGATAATGTAACCTAGGAAGGCCACGGACGTCTGATGGAACTCACATTTCTCGAGTTTAACAAAGAGCTGATGATCAATTAGGCGTTGTAGGACTGTTCTGACGTGGCTAATATGTTCGCTGTAGGTCTCGGAGTAAATCAGAATATCATCGATATATACAATGACAGATTGATTGAGCATGTCACGGAAGATGTCGTTAACAAAAGCTTGGAAGACAGAAGGACTGTTGACCAGCCCGAACGGCATGACCAAATATTCATAGTGTCCAGAGGTGGTCGAAAAGGCCGTCTTCCATTCGTCACCCTCCCTGATGCGAATAAGGTTATACGCACATCGAAGATCTAACTTAGTGAAGAATTTGGCTGTGCGGAGCTGTTCTAACGCTGCAGGAACCAGTGGTAGCGGGTAGCGATATTTGACAGTTATCTCATTTAGCCCCCTATAGTCTATACATGGCCTCAGTCCACCATCCTTCTTGTGAACGAAGAAGAACCCAGCTGATGCCGGAGAGGTTGAGGGCCTTATAAATCCTTTAGCAAGTTCCTCATCAATGTACTTCTTCATAGCGTCTGACTCAGGTTGAGATAAGGGAAATATACGACCTTTGGGTGGTGTGGTGCCGGGTAGCAGGTCGATGGCGCAGTCATAAGGGCGGTGAGGTGGTAATTTGGATGCGTTGGCCTTACTGAAGGCTTCGGCCAGGTCTCTGTACTCCTCTGGGAAGGTCTCTTCAGAGAGCGACTCAGTCAATGAAATGTTCCTGAGGGGCATAGAAAGATCAGCAGAAATACAAGTTCCATAACAATTACTGTCCCAGTGAGCAATCTGGCCGTCTCTCCAGGAGATAATTGGGTTGTGTCTACGAAGCCAGGGCAAACCTAAAATGACAGTCACGGTAGGAGTGGGGAGAACATAAAATTGGATCATCTCATTGTGAAAGATGCCCGTCTGCATCATTAATTTCTCAGTAACGGCTGAGACTGATCCCGAGCCGAGTGGTCTCCCATCTATCGCCTCCACTGTGAGAGAAAAGGGAAAATCAATAAGGGTAATATTGTGTCTTGCTGCAAACCCCTGGGATATGAAATTCCCAGCGGCTCCAGAATCTAACAAGGCCCGAGTAGAGATGCATTGCTCATTAAACTTCAGTATTACGGGGACACTGATGCACATTTCAGGATTCAAAGTATCAATAGAGAGACTCACCACTGGTTGGCGCTCAGGAGCAGGACGAGATGGGCAGGACAGGCGAAAGTGACCGGGCTGACCACAGTACAAGCATAGTCGCTGAGATATCCTCCGATTACGTTCCTCTGATGATAACCGGCATTGGTTCACCTGCATGGGCTCGGGTTCCTTCTCTTGCGCTGGGGAGGTGGTTCTCATTGTGCTGCGTAGTGTACTTCTCCGGGAACGAATTAAATTATCAAGGTGGATGGTAAGTTCGATAAATTGATCCAAGCTCTTTCCTTCGTCCCGACACGCTAGCTCTGATTGAAGCTCAGAGTTCAGTCCTCTCCGAAACACGGTCTTTAGTGTGTCATCCACCATGGTGGTTTGAGCAGCTAGCGTGCGAAACGTAAGAGCATATTCCGCTGCCGTGCGACGCCCCTGAGTGAGCTCTAACAAACGCTCAACAGCCCCTCTCCCTTCGTGGGGATGATCAAAAACTTCCTTAAACCTCTGTATGAAAGAGTCATAGGTGGAGAAAGCAGAACCATCATCGCGCCAAACGGCAGTAATCCATTCTAAAGCCCTTCCGGTAAATAATGAACAAACGAAGGAAATTTTACTGGCTTCAGAGGGGTATAGCGTCGGTTGTTGGGCTAGATACATTGAACACTGCAGACTGAAACCTTTACACTTGAGTGGGTCACCGTCGAACCGCTCAGGAAAACATAAACGAGGACTCACCGGTGATGGTGTGTCGCCCGTCTGTGAAACGGCGGCTGCCGGTGGCGTTGGCGCTGTGGGTTGGGTCGGCGTGGCGTGCATGGACTGAAGCGCCTTGACTAACTCCTCTGTGAGAGCTGTAAGCCGATTAAGTTGATGTTGATGAGCAGCTAGTTGGCTTGCCTGGGCAGACATGGTAGCACAAAGCTGAGTGAAAGCCGCTGGATCGGGTGATGGCGAGGTCTTCTGTGATGAGTCGTCACTCGGGTTTCGATCCATTTGCAAGCTTTATTAGATAGTAGCGTAAACAAACAGGCAGGGGTCAAATCACCAATGATAATAAATGTCAGAGGGGAGACAGAATCGTAGTAGTAAGACAGGCGAAGTTCAGGGCAGGCGGGTATCAATCAGAAACGGGAATCCAGACAGTCAAAGCACAAGGGCAGGCAGCAAAGGTTCATAAACGAATTACAGGCAAAGTAGGCAACAGGTAATAGTATACAGGATATAATGCTTAGAATTGTACCAACGGTAAACAAGACCTCGCGAAGTGGAACTGAGTGAGAGCTACTAAATAGTCCAGATAAATGACGTGCAGCTGGCACGTAATCAGGTCCTAGGTACGGGGCTTATGGGGGATGTAGTGCAAGATCATGTGGAACAAAGTCAGTAGTCAGGAGATGGCGCCCTCCGGCGGCCAGAGGAGGGAACCACGGAGTTCGTCTCGGTGACACTATTGAAGTAGCTCCCTTTTTAGGTGCTAAATCATCATCGGAGGCTGACATGCTGCTTTTGCTCTCAGACAAGTGTTGTTTTTGTGCGCGCTAGGGAACGTAAATGCGCCATACGTCATCACGCCGCTATATCATTGATATCACAATGAAAAAATTATACTGCGTTATTGTGGACGGTATGATACGGCACACCCCTAGTGCCATGAAGAAACTGCGATTCTTTATAATGGAAAAAGGTTTTTTAGATTATTAAATGTTCAACTCTAAGAAAAAAAAGGTCTGCTTTAGAACTGTTCATTGAAATGTTCTTTAGGGAACCCAGAATGTTTTGGAAATCCCATTTTGGAACCTTTATTTTTAAGAGTATAGAATAAGCGTTTCCCAACTAATATAATTCGGTGGGAAATAATATAATGTGAAATTTAAAATTGTGGGTGAGCTTTCTCGAAGTCTATTGAAAGCTTAAAAAAGAAAGAAGGCATTTGAAATGTATCATTCCAGCTTATTGTTTCTGTAGGAAATACATTAACAAAGGAAAGAAAAATGCATTTCATTTGCATGGGAATAGTTTACCAAGTTGTGCTCACTTTCACAGTGGGATGCATGTTCTGCAAACCCTTGATATTTTACAGCATATACTTTTACACAAGAAACAGAATGTGATCAAAACTAATTCTGATCTGATTGTGAATGATCTGTACCTTTCGTTAAGCCAGTTTCTCATTTTGAACTGAATATATGGATGGTTTTATAGTTTTAAGGCACGCTTCTTCCTCTAAGTTCAGACTGAGGCTGCGTATTAAACCATATGGTGTTCGACACTCCACCTACACAGTAATAGTGTGGAGTAGCTACTTATTATGTTCAGTCTGGGGTCTGCTGCCTTGAATTTGCTAATGACTTTTCCAGACTGTTTCTCAATGTTATTGTACTATATCTTTCTGCCGAGAAATAGAGGGAGAGACACAATCTTTCAGCGGGAGTCATATGAGGTGATCGGTCTCTAAACTGAAACAAACACACTTTTATTTTATATCTAATCACAACCAATAAAGTTATACCAAGTCGACCTGCCCACGTTCCCATGGTTTTAGTTTGCTCCTTCACTGATCCGCTTTTGATTGACATGCTCAAAAAGTTCATTTTACAAGTTTATTTTTGTATTTTGTTTTGCCCTGGTTTTGTTTTGTTTGGTCATGGTGAAAAATATAGTTGTTTTTTTCCCCTGTTTGTTTATTTATTTTTGCCCCAACTAGGCCAGTTCAAAAATATATATATATTTTTTGTTCTTATTTATTTTGTATTTTCTCAGTTTTTTTTGTTTGCTTTGTGTTGCTCCAACTAGGCCAGCAGAATTTTTAAAGAACTCTTTTTATTTAGTTTTTTGTTTTGTTTTGCCCCAACCAGGCCAGCAGATTCTTTTTGTTGTTCTTTTTGTTTGTTTTAAGTGCTTTTATTTGTTTTGTTTTGTTTTGACTTTAGTTTTACTTAGTTTTTGCCCTTAATAATGTCCTCTTTGATCTCAGGAATCCAAAATGCCCATGCTCTCAATGTGAGAGTAGCATGAGAGGGGGGACACCAAATCAAAAGCGCAGGGCACTGGCTTGGGGCCCCTGTGCTGGAAGTGCAATATTTGTTGAGATCCTCCAAAATGACTTCCCAGCCTCAGCAGCTGCCCATGTGTGAATGGCTCTTTGTTCCTGCAGCTGTTTGCTGAGAGAGAGAGAGAGAGAGAGCGTGGTCTCCTCACCTTACTGAGAGAGAATGAGAAAAAGACAGAAAGATAGTAGAAGGAAGGAAGGAAGGAAGGAAGCAGAGAGAGTGAGCTAGTGACAGTTTCAGATACTCTTCTCTTGGGGACACCCCCCAGGTGTAGCATGTGGTTGTTCTAACCATTGGTGTTCTGATTGTCGTTTGAGGTTTTAATCTACCTGTGCCACTCTGTATCGTGTGAAAATTTGACTCATTGATTCCCCATAATGCACTGGAGTAGCATGTGGTAGGTTCAGGGACTGTGCCTCACCCGTTGCTGCATGGTTGGATGGTTGCTCTGAATGTTACTGCTAAACCCATTAGTGAAATGCTTCAGTAAACTAGCGTGACAAACCTGTGATGTTGTTTGGTCAGGTTAATAAAGTGTTACTGGCCTGTGTATGTGTATGCGTATCTACGCACACTGTGTGGCATGGTGATGTATGCCTCTTAAAATCTGCTATTTTCATTATAGGTAATCTTTACAAGCTGATGAGAGATGCAGCCATGTCAAAACTGGCAAGTTGTGCGAGTCTTGTGGCACTCTGAAGTATAAATTCTTAGAAATATGAATTTTTAATAATTCATAACACTTTAATGCTGTTTGTGTAGTTACAGAAATAAATACTGAGTAATATTAATTAAATTCTTACTATAAGGTTTAGGTTAGGGTTTGGCTTAGGGTTAGTTACATTTCATTATGCATCATTTACTAGGGGTGGGAATCACCAGAGTCCCACGATATGATATTATTGCGATTTTTAAATATATTGCAATATTCTGCTATGTATTGCAATTTATTACCTTTTTTCAACTTCAAATTATGTCCCTGAAGAAAAACTTTGTCAACATCTGTTTTATCTAAAAAGATACTTTTCAGTATTCAGTTTGTTCATCTCACTTCAATTTTATTGCTGCAAAAATGGGATTGTCAAGCAGACAAACTGGCCAACATTTTCATGAAAGCCTCTCATAAATGTTGTATGCACCTGGCAAACTCAACTATTTGTATTACAGTCTAGTCCACACTTCGCTGGGAGTTTGATTGACAGGCGGTCTGATAAATCATAATGCAGAATCCGCTGCTTTGTCCGACAAACATACCTGACAGGAGAGTTGGTAGATTAATGTCGGTGCAGTTGAACCTGAAAAATGGTGTATTGGCGTCTTTCCGCGGTTAAAACAACATACCTTCTGATTCTGAGGTTCATTCATGTTTATTTCGGGCAATAACTAGGAACAGATGATCGGTTTACATGTGCTTGAACTGAGGCGCTACAGCGATCTGTCACGAGATATTGAAGAGCCACAAAACGGTTTTTATTGTTTGAATTTCTTTTAAATAATTGACAAAATTTGAACGCTAAGACTTTGTTTCATACCAAAAGTAACCTCCTCTGTCTTGTCTGTTACGTTGTCAGTGTCCTCTTTGCTCTGCGGTGTAATTCAAACAGGTTATGCACTGCTGTGCTACACCAGAAAAAAACCCAACACCACCATCTAGTGGACTGAAAAAGAATTTTTTTTTATTCCACCAAAAAGTTACATTTTAAAAATAAAATAAAAGATCGATACTTGGCATTGGGGCTGCATGATTAATTGCACAATAAGAAAAACAACATTGAAATCGCGCCTAAACGATTTATGAAATCGCAAAGGCTGCGATATATATATATTTTTTTTAACTCGCAGCTTGTCAATGAAACATGGCTCCAAATGCTAATCAATCAGAAAGCGCTGCAAGTTTGAGTCGCGTATAATGTACATTTAAAAAAGCAACACGCGTCAAACATCTTTCTAGACATTCAAAGCATTTATTAACATCTTAACATTTAATAACATGTTTTTACGCCAAACTCACTTCATAACGACAGTTGAGCATCCTTCTGTAAGATGATGTGCCTTCTTAAACAGAATAAGGCCGTCGTGTGTTTACTAGTCATATTTAATCAGTCAATCTGTTTATTCAGCTACAGCCATACCCATAGAGATTTTCATATGCGGCAGAACATATTTGGAGTTTCTGCGCAAGAGAGTCCTCTGGCGTACATATGGAGAAGCATTTATTACTGATCCCAGAGCCAGATAACTCCCACAAGCTGCACCTAAAATAATCGCACCCTTTGCCAAATCGTGTGCGGTTTAATTGCGATAAATCGTGCAGCCTTACTTGGCATCCGTGTATCGATATTCCGTACAGTATTGCCACGGAAAGTATCGTGATACTATGCTGTTTTGACCCCCCCCACCCCTATCATTACAACTAGTAATGTTGTAACATATGTAACTACGTCACCTTAACATACAGTAAAGTGTTTCCATAATAATAAACTGTCTCAAAACAATTGCTCTTAAGATAAGTTTTTGCTGATGTTTCATCTAGGAAGGACTCTATTTTAACCTGAAATCACCATTATTTACTTTAAAAACCCCAAATCTCTATCTCAGATTTGGAACAGTGGCCATGGAAAACTTTTGTCAGAATGGAATTAAACTAACTGAATCGAGTCTGATGTGAAATTTCAGGCTCTCTGAGCAGACGTAAATGTTTAAATGCCAGTGTAGATTTGTTTGAAAGCTTTTTATTTGATGACACAATATCTGTCACGATGTAGATGGTAGGTTTATTACTGTGCCGTTTTGTCAGGTAGTGAAGTGAGTGAAACTTCATGTGGATAATGCATGTTGTATTTAACCTCTATTGGTGTGGCATGTGTTGGCATTAGCCCACCCTCAGCTGAACTCCGGTTGGCCACTTCATCTCTCGAGTTCAACTGTGGTCGTGTTAATTAGCTGTCATCTGTTAATGCTCTTAACGGCAAACTCCAGGTGTCTAATCTGACCGCTCTCTTCACTTTAGCATTTCTTTAATTGTGTTGTTATTCATTTAAATCACTTTGTATGTTGAAACTGGCCTTTTTCATACTGCAGCTGAAGTTGTTAAATAATGACCATGTTCTCCTCATTCCCACCATTCACATGAGGCTTAATTAGT
Organism: Zacco platypus; assembly: GCA_038088235.1. Lineage (NCBI taxonomy): Eukaryota > Metazoa > Chordata > Actinopteri > Cypriniformes > Xenocyprididae > Zacco > Zacco platypus. The sequence continues at coordinate 16,364,772 of CM076074.1, forward strand.
GGGTTGTGATTAAAAAGCACTGCCATATCAACCAGAGCCCTGCTGTCTCTTCCCATCTAAGCCCAAAGGATGTGACATTAAGACCCTAATACCCTGCTGCTTGTTCACTGACTGACATCTTTCTCTCTCTCATTCTACTACAGAGTGTGTGGGGACCATTCAAGAAGACACCCCGCAGCTTCTGTTTCTGCTACGCTTGGCTTCAGAAAAGCATTCTCTTCCAGCCATGTGGCTAACGGCACACATACACCCCTCCGCCATCCTGTTTTTGACCCTCAGCAGCTTGGCCTCTGCAGGTAAGCGCTGTTATCCTTGCAACCCATCATCTCTCTCCTGGGATTTTGGTGTAACAGGTCGAGAGTGAGTGAATGTGGCATGATGTTGCATGAGCCGTCTATATCATCTGTTCCGTTTGCCTTATGAAGTTGAAGGGAAGGTTAATAATTTATGAGCGGTGTTTTAAACACCTTTCAAAAGTGCTGCTATGGCTCATGATGAAGTGAATACCAATGCTCAAGCACCTTCGACTAATTTTGATGTTTTTTTGAAGTGAGCGTTTATAGGTGAAGTGTACTAGTCACCAACAGTGCCAAATGGACGCCATCTGCCTCGTTTTGAACAAACACTTAGTCTGGCAAAGTTAGTTAGGCAAAAGCAAAAGCAAAATGTGAGACAGTTGAACATGCTTTATGTGCATTGTGCCATGACCATGACAGAGACAAGCCTCTGTGCATTAAAGGGATAGTTCACCCAAAAATGATAATTCTGTCATTATTTACTCGCCCTCAAATTGTTCTTCAAAATATCTTCTTTTGTATTCAGCAGACAAAAGAAATTCATACAGGTTTGGAACAACTTGAGGGTGAGTAAACGATGGCAGAAATTTTGGGTGAACTATCCCTTTAAGGAGGCAATTACAGTTACCTGCAAATGTTAAATATATTTGATATTACAATTATAAAACCGTGTTCATTTTACAGTGTTTTTAGTCATAGTTTTGTCGTTTGATTAATGTTTAACATGTTTTAGTCCGTTGTTAAGAGAAGACTGTCTGTTCATGTTCACTTGTGCATTTTTATCAGTTTCTATAAGTGTAAGTTGTAATTTTACGTTTATTTTCAATAACTGTTCAATAGTTTGGGTCAATAAGATTTTTTTAAAATGTTTTTGAAAAAAACATTTATTTGGCTGGAATTATTTTATCAAAAGTACAGTAAACATAGTAAAATTTGGAATCATACTTTTTTCACATTTAAAATAACTATTTTCTATTCAGTATTTATTTCAAAATTTGTTCCTGTGATGGGTAATTTTCAGCAGCGATTACTCCAGTCTTCAGTGTCACATGATTTTTCATAAATCATTCTAATATGCTGATTTGGTTTGCAATAAAACTTTCATATTATCCAATGTTGTAAAACTTGTGCAGTCTTCGATGAATAAAAAGTTCAAAGCAACAGAATTTATATCAAATATTTTGTAACAATATAAATATCTTTACTGTCACTTATGATCAATTTAATTTCAGCCGTACTGACCCCTGACTCGTGAAAAGGTGTATCGGATTAATGTAAATTCATGTATGTGATGTTTGAGTTTTTTGGCTCTTCAATTTAATTATCAAATTAAATATACCCTTCATTAACCAACATATTCATCAGTAATATAATTGAGTAACATTAAGCGCTATATTTGAATGTAAGCATGCCTGGATCTCGTCTTACACAGAAAACGGGGCATGTTCTTTGCAGGGACTCTTCGCAGGGCGTGTTCTCGATAAGCTGTGCCTCGGCGCTCATTGTCTTGACAGAGTGAGGCAGTGTTGCCTGTTTTGTCAGGCAATCACGATTCGCCCCCTGTGTTCGGAATTTCCCCGGTTCCTCCCAGCATGAGTCTTCTAGATCTGGCTGTCAGAGAGCAAAGGCCGGGGGGATTTGCATTAAGAAAGTGCTGACAGCCTCAATCTCTCAGCCCGAAACACCAGTGCCGCACGTCAGCTATGCGTCCTCTAACCCGACTCTCAGCTCTATCTGTGTGATTGATCAGGGCTTGTTGGCTCAGTCTCTTCAGAAGAGTGATGATTTGTTCCCCTCTGGCACAACAGCCTGACAGATAGTTGGATGCCAAGAGAAAAAAGGAAAGAAAACAATATGGCAGCAACCAAACAAACAGAAGGAACAGGCAAAATTATGACAGTCATCAAGTCTGGGTTGTCGGAATGGAGTGTTATGACTTGAGAGTGCATGTATTTCACACCGTTCTTTGATTTTACTTCCACTTGTTCTGTCGAATGTCTCTTTGTTGGTAACAGATCCTACTGGCCATTCTCAGTGGTTTTATGATTTCTCTGTCACTCAAAAATGCTTTTCTTCTTGAGGAAAAGCTAAAGTAGTGTAAATATATTTGGCAGAAAGACTGTGGTTGGGGCATGATTAAATCTCTGACTTTTTTTTTTTAAAATTAATTAATTACACTAAGTTGATGTATTAAATTCACAACTCTACTATTTATATGAAGGATGCAGCTGTCAGGAAGCCGATGTTAACCAGCCATATAATTAACAGTTAAGGGGTTATAAAAGTATGCAATTCTCAGAGGTAAGAATTATGGCATATATAAATAAGCTAAGAAAGTAGAGGACTTTTTTTGTCATAGAATTTTTATTGCAAAATTGCGCTTTTACATTTCATAACATTCACATCTTACCCAACCCTAAGGTCTCAAACCAAAACAAAAGGACATATGAAAATGTTCGACTACATAGTTAATAGGGGGATTAAATAAATAAATAAAATTAAAATATAAACATAAAAAAAGAGAAAAAGGAATAAATACTAATAATAATAATAATACAGAACTACTTCTCAAAAGAAAAAGAATTATACCTTCCCTCAATCTATCTCCAGGTCATTAAAGTAGGTAATAAATTGTTGGCATTTTTCATAAAAGGCCGCCCTGCCTCTAATATTATATTTGACTTTTTCAAGTTTTAAAAAGAAGATTAAATCCTTAAGCCACGCTGATATAGGAGAAGATTGTGGGGAGGTCTAAGATAACAATATTCTGTGCTGAGCAAGCAATTATGCAAATGCAACAACACTACTTTGCTTATGGTTCAGAGGATAGTAGAGGACTTTTTAAATAATGTTAACTGAATTGTAGTTCAGCGTAATGCTAACAGAGGGTAAACACCTCCATCAACACGGCTGGTGAAGTGAGATTTTTGACCTGAGTCTCGAGTTGCTCAAAGCGGAACGGTTCCTGTTAGTGATGGTAAAGCAGGAGGACAATGGCCACTGTGTCAGAATGTCCCTTGAGTTTAGTGAAATTTGGCCAGAATACAATTCTACCTACCCCTTCCTTTAATGCTTTTGAGCGAGCATTGTTGTTTTGCACTATATATTTGCTTCCTTAGAGTCTTTCTGAGACATTTTGGCACATTTATCTGGAGCTCATTTATTAAGGTCCTGCCTTTTTTAAAATTAATTTTTAATTGTTGATGAAGCTTTTCCAAATCCTTGTTTTGGGTGTTGCTGATTCTGATAAAATTGGAGTCTAAACAAACATTATGAGTATCATATCTGGGCATGCTTATTTTCCTTTTTTCTTTTTGTTTTAGAGCATAGCGGCCTGCCTTAACTCCATGAAGTCTCTTGTTTTCTAAAAAAACTAGGACATTATCTAATCTGCAGCATCAGAGAGTCTGCAGCCCTGAGCCCTTTCCACATGGACTTCAAATCACTGCCAGTCAAAACCTGTGTTCCGCTGTAGTCATCTGATTATAGAGATGATAGAGGTGTGATATATGAACATCTCCATGTCTTCTGTGACCTTGGCATCAGAACGTCTCTTCTTCAACACTGTATCTCCTGTCACAGTGGAGAAATGTGTAATCTGTACGATATGTTAGGAAGAACATCTGTCCCAGTGTGTCCCAGTACTGTTCTTACTAATGTGACATGACTGATTCAGCAAGTCAAAAGCATGAATAGTGTATCACAGGTGAGGTGTATTATTTTTAGGTCTATGTTCTAATCTCTTTTCTATCACGCTGCAACTAAAGCTGGCCAACCAATTAGATTCACGTCATAGGTAACATTCCCAAAGCCACTGCTGTTACGAAAAATTACGACTTGGTGGCACTCATGAACAGAGTGCTTGCCTAAGAGACAGTGAATAGTAAGAAACCGGAACTGTCTCTTTTGTCTCTTGTATTTGAGGTTGTTCGATAAACACCATAGTGAAATAGACTTCACTTATTTTACTATCTAAAAAAAAGCTTGCATACTTTTTCATTGCTTTTTTCATTTGGGAGGGAACGAGAATTTATTTACTTTTTTATACCAAGGTAACCGCAGTATTTATGCCTTTACATAAGCCACCTACTATCAGAGAGTGAAACTGCATTTTAATTCAGCCCACCTGCCATATTTTTATTAGTTAGTCTGAGGATTGGAAAATCTGAACAAATTTTTATGTTAAACATTCGTGTTGGTCTGAACAGATCTAAAGATTCTGGATAATATTTAAATAGTCGGATTAATATTTTCAATTTTAATAAAAAACAAACAAACAATGCCATTCACCTGCTTGTCATTCATCCCTTTGACCATGGCTATCACACAAGATTTTCAAGGCAAGATTAAAGTGAATAGCAACTCAAATTTCTGTCTGTTCATATGAAGCTGTCACATGAATTTAGAGAATGCCCACAAGTCATATGAAAAGTCCTCTTTTATAGTGCTTTTTGTCAAAAAAGCACTGACCATTCTCAGTGGTCCCCATTCACTTTCATTTTATCAGAAAATATCAACTGTTAAATATATCTGTTGATGTTCTATGGAGGAAAGAAGTATACACATTTGAAAGGTTGAATATATGATTCTAGAATTTTCATTTTCTGGATGAACTTTCTCTTTAATAAGTGTTTTTAAATAAGCTGTCTGTTCTTCAATACATTTTCTCTCTCTCTCATTGCCTCTTTGCCTCCCTTCATTTGTCAGACATTCCTTTCTAAGCACTTTTTGTATGTCTGAGTTGCCTTTTTTTGGTCTCTCATTTTGCCAAGCTGTAGATTCTCACTACGGTCTGTTATTATGGGATGGCAGGGGTGTTGGAAGCCCTCAAGTTTCACTGGTGAAGTGGAGAATGGAGCAGAAATCCTGCCAGAAATTAATTTGCAGCACTTGCCAAAAACATCTTTTGCAGGATGCTGGTTACGCCGAGGGCCGAACGTGTGGCCTGTGGGGCGGCTGCAGGAACACGCGTTGGCTCATGTACCCGGGTGAAATGCCTCAGTTTTCCCCTCATTGCTCCATCGTTTTTTACCCTCCCACAGCTCACAGGGATGACTGACAGTCTCGTTATGCCTGTAGGCCCCATACAGATTGTTCGTCTATCCTTCCATTCTGTCATGTGACAAAGACATGAATAGAATTAGTGCTGAAAGGTGAATTTACAGAAATATACCAGCAGTTATATTCAACTCAATGACACACTTTAAAGGGATCCGTCCTTCATCCTAATTTAAAGGCAAAAAAGGTGTTTTTTGTTTGTCTGTGTTGTGGAGACAAATGACCCGAAATACTAAATAAACCATATCAAGGCAGAGCTCAACAATAGACATGCCTCAGGGCCAGTGTGAGAAAGATTCAGGCCAGTTGACGGAACTGTCAATTGCCCTGTCGTGTGTTTCACTGCATCTTAGGTTCATTGATAATGTGCATGTGCTTATATGACTTAAACATTCGATTTTTGTTTTTAGGATATTTTGAAAATGAATTTATTTTGTTTATTTTGTTTTAAACATGTCACTAAAGTTAGTTGGCTGACAAGCTTATGTCCTTCCAAATTGCGAATGTAATTTATATGAAAATAATTTATAGTTGTATAATTTCCAGCAATTATTGCAAAATAAAAGCCTATTTAAATTATCAAATAAATTAATACAATTTGTTTTCTATTTGAAAATATTTTACAATTTTTTGAATATATTTTGTTTTATTCCTGTGATGGCAAAGCTGAATTTTCAATTTCCATTACTCTTCATGATTCTTTAGAAATCATAACATGTCATCCTTTTGAAATCATTCTAATATGCTGATTTGGTTGTCAAGTGACATTTCTTATTATTAATGTTGTAACCATTTACTACATTTACATTTATTTCAGGATTCTTTGATAAATAGAAAGCTCAAAATAAAAACATTTATTTGAAATAGATTGTTTTGTAACAATGTAAAAGTATTTACTCTCACTTTTGATCAATTTAATGTATCTGAATAAAAGTATTAATTATTTTAGGATTTATCAAATTTAATGTAAACATTTGCATTTTAAATATATCACTAACTTGGTGAACCATGTTAAAATGCTGGCAAGATAAGTAAATAATATGGAGAAAAAATCTTTATTGTTGAGCCCTGCAATGTAAAAGACATGTTTGTTTAGTCTCTTGCTCTGAGAAACGAACCCAAACAACATTTTATTTTCATATTCTTTTTTAAAATGACTCGTCTGCTTTCCCTCTCTTAAGATCCAGGCACAGAATCAGACAGACTATAATGGTGCCTCTCCAAATGTTTGAGGACAAATGATCTATGTGCTGTTTTATGGTTTGTGTGACTGACTACGTCTGAATGTGCGTACGTCTGTGTGTGTGTATGAGGGCTTCCAAATTGTATTGCGCAACCGCTGCAATCTGAGCCATGGTGCTGCGGAGGCAGTGAGATCCAAACCACCACACTCCAAACTGGAAGGAACGAGAGCGAGAGAGATCTCCTTCCTAAACCAGATGTTGCTCCGTGATTTAAGTGTTAGTAACCAGACTCCTTCACTGCTCTTGTGTTGGCACGAGGGAGAGGTGTAGGGATGTTTACATAGCAACAGCAACCCGCCATTGGCTTAATTACAGGTTACTGCAATCTACACCACGGCTCGCAATCTCTCCGAGTCGGTCTGATACTCTCTCTCTATCTCTTTCCCCTGCACCACAACCGTTATGCCAGTAAGTGAGTGCGTAGACAACCTCAGCCAGAAATCTAATGGAGAACAGCTGGGGTGACCCTGCATTTTCCATTGTGTTTCATAGAGTGCTGGAAAAAAGAAAACGAAAAACACAGGCCACAAGATTTGGAGAGGTCTAGGAAGCGTGCCGTGAATTCATTGAAAAAGACGAGAAGAATCGTAGCTACAGTTAACTCCTTTTGTACCGGCTGTGCGAAGAACAAGTAGATAAAGCTACCTAATGAAGTCTGATATAAATATCTTTAAACATATTAACACAACTTTGTACATACCCCTTTCAAAACCTTTAATAAAAAATGGGAGAGATAAAATCCAAAAAATTAACATAAACAATACTGATTATATATATATACAATTATATGAATTACTTAACATGGCATGGGAAAACCTGTACAATCCTATTTACATGTCATTCCTTTGATTATTTGACATTTTGTTTCAATTCCACTAGCCTCGCCCTTTGCCCTCGCCTTGTTTTTACTTTGACACACTCACTGAAGTTATAGTGCAGAGTATTATTCTCAACCTTGAATAAACCATGCCATTCTAACTCTTTTAACAAGATGTGTGTTTAATGGAACTTGTACCCAAACGCTTTGCATCGCAATGCAATGCTGCACCAGGTGAACTACCGAGCAGGAACTGTGCCAGAAAATTCATATGGATCTGGTTATGTGATGCAAACCTGTAAAAATGTATTCGATTACAAATCGTATGTTATGGTAGAAGCATATTGTGCAAGGAACTGTGCAAAACTAAGTCTTTATTAATTGAAAATCCGCTGTGATCATAAGTGAGAGAAAATGAATAAAAGTTGTTGGTGTTTTACTGCCTCTAGTGTTCATTTCAGCTGGAAGCTGCAGTAAATCATATGTATAGGAATGTTTTTTGGAATTTTGCAAGAATGTAGATAGAGGCTCATTGGAAAAATGGACCTCTAAGTTGTGACTTTGAAGTGACAACTATTAACTTGGATAAAAAAAACCACTAGTTAGCGGTCACCTATAACATCATAGCTACCTCATAGCAATATGCAATGAGGCAATGTCCTCACTGCAAAAGCCAAATATGAAGCTATAGCACAATGCGAGGGCAAGCTCTTCCTCCGTGTTTGTTGACATGTCTTCAAGAATTAACTTTCATTGCTACTTATGTGAGTTTTTGTGAGAATAGGTTTTAGTAATGTTGCTGATGTTAAGGGAAATACATAAAATGCACACCAACATGACACAAAATAAGACGAGTTTTTAAATGTGTGCAGGATGAGCTTCAGTGTTGCAGTGTGCGCTTTATCAAATGTGTTTTATTCCATGGGAAATTGTTACGATACTGCTCCCAAATCGATACTTTTAAAATGGTACCGGTGCCTGAACCGATACTTTAGTGTCATCCACAGTCGTTTTGTGGCTCTGTTTTTAAAGAAAAACAAAAAAATAAATAAACAAACAAACAACATGTTAGCTGACTTATAATGCGCGATGGGCCCCACCATGTTAGTTGCACCGTAAGAGAGTTGTATCTGTCGGATTTACATAGTGTAAATTCAGTCACTTCTCCAGAAATTCATTGTACACACAATACAATGTGTATCTGATATGAATAAAGCACATAGTCAAATTATAATCGAAAGGATTATTGTTGCCACTTCCATAGACATTAGTGTGTGTTTAACTAACTATAAACATATTTTTTGCTAGTACATATGAGCTTTTAAATGTCTAAACCTAAAATAAACATCTATGTGGTTGAAAATTTAGCAGTTGATCACGTGAGGCACTGAATATTTAAATTGATAGCTCAGGCATTTAAGTGACACCGAAATGAGGCACCGAAATCTACTTTCTGATTCGGTCCGGCACCCAACCCTACTTGTGGACTTGCACACGAGACTGTAGGGTTGTCCCATTTGTCATTTTAGGTTTCAGCATGATATGCGCCCTCGATGCGTGCGTTTGTCAAGCCCGCACTGAAGCAGACTTCTTCCTGACAGTCAAAGCAGCGTTATGTTGTGAAAGTGCGGACAGCAGGGTTTAGGGTGCCATTTGGGACAACTTCACTCTACATCCAACCCTTTGTACCTCATTCTGTCTGCTGGGTACCAAAGACTGTTATGTGCTTAGAAGAATGAGGGCTGACTTTTGACTTGTGTTTTATTGACTGCTTGCCCTCTGACATTAAAGGGGCTGATGGTATGCCCTCTGAGTGTTTTACTGCTTGTGAAACACTGATTCAACATGCTCATGCCCTCAGCGTGCCCTCCCTGACTCACACTATAGAACGGTCTTTATTTCCCGTGTGCCCACTCTGACAGGCCTGTCATGGGTGCCATCAATCATTGAGACAGATGGCCGCATAAAAAGGCAATAACAAAAACCATTGATGTAGATTTTAATTTTATTCATAACTTTGGGTTGCTACTTCCTAATCAAGAATCCAATTTGTAGATAAAATAAAATGTGAGAAAATCGAAATATTCCCTGAACACTTAGTAGCTGAAAATTGTATTCATTATTATAATAATTACTTCTACTACTACAACTAATGGTTATTATTTCTATTAATACACCAGTAATACCTTTTAAATATCCATTTTGTAATTTTGTTTTATTTCATTTTTAAATTCAAACTGCAATATTGTGTAATTATTTATATTTTATTTTTATTTTCATTTTCATTTTTGTGTTCATTTACAATATTATCTGGGTTCTTCCAAACTAAAAACATCAATCAATCCACATACGTTCAGAAATGCAAAGCTTTGAATGGCTCTGCTAGTTTCAGCTCTTTTGGAAGGTTTGGAGAGCATATCTTCTGAGAGGATGTGGCGGATCTCACCGATGACTTGAGAAACATGACGTCTTTGTTTATCTGAGGAGAGTCCTAGTAGAGGAACTGCCGTGGAGGGAAGAAGAATCGCTGTCCAAATAGCCACAAGACTTGAATTGTTTACTCTGATATTGGACCCTCTCTTTCCCTGTTTATGTGCTACAGACAACAGTTGCCTCAAGTTTATTCAGGTGCTATTACAGAAGAGACTCTTATATGTGCGTTTCTTTGTGAACATTACTGATGAAATTTACTCATGCATGAACAACAAATCTTCATGAAGAAGTTTAGTTTTACCTGATTTCCTTGTACGCTCAAACAAGAGAACATTTTTTTTGAGTGTATCCAAAGTACTGTTTTCTGATTAAAAGAAAAAAACCAACTTGTATGTGTAAAAACTAGTAAAAGGGCATGTTCCCCTTTGTGCACCCCATTGTTGAGGAGTCAGCCAGTAGTTGTGCTGTGCTGTTCTTATGCTGACAATGCAGTGAGGTCAGAGGAATGTTTAGTTTGCCATTACGGTAAGAGGCGCTACGGGGAACAAGCTGTACAAGTATCATTGAAAAACACTCTTCCCTGCCTGACTGAATAGAGGACTGTTTTCTACCAATCAAACACCATGTCCCATGAATATCCTGCTGTTCCATGGCACTTTTGATTGATTAACTATTGATTTTGATGAAATGACTGCAAAAACAAAAGCCTTCTAAGAGAGATTGTGTGTCATTGTGTGTCTCTATCAATTGTATTTGGCTGCTTCAACTTTGGGCATTTTTAAGGGTTGATATTTATTAAGTTTAAAACATCATGCTTGTTATGTAACACAACTCAGCCACAATAAAACTGTATGACAGATGTATCGCTATTTTGATTTTCCTTTTTTATTTAAAATATTCACTTGCTTACCATGTCATCAGCTATCAGATATTCTGATTCTCTAATATGTATAAATGAGTGTTTTTTGTCATTTAAAAACCTTTATAAATTATCTTTATCTTTATCTATAACACGTGATGGCCACCACCATCTTAGTTTTGGCCGCAGTCCTGTCATTGTTTTACTAGTGATTATGTGTGTTTAAATGTCTGAAATCTTAAAAAAAATTATGTGGCTAAAAAAACTGAATAGTTGTGATATATGACAAGCACTGAGCAGTTATGTGATGTCACTGAACGTTCTATATCCCATATGTGGGACCGTACTGCTCAAAAGGTTAATGTAACAGATTTCGAGACATTACATTTGTCTTAAACTTTTAATCACACCTCCATCATTAATTTTGCCAATTTTTGCCACTCAGTCTATGAAAATTCATCATATATTACAACTGTCACATAGTTGTGGAGTTAATGTTATTCCTTCCACATAGAACAACCGTGCCTTTATTAAAGTTTTTTTTTTAAAACAAAAGTTTGTTTCCCTGTTTACCAAGGCCATTTTATTCCAAACATGCTCAACATTTCATTTCCATCACATAGTGTCATTGAAATTCGCCAACTCACCAAAACTTACAATAGCTACGATTTGCCATGAGAATGCGTTGCCTGTACTCTTGCCGTTGTATGTTAGCTAAGCTGCTCTTTTATCTCCCTTGTCAAGTGCATGTTGATGTATGGTGCATACATTCCTGTTTCTTTACGTGTATGTCAGCAGTAAAGGTGGACTGTATGTTTCAGCAGGGCGGACATTAAAGCTGTTCATGCACACACATGTGCAGGTCTGTATGGAGCATCTGTCAACCTGTTTGTTGAGAGTCTTCCTCTCCTCTCTTCTTTTCTTCTCTTGTCCTCTGGGAAATGGCCATGTCATCTTTTACTTCAAAGACCATTGATTTATACCTACCTTAGAAGTACCGGTGTGTGTGAAAGAGAGAGAGAAACAAAATAAGAGCAGGACGGAGGGAAAGTCTTATGTGAGCTTTACCGTCTCTCTAGGCTAGTAACGGTGGTCATGAATTTTACTCTGACCCTGGAGCTGCCTCTTCCTCTCTCCCCTCCTGCCTGAGAAATGAAAGATGTGTCCCCATCGATACGAGCTTGAACATCTGAAACCCTGTTCAATGCCACGATTGTCCCTGAACTTTTTTTTACTGTTTGCCCAGACACTGATTTACAGTCCTTTATCCACACACAAAAATACACCTGGTAACATATTTTGACATGGAACAGAGGGTTACTCAGTCTGTTTAAGGCAAGCTCACACTACACGACTTTTGGCTGGATTTTACTGTCGCAGACAAAACCCCCAGATCACGGCCAATTCTGTTTGTTGCAGTCGCTAATGCTAAGTATGAGCAAGCCAGTGACGTGATCTGAGCTTGTTTGATGTCATTGCCTCGTGATCTTGTAGCGTGTGCAATGTAATGACAAGGTGGAACTGATCCAGCCTATCAGATTGTAGATGGTATAAATGGAAAAATATCGTAATCACTTGCGTGAATTTCTCGCATTCATTTATGTGAGAGAACTTTTTTTTCCAGCTGTTGGTCGGGACTGCCTCTTGACCAAATATCTTGACTTGCAGTTCCTTTACAGGATGCTAGATGGCTGCCAAAGAGGTCCAAATGTAACTTTATAAGGAACATAAATTAATGTGGCAAAACCTAGATGCATATGTAGGCATTCAGCATAGGTGATGAGACAAAGTCATTGCCATACCTTGATCAACCCACTATATAGACATGAATGTTTTTCTTGCCCTCATGTTTTCAAAAAAGAACTGTAGCTGAGAATTTATTTGTTTAAAACCAACCACTTAATGTTAAAATAGCTTCTTATGGCATTTGATACATGCTGGTATATCATCACACTGATGCTGAAGTTTATGACATCTGCTAACAGCATGCAGAATTACCTCCCACTACCTTTCTTGTCTTTCATCCATATTTTCTCCCCCTCACTTCACCTACATGTTGCTCTTCAATGGTATTCTGTAAAACCATATTTCATCCACAGACAGATGAACTGAATTTCCTCTCTTCCCTGTGAAGGAATACATTGGCTTCCTGTATTTGTGGCCTCCGGCGTATGGTAGGTCTAGTGATTACAGATAAAAAACACAAGCAGGGAGAATATTGTGTTCATTAAAAGTGCTTGATGTAGCTTCACAGAGCCTGGGAATGTCATAGAGCAGGAAAGAGGCAGAAGGTTATGAGGATTGGCCTTAATCCCTCATTCTATATGAGAACAAAGATTTGTTTCCTTATAGTTTATGTAGATCAAGTCCATCTTGCTGAATCTGTGACCCCTCAGAGCCTACATCCTTCTCTGCTCCCATTTACTGTCATGAGACTAGACTTACAATGGTTTTGCTTAATTAAAAACATTTTCTTTTTTGCTTTGCTACACATGATCAGGTTTCAGGTTATGTATCAACTCGGCATGGCTGGAACATTGTTTTAGTTGAAGGTGTGTCTGAAAATACCGATGATGTATTTAATGTGAATTGGTGCTCGCAAACCATTTTACTATAATAATTTAGTTTTTTTGTGAAACAGGTTATTCAATGCAAATACATGTGGGGTGGGAATTGTTTTTTTATCTATTGTAAATTAATTGAATTTAAAAAAAAATTCCATTTAACGTTAACAAAGATTAGTAAATACAGTAACAAATGTATTGCTCATGGTTACTTCATGTTAGTTAATACATTAACTAATGTTTAACTAATGAACCTTGTAAAGTGTTACCAACATTTTTTTTAAAATAATGTGCACAGAATCATTCATTTCATAAATCTAAAAACACCTATTAAGTATGCTTAGGATGAATTTTATTTTGACTTTAACATCCAGGAACAATGAGAATGAAAAACATCCCTTCAGAAATGCTGTATCAGATTTGGTTTTGCTGGCAGTGAGGGACTGACATCATTTCCTGTGCCCAAATCCAGGGCCTTGGCTTGTTACCAAAAGTGACTAGGAATCAAGTATTATTCTTGGAAGTTTCTATAGCTTCATTTTAAGTGGGCACTTTAGAAGTAATTTAAGTACCCTCAGTGACAGAAACGTTCTTGTTTTGAATTTCTACAATAGCATTTCCTGCCTCTCCATGTGACCTTATAACTCTTAGCCATGTTTCACTCACTCTCTAAATTTAATAATGCTCAAACACTGCTTTGAGTATCTGCGGTTTGAGATAACCCTCTGTTATTTTACCCTGAAGATTTAATCTGCGTGAAAGCAGAAATAATTCTCAGAAGATCTGAGGACATAAAAGCAAACTGTGGCATATTAAAAGTGAAGTGAAAGGGAAGTGCCAGATTCCCTCTCCACTCTCTGCTTCTGTAAAAGCAATAGTTCACCCAAAAAAACTCTTCGTTTACTCACCCTTGCATTTTTTCAAACCTGCATGAGTTTCTCCTGTGGAACGCAAAAGGAGAAACTTTGAGGACTGTACTGGTTGCTCATTTCTGCCAAATTATAATAAATGGGGACGGAAGTTTTAAAGCTACAAAAATGCTGCAAAAGCACCATAAAGGAATCATAAAAGTTCTCTGGGCTACACTGCACTATACTACCAGACAAATGATAGCTTTGTGCTAATGCATTGAACTGAAATTAAAGGGATGGATCACCCAAAAAGGAAAATTCTGCCATTAATTCTGTCATTATGTCATTCTGTCTCACCCTCATGCCATTTCAAACCCTTAAGACTTTCATTCATCTTCGGAACACAAATGAAGATCTTTTGGATGAAATCGGAGAGCTTTTTATCCCTCCGCTGACTGTTATACGTAGACTACTTTGATGCTCTAAAAAGTCATAGAGAGATCGTAAAAGTAATCCATATGAATTGAGCAGTTTGTTCCAAATTTTCTGAAGAGACACAATGTTTTTTTATGATGAACACATATAAACATCCATCAACTCACACATCAGTTGTGGTAAACGGAAGCTCAAGCCTGTTCGCTTGACGTGCAAGAACCAATGAAGTTCATTCTCATGTTTTATGCAGCACGTTTGAGTTTCCGCAAGAACCAATGGGGTTTGTTCTCTCTCATCACTAAGGTTCGTTTGAGCTTCTGTTTATTTTCGCTGATCAATGATTTATATGTGAATAAAAGCCTAAATTAAATTAAATTGATCAAATCTCTTTAGAGATAGTACTTTTATAATCCTTTAATGGGGCTTTTGCCCCTTTTTGAAGCTTGAAACCTTCAGTCCCCGTTAATTGTAATTGCATGGAAAAGAGCAACAAGCACAATCCACAGAATTTCTTCTTTTGTGTTCCACTGAATTAAGTAAGTCAGGTTTGGAATGACATGAGAAAGTAAAAGATGACAGAGCTTTCATTTTGATGTGAACTATTTCTGTAAAGCTCTCAAGTGCAACAGAAAGGTTTTTGAGCCTCATCAGATGCAGGGGTTCTTCTTTTCACATCTTTCACTTTCTCCCACTCAGTGAGCACTCTAAATAGTTTCAGTGTTGTACAGTACGGAAGCTCAAACACGTGGTCTCACGTAAAGCTTTAGAAAGTCATGCATCGACGCTTCTCACACACGTGCACGTGCTTGTTACTCTTTCACTCTTACTTTTGTACAAACTCACTACTGCTCTATCATCTCTATTTTCTGCTGTATCATCTAATTTGATCAGAACATGTGGGAGCATTTTTTTTTCTCAGGGTTTTGCCTACAACCTGCCATTCAGGTCATTTAATTGGCAAATATGAATTCGGACACTGTTTGTATTTCCAACCTGAGAATTAGTAACAGGATGTGTGTGTGTGTGTGTGGTTTCTCTGTTCAGAGGTGCAAATGCAATATTTTTGCAAGTAAGCAAGATAACGATGCTGGTGGAGATAGAAGTGAATTTACTGTAAATGGCAGGGAGCTGTGTGCTGTCAGAAATGTGTGGTGTAGACCCAGTTACAGAAGTGGTGTGGGGTTGTCACTCAATGAAACGGGTGCATGTGGGCGTTGGTAACACATTTATCTTTGTAAGGCAACACAGGCTTTGTCAGGTTGTCACAAAGTTTTTTTTTGTTTGTTTGTTTTTTGCGATAGTATATGTTTACATTGCAAATCTTTTGTTTCAAATCAGCGGTTTGGAGCGACCAACTCATGTGATTTCAGGAAATGAGGCTTTGTTACGTCATAAGTGGTTTCAAATTTCAATTGTTCACATGACTTTGGCAGTTTGATACGCGATCCGAACCACTGATTCGAAACAAAAGATTTGTAAAGCTTCAAAGCAGTGTTTTGAAACTGGCCATTACTAGATATCGTTGAAATGTATTATTTCATCAAAAATATCTTACTTTGTGTTCCGAAGATGAACGAAGGTCTTACAGGTTTACAACGAGATGAGGGTGAGTGTTTAATGACAGAATATTCATTTTTGGGTGAATTGACCCTTTAAGAATTGTATTTTAAAATGGAAATTGTATTTTACAAATATTAATTATACATTTTGAAATATTGTTACATTTTTGGATAGTTATCATCACCAAATTTGAGACTTCCAGTCCTTGAAAGTTTAATGAAAATTCTTAAAAATTCATGGAATCGCCAGAGTGAAAATGTATTCTAGTTCTTATTCCAATTTTAAAACATTTTATCCACTTGAAGTTGCTTATTGTGAGTGCAATATTTTTAACAAATCCCAATCAGTAATCATGAACAACTGGACAAGTCATGGAAATTCATTGGTCAGAATAATTAAATAATTAAATAAACCCTGTTTTGAGAGGAACACTGTCATGTATGATTTGGAAAGAATTAAAATAACAAACCATTTTATAAAAATATACCAAACCTTATAATGTCATGCATGCATTTTTTTTCTCAGCTGTTTACATTTACTTAAGACATAAGTTTGCTTCTATTTTTTACTACCGGTTAATCATGTCTCGCCTGTATATCGCCCACCTTTAAATTTCACTGTATGGTCTTTTTGGACTGGAGAGGGAGTTTTGAGTTCTCAAAGTTCGAGTATGTTTTCATAGTACAATGAACTTTTATTTCTCAAGATCAAGGATAATTAAAGTTTTCAAGATATGACAACTTTAAATTCATTTTTACTTATTTAGCACTATTTGGACACATAGAGCAGCTTTACAGGGTGTCAGACCTAAAACCCCTCATAGAGGCGACACAAGGCAATGAAACCTCCATGAACGTAAAGAAGACGACTTTGGAGGGGCCAAGGATGAAAGTGCAGAGCTGGTAGAATATGACATCAGAAGAAAGATCAGAGGTGTATATGAAGTGTTGGAATTTGAAGCTGAGCTCTTTAAGGTGCGAGAGAGCTGGGCTGCTTTTCAAGCCTTCAGGCCTGCTGAACCGAACAACAGTGTCTCTCATTCTTGTATTCCTGTGGGCGTCCAGCCTGGAGCTAGCAGACAGCCACAGACCCTAACAGCTGCCAGTTAGGACCAGTTTGTCCTCTGCTCACTGAAAGAGGGAGCACAGACACACAGGCAAAGGGCGATTATGTAGAACAGTGATTCTCAACCAAGGGGAGTGGAAAGATGGCTTTCATAAACCAATAAAACAAATTATGACCAGAGATAGTAAAAGGGGGGCAAGATGGACCACTTGAAGACAACTTGATAGAAAAAACTGAAAAGCTCAATATTTTAACAATACACATCCTGTTTTTTAATTAACATAGCCTATACATTACATTACATTACATTACATATGACGTATTGTCCGGGAATGGTGACACATACTTGAAATTTGTGCTCTGCATTTATCCCATCCAAGTGCACACACACAGCAGTGAGTAGTGAACAAGTGCACACACACACACAGTAAACACACGCCCGGAGCAGTATACGGTTGCTCAAATTTTTTTTTAACTTTGAGTTAAAGAAAAATTTAATAATTTAACTGATTTTATTGCTGATTTGTAGCAGTGGACATTAACAAAGCATTTTTACGTTGTTACCGTAAATAAGTAAATTTTTCAAGTATCTGTGTGATATTTTTACATTGACTTTACTACAATCTAAAGCATAATATCATACTTTTTACTCGGCTACATTTCATGAAAACGTATAGTTCTTTATTTTGAACTTATTACATCACCCACTTTGAGACTCAAAAGCGATATTAATGAACAATCTGATTCTTTTCAATTAAAGTTATGAATCAGTTCCAAAATTACTCTGAACAATTCAAGCGATATAAAACTAGTATGTTTGCGTCCTGTTTTTCTCAAGTACAAAAGTTCAGAAGTTTTTTTTTTCTTTTTAAAGAAGAAAAAAATAAACGTTTTTGCGTCACACCGCAACTGTTAGAAGCTGTCCACATTGGACTCGACAAAGCGATCATTGCAAATCCATTTGTTCTTCGTATTAAACGTATTGCGAATACTTGGAGTACGTCAGAGATAGAACGGGGCATCAGTTTACTGTTAGAATATTTTGTGTTGCGCCACTCTAGGCCGCATCCAGTTTAGACAGCATCACTGATTATAATGGGTTCTATATGCTTTTGTTGCGTTGGACAGCTGTCTGTTGTAGACATGGTGTTAAAGGCTGCATTTAGAACATTAATATTGTGAAATATTATTAATTTAAAATAAGCCAATAAGCCATTACTCCAGTCACATTGATCATTCTAATATGCTGTAGTTCATATTATTATGTTGAAAACTTGTGCTGGATAATATTTTTGTGGCATCTGTAATATTCTTTTTGTCAGGATTCTTCAGGTAGAAAGTTCAAACATTATAAATGTCTTTACTTTTCACTTTTGATCAATTCAATGTGCCATCCGGTCATGTCTCTTCTTCTTTGTCTTCTTCTCTTCTCCTCTTCTTCTTCAAGCAAACTGAATAAGAGAAAATGTAGCACTATAGCTGGCTGCCCTGCTGATGGGTTGTTGGGGAACATCTTATACAAAAATTTAGGAAACACTAACAAAAGAGAGAAGATAGCTTTGGTGACATTGATGATAGTAGATGACCTTTTTGCTCCCTGCCCCATGCAGCTTTGGTTGTCTTTCCAGATGTGAGAGAACAGTCCATTTGATCCAGTTAAGAGAATGCTATGAAATGTTTTAATAACTATTATTTGTCTTGTGTTGGACTAAATGCTTCTGTTATCTCCCAAAGCTCAGCAGGAAACCATGGATGACACATATTTCACTCACCATTAGATTTTTTTCTTTTATATATATTTTATGTTTTATAGTCCTCAAAAAATGTAGCGTTTTCCAAATAATTTGAAAGAATAATATTACCTCATCAATTTAGAATAAAAATCTCCCCCAGAACACCTACATATATATATATTTTAAACTCTCTCTTGAAATATACTCTAAAGAAAATGAATAAATTGAAAGCATTCAGGTTCTGTTTTTTGTTTTTGTTTTTTTTGTCTTCATGGCATTTTTTTAATGGTATGTCCCATGGATAAAAACATCCCTCTCGTCAGGATGGGAATGTACTTTTGTTTATGGCCCCTGATTTCAATTCCGTTTTTGTTGGAGAATCAGACAACAAATGCTCGACTTCCCTCTATTATTCTCCAAATCATCTGTATTTTCTTCCCCAAAGCACTTTGTCTTGTGGGCCCTTTTCCCTTAGCAGTTAAATAAAGAAACAACATGGCTGCCCAATAAGAGCTGTAATCTTTTGGCTGTCTTCCAGGCTCTGGCTGGCTGGTGCTTGTTATTCCTCTGTTCATTCTGTGAAGGAAAAAGTGAGTTTGAGTGATCTCAGACTTTGGTGAGGGACGAAGGCGTGATGCCGTCGGTTAGACAGGCAACAAACTCTGTTCCGCTGGGAGGAAGAGGAGGTAGTGGAGGAGGATGGAGTATTGAAGTCACACATGTGACTGCTAACCTCTTTATCTGTGATTTTAAAACCTTTCATTCTAGATCTACGTGTTCTCCCAAAATGGCTGTTCTTATTAGAGCACATCAAAGTGCAGTTTCCTTGCGCTCTTACGAGTTGATGTCAAGGGTTATGCGAGACCGATAGAGCCTGTAGAAAGGAAAAAACAGAAATTCAGAGGTCATTCGTGCCCTGAATGCAAGTGTTTCTGTCATAACAACAAAAAACCTACCAAGATTTTTTTTTCTGTTTTTGAAAGAAGTCTATTCTCACCAAGGCTGCATTTAATTGATCAAAAATAGTAAAATGTCTAATATTGTGAAATATTATTACAAATTTAAATTTCTTTCTGTTTTCTATTCGAAAATATTTCAAAATTTAAATGGATTTAACAGCCATTAATCTAGTCCTCAGTGTTCCATGATCTTTCAGAAATAATTCTAATATGTTGATTTGGTGCTCAATAAACATTACTTATTATTACAGTAAATTAGAACGATTTCTGAAGGATCATGTGACATTGAAGACTGGAGTAATTATGCTGCAAATTCAGCTTTGTCATCACAAAAAAGAAATAAATTTTTATTTTAATTCATTAAAATAGAAACAATAATTTTAATTTTTAATAATATTTCACAATATACTTTTTAGTGTATTATTGATTAAATAAATTATCATACTTTTCCAGAAATCAAAACAGTTGTGCTATGTAATCTTATTTTGGAAACTGTGATGCATTTATGGATTCTTTGATAAGTTCAAAAGAACAAAATTTAAGTGAAATATTATTGTCACTTTATTGTCACTTTCGATAATTTGAATGTTACTGACCCCAAACTTTTGAATAGTAGCGTATATAGGAATTCACCTAAATATTTCAAATCTGATATTATTTACTTAATGTAATGCCATTCCAAACCAATGTGACTTTCTTTCTGCGTGGAACACAGAGTAAAAAAAAAGTAGGTTTTAGAAGACTTGGAATAGTGCACAAGTCCTTTGGCCATTTTTATGATTCCTTTGTGGTACTTTTTCGTTATTATGGAGCCCCTGTCCTCATTTACTTTCATTGTATGGAAAAAAAGTGACCATTATATTCTTCAAAGTGTTTACTTTGTGTTGTACACAAGAAAGAAAGTAATACGGATTTGGAACAACATAAGGGAGTGTAAAATATCCCCAAATTCCTTTTTTTGGATGAACAAACAGCTAAAATCAGTCTTTGCGCAACACTTTACCTGAAGACAAACATATGACAGTTTGAAGAGAGGAATCTTTCTTTCTCCCTCTCTCACACACTATAATAGTTTCCAAATGTTTTTCTGATCATTATCGCAGTGTGGTTGTGTGTTTGTCGTGTTAGAGCTGAAATGTGAGTGGTGTGTGTCCCTGTGGACAGAGAGAGAAAGAGAGACCTGCAAGAGAACTTAACCTCAAGCTCTCTCACGGGAGATTACATCCTTAGGAAAAGAGTTTTTGCGTTTACTTGTGTCACTCAGTGCGGTTAAGGAATGTGTGCATTAAAGTTACCATATGTCAAAAAAAAAAAAAAGCCCTTCATTTTCGCAATCAGTCAGTCAACTTGAAGTATTATTGGCTACATTCAGGGTTAGTGGGCAGTTCCCCACTGCTATATGATGATTCAGTATATAGATTATAGATATGATTATCTAGTTATCTTCTGCAATTCTAAACTTAAATTATGAGTTTCAACCTCCTACATATTGCTTTATAAAATGGCTGTCTCTGGTCAAATCTGCAAAATCTAATTGGCTGGTCACCAAATATCTTCCAGCTAGCCACTCACAAACGCTGCACCCAAGATGCTGTCAGTGTAGGTAATGTATTTGCAAGAATGCAAGATCGTACTTCTTACAAGTGCAAAGGTATGCAGTTGCGTTTTAAGAGAATGTACAGTATCAGTGTACTGGATTCATTATGTCTTAAAGTGACAGCAGCCTAATAAGCCTGCTGTTTTTAATGTTAATAAAATAACAAAAGACAAGGAAGTCACTCACTGCTCTTTATTGAATAGCTTCAGTAACTTTAATAAGGATTAATCTTTAATATATACAGTCATATGTGCAATGTTATTTTACATTTGATTACTTTATTCAATTTCTGTTCCTGAAATGTTCTGTTACCTGTAACCTACCTGAAAGCACTGTTTATTTTATTTGTTTCTTTGCTCTATTGTATTTATTTGTGTTGTTGCTTGTAGTTACATTATTTGTTCTTATTTTATTTACATTTATTTGACAGCAGCCCTTTTTAACCCTTAACTTAGCACATACGGAACCGTACCGAAGCGTGTCTCTAAAACCATGATACAAACCGAACCGTGAGTAATTTGAACCGTTACACCGTTAGGATCTGTTTATGTACTACTTTGATTATGACATCTCCTCCATTTATGGTAAAAAAAAAAAAACATTCTTCAGCTGTGGTTGGCAGAACTTAACTGTAAAAAAAATATGGTAGTAACATTTTAAGCAGATTGACCACAAATTTATATTTAACATATGTATACAAGGAGTATAAATTAATTGTCACTAAATTAAAAAATAAAAATTAATTGAGCAATGTACACAGCAATACACAGCATTGAATAGCTATAAAACCCAAATGTACATAACTTACAAGGACAAACTAAGAAAAAAACAGCTATTCAATAAAAACCCAGTGTTGTCACAGAGAGAATTGTGGAAATGTAAATTTATGTTTTTTTTTTACTGTAAATTACAAAATGTGTTGTTCTTTTTTCACTTCCAAAATTGTTAAATTGCATGAAAAGATGTCATTAAACCATAAAACAAATATTTTAAAAATCAGATTTTTAAATTGCTGTGTTGTTTCCACATTAATAGAAAGATTCAGTGTGAAAATATATTTATTTATGATGTTAAGTGTCATAGAAATCTGTGATTATTATTATTTTTTTTCAATCAGCAAAATTGTTTGTATGTGCTAAAGTTGAAATTAAATAAAATGAAAAGTTTCCCCGCTCTATCTTTTTTGTTTTTTCTTTGAGACTCATCGGAGACACACTGGCTTTATTGTCTGAGTCTGCTCATCTGCCCAGGTTGTCCTGAGCTTTATCGGCTGTTGGGTAAATGTAATCATCCCGTGCTCCTTTGGTTTCTCTTGGCAGGAGAGACATAAGCCTAGCTGTAGGGATCTCTGTCTGTACATTCAGCAGCACACACGCTCATATACACACACCCTCACCCTTATGGGTCCTTCATCTACTAGATTTGGTTGCTGATTACCCTCTGAGCTTGAGAGAAGCATTCTTCATTCATCCTCCCTTGTGATCTTGCTGCCATTTGGCATGTGTGTTGTTAAAGTTGACCTTCAGCTGGAAGGTGCACAGCTTATTAAAGCACAACCTAAACATAAATGGAAATCTAATGACCTGCGGTGAATTAGACCAGACAAGTCTTGTGACCATTTGAAACAGAGCTGCACCTTGAACATTTCGGCCATCATTTCAATGTAGGTGCCAAGAGTGTCCTGTTTAACATTCATCACCGATGGCTGAACAGTATCATTAGGTGCTGTTATCTTCACACAGTGCTTGTTTTTCTCCTCATTATTCCATGATCTCTTTCTCTGTTGTGTTTCAAGGTCATGGCTCAGAGCGTGTGCCCGTTCCATTTCTACGGTACAAACACATCTCTGCTTGCTTAGTTTCTGTGGTAACAGCCGCACTGACCTCCTTGAATGTGGGCCAATTAGAGGAGTCTCTGACATAGGAGGGCACTAACGTGTGAAGCCTTTTTGCTTTGTGAAAGTGATTAAGAGGGTAAATCTTCCAATTTAGAGACAGAGAGAGAGAGAGAAGAGGCTATTAAAGAGGACAGATGAGTAGGAGTCTACATAATGAGCAGCAAGTATATACATTATTCATTATTTATGTAGTTTATAATAATTTATGTACAAAATTGTACAAAAAATATGTACAAAAAACATTATTTTTATTATTAATGTAAATCATTTAAAAAAGTTTTATACATTTATATATAATATATTTTTATTTAGTATTGCTTTTTTGGATTTTGTCTATATTTTAATCAAAATGCAAGACTAAACAAAATATACTATTTTTAAATATTTAAAACTAAATAAATTAAAAAAATGCATAATAAACAAATAATGCTTATATAATTTTGTATAATAAATAATGTGTATAATTTATACTTTTTTTACCTGCTTATGATGTATGAAACACTGTATCATAAGTAAAAGCAGTACCATGTTTTCAGAATAATCAGGCAGAATGTGTTTATTTAGGATGTTCACGCCATGTTTTCTATTATTTGCAGGTCCATTGTCTAGGAGCCCTTGTGAACTTTTGCCAGTTGGGGTGAGTCACCCGGTTCAGGCCATGTTAAAGAGTTTTACTGCCCTATCAGGCTGCGCTAGCCGAGGAACCACCAGTCTTCCTCAGGAGGTGCACATCATCAACCTACGAAAAAGCAATGCACAAGGAGCCAGAGAGAAACCAGCAGAGGTAAGGTTCCTTCACTACTAGGCCTCAAATGCAGCAACGGTTCCTTATGTGCTCAAGCCTTTTCATACACATCTAATAGCTCATTACAGTCATGTCATAACTAAGCATTAGAATGTGAGAGGGAAGTATGGTATCAATAATAATAGTATGACCTCAAAGGTACTCTTGCTTTCATGCAGTTCAACAGTTTTGCAAAGTAAATAAAAATGTGAATGGGACAAACCTCAAACATTATTACAAATTTACGTTTTAGTATCTACAATCTCTTGCACCAAAAATCATTCAGTAAATAAATGCTATTAGCATACAGGCTAACTTAACTAGTGCCACTTGTACATTTCTTAAATCGATTAACTTATAAATGCATTGAGGCTATATTGTGTTGTATTACCTTCAGTGTTGTCACTAAGGGTAATGTCTGGTTTTCAGTAGCACATTTTCAGATTGGTGTAATGTAATTTTTTCCAATGACTAGCATATGTGTGATCAGTAGTTACATGTATAATGAGATTTTGTTGTTCAGTGTTATTGTGCTGTGTCTTGTATGTAGCAATGGGGAGTCTGATTCAATCGATTAATCGGTTCATTCGCACTCTTAACATGTTAATAAATGATTCACTGATCAAACTAAGGATTTACAGAACAAATGAATGATTCCAATTTAACCATTTCCAATTACGAGTCCCTTAAGCTCACCCAGGCTGCATTTTTTTTTAATAAATAATGAAGTTAAAACAGTAATCATGTGAAGTATTATTACAATTTAAAATAACTGTTTTCTACTTCTATTTTAAACTGTAATTTATTACTACACTGTAAAAAAATCCCCATAAAATGTACAGTAAAAAAACTGCAAAAAACTGTTAAATTTATGGTAAAAACATATTTTATTAACTGATACATTGTTAATTTACCAACCTATTGAAGTACTAAATGATGTTTTGTACCTTTTGTAATACAGTGACAGCCACCAAACACTTTGGTGATGAGTCACATGATGAATCAAAGCTCATCACAAAAAGTTTTTCCTAAAGCTGAGAATGACAATACTACTATATAGAAGGTGCACACAAATTCACACAAATACTAAACACCATCATGGTAACATACATGAAATTTTAAAAATGCAATAAACATCAATTTAACAACATTAGATGTAACCTAAAACCCTAATGTATATAACTGATTGGAAAAAAACTAAGAAAAAATAAGAAGAAACTAATAAGAGTTATTTCAGCGAAAATACATCAATTATGAATTGTCATTCAGGAAATTGTGGGAATGCCAGTTTACGCTTTTTCACTGTAAATTATACAGTGTTATTTTTCACTAAAAAAAACCCTGTACATTTAACAGTATTTTACTGTAAAATGACATTAAATGTACCGTTAGATCTATTACAGTTATTCACTGTATATAGTATGGAAACTTTCTGTAAACCAGTGAACTGTTTTTCACCGCAGCATTTTTACAGTCTTTTACCGCTAAAATACAGTGTGGGTAGCTTTGCCATTTTTGAACCATTCTAAATTGTGATGAGATTGCAAGCTACATTTTCAAAGTAGTTTCCCCAACTTATATCCTTCAGTATTTCATGCAGCCTTAAACACAGACCATCATAAATATTGTAGGACATTATGGATGTTAAGGACCCCATGTAAGCACTATTTTAGATTGTTCAAATAGCAATTTCACTGTTATGAAACATCAAACCACTAAACCTGGAAACCAAGAGTTGTTTAAATGGCTTCTTGGCAGAGCTGTTTCTTGTAGGTTTAACTTGCAATGATGAAGTGGTTATAAACATACTTTGATTTTGAACTTGGCTGAGGCGAGGAGAGTTGGCTGGATTGTTAAGTTGTTAGTTCTCTTGTTAGTTGGTGGGGGTGTTGTAGAAACAGTGTGGGGTGCGTCCACAGGGTTCGCCTATGAATTGATGTTGTAATTGCTGGAAGAACTTTTTGGCCAAGAGCATGGCTAACTCTAGATGTTTGCAGCGAGACGGTACAATCTCATGTTTGCGTTATCATTTCTGTAATTAGAGCTTACTCTTTTATCACATTCACAAAAACACACGCGGTTTCACAAAATAATTTGATACATTTCTGATATGAATGCTTTCTGCCCAATTTTTTTTATTTTCATTAGTTACCAATGAGTATGGAAAGAAAACATGTACTTGGAGAAAGATTGGCCTTCAAGTTTTCAGCCCTCACATATCCCAAGAAAAACACCATTGGGCCTCAGGAAAGTTGGGGTGAGTTTTTGAGGCTCTGTCTGGACTTTTGTGAGCAAAAAGGAGGAAGAAAGAGGCAGTGAGAGGGGCCAGAAGAAGAAAGAAAGACAGAAAGGGTGCAAATGGATGTTGTAGTCGGGCACTATCAGCCACGCGGATCGAGAGAGGCTTTTTCTCCCTCTGAACTCTGTGCGGCTTGGGCTCACAGCTCTATTGAAATACAATATTGGTCCCAGCCGACACAGACAATGATTGCTTTAAACCACCTCGCTTTCACTGTCGTGTGTTTTTTGCATCAGGGAGCAAGTATCGCTCAACTGGGTCGTTGCAGACAAAAGGCTCTCTTCTTCACCCCTTCCAGGGTTCAAAGCCCACTTGGATTTTATTCCGAGGCGCTCCATTAGACTGACGCTCATATCCATACCATGTACTGTGTGCCCTCAAGCGTTGTAATCAGGATAGCCGCTGTTCCCTCCACCCTGACAGACAGGAAGCAGAAGAAAAAGCGCACTGGCCAAAGCACAGCAGCGGAGTGCTGTAAACATCCGTGCCAGAGAGATCAGATTGTTGTTGGTGGCCTTAGTATGTGAAACAAAAGCCTGAGGAATGCTATCTGACATATCTCAGAAGAGTAAGCAACATGGAGTGAGCGAGCGAGAGAGAGAGAGAGGTAGAGGGAGAAAAAGAGCTTCTTTTGTTTGCAAGTTGTCAATCCCCAAAGTAATTTGCAAACAAAAGATTCAAGTGTTTGATAAACAAAATAAATGCTTTTATAGGCAAAATTCACTCCACTCTTTTGGCAGCTACTGGAAATTCACTACAGTCCACGGTCTCATGCTCAATTTGTGTCTCAATCAAGGCTTTCAGACTTTATTTTCTGTATATACTGTATCTAAAAATTACGACTCACTAATCAAATGCAATTGTGAGTAAATTAAATCTATCTGCCAGTAACTTTATTAGGAGCTCTAACGTTTATCAAGTGTATGTGTAATATATCTCATATTAAGCCACTAAAATGAAAATATAAGCAAAATCACTGTGGGTCTCAAAAATCAAAAATGCTTTTTCATGGCCAATAATTTTTTAAATGTTAAAGGGGCTATATCTAAGATTTTTTTTAATTAATCCCTTTTTTATTGCCAATGAGTGAACAGCTTGCAATGAAACTTTAAAAAAAAACAAAAAAAAAAACAAGGCCTTCCCCGACTTCCTTGGTTCTTAAGTTTTATGCAAAAGACTGGGAAAATCAAAAGGATGTGATGTTAACACACACTACTGAAAGCAAAGAACTTTTATTAAATCATAAAATCCAGAATAATTAATGAAGGGGTAAGCCATATTTCAAAAAAGCTGTTGGAGATTGTTGATATTTGAAATCAACCCAAACAAACACACCCCTCTTTTTACCTGCGCAACTCTCACTATCTGGCCACCGTTACACACGCAATGCGAGAGTGGATGTCTGTTTATCATTGCTGACATGCAACAAAATAATGTTTCACGAAAAATAAAGCACAGATGATGAGCGAATGACGAGGAAGCACAAAAAAATGAACGTACAGTACACACAAGCAAATTCTAAGCTTTTCTAATATTAACGTGGGTCCTAAAGTGCTTTCCCAGTCATAAATCATCATTCCAGTGATATTCTTTTGAGCTCTTTTGTATTGTCTCATCTCTCTTTCTGCAGTCTTTCTTCATATCTTCCTCTTGCTCGCTCGTCTCCTCGACCGTCATAAGTCCCTTAATGCTGACTGGCTACATGTTTGTTGTTGGTGTTGGTCGGTCTGACTAACTTCCAAACAGGGTTTTTGAAATATCGCTTACACCACCTTTAAGTCAATCCAGAATTTTTGAATTTTATAAATTGTATACAATTTTTAATAAATTTTAAAGTTAAAGATAAGTTGTTAATCTAATCCATAATCAGTTATTAAATTTAATTTATAATATGTTTTTGATTATTGGAATTTGAAAAAATAAAACAAACAAATGCTTTCGAGTTTGTTATAATAAAACATTTTTCCATCCCCCAAAAAACTTTCTTTCATTTATTGATCATTTTAACATGATGATGATAATAATAATAATAATAATAATAATTGATTGATAATTGATCTCGAACCGATATTTTTCGAGATGGTTATCATACCATGAAAATCTCATACTGTTACAAGCCTAGTGGTCTCATAGCCTGGCCAGTTAAGCCGGCTCACATTACAACTTCCTTTTATAGATTAACAATTAGGCAGCCCAAAAGGATATAAATATGCAGCTATTTACTCTGCTGTTCAAAACGTAGAGGTCAGTAAAGGTGATGATAAATTTGTAACCTTCTTTATGTAAAACCAATAATAAAAAAAAAGGTTAAAAATAAATGCTGTTCTTTCGAGCTATTCATCAGAGAATCCTGACAAAAGGTGTATAACGTAATAATTCCAAAAGAAATATTAAGCAGCACAACTGTTTTCAATGCTGATAATAGTAATAATAATAATAATAATTTTTTTTATATTTCTTGAGCACCAAGAAACAGCTGTAGCTGGTCGGATAGTCAGTCTGAACAGCGTCCAAAACCACTCTAAAACCAGCAAACCAGTCCAGCCTGACCAGGCTGGGAGACCAGCTTTTTCAGCAGAATTTCTGAAGGTGTAAGCGTCTCTAGGTGATTGATCCAAACAGCAAGTCATGGATAAACAGTGGCACGTCTGATAGCATGACTCCTCTGTGCACGAGTACCATGAGTCACAGGTCATGCTATTGGATCCCATTCTCTAAATGTGCTTCGTCAGGACTTTGCAGTGGCCTAAAACCATGTGCTGGAAATGTGTGAAAATCAACATGTTTCAACTAGCCATCAGGATTCCAGCAGCCTACGGCGCAAAGCGGAATGGAGCTCTGCCGATGATGAATGAGACGTCATTTTCTGCTATGCTATAATGCCATTAGCCCTTCGTTTTTGTTGGCAAATGGCTGAAGAGCTCAATTCTCTATGATGCCATTGTTGTGAGTTTGTATCGGTATCTTGGTAACAGATTTGCCATTTTTTTGTGCTATTTGCACATAACTGGTTAACAATTGAATGGAGGCCAAGACTGTGTTTACTCAGCACATTCTAGGGCCTTGTTGGAGTCTTGACTGCAATATGTCTTGGTTCGTTTTCCTTATGCAGATTTATTGTGTATTTTTTTCTTAATTTTAGTGGAAAAAGGGAGAATAGGATATGTGTAACATGAATAATACAAAGCAAACGCTGTGACTAGCTTGACAAGTACAAATGCAACAAAATAGCATTACAAGTTTCCATGTTGCTGCCTAAAATATGTAAAAAGCTTGTGTAGATTTAATGGCAGCGCCACTAGTGGCACCAAATGGAATAGCAAAAATAAAGACAAACTGTCAACCTACATGTATGAAAAGAATGCTTATACTTGAAAAGATTTTTTTTACATTAAACTAGAGAAAACATCCCCAAATTTGACACTTTGCCTATAAAGTCTTCAACTTAACAGTTGCGTGCTCTTCATGCACCGTGCATATGAGCTGATTTTCAGCTTGCCCCTTATGCCTTTATATGAGGTGAGTTTTGTCTACACACACAGGAAGATAACACCGTTCCTCTCACTGCATTTCAAGCTACTGATATTCCAAAGACTGGTCGCGGTATTGTGCTCAGTGATTGGAAGAGAAGATTAAGGATTCACTGAACAACAGTATAATTACGGCTGTTGATGTAGACACATCCGTACTAGTGATCTATGAGATGGTCTATAAATATTAAAATTGGCTATATATTATTCATATACTATTGTATTTATTAATATTTTGTTGTACTTTAGTTGTGCTCTCTTTAGCTTTAATTTGTTTTTATTTTAGTTTTAATTTTACTTAAACTTAGACTTTTTTTCAGGTTTATTTATTTTTTATTTCAGTTAGTTGCCTTGGCATGTTTTTTTTAAAGTTTTTAAGTCTGTGCATCCCTAATCTTCACATTTAACATATTGCACCAAATTTGCTCAAAAGAAATATGAATATTTAATTATAACTAGTTATAATTAATTATAAATATTTCTTTTGAACTAACTTGCTACAATATTTTTTTTTTGCCCCATTGAAATGTTTCGTCTTGCTTTAATCATAGACCTAACCATATTTTACAATTCCAATGGAAAATAAAATTAAACAAGCCGTTCCTTAAAATCAAATCTTGACATCTCAGCCAATCTTTGCTTTCCAAATTATGCATCTTGTTTTATAGAAAATTATGATGGAAGTCAAAATTACAGATTAAGCAAATTACTGTTCTTTCTTTCTTTTTTTCTTTTTTTTTCTTTTTTTTTTTTTGGACACTGTAACCTTGTGTCCAACATGCCCTTTGTGGTCGGATGTTTCTTTTATAATCCATGACTCCAGTTACTGGTCTCGAATTCAGCTTGTGTGGCTCAGAAACCAGTAAACAATAATGTCCCAAAGGGGAACTGAAGGGTCATTCTAATGGTGAAATTCTCAGAAGACTCTCATTCATTTAATATCTGTTTCTCACTGTGGTTGAAGTTCATGGTTTTGTCCATTGTGGTCCTCTGCGAGGAAAAAAAAAAAGCATTGTCTTGCTAATCACACAGAATGCTGAGCCCAGGCATTGTCTTCCTTCCTTTGGGATTGCGGACTTTAGAAGTGTTCTAATGTCATGCAAGACTATTTGTCCTTGACACGTTTATACAGCAGAGAGTGCTGCATTTCTTAAGGTTTACATATGAACCCCTCTGGACTATTTGTTTTGGACCACTTCCAGATGTTCACCATTTCTCTGCGGGGTCGTCTGCTAAGCGTATACAGTATTTGTTGGCTTGCTTCACTGTGCTAATGAAGGAGTGCTGGGTTACCCGGCATGCCAAAACTTTCCTCACCAGTTATACATTTAAGAGATTTTATGTCTTGATGAAACTTGACTCTGTCCTGACACCTAGCTCAGTGTCTCTCAGGCCTTGTTCACCTGTGTGGTCCCTGGCTGGATGGTTGAAAGACAGATAAATCTGCATGTCCATGACTCCTTTTCGGCACAGAGAAGGTTTGGAAGGGGCTGAGGCCGGTTTGAGGGGTCATGGCTGTGAGAGAGAGAGTTTGGCCCTGTTTCTTTTTTTCACTTAAATGGAGAAAGATAAGCACCCAAGGACATGTGGCTGAATCACAATGATCCTTGACATTAACAACCACCTACCTGGGGCATTGGCACAGATGTGGCCTTCTGAATTCACACACCCACACTTAAATCACATCTAAATGCACAACCAAAACCTCCTTCTCTCTTTTTTTACGGATAAACACACACACACACACACACACACACACATACATACACACACTGTCCTTCAGTTCTAATCCAGCATGGAGACGGTGGTAGGGTCGTGTTTCATGTACCCAGGCGCCACCGGCCTTCAACGACAGATGGATCAGATCCCAAGACATAAACAATTCAGCGAAGCCCTGATTTACTGCTCCTAAACACAATGTTGAAAAACTAGAGGGGCGATAGGATTACTGGCCATCCCGGTTCCGCCAACTAGCTGGACTTGTCTATAATACACTATGGACCTTTAAGATCTGCTCCGATTTGCAGAGGTCATCAACTGATACAGCCTCATATTGTAGGTCTGGCACATTTATTTATCATCAATTACTTACTTAATCCTGAATATCCAGCAGAGTGGCCTGTATGGAAATGTGAATCAAATGGCCTTTGATTTAAACTTTCAGATTAAAAGATTGAAATGTGCCAAGCCAGAATTCAACTTGTTGGCTACAATGAACTCCGTTCCAAAACCTAGTGTGCTGATATAGAAACAAATAATGGGTAAAAATGAATCCATTTTTAATTACTGAAGTATTTTCGTTGATAGATCTCAGTATTGAATCAAATGTGTTTCATATTATAATTATAACATTTCAAGATTTATTAAAAATAACTTTACTAAATGTATTAAAATATTTTAAATAATGATAATCCATGACCTACTGTTCTGTTATAATCATGGATCCAGTGTTAATTTATATTTGTGCCTCTGAGTTCAGAGACTGAGCAAACACGCACCCGGTCTTTCTCACATCCTCCTGTTAGAAATAACAGCATCACTTGCCCTTCATATTGTGTGAAATTTGCAAGCTGTTTGTCATGCAACCTCTTGGAATGTAAGTCAGGTCATAGAGTTCGTAAATTCATCTCATTTTGTTTGAAGTGGCCATTCTCCTGTTTGTTTTGGACTGGGTCTTGGATGCTGTCAGCATGAATGCGGCCGGTCAGTCAGCAATTACGGCAAGGTTAGTCTCCAAATACTTCAAATCCTCCATGTCCCCTTACAGGCTTAACTCTGTCAGATAGAGGTGAAGACACTGGGTCTGAATTGTGTGGAAGAGTGCTTTGGGGTCATAGTCAAAACTCAAGTATATAGTATTTTTACTTTATTGCTGTGCTTAAGTATTATTTTTGTGGAATTTGTACTTTATCCAAGTACTGTTGCAACTAAAACTTGAAGTCTTACTCAATAACATTTTTAAGCTGAAACTGTGATACACTATACCATTAAAATGTTTTGGTTAAGTAATGCTTTAATTCAGCAAGGACACATTGAATTGACCAAAAGTGGCAGTAAAGACATTTATAATGTTACAAAAGATTTCTATTGCAAAAACAAACAAAAAAACACGGTTCTTTTGAACTTTCTATTCATCAAAGAATCCTGAAAATATGTATCACAGTTTCTGCAGAGATTAAGCATCAAACTGCTTAGTCATAAAGAACCAGTTTTCCATACTGATAATAACCATTATTAATAAGAGTATCAAGAGTACTTGATACTTATAATATAGTATTCATGTAAACACAGTTTGTTACTTCTTAAACTATCGTTTTTAATTTGTTCTTATTTTTTTACTTACTGTTTACTTGTATTTTTTGCATAATATACATTTAATTCGGAGTTTAAAGTCAAGCTTCCTTGTGCTGTGTGTGAGCTATTGCAACAAAGATATCCCATTGTAAAAACAAAACAAAACAAATACATTGAGTGGGCTAACATTTATGTGAGATTATTGTAATGGTACTTGATCAATGTAAATAAAAACATAATTTGAAATGTGTTCATCATATTAAGTGAACATGTCTCTTCAGAATACTTGGACTAAACCGCTCCATTTATATGGATTACAGTTATGTGTCATATGCTTTTTAAAGCTTGAAAATAATGATTGCCTAGACTTTCAATGAATGGACCAAAAATATGAGATATTAAAACATCTTTATGGCATTAAACAAGATTATGGCAGTTTGTATTCTTACAACACTAATTCATGTACTTCATCAATAAGGTAAAAAAGTGTTTCCTTTACTAACTAGTACTCTGAGTAGTTTTGAGAAGTGTACTTTTTTAAAGTACTTTTACTTAAGTACATTTTTAACAGCAATGTTACTTTTACCTGTAAATGAGTATTATCTCAGCAATCTAACAGTACTTGTACTTAAATACAAATTTTTTACTTCTCTTTCCATCACTGTTAATTGAAAAGCAAATCAGCAATGATTTCTGAAGGATCATGTGACACTGAAGACTGGAGTAATGGCTGTTGAAAATTCAGCTTTGCTGTTGCAGGAGAAAGTTACATTTTAAAATATATTCAAATAGTACTTTTTTTTTTAAATAGGAAACATTTTAAATTGTATTACTGTCTCACAATGTTACAGTTTTACTGTATTTTTAATCAAGTAAAATGCAGCTTTGGTGAACATAAAAGACTTCTTTCAAAAACATTAAATCTTCTTAAATATTCCTTTTATGTATATACATTTCATTTCAGTCCAAATGTAACAGTTTGTGCAGGACATTTCAGCGCAGTTTGTTTGGTCACATTGTAATACAGGGAAACGTAAACGGTGATTTGCACTTTTTCTTCTGACATATTGAGCCATTTTACTCTTATGGGTGATGCAGGTTCGAGTCCTGCTTGTGACATGTCCAGTGCCATTTTTTTGATATGCACAAACCTTGATATGCACTTGCTATATAGTTAATTGTTTACAGATGGAGTTAAACAGATGGTGTTACAAATGGGCAAAATCTTAATGGACAAAATTATTGTACTATTAGAGGATGAAAAAGCTCAAACTATATTTGGTGAGACAGAACACTTAAAGCCTGTGTGTTAGTGCTGCCCATTTCACATGCAAACAGGGTGTTTATTTTCTAATACTTAATTTCTTTCCTGTTTTCTATGGAAAATATTCATGTAAAATTAAATTGAATGTTTGTTTTGGCACAAAAACCTTGACTAAAATTAAAAGTAGACCTCTGGGGAAAAAATAAATTGTTGAAAAAGTATAATATGAATAATTGTTTATTGTATATTGCACAGAACTACATTAACACTTACACAGACAGCAGCTGCAAGGTGTCAGTGCTGCCCCCTTATTCACATTAAACTAACATCCTTGTGTAAAGTCTTTCCCAAGCACAGCCTCCCTCCTTCTGCTCCCCTCACACATACACACATTTCCATTTTACTGCACAAATCATAAGGAACGGTTTCCTGTCCCTCTCTCTTTTCCCGGTGCCAGTGTGTTGTACAGTGTTACAGTAGACAGCCCAGGCTGTGTGATCCTCTCAATAACAGAGAGAAGTGCACAGCTGCGTTTTGCTCTGTAATGGCTGTGGCACTGTTCCAGACTGAACCGCAACACTGGCTAATCAAGTGAAACTGAACACCTAGCAGTGACTGTGCATACTGCTTTCACTTCCTCATCACTCTCACAAAAAATATAACAGTACTTTATTCCGCCACAGTGATTTTTTTTGAGTGATATTTTTCCCCATTTAAAATTTGTCAACGCTGTGGTGCAGTGGACATTGAGCGATGGTGCTCATGTGGAATATTCAAGTTTGAGTCCTGCCTGTGACATTCCCTGGAATCCATTCCCTCTCTCCCCAATATATTTTTTGCCTCCATGTCAGATACCAGTCAAACAAGGATAAAGTGCAAAAAATGGCTCTTTAGAGACCCCAAGAAAGGGTTTGACAATCTCAGTTCTTTTCTGTGTTAAAGTATTTCCTATTGAATCAGAACATTGTCTGAACATATCAAATAATTAGTCCTTTTTTAACCAGCTAATAGACTTCAGTTTATATCAATTCAGCAAAATTCAGCAGTGGTTGATCAATAATTAGTGTCTTTTTTGGCTGATATATATTGTTTATTAGTTGATAAATTCAAATGTCAAATTATTTAAAATTATGAAAATAAAAATAAAATATTAATAATATTAAAATAAATAAAAATATTAAAATAAAAAAATTCTGTTATTGCTGCAAAGTATGTATATACATCAGTTGCGCGCAGTGACTTTTTTAAACTGGGTATATTGGGTGCTGTATCATGTAGAAAAATGTGGCCAATGCAGGTAAATTGAATGTGTTTATAGCTAATAAGTGAGACGCTCACTCCCTCTCTAGACAGTGTTAGTTTACTCTGTTCCTTACTCATGACACATTGCAACACAGTGAAAAGTTATATTAATATTCTGGACCTTTTTATTGAGAGTAGCCTACATTTATCTGTTGAAACGTGCCTTCACAAGCAACAGTAAGAGATTTTGTGATGTTTGAGTCGACGGAGGTGCGACAAGTTTGCAAAATATGCTGCATTTTTGTAACTCCGCTAAGTGCCATGGTGTCACAGAAACGACATAGGCTACTTCACCTTTAAACGTATCAGTTCAGGACACAGATCTAAATCAGACATAACAAATAAGAAATACCATGGCATCAATTTAAATGCATGCCAGAAGTACTTTTTAAATTAATAATTAAAAAAATTATAATAATTGTGTGTGTGTGTGTGTGTGTGTGTGTATATATATATATATATATATATATATATATATATATATACACACACACATATATATATATATATATATATATATACACATACATACATATATATATATATATGTATGTATGTGTGTATATGTATGTATGTGTGTATATGTATGTATGTGTGTATATATATATATATGTGTGTGTGTGTGTGTATATATATATATATATATATATATGTGTGTGTGTGTGTATATATGTATATATATATATATATATACACAGTTTAACTCTGAGTTAAATTTGTATTTATTCTCTATAGTTAAATTTATAGTTAGATGTATTCTCTATAGTTAAAACAAATAGTAATAAAATATGACAAGAACTTAGAGCTAAACTGTCAGAAAAAATTAATCTTGATAATGTCAGATAACACCTGCAAAACATGGTCAGGTCAAAGTGTCTGAATAATTCTTTTTCCCAAATTTTTGCGTTTCACTGGTAGTCCACTGTATGGAGAATTTTTGGGTAAAATATGTCTGCACCCACTAGTAAAAATATATCAAAAATATAAAAAATGTCTGAATAAGTTTTGGTTTGACTGTATATATAAAGCAATGTAATTCAATGCAATGCAATTTAAATAAATCATGCATTCACCTTGTTTTTTGATTTTCGGCATCGACCATTTGAAATATTTATACCAGCTAACATATTTTGTCAGCTTTTTGGAGTTAACTAGCATATAGATGGCCTTAAGTATAAACGGTTTTGGGGTTTTAATCGGAATGCATTTGTTACGACACATTGGCTTTTCTGGGAATATAGGTTAGAATGACGTTAGATGATGCTGTGGAATGTACTTTTGGCAGAGCAGTAAGATCCTGACTCATTAAGGAGTCTTCCTTCTGTGCTTTTGATAAAGAGCCGTGTCTGTGGCCATCCCTGCAGCCCTGTACATCAATACAGCTTTTTCCTCACTGTGAGAGCTGAGAAATAAGAGATATTTCAATGGATCTCAGTGTCCTTATCTAAAGAGTTCAGGGAGACGGTGATTCTCTTGACTTCAAACACACTTGCATTGAAAGCCCTGCTACAGACAGCAAACCAGCCCAGTCAGAGAGGCCCTTTTAGGCCTGCAATCTGCACCCTCCATCACTGCCACCTCCACAAAGGCCTGGCTGGAAGGTGGTAGTCTGATACCCTTGCGGCAGGCGGCAGAGAATGGCTGTGTTTTGACGCAGACCGCTTGGGCGGTAATCCTTTAGTTCCAGGTTAACTCACTCCTTCATCTCAATGCACAAAACTGTAATGATCTCATCAGTCTTCGCAGTTACCTAATGATCAAAGTGCCAGAACCTTTCTCTGTGCCTATGTGTGTGCGTGTGGATGGATAGAGCGAGGCGAAACAAAGCATTCATTCTGCGGCGGTTGATGTGATAAGGGCAGTAAGTATAGTGGGGACAAGAGTGTGTATTCTGGAGAGGAAAACTGTAGTCTGATAAGAGAAGAATTACTCTATGGCACATTTACACTAGATTAGATGCACTACTCAGAATGTGAATAAATATACCAGCTGGAAGAGATTAGAGCAGTGGTTCCCAACTGGTTCTGCAGAGTTGTAAATTTAACCCATATACTAACATTCAAAAGTTTAGGGTTGGTAGGATTTATTTATGTTTTTTTTTTTTTCAATTTTTATGACATAAGTCTTTTATGCTCACCAAGGTTGCATTTGTTTGATCAAAAATGCAGTAAAAACGGTAACACTGTGAAATATTATTTTAGTTTAAAATAACTATTTTCTATTTTAATGTATTTTAAAATGCAATTTTTATTCCTGTGATGGTAAAGCTGAAATTTCAGTCATTACTTCAGTCTTTAGTATCACATGATCATTCCAATCTAAGGAACCTTCAGAACAGTTTTAGGTCACTCTATGAGATTAAGTCCAATTCTCACTATTAACTAACTATGAACTGCGACTGTTGCCTCAATAATCTCCTAATTACAGTTTATTAATAGTTAGTAAGGTAGTTAAGTTTAGTATTGAGCAGGATCAAGGGAGAATAAAGCATTAATACGTGATTTATAAGTACTGATAAACATCTAGGAATGTGCATACTACTACGCAGCTAGTTAATAATGAGAATTGGACCCTAAGCTAAAGTGTTACCCATTTTTAATAAATATTTTTTTTATCATTATCAATGTTTATATTAATAGCTGTGCTGCTTAATATTTTTGTGGAAACCATGGTTGTTTTCAAGATTGATGAATAGGAAGTTCAAAAGAAGAAACAGAGTATTTTAGTAAAAGTCTTTACAGTCTCTTTTGTTAAAATGTCTCTCGCTAAAGTATTTAAGTATAATAGTGTAAAGTATTAAAATAAAAAACTATTGACCCCAAACTTTTGAATAGTTTATGTATTCATGAAGGTATGTCATGCAAACTGTGCAGGTTTTTGGCTCATTTCTAGAAGTCACAGACGAGTTTGTGGAAATTTGTTTTGATCCAAGTCCATGGTTTAAGTCAGAGATAACAAAAGTTTTTGGTCTTAACCCATCAGTTAAGAACCACCAGATTAAAGGAAGCCAGTGAAGGCAAAAAATGAAAAAAAAAAAAAAAAAATCAATCAATCAAAAAAATAAGAGTACTTGGAAAAGAGAAAATAATTGTTCAGATGAATATATACCAGTAATATAAACATTTAGATAAAGATGCTTGTGGTCAGGACTCAAGTTATCTTAAGTTATATGATCGTAACAACTGGTGACATCTTGTGCTATATATGGTATTAGTTGTGGTATACTACTCTATGCAAACCAGTATCGACATACTTTCGATCTTTCACTTCCGGTGCAGTGCAGAGCCATGTGAGTTATCAGACATTTACAGGGTGTGGCGTTTCCTTTGTCAAACTGTCTGTGTCACAAAAATAACCGAGTTCTATCTTTTGACAAACAAGCATAATTTTCTCTTAGCAACTTGAGAGCAAACAGCAGATAGCCTGTGTCTCTAATCCCTCTTTGAGAGTGTGATTCCACAGCATGGCTGAAAATAAACAAAGTCAAGCCAGTTTAATCTAACTCGCAGGCCATCTTTGTCTAATCAATTTAGCGAAAGTTAAACATCAAACACCAGCTCTTGGCCGCAGCTCAGCGTGAAGCTGAGCGGATGATTGTTTTATCAGGTGGAATTCTGAGATAGAGAGACTGGAGCCTTGCAAACCCAAACATGAGATTTCGACGAGGTGAAGGGGACTGGGGCAATATTGTCACCTCCAGCCTGAGAATCAACGATTGTCATTGAAACTAATGGTATTTTCCATCATTTTCACATTCAGCTTATAAATTACACAAAGCAGTTTGGTTATAGCGCAATGTTTGCACCGGGCAAATAGTGCCGAGTTTTTTTTTGCAATAAATAAATAAATATATAATAATAAATAAATAAATAAATAAATAAAATTAATAAGGCTTCTTCATTATTTTAAAGGTGTCTTTCTGTTAATATTTTAAAGATATTTTGTTTTACAGTAAAAACGTCTAAAAATCCTTAAATGAAGATATATTTTATTTACTTGAGGAATCATAGATTGTATCTTAATTAAGTGTATTTTGTATATTTTGTCACATCTTTTTAACTTGTTTATACTTGGAACCACAAGTTGCGAATGACTTTACTTTGTGTATTATAATATAATATAATATAATATAATATAATATAATATAATATAATATGTTTACTTGTTCTTATAGATTTTATCATGAATATGTGTATTTTGTCACATTTTTTTTAACTAAAAACTAGTGGGAAAATCAGTGCAGTAAGACAAAATACAGTACACTCAAAAACACTCACTATATACATAAACTATTAAATATCTCTAAAAACAAGTGTGTTTTATTTAATAATATGTTAGTTTAATCTTGACAAGAAGTCCTTTTAGATATTTTATATTAATGTAACATGCATAAATGTCATTTCAAGATAAAATATTGACAAAATACTTATTAAGAATAAGAGTTTTGCATTTAAAAAAAAAAGAAAAAAAAAGCAAATCTATAAAATTAATCTATATTGAGCCTTTGGCAACTATTTGGTAAATCACTCCTGTGTTGACAAAAAATTGCATGTTCATCAAATACCTGTGTCTGTTCTCTTCTTTAATGAATTCAAGTTTATGTTTGTGTACATAACACATATAGAGGCTTAGGGCTATCAGATTTATCATCCAAACTTGCCCCCAAATTCATAAAAGTACACACAATCACACAGCGTGATGGCTATCGGTTACCCACATGCTCTGATGTATCTGCGGAGAGGACTGATGAGGTAGATATACCTGTGTGTTTGTACACTTAGATACCAGCAGAAAGACATCACAGTGCACTAAAGGGACTTCAGGTTGAGAGACCACAGATCACTGAGCAGTGGTGATAACAGCAGTCAGCAGTTTGATCTGACCCTCAATCTTTACCTCATTTATTCTTCTTCAGCCATGCAGAAAGAACCAAGGTGCACAGTCAAACAACACACACAAAGATTTGAGTTTAGAATGGTGCCAAACGCTCGCATAGCTCTACTTTGTTTCAAACAGAGTGCCGTCAGAGTCGTAGGGAAGATCATGTACAGACACATGGCAATGATTTTATAAAATTTACAAGA
Source organism: Zacco platypus (assembly GCA_038088235.1). Lineage (NCBI taxonomy): Eukaryota > Metazoa > Chordata > Actinopteri > Cypriniformes > Xenocyprididae > Zacco > Zacco platypus. The sequence continues at coordinate 16,405,697 of CM076074.1, forward strand.
AAATCTTTTGACAGCACAAATCTCTGCTTTGCTAAGCATAGATTAGTGTGTTCCTCTGACATTGTCACAGAGAATGTGCAAGCATTGCATTATTTCCAGAAAGCATGATAAATGACTGAAAGAGTTGTTTTTGAGATCTAACGTTTTTATTTTTGCATTTAGTTAAAGCTGCTTTTGCAAATGTTTCCATATCTGAGATACTGTTTAAAATAGATTACAGTTGTGAGATAAAAAGTTTCTATTACAAGAAATAAAATCACAATTGACCATTCGCAAACAGTTTGATTGACAGTCAAACTGACCAATCATAACCCCAAATCCGCCATTTTGTCTGACAAAGCAGTCAGTGGAGTTAGTAGATTAACGTTGGTGAACTTGAATTTCAAAAATTGTGTGTACTCACGTATTTCCGCACTTGAAACAACATTCTTTCTGATGTCCATTCATGTTTATTTGATGCTATAAATGAACTAGTATGAAGAGATGGTTGGTTCACGAGCCACTTGAAGGAGCTACAGCGATCTGACACATTAAAGTCAAGTCAAGTCAAGTCATCTTTATTTATATAGCGCTTTTTACAATGCAAATTGTGGCAAAGCAGCTTTACATTAATAAGAAAATGGTGTCATTGTCCAGCTTATTCTATATATTATTGATTCATTCCGTTGCAAAGATAAATAGTTATTAGTCTAGGTAATTTAGGTATAGCAGCACTGGAGAAAACAGTGACGTAATCGTCCGGCTCAGATCAGTTCGCATACAACGGTGCCAATGCAGGCATTAAAGAGCCACTATACGGTATTTATTGTTTAAATTGTTTAAATTATAATATTTTAAATATGAAACCATTTCATATCAAAAGTAACCCGCTCTGTCTTGTGTGACGACGTGTTGTCAGTGTCCTCTTTTCTCCGGGATGTCACTTTGTGAGAACATGATGTGTGGCTTGAGAGCTTGTCGGACATAGCAACAGTAACTAAAGGGGGCGGGTCTTTGCGAAGGCTCAATTACAGTCAATGGCAGCGTAAATTCTCAAGAACAATTTTGATACCACAGCAAAAACAAATGTGGTAACATTATTTAAGTTGTTAAGTAACTGTAATTCAAATAAAGTAATGGTTAAAGTTAGTGATTAAATAAATAAAGAGAACAATCTGTGCCTAATTAGTACTTTTTATTATCTAGACTGTATAAAGACTGCATTATTAGTATTTACTTGTAGTTTAGTCTCAAATTTGTAGCAAAGTACCAGTACATTTGACATCTCTAAAAGGAAATCCCCATTTATCCCTGAATTATTCCATATCGTTTGTCCGTCATCTTCCTTAATAGTCTTGCCGTTTCTCGCTAACGTCTCTCCTTCCCCAAAACTTCACATGGCCCAAGCGAACACTGTGACTGTTATGTTCAACAAAGCATAATGTTTTGCATATCTTGCATTATTTGGCATCTATTTGGAGGATGTTTAGTGAAATGAAATTTTAGGAGGACTATCAGTCACATAACAAGCTCTATCAATAGAGTCAACACCCTTCCTTTTGAGCAGGGAACTGCTGTCAGCAGTAAAAGAGAGAGATTTACAGTACACAGAGAGTTGACAGAGTTGATTAATTAATGCTTTACACAAGAATGCAGGAATCATGAAGGTTTCGCTGATAGATAGACAGGAACAGCATGGTCTCCACACAGGAACTGCAGTGTCTTGCTGATACTGTTTGTTCTCACTGAGGTCGATTTGTTGATTTGAATGGTTGGTTGCTGGTGTGTTAAATGACATGGTGTGATCAGTTTCCCATCACCCCCTGCAGTGACACTAGCCTCTGGGCTAGGTTTGTACGGGGAGGTGCAGCTGTCTCCTATCAGAGCCTGTAGTTTCTTTGTAACTCAATCTGGCCGGACGGGGCCCCACAACACCATCAGACAGCGGTTCGCGCAGTGGCCTGTGAAATCAGGTCCAGACTCACACTCTGTGCTTCACACTGGCCATGCCTTACTTTTTATCTCTCAAAACATAATCATCTCAACCAGTTCTCTTTTCTGAGGCCTGACTCTGGTCAGTTTAACAACTCTATTTGCAATTCAGCGGTAGTTCCAGTGGTGACACTAAGATTGAAGAGGGCTGTAATATGTTTTCCACTGCAATGGTGCTGTTGCTATAGCCAGTACTCGACCGGGGGGATCCAAGAATCTTGTCGGAATCTTCATATTTCTGCTGACTTGACAATGATGACCTAAGTAGTATGTTACTACACAATCTGCCAGTATACAAATATAGTGCATCACTACTTTTTTATGAGTCTTATTGCTGGTTTTGAGAACATATTTTAAAGTTGCAATTAAATGGAACTTTCTCTTTATTGTGAAGTTTGTTTAAGCATAACCGATTATCGAAAAAGAAATGTGGACTTGGTTCTGTCCATCGGTTGTTGATTGGATTTTGAGATGTGGGCATTGCACCAAAAAAATCGAGGCAGATGAAAGCAATCTTTCAGCTTCATAATGTTAGTTATGATGAACAACTAACATTAGTAGTTGCTGGTTGAGGACCAGTGGATTTAAAAACAACCAGTGGCACCTTGTCAGTTGAAAGAGATGTGTGTGTGTGTGTGTGTGTGTGTGCAGTGAAATTAATTATCTGTGTGCTTTCTGTACATGCAATATAGTTGGATGAACTAATTTCTCCATGAACATTTTGATATTGAATTTCTGTGGAAATCCTTTGAAAACCCTGTTGTATTGTTGAGTTTAGTGCATGCATTACAGATGCATTACAGCATCGCAGATGGAGTTTCACAGAACCTGTGCGATGTGGGACTAATCAACGCTCCCAATTCCCAGCATTGCCAATGTGTGATGCGGAGTATGTGAGCTCACCCTGGAGAGCTGGGTTTTTAGCTCATGCCTAGCCAAGGTAATTTGCTTCTCACCTTGGAGCAGTTTTGGAACGGCAGCGCGACTGTGTTTTTGCCTCCTCTTAATGACTCACTTTTTTGGAATTGTTTCTGTCTGATTCTGAAATTCCATGATTTTTACAACCAGGAGAGTTTTTAATTTCGCCCCTCTCCTTATAACTCAGACCAATCTTTCCTCCTGTTTCCTTCTTTGTTTCTTGCTGAAAGGTGTAGTTCACCCAAAAATGAAAATTATCATCATTTACTCACTCTCTGTCATATTCCTCTCTATCTGTTTATCCTGTTCCCCTGTCCTGTCATGCGTCACATGTTCTTTGGTTTCGTTCTGTCTTTCAGTCATGTGTTCTTTGTTTGGTATTCGGTTCTGTCATGTGATCTTTGTTTTGCTTTACCATGTGCCTGTCGTCTTATTAGTTCATCGTCGCCACCTGTGTCTCGTCAATCAGTCATGTCAATCACCTGTTCCCCACCAATTATTCCTCTTGTGTTCAGCTGTATTTATTCCCTCTGTGTCAGTCCAGTCTTTGTCAGTTCTTAAAGTTACGTGCTTGTATGATCTGTTCCTGTCTTGTTTAAATAAATAGTATATATACTCATCGGTCCTCTGACTCCGTGCTTTGAAGCACAATCCACGAGCGTGACAGAAGAACTGACCCAAACTACATCAACATCTACTTCTGCTATGTGGGCTAACGAGGCAGAAGACCGTCTGTGGGGCATCCGGCAGCGGGGACGTCCGCTGGAGAGGTATGTGGGGGAGTTCGTTGAGCTCTCTCATCTGGTGGGCTGGCTGGATGCTTCACTTTGTGCGGTGTTTTGGTTGGGGCTGGATGAAAACACCATTCGCCCGGAAGAACTAATGAGACATTGTTCATTTGTTGATTTCGTCAATTTCATCCTCGAGTTAAACAGTTCCGGGTTTGAAGTAGAAGAGTGTGTTTTTCATCCGGTTCCAACCAAAGCGCCCGCTCCGCCAGCCCATCTTTCTCCGACTTCCCCCGCATGCCTCTTCAGCGACGTGTTTCCTGTCTGTCCGTCTTGCCCGTACCCGGACGATGACGAGGACATGCCAGAACTCCTCGGCCCCAACCACGAGCCCGCTCCAGCGCACCACGAGCCCGCTCCAGCGCACCACGAGCCGTCTCCAGTGCTCGCATCCCCAGAGCCGTGTCCAGTGCTCGCATCCCCAGAGCCGTGTCCAGTGCTCGCATCCCCAGAGCCGTGTCCAGTGCTCGCATCCCCAGAGCCGTCTTCAGTGCTCGCAACCCCAGAGCCGTCTTCAGTGCTCGCAACCCCAGAGCCGTCTTCAGTGCTCGCAACCCCAGAGCCGTCTTCAGTGCTCGCAACCCCAGAGCCGTCTTCAGTGCTCGCAACCCCAGAGCCGTCTTCAGTGCTCGCAACCCCAGAGCCGTCTTCAGTGCTCGCAACCCCAGAGCCGTCTTCAGTGCTCGCAACCCCAGAGCCGTCTTCAGTGCTCGCAACCCCAGAGCCGTCTTCAGTGCTCGCAACCCCAGAGCCGTCTTCAGTGCTCGCAACCCCAGAGCCGTCTTCAGTGCTCGCAACCCCTCCAGAGCTGCCTGAGCTCCCTGACCCTCCAGAGCTCCCTGACCCTCCAGAGCTCCCAGACTGGCCCGAGCTCCCAAACTGGCCAGAGCCTCCTGAGCTCCCAGACCTTCCTCCTCCTGAGCTCCCAGACCCTGAGCTCCCAGACCTTCCTCCGCCTGAGCTCCCAGCGCCAGAGCTCCCAGACCTTCCTCCGCCTGACCTCCCAGAGCCTGCACTCCCAGACCTCCCAGAGCCTGCGCTCCCAGACCTCCCAGGGCCGGCGTCTGACCTGCCACCTCCAGAGGCGGCGCCTGATCTTCCACCGCTTGAACCAGGGACTATCCGTCCGCCGCCCGACCCGCAGAGATGGGGGACTCCTCCCCTGAAAATTTTGGGGGGGGGGCCCAGTGGCTCCGTTCACGGCGGCCAGAGGGAAGGAGGCCACAACCTGGACTCCACCTAGGACTCCTCCATGGCCGCCTGACCTCACAGCCTCAGCTGTGACTTTGCCCTGGACTCCTCCATGGCCACCTGAACTCACAGCCTCAGCGGTGACTTTGCCCTGGACTCCTCCATGGCCACCTGACCTCACAGCCTCAGCTGTGACTTTGCCCTGGGCTCCTCCATGGCCGCCAGAACTCCCTGATCCACCAGGGGGTCACGAGATCCTAGTGACACCCTGGAGGCCACCTGAACTGCCTGCTCCTGCACACGGCCTCCAGGGTGCCCACCCCCCCGCCCGGTTCGTTCCTTCACGGCGCGAGGTCGCGCCTTCCGGGAGGGGGGGTGTAATGTCATATTCCTCTCTATCTGTTTATCCTGTTCCCCTGTCCTGTCATGCGTCACATGTTCTTTGGTTTCGTTCTGTCTTTCAGTCATGTGTTCTTTGTTTGGTATTCGGTTCTGTCATGTGATCTTTGTTTTGCTTTACCATGTGCCTGTCGTCTTATTAGTTCATCGTCGCCACCTGTGTCTCGTCAATCAGTCATGTCAATCACCTGTTCCCCACCAATTATTCCTCTTGTGTTCAGCTGTATTTATTCCCTCTGTGTCAGTCCAGTCTTTGTCAGTTCTTAAAGTTACGTGCTTGTATGATCTGTTCCTGTCTTGTTTAAATAAATAGTATATATACTCATCGGTCCTCTGACTCCGTGCTTTGAAGCACAATCCACGAGCGTGACACTCTCGTGTCGTTCTAATACGTAAGACTTTTATTTATCTTCGAAACACAGGTTGCTGTGCTTGACGTGCAAGAACGAATCTCATTGGTTTTGCACATCAAGCAAGCATATTTGAGCTTCCGCTTACCATATTTGCTTTAGGTATGTACTTTTATCAGTGTTTATATTTGAATAAAAGCCTAAATTAAAATTGTATCTAATGTAAAGTGATCATGTCTTTTCAGATTGCTTGGGTTAAACCATTCAAATGATATGGATTTCTTTTACCATCTTTTTGAAGCATGTTGGTGTAATGAACATATTGGAGGGAGAGAAATCTCTTTGGCTTGTGTTTCAAAGATGAATGAAAGTGTTATGGGTTTAGAACAACATGAATGTGAGTAAATGATGACATAATTTTCACTGTTGGGTGAATGACCCCTTTAATTATTCAGTAAATTGATCCATTTATCAGTTCAGTTTTTTCCTCCTTACTCAGAATCTTTCCTTGCAGGTAGAATTTGTTTGTGAATGTCTGCTCAGACTGAGCCAAGTGGGAGGCTTGGGTAGATAGGCCTATTAGATGCTCAATGAAAAATTTCCACTGAGTACAGACATTAGGAAGGAAAGTGAGCAGAGAAAAAAACAGTGGAGCGAAAAGTGAGGGTCTCCTGCTTGTGCGACTGAATTTGCTCTGTGTCTGCCAGACCCTTTATGATAAGCACTCTGTAATATCTCTCATTTTCTACTCTCCAAAGGTCCCATTGCTATTATTATTGCAGCACTTTTATTGCACTTGTTGCTAAACACTCCCATTTACTCCAGCATCCTCCCACATAGACTGAAATCTGTGGGGGAGATGCTCATTACGCAGCTCCAAACCTCGGTCAGAGCTCACTTGAGATGTAGCCTGTCATTTAGGGCAGCACATAAACACATCACAGTTCCATCCACGAACACATCTGCTTCCTCTAAAACGGACATCTTGAAATGGCTAGGTTTATTGCTCTTTTATTTCATTCAGTTTTGTTGGACTAGGTACGTACTGTCCCAAATGACATCCTCAGCCCTGAAAAAGTTTCGCTAGAAAGGTGTATTGAGGGCACATTTCAGCTACATAGGGGGCGCTATTGAGCACCTTTCTAACCATAGGAAGCATGTAATCTTGTGGACAAGACCACATGTCCACATCAGGTGTTCCATTTGGTCCATTTTTACCATGCAGATGAGGTCTCCGTTGCCCTGAGTCATACTCAGTAATGTACAGTAAATTACTAGATCAAGTCCACAATTTGGTAATCTAGTTTTCCCAAAGGAGTATCAAGAGCACATTGTGGCTACATAAAGGGCGCTATTGAGCACAATTTGAACCCTAATATGAAAATGTGACAGCCTGTGATCTGGTGGATAGATGAACACAAGAGACAGTCACAAGTCCATATGTCCACATCAAGTGTCTCATTTGGGACATGTCGATTTTTACCATGCAGATAAGGTCTCTTGAGTCATACTCTGTAATGTACTGTACATAAATGGGGTTATAAAAGTCATAAGACATTTCCACATGATTATCCGCTATAAACATAAATCTAAGTTATAAGAAATGGTTTGTATGGACATGATATTCTGGGCATGAATGTTGTACTCAAGAGTAGGAATAAAATAATGAAATGTTGCAGTTACAAATAATAATAAATCCAAGTTTACATATGCAGTTCAATTGAACTTTTCCTTATCTTATGCACAAGTCTTTGTCGATGTGTTTTGGCTGGATCTAAGGTAATATCATTTCCAAATTAAGTTTTCAGTGTCTGATTGCTTAACAGACTAATTTGTTAAGTGAATAATTTGACTGGCTGTTCTAATGTAGTCGTGAGAATATGTTCTCAAGTGTGTAATAGTATTAGCCTGTGAATCAGGTTTAGATCATGATCTAAAGGACCAAATGTGGAAGGAATACATGTGAGTGTACACATCTTAAGCATTATTTTCAAAGGTAAGCTAAAAATATTATTTCAGGCAATTTTTTAACCCGAATTATTCTCAAATATAAATGGTTCTCCATTTTGATGACATGACTTCACAATTTTTCAAATTTATATTAAAATTATAGAATATTTTAGCAAAACTCCTTAAAACTATATGTAATATTCAGGGTGACCTCTCAGAGTTTAAAATAATGGTTCACCCCAAAATAATAATAATAATAATAATGATCTATGATTTACTCACCATCATTTCATTCAAGGAGAAATATTGAAGAATTCACTCTTCTCCTTGCAAATACAATAAATGTAACTTCCTAGCATCCAACACAAATAAAGGTATCATAATTGTGATCTTTTGAACCTATATTAAAGCTTTGTGTGAGAAACAAACAAAAATGTAAGTTATTTGCATTTCGAATGATTGCAAACTGAGGTGTAGTTATCAGTCAGTGCCTGATGGAGGAAGAAGGTGAGTAATAAAGCTCTAAAGGTGATGAGGCAGTGCTTGTTTGTCAGGTCAGTGTTGAGAGGTAGTTAATCAAACCATGTCTGGAATGGAGTTTGGTTTCGACCCCACCGCAGGCCCTAAATCAGCAGGTTATATTTGGCCCATAGGGCCCCGTCAGAAGCTGCGAGACCCGGTATAGTGCAACAAAAAACCAGCTAAATGCCGCAACAAAATCTGAAACAGATTTTTGAATATTTGAAGTGACAGAATCCAAATCCACAGCTTTCTTTGTCTCTTATGTTTGTCTCTGTGGAAATGCAAAAGTATACAGTGGGTACGGAAAGTATTCAGACCCCCTTAAATTTTGCACTCTTTGTTATATTGAAAATCATTTAAGTTCATTTTTTCCTCATTAATGTACACACAACACCCCATATTGACAGAAAAACACAGTATTCTAGACATTTTTGCAGATTTATTAAAAAAGAAAAACTGAAATATCACATGGTCCCAAGTATTCAGACCCTTTGCTCAGTATTTAGTAGAAGCACCCTTTTGATCTAATACAGCCATGAGTCTTTTTGGGAAAGATGCAACAAGTTTTTCACACCTGGATTTGGGGATCCTCTGCCATTCCTCCTTGCAGATCCTCTCCAGTTCTGTCAGGTTGGATGGTAAACAGTGGTGGACAGCCATTTTTAGGTCTCTCCAGAGATGCTCAATTGGGTTTAAGTCAGGGCTCTGGCTGGGACATTCAGAAGTCACAGAGTTGTTGTGAAGCCACTCCTTCGTTATTTTAGCTGTGTACTTAGGGTCATTGTCTTGTTGGAAGGTAAACCTTCGGCCCAGTCTGAGGTCCTGAGCACTCTGGAGAAGGTTTTCATCCAGGATATCCGTGTACTTGGCCGCATTCATCTTTCCCTCCATTGCAACCAGTCATCCTGTCCCTGAAGCTGAAAAATAACCCCTGAGCATGATGCTGCCACCACCATGCTTCACTGTTGGGACTGTATTGGACAGGTGATGAGCAGTGCCTGGTTTTCTCCACACACACCGCTTGGAATTAAGGCCAAAAAGTTCTATCTTGGTCTTATCAGACCAGAGAATCTTATTTCTCATCATCTTGGAGTCCTTCAGGTGTTTTTTAGCAAACTCCATGCAGGCTTTCATGTGTCTTGCACTGAGGGGAGGCTTCCGTCGGGCCACTCTGCCATAAAGCCCTGACTAGATTTTCTACAACTTTCTCCCATCTCCCGACTTGCATCTCTGGAGCTCAGCCACAGTGATCTTTGGGTTCTACTTTACCTCTCTCACCAAGGCTCTTTTCTCAGTTTGGCCGGACGACCAGATCTAGGAAGGGTTCTGGTCATCCCAAACGTCTTCCATTTTATGATTTTGGAGTTTGGATTATGGAGGCCACTGTGCTCTTAGGAACCTTAAGTGCTGCAGAAATTTTTTTGTAACCTTGGCCAGATCTATGCCTTGCCACAATTCTGTCTCTGAACTCTTCAGGCAGTTCCTTTGACCTCATGATTCTCATTTGCTCTGACATGCACTGTGAGCAGTAAGGTCTTATATAGACAGGTGTGTGGCTTTCCTAATCAAGTCCAATCAGTATAATCAAACATAGCTAGACTCAAATGAAGGTGTAGAACCATCTGAAGGATGATAAGAAGAAATGGACAGCACCTGAGTTAAATATATGAGTGTCACAGCAAGGGGTCTGAATACTTAGGACCATGTGATATTTCAGTTTTCCTTTTTTAATAAATATGCAAAAATGTCAAGAATTCTGTTTTTTTCTGTCAATATGGGGTGCTGTGTGTATATTGAGGGAAAAAAATTAGCTTAAATTATTTTAGCAAATGGCTGCAATATAACAGAGTGAAAAATTTATGGGGGTCTGAATACTTTATATATATATATATATATATATATATATATATATATATAAATCACAGACTAATACGACTTTTATGAACCTTCATGCAAACAGTATTGAAAAATAATGCAAATTCTGTGATTGTGTAGCCGTTAAGTATTGTATCTTGCAGATAAATAGATAGGCCAAATATCTGTACTATTTTATTGCCCAAAAATAAACTTATATATATATATATATATATATATATATGCATGTGTATGTGTGAGTGTGAGTGTGAATAACTAAAATTTAAAAATAAAAATTGAAAAAAATCTTCATAAACTCTTCAACCTCATTAATCAACCCATCTATGCTGCACAGCTCTCTTTTTTGAACAAAAGAGCTTGTGTGTGAAAGTTCAAATACCAGTGAGGCCACATATTGTGGCCTTCCAACGAAAAACACGGCTTTCTCAGTCTCTGTGCCATTATCAGTGGGGTGGAGACATAAATAGCACAAACTCTGATAAGGAGTAACAGGCATCCACAGTGCTGCTGTAGTCATGTTTTTGGCACTAGGATTACTGCAACAATTATAGAATGCAACCGAGGATGGGATGGGATAGAAACAGAAAAGAGGACCGGCGAGATGTTTGGAGGAAAGAGAGGTTTTTATGACAGTGAGGTTCTACTTATTGGGACCACAACCAAGTGGGGGGTTTCAATTTTGAAGCAGGTTTTTTTTTATGATATAAATAAAAGCTTTGCAAGCATGATATTTATAGTTGTAGGCTAATCCCATATATAAAATAAGCAGCTTCATCTGTGCTTAAAATATTATGTGATATGTAGACTACAATGTGACTCAAGAGTAAAGGTGAAATAAGTGTATGAGAATCAGTTTACAAATAAGAGTGGACAAAGGAAATAAAAATATTTTAAAAAATCTAGTTTTAAATGCAGGTGACAAGTTTTTTGAAATAAATGTTGGTTTAATATAATAAAAAAACAACTTTAAAAAATGTCATATGGTGTAAACAGCAAATATAAATTAGCATTTTGTTGATTGCAAAAAATAATGACTTATGTTGTTTGCAGTTTTTCAAAATGGTATATATAATGTTTATATTATAGGTTGAATTCAAGTTTGTTGGGACACATTTTCCAATTCATCTCAATGGCAAAAAGTGTCCCAATCACCCTAAACTCACCTTATAAATGTATATATATACATATGTTTTTATAGTATGTCACACTACTTTACTTTTTTTGGTAAAGAATAAAATGTTTTTAACGAGGCTTTTTCTTCATTATGACATCAGCACACTTGTACTACCCTGATATTTTTGACAATTAATTTCACAAAAGTTCATATTAAAAAGTGTCACTGAATTGACACTGAATTGCCTAAAATTGTTGTAGACCAAAAATGTGTACTTTAAAAGGCAAAAAAGCTCTGTGGACTTAAACATTTCAGAGCTCCATGTGTCCTTCCTCTTTAGTGAAAGTCCTCATTGTCTTCAGCACTCTGCTTTTCATGTCATTTCCTTTCTCTCTCGCTCTCATTTGACCCCTTTCTTTGCTGTTTTCAGGTGGCGTTACATCTGCGGCCCATCCAGTCCTTGCAACTGCACCAGAAACCACTGGTCTTTGTCCTGAACTCCCCTCAGCCCGTCCTCTGGAAGCTTCGGACAGAAAAACTGGTCTCAGGAGTCAAACGCATCTTCCATGTGAGTCTGAGCTGCTTTATGACTCTCAAACCATCTCTCTATCACTGCCCTGTCTCTTTCTCCTTCCTCCCCAGCATTGCCTCTGAGCCAACTCCATCTACATTTTCTCAGCAATGAATATTCAGATTCTCATTCATTCCAAATCAACAAGCATCTTTAAACACACAATTCATTTACACTCTCTTTGGCTCGTCTTACCTTCCTCAAACAAACTTCTCCACTCTCCTGTCAGCAGAGGTCTTACTCGCTCAAAGATGCATTCAGGTGTGTTTACCAAGAGGAAACACAAACATGCTCACACATACACATATGCACACGTAAACACACCCCTTGCCAACACAACCATCTTTCAGACAGAGGCTTGTGTAACTGCATCTGGCACAGGCTCACAGGTTTATGTTGACTGCTGTGGATGTTCACCACGCTGCCTAAAGGATGTTTGGTGGCGAGACGGTGTCGCATTTTTTTTTTCTCTATTTGTGGCTTTGCTCTGTTCCCCACTGCTTTACCCATTGCTTTCGCCACAGAAACACTTATTGCTCAGTGGGTGCTCTTTCATACCTCAGGAGACGTAGAGTTCTCAGATATTCATCAACTTTGTATCAAAAATGGACACAAATGGGACAATTTTTGACAGACTAAGAGTGTAGCATTATTAATGTTAATATCATGGCTCAGATTATTTGTTCTGGGAAAACTTTAGTGAGAAATGTTTATGTTGAGATCTCTGACTTTGGATTGCAGCATTTTATATCTTGGCCATTTTAAAAGTCTGCAGAGATCTCTACTGAAACTCTAGAGGAGACACGTGTGAGATGACTGGACGCTTTCAGTAAAAAAAAAAAAAAATCTGAGCAGCAGGACAACTTTTTTTGCTTATTTGTAAGACTATCTGCATAGTTTTGGGGATATATGTGTACCCTCAATAGCTATGTATACATGCACCCAAGTAATCTGTTTATAATCGGATTGATGGCTCAATCGAACTGAAAAGCCTTCATGTAAACACCTTAATCGATACAATTGACCCTTTGCAAAAAAACCCCGCCCCCTTTACTGTTGCTATGTCTAACAAGCCATGCTCTCTCACACCATACATCATGTTCTCGTGCAGTGAAAAATACATCGCAGAGCAAAGAGGATACTGACAACGCGTCGACAGACAAGACAGAGCAGGTTACTTTTGATATGAAACAGTCTGTTTATTTATGCTTATGTCTTACAAACTGGTCAGTGGATGAGACTGAATATTTACTAAATATTTTCTAAAAAGCTCTATTGACATATATACGTAAAAAGAATGCTGGCATATGTCATCAAGGCAAAAATGACAATTATACTCGTTCTAGCTTCAGTGACATTATCGTGGTGGTATTCTGAACTGTAATGCACATGTAAACAAATATGAGAACTGAATTGCAACGTTTACGGTTCATATACACAGAACTTTCAGAATCTGGAATCGGATTGGATGCATTCTGTTTGACAAAAATTTGTACATGTACACACACAGAGTGTTTGGTATGGAATGAATTTCATCGCTTAATCATGCTTCTGGATATATTATATGTGAGATGTGGATATGTGAGATGATGTAAATTAAAATTACTAAGTTTCAAAATATACTGCATATTTTATGAACTTTAATTCTAAAATGATCAAATATCTGGATGTTATTACAGAACTGAACATAGTGCTGTATCGTCATCCAACTTTTTTATATTAAAGTTGACATGAAATAGAATTTCACTATGCAGTATCTTCTATATGCATCTTGATGATCTTATTGTGAACAATTCATCCATGCATATTTCATTTTTTTTTTTTAAATGTTTCGACCTTTCTGGTGACATAATGGCAGACTTCTCCAATCGTTTAGTCTCTTACTAACCAGTTGACTGCAATCTCTCATTCAGATCTGCCTCCATCCAATAAACAAATGATGAAAACATCCAACTCCCTGCCCAACTTTTTTTTTTTTGCCTTTTTTGATAATCTGATGTACTTCACAATATACGGACGAAATGGCCTGTCACAATTTTTGTTACATTGTGACTTTAATTAACACTTGTTAAATAACATCATCTATGGCGTAAATCTAAATTAAGATTTTTCTTTTTTCCAGTACATCTATTTCCATTATATCTCTGTCTCTGCATAAGAATTTTACAAATGATTTATACACATTCATTCATGTGTTTTATGAATGAGGCCTATTGTTATCTACTATAGGACAAACAACTGAGATACTAAAATGATTTCCTTTGAGATTTTTCTTTTCTCTGTATGTGCTTTCAAAACATCTCACCTGGAACATAATCAGAATCCATCTCTAAACACATATTTTAAATCCAAACACTTTATTTACTGCACGGCAGAGGATATTCACAACCAGGAAAACACACACACACACTCACTCACTCACTCACACACACACACACACACACACACACAAAAAAGAATCTTTCATTTGGTTGTCATGGAGTTGTTTATTCATGGAAACCATTGAGACACCATTTTGATTGAAGCAAACTTACTTACAAATAACCAATGAGATCAGCAACATCAACACTCCCTGACAACATTATTGTTTTCCAGCCATCCTGTGAAATAGAGCAGAGTTACTTCACTCCTCTTCACCCCAAAATAACAAGATGACAAGATCCAGGGCGTTCCTCTCTGCGCTGAGGGAGCTCAGAGGAGAGCTGGAGCTGGTTTAAGTAAAGAAAGCCACCCCCTGAGTAGCTAACCATATTTAGTCTGGCGTAATGAGAAAATGAAAGTGGGCTGGTCAGAATCTCTGATCATAAGCTTTGCTATCCAGGATGGGCTTTGCTATAGTTTTTTTTAACACGATAGCATATCTTTCTTTATTGAGTATTATTATTTATGTAGCTTTTATTTTTTAGGTTTCATTTTAGTTTTAATTAATTTATATGCTTTTGTCATTATTATTATTATATATTTCAGTTTAGCTGTAATTTATTTTTGTTTCACTTTTACTTTTAGTAATTTTATTCTGTGACTTTTTTTTATTTCAGTTAGTTGCTAAGACAACATTTCTAATTTTCATTTAGGTTATTTGAGTTTATATTGTCATCTAATATTTAGGCCTATGTATTTATCAGTTTTACTTAAATTAATGAGAATTATTTTTAATGGATTTAATTTTAAGGTACCAACACACTACAACAGTGGTTCTCAAAGTCTACATTCAAAGGTCCAAATCTGAATTTTTATCAATGTCAAAGATCCGGAACAATTGGGTATTACAAAACCTTTTTTAAAAAAACATGCATAACATGCATTAAAAAATAAAGTGCCTTTTGCATTCAAAATGCATTAATAACAAGTATAAAAGTGGCAAAACAATACATTTTAAGTGTCTGCATTTTTTATGAACAAAATACAGCAAAACCCACATTTTTATAGCATCAAATATCTAACTAAAACCAAACTTATTTAAAGAACGAACACTTAACAGCAGATTTAAAAAAAACTGCCTAAAATTACTGAAACCATCTTTGGAAAAAAAATATTTGTGTAATTTGATTGTTTAATTTCTCACATTCCATAACATTACATGGAGAGGGTGGGCTTTATGACCTATACTGCATCTAGCCACCTAGGGGCGATCAATACGCTTTGGCTTCACTTTTCAGGACTCATGTGGCACGCTTGGTTTGATTGTTTATATAACGGTTAATTCACACTGCACCAACAGATGCTGACCAACGGCAACAAATTAATTCGTCTGGTTTTGTTGGATCAGTATGTTACCCCTTTCGTCGTTGATCAGCGTCTGTTGGTGCATGTGACTTATCCTTAACAAACTAAAATATTTGGAATTACGCATGTAAATTGGGGCATATTTGTGTTTTTACATGAACATGAGATACATATAATACAAATTCTCCACTTAGAAATGAACATTAATTCACCAATTTTCCCTATCACATGAGAAAATCACAATGAAATGAGAGCAAGAAGCCTCACTGGTTTAGCTCTGTCATACTGTTCCTGCCTTATGTACACTGTAAATACCTTTATGTAGCTAGCGGTTCTATTCAATAATCATTTTCAAATGTGTTTTAAAACTGTAGCATTCCAGAGGAATGTAGTGCTGAGAGCCACTATTATTTCCATGTGTGTAGATGCTTTCTGCTCTCCTGCTTGTGTTGTGCATGCGGATGTACAGAAACTTTATTTCTTTATTTGTGCTTTATTTCTTTGCCTGTGTAAGGGACTTTCTTAAACATGCATTCGGACAAGCATAATAATATTTCCTTTCGTGGCTACAGAGAGATGTCCAACTCTACTACACCCTACATTCTCCTTGTGTGAGTCAGTCCAATTTTACCATGTAAGATTCTGTCTTTTTTTATCCAGAATTTAGAATCTGTAAAAAAGCCATTCATCGCCTGGGTGTGGGAAGAGATTTATTCTGTAAAACTTGTGCCCATCAACACAACTCTTGTTGCATGGCACAAACTGAGAACAGAGTGAAAACGAACCACAGTGAACCATGTTTTTTTGGTCTGCAACCAAGGCTCGGGTTACAGATACTTTTGAGATTATGGATGAGAAAAATTTAATATCATGCTAGACCACAAATTGAGTTATTTCCTGTAGAGACAGGATGTATTGTCATGTCAGCTTCATATAATTTCATGCAGATGACTATATGGCTAAAATGTATTTCAGAGTAGAACGTACTGAGGTCATCCTTGGTTGTATATTAGCATGTCAACACTCTTGTACTGTAAATGTCTAGCTTTCTATGCAGTGCTAATAAAGAGCATGTTTATGCTTTTGGCAGAGCCTAGGGCAAATTACTAGAAAGGGTTAAGATTGTGTTTTTGACAGATGGTTTAGCAGGTCACTGCAGTTAGGCCAAGACAAATCCTCAAAGTGCTCACGACCAATATGTTTGACTTGATAAACGAAAGCCGAAAATTTCAGCAACAAACCGTGACTCTTGAACATTGACCCTCTCACCCCTTCCCTTGTCAGGGAAAAAGTAAACTCAGCCTAATATCAGCCTTACCATCTCCTTTTATAGTACTGCATAAGTTACCTTTGACAAGAAATGCAACAAGCAATCAGCACAGTGAGTTTGAGAGTTATCACCAAGATAAAACAAAATGTAATCCACTTTATCCTTAAATCTTTATTACAAATCATCACACAATCGGTGTGTGTGCATTTCAACGGAATATGGTGAAAACTGGCCAAGTAGCAAAGTGTATAACACACAAAACCAGCAAAATTTAATGCAAGCCGACACATCATGACAGCACTCAGACCAAAGCAAATTAGTGACAGACACTTCCACATCACAGACCGAGAACAGCGACCGTGGCATTTTTACAGCAGCCAAGTTTTTTTTTTGATTTTATTTACCGAGTTGGTAAATTCACAAATTAACCAGTAATTCTACAAAATGACTGACTCACAAATAAAGCTTAAGATAAAAAAGAGGCATCAGAATGAAATCAGTTGGCACGTGACCTATCAGATTTTCAATAATTTGCCTAAACAGAACAATTCGAGAAGTAAAGCTTCAGCTTCTTGGTTGATGCTGTCCTCCAGGTGTATCACTTATAATTGTTTGAAATTCTTTCAAAAGCTTTGGCTTTCTGCACCAAACTAAGCTCTAGTGTAGGTCTGGCTTTGCCGATTAACTACAGCTTTTCTTTAAAAGTTAGTCTTGAAAACGGTGTGGATAATAAATTAGCAACAATGTCTTCCTGAATAACTTTACTTGCGCTTTCCATAGCGAACAGTGCTAGCTAACGTGAACATTTTTTCTGAAAAAATTCTAATATGGAGAAAATGGGTCTACACAGTCTACACAGCACAAGCTGAATAGGTGGATTATTTCCTTAAAAAGATTTCGATGTTTATTGTCAATTTATGAATTCCAAAAATAAAATTAGAACTGCTGACGTTTTAGTTTTTAATTCTTAAACTATTATTTAAAAGTTTGTAAGTGTTATTTTTATAATTAGTTTAGGGGTTCCCCTCTGATATTTTGATATTGGCCAATCTCCACGCTACATGGATTAGCATCAACATCGACCATTGAAAAGTCAACTGACCATTTGTTTCGACTGATAACACAGAAATACTGGCGCCTTGTGTGAGCTGATGATGTGATCTGTTGGCCCTTTTGTTGCAAATGGGAATTTTATTCCTCAAGCCCTCTTTCTCCAGTGGAACATCTCAATAATGAGTCAGGACTGTGAAAAAACAGAGACCCGATCCCATTGTTGAGCTGTCAGCACATACCTTCATCCCTCACTTCACATCATCCTTTTGCTCTTGGCTTTGATTTTATTAGCCCATGTCTAATGATGACATCATCTGAATACACATACAGCCCTCACAGTTGGTGTGAGATTAGCCAAGGCAATGAGCTCACACTATTTTTTTTTTTTTTTTTTTTACTACAAGAACCTCCTTACCAGGCTTCCTGACACACTGACAGAATTCATCCTTTCATACCGCAGCTCTTCTTAAACTCTCACATTCCCTGTTCCATGCCGGAACTATTTCCGGCTCAATGCTCCGTGAACTCATCTCAGTTCCAGCACATAGCTGCAGCAGATGGCTTAAGTGCATGTAGTATTGTAGCCAAGTCATGTGCGATTTTGTTTAAAACTTACAAACATGGTTGGAGAGGAAGCAGAGGGTTTACATCTGCTCACGTCTAAGCACAAGTCAACCGAACTACTCCAGGGTCAATGACATGATGCTCAGTTATTTTTTGTCTAGATCTTTTAATTTATTTAAAGAAAGATCATAAAGTCATTAAAAATAATTCATTCAAACTAATTCATACAATGACTTCAGTAAACCTGTTCTATGAACATGAACATGTCACAGCTGTCCTGAAAAAAAAAAAAAAAAAGGTTAGCATCGTAGAAAAAAAAGCAAAGTAAAAAAACCTTTTTTTAAATAAAATATTATTACTCTTTACTTGTTACACCACATCACATTTCATATAAACTTTTGATGACA
The DNA here is from genome assembly GCA_038088235.1 of Zacco platypus. Taxonomy (NCBI): domain Eukaryota; kingdom Metazoa; phylum Chordata; class Actinopteri; order Cypriniformes; family Xenocyprididae; genus Zacco; species Zacco platypus. The sequence continues at coordinate 16,424,366 of CM076074.1, forward strand.
CTTTTTTCAAAACCCTCACGAATAAAAATAATACATTTCTAAGAACTTTGTACATCCATTTTAAACTTTGTTTTGAAAAGACTTTTCTACATCTTTACTTTGGACACTGTTATTTGTCATTGACCCTGGAACCAAGTTTCTACCCTGCGGGCCCTCAAAGTTGGCCCTATATTTTTTACAATTGAGTAATGGCTTTATAAGGCTGGTTGTCTGTGGATTAGCCCTGCCAACCCTTGTTTCCTGGTTCCAGCACTTGGAGGTCCAAAGAGGCAGATGGGAGTCCTGGAGTCTGAGCAGAAAGCTGGTGTTGGCTGCTTTCACCACCCACCCTAAAACAAAAGGCCTGAAATCCAAACATCTCATTGAAAAACACAATTCCTGTGACGCTATTGCCAATCCTCCGCCAATCGTGAAAGAGCCTGAAGGGGGCTATTGGTATATACTTGTTTATCAGAATAATCTCAAAACATTGTTTTTGTCAAGAGAGGTCTGAAGAAGACCAGAATAGTTGGCATGTGTTTAACTTTCATTGTTGGTGACCAGTATGGGAAATTGGCATCTTCAACATGCATCTTAGCTTTTTTGGTCACCAGAAAGATGCTTCACCAAAAAGAAAGTTTTTCTGGTGAACAACAGCTGTTATGATCCACAAATTAGACCAGCACCAAACCAGAACTAACCAGACTGCACATTTGTTCTGGTCTAAGCTGTGATCTTCAGCAGAGCCTTGTTAATTTGGGGACTGTGTTCGATCTGGCAAATGTTTCTGAAATAATTGATGGTGCAACATCTTAAAAAGTTTGGCTGTTGTAAATTTGTTGCTCTTTCTGTATTTGCCAAGTGGCTGTTTTCCTGATTTTTATTGCCTTGGGAGGTTAGCAAAAACAGTCTCCCTCTGCCTCTGATTTTTAATTGAAACCATTGTGGGACCAATATTGGTTTTGCAATGGAAGTTGATCTGCAGGAACGCTCTTCTGTGGCGCTTGAAGACAGATGGTGTTGTTTGTTCCATAGCAGACTCTCTCTCCGGTTCACAGGAACACGACCATGGCACTTTGCCAGGAACTTGATTAGTTTTCTGGAGTGAGCAGAACAAATCACCCACAAATTTATTTACCGCCTTCATCTCATCAGCACGTCATGGCACGTTTGTTTCCCCCCACCTCGGGAGCTCACGTCGCATCTCTTTCCCCCTCTCACGTCTGTTTTAAACACTTCATCATCTCCTGCAGATATTTGTGCTTTCTCAAGGAGAGGTTGTTTCATAGTGAACGTTTTGGAGATTAGTGTGCGCTTATAATTTATATAAAGCATTTGGCACACCATCTCCTCTTATTCTTAACATATGGTTGTAATATGTAGATGCTGATAGGCAGAAGGTGCAGGAAATCGAGTGAAATATGCATGCAGGTTACTAGGTTGAGGACAGATGTTGATCGGAGATATTAGGAGGACACAGGTGTGATGGAAATGGTGCATATGTTGCCTTCTTTAGCTGAGGCGTAAACGAAGGTACCTTTACAAAACCAGTGCAACAGCCATAGCAGCAGTGGGGTGTAAAATTTCATAACCCAATTTTTCAAACCCTTGGATCAGCAAATGCCAGATGTCAAGCTGTTCTTGCTTTCTCAGCAAAAGTAGATAAAACATTTTGGTTTGGCTGGATGATGTGATATTTAGTTGGGTTGTGTAAGACTCAGTAACTCTGCAGGACATTTCAGAATCTGTCAGGTTACCTCACAGGGTCTCTCAGAGATCATGTGGGCCTGAACACAGACTCAGACAGAGTCTGACTCCAGAGAGCAGAGCGTGGACATTAGCTCATATCTCTGAGCAAACCCAGGGCTACACTCCAGTCTGGAGCTGTTTACCGACAGATAAGGCATAAACAGGAAGATTTATGCAAGGCTAAGCCTGCTGAAATGTTTCAGATGGGTTCTTGTGAGTGTGAGAAGAGCAGTACTGAGAAGTGATGACACTCAAGACACAGAGGGAAACGTCACTCTTCTCAAATGATACACTGCTCCAATATAGAAACTTTACAGTGGATAGAAAACTTTTTTTTTTTTTTTAGCCTTTTTTCATCTTTGTTGGATAGGTATAATGGAAAGCTGAGCAGTATCACTCAACAGGTCATGTTCACTAATAATTGCATGCAAGTGTTCTTAGTGTGTACGTGTATAGAAAATGTTCTCACGCTGGAACTTCTTCCGGAACAGGTGCCTACACACATAAATTGGTTCTTACCCTCTAATTTTGATGTATCTGGTTTACTAAATGAGGGACTGTTAACACAGTTTGTAATTGGAATATACACACCCAAACCATATTCATTTAAAGACTTTCACTCCCGTTGCTCTTAAGTTGCACTATCACCTGAGAAAACTTTTTAAATATTTAAATTAATACATTTTATATACATTTTTTCCCCATTTAAATTAAAAGCACAAGCTATCTTTGTGATTCTCTGATGAAAAGGGTTTATAGGCATAACAAATATAATCATAGTCTAATAGACATATAAAGATTTTTTGTTAATATTTTTTAACACACACACAAAAAAAGAGTTTTTTTTTCTTATTTATCCTGGAATCTGTTTCACATTGATGCAGACGTAAAAACTTGAAATTTGGATTAAGATGAGGGTTTACAGCCTGAGGTAACTGCCTCCCACTGAGAGATTCTGCTGTTAACACACCACTAATTATGCTCAATAAAGGTGAGCAGCAGCTTTCAGCACACTTTTCTGACACATCACTCACGACACACACCGTTAAAGAGAGACTTGCATTTTAATATTTTAGTCTTATTTCTGTTTACAGAAGTCTATGTAAAATAAACTAACTGCCCTGTGTTCTTACTTGCCTTTCTCTCTGAAGTCACTCTGAAGCCATGATTACCTCAAATATGTTTTTTAATGTACATTGTGCATCATTTTCAGGTACAGCATTTGCAGTCAATCCAAGTCTTTTCTACAGCAGGCAATACCATGGTACTTCGATATATTTTATGGTTCTAAATGTCTGTAATATGCCATGGTATTTACATGATTAAGCCAACGTTCTACTGTTGTACATGTCCTTTTTTATTCAACAGCTCTATAAACAAGAAGTTAATATTGCCTCAATCATATTTTATCATTTGGCACTTAATTCTTTCTCTGTCCAAACAAAGTCAAATTATCAAGCTTTGCATGTCACCATGAGCTGATCTTGTGAGTTAGGTGGAGTGACAGCATTTTTCTCTTCCAAAAATATATTGTAATGACTGAGGATCCCCTCCAAGTTGTCCTTTTCTTACTGGTGAGAGAAACCCAGCACTGAACGATCCTAAAATGATGTTTTTTTTGTTGTTGTTGTTGTTTGCTTGTATAGGATGCATTGTTAGCAGTCTAATTTCTTTAGAGATTTGATGACAGTCATGCAACTTGTACTTTTGATGCTGTAGACTCATGTTTTATTATATGCTATAATCTTTTAAAAACATGTATGTCCATCTGTATGCTGGCATTGAGTTTGATGGCTTTGGAAAGGATGAAGATGGTTTGGGGTTGGGGGCTGGGGGTCTGGCTGAACTCCAGAGTGGGTTTATTGCTTTCATATTCCCTTTTGAAATTCTTGAGGTTTGAAACTCTTCCCAAAGCCTGGAGCTAATTTAGTTGTAGGCTTTTCCTTCTAATTCTTCGAGACTAATTACAGCCCTATTCCCGCAATTAAATCGATAAACTCCTCTGTGTTCAGTTGGGCTTGCCAACAGAAACCCCAAACCCTCTCCTCTCCTCTCCTCTCCTCTCCTCTCCTCTCCTCTCCTCTCCTCTCCTCTCCTCTCCTCTCCTCTCCTCTCCTCTCCTCTCCTCTCCTCTCCTCTCCTCTCCTCTCCTCTCCTCTCCTCTCCTCTCCTCTCCTCTCCTCTCCTCTCAAGAATATTCCAAATAGATTTCAATCAACAGCACTTGTAACTAATGTTTATTAACACAAAAAAGCCCTTGATTTTCTTTAAAAAAAAAAGTGATGAAAACAGATGTGAGGCACTTTCAATCAAAGTAAATGGCCCAAGAAGTAAACATTTAAATATTCACAATTTCAAAAGTGTAGCCACAAAATGTAAACAATGTGCTAATATGATTTTAATCTGGAAAAAAACAATAGCTTATTAACCTTTTCTGTGTTATGTTAAACTACCATTCAAAAGTCTGATGTCAGTAAGATTTATTTTAATGAAATGAATCATTTTGAAGCAAGAATACATTAAATTGATCAAGTGACAGTAAGACATTTATAATTTTACAAAAGATTTCCATTTCTTTACTTTCTATTCATCAAGGAAATAAAAAAAAATGCATCATATTTTTAACAAAAACTATTAAGCACAACTTTTTTTCAACAGTGATAATAATAATAATAATAAATGCTGAGAACCAAATCAACATGATTTCTGAAGGATCATGTGACACTGAAAACAGGAGTAATGATGCTGAAAATTCAGCTTTGCATAACAGGAATAAATTGCTTTTTAAAATGTATTAAAATAATAATAATAAAAAAACAGCTTTTGGTAACACTTAAAGCCTTTATATATAATGCATTATAAATATACTCATAATGTATGTTATAATGCATTATATCTTTTCATGAATAATTGTAACCAAAGTTAAAATGCATTATATTATTCACAGATTCCTTGGTACATCTGAAATCGGTTGTTTGTTGAAATTGGTTGAAATGTGTGTTTTTTTCCCTAAAGGGGTATTATAATGTATTGTGGTTACAATTATTTGTGAGACCATACAACGTGTTATAAGGTGCATTACAAGGCATAATTAATTTTAAAATACAGTATACATAAAGGCTTCGGTAAAGTAAAGTGATACTCTATTGTTGTTTTTAAATTCTACATTTTTTTCACAATATTATTGTTCTGTTTTCACTAAATTTTTATCAAAAAAAAAAAACAAAATGCCGCCTTAATGACCCTGAGAGCCTTCTTTCAAAACATTAAAAAACTTACCGACCCAAAACTTTTTAATTGTAGTTTATATCAACTTCATACACCAAAACTTGGCCCCATTTCTCTCTGCTGTAGTTGCCCCCCTTTTTTGGTATCGATTGAACTGAACTTGTGTCAAACCTTCAATATTCCTTTAAAAGGAAAACTCCAGTTTTACACACTGTCTACAGTACAGAGGAACCCTAAAAATAACCTTCAACCGAGACCTAAATTCTTCGACGGCCTCCATGCCTTTCTCGTGTTTTTTCTTTTTCTTTTTGAAATTTATCACTCCTGGCAAGAATGGGGCGTTTGCCTGGGGAGCCTTCCAGAGGTCAAGCAGATGTTTCTTATGGTACTGGGTCGTGCACCAGGACAGATATCAGCTCATTCAGTACGTCATATACCTCTCTTTATCTCTCCCTCTCCCTCACTCCACCTCTTCTGTCTGTCACCGCACAATAGTACACAAGTCTCTGGCTTTAGTTCAGATTGGCTGTTTGGCTCTCTGCGCAGCTCGTATGGGGTCCATCAAAGCTGTGGTGTGATATAATGGTTTAATTGGGGTTGCCAGCACAGAGCCGGCTGAGAGTAGAAAGAACACCTTTGGGAGAATGAGAGAGAGAAATGAATGGAAAAAACCTCACAAGCATGGAAATGTAATGAGTCTGGGCTGTCTAGACCGTGTGCTTGGCTGTGTGGAGCTGTAGGCGAGTTTCAACATATGTGAATGTTTATCTCTCTGCAATGGAGCATGTGGACCCAGGGTCCATTTGGAGCCAAAAGGGAGGACTTTCGGAGCAAAGCCCGCCCAAGTCAAGCAAGACGACATGCAGAGAAACTCGCAATGCTTTATATGTTTGTGTGAGCGTAAACACATTTGCCAGCAATCAAATGAAACTTAAACACATTGTTCATATTTTCTCTTTTTTACCCCTTAGCCATGTTACTTTAATCTCTTGCTTACATTAAAGCGTGCTTTAACTCTCTGTAATTTCTATAATTTGCACCTCATTCTTTAAATGTAGCATTCGAAGGAAATTAAGCACATAACACACATTTAGAGTATACTTGATGAAAGGTTAGCTGGCAGAAGCTGACAGGAGTCCTCAGTCATGAGTTGCTATGACAACTGTGAAGTTTACATACTGTGTTATTTTTCCTGTCCACTACTACACTAACACTACTCTTTCTTTCTCTCTCTCTCTCTAATTATGTTAACATGCAGAATATAATCTATTTAAAATCAGAATGATAGCCCAATCACAAGGAAAAGAACTAAAATAAAAACAACTCAGTTGGGGGAAAAGAAATCGTGATTTGAATTCAAAATGAAACTGAATCTGAAAGAATTTATTATGTTGAAGAATAATTGGCATGTAAACTGTTGGCACTGTAAAATTCAACTGTTCTCAACTCACTTTCATGTGCAAGGCAGTGTGTTTCTTTGCAGAATAAATAAGAACATTTTATTGTGTTTTTATGAATATATAAAACAACACATATTATTGGGATAGAGGGGCTCTTATTGTATTTTCTACAAGAGCCATGTTTTCTTTAATAAAATCCACAGCACAAAAACACAATGCCATGTTATCCTAAAACTGTGAATTCCAAAACTGCGAATTCCAGCAGGACATCTCTCTCGCTCACCAATCTTTGCTACATATTTTTATCAATGTCTAGGTATTAGAGAGGAAAAACAATTTTGAGACTTCAAATTCTTCAAAGTTTAATCTTGTTTTTCTCGTCACTGCTGGTCACATTTCCCAGTATGAATGCCGCTCTTTGCATACACAGATATTGCATTCAGAATCTGTGTGATGCACATCTGTACATATAAACAATATGTAACAGTTTCAATTTATTCACATAGACAAAAGGTCTGTGCATGTAAACAGTCACTGTCTACTAAACATTAAAGTTATAGTCCACCCAAAAATGAAAATTTTGTTGTCATTTACTTACCCTCATGCCATTTCAAACTTGTATGTTTTTCTTTCTTCTTTGGAAAATGGTGGAAGATATTTTTGAAGAATGTTGGTAACCAAACAGTTTTTTTCCCATTTTGTTTTCCCTGTTTATTTATTGCACATTTTGGGAAATGCACTATTATGTGCACAATATGTATACCTCACTCAGTCTGCATACTGCATGACAAAGTATTTGATCCCCTTAAAGTCTGACTTTGATGGTCTGCATTGTTTTTGCATGTGTGAAAGTGTGTGCATATGTTGTCTATAAGGTTAATCACAGCCGTGAGCTCTCCATTCTACCTCCTGCCTGTCTCCTCTGATGCACAGCAGTGTGTTATATAAACAGTGGAAAGCTGACACCTTATTGTGTAAGAGGACCATGTGTAAAAATATGGAGCACGCATTCAAAGAGGCTTTCAGAAAACCATCAAGACAGAGTGTTAAAGATGTCTTTTGGCAAAGATTGTGTGGAAGCTTTCTTTTTGGAAAAGGCCTGTTGTGATACTCTTTTTCCTTTCCTCTCATAATCTGTAGTCTTGCCCTTAAACTTTATTACCTTAGACTTTCTCTCTGTGAAATGGGATGTGCATATCAATACAGCTTTGAGTTTTATGGGCCTGTCTTCATCAACAGAGAGATCTTTGTTTCTTGAACTGTCAAGGGGAAAACTCCACAAGTTAACAAAAGCGGTTTGTATTAGGGGTAACTCAGACAGAATAAATCTGCCAATTTCTCTTTGTAACACAATTGTTAAAAATCATGCATACATACGAATTGTTGTATCTTGACAAAAGCCAAGATTACTAGTTCAGAAGCTTCGGTGTCAAAGTGATATGAAACTGGAGTTTTCAAACCTGGAACTACTAAAAACTTTAGTTTAGTTATTGAAAATGAATCCATCAACCAATCAGAATCAAGAATTTAACAACACTGTGGTAGAAAATGCATTAAATGTTTTATATTGTTGATTTCTTAGGTTGCAGAGGGATCTGAAGTGCATTTTGAAGCAGGAAATTTCTCTGAGTCGTGTGAGGTGAGGGTGGAAAATCTTCCTCATGGCAATGAGCACCTGCTTTCCTGGGCCCATCATCGTTATCGTGCTGTTACCTCTTTCAGTGAGCTCAAGATGGCTCATGACATCTACATCAAGGTTGGAGAGGGTATGTATCTCTCATAGTGTTCTACCTATTCCTCAAAGTTTTTTTTTTAAATAAGTATTATTAACCTTTTTAGAGCACATGACACTTTTTCTTAATCAGTATTGTTTGTTAAAAAATACATTTATTTGGTTTAAGTTTATTTGGCCTATAAAAAGTTATTTGGGCCATTGTTTTCAGCCCCCTCTGAACTTCAATCATGGCCCCGCACATGCTAATTCACTCTCAATGGTGCCTATTGACTGTGTGTAGTAACTGGACCCATGGGTAATAAAGCAAATCCCAGTGAAGCCACCTCAAGTCATTCTAATTTCCACTTGGCAACATTCAGTTTCATTTAAAAACAACATGGCAAAATCTGTGGGCTGTTTAAATGGCAGACTTTCTCTGTCTCTTATTTGTAATCAGTTGATTTGCTTGCATGTCGGGCTCATAAGCAGCTGAGAGATGGAGAATTGATGGAAAGGCCAAGTAAACATAAGGGAAGAGTTTCAGATGAAAGCCCTGACTGCCAGCTTGTGCATACGGGCCCTTTGCCAAATCTGAAGCCTTTCACAACAGTCCTTTTAAAAAGAGAAAGATGAGGGAGAATAGCAGACCTAGAGGAAAAAGGGAATGAGCAAAAGGAAAGTTTGGCAGGGAGGGTATAGAAGAAGCACAAAAGAAAATAGAGCCCAAAACAGAAAGTCCAAATGAATTGCAGTACCAGGAAACCTTGCAAGATTCTGCTAAGAAAGTATCTTAGCCATGTGCCCAATGAGATGAGCCATAGGGGGGGAAATTGGCTTATTATTAGAGGAAACGGTTTAGGGGGATTTAACGTAAAAAACTGACTCTTGGACTATGAAATGAAGTTTGAGTCAGACAGGGCTGCCACATTCAAATAGAGTTTGTTGTTTACTCGTTGAGAGCATGAAAGAGAGAAAGCAGAAACAGATACTTGCAAATATGTGCCATTAGCACAGCGAGCCGCAGGGATTGTTTGAAGAAAGAAGAAAAGGACAGATCTGGCTGTGCGTTTCACCCAGGGCTCCATCGTGTTTCCCCCGCTGAGTTCTAAGACCAAACCAGCAACACGTCTGACTTCAGCATCTATCAGCTGTCAGGTTGCCCAGTTAAACTGCTGGTGCTAATTTTTCAGTCCGTAAAAGAACATAAGATTCCAGTACTGGAAGAAAGTAATGACTGCATCATTCAAAGTACTCTTTCCAGTCCCTAAGCTTGTTTCGGTCAGCCCCGTAAAACATTTGGCCCTGCTGTGTTTGAATTTGAGGTTTGGCAGTGATTCAAAAGGCTGTGTTTACCTCTACAGGAGAGTTCTGGCCTTCTACTCTATCTCAACCCTTTGTAGCTCCGCATGAGAGCGGACATGCTTCTGATCTGTTTGCTGTAGAGAACAGGCATCTTTCCCCTAGTACCTCAAAGAGCCAGGAAGAGCAGGGAGAAAGAGATGCCAGCCTTTCATGAGGATTTGACACTCATCACCCTTGCACTTTTTTCCAAAAGTGTAATGTCCAAATAAGGAAGCATCTGTCTTCTGTTTCTCTGGGGCAAAGAGAAGAGCCATCATCTCTTTTGTAGAGGAGCAAAGAAAACAGAGTTCAACAATAGAGAGGATTTTTTAGGGAGTAGTTAAACTGGGCCAGGACAGGTCAGGCTGTGTTTTTGATTGAATGATGACAATCTGCCAGTATTTGGCCATTTTCAAGACTATAAACATCAACTGATAACTATGTCTAATTGCTTGGTTAGAAGTGTTTATCTCCCTTCAATGACAGCTCCAAATTTTACTGACAGGTTTGTCATTGAATGCTGATTTTTTTCAATGGAATTTTGAGTTTTGCTATCATTCACCACTGTTAAAAAGTTTTTTTTTATTTATTTTTTTTTTAAAGTGAATAATTTTATTCAAGGATGCATTAAATTGATCAAAAGTGACAAGAGTCGTTACATTGTTACAAAAGATTTCAATTTCAAACAAATGTTGCTCCATTGACATTTTTTGAATTTCTTGAATCTGAAAAAAAAAAAAATTATCATAGTTATATTAAGCAAAATATTAAGCAGCACAACTTTTTTCAAAATTTATAGTTTCCTCAGCACCAAATTTAGAATATTAGAATGATTCCTGAAGGATCATGTGACTGAAGATTGGAGTAATTCCTGCTAAATATTCAGCATTAAGGAATAAATTACATTTTAAAATATAATAATATAGAAAACAGTTATTTTAAATTGTAATAATATTTCTCAATATTACAGTTTTTCTGTATTTTTGATCAAATAAATGCAGCCTTGGTGTAATGATGAGTCAGAGGAGTAAAATCCAAATGCAGCTTTATTTGGAAACGTGGTCAAACAGGCGGAGATCAACAACGGCGAACAACAATATTGGAGGGCAGACAGGCTCGAGGTAGTATCCAGGCAGGTGATCAGGGGCAGGCAGAGAATAGTCAGACAAACAGAAAACAGGCCGGATCGGCAACAGGAAAACCAGACAGGGAATTATTGCTCAGAAATTGTGACCGTGAATCAAACAATACTTCGCGCTTGGGAGGTGAGTGAGTGAACTATTTATAGTGAAGTGATGAAGCTAATGAGTGGTGATAATCAGGGACAGCTGGCGGATGATTAGTGACTGGGTGAGGGATTATGGGAAGTGTAGTGCAGCGTAGGGGAACTACAGTGTGAGCGGGTGACCTCTAGTGGTGAGTGGGTGTAAAAATGGACCGAATTCATAACAGAGCCCCCCCCCCCCCCCAGGAGCGGCTTCCAGACGTGTAAGAAAAAAAAAAAAAAAAAAAAAAATGACACAGGGAGGGAGGGGTGGGGTAACCAGGACAAGGGGGACTGGGACCATGGGGTGAACATCTAATGAGTGGCCAGTGTGAAACGGCGTGTGCAAGTGACCAGGGCGGAACGGGCTGATCAGGTGGCCAAGGTGGAATGGGCCGTGCAGGAAGCCAGGGCAGAACGGGTAGTGCAGGCGGCCAAGGCGGAACGGGCTCTGTAACATAGTGCACAAGAGTTAGTGGGGGCCGCTAGGGCCACAATAGAATAGACCAAGCAGTCAGGTGAAACAAGGCTGGGAGACAGAGTGGAACAGACAGACAGAGCAGGGCAGACAGACGTAGCGGAGCAGACAGAGGGTTCTTGGATGACAGATGGTTCAAGGGACGCTGAGAGTGTGGGATCTACGGGCTGAGCAGGACCGAGAGACAGTGCGAGGTTGAGACACAGAACAAGGCTGGCAGATAGAGTGGAGGAGACGGACCGAACGGAGCAGACTGACAGAGGGATGCAGAGAGAGGATTCAGGGAAGACAGAGTTCTGGAATGACAGGTAGTTCTGAAGTGACAGATATTTCTGGGATGACTGGCCAAATGGAGTTTACGGAAAGAGCGTAGGGTACAGACAGAGAAGGGCATAGAGTCTGAGCGGGGTTGAGAGACAGAGCAGGGTTGAGAGACACAATGGGGCAGACCGAGGGTTCCGGGATGACAGAAAGTTCTGGAGTGGTAGATAGTACAGGACTGACAGATAATTCTGGGCCGATAGGCAGTTCAGTGCTGCCGTATCGCTCAGAGCTGACAGATGACTCAGGGCTGATGGCTAGCTCAGGGTAGAAGGACAACTCAGGGTTGATGGGCATCTCAGGATTAACAGATGCTTCATGGCTGACAGACAGTTCGAGTTTGATGGACCGTTCAGGATCACCAGATAGTTCACGGTTGGAAGTTAATGCAGGACTGGCAGATGATTTTGGGTAGACAGATGGATAAGGGCTGATCACAGGTTCTTTGGGAGCAACTGCCACCTCTGGAAGTTCCACAGTTGTAAACCCATGTAGATCAGGAAATCGAGAGACTGATTTATTAGTATCCTCTGGAGGCAGATTGTGGACAAACATCCCCTCTGGATGTTCTGGGGTCGGAGCTGCTGTATATGCGGACCACACACACCACATAGCCACAGCCATTACGGACAGGAGAACCTCCTCCGATATCTCAGGCACAGAAGACGTTAGGTCAACAGTTTCAGGAGGTTGAACAGGATTGATGTGATCCGTTAGTAGTTGGGCTGGCATGGCTGGAACCGTTGGCAGTTGGGCTGATAGGCAGTGAACTGTATGTGGTTGGACTGACGTGACTTGAACTGTCTGAGGCTGGTCAGTTGGAACATGTACCGTCGGTGGCTGAACAGGCGTGACTTGGGCCCCAAGCTGTTGGACAGGCGGGGTTTGAGATATGGGTTGCTGGGTAGATGGGGCATGATCCATTGGCTCTGGAGCGGATTTGTGGGGTGCTGGAATGCCCTTCCTACGGCGCAATGTGCGCTTACGACGGAGCTGGGGTCGGTCAATGTTGACTTGGTCTGAGTCACGGTGATTTGTGACGACTGGGCTCGTCTCACAGTGGTCTACTATGACTGAGCTTGACTCACAGATGTCAGGGATGACCGAGCTTGACTCACGGTGGTCTGCGAGGACTAGGCCTGAATCACGATGAACTATAGTGACTTGACTCGGCTCGTGAAGATCTTGCGTGACTTGACCTGGCTCAGGAAGGTCGTGGACGACTTGACTTGGCTCAGGAGGGTCAGCAGCGGCGGCTTGCTGTGAGTCTGGAGGGTCAGCGGCGGCGGCTTGCTGTGAGTCTGGACGAGCAGCGGCGGCGGCTTGCTGTGAGTCTGAATCGGGTCCGAGGAGTTCTGGGAGTTCATCGTCATCATCTGTATAATGGCAAGACAGATAAACAGATAACACTCCAGAGAAGCATCATGTAGGGGCAACCGGCGTGAAGTGGCCTGGCAGAACAGCTGCGCCATGCTGTGACTTGGGAATGGCGGCCATTTTGTGTGCCGGTTTAGTGGCAGCCGCCATGTTGTGACTGAGTTCGGGCTCCGCTTCTCCTACGGTAAATGATGACCCAGACAACAACAGTGCATACTCCATAAAGTCCCTTAGAGTGCAAACAAAATCCGCATTGGGGAGACGCGATCTCAGGGGTTCATTCAAGCCTCGGCGAAACAAATGTTTAAACAAAGATTCATCATAGGAGATACAATCAGATACCTCGATGAAGTCCTGTATGTAATCCTCAATCGATGATTGCCCTTGCCGAAGTTGCAGGAGTTGACCGAAGTAATCCATACTGACCGGGATGCTGATAGAAGCTGCTGGATCTTGGTAAGGCGAAGTATTCTGTAATGATGAGTCAGAGGAGTAAAATCCAAATGCAGCTTTATTTGGAAACGTGGTCAAACAGGCGGAGATCAACAACGGCGAACAACAATATTGGAGGGCAGACAGGCTCGAGGTAGTATCCAGGCAGGTGATCAGGGGCAGGCAGAGAATAGTCAGACAAACAGAAAACAGGCAGGATCGGCAACAGGAAAACCAGACAGGGAATTAATGCTCAGAAATTGTGACCATGAATCAAACAATACTTCACGCTTGGGAGATGAGTGAGTGAACTATTTATAGTGAAGTGATGAAGCTAATGAGTGGTGATAATCAGGGACAGCTGGCGGATGATTAGTGACTGGGTGAGGGATTATGGGAAGTGTAGTGCAGCGTAGGGGAACTACAGTGTGAGCGGGTAACCTCTAGTGGTGAGTGGGTGTAAAAATGGACCGAATTCATAACACTTGGTGAGCATAAGAAGCTTCTTTCAAAATCATTGAAAAATCTTACAGGCCCCAAATTTTGAATGGAGTTGTATTTATTGGCATGATATTGGCATTTGGTCAACCTGCTTCCAAGATATCGGTATCAGCATTGGACACTAAAATTATTTGACTACAAACTCCACTCTGCTTCCATTACTGCTCATGCACTGTGGTCTGGAACACCACAAACACAGATGAACCAAGTGATACAAACAGTGAAAGGTTTCAGGGCTTTTATACTAAATATCAGATTATAGGACTATAACTAACTGTTGGTTAACTATTTGTCAAACTTTCTTTTTCTGTGTCCTCAAAGTTTCTATCTGACATAAACATATCTCATATTTGTTTCAGACCCCGTCTTCTCTGAGACCTGTAAGATTGATAACAAGTTCCTCTCTCTGAACTACCTGGCCAGCTACATCCAGCCCCAGCCATCCACAGGTTGTGTTCTCTCAGGTCCTGATCATGACCAGGAGGTCCACATCATTGAGCTCCAGGCACCAAACTCCAGCAGGTGAGGAGAAGACTGTTGTACAAGTCAAGGATTTTTCTGTAAAAGTTTTTGGATGTTACTGTAATACAGCCCGTACAGTAAAATACAGTCACATTCATAGTATTTATTCTTATTATTTTCTCTTTAAAAGACTTTGTCTCTTTTAAAAGATTTTAAAGGCACAATAAGTAATTTTTGCCGATAGAGGTCACTTCAAAACAAAGGCATAACTTGATGACGCCTTGATATCGTGGAATCATGGGACGTGTTGTCTTCACATCAGCAGCCAGTGGAAAAGAATGTTAAAGATTTATTAACATTACTGTAGTATGAAGAAGGGTGTCGTTGAAAGTTGTTGGAGCGTAACCAGGCCGCTGTAGCAATTGCTAATGAGAGACAAGCGGGACACACGGCTTAAGAGCAGTGGAGCTTTTATTGTACCGCAGAAGACCACTTCCGCTTCTTCCAGTCATGCGTATGTGGGGAAACGCAGCGCGGTTTTAATATATTAGTCATATAAAGTTGTTATAATGCTACTCTGTGCGTTCACTAGGCGGCTACTATGATACACTTGTTGCACACTGTAGTAAGCTAGACCGATATTAGGCATGGTAAAACATGGTACTTGTGGTAAATCAAGAAAATAAGATTTAAGCAATAAGACTGTTGAACTATATAACAATGATTAGTTTTCTGTTGATGAATGTATCCAAGCAGTTACTCACCTGTCTAATAAAACAAATAATATATGTGCAATAAATAATATAAAGTGTCTTCTGTGTTTCCATGGTTTTTACACAATAAAAATTTTTTGAAATCGCGGGTATGATGTCATTGATAGGCGACGCATGGATACAGTCTATGTCCTGGTTAAAATTCCTTATTTTTATGGATTTAAACATTCTTGGAAACATTTGGGATAATCTAAGTACACACGTCAACAAAATATATTACATTGTTCTTGTTTAATCCAAAAATCTTACATATTGTGCCTTTAAAAGCTTTTTACAGCAAAATTAAAGCAAAGAATATGTTAAGTGTCAATCAGTCAAAAGAAATACAGAGAAGAAAACATGCTGCTGCTGTTGCAGAGCAAATTACAAAGACTTGCTCTGCTAAAACCCAAGAGTGTATGATTGTAAAACGTGCTGCTGCGAGATAAAGAAGAACCCCATAGCAGATTTAGACAGGTGGTGCTGGGGAGGAGGGGGTATATATAAACTTAGCGCACAGAACTGTGCTCCATCTAGTCAGACTGGAAAAGAAAGGCGGAAGAAGCAATTGACTGGCTGCAGAACCAGCAACGAGACAGGCAACAGAATATTTTCATGACTGAACTTGGTATTAATTTAACAAAAGTGAGCATCAAATGTTGAAAATAATGGAAAATGTTCACTATTGTTCAAAAGTTTAGGGTCAGTAAGATTTTATTTATTTATTCATTTATTTAAAAGAAATTAAAACAGCCAGGATCGATTAAATTAAGATGTACCGGTTGACCGGTTGTTAATCGGAACCGGCTGTTTTTTTGCATTATATTTGGGCTGTTCTGTGTTCCAGAAGTACAGTCGTGCACACAGACTGCACTGTTACCAAAATGTCATCTAAATATTATGAAGTCTGTGAACAGGACGTTAAAATTACAAGCTATAATGTCTGCAAAGCACAAAGGAAAAGTTAATTGTGAAGGAATTACAGCGAAGACATTCAGCATGACAAATTTGATCTGAAATTTGAGAGTACATCACCTGAAAGACCATGATGAGTGATTTAAATGTGTAAAACTGATGCAGACACCAAGACGCAAACAGGCATTGGTCTGCCACCATTCAAATAAGAGCCACTTATAAGAGTCACTTATGACTACCATGAGTGTATACCTGTCTGCACCCTACATGAGACTTATTTGTTCAGCCCAGTTGATCATGTGGAGGACAAGAAAAGAAACGGACTAGCTGTGTTCACACCATGTCGCAATTACCATAGTTTCGACATGACAGCAGGTTACATTTTGTTCGGAGCTGTTCACATCCTTGGACTGGGAATTATGCATTTCTATGACAACTCTATCAACGCCTATATGAATCTGTAGCGAGTGATCAGGTGGTACAGTGATCACGTAGTACAAGCTGTAATTACAAGCTCTATGAGGACTTGAGTGCTTTTTAGAAGTTGAAATCTCGTAATTACAACATGGCGTGAACACACCTGAAGCTAAAATGTTTCTTTTTGTGAAAATGAACTTTCATACACTGTTGAATGAAAGGCCATAAATAAAGACAATATAGCTAGTTCTGTGTAGGATTGTCATTTTATCTTAAATTACATGGACATAATTAAAAAAAAAACTGCTCTAGCATAGTTGTTTTACTCATTGCATAAACTGATTGCTTAACAAGATGTTTTAAATTATTTATTTATTTTGTTTTTTGTAGTTTTACAATGCTAAAGTCAGACCATTTAGCTTTTGCTCTGATTTAAAAAAATGCTATGCTGATTCTGTACTGAAATTCTTGTTCATGTTCTCTTTCAGTAATTCTAGTCTGTTGACAGAGTCATCTTTCAAAATCATAAAAAAAATCTCACCAACCCCTGGCTTTTCAACAGCAGTGTATATCATTTAATTTGCTGTTGAAAGTGAACACCTGAAGGACTTACCAGACAACCATTTCTTGTAAAAAACTAATATTTCTGTGCATATGGGTGTGTTTATACATGGTGTGTATATTTACACATGACTGTTCGTGGATGGGTGTGTTTGCTTTCGTGTGTAAATGTACGTGCATGTTTGTCATTTTAGGTTGTCATTGTGTTTCCTCCGGTTCTGTACAGTTTATTTGGAAATAGGCAGGAACTAGGGTGTTGTTGATATTGGAAAACTCTGCAGGGTAAAACTGTCTCCGCCCACATCAATATCACTCACTGTTGCCTAATAGTGACTCAAAAAATGAAAAACAGATCTAAAGATATGCAAGCATCATGATGGATCCCAGCACTGCATTATGTGGTCTGTTTCACATGTGTCCAGCTTTGTTTTCTAGGAAACGATCCAGTTTTTTAATCAATTGGCCAGACAGAAAGCATGTTAAAACTGAAGTTTAAATTTTCCAAGATTCTTATGGCCTTCCTTCCATTGCCATTCCTTCTCTTCTCTCTTTTTCTCTCTAGCGCATTCCAAGTGGATGTGATTGTGGATTTAAGGCCGCTGGATGGTGATGCCCCACTCCATCGTGACATTGTGTTGATACTGAAGTGTGAGAAGCTAGTAAATTGGGTGATCAAAGTCCACAGCATCATCGGCAAACTGGACATTGTGGTATGATGTTTAAATTGTTGGCCACATGCATCTGTCTATCTATCTATCTGTCTGTCTGTCTGTCTATCTGTCTATCTATCTATCTGTCTGTCTGTCTATCTATCTATCTATCTATCTATCTATCATTTGACCACATCTATCTATCTATCTATCTATCTATCTATCTATCTATCTATCTATCTAACCCTAATCTATCTATCTATCTATCTATCTATCTATCTATCTATCTATCTATCTATCTATCTAACCCTAATCTATCTATCTATCTATCTATCTATCTATCTATCTATCTATCTATCTATCTATCTATCTATCTATCTATCTATCTATCTATCTATCTATCTATCTATCTATCTATCTAACCCGAACCCTAAACCCTACCCTAACCTAACCCTAACCCTGTCTATCTATCTATATATATATATAGCACAAATGTATTTTTATAAAAATTACATTTTGTATAGATATGGATGTGCTGACAGCCACTGATACTGTATATGGGTTCTGCTGTAATGGTGAAAAAAATGCAAAAAAGGATTTTACGTCTTTGAAAGAACATTCTTATGTTCACCTATGTTCATCTATGTTTATTGTTTGAAAATTACAGCCAAAAACAGTAACACTGAGAAATATTATTTGAAATAACTGTTTTCTATTTGAATACATTTTATTCAAGTGATGTTAAAGCTGAATTTTCAGCTGCCATTACTCTAGTCTTCAGAGTCACACGATCCTTCAGAAATCATTTTAACATGCTGACCTGGCACTCAAGAAACCTTTTATTATTATTATTATCAGTTGAAAATGGCTGTGATGCTTAATTTAGTGTGGAAACCATAATACAGTGTATATTTTCAGGATTATGAAAAGAAAGTTTAAAGAACATTTATTTGAAATTGAAATATTTTCTAACATTATGAATGTTATATTTATTGATCAATTGAATCTGTCCTTGCTAAATAAAAGTATCAAATTCTTAAAAAAAACAAAACAAAAAAAAACAATTATTGTGATGATCCCAAACCTTTGAATGGTATATTTTTATTTTTGTAAATAAACTATATGTAATGCATACTTTTCAAACTGTGTGAAAATGCTAAGCAAAAGATAGCAGGTTGATCCAATGAATTGTGTGATCTGGAGGCCTATTATGAGATGGAGTAATAACAGAGGGAGGCGTGTAGAAGTTTTTCTTCAGCCAGAGCCTTTGGAGAGTTTTTATTGTAGCATTGGCCTGGCACTTCAGAATATGAATTATGAGAGCGTCTGTCTGCTGGTTTCAGATAGCACAGCATAACACTCACACCACTGAAACTGTCACTACACTGCACAGCTCTCGGAGAGCAACTTGCACACACTGTGTAATTTAGTGTTAAATATTTGTGCGTTTTTATGTCCTGCTTATGAGAAAAAATCCACACTGTCATTAGGATGAGTCATATTCATTTAAGAGTTTCAAGGTGTTTATAGAATAATTTATTACAGCTGTTTCTGAACTGGAAAAGTGTAATGTAGAGAACAATACTATATACAAGTGCAATGCAATTCTTTTACTCACTGACTTCTCACTGCATACACAAAGATAGACATCAAAATAGTACAGTAGACAAAAACAATTTTTATAACAATTTATATAAATTGAAAAATTGTAATTCTAGTTACAATGCATTATAAAACATTATAAAGTCGTATGTATTAAAACACATGACGAACAATCAATTTCAGATGTAACAAGGAATCTGCAAATTATAATGTATTTTAACTTTAGTTACAATTTTTTATGAAAGGACATAAGGCATTATGTGTATTAATAACTTGATAATGCATTGACCAGGACTCCCTGGTAGAAGAGAAATTGTATCTCAATGGGACCTTCCTGATTATGTATATTTATATATTTATTTAAAGGCTAAGTTAAAGTGTTAAAATTCTTATAAATGTGTATGTATACAGTATATGATGCACAAATATATAGATCAAGCTATTAGGAGTAGGTCCTGGATTATGCTATGGTGTTCTGGCATTGACATTCAAAGAGTCATAAACTTCATTAGAGAATTTTAATGTGTGTATAATGGATCTGTCTCCATGAATGTGTTTGATTGCACTTGTCCGTGTCCGAGTGAATCAGTTACAGTGTTTTAGAGTGTAGGAGAATGTAAGTTATGCGTGTGATACGATCCACAGCCTTGTAAAATCAAAGCCCTGCTACTGTTGGCAGATTGGCTCAAGCTCGTTGTCCAGCCTGGTGAGGCATTTGTGGGAAAGACGGCTGGGAATGAGGCCCATCTGCCCTTCACACCCAACAGAGAACAAACAGAAGCTAGCATATAATTCCTACGTAATTTGGCCACGATCTCAAACCATAATCATATATATCCCTCACATTAAGTAACCCAAACAGTGTGTGTGTGTGTGTGTGTGTGTGTATATATATACAGTTGTGTTCAAAATTATTCAACCCCCACTGAAATTGATTGTTTTGGCCGGTTTGACATTGATTTTGATCATTCAGTCATCCTGCTTACAATTAAATCAAAGAGGCACGTGTAGGTCAGACAAATATAACATAACATTTATAATGTTATTCGTTTTATCTGTAAAAATGAGAAAACCTTAAGGGCTGACTCTATGGCTATGAAGCTGCTAAATCATAATATTACTGATTTTTGGAAAGAAGTTAGAACTGTTAATAGTTGCAGAGTATCTCTTCCTTGTTCTTTAGATGGAGTTTCTGGGGCAGAGAATATTGCGGAATTATGGAGACAACATTATTGTAGTCTTTTTAATTGCATTCAAAATGAATTGTATAATGTGGACAATATTCAAGTTAATGATCCGATAGTGATTATGTCACATGAAGTGGATCAAGTTATAAGCAAATTATCTCAAAATAAAGCTAGTGGTCTAGATAATATTTCTGCTGAACATCTTAAGTATGGAAGTAAGAGGATAGCCCCTCTATTAGCTATTTGTTTTACTGGCTTTTTGATTCATAGTGTGTTACCAGATTCAATGTTGTCTGTTCTTTTAGTTCCAGTTATTAAGAACAAAGCTGGAATGGTAGGTAACCTAGATAATTATAGACCTATAGCTTTGGCTAGTATCCTGTCTAAAGTGCTGGAAAACATTTTGTTGGATAGGGTAAATGTGTTTATTAACTCTACAGACAACCAGTTTGGATTCAAGGCTAAACATGGTACTGATCTTTGCATTTATGCATTAAAGGAAATAGTAAACAAGTACAGAGATAAAAATTCATCAGTTTTTATGTGTTTCATTGATGCATCTAAGGCTTTTGATCGGGTTAACCATGCTAAGTTATTTTTTAAAATGAGACAAAGAGGGGTGCCAGAATACATTGTGAGAATCCTGGTTTATTGGTATGGTCACCAGATGATGCGAGTAAAATGGGGCAATAAGGTCTCTGCCCCTTTTGGGGTTAGTAATGGTGTGAGACAAGGAGGGATCCTGTCCCCAATTCTGTTTAATCTTTACATGGATGAGCTATCTGAACGTTTGAGTGTCTGTAAAACTGGATGTATGATTGGGAATATTTTAGTGAATCATATTATGTATGCAGATGATCTTGTGGTGTTTAGTCCTAGCAGTGCTGGTCTTCAGCAGCTTTTAACTTTGTGTTCTGATTATGGTCTTGAACATGACATTTTATATAATCCTGCTAAGAGTGTGGTAATGATTTGTAGAACTAAGGAGGATAAAAGTATAAATTTTCCAGTTTTTAAGTTGTCTAATAAGAGCCTCACTGTGTGTGAGAAAGTAAAATATCTTGGACATTTTATTACTGAACGTATGACAGATGATGAAGATATTGAAAGACAACGTCGTATGATGTATATGCAGGCGAACATACTTTTATGTAAATTTGGTTTTTGTTCAGATGAGGTGAAGGTGTCACTTTTTAAAGCATATTGTACAACACTTTATACTGCTCATTTGTGGTGTAACTACAGAGCATCTAGTCTACAGAAGTTGCAAGTAGCTTATAATGATGCAATGAGAATCTTACTACGGAGACCTAGATGGCATAGTGCAAGTGAAATGTTTGTGAGTGTAAGAGTGATCACTTTTAAAGCACTGTTACGAAATCTTATGTATAGATTCATCTGCCGGCTTAATGCTTCTAAAAATGAGATTATTGTGGGTCTATCAAATATAGGGGTTAGTACTACACGGTATCAGTCAAAGTTGTGGAGACACTGGTATTGTTGTATTCTGTAACTCCTTTTTGCTTGTGATAGATGCTATGGGTTGTATATGTTGTCTATTGTCCTGTTTTTAATTCTGGACCTTGAGTCTGTAATAAAAGTTTGATTGATTGATTGATTGATAATGAAATAACCACAAATGTCTTTTCTCTGCTCACATCATTATCAGTTTTATTCAACCCCCAAGTGACATTCAATCTTAATACTTAGTACAACATCCTTTTACAGTTATAACAGCTTTTAAACGTGAAGCATAGCTTGACACAAGTGTCTTGCAGCGAGCTACGGGTATCTTCGCCCATTCATCATGGGCAAAAGCCTCCAGTTCAGTCACATTCTTAGGCTTGCGCACTGCAACTGCTTTCTTTAAGTCCCACCAGAGGTTCTCAATCGGATTTAAGTCTGGTGACTGCGATGGCCATTTCAAAATGTTCCAGCCTTTAATCTGCAACCATGCTCTAGTGGACTTGGAGGTATGCTTGGGATCATTGTCCTGTTGAAAGGTCCAACGTCTCCCAAGCCTCAGGTTTGTGACGGACTGCACCACATTGTCCTCCAATATCTCCTGGTACTGAAGAGAATTCATGGTACCTTGCACTCGCTGAAGCTTCCCAGTACCTGCAGAAGCAAAACAGCCCCAAAGCATGATTGACCCCCCGCCATGCTTCACAGTAGGCAAGGTGTTCTTTTCTTCATAGGCCTTGTTCTTCCTCCTCCAAACATAGCGTTGATCCATGGGCCCAAACAGTTCTAATTTTGTTTCATCAGTCCACAGAACACTATCCCAAAACTTCTGTGGTTTGTCCACATGACTTTTGGCATACTGCAGTCGACTCTTCTTATTCTTTGGAGACAGCAAGGGGGTGCGCCTGGGAGTTCTGGCATGGAGGCCTTCATTACGCAGGGTGCGCCGTATTGTCTGAGCAGAAACTTCAGTACCTACATCTGACAAATCTTTTCTCAGTTCCTCAGCAGTCACACGGGGACTTTTCTCCACTCTACGCTTCAGGTAGCGCACAGCAGTCGAAGTCAGCATCTTCTTTCTGCCACGACCAGGTAGCGTTTCAACAGTGCCCTTTGCCTTGAATTTGCGAATGATGCTTCCTATGGTGTCTCTTGGTATGTTTAACATCTTTGCAATCTTCTTATAGCCATTGCCCTTCCTGTGAAGAGTAATCACCTCTTCTCTTGTCTTCCTGGACCATTCTCTTGACTTCACCATGTTTGTAACCACACCAGTAAATGTCTAGAAGGAGCTGAGTATCACAGTCATTTTAAAGCTGCCTAATTGGTGCTTATTAGGCTTTATTGCTGCTCCCTGACATCCACAGGTGCTTTCAATACCTGATTGAAAACACTTCAATGGACCTCTGTTCTTCAGAGTGGTAGTCTTTAAGGGGTTGAATAATTGTGTCAATGAAGAATTCACAAAAGAAACATTTACTACTGTATTACAAAACCAATTGATGTCATTTTAGTTGCATATGCTTCTTTAAGAAGTCCTTGTAGGATTTCATTCTGAATTCAATTACAAATGTACTCTAAATTCTCTAAAACCATTTACAGAATTGGGGGGTTGAATAATTTTGAACACAACTGTATATATATATATATATATATATATATATATATGCCATTATATGTCATATATATATATATATGGCATATAATGGCATGTGATTTGACAAAAGCTTAAGAAAATTTCTTACTGGCCATGAGACATTTTGTAACATGTTTTTAATTATTCATTATTTAAAAATAATACATTTATGACTATACGCTCAGGCACATGAACGTTTGTGAGATGAGGTCCCAATCTCTCCGTAAAACCATCAAAACTTTGTTTGCTTTTGGTTTGTTTTTTGTTGGGGTGACCTAATGTGAGGGATATTCAGCATAAACAGAGATTAGGAATTACTTTACCATACTGTACTGTACTTTACTTTACTTTTACTACCGTAAATTTTTGCTGAAAAGGTAAAAGGTTGTTTAGCATTTGAGCGCTGATGTTTTCTCTTCCATCAGTGAGGATCTGTCTCTAGCTCTTGCAATTCGATTTAAAACGTGCTTCATACAATTCCTTTTTTGGCCTTTTTCTTTACTGGTTAGTGTTAATTT
Organism: Zacco platypus; assembly: GCA_038088235.1. NCBI lineage: Eukaryota > Metazoa > Chordata > Actinopteri > Cypriniformes > Xenocyprididae > Zacco > Zacco platypus. The sequence goes on from CM076074.1 coordinate 16,448,314, forward strand.
TGGACTTTTAAGATAAGGTATTAGATCAGAAAATCGCCACCTTTGGATTATATGGTTCTATCTGCATTCTGAGTGGTTTTGATCAACATTTTTGCATTCCATTTGACTTTGTAGATAGAACATTTTCGTTTTCTAAATACAACTTAAAAAAACATCACATAATGTAAATAAGTTACAGAATAGGAATATGTGAATTACTCTGTTTTTACAAAAATGTCAGATATAACCTTACAATTCTAAGGTGATGAAGTGTTCTCAGTGAAAACAAGAAGAATTATTGTTAAAGGTTTGTGAAATGTCTCAGAAATGAAAAATGGATTTGAACAGAAGTAGATATTAATTTATTTCCTTTCTGATTCTGTTCTAAACTACAGCAAAGATTGAACAATTGTGATTGCATTCCTCTGTTTCTGCGTGTGAAGTGAATGCGTTGTCTTATTCTTCCTCTTTGTCCTTCTCAGACGTCAGATACTGTCGGCCTGAATGATGACACAGAAAGGCTGATGCAGGTGTCAAAGACGGTCAAACAGAAGCTTCCTGCAGGATCTCAGGCTCTGATCCAGTGGGCAGAGGAAAATGAATTTAAACCAGTCACTTCCTACACCAACACCCCTGTCGCCAACCACTTCAAACTGCGCCTCAGAGAACAAGGCAAGAGCAGATACCGAAGACATGAATAATATCAACTTAAAATAGTTATATTAAGCTTAAATAGTTTAAAATATAAATAAGCTTAATTAAATGAATACACTGCAAAAAACTATTTCAATGCACACACAGATTAATTTAGTTCAGAAGTGAATTTGTTTAACATAAGATTTGATTAGATTTTGTATTATTGTTATTCAAGTTAAAAGAACAGTAACAAAAAATGTAACCCAAAAATTACAATGGAAACAATAGAAGCTAATGAGAACCAAAACGGTTTGGTTGCCAACATTCTTCAAAATATCTTCTTTTATGTTCCACAGAAAAAAGAAAGTCAAATGGGTTTGGAAAAACATGAGTGAGCTAATGATAACAGAATTTTAATTTTTGGATGAACTGTCCCTTTAAAAGCAATAAAATACAATTTGATAATAAAATAAGAAATTCAAAACCTAAATGTAGGTTTTTCTTCAAAAACAATTCTTAATAATATATATGTAATATTTTGTACTGGAAAGCGAGACAAAAATATGTATTTTACTTATTTTATCATTGATGATAATAACTATACATTTGCAGTTAATGTCAGTTGGTTATAACTGTGTTTGCTTTGTGTGTGATTTTCTTGCATCTACATTACCAAGAAGAAGTTGACAGTCAGATTGATGTTTAAATCTCTTCTTTCTTGATCACTTCCAGACCCAGGGATCATGGATGAGGGAATATTCCCACCAGAACTGTCCATTCTCCGCAATACCAGCCCATTTCCAAAGCCCAGTGCCCGGGATTCCCCTGCACGTAATAGGTTCCCGTTCCCCTTTCTGCCATCTATGGAGCGGGGCCTGTCATTTCCACCTCTGATGCCATCTCTCGATGAACACGTCTATCAGACCGGGGGTCCAGAGGAGCACCAGGGATCTCCGAATGTAGGATTCAGTGTGCAGTGTGAGAAGAACAAAATGGTGGTCAGCATTGACAAGGAAACTCTACAGGTAGGAAACACAAGTGACAAGTGCACAACCTTTTGTACACGCAAATGTTGGATGAGTATTGCAGAGTAACTAACTAAAAATCTTATGTTTTTCAAGACTGCATATATTTGATCGAAAAATACACTAAATATATTGTGAAATATTATTATAATTTCAAATATATTATTATATTATATATTATTTATATATTATAAATTTATTATTATATAATATATTATTTTAATATATTTTGTAATGTAATTTATACATTTATAAACTATAAGCTATTACTCCAGTCTTCAGTGTCATATGATCCTTCAGAAATCTTTTTATTATGCTGATTTGGTACTCAACAAACATTTCTTATTATTATCAATGTTAAAACAGGTGTACAGCTTAATATTTTTTAGAGACCGTGTACATTTTTTTCAGGATTTTATTTTTATGAATTGAAAGTTCAAAAAACAGCATTTATTTGAAATAGATTTTTTGGGTAACAATCTAAAACTCTTTCTGTACCTTTTGATCAGTTTAAAGCATCCTTGCTGGTATTAATTTCTTAAAAACCAAAAATCCTGAACCTAAACTTTTGAACATTATTTCTAAATATGTATATTGATTTTGATGTATTTTTTTTTTATTCTTTTGTTGTTTTATTAGTAGCTTATAGTGTAGCATTTAAAGTAGCTTCCCTAACAGTGGTAAGAACAACATAAAGAGGTTAAAGAAGTGCAGAAGTGGTGTTTGAGAGGCACCTTGTTTTTCCCTCAAGCTGAAGCTGTGTGAATATTCCCAGAATGTGTGGGACATATGCACTGACGTCAGAAACCAGAAGTTGTGTAATAGACCACTTCAGAGGGAGAGAAAACTCTCATTTTATGCTTTTAAGCAGAGTTAGACCAGCTTGCAAGTCTCGTCTGTCACTGTCAGAAGATGAAACACAATGGATTTCAGATTTACACAGCAATATCTTGAGGACCGATAATAGATCTTGTTTTATATGTTGTCAAAGGTTAAGATTTTCCCTGTGAAGTCATGTTTTCCTAATGTCCTCACAGGCCAATGGGTTTGGAAAACCCAATATCACTCTTCAGGACTCCCAATGCAAGGCAACCTCCAACACCACCCACTATATACTGGAGACGCCCCTGTCTGGCTGCCAAACCACCAAAATCCCCTCCCACCCCAACCCAGTGGTCCTCTATATCAATTCAGTGAGTACTAAAGCCAATATACAATCAATAATATCCGATGTGAAATATAGTCCTTGTTTGCTTTGCTTTGTCCAATGCGTTCAGGTGTTCAGGGTGTTCAGGGTCAGTTGGGGTGTCCCCTCCAACACGCTGTAGCTGTTTTCTGGTGTTTCCTGGTCCTGTATGTGTGTTTTTATCCAGCACGGATGATTCACTTCCACCCTGATTTTCTGTGATAATTTCTAGAGGAAATTCCTAACAACACTTTTAGCCTTGAACCCATTAAAAAAAACTGGGCAACGTCCCAGATATGTATCCTTTACTCTGCACTCTGAGCCTCAAGGGCAATTAAAACGATGTGACCCATATGGTCAGAGCACAGTACTGGCTCACAGAGTGAGATCCTCAGAGCATCAAAGGAGGATGTTGTTACAATGACAATCCTATGACAAATTGGCAAGTCTTGTGTGAATCAATTTTACCTCTGTTAGACAATGTTCACAAGCCTCTTTCACCTTTGAACCCATAAACTGTCCTGAACTCACATAAGAAGGCAATTCTCATATTATAATGTGAATGGATTGCCGTGTTTTTTCCGATGAGAAGAACTGGGAGGGTTTTTTTTGTTGTTGTTCATCTGCCTTGGGAGTTACATTGCTGAAATTGTGCATTCCCATGTATTAAATCCAGCTTCCTCATCTGTTTCGGCAGATCTTTGGCAAGAATAGATTTCAATTATCTCTGACTATATCTGTGCTAAGCACCAGAATGAAGTAATGTCAATGTTAGGATATTGTTGGGTTTAACTTACCTTATCACAAACTAAGTGTGTCTATGATTGACAGATTGTTATTAGCCAATCGGAACAGAAAGATGGAAGCGGCTGGCCCGTTGATGATGAAGATCTGGAGTCAGGAGATGTTGTATTACCAGGAGATCCGGAGGTGACACAAAGAATTTTTCCAGAAAGCAGACATCGTGCGACTATCTTGGTATGATATTTACATGTCAAACTATATTATTTCTAAATGGTACTACAAGAATAGAAACAATATATTTACAATATATACAAACAATATATTGTATCCTCATACAAGCAATATATTTGTACAAGGACAAGAACAAAATTTAAGTCATTCTTCACTAAAAATGTTCTTCTCATTGCGGCTCTCAAATCAGACATGGCGAATATTATAATTTATGTCTGATTAGAAATCCTAAAATACACCGAATTAATCTATGCTGTCATAACCATCAATACATCAGTTAATGTCTTTTATATATCACATATTTCTTAGTGCTGCATATCTTAATATATTCTCTTAAAATATATATATATATATATATATATATATATATATATATATATATATATATATATATATTTTAATTCTTTGTCATCGCCATAGAAAGATAATACATTTATAATATGATATTATGATAATATATTTAAGTTTAATTTGGACTGTATTTGCTGTATGTGATCAAATACATCAGAATAACAATAACATATTCTGTCTCTCTTTTCACATTTCCCTTCAGTTGAGTTGAAGAGTCACATACATAGAAGATGCATATTATTATTTTCAAATTCTCTGTTTTTTTCTCTGTTTTTAGTTCAACTGCACATACCGTAATAACCAGGACACCCCACTTGACAGTGATATTGGATCTGATGATTTCCTTGTAGACTCTCTAGACAATGTTACATTCAACATGGAGCTGTATAACAATGCCTTCCACCACCCCATCACTCAGTCATTCCTCACCATCACTGAGAACAGGCCCATCTTTGTGGAGGTAAGCATATACATATGCATATACTTATAGGCCTACATATACATATACATGGACTAAAACATGGTTGAATTCTTGATTCTGATCGATTAAATTCAGTTCCAAGATCTTCAAATACATTTTTGCTTTGTTGACCTATTACACACATACTTTCTACACACAAACGCAACTTGAAAACCTACATGTGCACTACCATTCAACAGTTTTTTTAATGTTTTTGAAAGAAGTCTCTTATGCTCACCAAGACTGCATTTATTTGATCAAAAATAAAAGTAAACAACAGTTTACTTGAAACCAACAGTAATATTGTGAAATATTATTACAATTTTAAATAACTGTTTTCTATTTTATTATATTTTTAAAATTTCATTTGTTCCTGTGAAGGCGAAACTGAATTTTCAGCAGCCATTACTCCAGTCGTCACATAATCTTCTAATATGCTGATTTGGTGCTCAAGAAACATTTTTTATTATTATTGGTATTGAAAAATGCTGTGGTGCTTAATATTTTTTTGGAAACTGTGCTAGACTTTATTTCAGGATTTTTTGATTAATATATATATATATATATTATATTATATATAATATATATATTATATACAGTTGTGTTCAAAATTATTCAACCCCCACTGAAATTGATTGTTTTGGCCGGTTTGACATTGATTTTGATCATTCAGTCATCCTGCTTACAATTAAATCAAAGAGGCACGTGTAGGTCAGACAAATATAACATAACATTTATAATGAAATAACCACAAATGTCTTTTCTCTGCTCACATCATTATCAGTTTTATTCAACCCCCAAGTGACATTCAATCTTAATACTTAGTACAACATCCTTTTACAGTTATAACAGCTTTTAAACGTGAAGCATAGCTTGACACAAGTGTCTTGCAGCGAGCTACGGGTATCTTCGCCCATTCATCATGGGCAAAAGCCTCCAGTTCAGTCACATTCTTAGGCTTGCGCACTGCAACTGCTTTCTTTAAGTCCCACCAGAGGTTCTCAATCGGATTTAAGTCTGGTGACTGCGATGGCCATTTCAAAATGTTCCAGCCTTTAATCTGCAACCATGCTCTAGTGGACTTGGAGGTATGCTTGGGATCATTGTCCTGTTGAAAGGTCCAACGTCTCCCAAGCCTCAGGTTTGTGACGGACTGCATCACATTGTCCTCCAATATCTCCTGGTACTGAAGAGAATTCATGGTACCTTGCACACGCTGAAGCTTCCCAGTACCTGCAGAAGCAAAACAGCCCCAAAGCATGATTGACCCCCCGCCATGCTTCACAGTAGGCAAGGTGTTCTTTTCTTCATAGGCCTTGTTCTTCCTCCTCCAAACATAGCGTTGATCCATGGGCCCAAACAGTTCTAATTTTGTTTCATCAGTCCACAGAACACTATCCCAAAACTTCTGTGGTTTGTCCACATGACTTTTGGCATACTGCAGTCGACTCTTCTTATTCTTTGGAGACAGCAAGGGGGTGCGCCTGGGAGTTCTGGCATGGAGGCCTTCATTACGCAGGGTGCGCCGTATTGTCTGAGCAGAAACTTCAGTACCTACATCTGACAAATCTTTTCTCAGTTCCTCAGCAGTCACACGGGGACTTTTCTCCACTCTACGCTTCAGGTAGCGCACAGCAGTCGAAGTCAGCATCTTCTTTCTGCCACGACCAGGTAGCGTTTCAACAGTGCCCTTTGCCTTGAATTTGCGAATGATGCTTCCTATGGTGTCTCTTGGTATGTTTAACATCTTTGCAATCTTCTTATAGCCATTGCCCTTCCTGTGAAGAGTAATCACCTCTTCTCTTGTCTTCCTGGACCATTCTCTTGACTTCACCATGTTTGTAACCACACCAGTAAATGTCTAGAAGGAGCTGAGTATCACAGTCATTTTAAAGCTGCCTAATTGGTGCTTATTAGGCTTTATTGCTGCTCCCTGACATCCACAGGTGCTTTCAATACCTGATTGAAAACACTTCAATGGACCTCTGTTCTTCAGAGTGGTAGTCTTTAAGGGGTTGAATAATTGTGTCAATGAAGAATTCACAAAAGAAACATTTACTACTGTATTACAAAACCAATTGATGTCATTTTAGTTGCATATGCTTCTTTAAGAAGTCCTTGTAGGATTTCATTCTGAATTCAATTACAAATGTACTCTAAATTCTTTAAAACCATTTACAGCATTGGGGGGTTGAATAATTTTGAACACAACTGTATATATAATGTTTTATAAACTTTTGAGCAGTAGTGTACATGTGGAGACCATGAGGCATTACATTGTGCAATACATACATTCTGTATGTGCGTTATGATGGAAAAGACTCCTTTGGGGTTCAATAAAACCATTTCCAGTGCTGTAACCACATTAGAAATCTAATTTAATAATTGAATGAGAAACCATATACACAAATATAATCACTGCCAAAAGCTCTTAAAATACAAGATCTGCTTTTACTCTTTAACCATAATGTGTGGTTCTCATTGTGTATGGTTTTATGTTTCTAATACCATAAGCGCCTGGTGTCTGTCTGACTGATCAGACATTGTCCTGAGTATGTGAGCGTTTACGGCTGCAAAAGTACACACGTGTGTATAGATGTCTCTCTGTCAATCGCTGTGAACGAAGTCAGCTGTCTGCTGTGTGTACATTTTGTCTGGTCCGAGAGCATGTCATATTGTCATTAATCAGTGGGGTTTCAAGGGGGCAAGGCTGATGATATTTGATCTCAGAGTGGAATGCTCAGGTCCCTGTTTTGTTTTTAACTCTTTCTCTTCCAGGGTTAGAGTCTTTGATTAAATGTGTTCCAGTGAAGGTCCGCTTCATATGCCATATGAAAACATCAGATCAGTGAAGTTTGTTCTTGATTTATGGCCACATCAGTGGAGGATCTGCTATGTCAAATCAAAAAGAGCTTTCTGTGTCCACACTCTGTTTGCAAAAAACTTGTTAATTACTTTAGTTAAGCTGTCAAACCACAAAAAGACAAACTTGTTACTAAAAAATGTCTATACACAATGTATCAGCCTCGGGTGAAGTTAGTATGTACATTTCCAATGACTTGGGAAAGATATATAATTTAATAGAAAAATGTGTAAGATTATATACAATATGGGTTCTCAAGTAAATCTATCCTTGTTTCATAGATTTTTTTTTTAATCTGGAAAATTATTCAAAAAATTAGGCAATAGAATTTTTCGCATTACTACGTCAAAAGGTTCACCCAATAATAAAAATTCTGACATTCGATCCAAGTCTGCACCCATACAAAAGCTTTGTGCAACAAAATGCCCTCTGCCTCTTATCTCAACGTATCATTTGCATATGTAAATGCATCACTCTAGGCTTGACATTAGTGATACTATTTATTTGTCTTTATCTTGTAACCAAAGGTGTTGCTCAATTTGAATATGAATATCAGTATACACAGAAGTAATACGAGATGTGGAGGGCCAGATTTTCAGTGGAATATGACTTCAATTTTGGACTGTTCTCAGACAAAGCTACTTTATGCCTTCAGAAATCTAGCTTGTCATTTTTGTGGTGCCTGTCTCTAAAAGTCAGTATTATTTAAGCATCTTTCTCATTATTGTTTGAGGATCATAGTCTGCCTACCTGAAATGACTTGGCCACTCTCCTGAGATTGACACCTCCTTGGCACAGTTACATTGAGGAAATGGGATGTGATGTTTTTTTTTTGTTTTTTTGTTTTTTTTTGGTGGCAGTTCTTGTTGTAAAAGCATGCATAACAGACATCAGATGGCCAAACTATTACAATTGAATGGTCCTCAAAGATTTATTCGAGGCACAGAAATCTGACGTCAGAATTTGTGATTCTTGGAACAGTGAACACTCTGACAATGTTTCTTTAGACAGTGTGCCGTGTTAAAACAAATGGACAGCCTCTGTGCCTTATTTTCTGATTTGAACCAATGCCTGAGAGAGTTTGTGGAAAAAAAATCACTCAGATGGATAAAAAAAGATTGACTGAGCATGTCTGGCGGAGGACTAGACATAAAATATAGCATCTAAGCATCACTCTGCTGATCCATCTCATACTATATGAATCACATTTGATCATATTTATGAAAAATTGTCAAAAAGTTGTATCAATCAAGATAAAGAAAGCAGTTTTTCGTTCTGCCTTTGTCTTGCTGTCTCTCTCTCTTTTATTGTTTGCAGCAGATGCATATTTTGTCTCACAGAAAAAGGACTTTTCCTTTATTAACAGAGACATGTGACCTTTCTCTGCAGATTTCAGCCACAAAAGCCAACCCTAACCTTGGGTTCATGATCCAGACCTGCTTCATATCGCCAGACTCCAATCCTCTCATGCAGTCGGACTATGTTGTCATAGAGAACATATGTCCCAAGGATGACTCTGTGCTCTATTACCCTCAGCGAAGCGATTTCCCCATCCCTCATGCCCAGATGGACAAAAAACGCTTCAGTTTCACCTACAGATCAAAGTTCAACGTATCATTGCTCTTCCTGCATTGTGAGATGTCCCTCTGCTCCAGAAGAAATGACAAGGAGATGAACCTGCCAGAGGTAGAAACCATCATCTAACATTATCAGCTCTATTCCAAAATCAAGTGAGCTGCCTTTGTAGGCAGTATTTTAAGGCGTCACAATGTACAGAAGTTGTGTTCATAATGCAAATGCTCAGGGTAATAATTTAAAAAAAAAATATTATCTTTGTGGAAGAATTGTGGAAATAAGTAAAAAAAAATGAAAAATGAAAAACTGCTGTGTAGAACCTTCCAAATGGGTTTCTAATGAAGTTCCATTTCAGTTATGATGTTGCCTTAGAAGGAAGCTTCTTTTTGTGGCAGAAGGCAGTACAGCAGCTCACTAGGTTTTGGACCACAGCCTTCATCTCCTTTGACTTTGCTTTCATCATACACATATTCCTCCCTAATTACTTTGTTAATATCATTATATTAAATATAAAGATCTCTATAGACTGTGACAACACAGTTGCAATTCTTAAAAATATTTAACTCCAGTGCTAATCAATTTAAGCTGATTCATATAAACTGTAGGTGTGTTGACTTTCACACAGTTAGATTGAAAATCATTCAAACTACATTATCATTTACAGAATCAAAATTAGCTGCATTGTGTGTTTACTTGATTTTAGGCTGTGCAGAGTTATCAGACTTCATTAAGTCAGAGCATAGGAATGCAGATAACTCATTGACACTAGCACGTATTTTCAGGGTAGTTGCTTTATTATATGGATAACATGAACACACTCTTTAATTCATTTATATAATCTGTTTGACTTTGCTGTCCATCCTAAGAGTTGCTTTTCGATTCATTGCCTTGGCACGGGTCACTCTACGCCAGCTGCTAGCATCAATCCACTCTCTGTGAGTCCGAGATGCATAAATCTCAGGTTACTTCAGTTACCATCCACAGAAGATAAACAAATCTCCAACTTTCACTGTCCTTTTTCAAATTTCCTTCCTCCCTCACTTCTATTCATAATCATTTTAATCCCCTGCATTTTCAGCCACTCTAATCATCATATTGCACTTTAAGGTTGTTTATGTCTCACCTAACATGATCTTGAAAGTGACTCATTGTTTGGTCGTAGATGTTTACCGTTCAGTCATAATCTGGATGAGGATAAGAGATGTGACACGTCAAACCGTATAAACTGTGTATGAAATTATATGTGCTTTCGCTTCGAAGAGTGTGTGTTCGGTTTGGCTTAGGCACAATGTCTGCGTCAAATGGGGTAGCTTTAATGGCTTGAAATATACATCTATCCATGCTTAGGAAGAACAAAGTGAACATTTTAAACATCACAAGGCTCAACAATAAGGATGGTCAGATGGGGTCACTGTGAGAGTGTTTCGGGCCAGTTGGTAGTACCATTTCAAAAAACGTTTTAAGGCAATTTAAGACCTTTAAGGCTTTTAAACTTTAAGCAAAAATAATGTACATAAGGTGACAGAGGGGGTACCCAAACAAAATGCAGCGTTTTGCCGTTCATTTAATTCTACTACCTTAAAATAACATTAAACTGCATGCATTTCTAAAAAGCCAAAATGCCATCTCTAGTGTACAAACAAGAAAAGTGTAGTGTTGTAAAAGGTCAAATACATGATATCCACTCAAATTACCTTATCTTTTGTGGTCAAAACTGACTGCATCCACACAAGCAGCGTGCATATGCTGGCTAAGCAAATCGTTCTAGATTACTGCCGTTCTCGACCATACCTTTTGTAAAAGTGGGGTTTTAGCACTTGCTAAATAAATATGGACACAGATTGTGCATAGAGATTTATTTAAGACCCAAACTCTCTTTGATACAGAAACATACCCTGTGTGAGTTCGTTTTTAATGTTGATAATGTATTATATGCGGAAGAATGCATTTTCTTCCCCAAATATCCACATGATTGCAAATTTGTAATTGATTTTATATAACAGTTCAACAAACAAAAATATATTAAGTATATATATTAAATATTATATATATATATATATAGTGTGCTCTATTTTGCAATGAAATAGTTCCCATGAACGCCACAGCAGAACTTTTGTATCTTCAAGCAACACACAGCATCGTGTCATTAGTGAACAAAGCTGCTGCTTTGAACGAATCGTTAGTCAATGATTCAATGACACATTCATAAATGCAGCCATTTGTTTCGTTATTGAATGAATGAATGACTCGATGACTCACTCATTAAGACGTGACTTGCCACCACTTTTTTTGGCAGTTTTAGTTTAATATTTAAAAGTGTCACTTTGTTGTTACCATCAAGTCATCTTTATTTATATAGCGCTTTTTACAATGCAAATTGTGGCAAAGCAGCTTTACATTAATAAGAAAATGGTGTCATTGTGCAGCTTATTCTATATATTATTGATTCATTCCGTTGCAAAGATCAATAGTTATTAGTCTAGGTAATTTAGGTATAGCAGCACTGGAGAAAACAGTGACGTAATCGTCCGGCTCAGATCAGTTCGCATACAACGGCGCCAATACAGGCATATCAAAAACACTGCTGAATATCAAGCAAGTGTCCCCAACTTAAGCAAGCCAAAGGCAACAGCGGCAAGGAACCAAAACTCCAACAAATGGAGAAAAAAACCTTGGGAGAAACCAGGCTTAGTTGGGGGGCCAGTTCTCCTCTGGCCAACAGTGAACACTTGTCCGATACTCAGGCAGAGTTACAGGTCATTAAACTGATTTGGAATCGCAACAGTCAAAATATTTAATCTAGTTCCATCTAATTTAAGATCTTTTTGATCACGCCGATATGGGACGGTTTGTTGGGATATGTGCCGCTGGCTGATGAGTCGGTAGGGTCTTCACAAAGGATGAGCTCGTTCACACGGTCTCCGCCGACACCACAGGGCCACACTGCTGCCGCACACAGGCACAGGTTCCCCGTCCGACCCGGACACAGCCCGGATCCAGCCAATCATGTTAATTGGTAAACCTCGGGATAAGCAGAGAGACAAAAAATTAGCGTAGACGCCATTCTTCTTCCGATGTAACGAGTACATCTGGTGTTATAGGAAGTGTTCCCGGTTCCGGCTGACCTGATCTATGCAGCCTAACAATCCTTTAACGGATATGAGGACAAGAGTTTATAGTGCGTCATGTGTATGCCAGGTTAAATAGATGCGTTTTTAGTCTAGATTTAAACTGACAAAGTGTGTCTGCTTCCCGAACAATGCTAGGAAGATTGTTCCAGAGTTTAGGTGCCAAATAGGAAAAGGATCTACCGCCCGCGGTTGATTTTGATATTCTAGGTATTAACAACTGGCCAGAATTCTGAGATCGTAATAGACGCGAAGGACTATAATGCATTAAAAGCTCACTCAGGTACTGGGGAGCTAAGCCATTTAGTGCTTTGTAAGTAATTAGCAAGATTTTAAAATCTATACGATGTTTAATAGGGAGCCAGTGCAGTTTTGACAGAACCGGACTAATATGTTCATACTTCCTGGTTCTAGTAAGGACTCTAGCAGCTGCGTTTTGGACCAGCTGTAATTTGTTTATCACGCGAGCAGGGCAACCACCCAGTAGAGCATTACAGTAATCTAGTCTCGAGGTCATAAACGCATGAACCAGCTGTTCCGCATTTGTCATTGAGAGCATATGTCGCAATTTAGATATGTTTTTAAGATGGAAGAATGCGGTTTTACATATGCTAGAAATGTGGCATTCAAATGAAAGATTGGTATCAAAGAGCACACCCAGGTTCCTAACTGACGAAGACGACTTAACAGAGCAGCCATCAAGTGTTAGACAGTATTCTAGGTTATTATGTGCAGAAGTTTTTGGTCCAATAATTAGAATCTCTGTTTTTTCTGAATTTAGTAGTAGGAAATTACTAGTCATCCAATTTTTTATATCAGCTACGCATTCTGTTAATTTTGAGAATTGGTCGGTTTCGTCGGGGCGCGAGGAAATATAGAGCTGAGTATCATCAGCGTAACAGTGAAAGCTAATGCCATGCTTCCTAATGACATCTCCCAAGGGTAGCATGTACAGAGTGAAAAGCAACGGTCCTAGAACTGAGCCTTGTGGTACTCCATGTTTAACTTGTGATCGAAATGACATCTCTTTGTTTACTACTACAAACTGATAACGGTCAGATAAGTATGATTTGAACCATGCCAATGCATTTCCACTAATTCCAGCATAATTTTCTAGTCTATTCAAAAGAATATTGTGGTCGATAGTGTCAAAAGCAGCACTGAGGTCTAGTAACACTAATAGAGAGATACAACCACGATCTGATGATAAGAGCAAATCATTTGTAACTCTAATGAGAGCAGTCTCAGTACTATGGTACGGTCTAAATCCTGACTGGAAATCCTCACAGATACCATTTCTTTCCAAGTAGGAACTAAGTTGAGATGATACTGCCTTTTCTAGTATTTTTGACAGAAAAGGTAGATTGGAAATCGGTCTGTAATTGACTAATTCACCAGGATCAAGTTGTGGTTTTTTAATAAGAGGTTTGATAATAGCCTGCTTAAAATTTTTCGGTACGTAACCTAGTGATAAAGATGAATTAATGATCTTAAGAAGAGGATCTATGACCTCTGGAAGCATCTCTTTCAATAGCTTAGTCGGTATAGGGTCTAACATACATTTTGTTGATTTTGATGATTTAATAAGTTTAGACAATTCTTCCTTTCCTATAACAGCGAATGAATGGAATTTTTCCTCAGGGATACTACAATCCACTGTCTGATGTGATACTGTAGTAGACAGTAGACCATCATTTCATATTTCTCTATTGAACATTTTTATTTAAAACATTATCACATTACATTATTTATGCCATTGTAATTGCACCTCTGAGAACCTCTTGTACCACTGCAGTGCAAAGACAGCTTTTGTTTTCATTTGATTGAAATTAATGATTTAGTTTAATGTATTGCTTTATTGCTTTATTATATTATTAATTATATTAATGGGATTTTATGAATTTGACATTGAACATTACGCATGCCTTTTAATAGGGTTAGAAAAACTTGAAAATCAATTTAAGGGGGGAATATTGTCCCTTAATGGAAAACGTGTGACTGCAGTCTAATTGGAAGAGAAGGGGGTACACAGAAGGATGTTAAATGCCTCAGGGGGTACGCCATTCTAAAAAGTTTGTGAACTACTGCTTTAAGGTTACTTTTGTAAGGGAAAATAAATTAATATTGATATATAATGAATAACATCCCTTTTACATGCAGACTATCTGTGTTTTCTCTCTTTGCCGAACTGCAACAGTTTCCAAAATCTGGCTTCTCCTCACAATAAAGGAAGTGTAATTGTAAGCCTGTTTATTATAATCAGCTCTTTTATCTTATGAGTGAGGTTCATCTGTTCTTTGAGGATTATAGTGCCCATATGCCAAAGATTACAGCTGGATCTTATTCTAACATTTCTGCTTCTTTCTTTATAGTGTATGTTACCGGATGAAGCCTGCACTTCCCTCAGTTTGGACAACATCCTACTCATGATGATGAACACCAAGACCTTCACCAAGCCAATGGTGGTCATCTCTGACAACACACCTGTCACTGTTAAGGTTCCTGAGGAGGAATTTCCAAAACAAGGTAAGGATCACAAGTCCATCCAACATTCAGAAATATATTAAAGGTGCAATTATTTTGAAAATTATTATTATTATTATTATTTTTGTTGATGAATTTAATATCTGAGCCTTTAATGCTTAGAAATTCTGGAGTATATCTTGTTTTGAGTGGCGTTTTGTTTTTGTTTTTGATATGGGGCATCATCGGAAAATGTGTGCATGTGTGCAAATGTGTGAGTTTGTATATGTTTGTCAATCATATCACAGGTCACAGAGTTCCTGTCTTGTCTCACTTTGTGGTGCATTACACCCATCTGGAGTCTTTTAGTATGTGGCAGTGTTGAGTACAGTATGTGTGCATTTGCATGTGTGTGTTTATTGTGCATTCAATGCGGTTTAGTTTTAAAGTGTCTGTGGTTCATTAGAGATTTGGGACAAGGGACTCATAGATGCATCAGAGGAGAGGAAAAAGACCAGCTTTCCAATTCTGGATAGCATTTGTTTTCACTTAAACATTCTTTAAGGCCTCCCCTTTTTATACAGAGAGAGAAGGAGATTCAGAGAGTGGGAAAAAGGAGAGAAGGAGGATATGGAAAAAACTTGATCAAGATAAAGAAAGGAGCCTTTATGCACTATATACCTGACATACAGTGGAGTTCATTTGCCATAGATGAACTGTGTGGCATACAAGAGGATAACAGGGTGGTGTCTAAACTTTTCACAAAGAAGCTTAATTTGACCATGACTGATTTGTTCTGTTTCCTGTATCCTCTTGGCACTATTGCACTTATTGCGGTTGGAGTGAATCAACTTTACTGACTCGCAGCTGTAATGAAAATCACTCCAGTTTAATAACACAATGTTGCTGTGCTGCTTGTAGCAAATGGAGCATGCGTCTATTAGTCACACTTGATTAGGTAAATGATTGCCACTCCTAAAGGATGCAAGCTGGTATTTTATTGGCCCAAGTCAAGTTTTATGTTGGTTTAGTTGTTTCTGAATGGAAACAAAATCAAAGATCTGTTCCACAGCAAGCAAATGACACATACCTGGGATATCTGGAGTGAATCGAGATTGTATGTTAATTCAGTTTGATTCCAGAGTGGGCTCCTTCTTGATGAACAAGCTTGTGTGTGTTGCCAATGTCAGGCTTATTCTGTCTGGTGTGAATTAAGTAAACTCTGATATGCCATGAAAGTAATGGAAACAGGCTTTGCGTCTCATTTTGAACACAAAGACGACTCTTGTACAGACATGGCAGAAAAGCAGCTTTCTAAAAGGCTCAAAGCGCCGCTCTGGACAGGATCCCAAAATATTTGGCTTAATCTACAAATCAAAGAGGGCAGTTTATGGGAGTGCCATGCTTTGAGAAAAGGATGGCAGAACAAAACATTGCTGAAAAAAGAGTTATGATCAGAAAACATCAATAATTCCCTACCCTTTTGTACCCTTTCTAATTGAATATTTTTAAATGTTGAATTTGGTGTTGCTGACTTCTGTTGCTGACTTCATAAATGGTTACAAAGAAATACTGTAAAGGACAAGTTATTGTGAAACTTTAGTAGGGGATGACAAATGAAAACAGTGTGTTTTAAAAAATCTCAGAATATCAAAGATGTATGATATCCTCCAACTGAACAGATTCATAATCTGAAGCTAAAAAAAAATCATATTCTCTGCCCATCGTAAACCATGCGATTCAGCTAAATCTGTCAACTCGGACTGCCCAAAATCTGTGTACCGGTTCTGACTTCCTACTGTGTGGTTCTGACTTTCTAAGCAACTAGTGTTGACTCCTCCAACACTGCAAAAATCTCTTTAAAAATTATGTATTGCGTTCTAAAACCTAAAACCGAAATTCAACAAAGAAATGTAGGTATTTAACTAAACCAATCAGCTCCGAGATAAATCACAACTCTACACAATCTACTGAGTAAGACATTGTCTAAAATGCAATGTATGTAATGTTCAAATGCATAAGTTGACTTTGAGTGTAGAGAGACTGAGTAATCGTGGTAGGTCTGTCTTTAAGATTTATGTGTTTGCTTAAATTATTTCTTTATGAATCAAATGAATGGGATTTTTACTTTTTGCACGCTATACTGCTGAATCAGGCAAACACATCATATTGTTGAAATTTGTCCCAAAAAAATACATACAAGAGTATTGTTCTAGTGTTCATACTTCCTTTGAGAAACCCAGTTAGCCCTAAAAAGGGCGAAGTAAAGAACAGCACAAATATTTTCTGACACCCAGGAGGAGATCTGGGGCGGCGGTGACTACATAGAATGTTGTCCAAGTCATTAGGGCTAGTTCATTTACTTCCCTCCGAGATACTGATATTTTACAGGGTTTGTGGGTGGAGTAGCTCAGACAAACCTATGGCAACAGCAGAGCAAACCACTTCCCTTGCTTCGAGCTGACATAGCTTCTCCCAGGAATCCTCTAAATATACAAGCTTTTGTTCTCTGTTCTGTTTTGCTTCCTCTTGTGAGCCATAAATACAGTACATTGTGAGATTTTATATTATTAATTTTCTATAGTTCACACCAAAATGAAAATTCTGTCATCATTTACATACATGACTTTCTGTATTTTGTTGATATTTTGATAGTCAATGGAATCCAAACAACATTGGACCTTATGAAATCCATTGCATGAACCAATAAAAAAGACATTTATCAAAGATGTACTACCATTCAAAAGTTAATAAGTATGCTTTTTTAAAAAAAAAAAAAAAAGAAGAAATTAATACTTAATATTCAGAGTAATACTTTATTCAGTAAGAATACATTTAATTGTTTTTGCTTGACGGTGACAAAGACATTTATTATGTTACAAAAGATTTATATTTCAAAGTTTTTTGAATGGTTCTATTCATCAAAGAATCCTTAAATAAATTAATGAATAAATATATATAAGTGCAGCTTTGGTGAGCATAAGAATCTTACCGACCCCAAACATTTGAACTGTAGTGTTTTATTTTGTTTACTATCTCTCTTCCCTTTGCTCAGGCCTCAAAACATGTACATAGACAGGAGTGTTGATGACAAGCTTTATATTTTTGAGCTGCCCTGCACATATGATATAAGGGGTGGTTCTGGTGGTGATTTGGGGTAAAGGGTAAAGCCTGAGGTAGAAGCTGTTACATTGCACTCACTCTTGTTTTAACAGAGCGCTCCAGTGATAGGCTGTCGTCAATCTGTCAGAGGGGATGAAAATCTGTAGGTGCTCTCTCTGAGAATAGCCTCTATTGTGCTTGGGATTTTGGCACTAGACCAGACGAGCTAAGAAGCTGGCGGCCACACAGGGTCTATTGTGCTGTGTGATCAGTGATCATTAGAGCTAATTAGAGCTCTGAAAGTTATTCAGTCTGTGGCGCTTGTCCAAGGAGAGTCTTGGATGCTTGGCTTGCTCTCGGATGCTCTCGTATGGCTTGCTCTGCAAATCCCATAACAAGCATGTGCTCTTACTTTATACATGGTCAACAAATACTTGGACCACACAGCGTGTAAACATCATGAACCACACCATGTACACTATCCTGTGTAGAAGTGAAATAGTTTCTGTATAAAAACAAATAAATAAATAATTGAACCATACTGTTCACCATGCTTAAAAAATATACAGTTAAATGAATGGTTAAAAAAGCAGCTGTGGTTGCCAGAAATTCACTGTAAAAAAATACAGTAGCATTGTTTCAGCTATTAAAACATATTTGTTCTTGTATACTTTAACTTTATAGTGTTTCATCAAGTGATATAATGTTAATATGCCAAGCTACTTAAAGGGCTCCTTTTAGGCTCCAACAGGGAATGGAGGGCCCTACTTTAAAAGCCCGACTCTACGGGAGGGTTCTACTCTACACTCAACCCAGAAGGACCACCTGGACCTGTCCAGGAGCCCAAGACTCCCAGCACCTGACAAAAGTGCATGATAACAAGACATGATGCTAAAAGGCGAATTATTTTGTACTTGTTCGGTTGTACAGGACCGGTTGGAGGACCTTACTTTAAAACCCCAACAGCGTTTATCAAATCGCTTCCTTTCAATTATTTCCTCATTGCGTCCCGCTTCCTCTGGGCTCAACTCCTTGCAGGAAAAAGAGCATGAGTGGTTATGCTCAGCCTCTGGACCTGCATCTAGTTCTTAGACTGTGATGGACCAGGTCCTCCAAAGGTATTAGGTGAAGAATTAAACCGCACCCTTGCCTCTCTAAACCTTCTAACAACCGTCTCTACAGATATGCCAAAAAGTTCATAGGTCGAGACTAGTGCATCAAGGAGAAAGTTTTTCTCCTTCTCCTTGATGTCTGCCAAATTGAACACATGCCTCTCCATGGCCACCATCGCTGCCAATGAACAACCAAATAGCAGCGGCAGTTTATGTGGTTGCCCAGGGGTCCAAATCTGTTGTGCGGCACGGCTCCTAGACTCAGGAGACAATCACAGCCCCTGGTCCAAGTCTTTAAGCAGATCTGCCAGGCACGCTTGCAACACCACCATCATGTCCAAGGAACATTCTGACCTGCTGCCGCATAGGTTGGAGGAGGGTGGTTATGGCTTGACAGGTATAGAGCTCTGGACATCACGTGACCCATTCTGTTTACACCACCATGCTAGCAGGCAGGGACAGCTGGGAAAATGAAATGAAATGAATGGCGTCAGTGTTAGTTTCAAGGCAACAGAGTTCACTGTGCACTTTAATTAAAATAACATAGACCTGTACATAATAAAACTTATTAGATTATAGATCCCTATAATGCCCCCGGGGTGCTTCTAATGTGTATTGATAAAGGAACGGATAGATTTCCTGACCTGCAATATCCTTATATCTACAGCTACCTCATCAACTTTCACTCGTCCTACTCCGGAGACTCTTTAAAAGCCTACAAAAGCCTGGAGGGGTACAAATGGATTGTGTCACATCAACCTCCGGAGCTCTGTTGCTCGTAAAAAGTGCCACAAGTGACTTCCTGTCTCTTGTGCCCCCAAACCAGATCTAGTCTAGATCTAGTGGCACGGGCCGTCACCTCCTGTAACTCCGGATGAAAAGGATATCCATCCCATTAGACTACGCCAAGCTCCACCTACAATCCCCGTGATCGATCCCACCTTGCTGCTCAACTCAAGAGAGAGTCAAGCATAGGTGGAGCTTCTCACTGTGACATCATAAAGCATGCATTCAGCTTCCTTGAGAGTCAAACACGCTTCGTTCAAATCTAGAATCTTACCACTCAATCGGGATTGAAGCGAGAACAGTCTGCTACCATGAATGCATTGCTGTGAGTGCCTTCAACCCTATTATCTACTATCTTCTACTATACTATTATCTACTACTATGACTACAGTTCCTCAGGTGAGAATCAAGGTAGAACAAAGCTTTTTACCAGTCTCTTTCAATCAGTCTCTCGAATGCATCAAAACAAGCACATCCAACTTCCTCGAAGAGTTTATGACGTCTATTGCAGGCACCCTCTTATATGCGTGGGCACTCCAGTAGTGGCATCATGGACTGTCGACGGCCAATGAAATTTTTGTTTGTATACATGTACTTCAGACCCCAGTCACACTAATGGCATTCCCCATAGCATCAATCCAAGATTCAGTGTTGAGTTCACTTCGGAAGGTAATCAAAGTTCATCGTAAGTGGACTGTTCGTAAAAGATGGCCAATGCTTGTATATATGCAGAGGGTCATACTCGCAAAGACAAAACATCATCAGGGTAACACTCATGACTAAAATAATGCAATAAGCTTTAAGTAATAACATAAAATGTATAACAGATAAAAAAATTACAGTTTATCCATTAACAATACTGATGCATTAACAGCACTGATGGATCATCATGCAAATATTGAATTAGTAGTTTGTGTTAATTAACATATGAAACCCCAAGAGGTTTACTTCAGTCAGATCCACTTTGGCAATAAAACGTATATTTATTGTTACTAATTTGCAACATTTGGTTTGGTGGTATGGTTCCATATGGGGGTTCAGCTTTACAATAATAAAAATTAGCTGGGCCTGTAATAACCCCCTGGAACAATCAGCATAACATTGAAACAATTACTGTACAAATAATGCAATGATAGATAAGAATGGAGATGGTGAATGAACTATGGTCTAGGACTGCTTGGAAGGCTCATCTTGATGCAATGATCTGAAACAGAGAGAGAAGAAAAATAACTAACAGCACAAGTGCAGAACATACAGTTGTATGGAATAGGAATAGCCTACTGATGTCAAGGAGGGTGAGAAGGAGGGTTGGTTGCAACCTGGCTAAACTGAAAGTGCGTAATAATCCCATGTGTGTGTATATATATATATATATATACACGTACCTTGATAGGAGAATAACTGTGATTGGAGAGATTGAAAAGCTGATATTCAGCTTATGATGAACTATACTTATGTGGCCTGCCTGAACAAACGCTTGCGCTAGATTTATTAATGATTTTTCCACTGGAGTAGTTTTGGAGCTAAATCAATTCAAATCAAGTCACCTTTATTTTATAGCACTTTATACAATACAGATTGTTTTAAAGCAGCTTTACAGTGATAAACAGGAAAATAATGATTCAATGATGCTAACACAATTCAGTTTGGCTGTAATAAACATCATTATTCAGTTCAGTTGAATGAATTAACAACTCAGGTACTTGGGAAAAAGAACTGTTTACATGTATATTTGATTAAATGTTGACATTTGACATAATAATAATAATAATAATAATTGTCTGTAATTTTACAATGTCCATATTTCTGCAGCAAATGGCTGAATGCATGTAAAAGTGAAGTGAAAAAGCTTCTTTAAAAGATAAATATTGGTATTGGTTTTCTCACATTCTTTACATTTTCCTAATTGATGCACTCCTAATAGCTATGTAGCAAATATTTACCAAATTGTACTGAAACCCTGACCACTGAGTGAAAAGTCAGAACTGTTACTTTCTTCTTTGCAGGCATCATATATGTTTTGGACACCCCGACTGTGGTGGGCATTGCTTTTGCTGCCTTTGTGATCGGAGCCCTTCTGACTGGAGCTCTATGGTTCATCTACTCTCATACAGGTGAGAAAATGTCCCTGCATATTCACATCAGAACACCCTTGAACTCATTTGACTTTCAATTCCCTGCCTCACGCTAATTAGTGTTGAGAGAGTTATGCATTGTGTAATTTATCATATTGTCAAAATAAGAAAGCAAACACATTTCATTTTTGATTGTCGGAAGGGCTTGCCAGTTCTGTTAGCAGCAATATATTAACAATAACATATTGACTCCCAGCCCGTAAATATATCCTGTTCGTCAGCAGAAGCGCATCTGTCTTTTCCGTTCTTTCAAGCATAGGGGAGACCGTTGGATGGTCGGCCGTATTTTGGGTACAATAGCCAAAAAGGGACTGGAATTCCCCCTGTCCGCTGTGAGGGTGTCTCTAGGCCTCACAGGAAAATACATATACAATCCTCCAGCTGAATGCCAAGATTCACTCCACCCCTCCTCCCTGCATTGCCCTGTTGTCGCCAGGCCGACGACCTCTCTTGACCTTTCAGAGGAAGCGCATGCTCGCTCTTAGCCCTCATTTCCGCCCATTTGCATTCACCCTTAGTCCAGGCTCTGGTTTTTGTCCTCAGTGCCATTGACCTGCTACCGTTTTATGGCAAACATTTGAAGGGATTCCCATTCTGAACACTGTTCCAGAATCTGTAGTTGTGTAGGCAGATGAGTATCAGTATGTTGACTGAGGATCAAAGCCATTCTGGATTTGAGATATTTTTATTTTTTGGAAATGTGTATCTTGGACATAACCATGTCTTGACATAAAAGGAGTCATGTTCAGCTTTTATTAGCTTTCATTTTTATTCTAGAGTCTGTTCAAAAACATAAATCAGTGTAATTTTATTAATATTGCCTGGGGTATTCAGTTGGGATGATATTATCCAGCTGTGTTCCTGCTCGTTGTTGTTAAATGAGACTAAAGAGTTTAGATCAGGTAACCCCAGATGCTGAATTTGTATATTATTACCCTCTAAGTTGATTTAAGCTCAAAACTGTGACGCTTTCTTGTCAGAAACAGATGTAAAATGTTGAAATGAAGAAAAAAAAACTTCAGTTGTTGTGTACTAAGCTCTGATCATTCCAGCCAGGTGTTTCTCATAATGGCATTGATTACTTCATACAAGCCAAAGGCCTATTTAACCACAGTATTGTAAAGTATTCAGTCATGGTACTTAAATAGCCCTACAAGGAATCATTTTTTGATACTGACGTTAACCCCAAGTGCTTTTCATGTTTGGAGCTTCGTGGAAAAAAAAAATCCTAAAAGATGAAAAATATCAAAACACAGTGGTGCTTTCCCCCCTGGGAAGTGCAGGAAAATGCCAAATAGATGCTTTGGTAAAATGAAAGACAAAATCCTCCCTTTCTCTCCGTCAGTTAGACCCACGGAATGATGCTGTTTTTCCCTTAGTATGTTACTTTGGTTATCAAAGATTAACAAATAAAACTAAAACACACTAAAAGAGTGATGTGTATAATGATTGTGAGTACATAATTGTTCTATACAT
Organism: Zacco platypus; assembly: GCA_038088235.1. NCBI lineage: Eukaryota > Metazoa > Chordata > Actinopteri > Cypriniformes > Xenocyprididae > Zacco > Zacco platypus. Next base: position 16,471,566 of record CM076074.1, read on the forward strand.
TAGGGATGCTTTCTATTTTAGGGAAAGCTACGTCTGGAATGTTGCGGGGGTCTGTTAAAAAACAGCTCCTGTAATCCTGTCACCATCCCTGTCGTAGATCACACTGATAGGTTAAGGACGTTGCCCTTGTGCACACAGAGTGGGAGTTACACAACAAAATGACACGGTCGAGTGGAAGAGGTCAAGAAGCTGCCGTTAAACTCTTTCTCACACATACAACAAAATGCATCTTTGTTTGGGGTAGTGTTTCATTTAACTATAGCCAACATAGGTTGTTAGTCTGTGTGCTGTCACTGTGTACGTTCGCAAGATGATTGGTTGTAAAAGTGAGGTGTACAGAGGCAGATAAGCGAGAGTCTAGTACACAGCACTGTGAGGAAATAGGCTGTTTTTAGCTGGAGCTCTTGGCAGCACATCTCTGGCACATATTAGCAGCAGAGGGGCCTAAAACAGGGAAGCAGAGACACGTCCAGTCAAGCTGAGAAGAGCAGTGCACACATACATAAACACACTCACAATTTACAATGCTGGGTTGGTGGAACCTTATTATTTACTCACAATTTTTACAGAGTATTTAGATGCATGTAGTGTATGTGAGCAAAGTGCTTATTAATATTGGTATTTTAGTCAAATGCCAAGTATGTAAAGCAAACCTGGAATTTGATTTAAAAACTCATCAACCCTCTGTCAGGCAAACAATCTACAAGATGAAGTATTATGCATTCTTACTTGCCGCTCTGCTTCAGGGTTGAGTCCTCCGAGAGAGGAATTTTTACCTGTTTTCTCCAGTGCTGATATACATAAATTAACTAGACTAATAACTATTGATCTTTGCAACGGAATGAATCAATAATATATAGAATAAGCTGGACAATGACACCATTTTCTTTGGGAGCTGCTTTGCAGCCAAAATTATTTGCCAATTATTAATATAAAGCTGCTTTTACACAATTTGCATTGTAAAAAGCGCTATATAATTAAAGGTGACTTGACTTGACTTGACTAGAACAACAATCAGTGAAGAGAAAGACGGAACAAGGCTTACATCCATTTCATTCTTCTAAAACCTAGTATGCAGCCTCCTTAGAATTTAAATACATCATTGCCTCTATCCAGGGCCTAAAATTAACACTCACCAAAAGCCAAATAGGAGTAAGAATCTGTATTGGCTAGTTTATGTAACAGTGTTTAAGACTTGGTTAAATATTAAAATATTTATATATATAATTATATATATATTATATTATATTTAAATATTCAAGCGCAATAAGTTGTCAAAGGGAAGTTTTCTGTGCGCTATAGGCATATTCAAATGAAATTATGTTAAAATACCCATATTGGCGAGTATATTTTAAGTGAACATAAACAGTTCAGCAGTATATTGGATCCGTGCATTTGCTCTTAAAGCTCTTACAGCATGTTAATGGTAATTTTAATGTTAATCAAACAATGAAGACTAAGAAAATTACTTGACTGAATAACTTTTGTACCTTTAATAGGGATTGTGTTTAATTTATACAGTGAAGACTATTCTGTTATTTTACATTTGATTACTTTATTAAAGGGTTAGTACACCCAAAAATGATTTCTGTCATTTATTAGTTGTTCCAAACCCCTAAGACCTTCGTTCATCTTCGGAACACAAATTAAGATATTTTTGATGAAATTCAAGAGGTTTTTCCCCAGAGAGAAGTGACGAGTGAACAAAAACAATACAAAAATAATGACTTTATTCAACAATTTTGTTTCTTCCTGGTCAGCATCCCACACATGCGTCCTGCTGTTCACGTGTACAGCGTCGACTAATACAGAGTCAGCTTTCTGACATAGAACCCTTAAGCCTGCACTGTCTATACAACGTAAACAACGTAGGAGATTAGATTAAATTGTTGGGAAACGGAATAGATGAAATTGTTGAATAAAATCAATACTTTTGTTTTTGTGCACAAAACCTCCATCGCTTCATGACATAAAGGTTGAACCACTGTAGTCACGTTGACTATTTTAACGGTCTTTACTACTTTTCTATACCGTGAATGTGGTAATTACGTTGCTTTCTATATAAATAAAATACAAAACACCATCAAAAATATCTTCATTTGTGTTCTGAAAATGAACAAAGGTTTTTACGGGTTTGGAACAACATGAGGGTGAGCAATTAATGACAGATATTGAATTTATGGGTGAACTAACCTTTATATTTCTGTACCTGAAAATTATGAATGTTCACTGTTATCTAAAATTTTGGTGTCACAACTGCCTGTTTTTGCAAAAACAGTTTTATGGCTGGTAAAAAAATAAATAAAAAACAATGGCCTGTAAATTTTCTTAAGCCACCGGCCAGTGGCAAATAGATTTTTGGTGTTTTAGTCCCACCTTCTATCCTTCAGAGAATGCAGTGGTAATTTAAATTGATGATGATGAGAGAAATGTTGACTGTGTTTAATTTGAGTAGCAATATTTCAATTACACAAAAGATTGTGTGACCATACTGGCAAATAATCCAAAGCCTTCTTTGTATTTTGTTTAAGCATAAGAGGAAATGAAAGTTTATAAAGGTTTGTTTGATAGTATTCATCTACTTGACGTGACCTGACGTGACGAGAACTGATGTTATGCTTGTTATGTTATATAAATACATATAATAATTATATACATATATAATAATATTATATATTTTTTTCCATTTGTGTGTGTAGAACATTTCAATTATGAAATAACCTTTTTCCACTATGAAGAGAACATTTTGTGCAATGGGAAGGTGCAGAAGAAATGTAGGCTACCAAGTGTACCAGCTAAACAACTTAATCCACCAGAAAAAAATGACAAATGAAATAAATTCTGTGCCTGAAAGGGTTACAATGCTTTCATGATTGGTGTTCTGACAAACCAGAACCACTGAAAGTCACATCTAATGCGAGTCACAGTGTTCAGATTCATGACATCTAGAAAACAATGTGTTATTCCAAGTGTCCCTGAAAGCCTTAACGTCTTCTTTATCAATCTCCCTCTTCAGGTGGCACAGGAGCGAGGCAGCAGGTGCCAAAGTCCCAGCCGGTGTCTGAGAACAGCAGTGCGGCTCACAGTATCGGCAGCACACAGAGCACACCGTGTTCTAGCAGCAGTAACGCATAGAGCAGCTGGACTGACTGCTGCTTCCATTGATGTAGAAGAATGGAAGAATATGTGATTTAGTAGCACACCTTGAAAGCACCAGGCCTTATTATTTTCATTATTTGAACTGAAGTGTTTAGGCTGAATATACAACCGGATGAAATAAGCTATGTTTAGAGGTGAGGGAAATAGCAAAATCAAGATCCCAGACAGTTTTTAAAAGTAGCTTTTTTTTCTTGAACCCCACAAGAGAGTGTTGTTTTTGCCTTATAAGGTTGAGATCAACGTGAAAATAACAAAGGCTGTTTACAGCAGCCATTATGGCATGAAGGCTGTCCAGAGGAACAGTGAGTACTCTGTGAGGTTTCACAAGGGTTCTGTCTGCACCTAAACAACGATCAGTGCTTTGCCCAATCAAGCATACATTTATAAGATATTTGACAAGAGAAACGTCTTTTACATTTCTTAGTCGTGAAAATTAATTTTAATGGTCAGTTTGTCCATATCTGACAAAAGCCCAAATGCCAGTCATTTCATTCTAGATTTTAGTGTGTGGTATTCTTTAAGACCAACCATCTTTGGGATTCAGATGACAAGAGTAAATGGTGTAAAAAACCTTTATCAATGGACAGTTTTTGGCGTATTGTAAAATAATGTATATTCTGTTAATATTGTATGGAGTGCATAGAAATTTAAAGTGGAAATAACTCTTTAAAAAAAAAGCTTTAACTAAAACCAAATATTTATCAAATGTTTATACACCATTTAGAAGATAAGTTTAAAATTAAACAATCATAAATCCTAATATAAATGAATTTACATATAGTTTTCCCAGAAGTGGCCTTTAAAAGATAGTTGCAAAAATAATAATAATAATAAAAAGAAGATTCTAACTTTTTATGAGTCAAAAATGGACATATATTTTATAGGATGTTATTTTTAAATGCTGGGCATTATTGTTCAACATGAGTATAAAATGTATGATTTCAGCAAACAGCAGACTGTTGTATTTTGATATTTTGTCCTTAAATTGCTAAATCAAAATGAGTATTTGTTGAGAATGATTTAAACAGTCTCTATGTGCCTAGTCACAAAAGATGTACATAATCTGATGCCAAAGAATGGGTATTTACTTTCCAGTCTTGTAGTGTTATAGTAACATCTTGTTTATATGTTTAGGTACTAACCTACCACTAAAGTCAACACAAATCAACATTTCTCAAAAAATCGTTACTTTATCTCTGCTGTGTATGTGAACTTAACATTTTGGGATTTTTTTAAACATGCATACAGATGCACTTGTAAAGTGCAAGAAATGTATGAATGCAAAGCCAGAGTAATCCCACCGTCAAAACTTTACATGAATGTCATTACATTATAAGTGCCTTAACTTTGAGTATATGCTTAATTTCAGAGATTAAAATAAGGCAAGAAGGGAAGTGGTGTTTGCTTTGCTTTAAGCACAGTATATACCCTCTGATGTGAAAAGCTGCCAAATCTGTGCATCTAGTTGTTTGGTTGTTTTTAATATCTAATGTTGCTTTTTTGTTTGTGTTGCTTGCTACAGACTGTACCTATAGAATGTACTTTATTTCAAACTTTAATTTCATTGTAAACTTGTATAAATGTCTCCTATAAGAGGAAAGAGAGTAAGAATTTAAACATTTATTTGTGTATAAAGTTATATTTTTCCAGATATATATATATATATATATATATATATATATATATATATATACATAGAGCCACCCTATAATTCTATCTACATACTGTGAATTTTCGTGGGCATATTTCTATAAAATGTAGTGTGTTTTCTCTAAATCTAAACATAGTCCATAATGCTGAAGTGAGCTGCATTCACTCATTTGTTCCTGACATAATCATATAAAATAAGATTTTATTATTATAGATATTTTTTTTACAAGTATCTTTTATATGAGAACACTATATTATTTGGAATACAAAATATATTTTGTTGATGCAAATGTTGTTATCTCTCTTTGAAGCTCTTCACCATTTAAGTGTCTGCGTGTGTTTGGTCGCACTATAGCTCTATGTATCCATGTATGTGGGTTTAAATGAATGATTATATTCATAGTCCTTGTATTGTGTCTTTTTGGGAATGTTTAAAACGATGCTGTCATGTCTAATAGAGTTTGAATCTAAGGCGTAATCATGAGTCATTTAATGGCTGTAGAGGTAACATAGGCCTTGTTGGTTCTATAAAAAGGTCTTTCTCTCATTCCAGTAAACACTCTGTATTGTAATAAAGTTCACAATGCTGTGTTTGACAGAGTGGTTTTCCTGTACGTTGTATGGTGACAATGATTGTGCTGTCTTTGTGTTTATCTACCTCATTTGAGTTTGTCTATGTGTGTGTAAGGTTTCACTGTCTTGACGTCAAAAATATGTTACTGTACATATTGTGTGGATCTTGATGTTACGTAAAATATATCGCATCAAATGTTTTATCGTCCAGATTTGACAGTTCACTCCGTATCAGTATCAAGGCTTTCCGACAAAAGAGGAAAGTCTGAAAGATGTTAATGTGAATCTGTCAGAATTAGACTTCAACATTTTCAGGCAGTCTTGCTCTGAAACTACACACTATTTGTGAATATTTGATTATTTTCTCCAATGGTATGTGAAACCTTGTAGCGTTTGTAAATACAATGTGCTGTAAATATGCATGCTATATGTATGCTCTGTATATACCAAATAAATTCTTGTAATCTATTGGGAGTTGGTTTGTTTGCTCATTTAAAAGTATGCACTGGGCACCACATTTCTTCCAATAAGTGCGTCAACAAGGACATTTCTTAGGGTACTTTTACACGACAACAATGTCCTAAAAATCCATGAAAATGACTAAAAACGCTGTTATGCATGCCAGGTTGGTGATGTCATTTTGTAAAGAAACATTATACACCTAGACTGAACACGTAATATACACGTGCAGGATATCACAGTTTTCACAAATTTGCATTTTTGTTGTGTACATGGAAACAATAACAGTATTGTTTAAAAACGAACAGTTTGAATCCCATTTTCAAAAGTTTGCGTTTTCAGGCCCCCAAAACATCGTCATGTATGTGAACAGTCAAAGTGTGTAAAAAGTTTTCTGTTTTTAGTTGAAAACAGTGTCGTGTATATACATAACCCCTTTGTCAATGCACATCAATTCTGGATTGCTCAATAGATTGCCTCTATAAGTATTTTTATTACTATCCTGTATTAGTATCCTGTATTAGTACTGTGTAGTCATCTTATGTTCAACAATGAGTTTATTACTTATGTAGACCATTTGGAGATCTGTCATCCACACTGATGAGCATATGGGATTGTGTATGCAAACCAATATTAATGACTTTTGAACAATATTGGCCTTTTGCCATGCTTTGAGTCAAGTAATTCAAGTAATAAAACATTGTAAAATATAAAAATGACATAAAGCAATTTTTAAAATCATAATAATAATAATAATAATAATAAAGAAAGGAGTCCTGAGAGAACTGCAAAATGGTGAAATAATTTTTAAATGGCCAACACTGACTAGTGTAGGGCAATGGACATTCAGTATGACATCACCTTCCTAGGAAGAGTCCAGGCTGTCAGTCTACTTGATCAACTGACTTTATGAAAGTTTCCATAAGGTTCTTTTCCAGAGTAATATTACTTGTAATGTAATTTGTTAAAATTGTTTATCAAATTTGAGGATTCCCCAAGACCAAGTCACAATAGATTCCAGAAACAGATTTACTTGTTATGGAGTAGGATTTGTGTCTTAAAAAACAATGACTCAATGTGGGTCATCAGAGTTTATTCTGGGTTTAAGTGATGCTTCAATAGAGAGTGAGGTAAAGGGTTGACTTTGAGGTTGAGGGCCATTGTTGATATTCACGGTTTAACCACTTAAAATAGTCAAGTGGAATATACAAAAGTGGAATATGAATAATGAGGGGCCTTGTCCAGGATCTAAATACAGGACGTTTTAGTCCATGAAGCAAGAACTGCTAAAATACAAAATACTATATATGTAACTATATTCTTGATCCTTATCTAAACTCGTTACCACTTTAGATATAGTTTAAAAAATAACATTTATCAGCCTTTGTGTTGCCAGGCAGGATCATATGGTCATAACATTTCACAAATATGAAATTCATTTAATTTATCAGCAAGCAAATGCGATGAGGTTTGATGACTTTTGAAGTATTTTCTCTGAATATCACTTTGGATTCTTTGTTGCATTGCTGGTCTCATAAAGAAATTAATATATTTTAGTCGAAAAATGAAAATTCTGTCATAATTTACTCACCCTCATGTCTTCCATTTTCACTAAAATGTATTTTAAAGTATTTTTTAGATGTTTATATCCAGATAATGAAAGTCAACAAGATCCAAAACTTTCAAGCTCCAAACAGGAAATTAAATCATATTTAAATCTTCTGAGGCTTAACAATCACTTTGTACAATATGATGAACAGATTGAAATTTACATGACCCAATTATGTTTGACATTAGTTGGGAAGTATTGATTTATTGCGCACTACATATCATGTTGGACCCCATTGACTTTATATGCATAATATGCTGCTGAAGCATTCTTCAAAATATATTTTTCTGTGTTCCACAGAGGAAAGTTTAGAGTAAATGATCCATCAATGATCCAATGGGTAAATAGAATTTTTGTTTTTCAGGTATTCTTGCAAAAAACGTCTCGGTTACATATATAACCCTCGTTCCCTGAAAGAGGGAATGGAGACATACGTCAGAACTGCACCGCCGAATCGAGATCCCTAATAAAACGCCACAGTTACTGACCCCCTCCAGCGCCCACTTGGGACAGAGAAGGGCTTACGCTAAGGAAGTCTACTGCTGTTCCGCATGACCCGTTCAGTAAGACTTGGATAACACTGGGAAAGCGTACCCACTGGGGACGTTGCGGAGACCACAACCTACCCGTAGGGAGGGATTACGTGGGAAGCACATATGGACTGGCCGTGGGCAGTGCACATATGAAGTCCCTGGGATGGCTCCGGCCTAAGTTGGGGTGAGACACATCTGTCAGCGAGGCGCCGTGTGCCAGCGCCCAGGAAGTGAAGTGAGCTCTCAACCCAAGTGGGCAAGGCACCCCTTGGGACTGATAAGCCAAGGCAATGGCATCCACTATCCAGTGGGCCATCCTCTGCTTGGAAACAGCCTTTCTCTTCTGCTGGCCTCCGTAACAGACGAAGAGCTGCAGACAGACTTCACTTCAGGCCCTCCTACAGGAAGGAAAGCACTGATCTGATCGATCAAGATTGGGGGTTGTCCTGATGGGAAGAACACCATTTGATGGACAGGTTCACTTCAGGTACACGAACACGAACAGGAGCTCTAGCGGAAGTGATGGTGTCTACCACCGACTGGGGTAGGTCACCTAGAATCCGTGGAGACCACAGCATGCCTGAACACCAGTTCAAGGGGAACTCCAGCGGCAGAACAGAAAGAAAACGCAACAAAGGATTTTTTTACCCGGCCATCCTCTGGGGGAGGGAGCGGTGCCTTCATCATCTCCCGAAGAGCAGCTCCAACTTCCTCCGGGTCGCCCGTCTCAGGACCACTTCCTGATTCGCTTGCCACCTGGCTTGGCTGCGGGCTGAGCTGGCTCGGCTTGGGAGACTTCGGAGGGGCGGAGGACGATGCAGGCGGACACCCTCAGCGATGAGCAGACGAGGAGGCAGCCACCGGTGGCTGAGTGGAGACAGCAGCAGCACGCCGGGGCAGGACATGTTTCAGAGCCTCCGTCTGCTTCTGTGCGGCTGAGAACTGTTGGGTGAAGCTCTCAACCGTGTTGCCGAATAGCCCAACCTGAGACACGGGGGAGTCCAGGAACCGATATTTATTGGCCTCCCTCATGTCAGCCAGGTTGAGCCATAAATGGCACTGCTGGACCACTAGCGTGGCCATCGCTTGGCCAACTGAGCGCGCTGTCACCTTCGTCACCTGGAGGGCGAGGTCAGTGGCGGTGGGAGGTGCGGGTTTCCCCGGACACAGCTGCATCGCGGCGGCACGCTCAACTGGGGGGATCCCCACGTAACCCTTGGCTGCACCGCCGTCCAGGTCGGTGAAGGCGGAGGAGGCACCGGACCAGTTTCGGACAGAAAAAGGTGTCCTCCACGATCTAGTCACCTCCTCAAGCACTTCTGGAAAGAAAGGAACCGGGGCAGAGCGCTGAGAACCAGTGTGGGCTTCCCCGAGAAACCAATCGTCCAGCCAGGAGGGTTCGGGACACGGTGGAGGTTTCCAGTCGAGCCCGACACTCCCGGCGGCCTCAAAGCATGGCAGTCAGCTCTGGATCGGGTTCGGACCACGTCACTCTCCCAGAGGGAAGCAGTGCATCCGAGCCTTCATCCTCAGAAGACTCAAACCCACCATCCGATGCCGCGATAGACATCTCTTCATCAGCCGGCACGCCAAACGAGCCGGCTGGTCGCTCATGAGAGGGCTTTTCTGGGAACACCACAGGTTGCATGTGAGGGATTAGGGGCCCACGGAGACTGTCTCGGCGGGGAAGCCCTAACCGTAATCCTCAGATCTCTCGGTCTATCCGCCGAAGTAGTAATCCTCAGGCCGAAACCAAGGTACCCAAGCCGCGATCTCAAGCCGGTGACAGGGAACGACCGCACCCAGCAGAGCACGAGCGGAATGACATCTTTAAAAAGACGCACTACACGCTCATGAAGGAAATGGAATGCTCTTTTATACTGTGCCGAAGCACCCAGGGGACCCACCGCGATGCTGAGTCAGACACACTGCCTGCAGGGCTCTCACCACTGGCCCAAATCGCAACCCATCTCTGTTTAAATCTGCTCAGGTTGCTGTGAAAACAGCAGTTTTCTTTGTAGCCGTGGGGATCGCGGGACCACTGATGTGCCTTAACACACGACACAGGAAACACTTCAAAAAGCTCTCCTCTTCTCGTTGTGCTTACACTCTCCAGAGAAACTGCAGGACAAACACTGCACAGCTCCGAAGCGAAAGACAAAGTGCGAGCACTCCCCGCTTCCATATTTATACCCACTCACGGGGACGGGGCGTGTCACGCAAAGCTTGCATGCCAATATGCATTGGCTCGTTTAGTTTACACTCGAAGAAGATAGGGCTCTCATGCGATATCCCAATTCGTCGGTTCAGCTCTGACGTACGTCGAACGTGACCAACTGAAAGGGAACTGAGCATTACTGTAAAGTATTACCAGACAATCTAAACAACAGGGTCATATTAGAGCAAAAAAACAAATCAAAAACAAGACTTTCTTTATCCTGTGTCACCATCCAGCATGTGTTGATATTTATGAAATAGCTCTTAACTACTAAAGCTGTTTATAAATCGTTTTATCATTCAAATCACCAGAGACCCTAGACATTAACTGCACTAGAGGAATAAAGGAATGCCACCCATGGGCCACACACTAACATCAACAACCATATCACCATGGAGATAAAACTGTGCCCCAAATTGTAGCGTTAGTCCAAATGAGAACCAAATGTTTCAAGCCCCACACATCAAATATCTGGGGAGAGATGAAAATGACTTAATATTTCTATCTACACATAATGGAAAAATTTGACACAGATAACTTTTGTCTCAGGGCTGCAATATGAGTGGAGTCTGGGAAGGGAGGAGTGTGAGGATCATTTCATTCTCATTACATGTATACTGTAATGACTGCACTATGACCAATAGAAAAACATTGCTGGTGATGAATTGTATTTTCTGTCATGGACATTTGGCTCTTGAGAGATAGATAGAGAGAGAGAGAGAGAGAAATGTTGTTATTTTTGTTCTAAATACTATAATAGACATGGTAATAAAATATTATGTCAAATTAAAGGCGAATTAATATCAAAATGAACTTTTGATATTTGATACATGCTCACTATAGTAAGGTGTATACAAATCAATGTGTAATGTGTTTTTAGAACTTTTAAAAAAAAATAAATTAATAGATTTATATAAAAAAATGAGAATCACATCACTGACCTGTATGGAGTGAATGTATTAATATATGTTAAAATATTCTAAACAATTGATCCTCCCATATCTTTGTTTAAAACTCCATTTAATCTAACTGTTTGAAAGGTAGACATTTGTGAAAATAGCCAGCCATCCCAAGAAGTTCCGTCAGTAAAGGACCTGAGAGCTGTTGTCTTTTGTAAGCAATATGGCCTAGATTCTCTAGAAGAACCACATCATTGCAGTTGCTCTCCACTACTGCTTCAGTATCTCAATTTTTCACCAGGCTGTAAACATAACCAGATGCTCTACCTGCCAACGCTAAGCACCTGAATTTTGACTGGTGGAGACAAACTGCCCAATCAATCTGCTGAAAGCTAAAGCAGATGCAGAAAGTTCTGAAGCATGACTTAAGTTCTTTTAGTCATTGGCTCTGCGACGTGTCTGAAACAGACGTGCACTTAACAGCTGCAGGTGTTGAGACATAAGTCTCAATACTGGAAATGTAGTTCAAGAATGGGCCTCTATGATCACATGGTCCTGCGACCTACTGTCGAACAGCGTGACTGGAATAAACTTCTGCCTTTATTAGGCCACGCTGCACATGGTTTTGGAATTGGCAGATGTAGTGTGATTCTGCCAACCAATTTTAGCTTTCTACTGTGTATCATTTCATGGTTCTTCTTGTTACTAATCCACATAAATTCTGACAGATCAGAGATCAGCGTTCATGACAACAAAATTACTGCCGAAAATTACATTTGATTTCATAAATGATAAAAACAAGTAAAAAAGTGCATATATATAATTCGTGATAATTAAATACTATACATGTGAGATTAATCAGCTCTATAAACATAAAATTATAACATGCATCTGCACAAAATGACATGAATGCACAAATAAAGTTAACATGGTTATCATAATGTCATGTTGTGAAAGCTCCCATTTCGGTACAACGCTCCAAAACACAGATATTATTGACGCTGTAAATCACAACAATGCCGTTATGGCAGATGTATGTTTGGACTGTATTCATACTACATGCTTTTTAAATTTTAACAATGTAAATTTTTAATCTAATGTAGTACCTATTTTAAGAGTACACAATTTCAAAAGTAATTAACTAAAGGATAAATATTTCTTTACTTTGTATTATAATGGTGTATTCATTGTAATGTTGTTTTGAGATTTCAGGTTTTCAGAAAAACAGCTATTCTCTTTGGATTGTGGGGGAAACCATAGCAATTCGAGGAAAATATGAATATGAAGTCATGAAACTCTAGATGGCGCAGTCTTGCTTGCAATTACATCATTCTCAGTAGGGCACAGCTGAATGGTTCCTGCTGTGTTGGTAGCCGATGAGCTTGCTGCTCAATATTCAAATTCTTGCCTATTATTTGCTGTAACATTTTGCAGCACGCATTCAGAAACCCTCCACCTTCCCATGCTCCACTTGTATAGATCTGCTACGGGGGTGATTCATGTATGCTTGTAAAGCAGGAGCATGTCTTTCTTGCTCATAGCAGCATGCCAAGTGTATTGGCAGTGGCATGTACTTGGTCTGCAGCAGCTAAAATCAACAGCAGCAGCATTAATAGCACCAGCAGCAGCAGAATCATTACCATATTAGACTCTCAGAGAGTTGTCATGATAGAACATTAATTCATATATGATCAAAATAAATTTGAATTAAACTACTAAATTTAAAGGAAATTTCAACAAAATGAACAAAAAGACTACAAGGAAGGAAGGAAGTAACCAATGTACAAATCAATAAATAAACACTGACAGAGATGTAATCTTTTCTTTACTGCAATTATACTGCGTCAGTTTTGAGACTTATAGATCCTAAATGTTTGGTTTTACCTGAAACCATCTGGTATTGTCCTCTACGCAGCCAGTGGAGGAGTGTGTCCCACGGCTATAGAAGCGAAAGGTCATTGGTGGAGTGTGGGGTCAGTTATTTTGTGTATTTGCATTGACTCCTCTGGGAGCAGAGGCCATGTACAGTTCAAAGATAAAAATGTGAGAAACGCTGAAGTCTGTCAGGGCGTAGTACATGTGTAGTAAGAGTTCTATTTTTCAAAGCAAGTTCTCAGTCATCAGAGCGCAGTGTTCGATTTATGTTCCATGTTGAGAAGAAGAGATTGCTTTGTTGGTGACCGCTCAGCCTCATTGAATGGACTCACAGAAGCATGTGAGCATGTTTACTGTTTTCATATAGTGACCAGGAAATGGGTTATTCTCAAAACGGGACACCCCATTTCTTTACATATGAAATGATGATCAAAATCCCTGCAACAGGGAAGAAGGCAAGTTAAGGACATAATGGCAGTAATCAATATGTATGTCTATATTCTGGATATCAGTTTACTTTTACTATGATACTTCTCAGTATATCATTTACTGTATTATATATTTAAGCAACATAACACATTGTGTTAGTTTGGCCACAGATAATCATAACTGTGCTAATATTCAGAAGTCTTCAACTGCACAATTGCGAGTGTGATATTGCTTGGATACAACATTTCAGTAAACAAGAACTTTATTTTGAGAATGCACATTTCAAATAAAATTGGTTAATTTGGTCCATATATTTTTCTTCACCAGATAAAAAAGTTCTATTCTATTCTATTGTATTCTATTCTATTCTTTCACACACCACAATTAGAAACAAACACATTTTGCTGTGAGACCAACTAGCAATCTACCAGATTACCTTTTATTATAAAGGTAATCATACACACATGCACACACACACACACACACACACACACACCATGTATCTCTGATGGATTTTATGGAATGTAAATATATTATGATACGTCCCTTTATTCACATGTTTATGTCTACTAAATTACGAGAAAGAAGATTTAATCTGCATAAAGTGTGTCTAATTTCCCTTTGCAGCCAGCCGCTGGTATTTATGAGAAGCACACTGGCACTGCTGTGAATGTGTTTTGCCAGCAGCTGGTATTTGTGAGAAGGGCAGTGCTGTTGGCATTTGCTGACATAATTGCTGGATTCTTCAGGCTTGTTACCTTACGGTTTCCCTGAGGAGTCCTGAGGCACTTCCTGCTTTGTCAATAACAGAATAGCAGACATCCAGTCTGTTTTGCACTTAGGTCAGTCCTGGCCACAGTTTATGTCTCTACTCTCTCCATGTGTCATTCTCTTTTACTAACTCTTTCTTCTCTTAACCCTTTAATGAGCACAATCAAAAAAAAAACAGCTGGTTATAGTACTGTAAGTAGCTAAACTACTTTAGTCCATGTAACATGGTATGGGGCCCTGGGTTTGGTTCGAAAATAAATACTAATAAAAGAAATAACTCGGGTATTACATTTCTTTTTATGAATATTTGTTTTAAACAAAGCTTATTGGCGGTGCCTCCCTTTAGTAGTAATTTTATGTTTAATTCCAGTTATCCCACTAAGAATGTGACCTTTTAGTTAACTGTTGTAAATTCAAATAACACAACAAAATGTGAATGGTAGAAATTATATACAATTTACTGAAGTAAATGTGAAATAAAGTATTAAGTATAGACAATTAAATATATATGAAACTGAAAATAAAAGCAAATAGTTAAACTATATACAATACAAAATGAATAAGTTCCAATATAAACCACCTATTCAGCTGACACCAAGATAAATGAAACTGAAAATCAGTAGAATGTCTATGACAATAAATTAAGTGGGCCCACACACACACAACTGTCTCTCATTCACTCAGTCTTAAACAAAATAATCATTGCAAGCCTAAGACGTGGCTTGAGAATGTGGTGGCCAAAAAAACAAAACTGGCCATTTCACTTTAACAACTCGCTTTGTAGTACTTACGGCCTGAGATGCTGCATGGAGTCCAGTGGCAACTAACGTCAGGCACAACTGTAGATGGCGGCAAATTCAGGTAGCTTATAGTTCAGCAGATATGGGATCCAGTGAGGAATATTCGACTCCATGAATCATGATAAAAATCTTTTCCCATGGACGCGAAGGTTATCGTGGTCAATAAACAAATGACTAAAGAAACAACTGTCCGTTTCCTGTGGAAATTATTATATTGTCAGTTAATTCATTTCCAGGAGCTCTTTGCTTCTACCTTCAGTTAAACTGCTAACTCTGATTGTAAATTAATTACCCAAATTATATTATTTGCTAACTGCATCCTTTAAATTGTAAAATTGAGATCCATTCTCTTTAAAGCTGCTGAAATGATATGTATCGTGAAAAGCGCTATACAAATAAATTTGAATTGAATTGAATTGAATCAGTCCGAGTAACTTATAAAATAAATTACAGACATTACTGGGGAAGATAACATCATGTGCAAACATTTTAACAGTCACTAACTGTATGCTAACATGCTTTTTTTCAAGCATTATGTCATATTAAATACACACAGTATTAAACACAAGAGACAGATAATTTACCTTCAAACAAGTACATAAGCATCCCAGAAGAGCACAACGATTTGTCATCCATAATACTGGGTGTATTATATCATATTAAGTTCTTTACTTTCACAAGCTGCAAGTGCTGTGCACATCTCCTAGGCCCCACCCACTCGTTAACAGTAAATATTGGAAATTACCCATTTGGAGACCAGAAAAATAAAGATGATATTGATGGTATTTTAAAGATGGTATTTTAGTACAAACAAGTAAGGGTGTATGAGCACATATAAATTCTAGTACCTTAAAATGTATTAACCCTTTTCAGTCTGTATTTCTATATGAATACAAATATAATCCCATCTGGACTCCACCCTCCCCCTTCTTCTATGTCCTTGTCAAACATTTTTATCAATCTGTGATTTTAGTTTGTATGGGTTTTTTAATTTTCATGTATATTTCTAATTCTTTTGATAATCAGAGTAACCACTGATTTGGATTAGCATTCCCCTATGAATGAGAGTAAATAGCATATCTGACAGTTTTCCAGTCTCATCGTAGGTCAAACGAATGACTGGCTTCACGGCTCGTCTGGATACTCGAGAACCCAAAGCTTCACCATCTTCCACTGATGCACTAGAATCAAGGAGTCTGTGTCCACCACAGTATCTGTGATTCGGTATTCAGATTCCCTTTTTCTGGCCTGCTTTTGTGCAGTTTGAGCTCAAGTGACAGGTTTCTTGGTCACTTTGTTCTTTCCCACAGAAGTAGACATCCTAACCAGGTACCCAATTGGTAACAGATAGACCCTGTGTGACCATCTGGTGAGGTACCAAAACAGATATCAACTGGCAAACGAGCTTACCTGTCAAACATGAGGAAGTATGGGGAATAGCCAGTGGCATTGTTCTGCTATTTAAACTTATTATTCCTATCTATCTGTCTGTCTGTCTGTCAGATAGATAGGAATAGATGTCTATCTATCTATCTATCTATCTATCTATCTATCTATCTATCTATCTATCTATCTATCTATCTATCTATCTCATAGCAACCACCCAGAACAACCAAGCAACTGCATAGCAACCACCCAGAAAACAATGGCAACTGCCTAGCAACCACAAAATTTACCCTGGCAACATCCTAGCAACCACTCAGATTGCCCTAGCAACCGCATAGCAACACCCTAGCAACCACTCAGACTACCCTAGCAACTGCTAAGTAGCACCCTAGTAACCATTCATTTTACCCTAGCAACCACTCAGATTACCCTAGCAACCGCATAGCAACACCTTAGTAACCATCCCGATTACCCTAGCAACCACTCAGATTACCCTAGCATCCGCATAGCAACACTCTAGCAACCACTCAGACTGCCCTAGCAACCGCTAAGCAACACCCTAGCAACCACTCAGAATACTCTAGCAACCACTCAGATTACCATAGGAACCACATAGCAACAACTTAGCAACCACTCAGATTACCCTAGCAACCCCATAGCAACACCTTAGCAACCACTCAAATACCTTAGCAACCTAATAGCAACACCCTAGCAAACACTCAGATTAACCTAGCAACCGCATAGCTATCTATCTATCTGTCTCTCTGTCTGTCTATCAATCAATCTATCAATCTATGTATCTATCTTTCATCTGAGTATTTCTATCTCTCTATCTATCTCTCTATTAAAACTTCTGAAGTCAAACTTGAACAATTTCAAACTTAAAGCTTTTAAAACTTCAGACTTTCTAACTAGGTTTTTTCAAAGCCAACTTAAAGTTTGTTTCAACAAACTTTTCTATCTAGTTCTTCATGCAATTATATGCATGTACCAGATGTACCAGCATTCCAAGCATTGATAAAAGAGTATGAATAATCACTCTGGTTAGGGATCTCCCTGGGGATGATAAGGTGTGGTATGAGATTTTCTAACCCCCAGCATTGATTAACCTGCTTGTTAACCTGCTCTCAAAGTCAGAGCCTTGGTCGGAATGTATATTGTTGGGAAGGCCCGTGCGTACCGAGTGAAATGATCAGTTACCACTAACACATTGGCAATTCCTCTAGAATTGGATTCTAGGGAAAAGAAATTGATGCACACAAGATTTAATGTACCATTGCTTGTTATCTGATGCAATGGAGATTTCTGTGGTAATGACTTTCGCAAAGTACATCTTCTACAGTTTTTGATGTAGTGGTCAATTTCAGAGTTGATTTTAAGCCATTAAAACAGGTCCTTGACAAGATCAATGATCTTCTCCACTCCAAGATGACCGGACTCATGAAAAGATCTTAACACCATAGAAACTTGGTATTTCTTTGGTGAGACAAGCTGCTAGATTTCTTTCCCTGAAGTCACTCTGTAGAGCAGACCATCCAGTATCACAAACTTTGCACATTCACACTGCAGAAGAAACAAGTGAGGATAAGTTCTTGTAGTTGAAGCAGTTTTATTTCCCGATTTTTATTTAAGTCCCGATTTTATTTCTCTCTTCACAGTGTTTATGAGAGGATCAATATCTTGGGCTTTCTTCAACTGCTGAGGTGTTAGATGCTCAAGAAATAGGAAATGCATATGCATCGGGAATAACAACGAATGACACTCTAAGCTGGTCTACCATTCATGGAGAAACTATCATTGACTTTATAACACACAACTTTAACTCCTGACTTCTTTCTTTTCTTGACAACAATTTCTTGTCAAAAGATCAGTGTCAATGCTCCTCAAATGTAGCAGGAGCCCCAGTAATGCCTTGCGGCACACGTTCAAACTGAAAAGACCCAAGGGGACATTCAAAAGCGGTCTTCTCTTTGGCTCCTTCTGTCAATGCTATTTGGTAGTATCCACCTCTGAGATTGTGGATAGAGAACCATTTACTTTCTGATAAGCACTCTAGGGCATCCTCGATCTGGGGCCCGTCTGCAAAAAAACTGTTACTAACCAAACACACCCTGAACTAAAAAAAAAAAAGAAAGAAAAAGATTTATCCCGAAACCAGTCCATTCACCAGTCCATTCACTATACTTCTCAGCATCATTCCTGATTCTACACCTGCACTCTGTCAGCCATCACCACACCTGCCACAGTTCACCTCTTGAGTACTGATCACCTGCACCTGCACATCATCATCAAGCAACACTTTATAAGATCATGTTTCCCTTACTTCCATGTCTGGTCTTGTCTCTTATGGACACAACAGACTCACTTTATGCTCCTTACCTGATACTTACCTGCCATCCCACCTGATCCGATAGTCATCATTCGGAACATAACTATATTTATCTCAAGAGTCTTTCTGCAAAATTACAGTATATCAATTACCTTCAGTTAAGTCTTTCTTCCAATTACCAGTGACTACTCTACTCACCTGCATCACTCGGCCTTCTCCACTGTACTACACACCTACAATAAAACTGTTACATTGTTACTTACCTCATCTGTCCTTGTCTGTGTCTGACAGAAGACCAGACCCTCAAAAATAGGACTATGAGCAGGGAATTTGCTGGACATATCGCGGCAGTGGCACAATCCAGCCGCGATCTTTGTACCTTCACCGAGAGGTTTGTTTGCCTCGTCCACTCCAGCCCCTTGAATGACAGGACAATTAACGCTCTGTACCGGACTGGGGCAAACTTTGTTTATCTGTGAGAACTCCCAGATCTCGCCGGGTTGGACTGGAGAAAGGCCATTTTCCAATGTCTGGAGAGCTTCATTCCGCCCCAGAGTCTTGTACCGTCATGGCCTCCGCCACGCCTGAGCCCTCAGTTAAGATGGCGGTCCCCATGTCTGAGCCCTTGTTCCAGATGGCCACCGCCATGCCTGATCCCTTTTTTGTCCCGAGTACAGAGGTGACTCCTTTTTTGGTCCCGAGTCCAAAGGTGACTCTTTTCTTGGTCCCGAGTCCAGAGGTGACTCCTTTCTTCATCCCTAATCCAGAGGTGACTCCTTTCTTTGTCCATAGTCTAGAAGCGACTCCCTTCTTCATCCAGAAGCGACTCCCTCCTTCGCCCAGAGTCCAAAGATGACTCCCTCTTTCGTGCAGAGTTCAGAGATGACTCTGCTGCCGGCTCCGCCCAGGTGCCTTGTACCATCCTGGAGACAGCCGCCCCTGATCACCTGTCACGACTCCAGGACGCCCTCCCTCCCTCCCTCCCCGGCTAAACCATCTATGGAACGAAGACATACGTCCTGGGAGGGGGAAGTACTGTCACAGTCACCACTCCATTTCCCAGCACTAGTCTCCTGACATGGACCAATTTATTATGACTAAAGTGAAAAGTACTATAAATAGGAGTTCAAGTAATTGGTGATATATGGGGATGTAGCTCAGTAGCAGAATGGATTACATGTATAAGATCCTGGATTCCATGTCCAAGGACTGTTAATGTTGTTTTAATGCAATATTATAGTCCATGCACCCGAGAGCAACTTTCTCCAAATATGTACATAGATAAATAATTTCACCTATAAATGTGGTGAAAATCAGTTTCTAGAACATACATGATTAAAAAAATAGCCCATTGTATCAGATGTAACTCAATGGTCTTGGAACTTCCCATAGATGTAATGATTTTTTTCACTGCAAAAACTGTATTCTATCCCCATACACTAACGCTACCCATTACAGAAAGCTTTCTGCATTTTTTGATGTTCAAAACATTTCATTTAATATGATTTATAAGCATGAGGTCCTAGGTTCATTCCCCAACATCTCCAAGCACTGTGAATTCCTCAATTCATCCCATGCATCTGATTGTCACAGATCTAACAGGCTCAGTGGCGGACCCAGGGGGTGCCCACGGCCACCCTTGATATAATCACGGCCACCCCACTGGCCGTCTCAGGTTACGTATGTAACCCTAGTTCCCTGAAAACAGGGAACTTCGAGTTGCGTCGTAACGCTAGGGGAACCGCCTCTGCGGGAACCGGTGTCTGAAACTAATATCCAATCTCGTCAATATGAACTTGACCGGCGACAGCCCATGACGTCATATCGATGTGTCCCACGTGTATATAAGGGACGCTCAGATGACATGTCATCCGCTTATCGTCTGAAGGGACTGTAAGCAGGCGGACCCTGAGGCATGGCAGGGAACTTCGAGTTGCGTCGTAACGCTAGGGGAACGATATACCCACGCCGCCATGCTGAGGGGAGTGCATGCCAAATTATGGCAGTGACCACTGTCAGAATCAGGCAAATGAAATGCCAGACCCCCAGGGTCCCACTGGGCTGTCAGTGACAGCGCTCCCAGCGGTCAACTCTACACACATATGGAGACCTGCCAAGGCCGCACCAAGGCCTGGGACCAACAACTTCCTCAGAAGGGGTCCCTTGAGGGTGCGTGGCCTGGGGCCCATAGGCAACCCAGCCAGTCACTTGTTTGGCAATGAAGTCAAACCTGAATGCCACCATGGAGGCTGGCCCGGCCTCTAGCTGAGCTAGTAGCCTAGCCTGCCAACCACCTGACTGTTTCCTCAGAAACAGTGTCTCTTACAAAAATCTCACAAAGAGACGTCCAGAAAGAGGGACTGCAGAAGGGCAGTAACCAACTCAATCAACGGATCTTAGAGATGGGCATCCTGGAGAGCAGTACTCAGCAAAGTGCTATCAACCCTTACAAGCGAGGGGAGTCGCTGGCTCAACCTCGTGAGGGGCTTTAGTATACATAGCCCATGGCCGTCAGGGAGGCTGACCCAGCCTCTAGCTGTGCTAGTAGCCAGGTCAGCTAACAACCTGACTGTTTCCTCAGAAACAGTGTCTCTTACAAAAATCTCACAAAGAGACGTCCAGAAAGAGGGACTGCAGAAGGGCAGTAACCAACTCAACCAGCGGACCCTAGAGACTCCTAGGATCTACATGGCATCTGCCTTACCAGTGCCATGGAGGCCGTGCACTCCCCAAGGCGTTCACAAGGGAAGTGCACACGGCCTACAGCCATAACCGGGCTGTCACTTCTCAGGGGAGCAAAGTCGACCCTGAATGCCACCATGGAGGCTGGCCCGGCCTCTAGCTGAGCTAGTAGCCTAGCCTGCCAACCATCTGACTGTTTCCTCAGAAACAGTGTCTCTTACAAAAATCTCACAAAGAGACGTCCAGAAAGAGGGACTGCAGAAGGGCAGTAACCAACTCAATCAACGAATCTTAGAGACGGGCATCCTGGAGAGCAGGACTCAGCAAAGTGCTATCAACCCTTACAAGCGAGGGGAGTCCCTGGCTCAATCCTATGAGGGGAGTATATAGACCGCGGCCGTCAGGGAGGCTGGCCCGGCCTCTAGCTGATCTAGTAGCCTAGCCTGCCAACCACCTGACTGTTTCCTCAGAAACAATGTCTCTTTCAAAATCTCACAAAGAGACGTCCAGAAAGAGGGACTGCAGAAGGGCAGTAACCAACTCAATCAACGGATCTTAGAGACGGGCATCCTGGAGAGCAGGACTCAGCAAAGTGCTATCGACCCTATCAAGCTAGGGGAGTCATTCTGCTCAATCCTAGTACCAGTACCAGTATGTTAACGGCGCCATGGAGGCCGTGGACTCTGAGGCTTAGCGACCACAATGGCCGGCTAACTGGTAGCTGCTGTCTAGGGCATACCACCACAGGGAGGCCTGCTAGCACACAGGGCGGCCTGCTAAGGCCAGCTTACCTGATGATTTAGACCAACCAGCTGTCATATATCCGTACCCCTGGGGCTCGCCCACAGGGAGGCATGTTAGCATAGAGGGCGGCCTGCTAAGGCCAGCTTACCTGATAGCTTTAGACTAGCAGCTATCCAATGCCTGCAACCCTGGGCTCGCCCACAGGGAAGCATGTTAGCATACAGGGCGGCCTGCTAAGGCCAGCTTACCTGATAGCTTTAGACTAGCAGCTATCCAATGCCTGCAACCCTGGGCTCGCCCACAGGGAGGCATGTTAGCATACAGGGCGGCCTGCTAAGGCCAGCTCACCTGACAGCAAGACTACTAGTCGTGGATAGTCTGCAGCCCTGGGGCTCGCCTACAGAGAGACACGTCAGCATACAGGGCGGCCTGTTAAGGCCAGCTTACCTGACAGCCAGACTACTAGTCGTGGATAACCTGCACCACTGGGGCTCGCCCACAGGGAGGCATATTGGCATACAGGGCAGCCTGCTTAGGCCAGCTTACCTGCCAGTCAGACTAACAGTTGTGGAAGGCCTACAACCCTGGGGCTCGCCCACAGGGAGGCCTGCTCGCCGACAGGGCGGCCTGCTAAGGCCAGCTTACCCGACGGCAAGACTTACTGGTCTGTTGATGGCCTGCAATGCTGGGGCTCACCCACAGCGCGGCCTGCTGCCTCCCAAGTGGTGCTCAGCATTCCTAAGGTCAAAGTCACAAGACTATCCTGCTCTGAGATGGCAGTGAAGGTGGCCTGTCTTGAATATACAAGATGGCCTACCTACACACAGCAGCAGCCTTAACCACACTCTCAAGTGGGGAGGCCAACTTACTGATAAAAACTAAAGCGGCGGTTTGCCAGAGGACCTAAAGCCTTTCCTCTCCTCAGAAAGAAAAGCCCCTACTGGCATTCCTCCTACTCTCATATTTTGCCACACACACAAGGGACCTCAGGGGACTAATAAGTATATAACTGCACTCCCTTACTGAAAAAGGGGACCTATATACAAAATAGCCCTGCTTATTTGTAATGTAACTGCATGCATATCCACATATATACACACACGCACCCCTCATGCGTATATGTATATATATACACAACACATACACGAAATCTCTGCCAGCCTCCTAAACAGGGAGAGCTACATTCCAAGAAATACATTGTAATTTCCCATAACCTGCCTCGCTTTAAAGAAAAGGAGGAACAATTCACCCTGCGGCCACAGGGTGGCGGTCTACCACCATGGAAACGTGGTTCTTACCACCCTTATAGCCTGAAAGGGAGTCTCACTATCACGCCAAAGGCGGGCCATCAGAATTATGTCATAGGCCCAGCTCTGGTCCGATATAGAAACTGCGGCTTACAGAGAACATAGAGGGTAAATCATTTTAACCCTCTACCAGAGAGCGGGGATCCACCAGGGGCGCCGATCTTTACCGCGTCCCTGGTGGATCACCTCTCCCAAGTTTCTTGAGTCTCGCCTCCAAGTGACCTGCTCATACCAGGAGGGGCGCACGGGAGGCGACACTCTCCTTCTGGCCCTGTCTGCGACCCTCAGGTCGGGACGGGCCAGGCCATCTGTCTGGTTGAGGACTCAGACCTCAGCAGCATGCACTTCTTCTTGAATGCCGCTGGTCTAAGTCTCTCCGCAGGACAGCCTGGTGTGCCAGCCACACAGTCATCGTGTGCAGAGCAGCACCAGCCTGACCCGCTGCCACATATGCCCTGCCATCTAAGGGAAATGTCACTTTAGGACCTAGATGGCAGAGTTTGAGCTGTATCCATGCAAGAAATGCCAAAAAATAAAGTTTATCATTAGTTGGCTAATTTCAGCATCGATACGTACCCATATTCCCTCAAAAATAAACCCAAACAGGGAACCGAGGTCTAAAGAGAAATACTTCAGTATTTGCATATCAGTAAATGAAAATGTATCATATTACTTAGCCAAACAGTTCATCCTGCGGCCACAGGGTGGCGAGCTAACTCCATGACCCATACCACCCTATAGCCTATATAATACACATATATAACGCGCATACACATACATATACATATATATATATACACATACATATACATACATACACACATATACATACAGTACTGTGCAAAAGTTTTAGGCAGTTGTGAAAAAATGCTGTAAAGTAAGAATGCTTTCAAAAATAGACATGTTAATAGTTTATATTTATCAATTAACAAAATGCAAAGTGAGTGAACAGAAGAAAAATCTACATCAAATCAATATTTGGTGTGACCACCCTTTGCCTTCAAAACAGCATCAATTCTTCTAGGTACACTTGCACACAGTTTTTGAAGGAACTCGGCAGGTAGGTTGGCCCAAACATCTTGGAGAACTAACCACAGTTCCTCTGTGGATTTAGGCAGCCTCAGTTGCTTCTCTCTCTTCATGTAATCCCAGACAGACTCGATGATGTTGAGATCAGGGCTCTGTGGGGGCCATACCATCACTTCCAGGACTCCTTGTTCTTCTTTACACTGAAGATAGTTCTTAATGACTTTCGCTGTATGTTTGGGGTCGTTGTCATGCTGCAGAATAAATTTGGGGCCAATCAGATGCCTCCCTGATGGTATTGCATGATGGATAAGTATCTGCCTGTACTTCTCAGCATTGAGGATACCATTAATTCTGACCAAATCCCCAACTCCATTTGCAGAAATGCAGCCCCAAACTTGCAAGGAACCTCCACCATGCTTCACTGTTGCGTGCAGACACTCATTCGTGTACCGCTCTCCAGCCCTTCGGCGAACAAACTGCCTTCTGCTACAGCCAAATATTTCAAATTTTGACTCATCAGTCCAGAGCACCTGCTGCCATTTTTCTGCACCCCAGTTCCTGTGTTTTCGTGCATAGTTGAGTCGCTTGGCCTTGTTTCCACGTCGGAGGTATGGCTTTTTGGCCGCAAGTCTTCCATGAAGGCCACTTCTGACCAGACTTCTCCGGACAGTAGATGGGTGTACCAGGGTCCCACTGTTTTCTGCCAATTCTGAGCTAATGGCACTGCTCGACATCTTCCGATTGCGAAGGGAAGTAAGCATGATGTGTCTTTCATCTGCTGCAGTAAGTTTCCTTGGCCGACCACTGCGTCTACGGTCCTCAACGTTGCCTGTTTCTTTGTGCTTCTTCAAAAGAGCTTGGACAGCACATCTGGAAACCCCTGTCTGCCTTGAAATTTCTGCCTGGGAGAGACCTTGCTGATGCAGTATAACTACCTTGTGTCTTGTTGCTGTGCTCAGTCTTGCCATGGTGTATGACTTTTGACAGTAAACTGTCTTCAGCAACCTCACCTTGTTAGCTGAGTTTGGCTGTTCCTCACCCAGTTTTATTCCTCCTACACAGCTGTTTCTGTTTCAGTTAATGATTGTGTTTCAACCTACATATTGAATTGATGATCATTAGCACCTGTTTGGTATAATTGTTTAATCATACACCTAACTATATGCCTACAAAATCCCTGACTTTGTGCAAGTTTACCTTGAAGAATTGATGCTGTTTTGAAGGTAAAGGGTGGTCACACCAAATATGGATTTGATTTAGATTTTTCTTCTGTTCACTCACTTTGCATTTTGTTAATTGATAAATATAATCTATTACCAAGTTTATTTTTGAAAGCATTCTTACTTTACAGCATTTTTTCACACCTGCCTAAAACTTTTGCACAGTACTGTACATATATACACACGTATATGGAATATTTAAGGAATACAGAACATGGGTACTTCCATGCCCCCCCAACTTTCTCAGTATAGGAAGGCATGGAAAGCTCACTAGAGCTGTAGAAATATGGCCAGAGAGAAACCGATCGTCATTCATTGCCTCTCCCCCAACGCGCTGCCATGGAAACTGTAATCTGCCTGCAGCGCATTCCATAATCAACAGCTCAGCATACGCGGTACAGGGTGGCTGAGAGAAATCAGAATTTACTCACCCTCTCCAGCCATCTCCTGCTCGGTTGGAAGAGCACTCACCGCTGGACTGCAGATGTAGAAAACAGCGCATCCTGCCAGCAGCTCCTTCTCGCGATCCGCCGAATCACGCGAGCGGTTACACCCCTCTCAAATGTTCGGCGAGCGCCATCTGAAAGCCCCATGATCTGAGTCTCCGCTCTGCCTCAGAGCGAGCGGGACCCGAACCACCAGGCGCAGATGCTGAACTCTCTTCCCTTGAGAAGAGACCCAGACGAGAATGGAACATTCACAGTTTGCACCAGCAGCTCCCTCGAGAACTGCCCGTACGTGCTCTTCACGCAGACAGAGAGCGCACAGCTTGTGTGTGTAATCTAATGTCAAATAATGAGTGACACGGATCCACACACTTAGTTTGCCTGTGCATTTCATAATACCACGATAGTGTTTCAAACATACAGTCCCTGAAGACGAAAAGAGGATGACATGTTATCTGAGCGCCCCTTATATACACATGGGACGCATCGATATGACGTCATGGGCTGTCGCCGGTCAAGTTCATATTGACGAGATTGGATATTAGTTTCAGACACCGGTTCCCGCAGAGGCGGTTCCCCTAGCGTTACGACGCAACTCGAAGTTCCCTTTCGAAAGGGAACACCCCGATCGTAATTGCATTTTTAAAAGACAAAAATAATTTCTTAGATATTGATCTAGGAAGACCTCGATCATGTTTATATGACAACGTTCGGGCTGCAAAACTCTCACGAAACTCACCTATAATCCCGAAGACAAATGCGCTATTGCGAGAGTTTCTATAGCGCGATATCATTAAAGAAAAAAGAAGAAAAAAAAAGTAGAGATGAGGAGTGCAGCTTCGCTTCGGTGCCTCGATCAACTCAAAAGTTTGAGCACACAAACACATCTTTTCAGGTGAGTTATTAAAAGTCAGAAAAATATTATTTTATTTCCCTTAAAATATTTTAGAGATAACAGTGTCAAAGAAGTTTTATCATTGTCCTGTGTAAACAGTTAGGCCCCGATCACACTGAACTCGTTTTTCAGGTCTGAAAACGTGAGGTGCACCGCATTATCCTTTTTTTTGTTGATTTTAGAAAAAAAGAGCAATGAGCTGCTGTTATTTATGTTGCTAGGCAACCACTGAATCAGCTGACCTGTCAGTGTAGCATGAGCGCTCTTTGGTTTGCTGTTAAACTTTCATATTAGCAGAAAATTAAAAAAAAAAAAAAAAGTATGTTACAAGCAAAAGGCTCCATATTTGCAGTGTCCAAAGAACTGCAAACATTCGTCAGCACGATGGAAAGCCATCTCTCTATTCATTCAGTTGGACAATGGAAAAAAAACGCGAATGACGTTGGGCGCTTTTCTGCTCAGAGTTGATTTTTTTTCCAACTTCAGGCGCTCCTGCAAAAACGTGAGGCACCCGGGGCGCAGAACGCTCACTGCCATAGAAAACAGTTAAAAAAAAGGTGCCTCTCACTGCACAAAACAGATTCTGTCTGATCGGGGCCTCAGGAAGCAGTTAATGCTAGTTTCGCATTAGCTGACTATTGTCATGTTATTTCTGAGTGTAGGGTTTTTATCATGAAATATATAATGTGATGCAAACATTTAATTACTTGCTTTTATGTCAGTTTTATATACCGTATAAATATACTGTGCCACCCCAGAGTAACTGCTGGCCCCTGCCTGGCCACCCCTATGAAAAATGTCTCCTGTTTACCCATCGTCCTTCTTCCTGTATCTAGTGATGGCCAAATGAAGCATTTCGAAGCATTATTGCTTTCTGATACAATTGTGTCGAAAATGGTTCATTACTCAAAGCTTCATTCAGACAGAAATTGCAGCACCAACTCCTGGTGAAGTAAATGTAATGCAACAAAGCTGAAAACCATAAAATGCAAGTAGGCTTATTTGTTAACACCCCGTTTATTACGTATTTACCGAGGCAATCAAATATTACAGATACTGATGAATTTCATGTGTTCACCTTGATAATAAAACATTAAGCATGATGTGTGTGTGTAATTATTTCTTTAGACAAGGACAGAAGATCAGCTTTAAAAAAAGTTGGAAACCATCACAGAAATTCTAATGGTTTCTATTAAAATACCAATAGGAACCACTGGCTTTTACCATTTAAACCACTACAGAATTCTTTTTTTAGTGTGTTTGGGACATATTCCATTAGGATTTAATGCCCCCACCAATAGTACTCAACACATATCAGTAGAGATCCACAGAGACCACTATAACTCCCATTACAACCAATAAAATTCCCATGAAAACCATTAAATCCAATAGAATTTCTGTAATGGTTTCTATAGTTTTTTTTTTTTTTAGCAGGGCAGTATCATGTGTGAAAGCTTTATCTTGTTTAGCTGTGGGAAGCAGAACTCTATAACTTGTTAACTGGTGGGACTGATATTTTTGTATGCTGAAAAGGATGTGCTTGTGTAACTAGTTGTGCTTGTACAATGTAGCAGAGGGTTTTTGAAATTTCTGTCTTTGATGCATGTTTTTATGTAACAATGTTCATATGTTTTCTAATTAATAATAAAAATAAATTTTAAAAAATGTGGAAGAGGGTATGCTTTGGGTACATGCACAAAGTGTTCATTAAATGGTATGGTTTTTATTCAGTAACACTGAACACTGAAATAAACTCAATCCACTCTCCTCAACAATAACGTCAATCCAAACACCGACTACCACAACCCACGGTGTTGCCATGGTTTGGCTTCACTTTTATAAGAAATACAGCCGCCAGGTTGTATCCAGTCAACACTTTATTGGGCTGTTAAAGCAGTCAGGTGGTTCACTACAGGAGTGAAGCAGTGTGTTTGCTTCAGAAGTCATTTTCACGTGACTAATGACGTAATGATACAAGCTCCGAAGAAGTGGTTCATTGCAAGGACCGTTCGAGTTTGAAGCAAGCTTCGGAGCATCGGTGTCACACGTAACATCACTACCTGTATCGATGTCTGTTCGTCTCTACTGTTCTGCGTCCCAGTGAAGCAAGTCTGTATGTTCCATTGGAGATCGTTGTTGTTGTTGTGTATTACTTGTTTGTTCAACGGAGGTGTGTGCGATCTGCCATCGTTCATCAGTGAACACTGGTTCAACCTGAAAGAGAAAGACACTGTTAATCTCTGCATATCATTCCATGCCATACAAGTTACCTGCAACCTTACCTGCGAATATCGCAATACTGGAAATAAACCAACTTACCTTTTTATATTCTCTGATAGTGCAGGCGTATCCTGTGTATATATTGGCTGTAATGATGGTAAAAATCAGCTGCAAACAAACGGGTGTAAAAAAAAGTGCATGCTTTGTTTGCATGTATGAGGTGCTGAGGTCCATTTTCAATTCCCAGCATCTTCAAGCAATGACAAAGCTCTAAAAAGTTTTAAAAAGCCTCTTTATTAAGCATCTCAACCTTACTTGCATGTATTCTAATATGCCCTGTATCTATGTATGATAACCATTTTTTTTTTAATGAAATGCTTCAATCATTCTCATATTAATATTCAATAGCACTTTACACAACACTGCAACTAGTTTGCCATGGGAACGTCAGTTGCTCTGTTAAGCTCATTTTTGTTTTAATGAAAAAAGAAAGAAGAAACTGTGGCTGAAGGCTGTTTATCAGTTTATGGTATCAGAAAGTGCAAATCTGATTAACCTCCCTCTCCTGAAGGATCGATAACGTTCCAGAGATTTTACCATGTGTAGATCACATAAACAGCTTGGAGAAAACCCAGACATGAAGGCCAGTTTTCATCTGTGGATTAGCCTTACAGAGACATTTGTATCTATTTGCTCTTGAACCTGTCAAGTCATTGGACTATGATATAAATGATCTCTTAACGGTTCCACAATGGTTTTTCACAAAAATCACATTGTTTTGATTATTCCAAATGTAAACAATCCCCCACCAGCCTCTCAGTGGACTTCTGGAGTGCAAACTAAGATAAGTTCTTCCCCATATAAGGCAAGAGTAAAAGAAATACAATGTTAAATCCAGAACCATTTATTTACAGTGACTTTTTTTTTGTTTAAGATCTGTAACCATTTTTCCTTCATGCTTATATATACTGTTGCGGTATCTTATCCTATAGTGGAGGTCAGCTGTGCAAAATACCTGGTTTTCTATGAAAAAAACATGACATGTGTCGAATCAACCTTCAAATCTGTAATTTATTTACCATCCGGGAGGGCTATGAATGAGGGCTCCAATGGTTAAAATTAGGTCGGCTAAAATAAATTAAAAAAAAAAAAAAAACACTATTTGAGTGTTAAAACTTTCAAAGATGACAATATCTTATATAATGGTCCATGAAAATATTGGCTTCTCCCTGTTGTGTAGGGAGGGGAAAAAATTCCCCACAGATTAACAAGTAGGTTTTATTGGTCCACTAACACCTCATTGGTTGTTTAAATCAAGGACTCTTGTTGATATTGTGTTCTATGGCCTGAACAGGTGGCAAACTGTAGAACAAACACCTCACAATGAGAGAAACACACTTTGATGAGTAATGCTTTCAGCAGCTGGTTTCTCCATCTGCACATTTTTGTCGCAACACTCTGCTCGAGATATTTTCGCAACATTGACTTGTACACACAAGGGAATGTGCCTATAACTAGAAATCAGTTAGTGTTCCTGTATGCAGAAGGATGACTTCATCCATATGACTGCAGGTGCATTGATAGAGAAAACTAAAATAAGATTAGGTTTAAATCTATATTTTTCAATCCTAAAAACATTGTTATCTTTTATTTTTCTAAATGTCTGAGGGATTAAAGAATATAACACACACACACACACACACACACACACACACACAAATCAATGCAAACATTAGTGGGAAACTGATATATATTGTATTTTTCCTCAGCTTACCACCACTGTTTAACAGGCTACCAGAGGCCCTATTAAATATCTGGATCTGTAACCCAGGTGTTCTGTTCTCCATCATGCTAATTAAACAATCAGAAAAACAAGAGGAAACAATTACTGCAAAGGCAACAATAATCACCAGCCTTGCACTAAGATGTTAGCTAACTACATTTTCAGCAGTCTTTATCCCTTACTCCCCAGACTTTAATATGCCGGCCTATAAATGGTGCTTGATATATAATTAACAGGAAAGGGTGGCAAGTCAAGATGTTAAAAATGATTTATAAGTTCAAATTCATTTCCCAATGGACTCTTTCAGCACACTGATTTGACATTTGTTGGCTTTTTATTTAACATAATCAATGCATAATTAAAGCTGTGTGTCTGTTTATGAAAGAACCAAATGTTGAAAAATCTGGCTCAACAGCAAAGATCGAGGACAAGGACAATCTTATTGATGTTTCAATCAATGATTTGGGTCAGCGAATGTTCTGGAAATTGATTTTGATTCAGTTTTGTTTATTCTAAAGTATGATTAAAGAGATGGGCCAGAGAAAAATGCTCTAAGGAATAAAATTAAAGCAGACATGGCCAAACCTTAGAAGAATAGGGTCTTTTGTGTTTTCTATCTAGGATCTCAGTCTGGGACTATGTCATTTGTGCACAAATCTGTCTCCACTGTAGCCATAGGAGAAAAAAAAAAAGATTATTAAATCTTATGTAAGGGTCAGAGTTTGACGGAGGATATGCTACACTGGTTATGATTTTGGACAGCTTGTAAAAGTATGTGAAGATGACCTTCTACATTACACCACAGTGAACGATACAAAAGAACAGCCTGTGATGCTAAACCCAGCCCTTTTTATTTCAGTCCATAATTAAGATTCTATAACTTTGAAAACAAATTTAAACAACAAGCACTTTATTATGACATTTATTATTATTGCTTATTATTTACAAGAGGGTGTAATCTCCCCCAGAATAGTTCAGCCAAAATTAAAAGTTTTGTCATCATTACTTATTCTCATGTTGTTCCAAACTCATATGCCATTCTTTCCTCCATGGAATACAAAGGTAGATTTTTGAAGAATATCCCTGGCGGTCTTTTCTTAATAATAAAAGTGTCAAGTTCCAAAATGACAACAGCATCATAAAAGCTGTCCATATCTTCTGAAGCCATAGCTTTGAGTATGGAACATAAAATTTAAGTCATTATTTACTTAAAATTTTTATAGTCACTCTTGCTCTCCTTGGTATATTCATGAGACCTCATGAGTCTGAAGTTTTTAATGAATCTATTTATTCATGCTCTAATCAGACTGATTCGGTTCTCAAGTTTGTCTTTCGTTCTCAAATCAATGGTTATCAGAGTGGAAGATTATCATTGAATAACAATTTCAGTTTGTTCATCATACAAATTCTGTTGACTTGTATAGCATATACGTCATAGCATGTACAACTTTTATGATCTTTCTGTGGTGATTTTTTTGTCATTTTGGAGCCTTTCATTTTATTTACTGAATGCAAAGGAGCAGCCTGGACATCTGTTAAACACATTTTGCGTTCTATAAATGAGTAATATTGACATGTCACATGGATTTGAAACAACATGAGGGTGTGTAAATGAGGACAGAATTTAGATTTCTGGCTGAACAATCCCTTTAAATTACTGCTTGAGAGGTTTTGAAGCATGCTTTTAACAGCATTTTTATTTAAGTCATTTAAGTGTTGTACCATGAGTATACCATGTGGCTGAAACTATATGTTACATATGTGTTAACACATAATCAGGCTGAATTACAATTCTGTTTATGTCTGGTTGAATGGTGGGGGACCTGGAATAGTCATCTTTTCTAAAGATCGCAGGTACCAGTGGACTATTAACTTTGCATGTTCAGCCACATCATTTCAGTTTGGAAGAACATATCTCATGAGCATATACATATCATTAGCACTTCATTAAAGTATGGAAATAACGTTTATATACGAGGAGGATTTTGACAGACCATACGGCTCTCTTCTGCCATGCTTGACACAGAATTTCATTAGCCTTCTTGAATTTGTCCCTTTAGAAATTAGAGCCAATTAAACATGTGAGAAAAGAAAAAGACTTTTTAAATCTGTTTGTCCTGCAGGAAATTACACTAGCAGAAAAGACAAAAACAGAGGGAAGTGAAAGAAACAGCCAAACAATCTGATGGCAATTCATAGCTATTTTGTTTTGGAAAATTGGTGGCTTATTTGTATGAATTCAGTCTGCTTACGTCCCAGTGATGGTTGTGTTTAGGGGTGGGGTTTGGGGTATGAATTCATGCAAAATCCCCACCTCATAAAATAGTTATACAATTTCCTGAGAGAATGAGAAATGGCATGGCTGACGCAAAAATATTTTCCAAACTTTCTTTCCAGTTGTGTAAAAAAAGAAAAAACAAATATTGATATTTTGTATGTACTTTTAACCCAATCAGGCTGGAAAATGTGAACTTAGAACTCTTAAAATAAGTTCAGCAGGTGTGAACAGAAAACAAATGTGCTTGAGAATGTGTTATTCAGGTATTGTGCTAGAAAAAATAGGTCATTGTAAAACGTTGAATAAATTACATTTTAACATAGCTTGAAGTACAAATATGGTACTGGTACATTTTTTTTTGTGCACTAACACTGAGATGTAATATATCCTGTGATATGTAGGCTATACATGGTTTTGTTATTTGCCTGATTTTATCTGAGATGTACCTGCTGCAGTCCCACCTGCTGCTCACTGCAGAGAGCAGAGCGGAGCAGAGAAACATGTGTCCTAGGACAGCAACCAGAAAACTGTCTTTATTTGTAAAGCAAAGAAGAGTAAAGATGAGAGAAACAGAGAAAAGCAGAGTGGGGTGAAATGCAGAGGGAAATGGAACTGTGTGAGCGTGTGTGTAGCAGGACATTCTCTCTTGTGCCAGCAGACAGATGCATTCAGACAGTGGAGGAGAGACAGAGATGACGGAACGTTCCGTGCAGTGAGGAAGGGGCTCCCGTGAGGATCTTCTGGCCGGGGACTCTGTGGATCAGTCAGGCTTTAGTCCTTGGCGGGATGAGGAGCAAGGATAACTCATCCTGCTAGCAGACTTCTGACACCACCGTCTGCAGTCCGCAAGCCTGGACCTTCACGATGAAACCAACTGGGTTTCTTTCTGAATTTGTTTGGCAGACTATTAAGGTCAACTCCCAGAGATGCTCACCTAATTAAATGACCACTAAAGGACATCTTGTCTACATAACTTTGGGACAACTAAGGAGTCAACTCTAAAAGAGCCAATTTCTTGATTCTAAGGTCAACTCTATAGTATAGGAATTGTTCCTATCCCCTAAAGACTCATTTAAAACAAAACATTGCAAAACATTTCAAAGGTATTGTGAAAATTAAAAATGACACAGGACCTTAAAACTATCCCTCACATTGTTGTATTTATTCATGAAAAATATGGAGTGTACATTAATCATATTAGAAATTTTATGTGAAACAATTCAAAACAAACAACTTTTCAACAAAACAAAACAAAAATTCAAACAACTTATATATTTCTATATTTCATTATAGTATTGTTTCAATAGCGCCCAGTTGTTGTTTTTTTGTTTTTGTTTTTTTGGTGGGGCGTTGTGTATTTGCTTACTTCCACCAGCCAAGCTGGATAAAGATTGACAGAAATAAATGTTCTCCCCAAAAAATTACACCAAAAGACCACTAGAGGGCCATTAGGGGACACTAGAAATGTGCTTGCATCAATGTCAAGTATTATATGAGATGACTTTGGAGATCATTGTCTTTCTGTGTCAGAATTAACTGTTGAATCCAATTGCCCAAAAGCCAATTGCTTGTTACATGAAAAGCACCTTAGTCGTATAAACTGAATCAATCAATACTTTTACATGTTCATGTTATTTAGTCATCTCCTGTGAGTGTGTGGCAAGGAGAGTATAGCATATCCAGGTGTCCTTCTCTTTGTGTGTTTAGATGGTGCTGGCAGAGCAATTCTGAGTAACAGTCATTGGCATAACTGGAAACGTCTAGGTTATGTATATAACCCTCATTCCCTGAAGGAGGGAACAGAGATGTTACGTCAGAACGGAAGTGACGTCTAGGGTCTCGTTTGAGAGCCCAATCACCTTCGAGTGGTAACAAAACGAGCCAATGGTACGCTGAGTACATTAGTCTGTGGAATTTGCATGGCGAGCTCTACCTCGCTCTGTGGGTATATAAGGAGCAGTGCGAGCACACTGGCATTCAAGTCTTCACTGAGGAGCATAGCTGAGTGAACCCGCTGTTCAGCGGAACAGCGATTGTGGCAAGGGGACGTAATGTCTCCCTTCCCTCCTTCAGGGAACGAGGGTTACATGCGTAACCTAGATGTTCCCTTTCAGTCGGTCATGTTCGACATTGCGTCGAACTGACAAATGGGGTCCCTTTCAAAACACCACAATGACTGTCTTCCAGTGACCTGCATAAGTGATAGCTCCCTGTCGTGAGCCCAGCACGAGCGAAGGGCCACTCTTACAAACAGGGTGCCTGCTCGTGGGAGGTCTTATAAGCACATATGACTGGCTTGTGGCGGAGATACATATGGAAGATCTCTGAGGTATTAGGTGTCACCCAGCCTGGAGCTCTACAGATATCTGTTAGCAAGGCGCCATACGCCAGCGCCGAGGAGGAAGCAACACTCCTAGTTGAGTGAGCTCTCACCCCTAGGGGGCATGGCAGATCTTGAGCCTGGTAAGCCAATAGAATAGCATCCGCTATCCAGTGGTATAACTTCTACCTGGAGACTTTCCCTTCTGCTGACCTCCGTAACAGACAAAGAGCTGGTCTGAGGTCCTGAAGCACTGAGATCTGTCTACTGGAGTGCCAAGGCTGGGTCTGCCTCCTCTGGGGGGCAGTGCTTGCAAGTTCACATCTGATTTCTAAAGGCAATGGTGGGAACTTTGGGCACGTATCCAGGCCGGGGTCTCAACAAACATGAGCGTTGGCTGGCATGCTGATTCCAGGCACGCTCCGTCAACTGAAAATGCCTGCAGGTCCCCGACCCTCTTTACCGGCGAGGTGGATTGAACCTCCTAGCTCCTCTCAGGAACCTGATGACCAGGTTGTGCTTCCCAAGAGACTTACCATCAATAGGATCATGGTGAGATGCCATGGCAGCCACATAGACCTTGAGGGTGGAAGGAGACAGCCTTTGTTCCAACCCTTTTTGAAGGAAGGAGAGCACTGACCCAATCAGGCATTTCCAGGGGTCTTCTTGACGAGAAGAACACCAAGTAACTAAGTGGTTCCTAGGCGTAACTAGTCGACAAGGCTCTAGCTGAAGTGATTGTAACTACCATCTGAGGTGGCAAGGTACCTAAACTTTCTGCAACCCATCCAGAACCCACATATGTAGATTCCAAAGATCGGGACGCGGGTGCCAGATGGTGTCCCGTCTCTGAGAAAGGAGGTCGGTCCTCAGAGGGATTGGAGTACATGGAGAGCCATGTACGGCCAGACCAATAAGGCACAACCATGAGGGCCTGCTCCGCGTCCTCCCTGATCTTGCACAATGTCTGTGCGAGAAGGCTCACTGGGGGAAACGCACACTTGCGTAGGTCCTGCAGCCAGCTGTATGATAGAGTGTCCGTGCCAAGGGTGCCCCTCAGTCAGGGAGAAAAACAACTGGCAATGTGAGTTGTCTGGAGAGGCAAACAGGTCTACCTGAGCGTCTCCGAAGCATTCCCAAATCAGCTGAACTGACTGGGGATGGAGTCTCCTTTCCCCAGGACAAGACTACTGTCATGAAAGCTTGTTGGCTGCACAATTGAGCTTGCCCGGAATGTGAATGGCACAAAGCGACCTCAGATGCTCCTGACTCCATAAGTGGAGATGGCAAGTTGCGACATGTGGCAGGAGCGTAGACCACCATGATGGTTGATGTATGCTACAGTCGCAGTGTTGTCCGTATGGACCAGAACTTGGCTGCCCTTCAGCAGGGCTCTGAAGAGGTACAGAGCAAGCTGTACTGCTAGCACTCGAGGCAATTGACATGCCACTGCAGTCGGGGTCCTGTCCAGGAGCTTGATGCAGCATGTCCATTGCACATGGCATCCCAGCCCGTGGCAGAGGTGTCTGTCGACACAACAACATGCCTGGAAACTGGTTCTAAGGGAATACTGGCCCGTAGAAATTAGAGGTCCAGCCACGGGGATAAGGTTTGGTGGGAGGTCGGAGTGATGGTTACTCGGAACGTGCCCTTCTTGGGATTCTGCCATAAATCAGTGCTGAAGCAGTCTCATATGAAGTAAACAGAGCGGTACGACCACCGATGTGGATGCCAAATGCCTCAGGAGCCTCTGTAAAATATTCAGTGGAACCGCTCTCTTACCCTCGAATTGACTCACGCAATTCAGCAGTGACTGAGTGTGTTCGCTCGTAAGCTGCGTGAACATGGCGACCGAGTCTATTTCCATACCGAGAAGAGAGATCCCCTACACAAGGGAGAAGGCCCAAACGGGCGACATGTCTGAGCACCAGATCCCTGTGCTTGGATGGATGCTTGGGATTGCCACTCCAGGTAGAGGCGCTCTGAGGACAAAGCTGCATTGCAACAGAGCCCCGAATGAAATGCTGGGACCCCGGTGAGAGGGCCCAGTGATCTCAGCCAGAAGCTCCACAGCTTGAGGTGTTTGCGAGGGGGGTGTGGTCCGAGGTGGCTGTCTCGTCGGGGAAGCCCACACCGTAACCCTCAGATCATGCTGGCCACCAGCCAAATTAGCCCTCTCACAAGAAGAGGAACTAGATTGGGGTGTGGCAAAGGGAACTCTATAAGGTAGTCAAGTCTCGATCTCAACACCTAGATGGTCATGTTCCCACAGTGAGAACATGAACCATCCACAAATGCAGTCTCAGTGTGCTGAAAGCCCAGGCACGTGACACAGTGATCGTGGCTGTCAGATGGAGCCATTTATCGACCACAACCAGAGACGCACAGGCAGAAAGACATCTTTAAAAAGAGGCAAACACAACCCGTATAACTCTTTAAGGAGGAAAAAAGCTCTTTTAGAGGCGTTGAAGCACTCAGGGGAACCCAGGAGCTGGAACAGAAGGGCAGGAAGCTCTTCAAGCGAACTGCTGAATTGCGCCGTCACACCAACACCATTGAAGACTCATTCAGAAAACACTCCGAAAACACAACAAGTGCTTGGCTCTGAAGCGAAAGCTTGAACGAGAGTGTGCACACGCTGCTCCTTATATACCCACAGAGTGGAGGGGAACTCGCAATGCAAATTCCGCAGACCAATGTAATCAGCATACCATTGGTTCGTTTTGTTACCACTCGAAGGTGACCCCCATTCGTCAGTTCCGTTCTGGTGTAACGTCAAACGTGACCGACTGAAAGTGAACTTGAGGTTTCTCACTATTACAGAAAAGGTTTGAGATGGATTTGGGCCCTACTCCCTTACAGTGGCCCTACAGGGACCTAAACCCTACTACCTTACAGTGATAAAAGTTAAGTCACATTTTAGTGCTCAGGTTTGTATTTTCTTTTCATACACTGTATAACTTCTAATGTTGAAATCCAATAGAACTTAAAATAGTGCAAATTAGAAAAATACCTTTCCTGAATATCCAAACTGTAAGGTGGCGTACACAGGGGCATTCTAAGAACATTCTATACATACATTCTAACGTTCTGGCAAGGTTCTCTCAAAGTTATGAACAAATGTTCTTCCAGTAACATTAATAGAACATCTGTTCAAAGTAATGTGGTCTTTACTAATGTTCTTAAAATGTTAGCACACTAACATTATTTTTGAACATTCAGGGAAAATTTTAGAAATAATGTAATCATAACCTAATGGGAACATTAGCTCAACATTCTTAGAATATATTTTGGTTAGCTGGGAATGCTCATTCAAACCGAGGGGACACATGCCCCCCACATGCATTTTTTTAAGCCAAATTAATTTTAAATTCATCTTCCAAAAGGCAAAAAATAACATTTTTATATTTGTTAATTAAGTTCAGTGATTATTGTAGGAACAAAATGAATATGCACATGGGTAGTTGGGGGAATCAGTCCAAAATTTTACAAAATATTATTTTTTATTTTTTTTGTGAAAATAATTTCGGCCATTTGACCAAACTCAGCCTATGCTAGAGAAATTAAGTTTTAAATACATTTGTTTCTTTAAGCCATAGAATTCATGGAAGATTGAATCAGGATTGAAAGACATAATATTCTTAATTTTCTAGAGTGACATTATCCATTATTAATGCGTATTCTCTCTTTGGTTCATTATTCAACAGTACATAATTAGGTCTGAAGACATTGCAGTAGCCTAATTATTACAGTGAAAGTTTAAATCTATGTAACTTTTTGAGGATTACCACATTCCATGTGGTTTGTGCAGTTCCTACCGTTCAACTGTTCAAACAAACAAACAAACAAAAAACTGACCTGAGTCACATATGAGCACTTTTTGGCCACTTTTGCCTGAAGTCTGAACGTAGCAACACAGCGAGCCACATTCCTCAGCACAGAGCCACAGCACAACCAAAACAATTCTTCTGCCAGACTTGTTAAGTTTTATTCATTGACCGCTAGCTGGCCATATAGTTTTAATTATTATTTATGATTAAAAATAATAGTCATTTTTATTTGGAGTTGGTGTTTTTCCATGAAATACAAACATTTCTGTTATTTTCCATAAATGAAAATTCTGAGTGATCACTGGCCATCGAGTTCAGTTACAATTTTGCTTAGTTCATCATAAAAACATATATATGAAAGGTCTATATCAGGAATTCCTTGGCCATCATTCCCTGGAAAAGCACACCAACTCTGGTGAGACAGACCTGTAACTCTCAGCTCAGGTCTTGGAACAGGGGCCCTGTGGCTTTATTCACTGAAGGACTGCATGTCTTATTTCTTGCAGTATTTCTATGTGACCTTCTCATCTACTGTCTTTCTTCCCTAGAAGGATATGACTGTGGTAGATGGGGAAAGTTTTAGCACTAATGATGCTTTATGGTGTCCGATTCCCCTTCTCTGGTGAGTTCCTGTTTACACCCTCACAGCTGGACAACGTCCAGGCGCGTGTGTGTATGTGTGGAACATATAGTATGAGCAGATTTGTTGTTCTCTCAAGGCAAATATTGAAGGATCATAATGTAACATAGTTCAACTCTATTCCTCTGTGAAGTGTGAGGTGTTGAGATCAGTATGAAGCATTATAGTCAGACACTGATATTTCACAGTAGGCTACTTTCACAGTACTACTACTGTAATAAATGATGCTAGACCTTTACTCACATCTAGCGTCAATGTTTGTTGACATTTTACACTAAAAATGTTGTCAAGTTCATTTTAATGTAGGCTATGTCTGAAGTCAGTAAATCAGCTACTCTCTACTACAATAAAATAGATTTTGGCCGAATAATCACTCATACATTAAGCAAGATGAATACATTTAATATCGTATGGTTATATAACAGAGGTAACCTATGTAACAACAGAGAATGTATTAATTTGATTTTACGCAGTCACGCTGATTTTTTTAGCTGCAGCGACCTCTAGTGGTCATAAAACTTTTAATTTTCAGTCCAGCACATATTCACACTGTCAGTTTCTTGCCATGTTTTGTGCTTTTGGCACGGCAGCTGCTTGTCTGTAAAGAGAGAGAG
This sequence comes from Zacco platypus, assembly GCA_038088235.1. NCBI lineage: Eukaryota > Metazoa > Chordata > Actinopteri > Cypriniformes > Xenocyprididae > Zacco > Zacco platypus. The sequence goes on from CM076074.1 coordinate 16,512,264, forward strand.
TGTGTGTGCTCAGCATGCCAGAGTCTGCATTCCAGTCATTTGCAGTATGCTCCGTGAATATGTGCACATTTGCAGCTGGTTGTACAGGATGTTACTTGGCTGGACGGCACCAATACAATGCCAGTGAAAGGAGACAGGGGGGCGAATTACTGAAATATAAACTTCCATTCTGCACAATGTGATAACCACTCAAGAATCTCTGTAGGCTTCAAATTGGCTATGTCTGTATCAAGTGTGAACTACACCACCATTATAACGTTTATGTGAAACATCTTGGGAATGTTATCAGAAAGCACAAGATCAGTTGTTTTCATAGTTGCTGATGATAAACAGACTTGTAGCTGTATCCAGCTTTAAATGTGAGGCCCATATTAGACATAATTACATTTTAATTAGAAATATAGACCTAACGTCTGATGAAGCTGTGGAAATCATGTCTCCACTGCTGTCTAACACTGCTCTCTTAGCTGTTTCAAGAGTAAGAACAATAGGATGCAGCCTTACCAGTATACCAGTATCTATAAACTAAACTATAACAGCAGTAAATAATCAAAATTAATAACCTGGATTACTACTAATTTATTTGCAAATTCTATTTATCATCATCATATTCATATTCAAATTTTGATAAAAGTGCTCGAGGAAGAACTATATTTCAGTAACTATAAGGCCAAAAGTCCAAATACACAAATTTTAGCTTTTTCTAGCATTGATTGTAGGTTTCAAAAATCTATTTCAAAGTGCCTTACATTAGGGTTTTGTTTTGTGAAACTAAACTAACAGCCTATCATCGTATTTTTGTTGTTGGGTAAAAAAATGATCGCAATAAAACCAATACAGGAATGTATTTATTTATATTATTTATATTTCCTGTCAAATCTATATGAAAACCCTAAAATGAACTAGTACCTACCTGATATATGACAGCATGCCAATGGATCATATGAGGTCTATGTGTTTAGTGAATTGTATAATTTTAATAATGGTGGAACTGTTCAATAGTAAAAATTTGGTGACAACTAGCCTCTGTCTCCCACTGATATAATGTTTGTTTTCTATTTCACACTTTTGCCAATTAAACTGAAAAGCTAAAATTGGATGATATTGTATGAAGAGAGCTGGGATAGAAAAGATGGTAAAATAAACAAAAGAGGACGAAATAAAAAGAGCGCCTTGATACATCATCATGGATTCCTAAGGCAGTGTTGATTCAACTTTGATTCCCCGGTGTAGTTATCCAGATCTCAGAGCAAATAATACACATCTGCACAGACATACGATAGACTTGCTTTAATTATGTTTCTCTTTGAAAAGAAAAAAAAAAAAAAGTTGTTTCTCAACGATGCTGCCTCTAATTGTCAAATAATGGAGATGAACAGACAGTGCAAATCTCTAGCTTTCTGCTTAAATCACAGCGATCTACCAAAGGACTCAATTTATTTGACGGGACCCCATAACAAATATTCCAGCCAGAGGTCTTTTTTTTTCCTGGGCAGTGTTCCTGTAGCCTTGGCCCAAACCCACCACTATCTTTTATTCTTTTGTAATAATACATTAAGTGGAAAACAGCAGTGGGTCATTGACAATTCTCTTTCTAGAATGATCTGTAGAGGCGCAATACGGCTTATTGCAGTAATGAGCATGAACAATGGACATACCAAAAGAAACACAAGATTTTCTCAGTCTTTTGAAGAGAAAAAGAATCGGTGATATGTAAAGCTTTTCTCTTTTTATTCTTCCTCAGATATTCAGAGGAATGAAAAGAAATATTACAGAAACATCCATTGCTGCCCATATCTCCAGTGTGCAGAACTAATCAGTCTTCGCTTCTTGCCCAAGGTCTCTCCATTTCTGATGAACATTGTTCAGCCCCCCCAACAAAGGCAACATCAAAGCCGAAGCCTTGCGCTTAAAACAGCTCCGGCTTTGCAATCTACTTCAAAACCTGCATTCTTAAAACTTGTTTACAGAAAGATCAACTACAAAACTCCATGGGAAGACATCACTACCTCTCTGACATGAATAATTGAACTGGCGTGATAACCTTAAACTCTCTGTTTTGCCATAATTGCTTTGCTAAAAACATTCACAAAGCGCAGCACAAACAATATCAACTACAGCTCTGCTAAGTTTACACACATGCAATACACTGTTAAAAGAGATAGAGAAAGCCTCTGGCAGGGAAAGTTTTCAGAGTTTTGAAACTCAGAGAACACTTTCAAACAATACAGAGCGGAAAAGTGAATGATTACGCATGAAAAAAAAAGAGAATCAAACCTATACCAAAAAATCCTGTCAACACTACCCAAAACAACAAACTCCAGGAAGTTAAGTGGAGATGAATTCAATATATTTGCATATAGTGACACTGAAAGCAACTCACAGACTGAATAAAAGGAGAAGCACGAGAAAACAAATAAGATCATTATTCTTTTTGGCTATTTGTGAGGGAAGATGGTGCTTCTATTATAATAAAATGAAATGGTTATAAATAATAAATGCTGCAATTTAAATAATACCGTTTGATACACGGCACAGAAGACAAGAAAAAAATGCCTGTCCTTCTTTAACATATTCCTTAAAAACATGAAAGCTATTGCAAAATGTTACTTCTACTGAATTGTTGCATGAACACATTGTAAAGACTTATGCCCTATTAGGCTATACATGTATAATTTATAAGAATTCTTTTGAATAATTTCAATTCAATGTGTCCGAGGACTCGTATGTCCACACACTGACATGTTCTGCCACCTTGTGGCTTTGTCATCTTCTGCAAAAGAGGAGGAAGACATGTTTTTGCAGTTCACATCGCACACACAAATATATGATGTGAACTGCAAAAACATTTCTGTTTTATATATATATATAACATTTATATATATATATATATATTCAAAGTAATCAGGTCTTCAAAAGACATTATTAAACTGTGCCCCCACAAACACTGAACTTCTCCTGTATCTCCCTTAAGGACAGGTGAACGCAGACAAGTGACCTTGAATTGATGGGCGAAGCAAGTGAAAATAGTCTTTCATTAATATGTTTGGCTCTCAGAGCTGCCAGAGAAACAGGATGGATGAAACACGGTGAGCTCTGTGCGCTGCCCTGCTTTAAAGACAAACCACCTCTGGTAAAATGATGAACTCTCTAATCCTTTGTATTCATTCTTCTGCCCCCAGATTTAAATGGGTACACTGTCTCTTTTCTGCCTGTTAACAGGCAGCAGTATAATAATGTAGTTTCCTGTGATGTTTCGACACCATTGCTTCAGGCTCAAGCTTAGTCGGCAGCGTATGGGATCAAGAAAAAATGTGAGCCAGTGAAAATGGATAAAAATGGCCCATTGTACCCCAAGGTAGGGAATGATAACTACTAACGTGAGGCACAAACAGCATAATAAATTATTAGAGATTCTCTGCTCTTGTTCCAGCAGACCAAAATCAAACTTTTCAGCGTATGCTTGGCAGGCCATTAAAAGAATTACTTCATGCTCTGAAAACAGAGGCCTAATGTTAATTTTGATATTTCATCAGAAATACAGTACACTCTCCAGATTAATTAACTTTCCTGTGTTTAATGTTCTTTGCAAGAAAATAAGGTGCTCTAGTATTGGACCCAGATATTTTTAAACTGATTACAATAAATTCACATTAAAAGATGAATTTGATTTCACTGTCTCATCACATGTCTCTCTGAACCCACAGCATAGATGTCAAACACATTCGGGTGACACTTTATTTTAGTTACATGTAATTACTTTTACTATAAATTATGCATAATTACATGCAACTAACCCTAAACCAAACCCCACACCCCAACCCCAGATTCTCAAGCATTTGTCCAAAACTTGTCCAAATGTCGCAACTATCTAAATTATCTGAACAAGCATTTTTACATTCAACAATGTTGTGCAAGTTCCCAGCATGCATTGCAGCTTGAAAATTATGAGGTAATTATTATTAAAAAAAAATTATTTTTAACTGGCTTGATTTATGCTGCTACTGTTGTTTTTCACTGTTATTTAGCTGTCATATGTTTCAGAGTTCATATTTTTACTGAATTACAATTGTTGATCATTACCATGTTTGAGATTTGTGTTGACATGAGACACGTGTTGAGGTGTTGAACTACATGTTCTTTTCATTGGAACTTTTTGCAACTTATTTGTCTGTGTGAAATGTGTAAACTGTGCAACTAATTTCAAGAGGCAAATGACGTTCATGTCATGTAGTTAACTGTGAAAATCAAACATGGAGATGAAAAAATAAGGATTGTAGTTGTTAAATTTAAATTTTTTATTTTAAATGTTACTTATTTTAACTAAGTATGATTTGGTCAATATGCTACTCCTTGTCACAATGGTTAAACTCAAATGTTTTGCTTTAACTTGTAGACTCTACTTCATTTTTTAGCATACAGTAAAATACATAATACTGATTTTTATGAACTCAAAATACCAAGAAGTTCACTAAACTTACAAAAAGTAGTTGGAAAATGTTGCCTTAATTTTTTTTAGTTGAATTTAAGTAACAGTTTTTACAGTGTGTACTCATTAGATGAACAAAAGTTTTTAAGTTGACTTTCAGTGGAGTGAATTAGTTGAGTTAACTTAAAATGTTGAGTGGGATAGGTTGCCTTATTATTTCAAGTTGGCTCAACTTGTGTGTGTGTGTGTGTGTTTTTTTTATTATTATTTGTCTTTACAAGAAGTTTTAAGTTCAAAAGACTACCTGGTACTCATTAGATGACCAAAAGTATTTAAGTTGATTGTAACTGGAGTGGATTAGTTGAGTTACCTTAAATAGTTGAATGCGATAAGCTCTCTGATTATTTTAAGTTATTTCAACTATTTTTTTTTTACAGTGTATAAACTCAGAAAAAGAAAAGAAAAAAAAGAAGACAAAACAAACGCCCCCTTTTTTTAGTATATTGTATTTTAAAAATAACTATGTAAAATACAAATAAGCTTTACTGATCTTTATTGGATTTAAATGATGTTTGTCATGATTGTTTAATAAACTATAAACAATTATTCTACATGCACCTGTGGAACCATCCTACACTAACAGTTTACAGGCACTAGACAATTAATTTCACAGTTAGAATAAGGACATTTAAGAGACTTTTCTGCAAAACACTGAAACTCTGAAAAACACCAGAAGAAAGATGCCCAGCATCCTTGATCACTTGCGTAAACATACCATACTCTGGCTGCAGGGAGGCATGAGGTCTGCAGATGTGGCCAGAGCAATAAACTGTAAATTGCAATGTCTATAACTCCGGTCCTGGACAGCCACAGTCCAACAGAGTTCAGCTCCCACCCAGACAAAAACTCACCTGCCTGTATCTTTCTAGTAACCCTTCAGACTTTGATTAGCTTGTTCAGGTGTGCTTGATTAAGGTTGAAGCAAAACCCTGCAGGACTGTGACTCTCCAGGACCGAGGTTCGCCACCCCTGGTCTATCAGGTAGCATGCGTAGTTTTAAACCAGAAGCACAATAAAACTGGTTAATTAAATCTAAAGCCTTTGACACACATTTTTCATCTTTTAAGAATAACGTGGTGTCATCTGCTAACTGTGAAATCTCCCGAAAGTCAGTAACTAATAATAATAAAAAAGGAGTAATAGGGCAACCCTGCCTAACACCACACTGTACATCAAATCTGTGAGAAGCGTCAGAATTAATAACAACTATTTATTCCTTTATAAAACATAGAAATAATGGAAATAAAGGAGTCCCCAAAACCAAACAACTTAAGTGATTTTAAAAGAAAATGGTGTTCAATTATGCAAAAGGCTATGTAAAAATCAAGAAAGAGAACAAGACCTCGAGAGTGCTTGAGTTAGATGGGTTTTGTTTTCTTTTCTTTGATGCCACTCGTGTCCTCCCCAGTTTATCATCTTTGTCTTTATATAGAATATTTACATAAATATAGAAATATTTTTTTCTTACGTTGTTATTCCATCATCTTTATTATTACGGCTATTGTCACTTGTTTTCCCAATCTTGAATGTAAAATAAACAACCACGAACTGGCCGTTTGTGTAGAATGTTGTCTCTTGCCACCGTCAACGCCACTCATAGCGATCACAATCTTGTGTTGTTTCTTCTGACCCTAGACTAAAACCTGGAAGTCATAACAGCACCTGACCCAAGAAACCATTCAGAAAAAAACTTTTAGACAAGTTTTTGTCAAACTGTCATCAAAGATCATGACAAACATCTTGTTATGTTTGTACTGACAAAACATATACAGTATAAAACTCTTGGGTTCAAATAACACAACCAACATTCAGGGATACTGGGGGGTATTCCAAAAAGCAGGTTATGTGACATACCTGGGTAAGTTTAAGGGTAAGTAGGCGGATAACATCAGCTTTCGGTTCCAAAAACGGGGGTAAGTTTCAAGTTATGCAAGTAGCCATAGCAACTTAAGCTCTGAACATAACCTGCTCCGCGGCAAGTTTAGTTTCAGGGTTAGTTTGTTTCAGAGAGGTGACAGAGCATGGCATGCCCTTTTGAAAACAATCCAGTGGATGTGGAAGCACAGATTATACGGAATCTTTTCCACCGTGAGAGGGTGATAAGACCATGTATCGATGTGTTTTCGTATTTGGAGCGTAACTGTTTTTCAAAAGATTCATTAATTTATTTAATGAATCTTTTGAAACCTTACATATCAAACGTGACACAGCGGATCAGCACTTGACACAGAGCACATTTTGTGCATTGAACTTCGTTTTTTTTGCGACGTTTTGTATAACGTTGGCGATGCAGAGCATGTGGCAAAGGCAACTGTGTGTAGGGCTGTTCAGACAGTATGCCTTGCATTCAAACAGTTTCTACACACTTTGGTGCAGTTCCCTGGCCATAAACCACGAGAGTCATTAAAGAGGAATTCCACAGAGTGGCGGGTTTGTCCTTTCTATGATATTCTGTGAGAGACCATTTTAGTTACATAGCACTACTTAATATGTTAAGTATCAGAGACTTATTTTAAATCTTGTAAAAAGAGGCATAATTGGTGCCCTTTAAGGAACAAAACTGATTCTGAGAGATTTTGCAAAGGAGCAAAACTGACCGTCATTGAAATCTCGTAACGAAATGAAACCAACCGTCATTGAAATCATATAATGGAGCAAAGCTGATTGACATTGAAATCTCGTAACAGAAAAAAATGGACTGTCATTGAAATCTTGTAAAACTGACACTGAAAACTAACCATCATTAAAATCTTATAAAGGAGCAAAACTGACAGTCATTGAGATCTTCTAAAGGAACAAAAACAACAATCATTGAAATCTCGTAAAAGAACAAAGAAACAAACTAACCGTCATTGAGATCTCGCAATTGAACAAAACCGACCATCATATAATCTCGTAACCGAACAAACCATTAAAATCATAACCCAGCAAAACCGTCCGTCTTTGAAATCTCATAACCGAATAAATCTGACCGTCATTAAAATCTTGTAATTGAATAAAACCAACTGTCATTAAAAGCTCATAAAAGAACAAAACATACTGTATTGAGATCTCTTAACTGAACAAAATTGACTGACAACGAAAATCAATGTCATTGAAATCTCGTAAAGGAACAAAACTGACCATCATTGAAATCTTGCAAGCGAAAAAAAGTCCGTCATTGAAATGCTGTAACGAAACAAATCAGACTGTCAATAAAATCTCGTAAAAGAACAAAACTGACCATTGTTGAAATTCATAATGTAGCAACGCTAGTCATCATTGAAACCTTATAAAAGGGATAGTTTAACAGTTATTGAAATCATGTAGTTGAATAATTATTACACTGAGGTCTAAGCATGAAGAGGCTAGATCATTGAAAACACATTACATTGGAAATCCTTCCTTCATTGAGAGCTGACAATTTACAATGAACCAATGATACACTAGAAAAATCAACTTAGCAAGTTTAAAATTCCAAAATAATAACCACATATCATGCATAATTATATGCAATGTCAAACAGATATGAGCAATCAGTGTATGAATCTCAACAATGGTGACAAAAAAAAAATCAGGTAATCAGATCAACTCCTGACATCACAAAAAGCTACTAATATACAGAACAAAAACCACAGCAAAAAAGCAAATAGTTACAGGACAATTCAGCTGTATAATTTACTCATGCTGTGATGCACACTGGGAGTTTTGTACTTAATTGTTCCCTGCATGCATTGTGGCATGACACTTTTGATTATCACCATTGTTGAGATATTCATGTGCTGATTCTTGATGTCTTTGTGTGTCATGTTGGAGTATTCTGAATGTATGATTGTAGTATTAATGTTATTGTTTTACACTGTGAAATTCTACAATTATCAATTTAATCCTGTGAGACAGCTTTATTCTTGTTTCAGTATCACAGGGCGCATAATATAAATGCTCTAAAATGAAAGGCAATCATTATGTTCATATTGCAGTTCTTCTGAACTACTGCTATATTCCTACTGACATTGGGCTAGCAAGAAAATAAATAAAGATTATTCACTCAACTTACAGGATATGACGAAAACGTTACATACAGCGACGCGAGGCGAAGGCGCCCTCAAAGTTGCTCAGAGAAATGAAAGAGTTCTTCACAAAATGGCAGATTGTCGTTGTTTTTCACGGTCATTTCATATTACTGTATTTAAATTTACAGTAACATGTCGCAAACTACATTGAAAGAGTATAACTTACACAGCGTAGCCTACACAGTTCTTAAATATGGGAAGAAGGAGGCGGAACATTCAACATAACATTAATATTAAAAAAACCCGAACAGGCCTGGTCCTCTCTCGTCCTTCACTGTTGTCGCTCCCCTTTTATGCCTCCGGAGCTCCTCCATGAGAGAGCCGGTGCACCGCGCAGCTGACGCTTATCATCACCCGCGCCACCGGCCTCGCGCCGTTCCCTCACGGCTCTCGCCCGCCCTGCTCGTCACACACAGCATATAGAGTAAAATGTTGGAGAATAAACCTTACATTTCGAAATCGCGGTCAGCTATTCTAAACTAACATTCAAACTATTAGCTAGAATGAGCTAGAATGTCTGTTGCATGACAATATTAAGATTTATTACTCACCACGTAACGAAGATGACGAAGCACGTTTCCAGGTCGGCAGAGAAAACAAACGATGCACAAAAATCTGCACAAAATTAGATTTTTTTCCCCCACATTTGTTCTGAACCACTTGTGTGGTTTTAAATCAGATACATATTCGATATCTGTAAATAAACACCTATATGATTCTCTTTGGAATTCCGTAATTAGCAGGGGCGTGGTTTGCTGATACACTTGGAGAAGATGGCTTTTTAATGTCGTATTAAGAATCAGACATGCCTGTATACGCTCTCACTAAAGGTATAAGTTTACATGACAACAATGTAAAAAAATGGAAAAGTTTTTTTTTCTTTATAGATGACAACACTGCAAAAACGACTAAAAAGGCTGTATTATGCATGTCAGGTCAGTAGTTGTCTATGTCTCTTTGTAAAGAAAGTCTACGAGCTTGCACTCATACGCATTCTTTTACAGAGCACTCAAGCCAAATGCGCATCCCTAGACTAAACAAAATACGCATGTGAATGCCGTTACTGTTTTCATAGATCAGCATTGTTGTTTACACGGAGATGATAACGGTATCGTTTTCAAAAACGTAAAACTTTGAAACCTGTTTTCAAAAGTTTACATTTTCAGGCCCCCAAAATGCCTTTGTCATGTAAATGAATGGGCAAAACGCATACAATGTTTTCCATATTTAGTTGAAACGGTGTCGTGTGAACAGCCTTTAAAACTAATGGCTTTTTTTTTTATTGAAGGCGAAACTTTATATATAGAAATTGTGCACAGACAAATACATTCAGGAGCATAGAAACTGGTTTTCAACCTCTTCCCCATGAATTTTATAAATAAAACACCGGTGCTACTGAAAGCTACATTATATCTTCCAGCAACGAGGTGATAACTTTGCTGTTTTTGTAATTAAAGTCATAGTTTCAATATCACACAGAGACAGTGTACAGACACAGGTAATTCACACTAACAATCTCTCTCTCTCTCTCTCTCTCTGTTGTTAATAGAGTGCAACAGTTGGGTTCCAGAAGAAAAAACTCCATTCTCTTTCTCCATAGGGAAATAGATTTTTGACGATAACTTATAAACCTTTAAAGACAGAGCTTAATTGACAGCATTTACTTTTGTTGAAGCCATCAGCCAGCATCAACTTAGTTTTAAAATATTCCTGTTTGACAATGAAATTTGTGGTGAAAAACTACATTACCCATGATGCTGTGTATAAAATTCCACCAATCAGAGAGTAATAAGAAATAAGAAAAATGCACCAAAAGATCTTTTTAGCCCTGCCCACTCTCATGAAACACTGTGAATACTGGTGTATAGGCCTCCCTATACACTCAATATATATATATATATATATATATATATATATATATATATATACTTTTTTAATGCATATTTTTATATTTCTCCATTTTTAATTTGATAATGCTGTTCGCAATGCTTCATGGGATTGTAGTTTCATGAAGTCCATGAAGATGAGATGCTTAAAGCAGCTGTTAAGCACACAATATACTTACTGCTACATATTGACTGCTACTTTTGATATTGACCCCAACTCTGTTCAGGGACTCAATTCTGTTTGTGAAATCTGTCTGTGAAATTTGTTCAGTTTATGTCTCAGTTGTTGAATATTTTATGTTCACACAAACATAAAATAGTGCTGAGCTTTTGTGCTGAGTATTAAATAAGATTATAATTAAAATAATATTGATGTTTTTTTATATAAACAGAAGTTATCAGTATAGACTTGTCATGCTGGCTGTTGATATGTATGTTTGTTTGCCTTGTCTATTTCTTTCACATGTAAATAGTGTCACAATATTTGCACAGTAAAAAAAATAATGAAAAAACATTTCTTATTATTATCAGTGTTGCAAAAAATAATAATATTGATGCACATATACTACATTCTATTTTATTAAAACTTTAGCTTCCTGATTTTTGCTTTGCTTAGTTTACTTTTTGTTTAACACATTTCATTTTTCCCCCAAACAATAAACAGCAGACCCTCCTTTACTACAGGTCTAAAACAAAAATGTTACATACACAATTATAGCTCACACAACAGACAAGGCCATGATCTCATTCTTCGAAAATGTAATGTGCTAAATGTATAAATGTGCTTGTACATAATGTAAAAACACTTTTGTATAAAGATGTGTTGCTACTGTCCAACTGGCAACCCTGCATAGTTTTGTTCATGGTTTTTTAAGGATGTCACACAACTGTCCATGGCATTTGTCTAATTTAGATAGCTTCCTTTGTGGTGTTCGAATTGGTGGTAAATTCATATGAAATTTAGGTCATGAGTGATGACCCACAAGTTCTTACCCAGTGGTTTAAAATATTCTTTCAAAAAAATCGATTCCAGTCACTGACAATGTCACGAGTGAAAACTTTCAATTTCATACACTCTATCACTGCATGCATTAAATATGTGGTTTAAAATTCATTTGACACATCTTTATGGCAACTGACTTGCAAAACATCTTATTCTATTCCTTTAAATTGTGATCTGACACAAACAACAAAATCAGAAGAAAACAAAAATGCAATTCAGGAATTCATTATTGTATGTTTATACACAAGACTGCCTGTCTCTTTCATCCAACATCTTAAAATAAGAAATGCTATAATCACTTCCTGATAAAATGAAAAGCATTCCAGACAATTCTGATATTATTATTGACCAAATCCCTAGGTGTGCAACTGCACCTCCCCTCCATCTTTTCTGTCTATTTTTTTTTAACACCGGCAGTAACTTCACCCAAGAAGAATTCACCCTCTGTCTCTGGAATAATCCATATCGCGAGTGGGGGATTTACAGTATGTTTCAACGGCACCCCACTTTATAAACACCCAATGCACCATTTCTCCGTGAAAACAACACGTCCTTAGCTTTTCACTTTCTCTTTTAAAGAACGTAAACATTTCTTTTGGTCTTCGGACATGGTGGGATTTGTGTATGCACAGACCGAACATCCCTCCTGGAGTTTTAGTTCAACCTGCAGAATTTTAGGCAAAATGGCGACATTGTAACAGATGGAGGACGAAAAAAAGGACTGTAATCAAGTGCCATGACAAACTTGTCCCATGTTATAGTGTCACTCTCTGCAAAGGTAGGTTTAAAGCTTACAAATGTCTTCCCTTGCCGGATGTGTGTTTAACCGTGTTGAGAGATGAGTGCGCGATGGGTACAGTGAGTCCTTGCATGGGCACGAGAGATTAAATACACGGGCTTCAGGTATGTCAACACCGTGCCAGTCACGAATCGTGTAAGCTAACATTTCATCCCTCCGCTGTCACGCTATTGCTCTGAATAGTATTGCATTTGGGGGAAAGTTGGACGCTCTTCTTCCATCTGAGGCTTCTTGTTTCCCCCATGCAAAACACTTTATACACACTTTTACAAGGTGGGTGTCAGAATCGATTCAAAGTGGTGTCAGTCACTGGATGAGACGAGCCGTTTTTCCGTGTCAGCGGGGAGTTTGTGTCGCGGCCTCTAAGTCGCGGGTTTGACACTTGAAGAGCGTAGACGTGTTCAGACGCTCTTCTTGAAGGCGCTCGGCGCGACCTTGATTGGAGGGAATCTGTGCGCTACGCGTTTGCGCACCGCGGCAAACAAACATGCCGCCAGCCTATTGCTTTCACTTGTAAACCACAGTCGATCATTTTGAATGGCACTTAAAAATAGGCCCTATGTGAAAGATTCTTGCATGCCCGTTGAACTTTTAATAGCAAACGCACATTTTAAAGTCTTTTCAAATGAAATAACAGCACTGATATGTGTGTGGCCTACTGTATGGCCGTAGACATCATTTTGATAAATCCTGCTTTACCTCCATTACTTCTGGACTTGCAGATGTGACTGCATGATAACTTTTTGTGAAGAAGTACAATCCTACTTTAAAGTTACCATGAAATCAAAATAAAAAATAAAATAAAAAAAATAGTAAAAAATAAATAATTGTATTTTTTTTAAAATAAATAAAAGTATTTTATGCAATATTGGAGTATGCCTATTTATTATAAATAAATTATAAATAAATCATCATTATTAATATTATTTTTAATCCTATTCTTTAATCAAAATAACTTCCCCTCCCACTTTCAACAACAGCTATTCTCTGATGACGTGTTCACTGGCTCGAGGGCAGGGCAACATGTTACTCGCATGCGATTGCCGCAATACCAAACAGCAATAACGATCCAGACAATTCCTGTCAGACAAAATCAAGTTCTGCTTACATTTTTTTTCTTGTTCCATAAGCTGTTTTACTTGGATATATCACAATAAGGAAGAAAAAGACTTTCACATCTTTGATTTCATGCCAACTTTAACCTTTTTTCTGCCCTAGCTCTTTGCCAACCATGTCAAGATTCTGTATTTTCGTTTGCTAGTCCAATGTTAGAACTTGTAACAACCGTAACTTGTCAGCCATAACACAGAGACATTCTACCAACACAGAAATTTTCACCTTTGTTTATATTTAATCAAAACTATAAATAAATAAATTAAATCAGATCATGACAAAGAGTCCTATTGGACTATATATCAGCACTGGCACAATTCAGCCATAAGACAATGAAACTAGAGATAGAAATGAAAAAGAAAAGACTCTACACTCATGATGACACAATCTCTGCTCTGCACCACTCACATAATCTGGCCTTGAAAGCAGTTACCATGGAAATACACAAAACTAACATGAACTGTTAATGAAACATATGGACACTGCTGATGAATCCTGATGAATTGAATGAACATCATACCTGCATGCTAATTCTTCCAAGCAAACACACAAAGTACAAGTTACATAATTTATTCGTACTTTTTGGTAATTTCATAACATATATATTGACAACCTAATTATGAGGTTGCAGGCTCGTAATTTATTTTGCTCTTTACGTATAGTGAAGGGATATATAGTGCGCGCAGACGCATTTGCGCATGCAGTTGAAGATTGACATCTACAAGCACAGTACACTGGTGTAGGGACTACTTTTGCAGCCAATATACAGCATCAGTTCGTCTTGGGAATGATGGATACAAGTCATGCACAGTGGCTAGAGTGATTGTGAGCCATTCCTCTTGCAGTACAGTTGCCAGGTCGCCATATGATGCTGGTGGAGGAAAATATTTTCTGAATTGCTCATCCAAAATGCCCCAAAGTGACTCAAAAATATTTAGATCTGGTCACTGTGCAGGCCATGGGAGATGTTCAACTTAATTTTCATGTTCATAAAACCATTCTATCACAACAAGTCTTGCTGTGTATATAGGTGCATTATCATGTTGATACACTGCACCCCCTTCAGGGTACAATGTTTGAACCATTAAGTGCATGTGATCCTCCAGAATAGTTTGGTAGACCTTGGTGACATGCCTATCAAGCACAGTAGGGAATGTCATGATTTTGCAGCCCAAACCTTCACTGATCCACCTCAATGCTTCAATCTAGCCTTGCAGCAAGTCTGGGTGTTAAGCCTCTTTTGGGCTTCTCCACACCGTAACCTACAGATGTGGGAAAGACCGTGAAGGTGGACTCACATGTCACAATACATGTTCCACATTTTCCACACCCCAATATTTCCACTACTGGCACCATTATAACCGATGTTTGGCATTGACACGACTGACCAAAGGTTTGGTTATAGCAGCTCGACCATGAGTATTGACTCTGGAGCTCCTGACGAACAGTTTTGGTGGAAACAGGAGAGTCGAGGTACACATTTATTCTGCAGTGATTTGGGCAGCTGTGGTTTTATGTTTTTTGGATACATTCTGGGTTAGTACTCGAACATTCCTTTCAGACAGCTTCCTGTTGCATCGACAGTTCTCCTGTTGGATGCAGCTCCTACTTTGTGGTGGTATGCTGACATTACCCTGGATACTATAGCTCTCAATACACCACAAAGACTTGTTGTTCATGAGCCAGTGAGACTCGCACCAACAATTTGTCCTCTTTTTTTATCTCTAATATGTCTCCAATTGTTGTGTGGCTTGCAATATTTTATGTACAGCTGTGCTATTGCTCAGCTTATTTAGCCTTCATATTGCTCTTACTGATGACATGTAAAATCAGTGAAGATTGGCCACGAGGCCACGCATATATATATATATATATAATGTATACACACATATATGGCCAATCTTCATTGTTATACTATATATATATCAGCACACTTTGAACTCTGCTTGACCAATCAGAAGGACTGGAACAACCTGTTGTATAAACATACCAAGGACAGCAAGGTTGCTTTGAAGTATGACCAAGGTTGTTTCTTTGTTGGTGTTTCTGTGGACTGTTATTGCTAATGTGTGACTGAACCTTGTATTGAGTTGCATAATTTTCATACGCGTATGATTTTTTTTCATACGCTCCAAGTACCCTTATTATGGATCATTAGTTCTTTGTAACTCTCTGTTTTCTCATTCTTAATTATCTAAGCATATGTTCACAATGAATCTATTTTTACACAAAATGATCATACAGATGCGTTGTTACCATAGACACTGGATAAAGACTAGCAGATTTAATAGTCATTTCCCCCTTCAAAATCAGAAAATCACATCCAATTGTAACAACTTACTTCATAATTTAATCAACAATTTAAAAAAAAAAAAAAAGCTTTTTCTGTGCTTAGTGTTTGATAAATAAGAGGTAATGGCTGTTTTAATGTACAGCGATTTAAATATTGATTCGAGTTTTGTTATTAATTTACTTGTGGATTGTGGAGTCAGTGGATATTGGAATGAGCAATCTATTCCCGGATGAGAGATCACTTATAAATTGATGCCATAGACAGCGATCATTACTTGGAAATATTTCACTACTGAATCTAGTAATTGACCAATCAGTATCAAGAATACCATAGAGCTGTGTAATATTATAATGCACACGTTAGATACCCCTGAAAGGCACAGACCTTTGTTTTTGAAAACACCCAGTTTATTCAAAGTTCATGATAGTGCCCTGTCTCAGTCCATGTGTATTTTAATAGTGGTCACCTTAATATAATGTAAACAGCAGTCTTAACAGTGATTTATGGGGATGATTTATAATTTATGGTTTATGTGATTTATTAATCAAATTACTAAAGCTAATTGAAGGTGAAGACCAGGAACAGGGCTGAGGCACACACAGTCTGCAACCCGTACGCTCACAAATTCATAATCATATCCTGTAAAGATAGATTACATAGCATGACTAAGTAAATGAAATACTTAATTTCACAAAAAATTGATTATGTGTCACTCAGCAAGGTCAAATATTTGCACTGAGACGCATTTGTGGAATGTGCAGAATGATAAAAATCGGTCCCATCTCCCCTGTTTTTGCTTGGCTCCCAGTTCGCAGTGTTCTAAATGAAGACACAGGGGACTGTTTTAATGGAAGTACACTGGCCTGAATTAGCAAGCCAGCACTACTGCAGCTGGGCCGGAGAGATATTTCAGTAAGCTGTTGATCTAGCCAGAACATTGAGACCTGCATAAATCTATTAGTGGAAGAGGCCAAGAGAGAGAGAGAGGCCTATTTATCCTGTGCTATGCTATGACTATTAGCTGCTCATTCCATATCATTTAACCTCCAGCATGACCTCTCATTACAGCCACCAGACTCATTAGTGTATTACAATGTAATATGCTCTATTTCTTAAATGAGATGTTGAACTTAATGATTAAGGGACTGAGTTTTGTAGATAGATAGACTTTTTTTTTTTAAATTGTAATAATATTTAAAACATTTTTTGATCTACTACTACCACTATGTTGTAGGTTATTATTTTGTAACTGCACATAATTTAGTTTAATTTTTTAACCTCTTAATGTGACATGTCTAATTATTATAATAATAATTCTCTGTGTATCATAAGTTCATGTTGCAGGTGGGTTTAGAGGGTGACAGTATGTATGTATGTATGTATGTATGCATGTATGTATGAATGAATGAATGAATGAATGTATGTATGTATATATATATATATATATATGTATATATATATATATATATATATGTGTATATATATATATATATATATATATATGTATATATATATATATATATATATAAATATATATGGATATATATATACACTGATCAGGCATAACATTATGACCACCTTCCTAATATTCTGTCGGTCTCCCTTTTGCTGCCAAAACAGCCCAGCAGATCCTTTAAATCCTGTAAATTGTAAGGTGGGGCCTCCATGGATCGGACTTGTTTGTTTAGTACATCCCACGGATGCTCAATTGGATTGAGATTTGGGGAACTTGAAGGCCAAGTCAACACCTCAAACTTGTTGTTGTACTCCTCAAACCATTCCTGAACCATTTTTGCTTTGTGGCAGGGTGCACTATCCTGCTGAAAGAGACCATAGCCACCAGGGAATACCGCTTCCATGGTATTCAACAATGCTTAGGTAGGTGGTACGAGTCAAAGTAACATCCACATGGATGGAAGGACCCAAGGTTTCCCAGCAGAACATTGCCCAAAGCATCACAATACCACTGCCGGCTTGCCTTCTTCCCATAGTGCATCCCAGTACCTTGTGTTCCCCAGGTAAGCAGTGCACATACACCTGGCCATTAACGTGATGTAAAAAAAAAAAAAAAAAAAAAACATGATTCATCAGACCAGGCCACCTTCTTTCATTGCTCCATGGTCCAGTTCTGATGACGTTGGCGCTTTCGGCGGTGGACAGAGGTCAGCATGGGCACCCTGACTGGTCTGCAGCTATGCAGCCACAAACAAACAAACAAACTGTGATGCACTGTGTATTCTGACACCTTTCCATAAGAACCAGCATTAACTTCTTGAGCAATTTGAACTACAGTTGCTCAACTGTTGGATCGGACCACACGGGCCAACCTTCACTCCCCACTTGCATCAATGAGCCTTGGCGGCCCATCACCCTGTCTCTGGTTCACCACTATTCATTTTTTGGACCACTTTTGATAGATACTGACCACTGCAGAACACCCCACAATGTATGTTATAATGTATGTCTGATCGGTGAATATATATAATGTTGTTTCCGGGTCATTTTGACCCGGAGAGGATATTCTTTTTCCTCGAAAATGTTAATGTTGTCGCATTGGACTAAAACTTACCGACTTCGCTCACACAGGGTATAACTGATTGATCGTAGACCTCCATGATCTGAGCTTATGCACCTCAGTTCAATGAGGCCTAAGATCAATCAGTTTCAGAAATAAATACATAACCTGTCCGAAAGAAATCAAGTTGACAAAAGAATTGAAACCAATATTTGGTGATAATATAGCATAACAAGCGATATATACACAATTTTTTTAAAGGCCAGTCATTTTTGACCAGGAACTCCAAAGGTGTTACAGGGTTTTCAACACAGCATAATGTATATTTGTTTATTTTATTTAATCATTTAGTGTCTTTTTGTTTTCCCTCTGTAATTGCAATGATGAATGTTACAAATGGTGTAGAAATAAGAAGATGAAATACTGACAGAATTAGGATGGAAACGGCAAATGTAAGATTTGTGTCTTCGCTAATGTTGCTGGAAAGCTGGAGTGACAGCGCTCTGGCTGTCTGTACACAGCACCAGGGGTGTGTGTAATGTTCCAGATATTTGGTGGCATGTCTCAACACCTTGAGCTGAGGCACAGATGTGTGAACTGCTCTGATACTATAGCTGGGTGTGATCACCAGTCAAATTAAATCAGAGCTGTCAGTTACGCTTGTCAGAGGCATACTTCCCGTCAGCCTGGAAACCTGGCAACCTTCATCTTCCTCTAGCAGCCCTCCAGAAAAAGGCCAAAAAAGGGGAATCTGGGTATAATGTTGTGTGAGCAAAACTGCCAAAATAATTTTGTGTAATTGGACAATGATCCAACAGGATCGAGATGATAGTGCGAAAAATGTTAACCTGTCTGCGTTCTGCATTCAAAAGATATCTTTGTCTCTGAAGTTTGTCTTGGGATGTGTGCCAAAATTATTTGACAGATGTGATTGTCACCGGTTAGTCTCATTCCAAGTTGAGAGCTTGCCTCTCTCTTAGAGCAACTTTGAAACAGATATGGCATGGATGCCCCGGCAGTCAGTTATCTACACCCTGGATAAGCAAATGAGAACACTTCTACCTATTAAAGAGTTTATGAGGGAAGTTACACATGTAAAATCTTTCAGCTCACCAAATGCTACAGACTGCAGCTGCCTCAGGCTCCAAATCTCACACTGATGATGACTTCACCACTAGGGGCCAGAATTTGATCACTAATGCTCTGCGGGGTGCTAAAGTTGGTTACAGTTAAAGATATGAAAGCATCTCTGAAGATTCAGTGACTGCTCTGCCATTCATAGTCTGTTTTAAATAATCATAGTTGTATCAGTATGAAATGTTGGTCACAATATGACAGTGCTATTTAGTCTTTTGAACAGCTGAAAAATACATGGAAAATTTGTGTTGCTTGATTTTTATTTTTTGTACTGCATGATAATAGGTCAATTGAAAATATTTCACTGAAGTATACTCATTTAATACCACTCTTATTTGAAGTGTCTAATCCAGTTATCACAGGTTCGCGTATTAAAAAAAAATAAAAAAAGATGACCGCAGAGGAAGACAATCTATCGGAACAGACATGTTTGTAAGCGCCTACAAGAGATTCCAGAATCAATAGGACCAAGGCCGTAAGAATGTTCTATCGAACCTGAAGGGTGTCTCTTACTGAGCACCAATTAACCAAAATTAAATCCACTGTTTCTATTGATTGAAAGGGTAAAGGCAAAAGTTTGCCTGAGAATTAACTGTCAAGCCCCCAAAACCTTTTTCTTGCGAAATCCTTCAAGGTTGTGGTTCACCAATCTCATTAAATTTTCCAATTATTCCTGGAGTCGGATGTGATATTTTAGAGCTTTGAAAAGAGGTTGCAGGGTGATGTGCGATTATAGAGCATTTCTGTCAGGAAGAGATCACTGAATTATATGTGGTATTAAGAGACTAGATGAGAGTGTGTGAATGGTTTACCAGTGGAGTCATTACATATAGTGATATTCTGCTTATTGATGTGTTGATCACATGCAGATTCTAAAACGTAATTTGTACAAATTTTTGAGTATGGAATACTGGAATACAGATCGCTTTATATATATATATATATATATATATATATGTGTGTGTGTGTATATATATACAAATTTTAAATATTTTAAAACTAGAAAAATCATGCTTGAAAGAAGTCTTTTACTTTTGTCCAAACACATATACACAGACTTTTTTTTTGAAAATATTCATTTTTCAAAGTTATTTAAACTTTTATCTTTCTTATTTTTCTTTCTTATTTATGTATTTGTCTCTTTGTTTTTATGTATGTCGTGTTATCTCGGTTGTAGAAATATCTGGACCAGTGTTAAGCTGCCAGAGCCATCTGTTGGTCATCAGGGGTAGTTACCAGTAGGAAATACTGATACAGCCAGCTATTGGCTTAGTTATTATTTACTATTAGGACTGGTAGTATGGTCCCACTTTATATTAGGTGGCCTTAATGACTATGCACTTACATTTAAATGAATCATTTGATACAATGCACTTATTGTGTACATACATGTTTTTACATTTGTACTTTTAAAAATACCTGTATGTAATTACATGCAATGCAGTACATTTATAATTACACTGTTGACCCATCCCTTGCACCTTCACTGACCCTTAAACCTCCATACCACCAGATATGTCCCTGACTTTACCCGTATCCCACCTCAACAGCAGCAAAAGTATTTTGCAATACAATAAGAACACAGTAATTACATTGTATTTATTGTTTCATGTAAGAACATAGAAGTTATGCCACCCAATATAAAGTAGGACCATTGTTATTATTATTATTATTATTATTAATTGATTGATAGGTGACTTAATTTTATTGAATTTAAGTAAATATGATCCTTATACTTTACACTTTTGTGTGGCTAAAGAGGAGTTCAATTTCAAATTGTGCAGATTATATCTGTGACAGAAAGTTATATTTAGCTGAGTGCTGAGTTCCACTTGCAAACAAATTAAAGTGATGCTTTAAAAATCGTTTCAGAATTGAAATATGTTTACATATGATCTGAAATGCATGTTTACACCATGCCTGTTTACTTGTATAGTTCAATAGAATTTTTTCAAGAGACCGTCTAATCTCTTGCCTATCAAATGCCTCATTTTGTTTAGTTTTTGGTTTGGTCAGCAGCATTTTGACTTCATTGAGCACAACCGGACAGTACACCAAAAAAAGTGGCTTCAGTGCCCTGATGTTGATAAGAGCACATTAATTGGAATAAAGAAGGAGGGCCTCTCCTTCTGTCTTTTGTATACATTTGCTGTTATACTCATTAGCTTCCCGTCGTCTCCCAGCTAGCATCTTCTTTACAGCCCGCCGGGAGTCTCTCGGGAGGTTATTTACATCTCTCCATGGGGCCTCTCTCAGGCTACTAAGCACACCCCCTACCTCTCCTTCTGCACGCATGCAGCCTCCTCTTTGATATGTTTGGGAGTTGTTCTGATTGAGTGGGGCTCTGGTGTTAATGACCAGTCTGGATGCAGCTCCGCCCCCTCATTCAGCTTTAATAGATGCCATTGACAAGCAGCAGGGACTGATAAAAATGTGATGATTTTTTAATATCCTAAGGGAGCCTGTTTAGGGGGAGATGGACCACAAAGTGCAAGCTTTGCTTTATGTGGTTAAGAATGGGTCGTTTTTTTCTATTAGCACAATGTTATTTTAGATTAAGTTTTGGTTAAACAAAAGTCAGTTTGAGTGTGTTTACATCCGTCAGTTTAGTCCTGATTTAGATAGGAGTCCTCTGCCACTGTTTGCCCTTTTCCACTTTTATTATGTTGCTCATGTCTTAGCTTGCACGGCAAATTACGTTTTATGAAAAGGTAATAAAAGTTGTTTCATCACGAAACCTGCAGCGCTTGACATTTCTCCAAATTTAAGCATATTGATGTCTGCTCGCTTAGACCCGATCCCGTCCTCAGCGTGTAGACAAGCGTTGACGTTGACATGCTTTCATCTGATTGGTCACGTGTCTTCAGCAAAGCGGCAGTGACAAAGTTAGCTTTTTTCTTTCGCACTACTCAAGCAAGACAGATGTATGTGAGTCTGCCCTCGATCACAGAGGCAGATACGCACCCGTGCAGCCCTGCCGTATTTAAATCAGATCTCCAGCAATCATCACATTTCACATAAAGAAAAATCGACGCCGTATACAACAGCTGAAAAAGCGCCTGAAACTCATGACCTGAGAGGAAGAATATTTCATGGCATATTGCTTTCATATTTTACACAGGATAAAGTGCAACAATCAATGTTTATTTTTCATCAAGAGATGTGTTGCCGTGTAAAAGTACCAGAATGATGCAACTGCCTGAAAACTTTCGCCCCCTTCTTTACGTGACAAACTCTTTGCATCATTCTTTAATGTGAGAGAGAGGCTATTGGTTTAAAGGCCTGTCGACCTGCGCTACTTCGCACCCACTGCCCAGCTCACGATAAGCGCGCCCTCATTAAAACTGAAACCCCAGACCTGCTCAGCTTTTTTTCTTGCTCTCTTACTCCCTTTTTAAAAAAGAGAAGTTTTAAACTGACAAAGCCATGGGAAATCCCCATCAGACATCCCTCCCTTAATCCGTCTAATTTTGAAAGGTATTGTTTAAGGCTTCAAAGTTTATATGGTTTAATCCTCCTCTAACACTACAGGGCAGCAAATGAGGCCATGTCAGCAGCTCTGGCACCACTAATCTACTTCACACAACAGAAAATCCTCCTTCTAGATAAGGTTGCATAGGTTTCCTGTGAACTCGCCTTTTGATGTTCCTTACCTGCTATTGAACATGACTTCTGTCTTAACCCAACTGTCACTCACTCCCTGTCCCCTTTTATCATGCCCAGTGACCCCCCTTTCCCCTCTCCCCAATCCTAAATCTACCATCAGGAGGAGCAGCCATTTCACTTGCTCTATTTTAGGAAAGAGTACTGAGGAGAGATGTGTGATTGAGTCTTTGAGTACGTGTTGGCACCCTTTTAATTTGGGTTGAGGAAGGATGTGTTCTTTTGTTTTGAAATCCAGAGCCAAATTTGTGTGGACCGTTTTTAACCCGGGTTAGTTAACAGAGTTGCAACGTTGCATCACCTTGGCTATGAATGGCAACCCCTTGGAAAATGCAACTTTTGCAGTGCTGTGGCAACCAATACCTTAGAGTTGGCAGCCTTGGCTCCTGGTTAAGCAGTGGTTTGTTAGACACAGAGGGAGAGATTGCTAAGGTAGCTGCCCCTGCGCTCTGTGGAGATTGTGTATTGAAGCAGATTTATTGCTGAGCTCTCAATTTCCACACAGCGTTCAAAAGAAATTGGATTCTTGCCACTCTCTGCGCATCTTAGTTTCTTTTCCAAACGATGGGGAAAGAGGGGGGAAAACGAAATCAAAAATTGTCAAGGGTTGCAATGTATGGTTACCTGTATTGTGTGCAACATATGACAGCTATCCGACATATTTGCTTTTCTATAGCTCAGCCACACTGTAAAACTCGATAAGTTTAGAATACTAAAAACATTTGAGGAAACTTATTACCTCAAAACATTTAAGTAAACAATTTTTTTTTAAGTTAGTAGAACTTAAAATTTTTTGTGACAATTGTGGCGGGGCCAAGAGCCGTGGCAGCGGAGCAAGGCCAGTGTGGCGCACTGGTGTCTCTCATTAACAATCACGTCACCGGCATCCCTTCGCTCCCACAGTTGTCAGCCTCGCCCAACTCATAATGTCAATTACGTACAGGTCATTGATATAAACAACACATTCAGATGTTGGTTAAATGTTAGATAGCAAATAACATGCTATTATAACTATCAAAGAGACTGTTTTTATTATTACAAAACATGCACAAAACATATTTTGTGTCAGAGTTAGCTAAACTACTAATTTGCATCTGTAGTCCTTGGGCAGGACACTCCATTACAGTCTAGTAGATCAATCACAATATACAGTATAAAAAATAACCCCCCCCCCCCAAATTAATGATCACATGATTGATTTTCCTTAAGCCATATTTTAAGTGCAATTTAAAAAAAAAAGAACTAAGTGATATAAGTATATAATCTTAAACATTTTGTAGCCTATACTCAACCTAACCACAGATTCTAATCTTCACCACAGTGGAAACCCCAACAAAACTCAACATTAAACACTAACGTATGTCTCTTTTTGTTAGTCTTGTGCAAAAACACAAAATAACACTTATTTTCAACATTTATTTATACAGTCTGATTCAAAGCGTGCTGGGAATTAGAAATGTGTTGCAATCATATGAAGTTCAGCTTACTACAATAAAATTTTGACTTCACAAAGCTTTTTTCTATTAAGTGCAATAAAGTTTAATTATTTTTTGATTGAAACAAACTTATTTCATGTAATTAATTTAACTGTTCTGTTTAGTGCAAAGGGTCAGGTTTTAAATGTTCCATATTAAACGTTAACATTTGTGATTTGATTGCAGCTGTTCATGTATATGTCCAGTGTGATGATTAAATAGTCAGACTAACTGAGACCTCTAAAATCATTTTACAAATCATTTATTTCATTATTAATCAACAAATAATATGAAATTCGTAAATGTATGAGCATTCCCTTGTGAAAAGTAAATAAATAAATCCTTCCCAAAGTAACTCTTGTCCCGTCAGCTGTAGTATGTGCTGTGAAACACAGCAAGAGTTTCCTCCTGTCACTGCCGCTCTCTGCGTTAAGAACACTGTTTGAGTTGATCTCAATGCTTTTCCTCAACATGGAAAGAGAAGAAGAGAAAGACAGGCTCTCCTCAGTCTCTGTGAGGTGTCAGGTTGAATAGCTACCTGTTTGTTTGCTCACAGCTGAGCTTTGTTAGTCTCTCACACTTGAGAGGCAGCTTCATAAATTCACAGTGTGTCAAACAAATCAATAACTCCCATTAACCGAGGAAGATTCTCTGCTCTGTACTTGAGGGGCCATGGCCTCTCTTCTTTGTTTATACGTTTTTGTTTTTTTCTGTGATCGAGGAAGAGAGGATGGGGAAAAGAAGGACAGGTAAAAGAAAGAGGAGAGAGAGAGAGTAATGGATAAAGTGAAATGGAGTTGGGCATGTTGCCGATTCACATAAACAGTTAACTGCTCTGAATGACTTCTCCCACCTGGTCTTTCAGAGTTTTGTTGTAGTCCTCTCTTTTAGAGGAAGAGACTGAGTGAACTATGAGATGTTTTACAGCTTCATCCAACTGAATGAGTCTCAACTGTTTGAGTAATCAGTGTCTTGTAGCTTGCATGCATTAGGAAAACAAATACAGAAGGAAAATGTTATATAGTTCTGTGTTATCACCCTAGAAGAAGCCTTTAAGAAGTTATTTTTTAATATAGATTAATTTATGTTCTGTGAATACATTTATAGAACACACTTTATAGTTCTCTACATTTGTAGTACACCATATAATTGTTTTCTTAAAACTTACACTTCCAAATTTTGGCCTTTTGTCACCAACATACGAGTCTATTCGGAGGGGAAAAAAAGTTGTAGACACCAATATGGAAAATAGCAAATACTCCTATGATTAATAAATATCCAAGAAAAGTTTACCTTCTGGGGTTCTAGAATAATGTGTAATGATAATATGCAATTATCACCTCTTATTTTTTCAGTAGTAACCTCAAGATGAGGTGCAACTTGAGTGTTAGAACAAGT
Source organism: Zacco platypus (assembly GCA_038088235.1). Classification (NCBI taxonomy): domain Eukaryota; kingdom Metazoa; phylum Chordata; class Actinopteri; order Cypriniformes; family Xenocyprididae; genus Zacco; species Zacco platypus. The sequence goes on from CM076074.1 coordinate 16,538,087, forward strand.
GCTGATGGAAAGAATAAGGGCTGAGAGAAAGAGAGAGAGAGAGAGCACATGACATATGTGTGTCGTGTAAGTGTTAAGTGCTCTTTTACTTGTGCAGTTAATTTAGACTGATCACAGGGGGACCTCCTCTGATTCATTGTTGTTTGTGAATTCAAACATGTTCATTACTGAGCATATTTCAAGGAGGGAAGAAAGCGAGTTAGAGCGAGATTGAGAAAAAGAGCTAATCGCTTCAGATTGATCTCCGTGCCGAGCGTAAATGTATTTAAGCTCATAATCTTTGTAAATAGCTTCCAGCAAGGCAAAGGCAGCCTTTTAACATTGACTAAATGAAGTAAATAGAAGCGAATGAATTTTTAAAAGACGCATTGCAGTTGAACCCTGTTTGTTATGTATGGAACAGATCAGTGTGGAAACTGGAAGCTAATGAGGCCTGTAAATTTAAAGCTAAAATCATATTCTGAGGCTTTGCCACCCTGCTGTTTAGGGGTTTGCAGTGAAGTTCGTTTTTAAATGCAGAGCGTCTGTTCTCCCTCCGAAAGCCCCTCACACCCCAACAGATGGAGAGAATATGGAGCTCGGAAGGTTTACCTAGGAGGTGGTAACAGTGAAGCCACTCATTAACACTGAATTTAACACTTCGTTAGCAACGCGGCTTCCTGTTGAGAGCAGCTAGTGCTGAATGTCAAATCCTCAGAGCATACACTGTGGCCTAGCAGGACAACAGCAAGCCTGGGCCCCTTTAACACACCCTTTAAACACAGTCCTGTTGTCCCACAGGTTTGCTGGTGTCGAGCTGTTGAAAACCATCAAATATAATTAGATCGGCTGATGACACCTGAGGTATATTTCTCTGGCTAGTCATGAACGGGAGCATTTCTACCGGAGTGTGTGTGTGTGTCTGTCTCTTTGTGTATGTTTGTGCAGTGTGCCAATTTGTCAGGTTTGAAGCAACAACAGTCTCGTGCTGGGATGTGCTTTGGCACCATCAGAGAGTGATAAGACAGAATAATATGATCTTATTGGTGGTGTGCTTTGTTCCCATGGAAATTGGTCAATTTTAGCAGACGGCTGAGAACTTTGGTGGTAGAAACAGGAAGGTTAGATCCCAGAGGTGCATTCACATAATTAAGCTTCCTCACCAGGACTTCTAGGGCTAACATTGGGGTGTGTTGGGAAAAGAAGTGGTGACAGTGTGTTTGGGACTCATATTGTGGCAAAAAAAAAAAAAAAAAAAAAAAAAAAGATCGCCATGTTCTTTAGGACAATATTAGTACATTTTAGAGAGCTCTAAATTCTTTGATGCTTCCTATATTCAGTTTTCCTTTTTTTCATAGGATCTATGAATTTATAAAAAGAAATACATTAATACGAAAATTAATACATGAATGAATACATGATTATTATGTTTTTAATTTCTGAACTAAAAATCATCAATCCCTTATATCATGATGATTTATACTATTTTAACAGAATGACCTAACTGCTTATTAATATTTGAAATCATTTTGAGAAGCAAAGGTATGTGGTGCAGCCTACAAAGTCATGTTCTCCAAACAACATCCAGCTATATGCACGAAAAAATGCAACAGGAAATGTTATAATGGAGAGGTCCTTCTTAATGAATATTCTGATAACAGTGTAGAATAAGGTTCATTAGTTAACATGAACTAATAAAGAACTGCACTTATACAGCATTTAGAAATCTTTGTTAATGCTAATTTCAACATTTACTAATACATTATTAAAATCTTGGTAACATTCGTCAATGCTCTGTGAACTAACATGAACAAACAATGAACAGTTTTGTTTTCATTAACTAACAATTACAAATATTAGTACATACAGTAACACATTTAGGTACAAATACATTTTACAGTGTCCTTGTTACATGCGTTATATCCTATAGTAAGTACATGTAGTTTATAAATATTACTCAGTACTTAAATGTGTAATTACACTGTAACAAGGACACCTTAAAATAAGCTTGTCGTTAGTTCATTTTAGTTAATACATTAACTACTCTTTAACTCTTTAACTACTCTTTGTGTTACCCTATTCTTGATATGTATTATCTTGTCTTATTATTTTTTTCATTAAATTGAAACATTTCTTGAAAAGTTTAAAAAGCACATGAAACCAACATGAATACAAATATTACTTGTCTAAGAACTTGGCACATGTGTTTTTTCCTTGTCTTTATCAAGGTCACAGTCCAGCATGTCTTTGAACCTTATAAATAGCTATATGGAGATAGTTTCAGATTTGAAACTGATCACTTTTCTCTCTTTCACAGATTGTGTTTTCTCCGTTATGGCGGCAGTAAAAGAAAACACAGAGGAAGACAAAGTGGTAGAATCTTCCTCTGACACTCATGAGTTGACAAGCACATCTTCTCCCAACAACAACAATAACAGCTTGGATCCACCAGAGCCCCTGCCCTTGGACAGTCACCAAAACCCTTTAAATGGAGTCCAGCCGAACCCATTTGTCTGTGGTAGCGTCCCTGCTGCCCCCAGCACAAACGACTCATTGCCTTCAGGAGCACTTGTTAATGGAGCTGCTTCACACTGTACCTCAGAGGAGTCCTGCGTCCACAACAAAGACATGTCCCCTCTGCCCAGGACAGACACTAGCCCTGAGGTGTTACCGCCTCCCAGTGAGCTTCAATCAGACACCCGGCAGAAAGCAGAAGGGTGCGCCCTAAAAGTGCAGCCCGCACGGGCCTCATCAGAATCAAACAACAGTGACGGTGAGGCCCCCCTAGATGTGCTGGTGGGGGAAGGCTTGGATAACAGGCCAATCAGCCGACTGTTGGCTAGAAAGGGAATCAAAGCAGGGTGCTTATGGGACTTTGATTCTGAGTTGTCAGAGAGTTCTTCTGATGACTGTGATGGTCTAACTTGGGGCCTGCAGGAGAAGTTCATGCGGATACTGTTGAAAAGCAGTGTAGCAGGTGATGGGGTAAGAACAAAGGTGGAGATTGATGGAGCTCCACCTGCCAACCAAAGACGGAGGATGCGTAAAAATCGTGCTATGGAGAGGGCTGACACTGAAGGACAGGTTTATGATGGCTTTGATTACGCATCCCAGAATTCCCTATCTGACGAAGACTCCGATTTTGAGTCGTCCATTAACAAAGAACATGCCTTCAGGAAAGAGCCGGAAAGTTTGAAAGCATATGCCGGCTTGCGCCTGGAGAAATTCTGCGACAAGTCAGCTGCCATGAAAGAGCTAATTTCAAGCGAGAAGGAAGAGAAATGTGATGAAGGCAGCAGCGACGTAGAAACAAACACCTACATGGGTGAAAAATCGGCACTGTTAAAGACAGAGACAAAAACAGGCGAAGAGCTGTCCTTCTACCCGTGTTCAAAGTGCAACGATAATTTCAAGGAGAAGAGGCATTTGCATAGGCATATGATGTATCATTTAGATAGGAATAAAAAGGTGAGACAAGAACACGTTCCCCGACCCTTTATATGTAGAGAGTGTGGGCGTTCATTCCGAGACCTAACCTCTCTGCAAAAGCACATTATAATCCACCAGGTGCGGAGGGAGAGGCTGATGGAAGAGATTAAAGGTTTCAGTAAGATAGATGTTGAGGGAAGGAGAGCTTGTCTTCAGTGTCCCCAGTGTGTCTTTGGAACGAAATGCCCCAAAACTTTCGTCCAACATGGCAAAACTAATGAGAAGGAGAAGTTGTCTTATAGCTGTGAGGAATGTGATCACATGACTATGACTGCAATGGAGGCACATGAGTGTACAGCTCACCACAGCACATGTGGCAAGACTGGCAACTCTTTTGTATGTCAAAATTGCACATTTACAAGTACGAATAGACATAGTCTCAGAAAGCATGTTGAGCTCATCCACGGGCAGCCACATTATGAGAGTTATGAACCTCAAGCACACTGCAATATGGATGATCACATAAAAGCTTTGTTTGACCAACCTAAAACCAAGGACTCATCTTTACTGATGCCAAAGATTCAAAGCACAGAGAAGCGGTCTGTTATGGACAGAGGTGAGCTGTCCTTTAGGCCCAATGGCTCAGCTGACCTTGATGTGAGAAGCAAAGAAACACAAAAAGCCTGTGACGGTTTCAGCTCCTCGCTGATCAAATGGAGCCCTGGCAGCCCAGCAAACAAGCTGTCACCATTCTCACTGAGAAGTGACAAGCCAAGCAAATTATCCCCTCTGCCTACAGAGAAAATAGACGTGACAACAGGTCTCCCGTATGTCGAAGAAGACAATCAAGAATATGAAAGCGCTGCCTCAGAAAAGAGGACAAAATATCTTTCCAGCTTTGACGTACATCTTACAACAAAAACAGAGATCGTGAGTAAAGCAGCCTGTCTGAACTCTGGCACTGAGAGCCGTCCCAAAGATCCTTCAACTGGCAGTACTTTAGCACTGCAAACGCTGAGGCACAAAATACCATCGAAAAGAAAAATGTCAATCCCTTATCGCAACACCCATGCCAATATTCCTCATGTGCGTCTTCCAAAATGTGAGCCTGAGTCTCCACGATGGGACTCTAGTACACCACAAGAGGGAGATGACAATGATGGTGCTCAGGATTTCAGCAACTGCACCAAAGAGTCTCCAGATCAGTTTTTTAGCAATACCCCCAGTGATTATTTCATCCCGCTCAACAACAACATTCTGGACTATTCCAATCTTACTAATCCAGACTATAGCAGAGGGGAGGAGAGTGATGATATTTGTACATTTATAGTGAAGGAGGAGTGTATTGAGAGTATAATAAGTGAGGATAACCCTGATCAGGTTATTTATCAGCAAAGCGATCCTTATGCAGAGTATATTGTCAACCCTTTGTCTGTGGTGGGCAGGAAGTGCTGTCCCTACTGCCCCGCAGTGTTTGAGTCTGGGGTGGGCTTGTCCAATCATGTGAGAGGACACTTACATAGGGTTGGGCTGAGTTATGATGCTCGTCACGTGGTGTCACCTGAGCAAGTGGCATCTCAGGACCGCCAGCCTCGCATACGCAGAAAAATTCCCTCAGTGAATCGCAGAATCAGAAAAGGTGATTATTGTTCACCTTTCCTTGTTCAAGTCATTGTGATTTTAGATAATGCTCTCAAACTAAAATCACACATGCATAACCTATATTTATGTATGTGTACAAACCTTTCTACATGTTACCTAATTTAAAGTAATTATGTGCTTTCATCATGGCAGATAAGCCAGAGTCTAATACCGAGCACACCTGTCCGCTGTGTCTGGGCTGGTTTGACACTAAGACCGGCCTCTCCAATCATGTGCGGGGTCACCTGAAGCGGATTGGCAAGCCTATTTCGGGTGCTAGCAAGTCACCTCTCTGCATTCTGACAGAACTTCTTCAGGATGAGGCGGAGTACAGGAACATTATGAGGCTGTTTGGTTCCAGGCCACACTTATCAAAACCTTTTGTCTCTCAAAAGTTTGCCAGCAGCGATGGACTGTTTCTTACATCCTCTGGCATTCCCATGAAGATCCATCATGCCACTGGCACACCAGACCAAGGGCAATGGACTATGATTAGGCCCCCCCAGGTCGACAGGGAGAGGAAGAGGGCCGATGAGGTCCGATCTAGCACTTTAGAGGATCTTCTGGGAAATACGAAAGTGGAGCAGGAAATGAAGGTTGAAGGCCACTCAGAGGATGCCAGGACTCCTTTGACCATCTCCTACACTAGTGGCAGTATACCCAGATCACCATCTGTGAAGCTGGACCCTACCTGGAGCCAAGGTTAGAAATCACACAATCACTCAATCGTGTCATTTGCTGTTATCCAGAAAACAAATTATATTAATTTTCCACAGGGAAGCCTATTTTATGTCAGCCTCTGAAATTCAGAATTAAGATGAAAAACTTTTTGACACCAATACTGCAGCTGTTTCTTTCAGTAAGAAGGTTCATCTTAAAATTTGAAGACATTAGTAGTCTCTCTCGAAGAAATGGCCCTCAACCAGTAATGATGAAACATTTCATTTCTAATTATGTGTTTTCTCACCTACAGCTTAAATTTGTGTAAGTGTCTCTGAGATATAGGTGAACAGGTTAATAATTAAACACCCAGTCAGCGACAGAAGTTTTTTTTTCTACTTTTTCTTTTCACTACCGAAATACATAATGTTTGAGTTAATTAGCTTTCTGTGTTTGTTCGAAGATACTGTATTTCTTTGTTAAAAGCTTTAAACAAACCAAAAAACCAATGTTTGATATGCTTTAAAAATGCTGTATCTGGACTTCCGTAAAGTTCACCCAAATATGAAAATATCTCACTCTCACGTCTGTCCTGTGGAAGTATGTTTCCACCACTGAATTAAAAAAAAAAAAGTTAATTATGACTTTATCAAACAATTTTCACATTTTTGTTCTCAGAATTGTGAGATATAAGCTAGAAGTCAAAAGTCGCAACTGTGTGAAAACAACACTTCATAAACACTGAGTATGTCAAAAATAAATTAATAAATAAATAAATAAAAGCACAACTCGGAACTGATTCGGTTACAGCTATTAGAGATTTGAGGGAAAATTATCAATGGATAGCATCTTAAATTTTTGCTTGTTCCTTACACAAAGATATCGTACCATTACTGAAGCTTGGAATATAGCGCACAAGTCACAATATTCTTTTGGCAAACAACAGAAAGGTTATTATTATTCGTTTTGGTTTCCCTAGTGGCTCAGAAATGTAAATTTCATGTTTAAGGGGACAATACCTTATTTATGTTTAATTGCATTTGCCAATTTAGAATCAAATTCAGTGGCTGAAAAATAATTAGGCTCGTAATTGGCCATTAATTTCTGTTTTCCCATGCATTGTAAATGGACAAAGAGAGCTTGGAAGTACCATTGATACTGAGCAATTTTAGTGAAAACAAAACCCCACCATGACAAGAATCTTTTGCCTGTTCACTGACAGCTGAGCGTGTGATCTGTCTTGTTTCGAGTGATGTTGAATCAAAGAATCTGAGAGTGACAGACAGGTGAGGTTTCAGATATCTGGGTCACAATCCAGTGTTGAACATTCTTTATTCCCACAACATAGGATTTTTATTGTTGTTAGTCTTTTGTTAATAGGTATAGCCCTTGAAGTGCAAATAATAAAGTAGTTTGTTAAGTGCTGTAGCATTGATTTGAGATATTTACAGTAAGCATGGGTAGAGATGATCAATACAGTGTAACATGACTGCACAGCCTTGTTTCACAGCTGCTCTCATATGTTTTTCCACCTCTACTGCCTTCATTATTTACAGTGCACCTTAAAACCCAATTTCAGTCATACACTCCATATTAAATATGTATGACAGACGCCTCATATTTAAGACAAAGTTCTCTTCCTGTAACCTTGAAGTTGCCAGTTGATGCCATTAAAAGAGAGAGGGAACACAAGATTCAGAGAGTGCATGGTAAAAGTTTGCTACTCATTGAAATATTGTAGCAGGTACAAAAAGAATGAATGTCATCAAAAGTGGCTTTGAAATTCAAATGTAAAACGCATAGCACTCTTTTATGTACTGGAAACACATCAGCTGTATTTGCACATCTTTGTTTCATACGTACCCAAATAAAACCCTCTTTTCATTAATAAATAAATACTAATTAATGAAGTTTTACAATCAAATGTATTTCATACGCCATCCAATTAAATTGGATATACAATGATTAGTAAATTTGATTTGATTGTTCAACCAGATTCATATAATTTGGTCTGAAGCTTTGTTCTGCTAGAGCTCTCTGATTGGTGGTGGAACAATGACAACTATTTCAGGAAGTTTACTGAGGCCAGTTAGAAAAAAAGGATTTGTGCATTTCAGAGTAGTTCAGATAGATGCACCTGTAAATCGTGACTTTTAAAAAGGAGTTCTAGGAGTTTATCTCAAAGGGAGTTTTGTGTATGTCCTTTTGTTACTACTACCTGAAGTGACCAAAAGACCATGACTTTGTTCATATGTGCATTTTTTTCATCTTCTATTATGTTTGTATTGGGGCTATCAATTCAACATGATATGGTACTATTAATAAACAACAATAATAATGATAATAATACAACTGTCCCAATTACCTACCTAAATCCAAATCAGATTTTGCAAACTCAGTAACGGTGTTCAGCCTTACATTGTTCAAACCGGAGCTCTAGAACATTACAACAAGCCTATGATTTTGGAAATAAAGCAAAATAGAAATAGAAAAAAAAAAGAGAGAGAGAATTAGTCCTCAGATGCCATGTCTGCCATTTACTAATTAATTAAAAGAGGTTATAATCCTCCATCTGCATGATATCAATAACCAATGACATTTGAGTGACAAATTTATGACAGTGCGGTTTTGATAGTCGTGACTAGCTAGTTGATTTCTTCAACAATGCATCATACTATGGTAGTTAAGCAGCGAGTTTCATTGCTGTACAGGAAACATGCCCCAGAGTAACAATTTCAAATGCGAAATGGATTCAGATTAATTAAATCATTTGAAACCTGTAATTAATTTTGTTAATTGACAGCCCTAGTTTGTATTTATTGTATTCCCTGTATTATTATATCCAGAGCTTCAAGATTCATATAACAGCTGCAGAGTTGCATTAACTGGTTACATTTCATCTGAAAGTACAATGAGAGCAGATGAGTTTCAAACATTGCTCCTAAAAAACAAACAAACAATCAAACTGATTGCAGAAACTTGCTGAGAATATACAGTTCAACTACATGTACATTTCCTCAAAAACAGAGTGCACAGCCGATCTTTATTATATGAAAACAGATGGAGTGGGAGGTGATGACACTCAGGGAATCACAGTTTTATTTTCTTCAAGCTGCTGTGTTCCTTTGCTAAATTACACACTCATGTAGCCATGTAACCATGCTTTTGCTATTTAAAGAGCAGTCATGAGTGGAGTGCAGCTACAGAAAAAAAAGCATGAGGTCATTTAACTGTTATTTAAATACTCATTAGCTAAAAACTTTTTTATTAATGTGTTATCCAGAGAAGTTTGAAGTGAATAAGAAGATCTGTATCCACTGCAACACGACGTTCCACAGCGGCGTAAGCCTGTCCAATCATCTTCGAGCGTATGCGCGACGGAAGAAAATGGCCTTATTAGAAGGAACAAGTAGGATTTCATACCTGCTCTTCCAATCTATTCTAATTTAATCATCTAGCCTCTCAGCTTTTCATTGATTATAATTAAATTGTTTGTTTCACAGCATATGATTGTAAACAGAAGAGGCCAAGATCAAGGCCTGGGCCAAAAAGGAAGGCGTTTTCATCTTCACACGCCTCTGAAGTGATCTACAGAATGACCTGCAGGTACTTTACAGCACTCTGGTAGTTCATCACCACACTCTCTCCGACCAGCTCTCATATCTTTTTTTCTTTTCCCCAGGTTCTGTGATCTGATCTTCCAGGGTCCTCAGTCTATTCAGGAAGACTGGATCAAGCACTTGCAGAGGCATCTTATGCACACGAGTATCCCCGGCGTGGGTGCAGGTATGGTGGAGGTTTCAGCGCTGTGTAAAGAGCTGTGTTCCCTATCTCCCCCTGAGCGCCTGCTCCTGGATACACACCCTCCTCTCAGTCTGCCTGAGGGGGTCTCCTAAGCCACGTTTACACACCAGCTACGCTCACTGTACACCTGTTCTGCACATGTTCATAAACAAATACACATATAATACTGCATATACATCTCTATATATGAATACAAAATAGATATATATATAATATAAATGAAAGATTTTCTTATATTGCATATTATTCATTTTTCTCTTTGTTTTGTATCCCAATTTTATTGTATTGATCTTCGGTTATTCTTAAGGGCATGCTATTTGCAACATAGGTTTAGAGTTTAGCTATATTTAGATCTTGGATGTGCACATTAGGCACTCTCGCTGTAGACTGCAGTTCTCAGCTGCTGTGACTTGCAAGTCTAATATCCAGCAACTAGATTTTATCCAAGATAGTAGAATTCAGAGGTCACTGTTAGAACATGACACTATGACGATCAAGATTAAGATCACTTGACTTAATGCTATTTACTGTAATTTTGCTCTGCAAAGTTTATTTACACTGACAAAAAAATAAAACAAAACATGTATAACCAATTTTAAGAGAGTATATTAACATAATAATATATCTACAGTAGTGCTTTATTTCTGGTTAAAAATTCTTTACTCTTATGCATCATTTAACACATTAGGGAAAAAAATGTCATATTGCGTATACTGGGCATTAGAGCCCAAATCATGTAACGCAGTCTATTACCATATTTTAATGCTATTATCAAAGAAATGAACTGTGAACTTTATGAATGCATCAATGAATATTTTTCAAAGCTTTCTAGTTGTTTAGTAATATCATGGGCAATACTGTCATAATGCAATATTAATTAGTTCTATCTATATAATGTCAAAAAATTCATTGTTGTTGTAAGTTGCTGAAACCCCTGCAAATGCTGTTTTTGCTCATCATTTTATGGTGCTACAATGTAAGGTATATCAAACAAAAGTATGATAACGCAACTAATTATCATGTTTTACTTTAGGATTCTAAAGGGAATCTTTACCACTCATTCTTTCTGAGGTAAATGATTTCTTTGCATTTGATTGTAAATAAAGCTGTAAAGACCGAATGGAGCAATAGTCCTCCATGCCCTGGTCAGCCCTTCAAATAGTTACCATGTAACTATGTACCATTACTTGGTGATGATAATGTGCAAGCACATACCGATCAATTAAGGTATACGATGTGTTAATGAGCCGAGCAAGAGTTAACACATTGTATTTATGTCTCTGAGTCTGTTAAGTCACTAATAGCCAATTAAAATGTAATTGTGATTTAAACCTTTGTATCTTTTTCTGCTGTAATACCCATTTACTTTACACTGCCACTTTGTTGACAAAGGCTCTGTCCAACACTGTTGTTATGTAAGTATCAAGCATCTCCATGATATCAGCTGTCTTTGTGTAGAGAAATAGCTCTGATAATATCAGAGAAAACGGCTTGACCGGGGTTCATCAGTAAGCGTCTGGACCGGGAGGCGACCTCACAGTTTGTCCCGGGCAGGGCTTAGACTGGCGATCAAAGCTGTACAAACCAATTGTCATCACGTTCCTCCGGAGGGAATTTGGAGTACATTAATGCCCCTGCTTTGGGAAATAATTGTATCTCTCTGTGACTTCATTAGGCTCTCCTGGCCGAATCAAAAGGCACTCCACCAAGGCTGGAAGCTGCATGGTGGGCAGACAGTGTCCCAAAGGGCCGAATGAATAAAAAACGAGGGATTATAATGAGATTGAGCTAACCATGACCAGGATTGAGTTTTTCCATTATACCATTGGCAGCTTTAAGAATGAGGTGGACGAGGGGGGTGGCAGGAACATAAAGAAATGTGTAAGATCCACACCAGCCATCTGCCACGGGGCTGTGCTGCTGACAGACCAGAGCACGCTTATCATTAGGCAGTGAATCAAAGAGGCCTGCTCTCTGGAGATTCCTCCATTAAAACAGTATACAAGTGTCATCACTTCTTGGTGTGCAAGAGAGCACGTCTTATCTGAATCAGGAGGCATAATGACTCGGCTTTGGAAAACAAGAAAGAGGCTTTCTATTAATCACCATATTTTATTTGTTAAACCGAACCTCCACAATGTATAAGGAAGAGATTGCATGCTATGTTGTTTCATATTAATGGTGTAACCTTAGGTGGTAATTAAAATCGCCCTCTGGCGGATAAGCATGTTCTTAATATTTCATTGGTGCAGTTGTGACAAAGGCAGACTAGGGACCGCAGGAAGGATAGAGAGGGTTTATCTCACATTACACATATCTCCCGATCATAGTCTCAGGTGCACCTGACACAAACACCAGGAGATACTGTTGATTGATTGATTGATTGATGGACACTCTTTTAACCCTTTCTTAGTGTTTTTCTTGTCTCCTAAGACCGCCACTTGTCTTGACTTTTTTTCCTCCTCTGAAGTGGCAGGAGCGACTCGGGATCAGGACCAGTGACCGAGCCCTCGCCGTTGTCGACCGTGCCCTTGCTTTTGCTTTCGGTCATTCCTAAAGTGTAAGAGCCTTCACTTCCTCTGTGAAAGAGAGAGAGAGAGAGAGAAGAAAAGAGAGAGTGTGAGAACAAAAAAATCAATAGGTTTCCATTATCTGGTTGGGCAGTGTCACTGGCCTGTCAATGATCCCGCTACAGTCCCGGCACAAGGGTGAGACGAGCCCCCAGTCAATCGCCACTGACAAGAGGAAAACATGCTGACAGCAACCAGGAACAAGTCAGAACACAGATTTGCACTTCAAGCGCTCGTCCAAGGGGGCGGTGTGAGGGGCCACCAAATGACGAGGGGCCAGACTCGGGCTGAGAGGGGGGCATGGTAGAGGGGGCTCTGGCCGGGTTTTCACCCCTTGTCTGAATGTCTCACTCCCCCTCACAAACGCTTTTATCCTCCCATCAATTATTTACCTCTGGATACACCAAAGGAAACCCAGGTGCACTGATTGTGGCCAAGAGAAATTCATCACCTTCGTGGTCGCCACAAGCTCGAGCTCTCCGCTTTTTCCTCTTTCTCCTCCCTTTGCTCCCCATCTCCCTGTCCCACAAAATAAATAATAATAATAAAAAAAAAAATAGCATTGAATATGCATGTAGGTGCATTTTGTAGAACATTTGTAATGAATGTTACATTTGTAAAATGTAAGCAATCTACACAATATTCCATGATTTTATGTAATGTGATCAAGTTTGTTTCTTTTTGGCATGGGCTTTTTTTAAGTTTTACTTACTACCAAAAGTTTATTTTATTTAGTTTAATCAAATACATTGGACAGCTCAATTGGACAAACACAGTCAGTAACTTAAGTGTGGTTTACTAAAAAAACAAACAAACAAACAGGGCAGAGTACTTTGCCTCTAGAGTATCTCTTGAACAATGAGAGACAGCCTAAGTTAAATACAGTTGTACAGACTCGTTATGGGGTGTTAGTATCAGCCCTCCAGTTGAACCCGCTTAAACCAACCCTCTCCCGCTGACCGCTGAGTAAGAGAGACATCAACCACTCCACAAAACCAGAGAAATCAATACATTTTGACAAGGATGAAACCTGTTTGGGATGCACCATTTTGGTGCTCCAAAAATATGTTTTAGCCCTTGTCACATTCAATTATATCTGTATGGCTTGTCTGAGGTTCACCACAGTCAGCTTTTATGGAGCAGGAAATCCATTCCTCTGTCTTAGTGTTTATATCTGTACTTCTTGATTTTAAGCACCGTTTGTTCTTAAACATAAAGGTGAAATTGCAACTGTATCATTACTAATTATGTGGAACTAGGTCTTATAACAAAGGTTAATGAGAAATTAGCTCGCCCATTCGCTCTAAATTATTTCTAATGGACGGTTTTTTCAAAAGGCTTCAAGCTCTCGGGGCATCATCTGACATGCGGTATAGAGCCTATTAATTAATGCGCTTTCCCGCCAATTGTTTTTCAATTAGTCCGCCTTCTTTTTTTCCCCGAGTTCCCTTTCCTTGTCTAGTGCACTAATTCGGTATAGTGGATGACTGCAGGGAATTCAGGTTAATATGTTGACAAGCCTCGAACAATAGCGAGTCATGTCGCTGTGCACGCTCGGCTGGTTCGGTTCATTTCAGCAGCTGACAGCAGGTCCTAATCATCAGCTGCCCTAAAGACACGTCATTACGCACCATTATGACGACATAATTGCAGTCGGCAATTTTAAAATGCTTCCAATTAATGGTCAGGCTGAAATGTAATATGTATTACTTATAATGAAAAAAAAAGCCTAACTTTATATCCTTGAGAATTTTAATTGAACTCAGTTATTTATATATATATATATATATATATATATATATATATTACATATATATATATTACATATATATATATATATATATATATATATATAATTACATATTTATATAAGTATACGTATTTATATATATATAACTACTATTAACTACAATAATCGTAGGCTTCTTCTTCTTTTTCTTCTTCTTCTTCTTTAATTTGATTAAAGTCTAGCGTCTTAATGTGTTAATATGCCATCGTTGTTTGAATATAGAACAGAAATCTGGCATGTGACGGTTGGATTGCAGTTATATAAGAGGATAAAAGTAAAGGCAGTAAGTAACAATAGCAACAATCATAATAATTCCATTTAACAAGAACTTAAACGTGTCAGTTACCTTGCTCTTGATTTTGTGACATGAGCAGCAACTATAATAATAATAATAATAATGATAATAGGGTGATAATAATAATTATGACAATAATAATAATAATGTTTTGAAATGCTGTTGGACTCTTTGAAGAATGAATGCCTGTATAGCAGAGCTGTAGGTGTGACTGGTCACTGAGCAGCTGGCGCTCATCCCTCCGGGCGCACCATGACCTGCTTTTCTTACCACGCTAAATTGGAGGCTTGACAAGCCACAAAATGAAAGTGATTTGAGTTGGATTCGGGAAGAAATGCAGAATATGAGCCAAAAGTGACGAGTCGGACGGGTATCCCGGGCATGAGACATCACGCGTGAAACATAAGGCGCCTCTTTATTCTCCGTTCAAATATTGTTCAACAACACATAGTCTAGCCTGTTAAAAATAAATAAATCTTTCCCCTGCGTTATGTAAAGCATCATATAACATGCTTGTGTTATTGATCTAAGATTAATGAGTGTGTTGCTTAAATCGTATTAGGCTATGTTAAAATAAATTAATTAAATACTAAGCGACTTAATTCATACTTTGCTGTATCTCATTAAAGTTATCTCGGTATGTAGGCTATTGGTTGTAGCGGGTTAACTCATGATAAAAAAAAAACAAAAAAAACATGTTATGCTTCTCTCACACTTTGGGGGAAATAACAACCGTATCAAAATGCAAGATTTCTCTCTCTTCTGTAATAAAATGCGGCGCCAATTTGGTCTTCCCAGCTCCGTTTGCGAGTGTTAATTGATCGTTTCAGACCAATGAAAATGTAGAGAGAATTGAGCCAATCAAATAAGATCGCGTATGCTGTGTTTGGCTTGAAGCCTCTGTTTGCCATGGATTTTTTTTTTTGTTTTGAAATGTAAACTGCAATGGCCATGCATGCAGTGTAGATTTTGGCCACCAGGAGTCACTGCACTGCAATTTAGATCCACTCACATTTGGCTACGGATGCTTTGTCGAGCCAACATTAAACGATTGAGATGAGTCTGCCTAACAGACATTTAACCAATCTAGCTACTCACCTCAAAAAGTTTTAGTGTATAAAATAAGATTTTGAGGATTTGTAAGTCAGTAGTTGTGATTTACACAAATCTAAACGCTAAACAAAATGAAGCAAAATTCAAATAGACTTTTTCTTTCTGTATTTTCGATTTGATCCTTCAAGAATGTGTAACACTAATTACTATATTTGGTTACTAAATGAACTGTAGTTTTTAATGCATTTAGACTATATATATATATATATATATATATATATATATATATATATATATATATATATATATATATATAATACAGCTTACTTTAATATATACCCTATGGCTTACACAAAACATTTGGCTGTAGACGATATGAACTCCAAATATTTAATATTGTCTTTTAATATTACAGGCCTATTTATATTTCACCCCACCTTGGGATAGTGCTGTCTTATTTTAGAAAGCTTCGCCTCACACAGAAAAACGAAATAATTTTGCATTTACTGCGCTGACATGTCTGTTGTTTCAGTGCAAAAAACAAACAAACAAACAAACAAACACAAACTTGTTCGCGCGCGTCATCCTACCGTGTGTTTATTCCTTTACCATTTAAACGTGGAATATCTTCACCGTAAGCAATGCTTTCTTTTGCTTTTTGCTTTGTTGATATATATATAATTGCGACCCAACTGTATACTACTGTTGTGAAATGTGTCAGGCGACACGTGAATATATAGAGCAAATGACAGAAACAGAGGGGGAATAAGTGACAGTAGAAAGACACACGCAGCAGTACAAAGGCGCGCGGAGCTTTGAGAGCGCAGTTTGTTTTAGCGCACATCTCCCGGGCTGAAGAAAGAAACTAACACGCCCTGTTTAAGAAACAAACATGCAGATTAGATAGGGGTTTGACAGGCACTCTTTACTTGCAGATTCCAGGTCCCATCGCGCTTATATCAACACAAATAGAGCAGCAGAACCTGCTTTACTAAATGTAGTATTGTCTTTCAGATAAATGCAAAGACAAAAAAAAGAAAAAGAGTAAAAAAAACGTCACATTTTACATTCGGCATGTGTTACCGCTAAATACGTTAATACTGCTAATTAATAACACTTGTTCCATATGTAACTTGAAATTTTATTTTATGGAAACATTTAATACTTACACATTTTTTGTATTTAATTTAATTATCATAAACTTTCCACTGATATCAAGTCATTTTATCTATGTTATTTATGTAAAAATGGGTAAACTCTGAAACATATGTCTTATTTAACTGGAAATATGTTGGTACATATGTGTGGCTGGAAAGTGTTGCCATATTTCACCTGCTGGTGTAGAGGCTAACATTGCAGGTGGTAATGTGCAACATGTTAAACTGCTCTGATCTGAAACAATTAAAAAGAAATTGCATTGTTTTTTTGTTTTGTGTGTGTGTGTGTGTGTGTGTGTGTGTGTGTGTGTGTTTTCACAATTTGCCCTCCCTCCATGTTCTTTTTTTCCGGTGCTGTTAAGGGTCATAGAGCTGACACAGTGTGTGTAGATATCACAGCTCGTCCAGGGAGTTGTCACCTGTTATGCGTCTGTCACCTCCAGGCTTACTAGCTACATCCTGAGCTGTGATCATTGCTCAATCCTGCCAAAGTTCAGAAACATTTTGTAAAAACAATGTGATACTCATGCCAAAACATGTCGGCTCACCATGAGTTTGTAAGAGGTGATAACGAATTAATTCTATTTTTATCATTTCATCATTTTTCATGGTTTCTAGGCAATCTTTGTAACATCTGGCTTCTTATGCAAGGTCCAAAAAGTGTAAAAAGGCCAAAACACACTTGACACAGTATCAATAAAGATACATGGTTTAATGCAAGATTATAAAAAAATGGTGTGAGATCAAAACCCCAATCTGCATCATTTAGATTTCCATATTCATGTTACATTGTAATTACATACATAATTACATATATGCTACATTGTAATTACATATAAAATAACCGAGTAATACAAATTAAGAACATGTAATCAGTTTATACCTTATACCACATATTTCCACCCTTTTCAAATGTCACTGAATATAGTGTATTATTTGATTCAACTGAAAATTAAATTTAGCTTTTGCGTTGAACTATATTATGGGGTCGATGGACATAAAATCTGTAGTTTGTCACGTTCGTAATTGGAGTCAGTCAGGCTGAACAATATTGAGATTTTAAATTAGAGGCACATGGGCCTTGTTGAATTGACTGTTAAGTATTCTGCCCACTTCCAGACGCTGTCCAATGTTGTTCTAATCACTAGATCAACAACTCAAATCTACGGGAGAACAAATAATGGAGATGAAATGAACAAATGATTAGCATACTGTGAAAAGTACAATACGTTTCTTATTTAGCATTTAGATAACTGTCTGTCCCAAAGAGCAAAGCTTCAAAGTTGAACCCAGTTTAGGCGAAGGGAATTAATTCTCTCTCCTTCATGCTTCATTGAATCTCTCATTACCAAACTTTGTCTGTATTGATGTTAGATTTGATTGAAGATTAGAGCATTTAGCAAATCTTGCTTTTGCGCATGTATCAGGTTTTTCAAGCGCCCGCTGGTCAATACCCTCACTTTTATCCTGTGTCTGCTTCATTTAAACTTCATCAACTCCATCAATGAACTGGAACAGAGAAACGTCCCCATGGTACAATGCTGTTCTTTTGTTAGATAATTCTTTACTGCCTGTCTCTTTCTCTCTCTCTCTCTCTCTCTCTCTCTCTCTCTCTCTCTCGCTCTCTCTCTCAACCACTAAACCTAAAATCGCACTAAGATGAATTATTTCAATCAATATGGTAATGCATATTGGTTTGAGCTTTCAGTTTGTCTGGCTTAACAATGTATATGACAACAGTGATACTCTCTCCTGATGTGCATGTCAAACCCCATCCCACTTTTTTACAGCCCTATATTTCCACTGACAGTGAAAATTGTTCATATAATAGAAAATGATGTATTCTCACTTGGGAGATGTTCTTGCATGAAGGTAGAAATCAGGGTTGCCTGCTATGTTTCTACTCTGTATTCCTTGCAACCTGCTATAAATTATGAGAAATGCAAATATGCAAGACAGCTAGTAAACCATACATTGTGTGGAATAGATCATTCATGATAGCATCGCCAAATATGTGGTGTTATTTGTCCCCTGTAGTGCATACCTAGTTTCTTTGACTTTGTGCCTCTATAAAGTGAGACGTGAAGCAGTGTATCATATTTATATGGCTACCCGAAGAGCCATTTCCGAAGTATGTGCAGGGAAAATGTACGTCCCCATCTGTTGCCATACTAATGAATGTTCTGCCGTCTGAGCCCATTCAATGGTAATCATATCTTTAATGATCAAGTGGCAAGTGATATACACCTTTCCATAAAGTCCCTCAGATTCACATTTCACCAGGAGAGGGCTGTCCGTATGTCACACAGCACACAGCAGTACCCTGCCCATTTGTTCTGGTTGTAAACGCAGCAAATTAGTCTCCAGTTGGTGGAGTTCAGAGCAATATATACTGAAGAACCACAGCACTACAGAGACGTTCTATAAAGAGAGTGACACACTGCCCCTCTTTTCATCATAAACTATGTATTAACTATGTATCGTATTACACTACACTTCCAATAAGTTGTGTTATCCTTCTTGAAACATTTGATCATGGGAAATATATATAATAAAGTGCTGATTTAATTTATATTAGGTATTAGTCTCGATATTGCCTCAAATCTCTAGGTATTACATTATCATATTCACCACCTCATTTTGATTTCAAATTGCTTCACAATAGCAAACAAATTTTAATTAAGGTGGGCTTTAGAAAATGAAGTCCTATTTAGTGGGCAAAGTCATGGAGATGTTCATCACAAAATATTGGGTCATGCTCCCAGTTGCGTGGCTTAAAATGGTCCTTTTGGTTAGTGCAAAGCAATAGATTTAACATGATCTTTGGTAATTTATTATGTGAATACAACACTTGCATTGTACCCTATTGCCAGTAGGTGGAGTAAACAAGCCCTGACCCAACAAGAGCGACGGTTTTGAGTTCACTGCTGAGTTAAAAGGGTTGAACTAAGTATAGGTCCTCATCCCTTGAGAAAATGTTTCAGTAATTCAGATTTTTTTTACAGACTCTGCTTCTCCATTTCACACGGGATGTTATCATTTGCAGTTCTTGCAAGAAACAGTAGGCACCAAAATCGTAACTATTTATATATCGATTGGAAAGGCGTTTTAATCTGGTAAATTGTTGATGGTGCTTTACAGCTGTCTAATAGTGTTTTCCTCACCTTCAGTGTGACAGTCCCTGGATGTTCGCATACACGCAGAGGTTTTATATTCAAAACCTGTCCCGGCAAGGCATCTCATTATTCCTGTCTGAAAGTATTGGCACACAGAGAGAAGTGTGATTATTGGTGATAAATGTATAAGTTTTACGCTTATCTTATCCATTGGTCTCAGTGTGAGCTCTCACCCAGAACGTTCCAAGCAAATGGGTAAAATATGAACATGCAGGAGGTGAAGATTCACTATTCTCCAAAAACAGATGCACATCTAATAGAATATGCATAAAATGTTGTGCTAGAAATGGACAATGACTGATATGCTAATAAATTCTTCATGCAGGTAACATGATTTATAGTCCGTGAATAATGTTTTGTATGTAAACTATAATATGTTAAAAATGCAATTCATACAACAGCTTGATTACACTTATGAGAATGTTTTATTTAATTTTTATTATTTAGTTTATCTTTTGGGTGGCATGAAGTCAACATGTCAGGGAGGTACAACTTCAGATATTGTACTAAATAAAAAAATCTGATTGAAGAATAAAATTGTTGTTTTTTTAATTACTAGTTTGGCGTAATATATGGCATATAGACAAAATTTTATTTTTTTTAAATATTGCTTTACTGCTTAATATTTGAAAAACACCAAATCAAAGTCATGTGGTGCATGCAACATCCAGAAACATTCAAACAAAACAAAACAAAACAAAAGGACCCCCTCCCCTCAAAACAAACAAATAAACAAAACTGTTTGTCAAGGTCAATAAGTCTCTTAAAATATCAGATAATTTGATTTTTTTTCTTTTCTTTTTTCTTTTTTTTTTTACATGGAAAGTTAGTTCAGTCAGATTAGTTCAGTTGTAAATTGTCGTGTGGTGCCAATCCTTTAAAAAAACAAAAACAAAAAAAACGACAATTTTTTTGAATTATAATTCATACAATTAAAAAAATACCTTGACTAGTTAAATATTTGAGACCTTCACATATTTAAAACTTTTTGAAAATAATCAAATAATCATTAAGACTCACATGTGTTAAAGGGGAATTATAATGCCCCTTTTACAAGATGTAATATAAGTCTCTGGTGTCTCCAGAATGTGTTTGTGAAGTTTCAGCTCAAAATACCACAGATCATTTTTTATAGCTTGTCAAATTTGCCTCAATTTGGGTGTGAGCAAAAACACGCCATTTTTGTTGGTTTCCCTTTAAATGAAAATGAGCTGCTGCTCCCGCCCACTTCCCAAAAGAGGGCAGAGCTTTAACAGCTCATGCTTTGGTTGCTCAACAACAACAACGCAGAATCTCACGCAGTCAAAATGGTGATTGTCAGTATTGGTGATTGTTCAGCCTTACATTGTTCATACCGGCGTCAGGCACTGATGGAGAGACTCAAAAAGAAAATGCAACTGGACGTTTCTGAATAGTTAGTTCATAAATGTATGTAGTTGCTGTGGAGTTGATTCAACTCATTGACTAGCATGCAGTGGTGTATAAAGTACTTGAAAGCCATACTTGAGTAAAAGTATAGATATCTTACCAGAAAATGACTTTGGTAGAAGTAGAAGTAAAAGTGACTGTTTAGAATATTACTTGAGTAACAGTTTTAAAGTATGTGATATTTTTTGTACTTAACCATGAAAAGTACTTTTTTTAATATTAAACATACTTAAGTACTAAAAGTAAAAGTACAAGTAAATGCAAAATACAAAAGGAGCAGAAAATAGTATTAAAAATTGTTCTATACACAGTTTGAGTAGCAAGATTGTTTTAACTCACTCTTATTGTAAAGTGCTAGTATTTCATATAAATTCAAACAATCATGCTTAAAAATGGCCATCTATACACACAAAGACATATTATATAGGTATACTTTCACTTTATTTGCTTCTATTTTAGAACACTTGATGATTATCTTATCAAAATGTGTGTTAAAGTGCGGATAAAAAAAAAGAACTGAAATCGAATACATCTGATTTGCTATGTTTCTGTCTGCTGCATGATTAGGAGATAATTTAAATATGCAACTTAGCTTCGATAAGGAATGCATAACAAGAACAAATGGATATAAACTAATGCAAATAGATGGTAACAATTGATTTGAACAATTTTGACCGCTTGAGAAGCAGTCCAGTGTAAAATGATGACATGGCAACAACACTCTACTACAACAACTCTTTCTCTTCTCTAAAGCATCCCAAGATGGCCTCACCCCCTTTGTTGCGTCTTCTTGGGGGCAGGGTTTGTGTAAATGTTAGGGTTAGTGATGTCACAAACCCAGGAAGAAGCTCTCTAATCCCAACCAGTCATTTGCTATAGTCCTTAAACAGCAAATTCTTTAAAAGAAAATATCTCCATAATATCTTGCAACTTTGCAGATGTTGTTTATGTTCTAACAGCAACATTACACACTATCTAAAGTGAAATCATAATCAACCACCACTTTAAAGGTGTAACAAAATATGTTATTACGTTGTACCTTACGAGTCATTTAGATTTAATCATTTGGCAGACGCTTTTATCGAAAGCGACTTACAAGTGAGGTAATTAAATGTGATTTAAACTAGTTTTTTCCTTTTCTTTATCATGGACACTCATATATATCATTAGCGCATGTTCCACATTTGCAACTGAGTAAAACATTCTAAATCTCTCTCTATTTTTTCGTGATGATATATTGGATGTATGATGTGTGGTATTGCATGGTAAAAGATAGGAGGACAAAGTGTTTGTGATTGGTATTTTTGAGCAGGTAGTGTGGGCACCAGCAAGAAGAATTGGATGGATTCAACAGACTCGGAATAAAGCACTCGCTCTATTCTCTCTCTCCCTTCTCTTGTCTTTTCATCTCTCTCAGTCAGTCTGGAAACAGCTGTCATGTTTGACTGACAGGCTAACATACACTCGACATGGCCAGACTCTCTTGTGTGAAAGCCCTGTTCTCTCCCTCAGCCTGGCCAGAGCTGAGACACATGTCAAGAGAAAGCTTTTTCCATCTCTCTGTTCAAACTCATACCACACTGCCAAAAAGAGAGAGAGAGAGAGCGAGACAGATGCTTCACATCTCTCGCTTTGCCTTTAATCACAGTCAATGTCTGCCATTCCTTACAACTGCTTTCATGCTGTGACTGGTCAAAGATACGTGAATGAGATGTTTCAAAGTGCTAAACCAATTTAACAGGCATTCTCATATGAAAGGAGACACAATGGTAGATGTTTAGAGCAGTCATCAATACCATCCACAAAGACTACAATGAGGGGACAAACACCTCACTTCACAAAGGACAACATGTTTATTAATCCCTGCTCTCCGTTACCGAGCTTTGCGTCTTCGATGACAAAGCACAGTAATGATTTACGACAGCTGTATCGTTCTATCGCCATTGAGTGGTTGATGAGACGTCGTCATTGATGTAAGACACTGTGAACACCTGAAAGGACCTCACAGGAAAAGACACATGCTTTTTACCTACATCTTTGTCAACGTGTTGTATATTACAATACAGTGGTGTCTTTGAATGAATGTTGTTTTTCTGATGTACTTAACAGAGATCTTGAAGTTTATTGAGGCTTAAACTGACACTGAAAACGACCTGATTGGAGATCTGTTTTTGATGTCAGATTGTAATAATGGAGCAATTGGGAGTGTATGTGTGGAGAGCACAGATCATGAGGCTTTGATCACGCTGGAGTGGTGTTAGTGTTTATTTGGTGTATTACGAATAGAATTAGAGGACAGTGTATGGAATAGAGGACAGGGTAGATAGATAATGATGTCTCCAGTGAGGTTTGGTGTGAAGCTCTTGACCCGGATTCCCAAGTCTAGTGTTTCCCCCACCTTCTCTTACCCTCACAACCCCATCAGTAAGGCTCAAATACCCTTAACTGGTACCAAAACATAATGTATTCATTATGGTGAGTATCATATAGCAACATCATTTATGCATTTAAATTGTTACAATAATTTAACTAAAAACAATCAATACTGTTCAGTGAACAATTAATTCAAAAATGAATAGGTACAAACTTACAAAACACAGTAAAACAAAAGAAGAGGGTGAGGATGAAGGCCAGGTGAGGAGGGCTGGTGTCATGTGGAAAAAGTCGCACTTCTGATAATCCTGCAAGAAATGATAAGCACAAATCAATCATTGAGGCAAAACATACAACTAAACATCAAAAAACACATTACAAACACCTTTAAATGATGGTCAAAAGCTTGTGCATTGAGCGAATGAAATCTTACTATTAATTAGTGAAGAGTATTTACCTCTGGATGAACTCCAGGGTGGAAGCTGCCTCCTCCTGGTATTCCATATTGAATGCATAAAATGATGCAAAGAGGACAGCGAGGGCAGAGGTGAAGTCCTGCTGGAGGTGGCTGGACTCAATGACGATCTTCCCCTCAAAGGCCAGCATCCTTTTCTAGGGAAACAGAATGGAATCTCCTGAAAAACATATTTATGAATCACACTTAATTGTTCACTAAATACTGATATTACATAAAAAAGGTAAAGGAAATATAAAAAAAACTGTATACATACATTCAAATTTGGTAATGAAATCTTAAGCATGTTTGGTTTGTTTTGTCTTTTAGTCAATAAAAGCCAAACTTAAATCTGTTCTTCATATAAAGGGATTGTATCTCTTCAGGAAACTGGTTAAATAGCTCAATTCAAATGGTTTCATTCTTTGATGTCTTTACACATCTTCCGTTAGTACTGAAAGAAGTCACACGCTAGTCTAGTACAACACCGATACAGGTTTTGTTACCCTAGTGCGCAAGTCAAGTATATGAATCTCATTTAATACTAATATAACTACTTAATACTCATTTGTTGGACTGTTGTACACAATTAATTTATGATCACACTATTGGAAAACTGAACTCACAAGGTCCTGGCAGATCGCCAGTCGGTCCTCACAGACGTGTAAAAACAAATCTCATTTACATGAAAATGAGCACAAATTAACTGATTAGAGGAATCAAAATTTTAATTTAATAAAAAGTAAGTTAACGTATGTGTCTGAATCCTAACCTTGGGTATCCGATTTCAGGATACTGATCGATTCTCAATCCACAACCCTAAGATATATAAAATAATGAACGCACCAGCGCTTCCACTGACTTAAAATGATTAAATAACGAATTATTAGTTAATTCTGACCATATGAGAGGCTACATATATGATCTAGGTTTATAAAATCACATTTACCAATCAGGTAGTTTAAGTTATTGACAGGAAATCCATTTCAAGCTTAACATACAGACACACGTTATAGAACATCAAAACCACGGAAATAATACGATGGTCATGTTATACATTTACATATTTTTATATATGAATTGTGAAATTCAGTCACATATGGATATATGAACTGTGACTTCTCATTGCATCAAGTAAGCAATAGAATAATATAAATGAAGTGCCCAAGCAAAGGAAACACCATCCACCGTAATGGTAAAGTCAAAATAAAACATTTTAGGAAAATCAATGTCAATTTATGAAGTCAGCTTATGTGATATTCTCTCAAATTTTTGGACCCCCACCTGTTTTACGGCCTAAGCCTTCTTCCTATCGGCTACACAGAAAACTAAATTACATTAAATACTAAATTATATGGCTTCATTAACAGATTAGTAAATTTAGAAACTATCACCTTGTTGGAGAACGTTTTTATGTTTCATTTTGACTTGGCTCAGAGTTCTTCAGGCTCCAGAAGCTACTTGATGAGGAGGTTGTCATCATCTAGTGGTCTAATCTTGTTTTTTTATCATGTAGATGCAATGCAGTTAATGCTAACTTATAGAATGTGGCATGAAGCATATCACCATTGTTGAGGTATGTATTTCAGCATGGGTGTTTATATACATGGAGGAAAATTGGTTGTGATGTCCTGCTGTGGTCAACCTGAGGCTTTTACTTACACACCCACTGAAGCTAAACAGGGTTGAGCCTGGTCTCTTTCAGCACGGAGAGACTGGGCAGCGGGAAGAGGTGTTGGAGAGGCCAGCAGGTCTGATCAGCCTGTGGTCTGAGTGCGTCCTAACGCCCCAGTACAGTTGCAATAAGCTGTACTGCATAAAGGGTTAACCTTGGTGTAAAATAGTCCATCACTTACTGCACAAAACCCCAGTACAGTCACCATAAACTGTACTGAATAAAGGGTTACAATAAACCCCCGAAAATAAGGGGGTGCAACCCTGGGGCAAAAATATTCTCTACATTACATGCCGATAGTTAGTTAGTTTCACATACAGATGATATAGTGCTTTATTCAGTTCTTACAGCTTACATGGAATTACTCTGTTTTTTTCATTATTATTTTAAGTGTTATTGAAAGAAGTTTCATATGCTCAACAAGG
Organism: Zacco platypus; assembly: GCA_038088235.1. Classification (NCBI taxonomy): domain Eukaryota; kingdom Metazoa; phylum Chordata; class Actinopteri; order Cypriniformes; family Xenocyprididae; genus Zacco; species Zacco platypus. Next base: position 16,563,995 of record CM076074.1, read on the forward strand.
CTTCATTTTTTTATCGAAAACACAGAAAAGCAGTAATGTTATGAAATATTTTTACAATTTAAAATAATGGTTTCTGTTTTCTGTGATGCAAAGCTGAATTTTCAGCATCATTACTCCAGTCTTCAATGTCACATGATCCTTCAGCAGCTCATTTGCATGTAAAGGGACACACAATAAAACAGCACTTTTTTTACTCACCCCCAAAAGTGGCAATTTTAACATGCAATTAAAAATTTTCTGTGGGGTATTTTGAGATAAAGCTTCATATACACACTCTGGGGACATCAGAGACTTATTTTAAATCTTGTAAAAAGAGGCATAATTGGTGCCCTTTAAGCATAGACATATACACTAGACGTCGACTGGCTACGGCAGTTCATTGGAACGAATGCGTCAATAGAGCCGCCATCTTGGAACAGGGAACCTCTCCTCTTTAATGCATCAGCGTCAATGTAGGCAAAGGTCTAACAAAAATAAAATCACCATAAATCATCATGAATGCGATTTTCTAGTTTTTTTTTTCATTCCAACGGTCAGACATGTATTTATCTTTGAGTCTAGAGAAAATTTAAGTTTTTGATATTAAGATAATCTACTTTTTAAAAATATAATGCATAGTGCTAGTAGGCCTAAGTTTATTAGTCACATTCTTCCACTTGAGTAAAATTCGAACAAACTATCGCTACTTACCTTATGCAAAATTGCTACAATGGTGTGACTATACATGTTAATTTAAACATTTAAATTGTATTGGTTTATTAAATATGATACACAAAGCAATTTGCAGGTGGAAGCAAATCACAAATTTGAGAGGAACGTTTATCATTGACGTCTCTGTTTATCACTTGGGAATCTACAAACAGATTCAGATTATTTTATTTAATGCCATGTCAGCAATCAAAGCTATTTTCATGGCAAAAATTCAACTACAAAAACACAAATATCATATAAATACAATAAAAACAAAACAAATATAAACAACAAGTCATATTATAATTTTTTTTTTAATTAACATATGATCAAAAAATCCAAAATCTTTTCAGGCATAATATCATTAAATATGTCCTTAAGTGAAGTAACTTCATAAAAGAGCATTCTGCTTGTGTTAAGTCCAGGACAATCTAATAAAATATGTTTGACAGATAAGGGAATCTTACAAAACATACATAAAGTTGGGTCTTCACCTTTAAGCAAAAAATCATGGGTCAATTTTGAATGTCCTTATTAAGAGCTTCAGAATCTACAAACAAAACAAATCCATAAGTCCATAGTATTTAGTGTACTTCCAGGGACATAGCCAAGTAAGTGCAGAGTAAAGGCTGCGGCTGCAAGGGTTTGTTCCCGGTTTTTTGTTGTTGTAAACAGTTTCTGTTTTTCCCATCACGTCGCAGCTCATCAGATACAATTGGGGTAAACAGCAAGAACCAGTATGTTTGGATAAACTTGTTAATTTGTTTTAACTTAAGACTCATCTCCGTTAGCCAAGAATGCTGACTGGAAATAGACGGAGACTGAACTCGGACACACAGCGCCAATCGGAGAAATTATTGAATAGACAACAAATCAACTGTCCACATTTCCAACATCTTACAATCACATTACATTGATATAAACACATTCTGTTCATTGTCGGTTTTCCTAACTGTCAAAAACTAATGGGTAACTAGCATGGATTAGCTGCGGTCGTTAACCAAAGACTGAAACAAACCAACTGTCATTAAAATCTCATAAAAGAACAAAACATACTGTATTGAGATCTCTTAACTGAACAAAACTGACTGACAATGAAAATCAAATGTGATTGAAATCTCGTAAAGGAACAAAACTGACCATCATTGAAATCTCGCAAGCGAAGTCCGTCATTGAAATGCTGTAACGAAACAAATCAGACTGTCAATAAAATCTCGTAAAAGAACAAAACTGTCATTGAGATTTCGTAACCGAACAAAACCGGCCTCACTGAAATCTCCTAATTGAATAAAAACGACTGTCATTGAAATCTTGTAATGGAACAAAACCGAACTTCATTAAAACTTTTAACAAAACAAAGCAGATGGTCTTTGAAATCTAATAAAGAAACAAAATACTGACATTTCGTAATGAAACCAAACCAACAGTCCTTAAAATCTCATAAAGGAGCAAAACCGCTAATATTTGAAATCTTGAAATGGAACAAGATTGCCCATCTTTGAAATCTCACAAAAGAACAAAACCGACCATTGTTGAAATTTCATAATGGCGCAATTGAAACCTCATAACAGTGAAAAATTAACTGTTATTGTAATCTTGTAACCAAATAAATATTACACTGAAATCTAAACCTGAAGAGAATAGATCATTGAAATTTTATTATAGTGGAAAACCTCCTGTCATTTATAGCTGACAGAATATAATGAACCAACAATGTATTTCAGAAATTAGCTACGGAGGCTTAAAATTTCAAGATATTAACCACAAATCATACATAATTATGTGTAATGTCAAAAATATATGAGCAATCAGCGTATGAATCTCAAGAATGAACAAAACAGCTGTATCTCATATTTCAGTATCGGGGCTCATAATACAAATGCTCTAAAATAAAAGACAATCATTATGTTCATGTGGCAATTCTTCTAAACTAACATTATGCTATTACTGTCATTGTGGTTTGCAAAAAAAAATAAAATAAAAAATAAAGATTATTTGCTTAACTTACAAGATATGAAAACTTTATAGACAGCGACACGAGGCGAAGGCGCCCTCAAAGTTGCTCAGAGAAATGAAAGAGTTCTTCACAAAATGGCAGATTGTCGTTGTTTTTCGCGGTCATTTCATATTACTGTATTTAAAATTACAGTAACATGTCACAAATATTACACTGTGTAAGTTATACAGAGTATAACTTACACAGTGTAACACAGTTCTTAAATATGGGAAGAAGGAGGCGGAACATTCAACATAACTTTAATATCAAAACAAACGAACAGGCCTGGTCCTCTCTCGTCCTTCACTGTTGTCGCTCTCCTTTTATCCCTCCGGAGCTCCTCCATGAGAGAGCCGGTGCACCGCGCAGCTGACGCTCATCATCACCCGCGCCACCGGCCTCGCGCCGTTCCCTCACGGCTCTCGCCGCCCTGCTCGTCACACGCAGCATATAGAGTAAAACCTGTATATTTTATACATATCTTCTTGCATATATGATTCTGTATATATATATATATATATATATATATATATATATATATATACACACACAGAATTTTGCAGTATTTATTAAATTATTTATCCATGCGCATCATTATTTATTTATTTAAATCATGTGCATTCATAATCAAAAACATTAACCTCTTGGCATCTGTTCTTTTCATGACATGTGTCTCTGCAGAGATTGGGATTAAGGGGCTGTTTAAACGACACCATTTTCAACTAAAAACAGAAAACGTTTTATGCTTCTTGGCCATTCATTTACATGACAACGGCGTTTTGGTGGCCTGAAAACGAAAACTTTTGAAAGGAAGTTTTTGAAAATGATACCGTTATCATCTCTGTGTAAACTGCAAAATCTCCAGTCTGTGAAAATGATGACGGCATGTACATACGTATTACGTGTTACGTGTTTAGTCTATCCACCTTGTTTATCAATGCGGAAATGAGGTGTTTTCTGTGTATGTGCTAGACTTCCGATTTATTAACCGCTATAGGGAAATAACGAGAAGAATATCAAAGTGCAGTGAACTGTAAATATAAGGTGGATAGGCATGTGCGAGGTGAAGAACGCGTAGGCTTATGTGAGCAGGCACGTAGTTTTTCTTTGCAAAGTGACATCGCCAACTACTTGTCTGACATGCTTAGTAGCTTACAGCGTTTTAGTCGTTTGCGTGGATTCGTGTGAACAGGGAGTTTTGATAACGTTGTCATCTATACAAAAAAAGTATACAGTTACATGTAAAACTGACTGCAAAGTGGCATTCAGATCTGCCCCTATTTAGTTGGCAACTTCATTTAATGCAATCAATTCCTGAAGACGAAATCAAGTCCTGCCTTATTTTTTTTTCACATTCCAGAACCTGCTTCACTCGGATATTCGTCACAATAGGGAAGAAAAGACTATTTCTGAGTCACACTGACTTGACAGCTTAGGGGCTTCTGTACATTGTCCACCCGCAATGACTTCTGGGATTTAACAGTTCAATTCTCTCAAGTCTGCATTTGATTGATCAACAAAATATCTGGGTTCATGTGTCCATTGTACTTGTGTTCATGAGCACTGGAATTGAACTTCAACATTTTATGATGACGTTTGAGAACACAAGAAAGCAAAATCACATAAGAACACATAATGAGAAATGGCCTGAGTGTCAGATAAGAGTGACATACAAAATGTGCGCTGCTGTGGGCGTCCAGAACTAGGGGCTTTATTTATGCAACGCACATATGACTGGATTTGAAAAAAAAAAACTGACTGAAAATGTTCTTATGCGTATATGCCAACTGAAGAACCTGCCTGTCATGTTCAGTTGTGGTTTCTATTTTGTTTTCATAGACTCATAATTTGTATCACAGTGTTTCCTTTCTGTTGTCATGGTTTCTATGCATGTTTTCATTTGTTGTCATAGTTACTTTTTTGTTTGATTGATTTCATTCACCTGCTTCTTGTTTAGAACATTCGTTTGCTGTGTATATATATTGCCCTTAGTTCACTCTGTTCTTTTTCTATGGCTGTTTGTATACAATGCGTAAAAACGTTTTGTGCTTATACCATAATTTAACCATAAAATAGAAAATCACAAAATTAATTAATATTATTATGCACAAATGAACAACTCCTTTGTCATAATTATGTCACTGAAATTAATTCCTGTTTTCCTGAAATGTATGTAATATAAAACCACTTCACACAGAGGTTTTTCATAATAACTATTTTTTCTTTGAGTAATTTTAGTTTTTGAAACTTTCACTCCTTGAGCGTTTTGTAAAAGTGCTTGCATATCACACCTAAAAACCTGTATGAACATGCATTCATGGCAAAGCAAATAATTGAAGTAATCAACATGACTTAAGTAGTCTTCCATTTTTAAATAGGAAGTGAACTGTCACAATTGCATTAGCAAATATGTGGAGCATTTTAATTAAAAGATGAAGCAATTGTTTTGGAGAGAGAGAGAGAGAGAGAGAGAGAGCAGATGGAACATTTAATAAAAGTACTATATATTAACATTTTTAAGTTCTCAATTTTGTTTTATAGATTAAACCCCTTGGAACCTGCTCATGCATCCCTTTCAGGTAACCCATTGCCTTAGACTTCTAATGTATTGGTGCATCATAAGACCAGATGCCTCAAATCCACTGTCAAAAGTCAGGATTTGAGTTCTTACTTCCATTTATTCCCTCAGTCTGCTCTGTCTTTCATGTCAAGCCATACCAGAACAATCAAGAGGGCATTGATACATGGTTTTTGGGACGTGGGAGATTTTTAGACGAATAAAAGATCTGTGAGTTACAGACCATCTGCGATGTGATTGTACTCTCATTCTTTTGAATTTTGTAAAATAAAGACCTCTTATTGCACCTTGCAGTGTTTGCTCATCTGCAGGACCAGCCCCTGCTCCGCAAATTAAACACAACCGGACTTTGGCAGGGAAGATCTAATTTAACTAAAGGGAATATATGCATCAAACAAAAAAGAAAACGGATGAAAAAAACATGCAATTATGTCCTTGATCAGGTTAAGCTTTCCTTTGCCAGTGCTCCAAACCACCAGCATTTGCGAATCAGCCTCCAAATGGGTGGCATCTAGGAGCTGGGCCAGTCCCGAAAAGCATTCCCCCTTTCCCCCAGCTTTCACTGCCATCTCTCCATTTCTCATTCCTCAGATCAGCGTCCAGGCCGCTCCTCTCCTCCCCTCTCCCAATCCCTTGCTCCCTGTTCCAGATAATGGAGCACTCTGCCTCTGTTAGGCTGCCAAGGGCTGCAGCTCTGCCCGCTAGTAATGACCTGAGGGGATGGCGCGTGACAGGCCGGCTATAATAACGCCTCCAGCCACGGACAAAGCAGCCCCCAGGGCTCTATTTTTAAATACTTTATACTTTACAGCAGGGCTAAAAGTCATTTATTGTTTTGTAGGTCATGTGTATGGATGGGCAGTGGTGTGTGGGTAAGTACAGAGCAAGAGGTAGTGGAGCCACATCCTAGTCACTCGAGGTGAGTGTTTGCATAAAAGGAGGAGCGATTTCTTTAACAGGAACAGAAGGATTTAAATGCAGCAGGTTGACCGGATTCAGTCGCAGCATCACTGAAGGGAGATGTGCTGTAAATGTGACTGTTCACAAAAGATGTTAAATTTATTAAGCGACTTTCGCTGTTGCACAAGGTCTTGGCCTTGAGTGTTCTGCAAGTCATTTGCAAAGATGGCTGTAAAGCATGAAACATGCTGAAAGTGTGTCGGTGCGGTGGTCGCTCTGTTTCCCTGCGGCACAGTGGTTTGTCTGTCAGCATTTTCACTCCTCACCCCCTCCAACAGAATCAGTTCAGCCCCTTAGTGCCTTACATGATTAAGCAGGGTCATTTGACGTGACTGACGGGTGCTTCCACCGAACTCTCTCCAAAACAGACCTGGTGATGTTAAGCAGAGAGGAGATCTTTATCAAGGGGTTTCAAACTTTTCACTCCCTTCCTGTATATATATATATATATATATATATATATATATATATATATATATATATATATATATATATATATATATAATAAATATATATATATATATATATATATTATAAATATATTATATATATATATATATATATATATATATATTATAAATATATATATATATATATATATATATATATATATATATATATATATATATATATATATATATACATATGTGTGTACCAATGTTAGATCTCTCTGGAGTTAGACCAAATCCCCCATCCCCCATCCTTCTTTGATGCCAAAGACAAATCTTTTGATTCTTTGAATTCTTTAAAACGTTTTTCCAGTTTGATTTTTTTTTCTTTTTTTATATAAACTTCAGATGACATTGATTAATAATACACTAATAACTAAAACAAAAACTAAATTACAAAGTTATAAATATAAGTGCAAGCAACAATCTTCAGGGTCCAATCAGTAATGGCCCATGGATGATTAGCGATTTAATTGAAATGTGTCTTACGATGTGCAAAAATGATGCAAAGTCAATCTTCACTGAAGGTTAGGGTTTGATCATAATATATGTGGATTCATGTTCAACATTTAAATTTAGATGAATCGCATGTCATAGTAAAATTTAAAATAAATGTAAAGATATCATATCATCTCAAAACTCATTGTATCTGAAGCATCTATCTTGAGGCTGTTTTCAGTTTTATAACATATTTCCATATGTGTTGCCTTATAACCTTATGCTTGCAGTTTAACACAAAAGTGTTTGTTTTATAATTCATACCAGAACAATAAATGTCTTAATAAAGATTTGATAACATATTGTTGTGACAAAGACATATAAAATTGTCTATTCATTTTAAATGGACATCGTTATATTTAATCATGTCTGGCAACTTGAAAAATTAGTTTTTTATTGGTGTCTAAAATGGAATTTGCTGAATTTGCCCCCTGAGCATCACAAATTTGTGAAACTAAGCATACTTGCTCAGAATGACTGTATATGATGTTATAAAATGTTTTGAGAAGTTTGGACTGCACACAAGATATAATAGTCATAATGAATACATATAAAAACTGTATCTCCTAAACTATTTAATAGTTCAAAATTATTTCAATACTTTTTGTCAGAATGGTCTAGATCTGTGTGCATATGGTTTGGTGAATGTTTCACAAACAGCCTAGGAGTTAGAAATGTTTTTTTTTTTAAAAGAAATTAATCATACAATTATTTAATATGTATTTAATAAGTTTCTATCACACTACAAGCCATCGCACTCTTTAAGGTCACAAAACTTTGGACTTTTGATAGTACCAAGCACATCAAATTCTAAAGGAGGTAGAGCTTTTTCACATTTGACTCCTAAACTCTGGATAGCCTTCCTGATAATGCTCAGGGCTCAGACACACTCTCTGTTTGAATCTAGATTAAAGACGCGTCACTTTAAATAAGCATTCTCATAATACTTCTCATAAAATCGTACTACAGTTATATCTCATAAAATAGTACCAGATTATCATCGTTTGCCTAAAATGCTATGAAAAGCAGCTACGCTTATTCTTTTCTTTTGCTTTTCTGTTACCTCCTTTGGGATGCCCTGCCTGGAGTAACTACGGATTGCACCAGCTCCAGTTTGGATCCAGCCTTTGCAATGGTTTTAGGTGATACAATTGCAAAGATGACAGTAATTTTAGATCGACACACAAAACTTTCACATGTTATCCTATTACTGTAATATTATCCTTACATTGCTTACATTATCCTTACATTATTTTGAGCACAAGTTGTAATTACTGACGAACTGAATACAGTTAAATATCCACATAACATACTAAATAGCTGTATTGGACATTACATTCATACACTCATCTCTGGCTGATAACAGAATACTTCCTAAATTGATTTTCTGTAAAGCTGCTTTGAAACTATACACCATTTGGGAGTAGAGGAAGAGGACTGTGTGGGAGGAGCAACGCAAAAAAAATTAGAACGGGATGTGTCCCAAGTAAGTGAAGACGACGTTTTGATTGCCAAGCAAAATTGTGACTTGACACAATTAATAAAGAATGTAAAACACCTGAGGTCACATATGTATCAGCTATTCAAACGCAATTATATAAAAAGGCAAAATAATCTGTCATTTGTAAAGTCTTTAATAGATTATCTAAAATTGTTTTAACAACATGATATAACATTTTGGTCACATAAACTGCCCCAACCTGTAATTAATTCCTTTCTGGTGACCACCATGCATATTCATACGTGTGTGTGTGTGTGTGTGTGTGTGTGCACAGTAACTCTGCAGAATGAGCTCAGCTGGTAAAAGAGAGTTAACAGTGAGCTCTTGGGAGTAAGGGTCAGAGCTGAAAGAGTGCAGAATCATACTTCACCTCATTGATTTTTTCGATCGGTTTAAATAAGGAGCACTTTAGCCCAAGAGCTCACCACTGAGCCATCAGTCCTCCGTTGGGTTAACTGAGCACCATGCTGCTATGTTACAAGTAATTACAGCACACACTCTCACACCAAATGATGTGCTCTGCCATCCTATAATAACATTATAATCTGTTCTTTGTACATTTTCTAGAGTTTGAATGTGTAAATGAAATCTTTTAAAGACTCTCCCTTAAAATTATGAAATTATATCAGAGAAGCTTCATATATGATAAAAAGGACCTTTGAATAAAAACTCAAACTCAAATTTACATTAGTTGATGAATGGGTAATATATCTTGTGCTAAAATAAAAATCATTTAAATCATCTTTTTTTATGACAATCTACTCACTTTATTGGCAGCATATTCATCACATGTCATTTAGTAACAGATGACTTTCTAAAGCAAATATTGATTGGGACAACTCCATTGTCATACTGTTTACCTACCTGCCAATAAGCTATGCACCTCTGAGAGGCTCATCTTTATTGTACATATTTGTAGCATTTCTGACATCTTGAGCATTCCATTATAATACATCTGACACGTGTTGCCCCTGCACCTTGCTGTGTGAAATATAGATTTTCTATATTCTCCAGTAGTCTTGTAATCCACACCTATTATCTTACACACTACAGGGTTGCTATATAATAGTAGAGATAATTATAAAGCTAGCATACTCCAGCACAGCTGTCCACAGACAGACGCCACATGCACCATATATGCCAAGGGAAAGAAAAATACATCCTGTGATTTATTATATGTGGGTGTGTGTGCATGCAAATTTGAAAATAAACTGGTTACTGGTAACACCTTATTTTGACAGTTCTGCATTAAACATTCTGCCAAGACATTCTACTGACTGTAAGTAACTTTGCAAATACGCCAATTTACTTTACTAACCCTAACTCTACCCCCAACAATGTAGTACTAATACAATCTGCTAACACTACTGTAGCTGCAATGTTACATATAGTCAATAAAGGGGACCATCAATGTAAAGTCTAACCTAATTATATACAATTGTCCAGTTTAGTTTTTTTTTTTCCACTTTTTTTGACTACTATTAAAACATCATCAAATATCACAATGGCTGTCAACTAACCTACTTATCTAGATTGTGTAGATGCAAATAGCTCAAGTTAGCATGATTTGTTATACATGGAGGAGAAATAAAGGATGTGACATTCACACACATGCTGCATCACAAATTTAAATCACCAGAGTAACAGCAGCACAATGACCGGTTTGTGTTTTCGCGTTGATTGAATGATAACAAAGTGCACGAGTTACAAGCATCTCCTCATTTAACGACCCATTGGAGAGAGAGAGAGAAAGAAAGGCAGAAACGAGTGGCAGGGCCCGGCGAACAGCTTGGCTCACCTCATTAAAAGCTTGTTGACGTCTTGTAAATTTTCGAGGAGCACGGGCTGGTAAAAATCAGCCGCCAAACTTACTCATAAGGGAAGAGGATAGATTCAGTCCCCGCCCATCAGGACCGAGCGATGGGCGAGAGGAAGAACAGGCATCTGAGGAGAAGAAAGAGACGCAAACAGAGATGGAGACAAAAAGAGAGATAGAGATGAGAGGGAAGCACCCAGACATACAGTACACAAGCCAACGATAAATAACAGACGTATAAATTGCCTCGTTTTCTTGTTTTGGGTGATGTCGATTTAGCTGCTAATTGGTGACAGAAACTGTCAAACGGGTGGCAGCTAGTGATTGCAGTGGCTTCTGTCAGGATTAGGTGAGAGGAAAAGGGAAAAAAATGCTTTTTATCTGAAGAGAGAATGAGAGATATGCTGGCAGCTTCCTCCCATCTCCTCCCGTTGTCTCATATTTACCCAAAACACATTAAAAACACAAGGCAAAAAGAGCAAAAGAAACAATAAGCTTGGCATTATAGGCCCCAGTTCTCTCGCTGTCTCTCAGACTGATCAGTGTGTTTGTTTGTAGAATCTTTGTTTGTTTGCTTGCAGGAAGTAACTGAACACACAAACACCCGTGTTAACCTATTCAGAGTAAGAGAGGGAGAAAGAGAGAGAGAGAGAGAGAGATAAAGGCTGACTGACTGATCTCCTGGGGCCGTCTCCTCCAAACCCTGCCTTGACTCCCCCTCTGTCCCGGGGAATATTGAGATGAGCAGTAATTAGGCTTTGATACTCTGGCAAATGAACAGTAATTAGAGGCTGCGAGTGAGGCTCCTCTGTCTGAGCTGCTCATCCAATATTCACATCATTATTGAACATTAGGATTAGCTCTCTTCCATGCACAAATAGCATGGCACAAACACTGCCCGTGCAGATGGCGACGGGGGGTGGCCGCCGGTGACACTGGCGCGTGTTTGCGTGGAACGTGTGGATATAAGTCAGATCTATGTAAGTATTGCGTGATACAGTATATCTAGAGGAGCGAGAGCGTGTGTGTGTGGGATGTAGAGATAGGTCACCCATGTCTGGCCGTCTCTCAGAGGGGATTTTCTGGTTATTAGAGCAGTGCCAGATCATGGGCCAATTATACAGAAAACTGTCAGTCAAGATTGTGTGGCTACGTGATTAGAGCAAAAGGACAAAATCAGGTGAGGAGTGTGAATCTATCCGGGGCAGCTTTGATTTGCTAATGAGGGGAAGAGGGGATAGGACCGGGGCCACCATCCCCAGCTGTAGCCCCGCTCGCCTGCCTTCATTTTCACTCTGACCTTCTTAGTGGATGCTGCTTTTGATGCAGGAGGGAGACAAAGAGAGGGAAAACTAGAGAACAGCGGACGACTCTCTCTAAGGGAGCGACGGGACCCCGGCCCTCAACGGTGCGTGTGCAGCAGGTCACGGTCCGTAAATGAGACCGACGCACCCTGCTAGCACAGAGAGGGCCAACAGCAATCAAAGTCAAGGCCCACTCTATTACTGCACGGGCCAAAGGTTCCTTAATTACCCTTAATAGCTTTAAACACACTAATTCCATCTCGCTACCCCCTCACGTATTGCAAAAACACACCCACGAGTGGAGAGGAGGAGTTTAAAGGACAAGAGGAAGGTGGAACTGTGCATCAGCCCTCTCCTCCCAGAACGCTTCTGGCCCCGACTAGTCCTCTATTTTAAAAAGGAAGAGCTGACGGTGGATCCTAATTTAGTGGCTACTGTTCGGGGGGCTGACACCGAGAGGCGTGGTGAGGGGTCTTTGTCAGCTCAGTCTGGCAGCGGTGGCACCGTCCGTGGGGCGGTTGAGGTAGCGGAGGAGAAGTGGATGGTGCAAGCGGAGACAGGGTGCACGGCAGCCCTGCAGAAGCACACGGCAGGGGCCAGTAATGAATGGAGCGGGGGGACGGGAACAGGGATGACAGCTCTGGCAGCTGATGCATGAGCTCCATGCTAATTCCTCAGCCTGGCCGTGATGGATCCTGAAATCTTGACCAGACGTCCCATTAGCCCCTGTCCATGACAGCCCCAATAAAGATATTACCAAAATCCACTGAAACCTTTGAGGGAAGGCTAGGGGGCTGTGGCAGAGGGGCAGAGAGCAGGGTCAAAGCCAGAGAGTCTCTCGGATGGGTTCATCTCCCAACGAAAGTTATTGATGAGTTAACCTCTTGGGCGCGGGTTAGTGGTGATGGATATATTGGGACTGGAGAACCACACAGGATAATGAGACGAGCAGTGAATCACTGTCCCACCCCTGTTAAAAATAGAATCCACTGTATGTCCTGCAAATAGAATTGTGTTTTGTTTCGGCAGCAGAGATTATTCATGAGCAGCGGCCTGTGAAAGAGAAGTATGTGCGTATGCTGATGAGCACACGTCTTGTGATGAAGACAGGAAGTAGTTGCTCAGCTCAGCGAACCTGTGAATGCTTCATCGTGACCCTCATTTCAATGCGCCGCAGTAATTCGGATACAAAGTCTGGTATCCTTAGTTACCACAGGACCCAGTCCAGGTGTGTTTACCATGAATCTTTTATCTTCCGCAGCGCATCAGGCTAATATTTTTGACAAGCGGCACTGGGGATATAAATGACCCAGGCTTCGGACAAATAGGAAAACTGGTGCCTTGGCGTGCGGCGTCGGAGCGAGGGCGTCGGGAAAGCCACACGATTCCCGTGGTTGACAAATAGGGTGGGGAGAGCCGGGTAGGAAACGGAGAGAGAGGTTACAGTGACAGACAAGGAGCACAATTATCACACCATGATGAAAGAGCGGCGGCCGGCGAGCTCCACACCGTTAATTACACTCCTTTTTCCACAGGACTCTAATGTGAGGAAAAACACGCAATGACAAGTGTGTAAAAGAGCAAGCAGTAAATTACTGTCAGGAAAAATAAACGGAGGAGCGTGCGGCCTGCTCAATGATTTACGGGGGCAATTAGTCACTGCCCCACGGAGATGCTGAGGACAGCAGCGGAGCGAGAGTGTCAGAGAGAGAGAGAGCGCAGAGGAGGAGGGGTAGATGGAGAAGGGGAGAGCGCAAGAAAGATTGTGTGCATGAGGAAGATAGAGAGGTGCACTTCAGCCGCTGCCGAGAAAAGACAAGGAAGGAGAAAGTAAGAGGAAACACTCAGGCTATTATGAATGACCTTCTGGATGCTAGCAGAACCTTATGTGCCCCTGATGTGCTATTTCTGTTCAGTCGCCCGCTGACAGAGTCCTGGGCCACGGACACACGTGCCACAGCCTAACGGTCTACAATTAAATCTGCTTACTTATCTGAAACAGCACAGGACAGCTCAACAGAACTGGTTAAAGTACTGCATAAGTGAATTTAATGCAGAACAAAGTGAAACAAATGTGATGGCAGAATTTTTAAATAGCCGCACTCCATCTGAAAGAGGCCAACACCTGCGTCAGTAAAATAGGACAATAAACTACTGACTGCCATGCACACTTACTAGAAGTTTCCCAAATTATTCAATCTAAATACTGTGGAAGCAATACATGCTGTCATTATGGCAGATTTACCGTACATGGTCTTTAATCACTATATGTTTGAAATGAACAGTCCCACATCAAGTGACACTTTAATGGGCCTTAATCGACTTTAAAAGTGACACCACAATGTCTCAGCAGATCAAAGACGTTTCCTCTTCCGCTGATGGCTGCTGATTTCCTTTCTTGTGTGTGTAAACAGAGATTTCTAACAACGAGATTTCTCGTTTTCCAAAGACACATGTCCCTCATTTTTTTTTTATTCATAATATGACACACCAACTTTAATCCCTTATTATTAAATGCCTGCAGTATGTTTAACAAATTAAATCCGCTGGGAATATTCCCAGACGCTGCTAAACCGAATGACATGAAATCGCTAAAGACAGATTGTGTCATTCCATTTTTGTTAATTTCACCCATTCTGATTGAGTGAGCAAGGCAAGACTGCGTTTCTTTCAGAACAATGTGCTGCAGAAAGAAACAGAGACAGGCCTCAATAAGATACAGTCAGTTTGGGTGATCGCTTACAGATAACTGATGAAATAAATCCTTTGTCAAGTGGGATAAGAACTGAAGACAAAAAGAAAGCTGTGCAACAGACACGTCTGTACTAATTAGTCATGCTGGTTGGAGGATGTCAGGTAAATCAGATGGCTTGAAAGTGATGCATAATCCCTGTACAGTTAGAAACTACATGAATCTACAGCCTTTATACAGGTTTGGGGAAGCTATTTTAACACTGTAGCTTTTTGGAGCAACAAGCTATGCATAATTTAAAGTTATTAAAATTACAGCTACACTACCAGCTAGCAAACAAGTAACAATGAAACAACTTAACAGGTAGAGATTATACAAATTCTATATTTTATAATTTAACCAAAAAAAAGGGGTTTTCATGAATTGATTAAAGGTACAGTGGTTAACTGAAAATATAAATTTGCAAAATAAATAAATAAAAATAATAATAATAACTCTTCTAATTAAATAGAATATAACCAAGTTGAAAACATAATAAAGAGCGGCATTGTTTAAACATTTAAAAACATTTAAATGTCACATTTTACTGCAAGATGTTGGAAAAATGAGCTTTGTACTGAAAAAGCTATTATGAAAACAGATGGAGTAATGTCACACTAGAAAAATGTAATTGAGTTAGTAAAGTCTCTACTTTTATAGTACCTATGCCAGTTAATAGCAGTCTAGGAATAAAGTTTAAATGGTATTTGTGTTTTTCATGCTCTTAATATAGATTTAATCAGAAGATCCCTGTCCCGTGTGTGACAGACCCTCACCCTGGACTCTTTGCGTTTCAGCCTCTTTCTGAAACTGTCAGCCATGCTTCACCAGGAGAAAAGAGAAAACAGCTGGTGATGAGTCAGAGTTTGATGGGTGAAGAAGCCCTGGCAATCAAAGCTGAAAAACTATGCCTGCATTTTACCTTCAGCCTGCACTAGCTCTGGTCAAGGGCATCTTTCTTTGTGCGTGACGCAAGTCGATGCGTCTTTGTCACAGGTGCATCTTATTTTTATCCTTTAAACCCTTCCATTCCCCTTCTTCCTTCCCCCGGCCACCGAAAATGATGGTTGTAGTGATATTTTTCAGCTCAGACATTTTCTAAGTCATCTCACAGTAAGCTGTCAGCCTGCACAAGGTTTATACAGTGACATTTACAATCAATAGCCATTTTCAAAAGGCTAACGTTTTTCATGTCATGGCATGTCTTTGCCTTCCAGTGGAATGACCTGTCAGGCCAAGTCTGTGATGTATTTACACTGAAGCATTTTGGATTATTTCACCATTTTCGGTCTATTATTTTGACTAGCGCATAATATTTCTTTCCCATCATCTGTTCTTTCTTTTATTCTTTCTCATTTTAATATTTAGGTCAGTTATTGTCCGTAAAATTCAGAGACAATGTAAAACAGAAAAAAATAAAATTACAAAATAGTTAAACTAATATATACATATATATCATTTACTCTTATCATTTACTCCCCTTAACACACAAAAGATGTCAGTGTTACAGTGTAATTATACATTTAAGTACTGACTAATAATAATTAACTACATGTACTTACTGTAGGGTTAGGGTTAGGATGAGGGATTGTATTAGGATTAATTGCATGTAATTATGCATAATTTATAGTTATTGTTATAGTTATAGTTTAAAGTGTTATCAAATTTTGAACTGTTTTTGGATCCCATCGACTTTTATGGCCAAAAAAACAATTGAGGTATTTTTCCAGGTTTGCATTTTAAGAAGAACTATACCTTTAACGTTAATTGCAATACTGGACCTAAATATTACAATTAGAGCAAAAGAACAAACAGAGTAAAGAAACAGAGTAAACAGATTATTCACTAGTCAAAATAATAGAAAGAAAATAATTAAAAGCTCCATAGCTTTAATAGACACAATTAAACAGTATGCTACATCTCCAGGGCCTGTAGTTATCCATAAAATGTCCTGTGATGATTTGGCCTGACTAAGCATTATTAAACTACACCAGGTGCGGAAATGAATTAAATCATGATATCACCTTGCATGTTTCCATCACTCAAGGTCTCCTTCTCTGATGCAAAACTACTTGTTATTTAGCCCGTGAAAGTAAGAGGACCATGTTAATTGTTAATTCCCTGATTAAATATTCATCGTTCCATGCAGACTTGTAATGCTTCAACAACTCCCTCATTTGATGTCAAGTGCTGGTCGAGGAAGGTGTCTTTGCCTTCATACGCCTGTTTCCATGCATAATGCCTGTGATCAATTTTACATGTACACCATACGCTTTATATATGCACATTCTGTTGTAATAATATTCATGTGATGGCGGGGGAAGGGTGACATATATCGAGCTTATTGGAATTATACATTAAAACAGCAAGCTATTGTCCAGACAAAATGTTGAACGGGAACTTTACTCAGGGTTACTGGTTTAATATTCTTGTTATTTTTTTTTTTTTCATTTTTATTATTATTATTGTAAGCTTTTGAGGATCAGTCTCTTTATCCTATATGAAAAATTGATTGAACATCAAATGGATAGCTTCCGACTCTAAAACTTGATTGGATGAGCTGTATTCGAAGTGAAATTTAAACACAGTTGAAAAAAAAACCTTGCAACTAAACATTTTATATTAATAATAGTTTCTACCAAATAAAAGGAGGTATGTTTCTTTAAGCGATCTACATTCAGGCTAATGAACTATATTATTGAGCAGAAGAGTTTATTATATTACTACTACTAATACTACTACTAATACTACATAGAAATGTGACTGTTTGGTGTCTTATTTCTCTTGCTGTTGATTTTAAGAACAATCAGCCTCTTGAGACTGTATGCTACAGTGAATTTACCACAACCTTTCATACTGTATTGCTTTAGCTAAACATTGCCATCAGTATTTTGTAGAGTAGATTTTAATTTTGTGATAATTTGACATGTGGTCATTTTTCATGTCTTCGAAACCAATAATATTTTTTAGCGATAAAACTACTAAAGTATTTCCAGGGTCACATTTATTCACCTCTGCCAGCCACAGCATAAAACCACAGAGAACAGGGGAGCGATAGAGACAGAATGTGTGTGTGTGTGTGTGTGTGTGTGTGTGTGTGTGTGTGTAGGGAAGGAGCCATGAATCAATCTGTGTAATAGGGGGAAGGCCAAATGTAATAAATAATACAATAACAAGCCAAACTAATGAGCCGTTGCCAAGGTGAATTTCACAGAATAGTCCCCCTGTACAAAACCCCACTAATAATCCAAGGGAGCCAGCGGATGATAAAGCGGCGCCATAAGGCAACACCTGCGCAATTAAAACAGAGGATTCTTTCCCAGCGTTACATTAATTTCAGCCTTTTGTAAAGGCCCAACGAGCACGCTAATAATCTAGTCTACTTGACTCCGTGTCTAGCCAAAACAGGGTGTCTAATTAGGTAAAGGTAATTAATTAGAGATAAACGGAGCTAATCAAGAGCCGTTAGCGCTCTGTCTGTCTCGTCATTAAGACGCACAGGCTTCTCGCTCTCTCATTGGCTGCTTCACAGCAGCTCTTTAGCTATTGCCTAGAAAATATTAATAGTATACCTGTTCAGATTTCAGAGCATTCATCCAAGAACATTATTGTATGCACACAGGGATGAAAAAAAAAAAAAAACTCATTCAAAACTAGCACTTTTGAGGTGGATCAATTACATAGATATAAAAAAGTTAAAATGATGCCACCCGTTCTTGTTAATTGCAAATGTCTCATTCAAGAGATCCGAGGAGCATTTTGATGGCAGGATTCATATGAGTGTCATCAGCCACTTCATTACCAAAAATCTGTTAACATGATTTTGATGATATGATGATAAAAGCTAGCTTAGCGGACCCTTGCGTTTCCTCTCACCATTAATTGGTGGAGTAGTGCGCTCTGATTGTGCTGATGGTGAGGGAAGTAGTGTGATGTTTAACACAGCATCACATTAGCGAAAATGAATAAAAATAACATGGATATGAATTTGCGTATTACCTCTCACCCCCTCCTCGGGGAAAATGTATCAGGACTTGCGCTTCGAAAATAACGGCTTGCTTCTCTGAGAGTCTCGTCAACGTTTCAGCTCTAATTATGAAAAGTGGAGCACTAAGCAGAAGCCAGAACTCACTCGAGACAAATCTCGAGCAGAGACTAAGTTCAAACAGGAAGGCCTCTACTCTGATGCGCATGTACCCATCATGTCCAATTGTCTGTGATTAAAATCCCACTCTCTGCTATGGCTGGGACGAAATTACAAATGTTACACTTTAATGGTTAGCCTAATGGATGTTGACTCTGCATGCGAAGGGAAGCGCGACAAAAAGAAGAATAGGAAAATGGGAATAAGATATAAGACATTAAAAAAAGTGCTAGATCTTGAAAAGGTTTGGTGAGTAGGATTTTTTTGCCTGTATGTTGTGGGACGTTTGAGTTTAGGAATATTTTAGGGATTGTTATTACCCCCCCCCCCCATACACGAGGGACTCGTCTCCTACAAGGAGGCAGGCCGCTCCCTCGACACGCATCATTAGAGGGTTTTTTACAAGCGACAAGCAGGCTATTTGGCTGTCATTGGGATTGTTTGAAGAGAATATGTTTATCTGCCGTTTACTCTAGGGGGGCTGGCATCACAGAGAAAGGCAAGCAGATAACCATGAGCACTTGACACCACATTTATGCATTTGTCAATATTAAGGATAATAGTCTGACTTTAAATTGGCAGCTCGCTGCACCTTTGACCTATACTGTAACGTACCAGATGACCACAGAGTTCATCACTGCTAATTGCTAAACTAAAGTATTTACACAGCAAAATATAGGTCCTCTCCATTCTAAGGTCATAACTGGTGTATGCAGTTTTGTATTTTCAATACAAATTTTCTATTTTCAATTGAATGTTTTTATTTTGCATTTTCAAAGTTACATTTTAGTGTAGTTTAAGTTTCAGCAGTGACTATTTTTAATTTTATTTTGAGCATATTTCCATTGTTTTAAATTATAGTTAATGAGTCAGTTCATAAATTATCACAGCATTCAACAGAATATTGCCAGATGAACAATACGTTTTCAGCAGTGATGTTTTTAAATATATGTATTTCTTTTTTTTCTTTTTAAAATATATTTTAGTATGCAAGAGCTTCGATAAATTAAGTTACATCTCCTTTCATAGAGTTACTCTCAATGAAAAGAGATACTCTCAATGTAAAAAAAGTAAGGACAGAATTTCATTAACACAAATGCTTCATTTCAGTTTTTCATTAACTTTGTGTTAATTACTTTATTTTTTTCACAAAAATATAATTAAACTGATCATCTTAGTTTTAGGCACGACATAGATTCTGTAATTGGTTTAAATTGTATATTATATATATATATATATACATATATACAAATATATATATATATATATATATATACATATATACAAAGAAAACACATTTGTTATGTTCACTAAGTTTGTGTGAAAACAGCGCACAAAAAACAAGGGGCGACGAGGGGATGTGTGTTTTTGTGTGTGTGTGTGTGAACTTGGACATGATAGACTGTCAGACAAGAAACGAGGGACGATAATACGGCCATCACCGACCCAAAGTGTAGGGTGTGTGACTGCTAGAATGTGTGCGGCATTTCCAATTGAAATGAGACAGAACGGAGGCATACAGATCCTCATTATCCTATTTCCCTCAGGGGGAGCGAAGGCAGCCTTTCAGTCAGAGAGGAAGACAAGAAGAAAACGCTCTCTCTCTCTCACGCGCTCTCTCTCTCTTCTCACTCCATGACATGAATATTTGTTGGGGGGAGGAGCACAGCAGATGAAAACTACATCAAATTACAGTTAACAAACAAACAAATCGTGTGGCGGTGCTGGCTGAGCAGTGTAGCTAACCCTCTAAATCTGGGCTCCGTTTAGAGCTGCATTCACCAGGGGGGAAATGTACCCAATACGAGATACAGGTCACATCACATTTCCCAGCGGAGCCCTGACAGTGAGGGAACAGGCCGCACATCACACGGACACGTCCTGTAGTATCGACTTCAGAGCGGCTGATTGCGCCAGCACCCGCCGGCGCTGTTTAGATAGTTTGACTACATCAAGCTCCTCTTCTCCATGCCTCTTACTGGTGCGATTAGAGAGGGGAGAAGATGAAAGGTGCTTGGTGTATTTTTAAAATTGTTGATTTTCCCCTCTAATGATAGCTGGTGCAATTAAGCACTGGCTTCAGGCTCTCTGTGTCCTTGTGTGAAAAATCTCAATTATATATGTGTGAGAGTGAGGGTGTGAGCATTTGTGTATGAAATATGAGCGCAGAGTTTGAAGCATGTGCATGCATGTGTGTTTTCTGGAGATTGAGTGTGGCATGTGTTCATGTATGTTGGTTTTCAAGGTTGCAAATGGTTGTTTATGTCATGTTCAGCATGTCTAACTTACTGTCATGTTTCATATGTTCAGTTCAGAGCTACTACGAAAATGTATACTTACAGTTGTGATAGCTTATCTTAGATTTCATTTTTTATATCTTCACCTTTATTATTGAGGGAACTACTATATATTTCAGAGAAAGACATTATAAATGAAAGTATGTAAGTGTTTGTGAACACATGCAAAGCATGATTTTGAATATGTTTTTCTATGTTGTTTTGTATTACATGTTTATTATTAAAAGGCGGAGGTGGGAGTAAGTCACACATGTGCAAGTCACAAGTAAGTCTCAAGTCTTAACCTTCAAGTTTCAAGCAAGTCCAAGTCAATTTTTGTGAAAATCAAGTCAAGTCAACTCACTGCTTTATGTCAAGCAAGTCAAGTCAAGTCGTAGCTTAGGTCAACAAGTCACTAGCAAGTCATACAAATATTTGATGATTTAAATGAATTTATATATTAAAATAAGTTAAAGAATACAGTAGTTATGGACTATGGGAGTTTTATTTGCATCAAATAAATTGCAATATGTATTCCTACTCAAAAGGTGTCCACATACAGCTGAGTTGTTAATATAATAAAAATCTAAAAATAAAACTATATAGCCTAAAATGATAATGTAACTGAAATTATGCCAAAATAAAAGCATGAAAATATTTAGTTACAATTGTTTTGATATGACTCAAACATTGCAGAAGACCATGAAAAAGTGTTAAAGTTGCACTATGTAGTTTTTTCGTCCGCTAGGGGTCGCTAAACAATTAACAAAGGCGTACATTGATGACGCAGTGAATATGGAATCATGGAACTTGTCGTCATGCCGATGGAATATTTATGTGGAAATAATGTTTATGGATGAGTGAATGCATGTTTTTAACATGACTGTGGTATGAAGCAGGGCGTGGCCAAGAATCACGGACGCGATTGCTAATGAGAGACCGATATCAGTGGCAGACACGAGTCCCGGGGAATATAAAGAAACAAGGACATTTCATTCTACTGAACTACTCATAAATGCTGAAACACTACTCATAAAGGTCAGTTTATTTGACGAATTAAAACTGTGAGGTAACGCAGCACTGCTTCACTTGGTCTAACGTTTCACTATCATACTAAACTGTATTTGAGTGTGTTGAAAGTTGTAATGTTTAGTATTAGTTTGTTGTCTATATGAGACTTAACAGTGAGCTAAATCAACATTAGATTATCATACTGATGATATTCTTACACTTCGTCATGTTGAGCTATATAACATTGTCTAGACTTATGTAGCCTAAAATTTGCTAACCTTGTCTAATAACATGCAAGTGTGCCGTCATGCAAGTCAAAGTTTATCGCAAAGCTCTCGCCATCTCGGAAACTCCACGCCTATATTGATCCTTGTTTTATTTCTCCTTTTGTCCTAAAGTTTGTTTGCCATGGTCCATAATGTTTGAACGAAACAACAGCAGCGTGCTGCTAGACGTTACGCAGCTGTCCGTGTCTGTTGTCATGGTTACTGTGCAGCACAAGATAAACCAGGGATAACACAGATATTACGTCACTGACAGGTGCCAAGTGACAAGAGAGGGACGGGGCACTATTTAAAATGGTGAATTTCTCTGAATTTACAAATTCTTGGAAACATTTAGGATAATGTAAGTACACAGCTGAACGAAATGTATAACACTGTACAAGTGGTTTTTGGACATTTTAATATAAACATTTTACAAATTGTATCTTTAAACAATTCAAGTATAATGGCTTCTATGCCACCAAATGACATTCTTCAAATAGGCATCAACTTCATGGGACATAGTTAAGATAAGTTAGATCCTTCCTTTTTAACAGAAGAATAAAAACAAGAAAAAAACATTAATAATTGAATCACACAAACCTTGGACCTGTTTATCAGGTGTGTGTGTGTGTCTGTGTATACAATATATGTATGTACATCCCCATAAACTATCCATAGACTTTTCACTCAATGTTTAACACTGAAAACCAATGATTAAACATGCATAAATGCTATTGCAAAAAAAAGCTGACATTTCCTTATAAACAGTGAATAACCATTTACAATATATTCCACTTACAAAAAAAATGAAATGTGATCATTTTACCTTTGTTGTTTGATTATCTTCAATGACAGATGGTTGCTGTCACTTTAAGAGCTGCCACACATGACGCGGATCTCACTGTCTAACTGGCCTAACCCTAACTCTTTACTTTCATTTAAGACTTTATTTCTCATTCAAGGCTGCTCTAATGAGGATACTCGACAAAACGGACATTTTTGGCATTATTGTGTATGTAATTGTTCGTTCAAGCGTGACAGAGAACTCGATACTGGCGCGTGTCTTTCTGCGCGTCGTGTGTGTGAGTGTGACATCTTTTTCTCATTTGGCGCGCTTAAATGGTTTTGCGTGAATAAGAGCGAGATCATATATTGTAATGCTAGCCAAAGGATGACAGAAAAAAACGGATGTTGTGTTAATTGCGTTTAATATTTTTAACGCGTTAAACCGGAAGAAAAATAATCGCATGCGTTAATGCATTAACGTTGACAGCACTGATTTTAACCCAATTTTCAGTTTAATGAACGCAAAACCAATTCAAAGTACTCTTAACATGTCCAAAACGTTAAGTCTATCACAACTAGTGTAACCTTTGACTAGCCAAGACAGCGTGAAAACAGCGGGTCTGACTTCATCACTTACAATTTTTGTGGGATTTGAATTGTTAAATGAAATTTGAAGTGGTGGTGTTTGTATCACATATCTTCATGTTGCAGGCCTTGCATACTGCTGTTCTTCTCTTCTAAACACCATCTTGCACATAGTCCTGGTAACGTTACCCGAACTTAATTATGCTTGGCGTAGCGTCTGTTCAGTCACGTGTCCATGCTCTTACGTTAGCTCTCTCTGCTTGCCTGCTGCATCACGTGGTTAGGTCGAGGCGCGTTCAAAAACAGATATTTATTAAACAAAAGACTTTTAGAGTCATTTCACTCAAGCCCGAGTCAAGTCTTAAGTCATGAATATCAAGTCAAAGTCAAGTCAAGCTTTTATTAATATTTGTCAAGCAAGTCTCAAGTCCTAAAATTTGTGACTTAAGTCTGACTCGAGTGAAGTCATGTGACTCGAGTCCCCCACCTCTGTTAAAAGGTTATATTAAATGTTTGTTTTTTTGTATATGGGTTATTGACGAATAAGGTTTTTAAAAGTGTAAAAAGGCATAATAATTTTGAAGTTTTATTAAGTGTTAACAATGAGATTACCGAATGGCTCTTTTGGTTATACCAAATGATGATAATTTCAAACAATGCTAACAGGCTGATATCTAGCACGCTAGCTAGCAAAAGGACAATCAAACAAATTTATATTTAATACCAGTTTTTAAAATATTACAACATTTTCCAAGTTTTATAGCGGTTGTACTGAATGACCTGATGTTTCGGGACATGTATATGAGCAAGTGAAAGCATGAATTTTGAAATAGATAAGAGAGAGTTAGTTACTTTGCTTCACGACCATGTAGTCTTTTGCAGGCATCTGAATGGCGTCACATCCTGTCACATGATATTGACAACATGACTTGATCCAAAATATTGGTTACTCCGAATGACATCAATGAAATTCATTTTTCCGGACATTCTTTCTCAACACAAAGCAACAACTTGTACACAATTTTAATGCCAATTTGCACTATGTTGATACATGATGTTATAAAATCATGCCAGAATAAAACATATATATAAATATATATATATATATATATATATATATATATATATATATATATATATAACATATTACATATTACATATATATATATATATATATATATATATCTATTTTACATTTTAAGATTTTTTAATCATAAATGAATTGGCTGTATTGGCCTTTGGATGGATGACCTTTGACCTTTTGACACTTCAAAATGTTTAAAATACCTTTATATGAAGCAAAATATAATGAAAACCTTTTGGATTCTTTAAAAGAGATCTGTACATACTTTGGATGCCATATCTTTGTTTTTTATTATTAATAAGGTCTTTGGACAAAAAAAGAAGATAAAAATTGTTTATATAGATAGATATTGTTTTCTAAGAAATGTCTATTGTTGTCTGTAGACATTTCTTGGAGGAATTTGGAGCAGTTTAGGGAAAGTCATTGAGTTGAGTATTTGTAACAGAGCATTTCATTTACTTTGTGAGCATTGTGAACACTCATTACTTGTGCCAAGCTCTTTCAGCAAGCATCCCATCACCCCTTTGACTTCAGCCCTGTGAAATCCGCTGCAATTTTGCAAGCAGTCACTTGGTTTGGTAGAGGATGAAAAGAAAAAAAAGTGTTTTTTAGCAGAGGCTGTGAAGAGGGAATTGAGAGGAACACTTTTTCTATTCCTGTTTGATGCACCCTCCATACCTCAGGGCACAGTGCCGGAAAATCTGGCGTGAACTTTCGGCACTTAAATGCTAAAACGTGACTGATTTGGGATGATAATAGGCGCCTAATAGGAGTGGATCCCCAGCAATGGCTTCCAGTGCTGTTTCCTCCTGACTTAATGAAATGTGAGCAGACAGTTGGAGGGAGGGCGAAAAGACAGAGGAAGAGAGAGAGAGAGAGAAAGAGAGAAATAGTACAAGGCATGATCCTCCTTGCCGGCAGAGAGGGGAACAGATCTTACAGCTCCCCTTTTGTTTGGGAGGAGGGATGATGGCCAGGAGAGCAGCAGGTCAATACCAATAAGAGAAGGAGTCCACCACAATACACAATACACATCCTTTTAGTTCACAGAATAAAACAGGTATTAATTATCTTTTTTTTTTGCCACCATGGGAGTAATTACAGTGTAATAAGTATTTAATAGGACTATAATTATATGTTAATTAACATGAATAACATGGCACTCTTTCATAGAGGAAAACATGTACTTTCAATTAAGTCTAATTGGCCTTGAGACTCTTCAGTATAGATTAGTCATTGTCCATCCCATGAAAACCCCATTTAGATAAGTCGAGTCTCATCTGGACTCCTGATAAATGGTAAGTACACAGAGGTGGGGATGGCGTGAGTGCAATTGTTAAGACAAATCTGCCTGTCGAGGTGTCCAGGTCAACTGAATGTATTCTAAACTTGACCGTCATTGTAAATCACCTCGTCATCACGTGCAGATGTCCTGCAGTCTTCTGTCACACTGTCAGAGCATTTGTTAAGAAGTTTAATTAGTTGTGCGGCTTGAATCCAGAGAGAGCCTGTAAATATGTCTTATTTCTTTTATTTTTTATTTTATAATATGTCCTATTTCCTCTTTGGGTGCTGTAGTGTGCAATACTATGTGTTAAATGATAGATCGAGAGAGAAAGAGAGAGAGTAGGAGAGCAAAGCAAAAACTGTGAATGGACCTAAATTACAATGTAATGCTCGTCCTAACTTCAATAACAAGTCATTAGCAAACTGTCAGAGAGTTTCATTTATTTGTTATTACGCTGCCCACAGCGAAAATCACAGAGCTGGGAATGTACGCTGACTGCAATTAGACTGGAAGAAAGAATGCACAAAACATCCTTTAACGGCACTTTGTCGAAAAATGGAGAAGTGAGCAACGTTTTAACGCCTCTGCGCATCGTTTTCATGCCTTGTTTCTAGTGTAATTTGCAATAATGGTGTTTGCATCATCAGCATCCTTATTATCATATCATGAACCATGGGAGAGCGTGTAATCAGGTTGATGTGTTTTAGAGGCACTTTCTCCTCCGTGTCTCACAGGCAGGGATAAAACACAGCAGGTCCTCCCTCTGAAAGAGCCGGAAAGCGCCGGCAGTGTCGCACGAGCTTGCATTATTATTATCATTTCTGATGCGTTTAATAGCCCCTGTTTTAGCTTTGAAGACAATCTTTAGGGAATATTGAATCAGAGCATTATTTTCTGCCCTGGATTCCTTGCGCAGACAAAACTCTGTTAATTAGCCCCATACCTATAAGCAGACTCTTCCTCTTCCTTCTGCCTTCATGATATTATTAACCGTGACTCCTTCACCCCCCTCATTTTTACTCTACCCTAGCGTTGTTTTGTAATCAGAATACCCCATTGGCACTCATGTTTTTTGCATGCATGATTGGGCTGAGCATTTTTCACCCAACATCCTCTCCTCCCATTAGAGCCGAGGCCTGAGGAAGCCCCTGTGAGTGGCTTCTTCCGTTAGCATGGCATGTGGAAAAGACCCATAGTATCCTCTAGACTACCCTAATGCTCTACTCAGTTCAGAGCCTCTTTAGAGTCGGTTCCTGCTTGTGAGGAGTTCAAAGTCCTTGTTAAACCCAACTGCCCCACAGTAAAACGGGCCAGGGACCCTTTAGAATGCATTTCACAAATCAATAAGCCCTCCCTAAGGATCTCCCTCTCTCTCTCTCTCTGTAACATCTCTAGGCTTGTCACAGAGGCTGTTATAATGCAGAAGAAATTCCTTAAAGAATAGACGGAGATATCCGCGAGCAAGACAGAACGCAGCGAGAAGATGTTTTACACAGCCAAAGGGGCAATGCCAGGTACTTCCCACCAACCCAGACGGATGTTATTCACAAACAATATGCTAAACTCGTCACAGGGGATTTCGATTGTGTAGGAAGAATGGCTAGGGATAGAAGTTCAAAAACTGACAACGTTTAAAAGCACGTTTTGTGTCTGCTTTTTCTTCAACTTGGAGACAAGTGTATCGGTTTTAGTCAGGATTTAAAGGTAAACGTCGTTCAGGCTTGTGTGTTTTTGTTTCAGGGCTAGAAGGAAGAGGCTTTGTGTATTCATGAGAAATGATTTCCTTTTTGGGAGCTCTACTGTAAAGAATGATAAAAAAAATCTTCAAATGCTCTCCATAAGCGATAGATATCACTCTCATCTTCTATTTTAGCTCCCTATACACTTTTGCAAACTCTTGAGAGCAACACTAAAGTTATTAAATGCACAGCAGAGAGACAGCTTAACTTTATGTGACTGTTGGGGCAAGATGTGCTGCAAAGCTGTGGTCAGATTTTGGCCTGGGGCTGTTCAGAGAGCATACAAAACTGAAACACTCCTCATTCAGTCAGACACAGAGCAGAGAGCGCAGGGGGGTAGAGACAGGAGATGAGGGAAGAGAAAGAGAAAGAGCTGTGTGTTGTGAAGAGATGGCATTTATGATAGGAGAAGGCTGCTTGATGTGGCACTGTGGCGCTGTAACAGCATTGTAAAGCCTGCTGACAGGCTGTTGTAGTTGCGTACTGATCACAGGCAGTAAAACTATGCAGATGGTGGCAGATGATCAGTGCTCTGTGAGCAGAATATAAATATGGCTGCCATCAGAGAGAACAAACTCCCCTTAGACAAAAACAGCATTGATACGGCAGCATTGGCTCGCACCAGCATTGCTGCTTTAAAGCTTGCTTTTCAAGGAATTTTCCTGGGTTCAATACAAGTTAAGCTTAATATTTTGAGCATAATGTTGAATATCAATAAATAATAATAGTAATAATAATAAAAAGTACATTAATTTCTTTTAAAAAGCAAAAATGTACTTACAAAATGGGGTCAAATTTTTTGAAGGAACGCTATAATTGAATAAAAGCACTTTTTTTCGTTTTTTTTTTTTTTTTTAATTAAAATCATGTTAACATATTGTTTATATTTTGAGGCTGTAATATTGAAACATTGAGTATTTAAACTATTACAGAGTGGCCCTATACACTGCCCGGCCAAAAAAAAAAAGTCGCTGTTTGGATTCTAATAGGCAAATATCACACTGATAATTGATTCTTCTCAAAGACTCACCCCCTTTAGTTACTGTTGCTATGTCCGACAAGCCATGCACTCTCACACCACACATCATGTTCTCATGCTGTGAAAAAAACTTTCTAGAGCAAAGAGGACACTGACAACGCGTCATATTTAAAATATTGTAATTTTTAAAAAGAAGTTTAAACAATAAATACCATATAGTGGCTCTTTAATGTGTTGTGACAGATCGCTGTAGCTCCTTCAAGCAGCTTGTGAACCAACCATCTCTTCATACTAGTTCATTTATAGCATCAAATAAACATGAATGGACATCAGAAGGAATGTTGTTTCAAGCACGGAAAGATGTGAGTACACACAATTTTTCAAGTTCAAGTTCACCAACGTTAATCTACTAACTCCCCTGACTGCTTTGTCAGACAAAATGGGGTATTCGGGGTTATGATTGGTTATGATCGCCTGTCAATCAAACTGCCGGCGAAGGGTCAATTGAGTATTTTGAGTCTCTTGCACTGATAAGAAAAAAAGCGAGGTGGTATCGCCGGTGATACTACCGACTCCAGGTGATTAAGAGTGTATGACTGGATCATTATTACAGTGATTATTATGTTTCAGTGTGCTCACCTCTTGCATTGTCAATACACGATCTTGACCAAAAACTGATGGACCTCTTAATGGAAATAACATTACAACATTTATTTCCATCTAAAGGTGCATTAATATTTGTATATATTAATATCTGTATATATATACTGTATATATATGCTTTTTTTCTCACAATATTTATATTATGGTAATCAACAACAGCCACAAGTGCTGTCAACTGAGTTTAACTTGCATTGAACTTCATTCCAAACAACAAGATATTATTAATAAATTCCTTCCTTTTACGGCCCCAAAACTGGTCATCTGTTTGATGTTCCATATACTGCATGTTATGAAAGATTCTTTTCAAATTAGTAGTGTTTTTTTTTTATTTATTTTTTTTTATGAATGACTTGATTAATTCATTTATATTAAGCCTGCACTGTATTTTGAGCTTGATGTGAGCTTAGGGACCTTATATATGTACCGAACCTGCTGAGTTTTTACTGAGACACTTCAGATTAAGTAGCCCCCCTCCCTGCCTCAGTCCCAACTGGGGATGCTGCCTTCTGCTCTTTTAAAACCAGCATTACTAATTGGCAAACACTATAAACCGAGCCTTCCAATGCAGGCTCTTATCCATGAATAGCATACATTTCAAGCTTTCATCTTGACAGTAATAAAACGAATTCACATCAAGCTACACTAGATATACAAATAATTAGATATCAGGTCCATATTGTATTAAGGATTGAAATGATGCAGAGACAAATTAATGTGACAGCAAGTAATCACATCTCAACCACCGCCGTGGAGAGAGAGAGAGAGAGAGAAAAAGACCACAAGGTGGCTGCCGGCTATGTCTCTGTTGTGTAATTAATGTAGCATTAAATTCTCCCATTAAGGTGACAGATGACAGTGTATATCACTAAGGCAGTCTGCAGTGCCATCTTTGTAGGCAGTGAGGGGGGTTTGAAAAAAAAGAATAGGCATGAATCATTATATATGAAATATACATGCATTTTTAGGACAGATTGGAGGACATTTGAAAGGAAGATTTATTTATTTAACGAGCTAATTTGTGTCCCCTGCTTGTACTGGTTTAGCAGGAGTTCAGGCTGTTTAATAGGATGTTCCACCCAAACCAAATATCATCACTTCTGGACAACTGTCATATGTGCATTTGCTAGACGTAAACATCAGCATGTTGTGCAGTGTGATGTAAGCATGTTGTAAAAACTTTTAAAGTGAAGTGAGTCCTCTGTCCACGTTTACATCCTCTAACACATTTACATCAAGTGTGAACTCATGAACCCACATTTGATAGTTGGCAGGAAGTGATAGTTTAGTTTAAAAAGTTTAAAACATTAGTATTTTTCTTACACACACCTATCATTTTGCTTTACCAGAGGGGACCTGCGCTGGTTTCTCTCAATTCCACTCCAATTCCAAATGTTCTCCCCTATTTGATATGAGTGAGCAGATTAATTTGGTGGAGGTAGTGGAGGTATATTTGTACTTTACTTTTTTTTACCGTGTTGCCGCTTCATTGCAATGGCCTAAAGACATATGGGCTCTGCTATTGCAATGCTAGGTGGTCGGGAAAGCCCAAAAATTATGTTCTGCATTACGGATGAAAAGTCTGGACTACATTGTGATCAAGGCAACTGTTCTTACGAGTTAGTGACAGAAGCTCATAGACAAAGATTTAGGGCCCTAAAGAAAACTGACAGAAAAACATTTGTAGAGTTTGCACGGGAAAAACAAATCCTATTTGACAAATAGTGAATAGGAAGTCAAGCAAAAGCCTTTGAGAATTTAAGATAATTCATTTTACTGGAGGATTTCAAAGGTTCTGCTAAACTGTTTTGTTTTTTTTTTTCTTTTCCCAGTGGGGAGATTTGACAAAGTCGCTGTCCATGGTACTGAAATGCAGGTGAAGGGAGGTAGAAATGGTAATATAAGGTATAGCCGAGGTGAGGCATATGGAGGGGGAAGTTCCGCAAAAAGCCGATCTAGTGAGGGGTATGTATGAGTATGTTTCTAATGTCTAGATGCAGGTCATCTGATCGCTGATTGCAAAGCCTGGAAAAAGAAAAGAGACAATGCTACACGTTTCTATATATTATGGGACATGGGAGCAGCTCAATCATTTATTGTAAGTAATGTTCTGAAGCTGCCCCTGGAGACTTATATACTAGTACTGACATTCTACTTTGTGGCATGGGTGCTGATTGTATAAAAGCCCACAGACTTTTTCTGAAGTCAGACTTGGTGACTGGGTACGTGAATGTGGATAAGGTTGAGTTCATCTTAGGGAATGACCTTGCTGGTGGGCAAGTGTTTTTCCAGCCTATTGTGATAGAAAACCCAGAGGAAGTTGGGAATGTACCTCACAAATTTAGGGATTTTTTCCCCTGCATGTCTGATAATGTGAGCACAAACTCATAAGTTCATAAGTGGTGAATTTGACAGATTCATTTATGGTTGCACCTGATATGAGTGATTCCTTTGAACCATTAAAGCATGCATTCCTTCTTGAAATTCCTTTACAGATTGGTCTCCAGCAGTTTTGTTTATTGTTTTGGCCTTGCCCAACCCTGAAGAGTTGCTTAATTTCTGTTTTTGATGAAACTGAAAGTTTTCTGACATAAACCATAGCAAGAAACTACCTTACTACGAACATCATTGCAATTCATCATCATTCAAAGAGACCCTCAAGCCAGACTGGAGGAAATGCCAGGGGGAGTGGCATGCCAGGAAGGCTGGATGCTTCTGGACCCTGGGAGGATTGAAATTGATTGAAAAAGTGGGGTTAATGTGCTGCCACACATAAAAGCAACTGCTCTTCCCAGGCTCAGGGAAGGGTGATACCTGAACCAATTCTATTTGCAATAGTCTGATGGTCATGAAGTAATGTTAGTAAACAAATGTAGTCAAATTTGTCATGATGTCATGAATGCTCAAGAATTAAAAAGTCATGGCAAAGATTATTCCTCAACCTCCCATTCAGGGGTGGCGAACGTCCTGGAGAGTTTTGCATCAACCGTAAGCAAACACACCTGAACAAGCTAATCAAAGTCTGAAGGGTTACTAGAAAGCTGGTGAGTTTTTTATCAGGGTTGGAGCTGATCTCTGCAGGACTGTGGCTCTCCAGGCGCAGAGTTCACCACCCAACTCCAGCGCAACGCTGGAGAGAGCTCATGCTTCTAACTTCTCCAAAGAACTGTGTTGTGAAAAAGCAAGAAAAAGAACTTAAGGATTTGGCTTGGCCGAGATGACTTTCCTAAGTCCTCTTTCGGCTTCTTACGAGGCCTGTCTTCAACTAGGCCCAGGAACAGGGTCAGAAGCAGGGGATCTAGGACCTCGACTGAGGCCAAAGACTTACTGCTCAAACGCCACCGACTTAACCTACACCCCTCTGAAGGTGAAGGTTAAACCATATAACAAAACATTAAACATTGAAACCAAACAAACAACAAAAGAAGAGAAAATTATATACCAAAACAATTAAACTAAGCAGAGGGCCACAAATCATGTAACAATACATAAACAGAAAAGTAACCACACTCTACAATCTACAATAACTGATGTTATTTTGCCGGCATCTAGGTCGTGTGTAATGGTGGAAAATGTTCATGTGTATGCATGCACTTTTGCAGTCCTTGCAAAATAAGAGTCATAGGTCACAATCCATCTATGACAGTGTCTCTTTGTGGCAACAATGACAGCAATCAAGCGGCGTTTGTTGGTGGCCTGCTTGGTGGCACAGAGGGCAAGGTCTGTAGAATGTCGGAGCTACAGAACTGCTTCCCTGAGTTACTCCTTCGCCCAGGTTGAGATCCTTTAACAGGTTGGGTTGGTAATCTTGCAACATCAACATTGCGTGTAAACCTCTACCAGCCTTGTGCGCCACAGGTATGTTAGCACAAGCTCTGCAAATTAGCACTCCAGTAAAGTCACGTCACATTTAATTGTATGCCACTTTTTATTCAATAGATTGCTTAAAAGCAGCTTTACAGTATTAAACATGAATTTAATCATCATAAGCACAACTTCATTTTCTACTATAAAGCAGCTATCCAGTGTGTTCATGTTTTTACCCGCGGGGACCTTACCTCGACGGACTCAACAAATTAAATGAGTCAGAGAAGAGTTACACGTGAAGTCGGAGCCTCAGCGCACACTTCCTATTTTGTAATCGTCACGGATCAATGGTATTACGAAGGTGTTTTGCACCTGAAGCAAACTTTTCCTGAGAGTTCGCTTTGGCAAGCCATTTCAAACTCCCAAAACGAACACAAAATGAACTTCGATGATTTTGTTCAAAATTACATCATATCAGTTTGTTCTTTGGTTTTGTTTGAAGTATATTGGGGCCTTTAAAACATTACCTCTTTATCGACTGTCCTTGTGTGGGGGGGTCGAGGTGAGGATGAACAAAAATGCAGAAGTATAATCTGTTTTTTTTTTTTCCAAAAA
Source organism: Zacco platypus (assembly GCA_038088235.1). Taxonomy (NCBI): domain Eukaryota; kingdom Metazoa; phylum Chordata; class Actinopteri; order Cypriniformes; family Xenocyprididae; genus Zacco; species Zacco platypus. Next base: position 16,597,758 of record CM076074.1, read on the forward strand.
CCTGGTGCTGTCAAAGGTATGCTGACAAATAAATGGGAACTTCTCAGTCTAGGTAAAATGGAAAAAGAGTTAACATATACTACCAATATTGTAACAATACAAAGTGAGTTGAAGTGTGGCAAAGTTACATTCCATTTGAATTGAGACAGCATTTTTTTTATTATTATATTAGGTTACTGAATTTAGTATTGTACTAAAATAATTTTTTATATAAATTAATTTTTCTTGAATTGTTGTATTGCAGAAATGTTAGTATTAATGTAACTGTCTTACATGCATTTGCACGTTGCATGCATTACATGCAAGTCAGCACGTTGTAAAACTCATGCGAGAAGTGGTGGTCCCTGCTCGCCTGAATCAATAGCTTATAGTATAATATAAATATAAATTAGCCTCTTTTCTCACACACACCTATTGTGTCACATTGATTCATCCACTGGATTACTGTCATGTTCACTCTCTGTGGTTTTTGAAGCAGGATCTTTGGAGGTCCCATACAGTTGCATTATATGGACTTTGTTCCTGAAATCTCTGTGTTTATCGTGTTTGTTTTTATCTGAAGAAAGAAAGTCATATATATCTGAGACGGCATGAGGGTAATTTTTCATTTTTGGGTGGAGTATTCCTTTAAACCTATTTGTGGTTGAAGTGGACAGAGCCATGAATGCCCTTTGACCTCTAAGCTTTGATGGAAGCATGTATAATTGGATGGCCACTGCTTTGGCTAATTAGCGCCGTGTTAATGCACACTGCCCTTCGGCTTGTATGGGGCACTGTCTGTCTGCATGGGGGTCTAGCTGGGCCTTTCAAGAGAGGCAGTGCTTGTGGGTGAGCCTGGTAGGTCATGCTACATAACAGCCCTGCTCCAGAAAGAACCTCCAAGCACAGGCCAAGGACGCCCTGAGACGGTTACCATCCTTGTGAAGTCAAGACAGGAGCTCCATTCTTGTCCCCACATGACATCATCAGTCTGTAGATAACAGAGCTTTGCTGAGGGCTCTTACATCACAGTAAAGAACTGTTGGTTTTCTGTGGGGGCCAGAGTGTAGCTGCTAATTCAAATTAACTCAGCATTCTCTCCTTATTGACCTATCTTGTTCATTGACCTCACTATAAGTATGTTTTCTTCCATTCTGTTGATTCTTGGCAACCCCAACAGCCTCCACGACTGGATGAAAGAGCCATTGCTGTGACTGCCAACAGCAGCCATTTTATTATGCCAGGTCGTGTTTAAGCTATTGGTGAGGTTGGTAGGGGAGGAAAGATGTGGGAGTTGATTAAAAACCTTCATTAATGATGTTAGCAGACCCTTGTCATTAATCTGAGCAATGGTTGGTGGCCAGCTCTGGTGGCAGAGTGATTGATGTAGGCTGTAGTCTTTCACGCAGAGTGGCTGCTTGTAGATCACACTGAGTACATGCGATTGCTGTGGAGACTGTCTCCTCCTCACCGTCCACTAAAACAACAGCTGTGCACATGCTCAGTGATGAGCCATGCGGGATGGCATAAGACTCAAAATGTGTGAGAGCTTTAGTCCCTTTTTTTTTTTTGTCTTGAATAAGCTAAAGAAATGAGTTTACTTGAATTACTTGCATGCACTAACACCAAATGTCTTGCTTGTTAAGTTTAGTTATGCTAATATCCAAACAATTCTTAAACATTTTGTCATAACTTACTATGAATGTGTGCAATAAATATACATTTTGTTTATTAATTCCAGTTGAATTGGGACACAAACAATTTTTATCACTTTAAATTGTTGGATTTAGTATTCTAATAAAATGTGGTTAATTTACTTTTACTTGTTGAGAAATAAACAGTCATAAATTGTATGAAAATGTTTAATGATATTATGTTGTAATATAATAATCAATGTATTTAATGTTAATTTAAAGTGAGTGACGTCATCAGAGGGACACAGACGTGTGCAAGCAACTGAAATTCATATCCTGCTCAATCCTACGTTTACAGTTGTACATTTGGCAGATGTGTTTTTTCCTAAGTGACTTACATTTGATCAATTCATGCATTCCCTGAGAATCAAACTCATGACACTGTCACTGCTAAATCCATGTTTCAATGCTACAGGAATGCTTGCTTTGTTGCATCTTATAAGTTTAACAAAATACATCTAACTGGTCCATCTAACTGGACTAGAACAAAGGCTTAATTTAAGAGTGTAACAAAGTTTCAATTCAATTGTTTTGTTTTGTTTTTTCCCCTTGAAACATTAGTACATTGTCATTGTTTTGTTATTTTTGCTTTAAAACCCACAAGTATTGTCACTTAGATATTGTTGAAAAATTGATAAAAAAAGATTAAAAAAAAGAACAGAAACATGAATTACTGTTATTATTGATTTAAATAAACACTTGACCCAATTGAATCGCCAGTTAGAGGATAATGAATTGAATGTTTTTAAATCTCTACATCATTGTTGAATTCAGGTAGGCATGGAGGTCATTGTCTGGAGTGAAGTCTCCCACATCTGCTGTCTCCTGGTGCCCATGTCTTCTGCTCTTTCCTTTCAACTCTCTCCACTGCTTCCAAACGTGGAGTTTGGTGTAAGAAAGAGATAAGTGCTTCTCCTGAGATGACCCTCTGAGCCTAAATTGCCTTTTACTTCTGGGTTAGAATGTTCAGGATGTGCATGTTTAAGTCCTTATCATTAATCACACATAGACAGTCAATTAACTACATCTGAGCCACAGATCTCAGACCAGTGAAGATGTCACTGTGAAATAAAACATAGTATAAAGCAACTCCTGAATTAGAACAATCACTTTTAATAGTAGTTTCATCACATTAGTGTTAGCACACTTAATCGATCCAAATTGACATGTTGAATTGACAGTCCTCACTCATATTTGAGCCATTGTATTCCAAAAATATATGTTAACATACAACGTCTGTAACTGAGAATGGGTCTCTGCGGCTACAATAGAGATGTCAGGTTGTACTGAGGGGTCATTAGGTTCACTAGGGGTTTTCGCTCCAGGTTGACCTTGGACCAGACAGATTTATCCTCTGTCAGTTCTCTGTTTGAGATGGGGACTCCAACAAACCACTTTTTGGCTGTAGGACAACCTCATAGCAGGTGCATGCATGTGACATTCTCCCTTTGTTCTCTGACATGTTTGTTTCAAACATCTTAACGTCTCTTTCTCGCTCTCTATCTCTTTTCTCTTTTTCTCTCACTCTCAATTTTGTTACACATTCTCTGTTGTCACATAGCAAATAATGCTCTTGGCTATAAGAGTGAGGTGCGGACATGAGGGGATAATCTTTTTTAACACTCTGTCGAAGGAAAGCAAATTAAAAACAAGTCTACCCATTTGCACGCATAATCACAGCAAATTGCCCATAGCTCATTTGTGTATTGTTTGTCGGGTAAGATCGAGCCGATTCTACTCGTTTGACAGCTTAGTTTGCAGTTGATAGAGCTGTGAAATATCACACTCTCCATAACCATGGACTTGTTTTCAATTTGGAAACCACATCCACAGTTCTGCATTACAAGTTTTTCAAAAAGCAGCCACAGTGTTTATTCGATTGCACGCAAACAGTCATCATAAAGTTTATTATTAAATACTGGCAGTATTTTAGTATGTTATTTCTCCCAATTTGTTTCATTCGTAATATTTTCAAACAATGTTTTCTTCAAAAGCACATCAGTTGGTTTAAGCTGCCATCTTTCACTACTCTCTACCCCCCACCCCCCCTTGTATCCTCACCTAGCATGTGCATGTGTGTGTAAACTGCGGGTTGACATGAGTTAATTATTGATTAAACATGAGGGAGGCACATAAAAACAGTGAGGTCTTCCCTCAGGACCAACCAAAACTCACGGGGGCAGCCGCATGCTACACTGCCACATCATTTTCCCAAGAGCCTGTGCCCCGATGAGACCACTGGCTCGGTAATGAGTTGTTTGCAGACCTCAAGAACACAGTGATGATGACCTGTGACCTCCAAGCACAATGTCTGGGGAGCATGAGGTAAGGGAGAGAAAACAGAGGGAGAGCAGAGAGAAAAGAGGAGGAGGGAGAGTAGTGTTTTAGCTCAAGTGTTTTCTTGTTGGTGGTGTCTTGGCTCTCGTGTTAAACCCCTGTGGCCTGAAGAGCTGTAAGGATAACATGGTGCTTTGTCTTTGAGCTTGGATCGATTCGCCACTTGATAAAATGCATCCAGTTTTTGTTGATAAACTGTAACTCTGTCATTGCTTGTTTGTATGGTGGACCCGTTCACACACCGGAACTCAAGGACAGATGCTTGCACGTCGATGCACAACGTGCGCACACACAAACGCACTAATGGCTATGATTAATGTTCTGTATCTCTGAGAAAAATAAACCAGTTTCTCATGTGTGTCGCACAAAGGTGCTAAAGGAGAAACAGTTTATCATCCGTGTCACGCACATGTTCAGTTTGATCCCTCTGTGTAAAAATTGTGTAATTATTTTATAGTGAAATTCCTACAAATATGGGTTTGTGCCCACATACTAATCCTTGATCCCCCCTCAACAGAATATTTACAAAGTTTTAACATATGTAAGACAGCATGAGTCATTATTGATGATATTTTCTTGGCTAACAGGCGGTAAAATAAACAGATAAAATCTGAGATGGCGGTAAGTAAACAGCACATGCTCCCTCATGCTCCGTAAAATTCCTCACAGATGGAGCGAACGTTTCCGTGAGGATGTCCACGGCGCGCAGACAGGTCTGCGTCGTTCATAATAATCACAGTGACAATCCGACTGAGAAGGGATCTCCATTCGCATCTTAGGATGCCAGTATTCCAGGCTGGCACCACTGTGCCCAGTGAGGGGAAGAGCCCATCTAATTAATCCTCCTGGTTCCAAGTCATGTGATTAAATTAAAGAAGCCCCCCCATGGGCTCGCCCTGCTACAAACACTTCCAATAATCATCTGTTTTGCTTTCCTATTTAAGCCTGTTTTAGCTCTCTGATGAGGAGATAATTACCGCCACTGTCTCACTCGTGCTTCCCTTACGTTCGATGTTCATTAATAACAAAAAAGAGGTTGAGGGTTAAAAACTCATTTAATTGCCTTTATGTTAATGACATTATGAATAGCCACAGAGGCAGAGATTCTAATTCTGGCCAGTATTTGATTCTAACTCCTGGCCCCCTAGAGGGCTGCTCATTTCGCTAGCATTACAGATGCACTGCTCAGCTCTCCTCTCTGTGCAGGTGGGTTTCAAAGACAGAATTAATGTTCTTAGCACTTTAGCATCCATGACTAACACATTCCCACTATGCTGCCCAAAATTATATTGAGAGTTGGCCAGGAAATTTAAAGCAAACGCACATATACAGGCACAAGGTATGGAATAAGCAAAAAGTAAACAATGAAAAAAACATGCATCTGCATGACGCAATCTGTTGTTATTACGATTTGTGTATTAAAAGTCTAAAATAATGCATTTGAATTGCATTTAACCCTCAAGACAATTAACAACTGAATTTAGAAGCCAGTATTGACTGTTTCAAAAGATGACTTAAGTAGAGCTGTTTAACCGATTTAATTCATATTTAATATATACATTACTTCTAATTATCTGGATAGTTTTTCTCCCTTTGTAGTGCACTGAATGCAAGGAATTCTAATATATCTTGCATAAATGATCATAAATGATATTGTGTGTACAAGAAGATAATGACTGTACATTGAATGTCCATTGCTCAATTTGCCATAAAACAGGAAGCATAATGAAGGAAAGCCAGGAGCATGTGGAAGTTGTTAGTTTACAGCCTTCTCCAGGCAGAAACCAGGCCAAGGGGGTGATGATGAATGAGTCCATCTCCCCAAGCAAAAGAATGACCTGGATCCCCCTCTCCTCTCCTCCTCTACTCCTCCTCTCGCTTCCTCGCTCCACCGCCAAGTGGGCCAACATTTTTCAACCGCCTCGCTTTTAGCCGAAGACAGGCCCTCCTTCCGGTAGCCCTGACCCACCACGACCCCTCCTCCTCCCTCTTCGCTTCTCTAGTCTTCTCTTCTTTCTTCCCCCTGAAGAACAGTAATCCTTTTCGCCAGGTCCCCAGTAATTTGATCAAATAGCATGCGCCCTTCCTTACCACTTATTGGCCAATTAAGTCAAGTTCTCATGCAGGGGGTCCGGCTGCTAGCGTGTTATCTGTGGATGAATTGATTGAAGCCATTCGGCAATCGCTGAACCCTGCTTTAATGATCTAGGTGATAATACTTGTAATTCTTCTCAGTCAGGGGACCGGCGGGCGCAGCTGTTGGCACGGTAATCCCTGTCCTGATACACTGAAGTACCAGAGAGGCACTAATCTGTCTCTCTGATTCCTCGCTAGCATTTTTCTTCTTTCTCTCCCACTCCTCTCCTTTTTATTCTTTTTCTCTCTCCATGTGACCATGACGAGATCTGTGAAAAGTGACATTTAGGACTTCAAAAATGACAAAATATCAACAAAGCATTCGTCTTATCTTATCAGTAACGAGTCATGTTTTACCCGCCCTGCACATGTAATGCTTGGAACAGAGAATACGACCAAAACAAGATTAAACCAACGGCTTTGGGAGGCGTTACCAAGATAAGCTCTAAAAATCAATGGCTACATGCCTCATTTTCAAAGGCAGACATTAACATTATAAAAGAGACAGCAAACATAATCCAGCCTCCGGCCATTGAGTTAAAATATCAAATTATCATAATGAAGTCTAAATGCATATAAATGTTAAGCAGATTTAAGCTGAGGGAAATTGCATGTAATGTACTAAAATTATGTTGCTAAATGTGTCTTTTTGCTGTGTAAATGAAATCTGGATTAAAAAAAATAATAATTTAAAGCAGCCGTACTCAACAATAAACGACTTGCTGTACACATACGGATTTAGGGCACAATCTATTATTCTACATTATGCTTATTATCTCACACACTCATTTTCAAGTTCCTTTTATCATATTAGACCTTAATGAGGGCGGGTACATCTTTTATTCTCCAAAGCCCCGATCCTTTCAGACTTGTTCGCTTCAGGTGAATATTACAACTTTTATGGCCAAATTAAAGATACAGTAGTTCAGAGTGAGATTCAAAAAAGATTATGCACAAGAAAGCACGTACATTCCTTTAAATTTACCGGAGCTGACTTTAAAGTCGACATCAGAGGGGGAGAATTTCACAGGAAATCATTTGAAAAGAGAGAGAGGGAGTCAGTATGAGTCTGTAGTCAGGGTCAGACAGCAAATGACTTTTGATCTGAGTATCTGAAGAGGGCCACACAGCGAGGGCTGAGCTGAATCCCCTCAGCCAATTACACCTCTGTACAGAAGCTTAATCTGTGCCATAATACAGTACCCATCTACTGCATGTATAGCGCTGGCCTTAAGACATCACTTAACCAGAAAATGTACTCACTCCTTCACTCTCTCTCTCGCTTAATTCACTGCACTAAGGCCATACAGGCGGAGGTCAGACCCTCACGTCCCCGAGGGCTTGCCCCATTCGCAGGTGTCAAAGGTGCCTAAAGCCAGGTGGAGGAGGGGACTTCACCAAGGGAATAAGATCATGTGTAGTTTTAGAGATGATCAGCATGGAAACACAGCTGCAAGAGTAAACACACCTGCCAATAAAGAGTAATCCTATGTGCATACAGCACACACACAAATACAATGCAAATGGTCATTATATTAATCAAAGTAGACATGCAAACAAGGATCCTCCATATGCAGGGGTGTTTCCCAGGTTTACATTTTTATTTATTATTTGTTTTCCAACCATTGCTGTCTGGCAGTGATGGAACACACTCTCATTAACTATCAAAACAGTACAAACAGAACTTCAGTAATATTATATCATTTTACAATACTTTTTGTGATGAAACCTGATGTGAGATTTTGATGTATTTTCATTTTATTTCAAAAGGATCTTTGGGAAATGTTATGTGTGATTATTTAACTTTGAGAACCTAAATTCAGTATGATATTTCTATCATAAATCATCTGCATACTGTAGATGCAAGAAAGAAGAAAGATATGGAGAGTCTTGTAAGAATGCAGGGGAAACTAAGGGAGTATTGTAACATATTTTTTTTTTTTTTTAAATCTGTAACTCTGTGTCTTTTTATACTGTGTGTCTCAAACACTGATATCTGATATCATATTTTTATATAATATGTACAATTTTCACAGGATTGTCTGCTATAAATTAAAGTTGTTTTGAAATATACAACATTCTTAAACTGTACATTTCAATACAAATAAATAAAGAAAGAAAGAAAGAAAGAAAACATGGAAATTTTAACATTGTGCAGGAATTTATGGTGGTAACCCTTATCAGAGAGAGAGAGAGAGAGAGAGAGAGAGGATGGCAATATCCAAAATCATTGTCCTTGTGGGGACATTTTTTGGTCCCCATGATGAAAACAGTTTCATACTAAATGTAAAAATGCAGAACAGTGTAAAAGTATAAAAATCATTAAAAGTATGAAAAATAATTATGTCCAATGTCCCCATAAAACATGGAAAACATGTGTAGCTAAATTGTAAACAGCTATGTAAAATTAACTTCATGTGAATCTAACAACATTACCAATTTATGAACATTATAACTCACCCAAACACAATAAATCGTTGCAAACCTTTGTCATGATAATTATTCTCAGAGCCATGTTTTTAATGTAGATAAGACACCAAAACTCACAATAAATCTCTAAACTTGAGTGCGCTGCCACAACTCGCTGAGCATTCTGCTGGGATTGAATATTACATGAGCCCTGAATAAATGAGGGCAGGCTGGGATTTAGCACAGATTCAGATAGTGCCCAGTCTCGAAGTACAGTGTCGGATGCCACAGAAGATATGGCTGTTAAGGATGAGAAATTGGGTGCGTAAGCACTACTGGCAAGCTTGATTAGTCTCATGGCAAACAATTTAGCGAGGGGGCATAATCACAGAGCTTAGACTCATTTAGAAAGCCTGTTGGCTCCCAGCTGAATGATGTCGCTGCCCGCTGCATCCCAAGCATGGTGATGCCCACATTCTCGTGCTGACACGACTGACAGAAAAGTTGAGCTGCGATGATGCTTCCACAGATTCGCCCTCCCCCTCAAACACGCATCCCATGCCACCAAAAAGAAATCGTTGCTAATATGCTGTGGCATGCTATCCGAAGGATCTAATGTGTGCGTGTTCGCAATGGTGGAAGGTCTTTGGACTATGAATTTAGAGCATTATTTTGATAGATCACAAATTATGGTATGTGTTTTCGTGTGTGCATTTAAAATCTGCGCTAGTCAAATGGTTGCCCTTGTAAACATGAGTGTATGTGAGCATATGTTAGCATGTCTTACTTTGGTCAAGGCTGCATATGTTTCCCTCTGCCTGCTGGAATCTGATTATCATTCCAATCAGTAGAGGCGGGCAGAGTCACATTAATTTGTAGTAATTAATAGCACTGAGGCATCTGACAGCGCATGTTAACGAGAGCCTTTGATTGTTTGGATCACTAACTGCCGCTCCTCTTGTTTGCATCACCTCCAAGGAATTTGTAATATCAAAGCGTAGCACTATCTGATACTTGTCAAAATGCAATTTATAAAAGTTTAATTCTTTTATTGATTTAGTTTGGGTTTGATGCCTGCAGTGTCAGCTCCCCTGGTAGAACTTAGTGGATTCAAATGCTTGTCACCAGCACAGCCTCCTTTTTACTGAGAACAATTGCCATAGGCCAGCCCAACAGGCATGGTTTAATTGCCATTAATTAAAAGCATAAATCTTTTTTTCTTCGCTGGCTCTGCTCTTAAACAGGGCTTTACGTAGCTGTTTTTTTCCCTCGCGCTTGTCAGAATCCCTTCTGGCTAGTGAAGGTTAACCCCCTCCTCCCGATTCCCTCCGCCTCCCTCTACTCACCAGACGTTTCTGAAATCATCTTTTTAGCGTGCTCCTCTGCATGATATGATGTGAAGTGTGAGTGGTGCAGTGATATTTAGTAAACCGGCTTCTTGCTTTATTGCGGTATAATGAGGTCAAATGAATCCCCTTGTACGCATGCTTAGATGCCTCCTCATTTCAAATGCCTTCTGACAGCTAGTAAAACAGCCGGCAAACACAACACCGGCTCCCAGAGAGAGTGGACATTAGGAAAACATTGCTGAGGCGAAAAGGGCAAATTCCCTTCCTTATCGTTGCCCTCTCTTAGGATAGAATAGGATTTTTTTCTACTTTTTTCACATTGCCTTTCTATCTATCTATCTATCTATCTATCTATCTATCTATCTATCTATCTATCTATCTATCTAAATTATTGAGAATTACTTGAATTTAGATTTATTTACACTTCCTTACATTTAATTTTGAATCACAATTCTGGATTTTGGTTGCTTTACCACAACTCAAATTCAACCAAGGTGATGAATGAGCATAAATGTCATGTGATGTCATGGTGCATGTGTGCGGGCATGCATGGGTGTATTTCAAGGGTGCAATTAGTCTTCACTATAGATGATCAACCGCCATTGTCATGTCAAAAAAATTTTGTCTCCCTTTGAAAGCTTACTGACGTCGCCCTTGGCTGTTAACTGAGATTCAGACACAAATTCTCTGTCATCGCATCGGCAAGCGTCGAGCCGTTTACGCATGTTAGTCACTGCCACATCTGGTGGCTTTCGCAGTTATTTCCTGAGCAAAAGGGTCCTGCACAGCCCCTGGTGCTGGATTAAAAACAGCGACAGCAGCAAAGCCCAGCTCCAGGACACCAGGAGAACGGCCGCATAAATATGCAGCAGATATCAGGCGGTCAGTTTAGCCAGATCGATACCAGCCCTCATGCACTCCAAACAAATGTCTTAAGCGGATGCAGTATTGCTTAATTGGGAGCTTTGCAGACCAGGCTCAGGCACATCCGTATCCATGATTAAGTCCCTGGAAACCACCCATGAGGATTTTTGTAAACTAATGTGTTTCCTCGCCATCTTCATTTGTAAAATAGTCACAACTCTAACCTGTCAAATTGACCTACATAGCATAACACTTTAGAGCTAATTCCCAAGGTCCTTTACTCCATGACTCGACGTAGACACTGCTTATGCTCAAAGCAACACGCACACACTAGCAAGGGCACTTTTTTTCTTATTCTCACAGTTGCTATGAAGTGGGGAGGAAGTTCCAATTAGAATTAAAATAAGGACCTTTAACGGTCTCTTAAATTGACAACTGAACAATGATTTTCGTATTGGTATCTGTCAGAGGTCTGGGAAAATCCTCAGTTGATAAGGCCCAACGCTTCCAATTAGGAGCTGAGCAGGACCTTATCCAGTAATGATTTCCAGTTCCCTAAAGATGTGGTGTGGACACTTATTGCAAATTACTGACAAAAAGCTATGCTGTATTGATGAGAAGCAGAACAGCCAACACTCCATGTTCCCATCTGGAGGGCGGGTAACGAGGAGAAACTGTAGGAGAGGCCTGCCCCCCCCCCCCCCTTTATATCTCCTTCTCCCCCTCTTTTCTCCTCTCACCATCTTTGACCATGGTGAGCATGGCCTTGCAGTCAGACACATGCTGGTATGACAGTGCATTCACTGTTCATTCCCTGAAACTCTAAAGACTCAAAAGATCAGTTGTGTGCACTTTAACTTGCAGTGGTCCTCTTTCTCCTCCGTAATACTATGTTTGATAAGATGTGCAATAAAGGATGCTGAAAATGTGTGAGATAGAAATGTGTATATAATATATTAGCAAATATCAAATGCATTGACGTTGTTCATTTTGAATTACTCTATTAGGGGTGAACCTTGTTGAGGATAAATCATTTGTTTAGTTCTCTTCTTGACAAAAAATCATTTGAACCTTGATATACTGGTCAATAAATCCATATTTCATTGAAGTTACTTAAAGTTGATTGATACACTGTAAATAGGGGTAACGTGTAATTTCTACACCAGTTGACCCTTACATTTATTTTGTTAGTGTACCCTACTATATTTAATTTGGTTTAGTGATTATATGTTGAAGAACAAACTCATCTAATTTAGATGTTTTCATATGAAGCACCGTCAATTCAAAGCTATGTTTTGGACACAATTACAGTATATCAGGATTTATTTTCTTCTAAACTGAGCTTTATGATATCAAAGAAACATAAAACTAAGGAAGCTGGCATATTTTTAACATTAATTATAAAAATGATACAGCCAAATTCTATTTGCATGGATGGTTATTGCATTTACTGCATAGCAAATAAAACACCTGTTTGAACTTGTTGACTATTGCTTGGATGTACTTTTTTTGGTGAAAATTTGTCTGAAGTTCTATCGTACCTGTGCTTCTTTGAGATAAAAAGTCCTGTCTTCCTTTGATATCCACAATCCTTATGTCAGAGTGAGTGACAGCTCGGCTGACAGGGTGGGTAGAATTCCTGAAATTGCCAGTGAAAATCCTTCTTTGTCGCAATCTTTCGCCCTGGGCTGTAGGTGTCAGAGACAAGAGCCCAACTGCTTTATGCCAAATGTTTATCAAAGCTACTGATTAAATGCCTTGCTCATCGTATTTTAGTTCAGTAAGAGATCAAATACCCTGCCCAACCCTGGAAAGCGACTAAAGTTTGAGAGACAAAAAAACAAAAACAACAACAACAACAAAAAACAGGTCAAAGAAGAAAACAGCACAACACAAGCATACACAAACACGTTTCCAAGGTACATGTGAAATGCATGACCATTGCTAGCACAAAAGCACCACACAGTCTGTTGTTATCTGTGAATCTGTTGTTATTCTCACTTCCCTTCATCTATACGTTCACTCAATCCACCACATCTTCTCATTGCTTCCTTTTTCTTGCTGGAGGTAAAACATCTGACCCTTGTGGTCAGTGCCATGACGGCTTCCTCTGGTCGCAGCTCTGTGTTTTGTTTCAAAAAGGCAGTGCAGTGCGGGCGAGTGAGTGCCCTGCAGTGGCAAGCCTGGGGCCATGTCAGCCTCAGCTGCTCCATCACCAGGAGACTGGCCTAACATCTTCTGACTGCACTTAGCTGTGTTTCCCTGATATGGTCATATCACATCTGCCCACTCTCCTGTGACAGAACCAGCACTTCCAACTTTAAACATTTTGCAGCTATCTCCACCTTTCCAGTGTTTCAGCTGTATATGAACGATGTTTGGACATATTTCCCATAGCCACTAAGTTGATATTACATACCAGAGCCTGTTACAACTCCTGATTCTTTTTTTTTTTTTTTGGCAAGAATGAGTCCAGCAACCCCCAACCCCCCTCAGCAGCCTTTTCTCCTCCTCCTCACCACTGCATTTGAATTTCCAGATAATAGGCTTTGACTTCTGGCTGCAAGTTTATAGGTCTTTTCATGTTATCTGCTTAGCTCATAGCACGGAGCTCAAGAACACAGACTCCCTGTGACAGGCCAGCCAGTCAGCCAGGCAGGCCTGTCAGGAGCTCTCATACACTAATGATTTCCCTTTAGTCTATTTTCTGTCTCATTGGCCGTTTCCTTCAAAAACAAAATTGCTCATTTAAATTCTCATGCCTGGGGCATTTTGGTCTTCAAATATTGTTGGAAAGTGAAAGGATTAGGCAAAATATGGTTTTTTAAAATGTTAATATATTTTCTGGTTCACTTTCTCCTCTGAGGCCAATTAGGGAATTTCTGCTGGCTGCATTAATGTCAAACTGACATTCCCAGCTATAATTACACTGTGCTTGAAACCTAACTTTCACTTGTAGGTAGATGAGTGTGCTTGGCAGTGACATGGAGACTCACTCCGCCAGCTTTTGATCATTTAATCATTGCTTTGCTTTCCCCCCTCTTTTTTTCCACCCCTGCTCCCGTTCATTGATGATTTCACCTTTATTTTCGGTGTTGCAAAATGCAGTGTTATCTCTCATTACTCCCGCCACTGTTTTGCAGGGCTTCATTAGTGACGTTCGTTCTGCTCATTTCAGGTGCAGCAGTTTACCTGTTTACCCGCTTGATTCTCAATTTACATTGTGTTGTCTTGTGGCGGTGTAGTGTTTCTTCTCTCGTACACAATACGTAAAAGTGAACTGGCCGACATTCACAGTGCGATGGGATATAATGAATATAAATGTTCTTGACAGGCGGTCGTCATCGTCTTCCTCCCTGCCAACTGTCGCTTAGCTGCTACAGGGCAGGAATACAATAGGTACGACTCTTTTAAAACGAAAAAGAATGAGAATTTGTGGGATTATTTTGTGCTACGTGAGATATTTATATTGACACCATTCATTTTACTTGAAATAACCTTAAATACAGTAATATAGCTGATATCATGTAGCCTCTCTCTCTCTCTCTCTCTCTCTCTCTCTCTCTATATATATATATATATATATATATATATATATTCACATTTTAATCTAAATAATATCTTATTAAAAGTAAACAATATAGTAATATCTAAAATATTTATCAATTGCTAACGTTGTTGTTATATTTAAATTATTACTACTACAACAACTACTCGTCTCTGCGCAGAAATTGTTAAAGTCCATAGCCTTTAATATTCAACTGTTTACAATCTGCAAGGTTTTCGTTTTGCTTTGTGTAATTAAAAAGGGTAGCGAACAAAAGCCTATTTTTTCAAGCCTATTATTACATAAACCCGCAATTAATTAGATTCAATTTAGCTTTACGTTCGTAATTAGGCCTGTCAGATAAATGCACAGTACATTACAAACATATAGAATAGAAATAAGTCAATTTTATATAAAACGTATTAAAATAGCCTAGCTAAAATTAGCCAATTAGCCTATGCATTGTTTTGTAAAAAACCTGGTTTTGAAAGCTGGGTCTGCCATAGGTGTCGAACTAATTTTGGATGACAGCAGTGAAGACCTCCAGCTAACACACAGATAGGCCTATCCCTGATTTAGCCTCCAAACATTCTGTCAGTGCTGATGCCTATCACTGTAATAACGTGCGGACGGTTTTAAATCTGACTAAAGCAGTGCTGGACAATCTCAATCTGGCTTTTGTTGCTTTGAAAGGAAATCATTTTCGCGTCTTGCTCAATTGCTCGCTCGGCCCTTGAGCAATGCACAGTTCACACCCACCACCCCTCAATCTCCCACTCTTCTGTCTTATTTCCTCATGATTTTTTTTTTCTTTTTGTGTGTGTGTGTGTGTGTGTGTGTGCGTGCGTGTGTGTGTGCTTTTAGACTCCAGGTAATAGGAAATGGCATTGACCCCTCCTGATCCCCCCGATTACCTTTGTGAAGCGTGCACGCGCCACAGAATCACAAGTCGTGAGGCGGCTCGACGCCATCAGCACGGATCAATCACGCGCTCAGCCGCGCGCAGGAATGCAGCTCGCGGACACGGTCAGAGCCAGCCGCGGCCCACGCTGATTGACAGCTCTGGTAATTAGGTGATTGTAAAGACCCTTCTGACTGCTAAAACAACGTTGTCAGGGCCGGTCTGTGGCCGGAGCGCACAAATCAATGTGCTTTCCTTGAGCAAGCACTATAGAGTAGATCAGAAAGCCTAACAAAGAGATTTGCGATGTGGGGATGGGCACTCATGTGATGCATGTGTCATCGTTGCTTACTAAAATTTACATCGTAGTTCTTGGATGGATTGTTGTTGTTCGTAAACAAAACGAGACAGAGACTTCGCTGACGCGTCTATACGCGCTATCCCCCTCTCCCGCTTTCGCTCATATTTTAACATTTGATTTGGGTGTTGAATTAAAAACTGTAATTGATGTTCATCTAGGCCACGGGCCCTTCTGTGTCCTTCTCCTAGGCTTATTATTTCCCCTCCTTGTTTGCCTTTGGATTAATACTAGCTGCACTTCAAATTAAACTTGAATGTCACATGTTTTATTACAGTGTAAATTCAAGCACTGTTGAAAGGAAGAGGGGGGGATACTGTTAAGATCTAGTAAAGAATTGTAATATTGGGATCTTGAAAGCCATTGCTGTAAATGTCACAGCTCACAGGGAGCACCAAGCTTCCATACAAGAGCTTCTAAAATAATATTTCCTGTTGAATTTTGACTTTAGTAACAATTTTGTGTTAGCCTTTTCCTGTCCGCTCAAATAGATATGTTAGACATGTTTAGAGAGAGACAGAGAATTTGTCTCCTGTCAGACCCATGATTCTCTGATTAAAGATGTATTTTTGTGAGACTGTGTCCAATGCTGTCCCTGCTCACGCGCACTGCCCGTTAAATACAGTACACCCCCCACAGCCTGCTTTTATGACACTTTAAATACACTTTAATACTCACCACGTGACCTTTAATTTTTTGACAGCATAAATGATTTTTAAATATAATTATGTGCATGATAGCGCGGATGTGTCTCACTAAAATATTTATGCTATGCAAATACATTCAACAGCCCTTTTCTGCTTATAAGTATAATTTCTAATGTTTATATAATAATTTCTTGTTTGCAATCATCAAATAGCTGATTATATGATTAAAGCCATTTCCACAGATCTACAGTAATATTTCTGACAGTTGTTTTTTACATCGTGATTCAGATTTTATTGTAAGCTTATTTGAAATGATGTAAGTCCGGTGGTGTTTAAAAAATGTCATAATCTTAACTGTCTTAATGACATCATTTTAAAATAGCTGGCGTTCAACACAGACAAGTTCATCAGTTCGTTTCTGTTCATTTAAAGACCAGTTTAATCGTGGGATTCATGTTGTTGCTTATTTATTTCCTCATAATTTGGTTCTAGTTGCATAAACTTCCCTGGTCTAACTCGTATTGTAATTCTAGCATAAATAAACAGTAAAAGTAATGAGAAAAATAGCATTATATGCCATTTAAAGCAAATTTAGCAGAACATTTTTAACTTGTTTTCCTGGATTTTGCAAAATATTCTGTACGTTTCATACATGCTTACAGAGATTGTGTAGGGAACTGTCTTTACAGTAAATTTCCTGTTATTTAGCGGCTTATGACAGATGTTGAGAGACCTGTCTGCAAACAGCGCAAGGCCTTCAGCAGTCGCGAGGTGACAGTTTCAACCAAAAGCCGCGAGGGGAATCAATACAGTGCAAACTACAATTTCACTGTCCGATCATCGACCATCAGCCCCGGCTGATACCCTGACTGGTTGTATTCAATTTGTTCCAGCGGCGCCCTTAAACCTAATAAAGCGATTGATTGAGGCTCAATGAGTTGCAGCAATTAGTGAACTGTTAATGAACATGCTGCTGGAGTCTCATGAGATTGACTGGCGTGTTCAGTCATCGCTTTGATTTTCTTCAACGGAAAGACATACATTGCCAATAGATCGTTTTCACATATCTTGGGGCAAAACATATCTCAGTCCCCCTAACTCAATTAGGAAGTAAATTTGAATTCATGTTTGAAAGGACAGGCTAGAGCAGCAAATATAATTTGGCTAAATGATTATAAGTAGGCTACATTTTAGATTTTAAAATGAACTTTTGGCCTATATTTAGATATGAATAATATATATATATATATATATATATATATATATATATATATATATATATATATATATATATATATATATATATATAAGTTGCATAAAGTCAGTACAAGTGACTTAATTGTTTCATTTAGCCACGTTTAGATATTCAAGACAGCTTGAATGCATTTATATATTTGCATAGTTGAAGTTGCCGGTAAAACTTGATGTGGGTATGTGTACATAAAATGGCTTTGCCCTGCATTAACCAGCAATCTTCATACGATTATTGACAGCAATTCTGAGATGACTTTGTCGCCGCCTAGTGTTATTACTGAACGTGTGTCAAATCATGTCAGGGGGTGCTTGTTTTGCAAGATTTTACCAATTAGCCACGACTTAACTTCATTATATTAGTGCAATACAAAATCCAGACATTTTAGAAGCTAACAAGCCAAGCACACTATATAATCCACACTGACACGAGCATGACTGTATTCAGCACAGCAGATTTGTATCGTTATCGTTACTCAACTTACAGAAACTTACAACTATATAACGTGTAACAGGTCAGATATTAAGGTCGCCTCAAGAAACAACAAAATACGTGACACGGTATTTAAAATTAAACAATACTTAAACAAAATAAACTTTTAAAAAACACATTTTAAAACACAATCTCCCGTGCTATCATGCAAATCAGTATGAATTATTAAACAGTGTGAACATTTCAAGAGTTTGCCAAGTTTTTTTCTTCCACCCTCCAACGAAACAATATTATACGAATAGCTGGTAATTAAAACAATAAAAACGAGCATGCAATCTCTTATATTTTTGACTGTAATATTTAAAATATGTTTCCAAATAACGTTTCACCAAATCCTTTACAGGAAAACAGATACAAACGTAAATAAAAACTATAAACATGTATAACCACACAAAACTGTTTTCTAAAAACTATTTATTTTCTTTTTGTAAAGAAAAATAAATAAATTGAAGCGGTGCGTAGGACAAACCTAAATGATGACTCCCTCGTCGATCAGCTAAATAAAACAGGTTAAAGAATCTCGGTTCGATCCGCTACGGGAGGAGGTTGCAAACAGGTTTGGGAGCACAGTGAAGTGATCCACGGAAAACTCGACCGCAGCAGCCTGATATAACCAGCTCTGAGTCCGTCTGTTCAGAGAGCTCCATATATATCGCATCATCATCCTCCTCTCAGTATAGCCTAACTCTTCGCTCTCAACGGGATATAAAACATTTTAAACTATCATTCAAAAATAACATTCAAGAAACGCGCAATACACAGAGTTGGGCTGATATGATTATTATCAAGTTATTTTCCTTACAACACTTAAACGCGTATATTTGCTCCCAAGTCTGAGAATATTTCCATTTAACGCAGTTTGTCCTTTAAGCTGATTTATAAAGCTAGAATAGGCCCAGGGTTTATTTAGAAGAAGAAGGGGGGAAAAAAGAAAGAAAGAAAGATAGGAGTCGGGCATATGTCATGTACAATATTCGCCATCATTTCATTCCCTTGAGCTATTTAGAATCAGTGCTTTCACTCAAAGGCCCTGACACACACAATGACTATCAGCTCAAAACGGGCTTATTTCTCTAGCACGTTTCACTGTCTCTGTGTTCTTAAAAGAATAAATGACACAATTTTGTTTTGCCAATAGGGATTATAGTGAGGTTTTCCTTAGTAGAAATCATTATAAACCGAATAGGCTATAATACAAAACATAATGAATGAGTACTAAGCATGCAATGCAATAATAAATGCAATTTATATCAGTAAACCCCTTATTGCATAATAAACTTTGCAATTCATTTTACAGAATTGATTGGTTAGCACTGGGTAACGTTAGTAAACTATAGTCTACTTTTCTTTTTTTTCTTTTTTTTTTTGCGTGGTAATTTCACGTTGTTGTTGTTGCTGTGTAGCAATTAGTTTGCAACAATCAATATGTGTAACATGCACACAATGATGTAAAGTGTTGCCATAAACGTATTTATGTCTAATGAAGATGCCGTCTGAGAAATTATAGCGGAGGGAAGGTTTCAAAAGAGCATTGAGGAATCAATGAGTGCAATGATGAAGTACAAATCGCTGATTGGACAGACGCGTGACCATGCAACCAATGAGAGGAGAGATGGGGAACACGAGGAATGTGTTATAATAAAGGAGAAAATATGACGTCAGTGTAGGAAGTCATTGTAGAGCAACACTACAACGATTAGTGGCAAAAGGGAGCGTGATGTCGAGGAGTTAGAGCATCCCAATCTCTCCACACCTCAACTTTGAAAGAAAGTTCAATAACCATAACAAAAGGACGTGGACTACACAGATCCACTTGCTTTCCACATTTCACCTTGAATGTAACAACATCTTGGAGCGCAGGCTACCTTTCTCTTTTTCTTTGCTTTAGTGCAAGGATTATTTTATTTGCGCGTAAGAAATGTTTATTTTGTACTTTTCCGGGGCTTTTTTACTGCGTTAACCTTCGAGTTCTGTTCGCTGATTCGTTGATTACGTTTAAGGTTTTGTTGTCTTTAAAACATTGTACAGGAAAGTTGTTATGAAGACGACTTAAGTGCTCATCTTTTTCTTATACTATGGAAGGATCCAGTGGGTCTAGTTTCGGAATAGACACTATTTTGTCCACGACCAATTCTGGCAGCTCAGTACTGATGAACGGAGATTTTCGACTCGGTGACAATAACAGAACAGCGGATTTCAGGAGTCAAGCGACCCCATCACCATGTTCGGAGATAGACACTGTGGGAACAGCCCCCTCATCCCCGATCTCAGTCACGATGGAGCATCCCGAACCGCATCTGGTCCAAGACAGCCTTCAGCATCACCATCACCACCATCATCACAATCAGGCTCAGAGTTTGCAGCTTTCACCCCAGCCTCATCCGCTCGGTCAGGCTGGCTGTGCCCCCAGGACTGCCACCTCCTCCTTTCTAATCAAAGACATTTTGGGCGACAGTAAACCGCTAGCAGCGTGCGCTCCTTACAGCACCAGTGTACCATCTCCACATCACAGCCCCAAAACAGAGAGCGGAACCGCCCCGGACGGCATCAGGCCCAAACTTGAGCAAGACGAAAACAGAAGCAAACTGGACAAAAGAGATGACATTCAGAGTGATTTGAAATGTAACGGTAAGAGTGCGTTTTACGTGCAAAATAATTAAATCAATACAAACATTGGGTAAGCCTTTAGATCACATTATCTGTCCTTGTTAATATGATTCATTTAATTATCAATAACAATGTGAGATTTAAGAAAAGCACAAAAAATGACATGCACAAATATTATTGTTATTACGTTGTACTTACTCGTTTAATTTGACAGTACTTTCAATATTGGATCGTACAACGAAACAAACAAAAATAAAATGCATTAATTTAAAAAATATATATATTATTAAATTAAAATGCCTTTAAAAACTTATCTATGTTGTTTAATATTGCAAATCTAAGCATTTGAGTTTAAAGAGGTGTCTTCATTGAGAAATTAAAAGCACATGGAATTATGGAATTCTTCAGAACTAATGGGTCATGCGTGCATTAAACAAAATTATCAAGTTATATCAAACGTATTTTGGGCAAAACAAGATGTATTAACAGGAATGTAACAATAAAAGTTGTGAATCCACCACTGGAATATTACAAGCATTCAATGGTACATAATACTAATTATATTTTCATGTTATTATTATTATTATTATTATTTTTATTATTATCGTGCACATTAAAGCCAAATTTAAGGCTTTGTTTGTTTGTCTGTATTTTCATTAAGAACCCGTATTACAATACAATAACAATATTGGTAGGCTGTCACTGAGGTTATTCTCTGATATTAGCATAACAGATGTAAAGGCTGGTGAATTTTGCCCGGTGTGGGATCCTCCCTAGTGAGTCAATTAGAGAGATTATTGTTCTTCCTTGAGGGGGGATCACGGAGCCCAGCAAAAACTGCTACAAATAGAGATAGATTGACATATCGATCCTGCTCGTTTTGTTGCGATATTTTCGTCTACATGCGACGACCTAATTTATCTGGGAAACAAATAAGTAGGCTATATTTTTGTATAGGCTACCTGATATTTAACTTTTCTAAAGACTCTGGAACTCATACGAAATAATCAGACCTAACCAGGGTTTAGATCTGCGTATAAAATCGAGGCCTATAGCAACCGTAAGTTACCAAAATAAACATTTTAAACAGTAATTACTCAAGTATTAGACTATGTTTTCATTTTGAGTAAACTCTCTTAATGAATAAATAAATGACCTCTTCTACAGTTTTTAAATTACATTTTCATTGACTTTCATTGCACTTACTTCTTTAGGAACAAAAGAGGAGGGCGATCGGGAAATTTCTAGTTCCAGAGACAGTCCGCCCGTCCGCTCTAAAAAACCTCGCAAAGCGCGGACGGCCTTCTCCGACCATCAGCTGAACCAGCTGGAGCGCAGTTTCGAGAGACAGAAATACCTCAGCGTACAGGACCGAATGGACCTGGCAGCAGCCCTAAACCTCACAGACACACAAGTCAAGACTTGGTATCAAAACCGACGGTAAGTTTCCCCATAACATTCATGAAATATAATAATAATAATAATAATAATAATAATAAAAACAGCATAACAATAACAACATCAATAATAACAGTGCATTTGTACAGCGTAACAAGTACAGTGCATTTTAACTGCGCAAGCATTTTTTATTTTTTGTATCTACATAAGGATTTGCAGTTGCAAAAATTCGAGATTTTATTATTTGGCTATTATTTAGGCCTATTATTTAGTTTTGATTATTATTATTATTATTATTAATCTATTTTTATTATTAAGCTATTATTATTAAGTTTAGTTAACGAACGGCGCAACACAGTATATATATATAGATAAAATAATTTGAACATGTTTGTCTGAAAATGTCTTTTGTCATTTGTCATCTTAAATTATTTTAAATCATTCGATTGCAACTAGCTGTTTATTAATCGTTCGTTTATAGCCTTTTACACACTTTAAGCAAGGCCCCAAATAGTTTTTGATTACCCCTACTAAATAATTTTTCATTTTTAAACAATAGTCATAATTGTATTACATTTATTAGCTCTATATATTTAAGCGACGAATGTTAGTCACTCTGTAGAAAGTCCACCGAATTCTAAACTGATCGGAAATCACAACTTTGCAAAATATAATCGGAAATATGACTGGGAAAATAAACTGTTTTTAGTAACAAACAATTAGCATGTTTATCGTTTTTATTATTCTAGGATATTTCACAAATAATCTCGGCCCATTTGATTTGTATTTAAATGAAGTTTACCTTCTTTTTTTTTTTTGCCAGAATCAAACATGCACGCCTCGATTAATCTGGCCCATAAGGAGCATGTGGAGAGTTTAATAATTGATTTCTTGTATTTTGATCTCATTGCAGGACGAAATGGAAGAGGCAGACGGCTGTCGGATTAGAACTGCTGGCTGAAGCTGGAAATTATTCGGCCTTACAGAGAATGTTCCCATCCCCGTATTTCTACCACCCGAGTTTATTAGGCACCGTGGACAGCACGACAGCGGCCGCGGCCGCTGCTGCCATGTACAGCAGTATGTACCGGACTCCGTCCACACCGCATCCATCTCTCCAGAGACCGCTCGTCCCCAGAGTGCTCATTCACGGCCTGGGGCCCGGGGGACAACCGGCACTAAACCCAATAGCAAACCCAATACCGGGTACACCGCATCCTCGGTAAAACGAAAAGACACTGAGAGACAAATGTATTACACGTGATGTGACAGAGTGCGCTGAACTTTCACAAGACGCATTTTTTTCATCCAGAAAACACTGAAAGACGATTTTATCGAAGAAAAAGATGTATTATTTAATATGGACCATTTCTGACTTATAGGCCAAACTAAACCAGACGAGCCTGTGACCGTGACAGTAAAATGACTGTTCATTGTCAGATTGTTTGTTTTGTCTTTTTTGGTACAGATACACTTATACTAGCACATACGCTTATAAAGTTTATTAGATTTAAAGAAAGGGTGAAATAAAGACAAAATGTTAAAAAGCTAATGTCAGACGCTTTCTCTTGAAAGGGGCCGTATGTTTAATACTTTTCATTTCAAGTTTAAATATCGATTCTCATAATTGCACAGTTCAAAAAACAGAGATCATGGTGAATGATTTAAGCATCATCCGTGTGGATTTTTAAGATCTGGACTTTTTATTTTATTTTTATTATTATTATCATTATTTAAAAAAAGGATACAGTATTTAAACCTCTAAATCTCGAATTCTTCTTGGCACTTGTATGCAATACAACATGTAATATTTGTTTTGAGAAAAATTATCAAAACCTGTATTTTTAAATTGTGTGGTAGCCTATATAGCCATGCACGTTTTAGGGCACAACATAAGTTCTTTGTAAACTATAAGCCCGTCTGAACTCATTAGCATAGGCGTGCATTCAAGTAAGGCTCGGGACCGGTCTGCTATATGAGAATAGATGGTTTGATGCATTTATCCTGGGAATGGCGAAGCTGCTCCCGGTCTGGCAGCTGTTCTGTGGGAGAACCGCCGCGGACAGACAGCAGGCGTGAGCCTTCTCAGCGTGAGTGAATTAAAAGAAACATTTCATATAAACAATTATAGACCTTTGAAGAACCCTCTCGAGATTAATATGCGCTATTTGTCATTCGTTTTAACCAGCAACACGTACGATGATGCTGTAAATAGGCAAAACCAAACATAACCATTTCATGATTTAAGAAAATAACCATTCAAACTTACATATTTATTTTTATTTCCCCCGTGAAAACAGTATTTCGTTTCCAGTTCGTTTATATATTGAACAGCACGATTCTAACAGTAAGCTAAAGGATGAAAAGGTCTCGTTGAGTGGATGTGTATAATAAACTTGGTCTAAATTGAACAAAAGGAATTTTAAATAAGAGACGCAGCAACGAGAAAAATGAGAAACATACTTGCCAAAGATTACACAATACATAATACATGACTGCAATACTTTATATCCCTTGGTCAAAAATGGCTTAGGACGATTTACACTAAATGAGAAAGAAATAAACGAGACGTACCTAGTAATCACGTGAGTTTTCTTAGGGGAATATAATTAAGTGAACATTACAATGCCTTTCTTTTTGAGCTTGATAACATCCCCTGGAGGACTGAATGGACTGCAGGATAGAATAGCCTCAGGGCGCGATTGTTTGGGCTCCTCTTAATTGGAGAATAGGTTGCAGATTTCTGCGCTACTAAATTCTTATTAAAGCCAAGTTGACCTTTGCTATATAGTTTGAAACAATATGACATGGGCACGCCTGTGTACGATGTCTTACATTTTAGCCATAATAATAAAAAGAGACAAAAAAATCAGGTCCATCACAAAATGTTATAAAATGATATGCAAACAAAGCATAATTTAATACTGTAAAATAGCCCAAAAAATTAAAGCGCGCGCTCACACGCACGCGCGCGCGAGCACACACACACAATCTCTCTCTCTCTCTCACACACACACACACACACACACGCACACAAACACAAAGGAACATAATTTTGGATTTAGGCCAATGTTAAACTAAAATAAAAGCAAACGAAATTCTGTTAAGTCAAAACTTTTCAGCTTTCAGATATAGACAACAAACAAAGTTATTAGAGTAGCTAAATATCGAGTTCGATTTAGGTATAGTGTTGGATTCTTTAGCGTTTGGAAGGCACGCGAGACATATTCAGTCAGTTGTGAATTTAATCTAGCACACTTAATTGCAGTTCTAGTTGCAGCCCTTTCAAGAAAACTATTATTTTTTAAAATAGTAAAATGTGTTCGGCTGGAACGTAGGCACTTTAGCCAATAGCTTTATTTAATAAAGACCAATAATACAGGCTGGGCGTTGATGCTCTATCTTTGTCATACGAATCGCTTGGAATGCGTCAAAAATTGATATTTTTATTAGTTTGTCGTTGATTTGATATATTTAAAGATTGTTATCAAGAGTTTATATGTAGTTACTAACGAAAAATGTGCCATAAGAAAAACTACAGCCATGCGTAATGAAACGCGTGGATATTTTTGGAACATCAGAATTTTTTTTTCAATGCTCACAATTAATGCAAATGAGTTAAATAGGACAATGTGTACTGGTAAATTCTTACATTCCGCTGTCGGTTTTGCAATTAAGCAAAGTGGCATTTTCAAACGCTTCTCTGTTTTTATGGCTAATCGAAAGCGGAGCTGTGAAAGATTAAATGAGAAAACACGGGATATAAGCCAGTGAGACAGACAGGATACCTCAAAAGTGCATTTTATAATTTTTGTATTCAGCATTTGTTTGGCAAGTAAAATATTATGTTGTCGTATGTTGTTTCACTTTTCTCTGCACCACCAGCAAGTTGATGTGGAGACCATTAGCCCATGTGGTGTTGCTGAAACAGAAGTGATGCTTGATAGCAGCATCCTCAAAACATTGTGGGTCAGTAAATGCTCAATTTGCTGTGGCCTTCTGACCAAGATCTGTTCGTTTTATTTAACCTTTGGTTAAAATCGACTTCCAAAGGGCGGAAATGAAGGAAGTCAGGCGCTAGTAACGAGCTAGGTGAGAGGAGGGGTGTTGAAATTAAAAGAGGATGTTCAGACCTTTCATTTACATGACACACATTATACGGAACAGATTGCTGCAAGGAATTGGTTTGTTCTTGTTGCTTCCAGGAGCCCAAGTAAGGTTTTGTAATTGCCACATTTTCCAGCTGATGTCATGTTAGGGATGTCTTACTTATTATCCTAATGAGGCAAGCGCACCAGCTCTCAGAGGGCCGCTCATTACCACATTACTCGCTCGCACTTTCTTAACTTACTATCTTTCATACTCAAACGGCAGGGACACATCCAGACGAACTTCTCGAAGATGGTCACGTTGCAAGGTCACTCACCGAATCGTTGAAAGGCGACAATCAGTCGTGTGGGATTTAAATGACGCACTCAAGGCTCGAGTCATCGCAGTGCCTTGCAAAACAGCACGGAAGCGGCACATTAAGCATCTGGGTGTCCCTTAATTACCGTGGGTTGGATTCTTAATCTTGCCCTGTGGTGATGGCGAGGTGTCAGGATGATGAATTTTAAGATGGTAGGTTGTCAACGTGTGCAATTTCAAAGCTGACTGAATTGGAGGAACGGTTGTAACAAGGTTAGAATCGTTTAAAGTGTGAAAGCGGATTTCTGCCAGGAGGCAGAAATGGTTGACAGGAATCGTGGTATACCTCTGCGTTATTAGTAAGTTTTAGAAATTTTTAGTGAAGGTGTGAAAACGACTAATACCTTTAAAAAGGCTTTCCGAAGCTTGGTTATCATAATTTAGTTCTATCTCTCCCTAAATACTTGAATTATTCAGCAACACTCGATTCAACACACGTTTTTTTTTTTTTAATTTATCAAATGTTTTTATCCCACTGCTAATAGTCATGGCCACGTTGCTTTCAATAAACTCACAGCAGACAATCTGACATTTATGTGGCTGCATTAAATAATCAAACATTACTATTAGATCACGAAAGAATGTTTATTAAACTGATTTGAACATTTTTCCTGCACATGCATTCACAGCTCTCTCCTATTTATTGTAAAAACGAATTATTTTTCATTAAACTGACAATAAATATTAAATGACGATTATATTTAAAAAAATATACAAATACATTACTATATGTATGCCTCAGCTAACATATTCATTGTTGACTTGATATAATATTCAGAGCTGATGACTGTAAGATTGTGTTAAAATTGCACCAAATATCTTTCTCACCAGTTATCAGTTCAAACATTAGAGAAAATGTCTATTTGGGTATTATTCACAGATGATTCATGTGTAAAACTGCCATAAAAGAATGCAACTGTAAAGCCCGAGAGAGAAAGACAGTAATAATAATAATAATAATAATAATAATTTCACATGTAAGCACAGAAGGAATGTTTTACTGAAGGTCACCTGGTAGAATGGTGATAGCAATGCCAATGTCTTCATTTTGATTCTCAGAGAACACGCGTGACTGTTAAAATGTATACTCAAAATCACTTTGGATAAAAATGTCTGCCTAATCTATATAGATCTAAAATAGGATGTAGAAGATATTTTCAGGAATATGGAATGTTTGCCAGCCATGGTTCTGGAGGCAACATTTTTTTCCCATGCCCCCCACAGAAATTAACTGGACATTGTGATAAGTTCCAATGTCAAAACTGACTGCCAGAAAACAATCTAGGAGATGACTGATAATATTTCCATATCTTTCATTTAAAAGCAAGGCATAATTTTTTGACAATAAAACAAGTGAAACGGCTATTGCAACTGCACATAGTGGACTTCCACAACTAAGACTAAATGTGGCTAAAGGCGTAAGTGAACTGTTATTTCTGTAAATCCCACTTCACTCCGTCCTGCCAGGTCTTTAAGGAGGAAACTTATTACAAGTGTCCTGAGCCATCATTTCATCAGCCTTTTCCTGTCTAAGCTGGAAC
Organism: Zacco platypus; assembly: GCA_038088235.1. Lineage (NCBI taxonomy): Eukaryota > Metazoa > Chordata > Actinopteri > Cypriniformes > Xenocyprididae > Zacco > Zacco platypus. The sequence continues at coordinate 16,625,736 of CM076074.1, forward strand.
AGTCATCTTCCTGCTCCTGTCGTGGCATTAACGCTCATCCATGACACTTCTGCTGAATGATGCATTAGCTGAGTGCTATCATGGTTTAAACGCTCTCATCATTTCAGCAAAACCAGCCTTTTCCCCTCTCCTTTTTCTGCTCAAGTGACGGGACAGCTGATGGCGAAGTTCTGCTAGCTTTCAAGTTTCAAACCAGCCACCGTCATTGTACGTGTGGCCACATGAAGGAGCACAAGAAAGGAAGGGGAAAAATTCTGTCAGCAGCAATGTCAAAAGCTTCAATTCTTACAGAGCAATTAGGGGTTTCATCATCTCCGAGAGGTGTCAGCATTCATTACGGCTCAACAACAGCTAATTGCTTCAAGGTTAAAATTACAGATCTGACAGCATTATTTTAAGTGACAGACTCAAGCTCTGTGATGCTTCACAGTGGCAACACACTGACATTAAGAGAGACGAAAGAGAGAAAGAGTGCAGCTGGGTCATAGAGAGAGAGATGGAAAGATAAAACGAATGAGGTAAAGAGAAAGGCAGGGGAGGAGAGATGCTGTTGAAATTACTGCACATTATAAGTACGATGTGGTACATCTACTAGTGCTCTCGTAGGAATCCACTCAAGGCCAGATTTCTAACTGCCTATTAAAAGGCTCATATGATCAATTCTTCACATGCTCACTATACAGTCTTTTCTTCCCCCTTTTCCCAACCAATCCCTTGCAAGGCAAAGCAATGACAAGCAGGTAAATAAAAGACAAGTAATGAAAAGTAAGATCAGACTGAAATTATATGTATAAAATACGCAGTTTTGTACAGGGATGCGCTATTAAGTGTGTTCTGGCCGCATTGTGAATACATTTTTGGAAGCCTGATCTAATTGTGGAAAACACTTTGCACCCATAGGACTCAGCGCAGTTAAGAGGCTTGTCACCTCTATTTGTTTGCCATGTCATTATTGTAAGCTGCATGAAACGTATTGTATGCTGGCCATTCTTTTTTCTTTGTTTTTCTCTTTTTTTGGGAGCTGTGGTCTGGCTTTTGCCTGCAGTCATCATGTGGGTGTAGGTGTGTGAGTGTGTGGACTACACTTCAAATTAGAAAGCTGGTGCATGGGGAAAAATTGAGCGTTTTTGAGTGAAATGAATTATAGATTGCTGCATACATGCTGGGCAACGGCTGGAGTCATTTCTTTCAAGTGAGCAGTTGTTTACCCTTCTCTTTTTCCCTCTTCTTAAAGTGGAATACCTGATCCTTTGAACTGATTGTTTGTTTAACCGCTGTTGGGAACGTAGAATCCCTGAGGTCTGAGCAAGTGTTGATCTAAGATTGGATTTAAAATCGTCTAATGAGGAACTCTTTGGATAATTAGCACAGGCTGAAATGCTTGTGGATAAATTTAGTACCTCACTACGCAGTTCGGGGGGGGGGGGGGGGGGGGGTTGGATGAAAGAACATGGAGTGCAGGGTTAATGAAAATTATCACATCAACTTGGTCTCTACCTTTTGCTGTTATCCTTTGTTCTGTTTTGACTGCGTCATTAAGGGAGCAATGGAACAATTAGCTGTGTAGTTCACCGAGAGGCTCTCCATGCTGGAGAGCTGCTGGTGTGGCTTTAGCTCCGTAGTGGTAATTACACACTTGGAAGTGTCGCTCGCCGAGGTCCAACACGAAATGAGGCAGTGGCACCTTGTCCGTAAGGGAATGATTGATGTCCCACCCAGTACCCAAACCTTGAGCTGTGGGAGACCACAAACAAGAGCTCTGCCCATTTTCGATAATCATACAAGTCATGACTGGCTTGCCATAGAGCATTTCCTTAAATTGATCCATTTGGGACTGGCCTGTTGACACTGACTGACTTGCGTAAATAGAATCGCCCCCGTTCAGTTTACATGTAGTCAACCATTTTACTTTTTCAGTCCAATATAAGCATTGGTCCATTGGCCAAGTGTGTCTCTCAAGAGTTAAACAATCACACCACATGTGCCTGTTATGTTTAAACACGCTGTCCGATAGTACCTGCATAGTTTGTCTCCTGCTTTTCACTATGTTTGAGGGGTGATAGGTTGGGTGTGTTTTGTTTGTTATTTCTGTTTTTTTCCTCTGAAGACCCTGAATATAGAGCAAGGAGAGCTCATGCGATGTCAGAGTTAATTACATTTTTAAATTGAGGTTGTCTTTGGGCCGGCTGCTGGGGAAGAGTGACAAAGCCAGGCTATTAAGAGCACGGAGGGTGTGAGGAAATAGGGCTGAGACGAGTTAGCAGATACCTGTGAGGTACAAGCCCGGGCCTGCCGCATGGCAGAAATGTGATTAGAAGCCGGCGTTAAGCATCAGCAGGTCTTCCTCTACCCCTCTCGACGGCTGTGGGGATCCAGCTAGAAAACAAGTTGTTGATTGCTGCTGAATTGTCAGCTTTTTTTATGTCACGTAACTTCCTAGGCCTGTGAGGACTGGCAGTGGAGCTCTATTCTATTAATATCCACTTCTTGCACCTGTGTGGACAACTGGCAAGATGGAGAGAAATTGGAATATGGAAAGAAATGCTAAGAAGCAGCCCTTCAAATGTGTTGGTGACAGTGGATCTTCTTGTTATTTCAGCTTGGTGTTCATCTGGTGCAGGGTTTTCAGAGTTGGCAACAATAAACCTCTCACCATTTGTGGAGGTATTTTTTTTTTTTTCCCTTTCCTCTCCTCGCTGCCTCCAGCCAGTAGACATCAGATTTGGAGTTGTCTGGAGCAGCTAAACAAAACCGATCTGCCTCTCCCAAGACTGCAGGGATGCTCTTTTTAACCAAGTTATTTTCTCCGATGCTTCACAAAGAAACTGGCCCCCTCAGCTGAAACGATTTGCAGTCCACAATACGTCAGCTTAACCAGCCAGGTCGGGTCAAGTTGAGCCAGACAATGGGCTAAAGTCTCTCACCCAAGAATGCTCTGAACCAATTCCCTCAGACTACCAAAGCCGAAACAAAGTATTACACAAACAAAGAGCTACACATTGAGGAACACAGAATGTGCACATTCCTAAGATGGAAAAAGGAGCTTTGTACTTGAGATGAATACGTTAAATACAAATTTCAAAATCATGCTAGAAATCAAGTAACGTATACAAGAACCGAGTCAATTTGCTCTTAGATGAGCTTTAAAGATACACACATAAGGGACATTTGAGAAAGGAATCGTAATTAAGAAGACAATGTTTACTTATAATTATGCAATATTTGTGTACTTTCCCATGGAATGGGATTCAAGTTAATCCATGTTATGCAATCTAGCATCCAATGATAGGTGTAAATAATGAATAAATGGCATTTAAAAGCAGACTTTCTCTATGTACCCTGATATGTGGGCAATCCCTCACACATAATAGAACTGCTTTCATTTTTCATGGAAAATGCATTTGTATAATTTTGTGATGCCAATAATACAAATAAACAAGAAGCAAGTCCCATCCAATGGCTGGATTAATCAGTCTGCTGAGCTGATTGCTACTGAAGGAGGGCCAATTACAGCCGCTGTGCTGTGATAATAAGGAGGTAATTGCTTATTGTCAGTTATACCCACTTAAGGCCCTGTGTCCTCGGGTAGTAGACAACAGCTCTCGCTCACGCAGTGAACAAAGACTACAGCTGAGTTTCCTCTCAATCTTGCTGGTCTCTGTGGAACAGAGACACACTGTGTGCGTGTGAGTATGCATGTGAAAACAAATCGCAGTTTATAGCGTGGAGTACATGTAATCATGTAATCAACATAATCTTTATAAATGGGCAAAAAATGATGCTTGTTTGTGACACATGGCATCCTACCGCTTGTAGATGGGCGCAAATAATTCCATGCAGGTATGATAAACTATGATAAATTGTCCAGTACTAGCATGCTCAATCAGATGTTAAATATACATATGCGTACTCATGCATACACTCACCCGCCCACACACGCGCACACACACACACATACACACACACACAGCAAAACTGTAAACACACAAACTCATGCAAACCTCTCCACATGTACATCCTTCCGGCAACAACAATGGAGGCAGGATGCGGGAGACGAACATCTGATTTGTCACATTTGAAACGCTAATGTTTAAACCAAAAGGAAGAGCACACAGTAATGTGTTCATTCATCTGCATAAACACCACCTGTCCCGGCACAGACAGCTCCTCAAGCACCGAAAGTTTAGTGGCAGCCTACGCGCCAGCCAATCAACGCCAGCCCAGCTGTGGTACCACCATACCGATCGTTTTCAAGTGTCAGAAAGCGCTCAGAGTGGTGCTGTCGGAGCTGGAGAGAGAATGCTTTCATTTCATGTCATCCGCCAGTGAGAAGAAGAGGCGACACACTAACACAAAGAAAAACAGGGCACACAATCACGATTGACATCCAGTGGTAATTTATGCTGCCCCTTTATTTACGCCTGCAATGAATCCATATATTCCTCAGGACCTGCTTGAAGGGTAATTTGGATCATATTTGGTATATTGCAAGCTTGTTTGCTGCAAAAACATCCATCAGTTGTCTCAGGTGTGCAATGAGTTATCAAATTTCACAGTCCCATTGATCACAGTGGCTTTCTTTATATCATAATCACGCGTGGAACAGATCTCTAATGCCAAAGTCCTGGTTTATTTGTTTATTTGTTGTTGCAGTGTTAAAATAACTGTCACTTTGTCTTCTGTCCTCATTGTAAAGTTTTAATCAAAGACTCAGCTGTCTTTGGAGACAACTTGCTAAGCAGTGGTACAGGCTTGATGGTCTTTGCACACACACATTTACTGAGGCTGATTCTTAAATAATAAAAGACCACCAACAAAACACAGTTAGATGACCATGTCATTTTGTTGTTTTAAAAAAAATGTGATGAGCTTGTTTAAGCCTCAGCAAAATTAGACCCTTTCAAATATCCCTTTTCAACATCACAAATTCTACAATGAAGTTCCTAAATGAAATCACCAATGAAATTGCAATGTGACTGTTCTATATTTGAGAATATTCTGAAGAAAAATCTCAAATTGCCCTGCTCATACAACCGCAACTGGAGGAAGTATATAGTCAAGTTCTTGCAATAGCCGTGAATAATACCTGTAACCATAGCGATAAATATTAATATAAATATCAAAGATGTGACCCCTTAAATTATATTAATTGTAAAATTGATGAATGTGCACGTTAAATCTAACAGACAGCGGCTTTTATCTTAAGTGAGTGCAGAGTGTATGATGATATGAAGCGCAGATGACATACAGCTCACATCCACGTTTCTGTTACTTACTGGAACCTCATCTAAAAATCACTCTTGACGTACAAGTAACTAGTTGTCCAGAGTTTTCACCAAACCTACCCTCAAAATGTGGATGTGTGTTCTAAAAATGTAACTGAGTCTGGAAACCCGATTTTTATCACTCTAAAAGAAGACAGACAACCATATATTGCTGCAGTGTTAATGTATAGTCTCTGAGAACATCTAAAGGAGTCCAGAGAGGCCAATGATCTCTTTCTATGATTTGTTCAGTAGCTGAGAAGAGACTAAAAATACACCAGTCAACTACTGTTTATCCAGAGATCTCTGTAAGGCTGGCATGAGTGAACAATAAACAATTTACAAAAATATTGCAAGACAGTTGGTCTAAAATAAAAAGGCATGGGAAAAGGATCACTGATTTCAAACACAAATAAATGTTTATTTTTGTTTTGTTTTTAAAATTATAATAACGAGACTATAGCAATTTAGTATCATTTTGTTGGGGTTTCAATATTGTGAAATAAAAATATTATAGAGTACAAAACTGGGTCTAAATACTTTTGCAAGACACTTCAGTTCTTATACATTATCCCAGCTCACATTACTTCAGAATGTTCAGTTTTCCTTGCTTTGATGTTGATGTTTAATACAGTACATTGGAGGTCCAATCTCAGTCTTTCTCGGTACAAACATCTCTTCATAAAACCAACAGTAAATATCAATTCATTTTAAGGCTTACTGAAATGCCCCCAGATATTTTCAGACTGAACGCAATAGAAATAAATTACATTTTTCCTTTGATAGATACAATACTGGAAAATTGTCAGTTGTCTGTTTTTATGGAAGTATGATATAAGTAATAGCCTTCGTCTCAACGTGACTCTTCTTTCAAGAGAAGCTTTCAAAGACACAATTGCGGACAAAGTCATTCAACCGCCACAGATATCATACTGGGGATACAGGAGGAAGAAAGGAACAATTAGAGATCATTTGGTGAAAGAGGCTTTCCATTGCTTTCAATCCAAAGGCCTTTGTCTTTTGTTGACCCCTCTAAGAGCAGAGTGGAAGGAGGAGGGGGGCCGTGCCCTGTACTCAGAACTGGAAACACATACCTGACTCTTTCATCTTTGTGCAAGGGAGAGAGTACAAGTACTACTGTCTGCCAACCACTTTAATCAACTTAATGCAACCAGCAGTCACTTACAAAGAGCTCCACAGATGGAGGTCTGAGATGGAGCTTTCAGGAAGCCCAGTGGCCCAGCAGAGGGTGGAAAGACTGGGGCATGAGGTTCAGGAGAGGACAAGGGCTGCAGGACATAGGGGTGAGACTCAGACAACCTGTCAGCAAAGTCATACTGGTTCTCGGTGGTTTTACTCTCTTTCCAAGTTTCTCCCTCCCTTTCTCTTCCTGTCTTCCTCTTTCTCTGCAGTCTCGTCTATACAAGGGCTACAAGCACTTCTGATATGATGTGCGGGTGATGGACCTTTGTTTAGTTCAAAGGTTTATACCTCTTTATTCCAGTCCCTTTGTGGATCCTAGAGCCCTGAAATATGTATCACTGTCCCCTTTTATTCTTGCCATCAGAAGGGGAAAGAAATCAAAGCTCAAACTTTCTCTGAAAGTCAGTTTGGAACCAAGAGTCCACCCAATGTCATCATACACTAACCTGCTATCCAGTATAAAGGGGCTGGGAAAGGCCAGAATCCAAAGGGTCTTTAGTGCCTTCCACTGAAACTGGTTTTACCTATTCTCACACATGTTCACGTTCCATGTATTTATTTATTTTTTTTTGAAAAATGTAATGGCACACATATATTACAATCTGGATAGAAAATAAAACAAACAAAAAACAAGACAGGCTGTGGGCATCTTTTCTAATTGTAAATCTGTCCTGGAACTGGAACAATCAAGACCAGTGGCGATTTGTCATCTGGCCACTTTTCCCTCACTATCATTATGACCACTTTTTTTTCTGCTAAACATCACTACAAGCACCAGAATTATGATTTATTTAAAGTCTTTGACATGCCAAGCTGATAGTTGGCCTTCACCCAAAGTTGGGTCGTCGTTGAATGACTGTCAGCCCAGTTTTTGTGGTGTGTTTTGCACCATAGCACTAGTTGGACCTTGTTGTTATAGATTTTTGCAGAGTGAACATGTTGAATTGTCATCGGGCAGCAGCTGAGAGAGATCACAGTGATTGCCTGTTCAGCTTAGTACAAGAAGAAAACTGAAACTGAAGGAATCGAGCTGGCAACAAAGTTAAGAGAACACACACCGTAGGCGTTTAATTTTACGACTCCATCTTACCTGATGAAATATTTTATTTAAATTTTAAATATTTCTAGATTGATATGCCATCTGGAATGAAGAAAGTGTAGAAAAAGTGATCAACATTATTCATAATCAAAGTGTTGCTTTGTTTACGGACTGTATATTGCAGCTCTACCCTGCGTCCCAATGTGCATACTATTCATCCTAAATAGTAGATTACAATAAGTGCGTCCCAAAGCATAGTATGTTGAAAAGAGTATGCCAGATGTTTTACTATTTCTGGTAGAAGTGTGGATCCACGCATACTCTAACAGCTAAAATTGCCCACAACCCATTGCGCTTTGGAGAATGATTCGGTTCAGAATGAGTGGACGTGGATGTGCATGATTGATGGTTAAGTACAGAGGTTTAGGTAAAGGAGTTGAGTGACAAATAACAAACATTTAACCTGCTATAAAAAAAAAAATGGTTTAATGTTATCTGTGTTGTTATATTTCATCTGCAACAACAATGTGAACTTTTATAAAGATCAGTTTGGCCATTAACTTTTAAATGCAACATTATGTAAAAATACTTGGATATTTCTCAGCATGAAAGACCCATGACTGTCAGATCAACATGCTACTTCTTTTCTATCCAATAAATTAAATTAAATGTAGAGGATGTTAACTGTGACAAGATGATTTACAGGCCAGTTTACGTGACAGAATGCGCATAACTAGGCGACAGAGCGTACATTAAAGACGTAGTTATATGACGTGATGGTATGTCCCAAAGCTTGTCTACTCTTCTGCTACACTCTTCATTTCAGGTGTACAAACTTTTAGGGCATATCATAAGTAGGCGAATTGGGACACCGCACTAGTTTCAGTTTCCCTTTTTAAATGACAAATATAGACCTCTGCAACCTGGGGGTGTAGACAGTTTCCTCTCACGCAGGTTCAGAACGTCCATGCTAGTTGGCAATTGGCTGTAATCTTTGTGATGTGTTGAAGCAGACATAGGCAATGTGATGCAACAACACAATCGACTTTTGTCGCTGCTGGTTCTTAGATGTCAGTTTGGTCACAGGCTTAACTCTCTAAAGTTGTTGTGGTCACTTCAATATCTTATCAGTTTTAGGAATACAACTATGTAACTTGGCAGCTTGTTGAGTCATCTTCATGTACAGTTGTAACTGTGCAGTTTATGGCTTAGAAGCAGAGGAACCACCATGGGGCCAGACTCTCTCCTCCACGCATGTGTGATCTTATAAACTCAGGGGAGGGGTAGATAGGATTACAGAGGCTCCATTGTCTCCCCAGTGGGACAACTAATGATGTTCCTCAGTCGTGACATCTCTTGTAGACCGTGCAAGCATCTCCCCACCTACCATGCGTCCTACGAAATGCACCCAACACTGATCTTACAGTAAGCTCTCTAAAGCTGCTCTCAGAGTTGAAAAGACACCCGGTGTAAATACTGGGGGCGTCACCAACAGCAGCTGCAGTCAGTACACTGAGAGGCTGATTAGCTTTCCAATGGATTCCTCAGACACAGCTATCTGATTCCCTGCTCATCCAGTGAATCCCCCTGTATTGATGTATAGCGTTAGATTCGACACCTGCTGTTAGTCAATTAATTCAATTGTGTACATCAGGACATCATTTAAGTTGCATTGTGTTTTGAGGAGAGCAGTGTAATCAAAGATTAAAACAAGGCTTACTCTAGATGATTTAAGGAACAAATCGGCAGGATCAAGGGAGAGTAATATTACATGAACTTAACTCCTGTTAAAGATTAAAGTCACAAAAGATCAGCACACAATGCATCCTGTAGTTTTGTTGTAATTAATAAAACTCTCTTTTCAAAAACAGAGAAGCAACTGTGCCTTTTTTCATGACATATGCAAGCTCTCTAATCATGACAGAGCTTTCATTAGTTTCTGAAATAACAAATTTCATGATTTCAGGCCTCTGTTTCAATTGCTGTGGCAATGTGAATGTCATTTGTCTAGACAAAATGAAATTTCAGTAAATTTGTGCATGTGCAAAACTAATTGCGTTTCTCCCTCAAAAAAGTAACTAATTGCATTCCTTTTTTTGGAAAGTAATGCGTTGCATTACTTTTGTGTCCCTTTGTCTCACTTGGGCTGGATTTTGATAACCAAAATTATTTTGGCAATGTAAAGGCCCTTTCACACGAAAAGTGAAATATATAAGCCTCAGACTGAAGGAAATGCAAATACACACCTGTACAGTAGAGGGTGCAGCTCAAACCTTTCAGGCTGTGCTACCTTTCTGGATTGCAGAAGAATAGGATGCAGGAGAAGAATCGATTCATCAAAGGTCAGCAGCAAAGACATCGGTTAATAAATTGAGATTAGACACATAAAGTATATGTGCGTTATTTAACATATTTAATCATTGCAGGTTTGAGTAATATTCTGAGTTTGCATTTCATTGTTTTTTATTAAACACCTCGGCACTTACTCCCGATTTCTCTCAACATGGGGACAGGAAAGGTGTCAGTCATTGAGTGAGAAAACAAAGTAACTTAATACATTGCACTGTAAATTTAAAAGTAATGCTTTCCTAGTTACTTGAAAAAAGTAATTTGATTGTACTGACTGATTGACTTACTGTATTTTCTTTTTAACAAACGAACATGAGAACACTTGATTTTTAGGTGGTCTTTTTCAAATTATGTTTATGATGGGGTGGTCAGTAGTAAGCAACAGTCTCCATTAGATTAGAACAATTATTTAAATTTCAAAATTTAAAGTTTATGACTGAAAATCAGATTGAACCAGGCACAGAGATGACTCTAAGGATGATGTCTCCTTGTCTCTGAGATATTAGAGAGCCACTTTAACTGTGTGGTGTATAGGTACCACTGTGAATTGGAGCGCTTGAGGGCATGACATTGTTTTTAACTTAATAAAGTGCTGAGTTGTGCACCTGGCTGAAGATTAGCAGTCAGACACCTGCTGAAAGGAGGAATTGAAAGTCCTCTACAACTTACTTGCTCCCTTATGCAGAGGTTGCTGAAACTGCTTCAATCATGACACATTCTCAACATAGCCTTGTCTGTTATTATTAGTCTTGTCTGTCATTGTAAGAATGATGAACCAGATTAGTTTTTCACAAGATTATCTTATGAATATGATATATGAATGTCTATGATAACATGTTATATATACATAATATATACATGTTATATATATATATATATATATAGTATAATATATATATAGAATTGATATGAGATTGTATTGTGACGAAACATCTGTTTTACAACCCTAATAAGTATAAGTCTAATTACATTGTAACTATTGTAATAAAATATGTGCACTCACATTGACATTATACGCTCTATACCCGGTGCAATGGGACACCAGGTGCGACACAAGTGTTTTTTGCTAGTTTCAGCCCAACGCAGTTATCATTTTCACGTCCAGCGCCCACGTTGTTTAAAGCACTCGCACCCATCTGTTCGCCCATGGGCATGCTGGTCTGAAGTCGAGGTGTGTTCAGGCAACTGAAAATGGCTGTGCTATTGACCAACAAAAACCTGGTCTAAAGTCAATGGCACAGCATTATTATTTCTTAATTTTTTTTTTTTTTTTTTTTGCTATTTAAAGGGCGCATTTTAGCAGCACGCAAACATGCCAAATATTAACAAGAAAAGGAGTACAATGTAAAAGATTATTATTGTGTACATAAAGATAAAATGCCTTCATGTCATAATGGATAGTAATTGCATGTATCAGAATTACCTATTTGTAGTAATGAAGAATGAAACAGGCTAATTATTTGACCAATCGTGGCACACATGTATTTAAACTGACTCGTCAGGTTCAGGGTGTCTATATTCCACCATGTACTATCAATCCGACATGGTGCAAGTGCACCTGGCTTTTGAAGGGAATGGGAGATGACATTTCAATTGGTTTATTGCACTTTATGCCCAAAACACAGCCATGACTCATTAAGAGACTAAGTACAGCCCTTCTGGACCATGCGCCTGGCTCACTGACCAGTTTTTCTGTCGTTAAACTAGGAAAAGTGGATTCGGACACGCCCTAAGTGCACCTGCACCAGGAGCTTAGATTGTTAAAATAGGGTCCTATGTGTTATCAGATTTTTTCTTAAATTAATTATTACTAAATTAGCATATTAAATTAATGTGCCCCACCAGGAAAAAGCCATAGTATCACTTGCTCTTTTGAGTATTTGTAGTAAACAAAAAATCCTTCCAAATAAATCTTTAATTCACATTTTTCCAATCAATTATCTGGACACTTGCTGAGTATTTTATTAGATTATGCTATCAATAAATTTTTAAGCAGCTCTGCTGAATTAAAGAGAGACAGGGTGTTTTCGTTCTTGATCTTTCGTGAAAGCAAGCTTAGGTGCCTCTTAAATTGGCCAGTGCTCTCACCAGGGTCAAATAACAGATTAATAGGTTCAATAATGAGCTCCCTGGAGTGTCCACTGTATGAGGCATGTCTCCCTGGCCTCCTTCAGCCGTTCTCCTGATGGATGGTGGCAAGTATCATTCACACATCGCATAGGAAAATGACTTGGATGCCATTTATTTGATGGAAAAAAAAGATTCTCAGTTGCACTGACATGTTGTTCTTTGTGTCTGTGTTTGTCTTGTGATGTCTCATTGTCAGTTCATTGCTATGTCTCGAGGGCGGCGCGACAGAACATTTTAAAGTTGTTCAGAGTTTTAGCTGTATATATTACTACAATAGAGATATCTAACGTCAAATGTTGTTTGGACTTCAAAAATTGGATATAGTGTACTGAATAAATGCCAACTGAAACAGTATTCCTATATTTTTCTTTTCATCTTTTTCTACATGTAACCCACATTACAATAATTTTTATCGGTTCTTTACATGAAATTATTTTCCCTGGATATATCCTGGGTTATATGTTTGATATCCTGGCCACTCTTTTTAAACTAATAAAAGTCAATGAGGAATGAAGGTGAAGCAGCAGATTTATAAATGAATAAATAAAAGTGGTCAATATGACTTGGGCACTATATTTCAAGTCGTATGATATATCTGTTTAAAAAAAGGCAGACAGAAATTTAAATTATTATTCACTAAAAATTATGAGACAAGTAGTCCGATATGTGAATATGTTGTTCTTTTTTAATTGGTCAGTCTATTCAGGAAACAAAACATGCCAGAATGATTCAAAATCAGTGAATGAGTCGAAAAAGTTGGTGACCACATTGAACTGTACACACCAATATCAAATAAACTTCATATAGACCATATATAGTAAGCACCCTAGTCATATGAACCAATTTTTTGATACTTTTGTGATGCCTTTGCATCCTTTTTCCTAATATCATCAGTGGTCAGGACATTATTTGAAAATTCATATTTTGTTTTACATGCAATAAAGAAACTCATGCAGGTTTGGAGTTATTTGAGGGGGTGCAAATAATAACAGCATTTTCATTTATATGCGATCCTTAATAATAATGAGGGTCAGTTATTCTGTAATCTGAGAACATGAAACAGTCAGACTCTGTAGAGCTGAAACCAAATAGAAACAGACAATTTTTCACTTTGCCCAAAAGTTGCAGCTCCCTCACTAATGTAAAGGATGTTTAGATAAGGCGGTATCTCACCTGAGCATTACTTCCTGCACAGCACTTCAGTGCTATTGTCAGAACCAATAGAAGTAACTGGCTTCCATTTCAATCATACTTGACACCTTATTCACCCCCCTGCAATCATACCACAAACAAACATCAGAAAGAACCTCAGCTGAAAATCCCTGGTATCTGGTGTCTTGTCACTGATGAGGAGGTGTAGGGAGAGAAGCATTATCAAGCCAGGCTGTGACTGCTGCAGTCTGACGTCTCTGTCCACCATCATTAGCTGCTGGTCTGTGTGTTGAGCGGCTCTGCAGGAGGAGAACAGGCAGGGTGTAAGATGAGGGAGACACACTCTGAAGCTGATTGCTTTATGCTACACCATGCGGTGATACTAATAACCTCTGTGTTCCTGCATTAATGCTCTCTGCTGTCACTCTGTACCATGTTGAACATTTGGCTGGGCAGATTTCGGCATTTCTGATGGATTTTGGTGGGTTCTCATGTAAAACAGTCTGCTCTTGTTGATTTTAGGACTGTGGAGCTTCTGAAATACAACATCATCTCTGTAGAATTATTAACTATTTAGGCTCCTGAAAGAAAGAACACAACCATTATAAGTGTTGCATACCATTGTCCTCTGTCAAAGTGTGCAAACTCGCTATTAGCAGAATAAGCTCTCTGCACACACTAGTAAAACAATGTAAAGTGCCCAATATACTCACAGCAAAGAAGTTTGAAATACCTTTGCAACATTATACTGTTAGCGAACATCCCAAAGCTGTCCATGCTGCTGAGGGTGGCGTTTAGATGAATGTGTACATATGTGCTGCAGACTTACCTCACAATAACAAAATAAACAGAGAACAAAAATGAAAGTATTGAGAAAACATCAGTAAGGAAAGAACCTCATCATAGCAATGTTTCACGAGCTCTGCAAATTATATAGCACTTTATACAATATTCTACTTTAAACCAAACAGTTTCACAGCATTAAACATCCAAAAACAGTGTCAGTGTTGCTTTCAATTAGAAATGCACTTCGATCTCTTCTATAAAGCATCTCTCCTCGTTGATGGCTGTCCTCGACGGACTCAACAAAGATTGCTTTGCAAGCTGTTTTCAACACCTGAAATAAGCTCCAAAATGAACTTTGTTTTGGCCTGTTTTTGTTTGAAAAGACCTCACACCAGTTCATTCTTCAGTTTTGCGTCAAGTATATCGGGGCTTTGAAAAATAACTTCTCTTAAAGTAGTAATTTTCATAATTTATTTGCCTTTAATTGCCTTTTTTAACTGGTTAAACTTATTTCATGGAAAAGCGAGGGCATGAAATACCATAATAGCATAACAAAAAAATACAGTAATTATTTAGACACATTGTTTAACTAATTAGTACTCTCAATTAATTGCATCAAATCACAACTTCCCTTGCCTTTATTGCAAGTTGGATTGGTAAAGCTATATTCTCTGTGACATCTTGCTTTTTTATGTCAAGTGGGGCCAGAACGTTTCTCTGTTTGTGCATTTGTGTATGTGAGCTGGGGATGACCAAGTGGCAGTCCCACACCAAGGTTGATGTAAACATGTTTCTGTCCCCGTTGTGTGCAAGCGGACCCTGGGGGCAAGACTGCCCTTAAATCCAGTGGGTTGGCTGGCTAAAGCTCCACGGGTTAATGTCTCTGAAGCACACAAATCAAAAGAGCATTGCACGGGGGCAGGCTCCTATTGCACAGACCTACTCAAACTGCTCATGTAGTGCTGCCCTCCCTGGCAAAAGAAAAAAAGAAACCAAATACATATATGGCTGTGGTTCATTAGATAGTTTCTAATTTGTAATAGATCGTTTTATTTTGTTGTACACTCAAACGAAAGAGATTTGCAATGACTCCAAAGTGAAGATTTAAATGTATTTTCCTCTCTTTTAGAAGGTGTGATTGGTAAACCTAAGTGTCTCCCCAAAACCCTCCCCCCCTTCTCTCTCGCTCTCTGCAGTGTCTAAATGACCAGTATGTGATTCTTGAATCGTTAGTAGATCAAGCCTGGAGGAGAGTCCTCTCCTTTGAAATTGCTGTAGAGTCTCATTTCTCCACACGGCTCACCCTTGAAGTTTTTCCCTCCCGCTCTCCAAAGAGATCAGGATTGCTCTTTAAAAAAAGACTGAAAGAAAGCAAAACCTAGGACTGCTTTTAATCTGGGGAATGAGTGCTCTGCCATGAAACACAAGCGATGAGCGAGTGCCTACCAGGCCTGGCCAGAGTATTAATATTTAAATTCCCATCCAGATAATCAATAGAAGGGAGCACTTCAGTGCGTGGTTAGCCTCGTATGGGAGGCGATAAGAGTGAGAAAAACCTCCTGATTAAGGCTCTTAGAGGCTCTCCACACTGTGTTGCGCTCAATACTTTAGCACTGATTATAACCTATTGAGGCAGAAAACCTGATCGAATATAACCTCTTTTGAATTCCTTGTTCCCTCAATGGCGTGTCAAAAAGAGCATTCAGAAGTTCGTGTAACAAAATGGCAGCCTGTTGAAATCGTTCGCTGTTTCTTCTTTGCATATGGTGCGCAAGAGAAAATTTCAGGAGCCTTTATGTTTGAGCATAATGCTTTGATTTGGGAGCCAGTGTCATAACAGGCAGCAATAGGGAACTTATATCTTATTCTTCTTTTCAGTGTACATAAAAAATCCCAGCTTAGTCCTCTTTGTCTTTTGAATGCTTTGAACTCTTTTCAGCCTTAAAGGGCACTTTTTGTGCTTTAGACTGTGGTGTGCATTCACTGTAAAAGCACTCAATGCCACAAGAAGACCACAAGCAAAACTGCGAGTGTCTTCGGCGAGACCACACATCTTAAGCATTTGCATAATTTAAAGAATAATAAGAAAGAGAGAAATAGAGAAAACTCTCTTCATTTACAAACGAGTGGGCGAATCCTCGCCACATACTTCCACCAGCCTAAAGGGTTAACCGGTGCAAGTTTCGGTCAAATTGTGCCAACAACGTCTTGGAATCCAGACCTTTGAGAAAGGGCTGGGCTCTTTTGTCATTGTCTACGCTTAGCTAAGACATAGATGGAGGAGAAGAAAAGCGTCATGGGCTCATGCAAGTGCAGAATCTGGGGATAATATCTCGTTTGAAGGGCCAACAGAAAGGAGAGCAGAAGGCGCAGAAGAAGAGGCCAAGAAGATGTTGAAAGAGAGCAAGTCCAAAGCTGAACTGCTCAGTTCATTTTCCAGCTCACTGGCCTTCGTAATCCATCTGGGCCAGCTGCTAACAAGATTGGGTCTGAAGTTTACCTCCACAATGACTTAATCAGATTAAGAGCCACAAAGATCAAATAATGACCCTGCTTTGGGGCAAGTTCACTTGGCCCTTGATTGCGTTGTGTGGTCCTTGAGATTTATTAAGGAATTATTTGATGCTTTTAAAAGTATTTTATCTTCCTTGAAGATAATATTAGGTAATGAGCATCAGAATTGGAAAATAAGGCTGCAACCACGTCTATAAAAATCCTACACCTTCAACTGAACTCTCAAGAAGGGCTCACAAAGATGCACCCTGAATTAAATAAGTTTTGCAGGCAAAGGAGCATCTTACAGTAATTACCACTCAGCAGTTTCAGTGCTCTAGGACTCAAGGCAGGATTGTGGTTCAAAAAAAAAAAAAAGTTCAGGAGAAGGTGGTGCAGAGTAGATGCTAAATGTCTCACATGACTCCATGATTTTCGGGATCCCACTGTTTTGTTTTCTGAGTTTATCTCTCTCTCGCACTCTCTCTTTCACTTTTCCCCGCTCCCCTGTTCTTAAAAGGGGTAACGGGATTATTGGCAGAGGCATAGAAACGTGATTGTCTCACAGCAGATGGTGCGCACTGCTTCACCTTTGAGAAAAGTTAATTAAGCCCGCCATATTGTGCCCATCCAGGGGAAAAATGTAGATGAATATTGAGCAATCGAACTCTGTGTCTCCTTTTCAAGCCCTTTCTGTGGAATGGAGGAGCCCATTGAGGGAGAATTATGTACAGAGCCAAACTAATTCAAGGCCAGGCCCCCCCAGTCCCTTCCCACGTCTGCACCAGCCAGCCCACTAAAGCCCAAAAATGGTTTGCTCTATGATAAGTATGGTGTCCACCAAATTAAACCTGGCTGTTCACAAAAATATCATGTGCGATACAGATGGAGCATTTGGGGGGAGTTTATTCACATCTTGCCACAAAATTAAAGTGCAGAGGAGCATAGCAAGTTTTCCTGAGAATTGAGGCAGAACCTGGTGGTAAAATAATGAAGTGCTAACTTTCATTCCTCTATGAGCTCATTTGTTTGAAGGACTGGAGAGTTCTTTAAGGCTGAGTGAGGGATTGAGAGTGAAATTTGAAAGCTTTGAGACTGGCAGCGTTTTATTGGGAAACAGGGAGATCTGGATTAGGAGCCTGAGTGAAATCAGAATAACAAAATAGTGTTCAAAGTGCACAACATGGAGTGAAGAGCCTGCTGGGCGTAAAATAAAAGTTGGGGTTAAGCTTATTGTAAACTCCTTCCACTACGTTCCAATGGTAGATGTTACATATGATTAGAGGACCTTTGGTGTGGAGGTCCTGTTGCGGTACTTCCGTTCCAGTTGAGCATTGCTAATTTCTTAAACCCCTGACCATGGCTTTTGCTACGTCTGGACTTGTTTTTACCCACCTCCCTGCTTTCTTTTTCTCTTTCATTTTTCTTCTTTATTTTCTAAGTCCAAATTGAATGGTGAATCAGCTACAGTACTTTAGTAATTTCCCCAAATGTTTAATCCTTCTTAGCACACACACACTGTGAAATGAAATTCGGATTGGTCACGACTGCTTGTGCTTAATACATCTTTGAAAATGAATAGAAAATGGATAAAACAAATCAAATTCTTTGCTTTCTGAGATGAAAAAAAAAAATAATCACAATCACATCTTTAGAGAAAACATCTTTAGATGGTTGTATGTGTTATGTCTTTGCAAAGTTATCACATTTTTACTATTATATTTCAAGTGTAAGTTTGATACCATATCCTCAAATTAATTCAAAGAGAAAAATACTTTTTTTAGACTTCATAAAAGTGTGAGGAAGGCAAGCAACAGCTTTGCCGATTAGAGGAAGTACACCAGTCAGAGCGCAGTTCTTGGGAGATGTTAACTAAGTCAATTGTCTGTTCATTGAAAGCATCTCGTCCTCTTGAATGTGTTTGTGGAGCGTTCCACGGCATTCTTTCCAGTGACTGTTTGTATGGGTATTACGTCCCCTTGAAGTGTGGCCTCCTCCCTCCAGAGCCATTGATATCTCTCTATTGATTCAGAAAGCTGTGGACAGACCTACCAGGATAAAAGTGACTCGCACTAATCACCCGGTCACTTGGGGGGCCAAAAAGAATCCAGATAATAGATCTTATTCGCTTTCCATTAAGTCTATCTCTAGACCTGTT
Source organism: Zacco platypus (assembly GCA_038088235.1). Taxonomy (NCBI): domain Eukaryota; kingdom Metazoa; phylum Chordata; class Actinopteri; order Cypriniformes; family Xenocyprididae; genus Zacco; species Zacco platypus. The sequence goes on from CM076074.1 coordinate 16,644,310, forward strand.
AAAATTTATAGGAGGAGTTGTAGTTTTATAAGGGGCACATTATATTACTTCTATAAGCTTGGTGTCCAATATGTATTAATAGTGTAAGTTAGACAGACTGTTTTTCAAGCCGTGCTGGCTGACCTTTCGATGTGTGAAAATTACTCCTCACACCAGCCACAAAGCACATGATACATCCCAATTAAATCAGAAGACAATCTCAACATCACCGAACAGTACAACCGTGACAATGAATTCCAAAACGATCTTAGCTCTCTCTTCATGAATGTACATTGTAATGGATATAAGCAACAACTAAACTAAAATTAATTGAAAATTAGCAGTTACTACTGAGTGACTGTTAAGAAACTTCATTAATATTAATTACTCATAAACTGATGGACTGAACTTAACTTAATGTTTAGTTTAGAAATCGTAAGAAATTAAGGTGAGGGCTACAAGCTTTTACTGGGAAATTTAAAGGGTTAGTTTACTCAAAAGCAACATTTCTGTTAGTAAATGATGACTGTCTTATCTTTGAGTGAACTATCTCTTTAAGATGCACATTGATTCATTTTAACAATTAGTTTTTCTTTGCTTATGGTCATGAAAATGAACAAGAGTTTTTGTTTGTTGCGTAATATGATAGAAAATCAGATGGATGTCTTATATTATTTGTATATGCAGTCATTTGTATATCCAACTCACGTTGTTATTTGAAGATATTGAAATATATAAAATGACAAATTATTCAAAGTATTTCTGTAATGATGCAAAACTCAAACATGTAGCCTTGAAAGGATGTGGTATACATATGTGAGATGCCAGTCATTAGAGAGTGGAAGGCCCGACGAGGGCAGATTTAGCTCAGGGGTCAGAGAGGTGTTACCTCATCAGCCACAAATTGACAACAAGATTTACCCGCATCCATAATTGTAGTTCCTCTTATCCACAGTTACGCCAACTAATGACAGCAAAAACTTGAAGGCCTTTCTTGGCTAGTTTTAATGAGACCCCCTTCTTTTAAAGACCACAAAATGCCACCAATTTAAGTTCTGCCAATTTTCTCCACTTCTACTTGAGAACCACCCTGGGAGAGGAGAAATCATCATACTGGTCAGCAGCGGCGACACTTAAAGAGGAAGTCAGCATGGGTCTACTTTCCCTGAATGACCAGGACCAGATTAAAATTCAAGAAATAATGGCTTTCTGTCATGTGCTCATCATGATGTCCGCACCAACTTTTAATTAAGAGAAAAAATAGTTTCTCCTTCCATTAAATGTGAACAGTGTGAATAAGGCAAGGAAAAAGAGGAAAGGGAGCAATAATCAGAGTTCTGCTACTTTTTTGAGCCTTGATAAATGTGACCGTTTGTTCTGCACATGACAGTTACATTTATACAATCCATTTTTCACAGTATTCCTTTTAATTCATTACATAATTTACATTTTTGATAATTTACAATAATGATATATATGATATATAATATGCTGCATTATATATGATATATGTTATGCTGTAAATATCTCCCACAATATATTCCAATATATCTCCCAAAATATTTCCCACAAATCCTGAACATTATGTCCATATATAATTTAGTTTAAACTATGGAATGTAGCTTGACTCACCCTCAAAAATGTATTTCATTGTTTAGGGATTGTGTCTTTTTCAGGGTTCTCTTTTAAACCCTTAGATCTTTTGAGAAGTGGTCACCTTTTCTAAACAGATCACAAGCTTAGTTTACTTTTATCTGTCTGGTTTCGTTTTCATTTGTAAGAAGCACAATCTAAGCAATCAGTTTCCGGGCGTAAATAAGAAAGCATTTGTTCTTATAATGGATATAAAGAAAATGAAAAAAATCTGTAATGTTGAGAATTTATGTAAATGTTAAACAGGCATTGCATTTTTTTTCCTCATAAAAGTTTGATGTGTGTGTGTGTGTGTGTGTGTGTGTGTGTGTGTGTGTACAGACTTGGGTAGATTATTTATGAATTGTAATTAGTTACTGTTTACAAAACACACGACAAAATCTGTAATCTGTAATATAATCTCTTAGATTACACATTTTCGGTAATGTAATCTAACTACTTTTGGATTACATTTAGATTCCTTTTGTGTTAACCCTTATTTGATGCCACATATATTGATTTGTGTAAGGATAATGATAATCTTGTACTATTTGACAGATTTGAAAAACATGAAATTCACAGTAGAAGAGTAGAAGTGCATATGACAGTATCAATGAAAAACATCAAACAATAGCAACATTACAACAAAATGAATATTAAAGAACATGAAAATCACAGCAATAACATTGCTAGGTCAAAGATTTCACCCCAAAACACTTGAAATGTATATGAAAGTAAAAAAAAAAAAATAATAATAATAATAAAAAAATCAAACAAGAGCAACATTACAAAAAAAGTACATGAAATTTACAGCAATACCATTGCCACAGTAGGTCATAAATGTCACCCCAAAACCCTTGAGAAAATTTTTTGTTAATGTTTCTTTAGATTTGATGTGGACAGCAAATTAATCCTTGGTAGGCAGAGTTTACACTGAACAGTGGCGTTTTTTCCTGTGTCTTTCTTTAAAAATGAAATGATGTCTGTACATCCAGTGGTTAAAGGCTGTTCCCCTCCATTTTCCATCATTTCTAGTTGTTGCTGATTTCTGTGCACGATTCCACATCCCTCCCCCTCACCCCCCGAAATACTCGAAGAATCATGAACGTATAAATCTGCCGTATAAGTGGCAGGTTTATTATGAAAAAAAATAGAAACGTAAAAAAAAAAAATCTAGGAGAATAACTTACTGCCATTATGTAAATAATATGCAATCATGTAATCCATAAAAAAGTAACTGTAGAAAAAAACTGTTTTAAAAAGTAGTTTACTCTAATTACAAGTACTTGACTTTTGGAATCTGATTATGTAATCCAGATTACATGTAAACCGTTACTACCCAACTCTGTATATAGATAGATAGACAGACAGACAGACAGACAGACAGACAGACAGACAGACAGACAGACAGACAGACAGATAGATAGATAGATAGATAGATAGATAGATAGATAGATAGATAGATAGATAGATAGATAGATAGAATCAACAAAATTTGTGACAGTATACAAATTTTAATAAATAATAAAATAAAAATAGCAAAATCATTATAATTAAAATAATAATAAAAAATGTTTATCTGTGTTTTTCTTTTTTCTATGGCTAGACTATGATCACTGGGTCTGTTTTTGGTACGACCCATCTTTGTTTTCCTTTCTCTTTGTCTCTCCATAAGTAAAAGTCCATATTGAACTGATCTGCACATTTTACAAAGCTGTCCAGCCCAACAGTTTTAATATGCACCATTAGACGTCATAGATATGTGTTAATTGAATTGGTGTTTAGCTGCTTGTCTGTTATTGTTTTGTTTTACTCTCTGCATATTTATTTATCCCACAATTCCTAAAATTGGCAGCAGCTGTGTGTATAGCAGATGGTTTAGTTTGTAGATGTGTCATCAGAACCACACAGCTCCTTCTGCCCTGTGTACACAGAGTGCTGTTGGGTAGGTGGTCTGGGAATATGGAAATAGGACTTAAATTCCTTAATGTAGATTGCACTTGCGTGTATATTTTAACATGACAGTGAAAAACAGGCTAAATGTTGTGCTGTTAGGCTTGCAGCTCACAACACACACTCCACCCCCACATGCTTTTATTGAGTGTGCAGGGAGAGAAAAGTACAGAATCATAGCTTGCAGGTAGTGTTGAGGGTACGTGGTGAGTCTATGATATATGACATGTGCTCCATGCAGTCTTTGTTAATTTCCCAAGGACCTGTCAGTGCTCCAGAGCTGTCAGTTGAAGCCTCCGTTATACTCCTTTAAATCCCCGTTTACCGCCCGATTCTGCTGACAAACATGAGAGGTGAGACAAATGAAAGACTCTTGACTTCCCCATCTTACATATTAATTTTAAAGAGTATACTTCTCATGTGAGATTGTTTTGACCCGCCCAGTGTGAAATTTGAAAATTGCATATGTTGTTACATGTTTATGACACATGTATAACAGTAAAAATGTTAATAGTTAAAATATGAATGTGAGTTTGGTGGTATGGCGTGTGAAAATACAATGCATATGAAATGTACATGAATTTTAAATGATTCAATTTTGCTCAGATTGTAAACACAAATACACTTTGCAGTACAGCTCTCTAATTTGCCAATCTCTAGCATATGCAGTTAAGTAATTTTTCTCTTTTACATTTTAAAAGGGTCCCCATTAATCCTGAGGTCATAGGCCTGTAGCCCTGTCTGATTATTGCTGTTGCATTACTCACTCAAGGTCGCGTCATTGCTGGAAGCTCAGACCTTGTCTAATGTATTTATCTCAAGAGATAAAACTGCAAACACACAGCACAGGCACACATATACAGAGCATTTTTGTTTAGCCTCTTAATTTAGTTCGCCTAATTTGCCTGGTATTCAGCAGTGACGTCTGCTATGAAACTAATTTCAAATGCATTTCCGAATTGTTCGAAAAGTGTTTGCAGAGCAATATTGCGTTGGCGCGGAGTAAACAAGAGGGCACATCTTCCAGAATGCAGTTTGAAGGTGTCTGCCCAATCACCGTGCATGACCCGTATATGTGACATTCCACCAGGCAATAAACAGCACAACTCTCCAATTCGGGGGCCTATTAGATGAGGGAGGGGGAGGGCAAAAAGGCTAGGATTCTTTGCCAGAGACTGACGGGGGTCCTTGGGACAATTACAGTAGAGAAAGAGAGAGAGAAAAGGAGAGAGAGAGAGTCTTTCTTCGGCCCCCGCGGCCTGCTGGTGCTGAGTAAGATTCATGCCCAGGCAGAGGAGGATGCCAGTGCGCTAATACTGCCTGACAGTAAATGTCATCAGAATTTAAATTACATGGCCTGCTCCCTCTCACAGAGCATGAGAGTTTGCTTTAACCTATATCGGCCACCGCAAACAGCAGAGTAGGAACCCGTGGGGGCTGAGGAGGAGGGGTGGGGGTTGTGGGGTGGGAAGTGATGTTTTTGCACTTCAAGACGTCTCGTGGTTTGAAAGCACCAGCTCAGTTCTTTCTCTTCCCTTGTCATGTATGTAAAAGCAACGAGCTGATCCACCAGGCGTGTGCACGGCTAATTAGAGGGATTCAATTAGCCTGATCATTAATGATGTGGACAGATCTGCTGCTTTCACTAACGACCCGCACACATGCACCCCGCCTTTGTCCCTTGGCTGATATTAGCGTTCACAAATGTACTATGAGCATGGATGGCGTGCGGAGATGACCAGGCCAGGCCAGGATTGTGAGGAACGTAAAGTGCTAGGAGGTTCATCCGTCTGACTGAGCGTCTGTATGGAAATATGCTTCAGTTTAACAGCTTCATATGACAAGTATTACTGTAATGAGTTGATGATGGGCCAGATCTAAATGCAAGGGGATGCTCAAAGAGTGTTTTTTTTTAGCATGTGATACATCCTAAAGCAAATATATGCCATCAGTCATGGTACTGCGACAGTCAAAAAGTTGTTTTAGATGATGAGGTGACCTTATTAATAATGTAATGTGTTTTTACGTTGTTCAGTTGTCCTCCAATGTACTCAGTGAGATGGAGTTTGCACCAAGATGATATAATTTAACTATTTCATATGAAGTGTTAGTTTGGGTTCAGCATCTTATTAGCATATGTCAGTATGTAATAATTATGCTCAGTCCTGTCACACAGTTTGCTTTCCTGTGTAATATAATGAGAGTGAACTTTCACTGCAAGTATCTTTATTGAGAAGAAATGGAGAGATTGTTTTAAGTGTGGAATCTCTGCAATTACCTTTAACAGAAGTAACATTAATAAGATAAGTGACCTTTTCTTCATTCACCCTACTGACCAGTGCAGGGACTTCATGAAGGTCTAGGCATCTCTAATACACTTGTATCTCCGTGAGGAGTTTTTACATTGGTGCGCAAACTGTAGATCTAAACACTGAATAGCATATGCAAATGGTTAAGATTATTTAAAAAATTAATTGATTGTGTTTACCAGTGTTTTACAGTATGTTACGGTGCCCAAAAGTAGAATATTCTCTCTATGTATAAGCAAGAGGATAAGGACTTGCACTTATTAAGCTATTTATAAAAGGATACAAGAGATATATGTGTCAGATGCGATTTGCTGCTGTTGTAACTCCATGTGTTCCAGACGAGTTTCTCTCTCTTCAGTAAGGAGGTTACATTAAACCCTATAAACTTCAAAATTTGAAGAAGCTGTAAACGTTTGATTCTGGAACGGCATTCGTGACACCCCTGGGAAGAGTTCCAAACTGGATTAGTTTAATGCTCTTTAGTGCTTGTCTCTGAGCGTATCCACATCTGTCTGGAGTATTGCTGTCCTCAAACGTACGATGCTGAAAATGTCAAGACGGATCTGGACTCTGCCTCCCCCTCAAATGTAAACGCTTACCCATGCTGAAGTTCATTCTTTCTGTAAGCACTTGCTTTTCTATGATTTGGAGGAGCTCCAGTGTCCGAAGCATTAAGTGTAAAGCCGCCTTCTCGTTGCATTTGTAATTTTCTGTGCAAATCTGTGTTTTGTTTACAGAGGGAGAGTGCTTCATGGGGAATCCAAGCATGAAGTGGAAAAAATATGACTCTGATGGAGAATGAGTGGTCAGTTAGGAATGTGCATTTCCTTCTTTATCCAGATTGTCCTGAGGTCATTTCTTCCACTCTTTCATCCTCTATCCCCCATTCCATCTTTCTCTGCCCGATACCATTATTTCCTATCACATTATCGGGCTCTTCTTAGAGGAAAACCCACAGTATTCCTTCGTGAGAAACACATAACTGTTTTTCTTCTTCTGAATGTGACAGGGCCCACATTCACGCTTTGTTCTAGACTTGGGGGTAATGAGCGATCCATATTTTGCCAAGTGTTGTAAAGAGATGCCCCTGGCCACACAAAGCTGTAATGGAAGGCAATGGCGTGTCTGGGGTGGAATGAGCATTAGAATAAGTGCAATCCGACCGTTACTCAGATACTCTTGGGCCCTGTCATTACACAGGCCACAAGATGAACAAAATCTAATTACTCCAATGGAGCTTTTCAAATGGGATTCTAAAGTGGAGAAACATAAGGTTTTATTCCTGAATTGTGTTGTAAGGTTTAATAAATACTCATAGGCTACTTCAATTATCCCCAGGAACATTCAGTTGAACACAGCATACTGATGTTCAAATTTATGTAAAATAATATGCACAAACATAAATATACAGTTAATTTTGGCAAATTAAATTAAAAATTCAAATTTTCAACTCAAAAAACATTTTCCCACATGTATCTATGGTAACTCTCCAAAAACATTAACAGAAACTCTTCTAAATTTTCAAAACAAAACATTACTCACTACTAAATCTACTGCTTAAAATTAATATTACACAAAAAATACATAAATAAATAAAATGATATAACCTATTGTTAGCATTTACTCTCCCTGCCATGGTGCAAAGCATTCTGGGAAACAGACATCCTAGCCCAATCTCAGTTAAACTTAAGTTCATCTAAATTAAAAGAAATAAGTTCATAAAACTCAAAACAATGAAAAAATTCAGTTTACTTAAAATATATCAGCTCTGTGAACTTGAAAGAAAAAGAAAGTACTACTGTAAATTATTAACTGTACATATTTGACAGAACTAATTTGTTCAATTTAACTTTGTCCAATTCAAACCAATTACTTTTTTTTGACTGTTAGGGTTTACAGTGTACACATGAACAATTATGAAAGTATAGCATAACCAAAAACACAATTCTATCATCATTTACTCATTCAAAACCCCAAAAGAATCAGTCTGATTTATGAACAAATCTTTCAGACTAGTTTTGTGAACTGGAACAACTGATTCTTCTAAAAGATTCAACTAAAAATGCAAATCCTTCATGAATCGTACAGTGCTACTAGTCTCAGGAACTCTCATAAATGTGCCAAATGAAGCTAGGGCAGAAGTCATTTTTAGTAAATAATGAGAAATATGTCTGTTTCATATTGAATCTGTCACAACTCCTGCTCGGTTCTCTTGTTTCGTGTTTCTGTTTGTTTTGTTCCTGTTTCTTCTTTAGCTTGTAGTCAGTTTTCTCTGTTGATTAGTTTCACTGATTGTTTCCCAGGTGTATCTTATACTTGTTTACCCTTTATGCCTGTCTGTATTAAAGTCCTTCTGTTTCTCTTGTTCAGGGTCTTGTGTTGTCCTGTCTAGGCAGTTTATTTGTGGCATGTGTTTCAGTTCTGTTCCTTCTTCAGGGTTTTATCCATTTTGAGAGTTTTACCTGTTCTTTGTGCTTTGTTTATTTCCTGTCATAAATTCTCTTTACTGCATTTGGATCCTACTCACCACCATCATTTCTGCATCCTCATCATGAGGGTTAATTGTAAAATATGTGCCAAGGGTGAAAGAGTCATACAGGTTTAGAATGGCATGAAGGTGAGTAAATTTTGGGTGATCTGTCTCTTTAATTTAACTTGTCTTTTCAGGCTTTCTCTATAAGGATTTACTAGCATCTCTCTCGTTTATTTGTGGCTGTGTTGCCTAAACCTTTCTGTGGCTGCAAGGTCATGTGATTGCTCTGCCCGCTGCAGTCACAAACACACAGTGACAATGGCGTCGTCCTTTCTTTAATCTGAATGCTTTCACCATCACTGTTCTCTCGCTCATCCTGTCTCCAGGTTAATGCCCTCATACAGCGTGTCAGCTGCAGTGTGCTCCCTGGTGGATGTGTGCTCTGCCATGACTGCTTTGCCCAGCCTGTTTAGGAGGGGAAGTGTTTTCCTGCGATTGTGCCACAGGAGAGGAAAACACGTTCTTCTGCCACTGCATGTCACTAAGGTCACAGAGGTATGCTGCACCTCTGGGCTAGCATGCATTCCAGCGCCATGCTTCTGTGAGCTGTGAGGCGCAAATGTGCATCAATGTAAGGAAAAAAAAAAGGAAAAAAAGCAAGCTTCAATTTTTTATAGTCATTTTGTGGCTAAAGGGCTACCATGAATATCATCTGATGACCTTGGCACCAACACAGGTTGCTGATGACTTGATTTCTAGCATAGTTTTATTCTACATTTTATTGCTCAGTTTAAAGTATGGATTCATAGTGAATTAATGGTGCACTCAGTATATTTTGTTTATGTTGCCAACATTACTGTAAATGAAACCTAATGCTGTGAATGTTGCATTAGGCCTACATAAAATGCAAGAGACAAAATTGCAAAAATGGTCCATTTGTAGTCAGCCATGATTCATTTATTCTTTACGCTCCATGAATAACTCAAAATTTTGGTTTGTGATGTCAGTTTCATGTTCTGACAATTGACAAATTTAGCTGAACAAACTAATATATTCTATATTTTTAAAAGGGTCAATTAATTTGTTATCTGCAATATAGTTCAAGAATAATAATCCCCACATTAATACACATTACAATTTGTTATAATCAGTATTATTTGTATTGTATTTGTATTTCTTTATCATATATTAAAGGGAAATATAGTGAGTGCAAAATTACCCTCATTTATATATTAGTCACCGAGCCCAATAGATGAAATTAGATAGACCTGTATTGTCATTCTGTCTTCAGTACAGCATAGGTTGTGGCTGACTTGTTCAAAATTCTCATTACCAAGGCAACACGATTGAATACTGTTTCTTCATTAATAGCTGTTTTGTCATTAATAGCATGAAAAAACTACACAGGAACAAAAGAATAATACAATATTAACATTCTAGTAACCTCTATTAACTAATTAGTAAGTAATAGCGCTCAGCTGAATGCGGTAGTTCACTATTAGCTAATCAATAGCTACTTTTTTCATACCTCCCGGAGGTCTAAGAACTACAGGTTCATAATTAATGTGAATAATGCATATTATTCTCCATTATTTCAACCAAGATATTGGGGTTGTTCTTTTGACCCTAACCCAGAATTTGGGTCAAAAAGAATAACCCATTTTTCTGGGTTGAAATAACCCAGAAATTAGTTGGTCCCTTTTTAACCCAGGATGTGTTATTTTTGACCCAGGAGTTTTTAGTGTGAACTAACTTGTAATCAGCATTTCTTCTCCATTAACAGCAGTTACTAAAATGTTAATATTGTGTTACTCATTTTTTTCTGTGTAGCTACTCATTAATGATTGAACTGTATTCTAAAGTGTTACCATTATCTGTTCTCAACACAATGCACACATGCCATTTCAGAGCCATAGAGGCCTGTGAAGGTCAGCAGTGATCCAAACTGCTGCACAAATGCATCAATTTACATGTTACTTCAACTGCACACTGCTTCCTCTTAGGACTAAATGCTCGTTTTACAGCAAGTAAATGTGATATAAATGCATTCTGAGGACTTGACACCACTGCATCTTCATCTGACCGTGTGCTGACAGTATGAGTGGTCATTTAGTCCACATATGGAACAGAAGTAGCTCAGAAAGAGATTGGCATTCATGCGCTTTGTCAAATGTGAAATTGCATCTTGGTTTTATGTGAATGCTCTGTTTGAAAATAGTAGCCAGTAGGCAACGAATTTCATTAGTTAGGGAAGTTCTTACAAATGTAGCCCTTAGAGCACCAAACATTTTTGAACATTTGAAATGAGCAGTGATGTAGAGAGGTGTGTGATTTGGTTTTAATATGCCTGTTTCCTCCAGCTTTTCACTGGTTTGAGGCCTTTATGAAACGGCTCTCAACTTCAATGCAAAGGGTATGAAGTGAAGATGAGTGTCAAATCCAATGACCAGGGGAAAAAAAAGTCTTATACATCAATTACATTACACACCATGGACATTTATGCTATACCCTGTCAGGATTCAGTGTAGAACAACATGCAGACTGCTATGAGAGAGAAAAAAAATGCCTGCGGGTCTATCTCTCTGCTTCCGCTGGAATGTGAGAGTGACTAATTAATAAACATTTGCCAAGTAATAAATGTTGTAGTATGTGTGAAGAACAATAATGGATTATGTTATAGCTCACCTCTTGAGTGTAAGACCTAACATTACATGTAATTGTGGCAAAGCTGGTGTTATTGCCTAATAATATGGAGGGGGGAAAAGGAGAAACAGTGGAAATATCTAAGATGCAGTATATTCCCGGCAGTTTTAGTCTCTGAATGACACAACGTGGGATGTGTGAAGATATAATTGACAGGCCATAGATCTCTCAGATCCAGCATGATTAACAGTTTAGATGATGCTTTGTCAGTGAGGCTCCTACTTTCTTTAGTTCATTTTCATGTGATTTTTCAGAGCCATAGACTCTGTTTAATCAGTTTAACTCAACTTAAGTTGGTGGCGCTGATGCCTCTGTGCTTTAAAGCAGGGATTTCTTTGCGTCCCCACAGAATCCCCTTTCACATAACTTAATATGCCATCTTGCTCTCTCAGGGCTAATAATTGAATCTAGGCAGAGTTTAAATAGCTTAAAGGACAGGGAATACAGATGGGCATTGCCGTGATTAGCGCAAACTCCGGCCCATGGCCTCTGTGTTGGCTGCAGGATTAAGACATTACGAAGAGAATGACAGGGCTTTTTTAACACTTTATTCCCTCTCAATAACATTCTTTCACATATTAATACCACCCCTAGGTAGCTACTTTATCATGCAGAAGAACTTAATCCACTGGTGTTGAGTCCATCTCACTCTGGCTTTGATGCAGCCCCCACCCTCTGCTTTAACACTGCTGCTGGAAGCCCTGTGTAAGACAAAGCACCCGTGACAGAGACAATCAGAAACAGCTCAGGCCCAAAAAATGGGCTTCAGCCTTTAGAGAGCAGAGAAGAGAAGAGCCATCGTTGAAATAACATTAAGCCAAAGAGAAAACATCAAAAGAGGCAGAAGTAGACAATATGAACTCCTGAAGAAGAACCTTTAGAGCTCACATTGTGCCTGAGAAATGTATCATTTTCACTCTTTTCTTCGCCTCTGATTTGAGTCAGAGGGTTAGGCCCTAGTGATCTTCTTGTATGCCCCTTTATCTAAAGAGCACCTCTGACCTCTGGCTGAAAGGCCCTGGATACCGTGATGGGTGTAAGCTGGGGGGTGTGTGTCTGATGTGGGATTGCCCCTATTGCTGGCATTTAGCTTGCCTGTGAGCAGCGGTGGTGGTCAGTTTCTCCTTGAGAGCCTCACCCTGGGAAAAATTATTAGGGTCAGAGCACCCGTTCCATGTACAGGCATGCAGAGTTAGCAGATTTGCAGTGGCAGGTGATTCTTAAACAGAGGCTTGTCATTCTTAAATATGATACTCATACTGATACTAATTTCTCATAGATCAGAACTAGACATTTTTCAGTGTAAAGACATAAAAAACATCATTTTAGAATTAACATGCAACACCCAAATACTGGAGGGTCGTCTCTTCGTTTTGTCCCTTATGAAATCAGTCACCTGTTTAAACTTAAGCTGTCCATTTCATTGTCAGAAATGACGAGAGCTCTAAAGGGTTTTGATCCTGCTAGCGCTAACAGATGGTTGATGTGACCGGACCTAGACTGGGAATCACTTACCAAACTCCCACTGAAGGGTTGAGGGGCTAAATCCTCTGTTGCTGGCCCTAAGAAGACCATAAGCTTGAGCAGAGCAAGAGAAAGGCTCTGCTACTGGTGCTAATTACCCAGAAACCACACAGAAAGTGCCCACTGTCACCCACTGAAGAGGTTCACATCCCTTCCTCCACAGATAAAAGGCGTAGTATGAAAACATTTCGCGAGGGACAAAAGGGGGAAGATTAACATAATCTTTGGGTTTGTATCCCCTGTAAGCTGTCCATGTGTGAGTCTCTGCCTCTCTCTGTTTTCTCCTCTCTCGCACTCATTTCTTTTATTTCGTTTCCCTCATTTCTTACCTCCTAAAGTCTGGTTTGTAAGAAATAGGCACCATGGTAAAAGGCTTTGTCGTCTAAGCCTGACAGTTGTGTTTTTCCCGCCTCTTTGTGATCCTCTCTGTAGATGGGAGGCTGATGTTTGTGCTAAACAGACAATAGTGTGCAAAAACGAGGTGTCATGCTGCTGACATACAGTTCTTCATGTTATGTCACTGCTAATCCAGAGCCCACCGCCTTCTCACTTTAACTTTTGCTGTAAGACTTTCCTCATAACATCATTGCCCATGGGGTAGGGGTAGCTCTACTGTCATTGTTCTGTAAATAAAAAATCAGCAGCTTTTGACTTAAGGGGTATGGGACGGTAGAGCACACAACTCTTTATTTCAGCTTGCTTTTTTTTCTTTTTTTTTTTTTTTTTGAAAGAACATCATAGTGCCAAGGAATCTTCCAATTTTTCAAGGTTAGCACTGATCTCTCTCTCTCTTCACTTCCTCTCTTTCTCACAAGAATCCTACACCGAAATCACTAACAGGGGCATGAAACTATAGAGTTGCCTTTTGGTAATGTCAAGGAGGTCTACAATATCTGGCTATTCCCATTCACCTCACCACACCAGTTGCTTGGCTATCACAAGCCCCCCTCCAAAATGTAATTAGTTAAAAAATATAATATAATAAAATAAAATAAAATAAAATAATAATAAAATACTTGCAGTTAGGATAAGATGGGGAGAGATGCCCACCTTAGGAACAGTTGAATATCTTCTGTCTCTTTGTACTCTTAGTTATACCAGAAAGACTCGGGAGGCAAGATAAAGTGATATTTATTAACAATCAGCGAGCAAAATGTGGTAAGATAAAGGACTTTGGTGTAGGCCCCTTCCATAGCTTACATCCTGAGGGTTGCGAACTCTGCATTTTCTGCCTAAAGATGAAGGCAGGGGCGTAGCTGACCCCTGGGGAGGTATGGACAGGGACCATTCTGGTGGTGGTGGGTAGGATGGAGGTAAAGGTTGGCGTCAGCTTCTGTAAACTCAGACAAGTTCCAATCTTATATACTCCAAGTGTTAGATAATGATTGGTTAGTTCTAAACTAATAGTGACATAACATTTGACTGTCTTCCTGGCAGAACTTGCGCTAGAGCTTCCATTTTGAGGTTTTTCTCTGGACTCAGGTGTATAACTTTACTTTTGTATCAGTGTTCACATTTCCTCTGGTTAATTTCTTGTTGTTCCTGGTCACCTTAGTTTCTGATCACCTTCACCTGTTTCTTGTTTGTTTCCATTTATCCCTAATGTATACACTGGCTACATCCAAAATTGCATTCTTCCCTACTATATAGCAGTTGAAAAACAGTAAGTGAAAAGATGTTCAAATTCACAGTATTCACAATATAGTCTAAAACAATGGGTGAAAAGTACCCAACTTACTACTTCCGATGAGATTTTGAAGTGTCTTGATGAAGTACACTACTATTCCATGAGGCCAAGGGAGATGATTTGTAAGTGTCAGAGACGCAACTGGACACTACCAGGTCTGTGATATCATGATGAACGAAGTACATCCAGATTATCTGGATTCATTCTACACACATTCATACTATATAGAATGTACTTTTTTGGTCACAAAGTAAATACTAATTCAAAAGAAGCACCTACTCAGAAAGCATGCAATTTCAGATATTTTAGCCTTGTGTGTATTCAGTTCTTTTATTGTCTTTGCTGAGTTCTGTTTCTCATTCTTATATACACATGAAAAAGACAGTGAGGATTTACTGCTAAATTGTAACATAAAGAGTTGAGATGAGCATGTACAGGGTGATGAACCACCATCCAATATATTATTAAGGTAGACAATTTATTGCTAACTTAGTTGTTATTGCACAAAACTGAAAATAATGAATGGGGCTGTATATAAAATTTGTACATGTAATCTATAAAATTATTAAATAATTACTATGATTTATAATAATTATTAATGCTTTCACGCATAAGTTTAAAATATGCCAACTGAGCCCCAGAGTGAGTTTTTTTTTTAACTCGACCAATATTTTAGAACATTTCCCTTGTTCATTGTTTCCATGTCACACACCACAGCCACAGTAACATTGTATGACAGACAGGGTTGGGGAGTAATGAAATAAGTAGTTTAGTTACGTATTTAAAACACAAAATTTGAGTAACTATATTTCATTACAGTTACATTTTAGAAGGGTGATCAGATTACAGTTACACCTGAAAAGTATTTTAGATTACCAAAGTGATTACTTTGAATTTTAATGTCATTTAAACAGCAATTGGTGATTCTCTGACTCTGGCAGTCTGAAAAAGCGGAGTTAAGTTTCATCAACATTTAAATACTTTTAAGAGGGATCATGAAAATTGTTATTTTTATTTACCACTGTCCTGAACAAGACAAAAACAGCAAAAAAAAAATTGCGCAACTGTCAACTTAACTTAACTGTCCTGTCATGACCTGGATGATCCATGACTGTTTTCATGTTTTGTGATAGTTGTTTGTGAGTCATTTTATATTTGTAAAAAAGGTCACTGCATCTTTTTCTCACAATTTGTTTTTTTCTCCCTCACAATTGTGAGTTTGCATTGGGAGATATAAACTTGCAATACTGACTTTTTTCTTGTAATTGTGAATTTAGTATGTGAGTTTATATCTCAAAATTCTGACTTTTCTCAATATCACAAGTTTATATCTCATATTTTAGACTTTTCTCAATATTGCGAGTTTATACCTCATAATTCTGACTTTTCTTAATATTACGAGTTTATATTTCATAATTCTGACTTTTCTCAATATTACGAGTTTATATCTCATAATTCTGACTTTTCTCAATATTGCGAGTTTATATCTCATAATTCTGACTTTTCTCAATATCACGAGTTTATATCTCATAATTCTGACTTTATAACTCACAATTTCAACTTTATCATGCAATTCTGAAGGGAAAAGTCAGAATTGTGAGATAAAAATTTGCAATTATCTTTTTTGTGTTTGTTAGTACTTATTAGTATTCCAAAGTATTCTAAAGTATTTAGATTAAGTTACTAAACTTGAATAATTTAACAAAATACATTACAAATTACTTTTTGAAGCATGTATTTTGTAATCTGTAGTGAAATAACCTAGTAACCTACCCAGCCGTGATGACAGATGTATCACTTTTATTTTGTTTCCCCTGTTTTATTCAAAATTTTCACAAACTTGCTTACCATGTCATCAACTATATTCCTATTCTCAAATATGTATAAGTGAGTGTGTTTTGGCAATTAAAAACCTTTATAAATGCCACCACGTTTGTTTGAACCACAGTTCGGAGTCCTGTCAGTTGGATTTATGTTAACTTTACTTGCATTATTAAAACAAGTTTCCTAGGTAAAGAATTTCACATTAACTTCCTCTCGATCATTTCTAAACTTAAATGCGATAAGATCAAAATCACGACTTCAGAAATAGGAATGCAAGTAAATACATGCAAGTAAGTTAACTGCATGGAGACAAATAGAGTAAACTTTATAGTTACTTACACTATGTGTCTCTGCAAATTATATTTACAAACCTAAAATAAACATTTTGTGGTTGAAAATACTGGATAGTTGTGATAAATGACAAGCGCTGAGTGTGTCCATCTCTGGCTGCGTGCCAGCCAAAGCGCAAAAGCACAGTTTGAATCTGGCAGGTATGTGACGTCACTGAACATTCTAAATCCCATACGTGGGACCGTACTCTCAGGGACACAAAAACAAAAATCCTTTATGTGGGACCATACCGCTCAAAAGGTTAAATCATTATGAAATTTTTTCTTCAGTTTTAAGGGGGCATCATCTAAATAAACCATTGTATCCACAAAATCCCCCATTAACCAATATAATACATGAAAACTTTCAAAAGCTGAATGCTGTAGTTATAGCAGCTGCCAGCAGGGGTTAACTACACCATGCAAACCAGCCAAACACTTTGGTAAATGCTGCCTTTACCCTTCATACTTTAGTCAGAGATCAGTCTGAGAGTCAGATTCTTTCTCATCAGCCCCCCAGCACTACACACTGTCAGGCTTGTCTGGGTGGATGGAAAAGGAGGGGTGAGGAGAAGAGGCACTGCCAGCGAAAATTGTTTCAATTAGTACAAGTGATGGGTGATGCAAGGAACTTTTTCTCTCCGCTAGAACAATGGTGTCTGCGAGAGACTCCGGCGTTCATTATCCTGAGATCTCTGATCCTCTAAACCCTGACTCGCGCACACAGAGGAATGAGCACGTCTCGACGAAGAAAAGCTGTAAACGCCTTTGCTTTTTAGCAAACACACAGGCCTCTCTTTGCGCTCTCTTTCCCTTTATTTCTTGCTCTCTCGCTTCGAGCAGGATGTATCTGAGACCGACACAAGACTTGCTGGTTTTAGTGGATTTTGACATTTCTGACTCTTTCAGATAGTTTTCCATCAGACGCCGTTTTTTCCTTGCTTTTGCCTTTTCAGATTTCCATATTTCCCTGATGTCAGGATGAACTTTGTGTGACTATGGCGGATTCCTCTGTTTGTCTGAAGCTCACAGTTACAGAACCTCTCATTGTGGTGTCTCAACCCACAGCACTTTCTCTTTAATGATAATGGCACCATTTTCCCCAAACGTCAAATATCACATTTTGTTCTGTTTTATGTGTTTGAAACAATTTTGTAATAAAAATGTTCTTTAGATGAAAGTAAAAGGCATTTTGTATCAGGCAACTTTTTCTGTCCTCTCATGTTTCAGGAGTATGATTAAATATTAAGGGTGCAGTTCACCCAAAAAACGAAAAATCTCTCACCATTTACTCACCCTCATGTCGTTTCAAACTTATATCACTTTACCTTTCTACTGTGGAGCACAAAAGATGAATCCTGGCCGTTCTTTTCAGAATAATTCAGTGAATGAGTAATGAATAAATGTCTAAAAAGTACCAAAAAATAACCTAAAAGTGGGCCATAGAAATGAGACAAGTATGTCTGTTAATCAATGAATCGGTCACAAGGGTGAAGCATTAATTGACTAAGATTGTCTGCAAATAGCAGACTAAATTGTAGTCTGTTTAAGCAATCATAAGGCTTGAAATACATTACACAAGTTGTATTGGCTAGTTTTATAATACTTTTATTAGGCTTTTGCATCCTTTTTAAAGCTTGACATCTTGAGTTCCATGTTAAATATTACATGGATATATTGCATGGAAAAGAGCAAGACTATATTCTCACTATATCATACTATATGACCCATAAAAGCCTGATGTATCAAACAAAACAAAAAACACTTGAAAAAAGCACATACACTGTTTCACATACACTAATAATTTAAAAAATATATTTTGTTAAAAGTTAAGAGTTGCACCTGTGCAAAAATAATGACTAGTAGAAAAAATTAATAACTAGTAAAACAATATGTCACGTGTATGTGTAGTTCACATTCTGTCATGTCTACATTAGTTCTCATTAGTTGCATTGGTGTCTGATTAGTTAATCTTCGTCCAGCTGTTCCTGTTTAGTTCCCTCATTTGCTGTGTATTTATACTCCCTGTTCTGTCCAGTCCTTTATCAGTTATTGTTTATGTGAATGTGTTCATTCTCCTGAGTTGTGACATTATATTAAAGACATTGTTTTCACACCATCTCATTCACTGTGCGCTTACTACTTGTTTCTGTTTTAGTCTATCTGGCCACTTGTCTGTGTTCTTTAGTTTGTTTCCATGGTTTTTAATTGATTGATTAAGTTGTATCACCTGTTTTTTTTTTCTTTGATTTTGATTTGGTTTGGATATGTATTTAACTCACTCACTAATTGTCTGGCCTTGTATTTACTTACCTGTGTCTGTGTTAAACGATAATCTGGACATTAAGCCTTGAATGAAGTTTAAGTTAACTGTTTTTCTGCCAAGACTATTCTTCTCATTTTATGTTTTCTGACTTACCTGTTTGTCAATAAACATGGTTAATGCCGTGGTTCTTCCACAGTCTGTTTGTGGGTGTGTCAATACAGAAAGGCCAGACCAATGACACAGAACTAAGCAAATTGTTTTTTCTCGGACCAGAAACTATTCTGTGATACATTTTTCAAGATGGCCAGGAAATTGAGGAGTATATTGAGAAGTTCCTGTAGTATTGCCACCTGACATAATGGGATGATCATACTCTGATGGACTTTTTTGAGTTAGTTGGATAACAACATCAGCCTATTGCCAGCGGGAGACTGCACTGGGCATCTGGATCTGCCTTGGGCTTCTAGTTTGCCAGCTCTGCCCTGGAGTGTTGACCCTCTTCCTCTTCCTCTTCCTTTCGGCTTCCATGTTTTTGCCTGTGACTTGCCCCTCCACCCGTTTAGCTACGTTGGGCTCCTCTTTCCCTCTGGCTTCACCTCAGTCCATTTGATATTCAATGTTTTTGATCTACCTGCATTAACACCATTGTATGCCATTATATGATTTTTACAATGGAACGAATCAATACTTGGGAGATGTCAGGTTATGTTTGATTTCTTTTAGTCGAGTTTGCCTGTCTGCCCATGTTTCTTTTTTTTTCTTTCTTTTTTTCTTTTATTATGTTGTATCACCTGTTTCTTGTTTCTTTGTTTTGGTTTGGAACTGTATTTAACTCATTTGCACTCACCATTGTCTGGTCTTGTTGTTTGATGGACTCACCTTCTGCTAATCTTCAGTCGGAAGGACTTACCTGTAACGTTGCTTACCTGTTGTTTAACGATCTGCCTTGGATTTACAAGAAAAGAGACTCTGAGAATTCTGAGTTGTATTGTTATCCCTAATACCTGTGCCTGTGTTAATGGATTATCTGGGCCTGAAACATTGAATGAAGTTTAAGTTATCCGTTTTCTACCAAGACCATTCTTCTGAGTCCCTGTTTTGTGATATACTTCTTTGTTAATAAACTCCCGTGCATGGATTCTTCTTGTGGTGTGTGTCATTTGTGGGTCTGCTTGTGGGTGTGCTGTTACACAAAATGTATTGATATGAAATTTTATTGGATGGGTGGTTTGTTTTATTTACTAATATGTTTTTATTATTATTATTATTCCTCACTGGCAGTAAAAGTTGTATAGTATCTTGTTAACTCTGGTTAAATTATTCTGAGTTCACCATGAGACAAGGTTGGAAAAACTATTTCCTCAAAGGGAAGAGACAGAATACAGCAACAGGCACACAATATTTGACAATGTTATTTTGTATCAAACTAAAGTATATCTGGTTTTGTGTAGAGTATAGCAACTGTTAATGTGTGGCGGTCCAAAAGAGCACAAGGCTATTATGTGTCTAACTGAACATGTTAGTAAATACACATTTTTTATTTAAATGTCTTGTGTTCAGGTTCATTTGCAACAGCTGTACTAGCATTGAGAGTGAAATGGAGGCATGTTGAATATTTCATCTGAGACATGGAGGAGAGGATTTTTTGACAACAAACAGCACTTATGGTTGTGTAAGTGAGAGATTCTGTGGCAGAATCTTGTTCATTGGACCAGACTAGACACAGAAAAAATGCTGTCCTTCAGACAGCTGCCATCGATTCAGCACTCCTCCCGCGAGGAATTTACGGTGTAAAAGTAGCATGTTACCAGCTATTACTCCAGCAGCTACAAACATTAAAATTACATCACTGTCAATCCCAACGCAATGTAAGAGACATACTTATATAGAAGATGTTTAAGATAGTATCTTATCAAAATAATGTTTTATCAAAATGTTTCAAGTTTAAATGTTTCCAGGGCAACATAGCTGTCCACCTCGGGATTCCAGCAAGTCTCCTTCTGCTCATTTTACTGCAGATACACTACAGGCACAAGAGAGATAATTAGTTTCATTGCCTAAATTAGTCTTCGGAGAGACAATTGCATCATCACCAAATTAATCTACAGATTTAGACTTACAGAGAGACTTTCTGTTTAGGAAATCTTTAAAAATGGAAATGGGGGAGTTTGCCAGTAGTGTTTTCACAATGGGTGAGAGTTTCTGCCTGGAATGAACACACACCTTATGAATTTTTTATTCCTCACAAACAGTAATGGAAGCGAGCAGAAGGTTCAGAGTTTGGAACCTATCTGAATTGATTTGACTCATAATTCATAATTGAGCAGCTAACGCATGGAAAAGTATTTCATCACACTGGATCGTGGTGACAAAGCTTTTCGCAAGCAGCAGGTGACTTTTATCGTGTCCTCGCTGATGGTTGGGTGGCATCTCAACTGATTCTGTGACAGAGTTCATTCAAATGATTTATTTTGTACTCGGAAGCACCCTGGGAATTGTTTGACCTCAGTGTTGTGAGATGTTCTCTATTTCTCTGGTCCTTTTGTTCCTTTGTCATCTCGAAATCACTGCTATTACGATTTAATTTGAAGACAAATGTCATTTCTGAATCGATTATGGTCATAGAAGTATATGGTAAGGAGTATTAGAGGTCCAGTCTTTAAATTTCCTGAAGTAACATGCATACAACTGTGTATGATTATGTGCATTTCAGGAAAATTCATGGTAACACTTTAAAATAAGGTTCTAAAAAAGCTAATTAAATATTAATATTAATAATAAAAAAAACAACAAACATTACTTTACAGCATTAGTTAATATATACTGTTAATGTAATTACTAACCTTAGTTACTGCACACTAATATAGTTTATCATTCAATTCTTATTTGTGTGTGTGTGTGTTTGTCTGTGTGTGTGTCTCTCTCTCTGTGTGTGTGTGTGTGTGTGTGCGTGTGCGTGTTTTTGTGATTTATGAGGACACAAATTTGTATAATGACATGGGTATCACATTGGTATTACAACTTATGCGTGAAATATGAGGGCATTGCATGCATCCTCAAATATCAAATAGCTTTAAAAACATACTAAGCAATGTTTTTAAAAAAATGTAAAAATCCAGAATGTTTTCTGTGATGGGTAGGTTTAGGAGTAGGGTTAGTGTAGGGACAGTTTGTACATATACAATATAAACATTTTTAATATTTACATTTATAAATATTTGTATTCATTGTCAATGCATTTTCCCTTGGCCTCCAATATATTTATTTATATAGTGTGTTCATTCAGGTAGGAACTTCCATACATTTACTGCAATAAAAGAATGATCTAAGTAATCATACTGTAATTTTACAAATAAATGCATTCATTATTCAAAATATGCAGCCATTCCCTGACAAGTAATCAGCCTGTAAATGTTGGACAAGTAGCCCCCTTCGCCTCATGTGGCATCATATGCACAGAGCATAGACCACAGTAAAGCTTGGGTTTGTGAGGTTATTGCTTGCCCACTAAGTTCGATGTGACCAGATGGGATGTTTTGTTTGATGGGCCTCCCGCGCTTTGTCACACACAATGACAAGTTTCCCCTCTCTCCCCCCTCCCTCCTGATGCCTGCCTTCATTGTTAGGCTGTTAAGGAGATTGGGTTGGCATTTACTGCATCTGTAGCAGTGTCAGTTCGCGTATGAGTGTGTTTGTGTCAGGCGGGAGAGGCCCCTGCTCTGCTCCTCTCGGCTCTGGCCTGCTCACCCATATGGACGGCCTGATCAAAGGCAGCTGAAGCAGGCTGCAGCACAGGCACTCTGACAGGAGAGCGAGAGGGAGCTGCATAATTGACACGGCCCCTCAAAACCCCGAGCCTCACAGTGCGCCGGGGTCTGCACACACAGCACATAGCAGCGGAACGCCGGCTAAACAAGCTCAATATTCACACTTACCAGACTGATTACGTATCATATATACAACAGCAAGTCATTAGGAAGTGTGTACCATACAATGCTCTAATGGATTGTTATTGCATGACGTAAACGAGAAATCTAAACTCTGACATTAAGCATTTGCTCGTTGCACATGCCTGACAAACAAGCCCTTTAAAATGCATGTTTCAGGGCGCCGTGTCACCCTGCACTCTCTCCTGCTGAATGGTGTCTATTTTGGCTCCAGACCGGTGGTGGTTGCACATCACTAGCTGTCTGTTCTGAGAGGAGAAATGTCAGAAGCCTCCGGTGGCAGCCATTCCAGCTCCTGCCTGCCACCCCGTCACATGCCTCCTGTAAGGGAGGAGGTTTGCCAACTTGCCCCACATTAATCAGGGCCCTCTCGCACCATTAGCCAGTCAATCATTTTCTGGGGCTGAGCCAGGCTACTAGCCTGTGCAGCATCTTAGCCCAGCCTCTGATTGGCCCTTTCCCTGTAACATTCAGGGATGTGCCAACTGAAAAGTATGCTTGTGGCTAATTGTTACTTATGAAGCTTTTTTGGGTGGGTGGGGACTGCATATAGAATTGTATATACATTTTTGACGTGGTTAAGTTGTTTAACTTTTGTAACCACTTTTAACCATAGTCAGCATTAATTATTATTATTATTATTATTATTGAACAGTTAATTGAACCAGTTTATTGAATCATTAGGCATAATAAAAAAATTAAAAAGTAATGTTTGCATATGTGTTTTTTTTTGTTTGTTTGTTTTTTTACGGTTAATCAGATGAAATTCTAATTGCTTGTAAAATAAATCAAAGACATCTTTAGCCAGAAGCAGTTACAATTTTCACATCCAGCACCCAACATGCAAATATTAAAAATACATGGATTACAATGTAAATATTATTATTGTATAAAGATAAAAATGCCTACATGTCATAATGGATGGTCAATGCATGTATAAGAATTACATATGACAAATGGAATTGGCTAATTATTTGACCAATCATGGCAATACACATGTTTTTAAACTGACTCATCAGGTTGAGGGTGTCTATATTCCACCATGTACTAGCAATCCGCCATGGTGCAAGTGCACCTGACTTTTAAAGGGAATGGGAGATGGCATTCTGATTGGTTTATTGCATGTTACGCCCAAAAAACACACCTTTGACTCATTAAGAGACTAAGTACAACCCTTTTGGACCATGTGCCTGTTGCACAGACCACTTCTTCTGTCATTAAAATAGCATCTATATCTTTTATATTTGCTTTATAATCAAAGCTCTGTAGTTTTTATTGAATGGGGGGAAAACAAATAATACAATGCAATGATGATTGAGAGATAAAATAAACGTTCCTCAAAAGCCTGATATATCATATTTGATTGATTTTAATATGATTTTTGTTACAAAAAAAATTATATGTGGATGATTAAGCACACTTCAGTCCAGTACGTGTTCATCTTGAAATATTATTAACAATATAAAAGCTATTCTTACATTTAAGCTATAAAAATCATTAAAGATTTCACAAAGATATTTACTTTTCCCCTAAAAGTCAAAATTCTTAGAATTAAAAGACCTTGTACTTGCTACTTGCTTGTACTTCTGTTACTACCAACAGAAGGTAGTAAATTGTGTACAAAAGGTTTTTCAGCAAAATTTTGAATCATGTTGCTGTTTAGAGACATTCAAAATGTGCATATCAAATATGATACAGTAGGCTTTATAAGTATAAGTATAGGTTAAGATATTTTGCATTTTAACCTCTGTTAAATTAAAGATATCTATACCCACCTGTAGAAATTCCACTTATCCATTCATATTAAAACCTACCTATTTTATCTCTCTATGTCATTTCTTTTTATTAATAAAAAATGATCATAATGTAAGGAGAACAGCTCCTGCTGTGCACAAGATATTTCATGTTTGATATCCATTCACTTGTTCCACGGCGTGCTGTTACATTCATATGTGCATTTATCTGTGGAGTTTTGACCCCTGGGTTTAGTATCGGTGATGTGAAGTGTTTTAAAATGGGGTGAAGCTGATTTACACAAATCTGGTAGGGGCAAGATAGTCTAACTAGCCTTTTGTGTGTGAGATAAGGTTTGGTAGGGGCCCGCCGTGCTCGGGAGGGGTAGTGGGAGGGGAGGGATCACGCTCCTCACTACAAAGTAAGAGCACAGGATCCAGGCTTAAGGGACCTTCATCATTAGTTAATGACTTTGGAGATTAGTATTATAACACAGAGATTACAGAGGAGACAAGGGTTGTTCTCTGGTAATTACACACTGAAGCACAAACGTCCCCCTTCATGCTGCATCTCTTATTAGGCTTAATTGAAGACAGCTTCACTGTAATGACATCATTTGGAGCTGAATGTCTGGCTGTTTGGTAAAATACACCATAGATGTGGGAACGGTATTTCTATTTCTATTTCTGATACCTTGATACCTCAATGTAAATTGACTGTTATTGTTATTGATATCTGAAGGATATATTTCTATTTGATCTAAAGCATGAAAATTACTTTTGTTGGTGTAACCTAGTTTGATTTTGTCAGATTCAATAACATTTTTGACCAATTAATTTAGATGTTTCTGCTTTACATTACAGTACATTCAGGGTTACTTAAAAAATATATTTTTTACATTGTAGCATAGCATATAAAATGGTATTATTCCATAATTGTATATTCAATCAAATAATTAAATATTAAATGTATGAGTCCATAAGACTGAACTACCATATTGACTCTTAAGTCAAATGATAAAATAAAACACACTTAAATATCAATCTGTTAATCATAAAGTATTTGCATTGTTCATTAAAGTCTGCTTAAGCAGGATCATTCCCTCAAGGACCATACGAGCAATTTTTTTCTGTCATGCCTCAATCTTCGCTCTGCATATTTCAAAAACACCAGCCTCAATAAGCAGTCGATGAAACGCCTGCCACTGGAAGGTCTTCGAGGAAGCTTCGTGCAATATGTGGAGTAGGTGCTGGTTAAGCCAGCTTTCAGCCATGCCCACAACAGACCAGAAGCCAAAGCCCAACTCATACACCGAGTCTGACCAGGTGAGTGAGCCGGCAGCAGTGTCCATCATTGAGGGATTATTAATGGTGTTCGATGCCATGGAATGACGCCCGCCCACACGCTGAGGTGCATTCTATGAGCTTGGTCCCCAATGAATTATTATTTCATGTTCTGGATGTTGCCATGTTTCAAGGTCTCAAGTCTCCACTGGTCCCATCCAGTCTCCTGTTGCCTTTGTCTCTGCTGGTTCAGCCAAGCTCCATGTTGTCTTCGTCGCCATTGGTACAGAGCACTAAGTCTCTTTTGTCGCCAGTTGGTTCAGCCCAGCTCCAAGTCGCCTTCATCACCTTTAGTTTAGCCCACCTCTAAAACTCCTTTGTCGCCAATTGGTTCTGCCCAGCTCCAGGTCTACTTTGTCAAGAATGGTGCCACCGAAGCTTCCTCTCCCTCCTCCTCTGCCAAAGCCATCCAGTTCCTCTACCTCGCACCAATGTCTCCCTTAAGGCACCAGCTCCTCCCTAGGTGGCTCAGGGTTGATCTGAGGATCCCTCAGCTTCACTTCAAGCCTCCAAGACCCAGACTCCACCTTGGCCCTCCAACCCATTGTCTCTTCCAGATCTCCAGCTTTGTGCCAAGTCTGCCAAGCCCAAGTCTCCACCTCATGCACACCTGAAGCTTTGCCTTAGCACTCCGGGTCTTTGCTGTCACCCTGGGCCCTCGTCTCCACCTGGGTCTACACCTTTCACATCTCCACCTCTGTCGGTTGGTTTCTTGACTCCACCCTGGTTCCTCCTCCATTGGTTCTACTGTGGACCTTCATCCTAGTTCTGCTCTTGGACTTCCCCTGGCTCCTCCCTTTGTCATCTTCTCCTCAATGGGGTATCCCTCTGTCAGCCCCTGCTAGGTCTCGTCCTTTTCCGGCTCCTCATGCATGTCCAGAATCCCCTCCCTCCCTCCCTCCCTCCTCTGTCAGGTTCATTGCAGCGCAAGGATGCGCTTTCCAGGGGAATTTCATTATTGATTATTCCGATTGTATTTAAGACCTTAAATTCTGTGTCATTGACATTTATTGTATATGTGTAGGTTTTGCATTGTTTCCATTAAAATCTCTGTATTCCCTGTTCATTCTGTGTCATGCTCTTCTTTGGATTTGAATCTACACAGTAGTTACATGACAATATGTACACTTTGGGTAATAATATTTACCTTTAAGGTAAGAATATGCACAATTTAGTGGGAAATAAGGTGTACCTTTTGAAAGGCTATAGCCAGTCACTATAGCCATTTTTGGAACCTTTACATTCATTTTTATTGGTGGTTGTTAATGTATTTAAGTTTATTCACTCATATTAAATTATATTTTGACTCAAATATAATTTAGATGTTATTACATGAAGCACATTTTAGGTTTACATTTTTTTCAAAGTACTGTAGAAATGTGTACAGAAATCAAAATAGTATTTCTGTTCAAATTAATATTTTGTTAATATTTGTTGTTGGTAGGCAAGCTTCTGGTTTGCTTTACCCATCAACAGTTGCGAAAAAATAAATATTTCAGAAGCAATTGAGGCCTACAGCAGCTCCACGGCTCTGGTTTAACTCTACCGCCCATTTATCTCACCCATTAAGTTAACAAGCAACATTTGTATTTACCACCAGGCCTGGGTGGTTAGGAGCAATCAAAAACCAAACATCACAGGGGAACAGAAGGGAAACAGGGATGGTGAGGGAGAGAGAAGGTTCAGGTTGATATGTCAAGAAAAACTGGGGTGAAGTGCTGACACGTCGACGTCTTAGCTGATAACGCTTAAATCATTTTTCCTCCAAAACTTCAGTCACCGGGCTTCAAAGAGATATAGCCATAATACAAATTTTTGGAGTAAGTAGTGGTGTTTGAAGTTATTTTATGGGATTTTGCTGTAAGGCCCAGAATTGATTTGCAGAGGGGATGAAAGGAAGATACTTTATCTTTGGAGCTTTGTCGGAAAAAGCTTAGCATCCATTGGTGGTTCCGCCAATATGCCTGCAGGGCAAGGGGGTGGGGGTGCGTGGTGGGGTGGGTGCTTGGTTAGCTGGCATTGACATTATATACCAGAATGGATTGTGCTGAGTGTACACCTCCTGCTGCTTATGAGCTGCTCTTTCATAATCTTTCATGAACCATACAATGTTTTATTTAATGTACTGGGTCAGAGAAAAAACTTGAGAAAAAACATATTAATAATGAAAGATGTGGGGCTTGGGAGGGAGAAGGCAAAAGAGGAGAGAGAAGGGAGAGAAAACTTGGTTTGAGGCTTCTCTCTGCAAACAGGTCAGGGGGACCTTTTGAAGTCTGCAGCTCCTGTGCAGTCAATAGTTTAAAAACTTGTGTTATGTCTGAATGTGAGGCTAGCTCTGAGCTTCTTTCACTCTGCCTACCTGACAAATGCCAAACATCTCATCTGTAGTGTCCAGTGGCTCTCCACTGTGGTAGAAAAAGAAGAGTGAGCAGATTCTCTTCAGGCTTTACAGTTTAAACTCACTGGACAGAATCCAACCTCAGAAACCCTCTAGTGTAAACACGAGAGGCATTTTTCCTTCTTTCCCAAAGCACCTCCCATAAAATCAACAAATTTCATGACATATTGCTTTTCGCATTGCTCAAATGCTGCTCTCGCTTGTGATCTTGACCTATGATCTATTTGTACAAACAGGAACAAGCTTGGGCTGTGTGGGCATAATGCACTCTATCCCCCTGTGTCTGCACATTTGCAGGCTGTTAAGTAGGGCAGAGGCAGCTGCGAGCTTCTTAATTGCTTAATTGCACTCATTATTTGAACTGAGGATGAGCTCACCTCGCACCGTTAATTGAAAAGGTACTGCAGTGCAGTCTTTCTGAATGGCACGGTCCCTCGAGGAGCGCGGCGACTCTGATGTTGGGCTAGTGCGCGATGCTCAGTCTCTTTTTCTCTCTTTCTCTCTCCCTTACTCCCTTCCCGACACTCGATCGCATATGCTGTATATGTGCTATCTGAATTCACGGTGATTCTCCAGGACATTGCAGGCCTATCAGATGAAAGAAGCAGATCTTAGAAGTTCCAAACCCTCAGAGGAAGGTCCAGGGGCCATGTGACTTATTTATGACTCTTGTGACGGCGTGCTCCCCCTCCCTGGCCTTACAGTAACACACACGGGCGCATGCACACACGTTCTCAAACACACTTTCTCTGCGTCTCTCTGACTTTCGCATCGCGTGGCCTCCTCGCTCTATTTAAAAAATAAACAGGAGACTGGTGTCTGTGCTAATAATTCATGGCTGGGGACAGTGAGAGGTGTTTATGTGGGGAAATGAGATGCTCTTAACACCTGCTCCTCTGTGGAAATGGCACCCCTCCTGGCCAAATGGAGCCATTGCAGGCTTTATCCATGTTTATACTTTGTTGTTAGCTGAGGCATGTTTTACTCTCTGAGCTTTCCAAAAGGGCAATCCCCCCTAACAAGGGGAATATATGGAATATATATGACTTTGCTTCATGAATGACTACCGAGAAAGGTACACTTCAAAATGAGCAATAATTTCAATGGCCATCATCAAATAGAATTGGTTTTGAATTATTTTGATTGACTATCATTGGTAACGTGGACACACACACACACACAGACACACACACCTTTAAGGTACTAATATGAACCATTTAGGGGTAAATATGGTGCAAAGGTTTAAACGGGTACCACCCCAGTGAAAGTGAATGGTAATTTTGCATCACTTTTTTCCAAAGTGTATCTTTGTAAATGGACTTGCACGCTGTAACAGCACATACCTTTAGCATCTATTTCTATCTAGCCTTCAATTTAGTTTTGTTGGTGCAACCCACAATAGTTAAGTTGATTCAGTGAAATTAAATGATATTTTTGACTATTAAATGTACTTTTTTTTTTGTTTATGCTATATAAAGAATCATAGAAGTCAAGGTTAAACTTTTACAACAACATCTAATATGTTATTCAGCAAAATTATCTTTGTTGAAACACTTTTCACTTTTTGAGATGAGAGGTTATCTCTAATTTGGGAACATATCCGCCACCCGGCAAAAAATGAAGTGAACCATGCACTACATAATTAGCTATTTCATTTAAAAGTGCCCTGTTTGCATCACTTTATAAATCTTGTAGACTGAATTTCAAACTGTTTCCCGGACAGCTAAAAAACCTCAGCTCTGTGCGTGCAGGTAGCTAACGTTGCATAAAATCAACGGTCCATTTGCATCTTTTAGAATCAGGCTGGAAGCCATTTCTCTCTGACCTCATTCTAATTGAGCATGGCAAAATGCTATTTCCATATGCCTCTCCCAAACACTTTCATTTCTGCCTTTTAACAAAGCCTTTTTTGTTGGAAAATATGTTACTAATGGCTTATAAATTAATAAGGAGCCAAACTGAAGTTGACTTTTATACAAGGTGATGCAAGACTGGCTGGCATCTCTGTCATCTTATTCCCATTCCAGAATTTTCTGGCCCAATGCATTTCCATATCGCAGAATGCTATAATGCATCTTTTGTCATTCTCTCTCACTAGTGCCGAGGCAGCGGCGCTGAATGTCCTGGTGTGATTTACGTTCCCAAACCCAGTCATTAATTTTCTATCATTGTGAAAATATGATTCATGTTTTGGGGGCTGTCAGTATTACTTATTTAGATGTTCATAGGGGAAAACTCAGGCCTTCTCCTTAATGGAATATAAAGTTGCAAGGTCTCATTCCCACTCTAACATTAAACAACAGGAGCTACACATGTGTTAATGTGTGCTCCCAAAGTACCTTAATTCAACTTGAAATTCCTAATGGAACTGACTTTCAGTGCTGTGTCGTCTGAGGTGTGTGTATGTGGGGGGATGCTTAACACGTAAATTCACTTGTCTTTGTCGTCTGTGTGTGTTTGGCAGCTTAACTACTCTTGTGCTTGTGTGTCTGCTGGGAGGTGTCGGCCGAGCACAGTGTGGCCAGATGCGTGTCGGGACTACGACCTGCTTTTGTCTTGTTTTTCTTAGTCTCTTTTTGCAGTTATGTCCTGTCTCTGGATTGCCTGCAGTGACAGCCTTAATTTACTATATCAAATATGCTCCTGGGCTATTTTGACTTATGTAGCCCAGTAATTTAAGGGTTTTGCAACCCTCTTTGGTTTCGTTTTATTTTTAACAACAATCAAACTATAATTAATTTATATGAAATGTATTGTATTGTATGGGCAGCTGACATGAAATAATTTTGGAGAGTTGACCTGTGGTGTGTTGCACTCTGTCTAAAACTACTTTAAGGAGAATTTTGCTAAAATGGAATGTACTTCTTATGGATTTGCATATTTCACTAGTATATTCCCAATAAATGCATCTATAGAAAAAATTATGTTATATTATATTATATCATAATATATTAATATTTTGGACTCATATTGAGTTTTAGAGTTTTAATTTAAAAAATCAAAAATGAATAGTGATATGGAAATACATTGAAATATATCTGATATTCTAAACATGTAACCTGATTTAAAGTGGTGTTAAATTTAAATTGTTACCAGGTAATTTTAACTTCATGTTGAAAAAAAGTCCATGGATACATTATATGTCAACTTTCTACATAACAGTAATGCTTTTGAGCGGTTATTTCATAAATGACAGTTTACTGTGTATTTAAATAGTTAAAATACTTAAAATAGTAAAGTAAATCAAAGAAACATGTTATCCAAATGCATTTGTGATTCAAGTAGTGAGTCATGCATCATCTAATTAGGCCTCATCAAATAACACTGATTCTAACACAAAGACTGATGACCATAGACTGAGTCAGAGCTGAATGTCTGGTCGGCCTCTATTGCAGATGACAGCGCGTCCCTTCTGCATGAGTGTGTAAGAAAGTGCTGCTGTCTTTGACAAGCAAACTTTCTCTCACACTTAATCTTTCACTTTTCAAAGGGGATGAAGTAACAGAATGATTGTCACTTTTCCCACAAGTAGTTCATCTTTAGAGAAGGAAACGAATGTAAGACTGCTAGTCCAATGACATAGGGGGAAAAGAAATGAACATTTAGTTTCTGATAGGACAAGACATTGACTGACACAGCGCTAATCTGCCCTCGGTCATGACACTGTATAATTAACTATCTGCCACTGCAGGGTTGTGGATATTAGAAGGTTAATTAGACAAAAATGAAAGACATAGATCAGGTTAGCACAGGCTTTAGCACAATAGCCTTCCTCACCAGGTCCTCATGAGGAAGTGTTAAATCTAATCCTCCACAAGCTAATACAGACCGACATACCTTCAAGTTAATTATTGCTGAATAACTCCATCTGCTTCTCACCGATTCACAAATAGAGATTTTAAACTAGATTATGTTTGGTGGATGTCCACTCATGTTAGTTTAATTAAGCTTAGATAGCATTTGGACTAAAGGTATATTTTAGCATTGGTGGATCTCAATAATAGATTCCTATTGAATTGGGAAGGATCTGGTTTTGTCCCACATAAGGGTGTAGAGATCTTAAAAAAGGGAAACAACTGTCTGAGGCCTCAAGGCATCAGTGTAAAACCTGTATTGAGATGTGAACTCGATATCATTGACAGAGTCTTCAATTAAGGAGACGTTTTCCAATGTCACATTAGAGTGGGAGTCAATATCAAACCATCAATAACCTTATCCCCTATTCACACTGAATCTGGTGTGTGGGGTGACCTGCATACTCAGGGGTCAGGGCTGGTCTGGAGATGATCCAGGACAATAGGTCAAGGTCCTGTGAGTGTGTGATCCCTTGGAGGTCACCCTTCATACTCCTTGTCCATGCTGATTGACTCACAAATGGAGTTTTACCTTGTAGTACAGAGTCAATATCCTTATTATAGACGTCATCAGCAACCCGAGCACAGGATGGAGCCAAAGAACAACCCATCCACCCCGCCCCCAACCTCCTGCTGCCATTTCAGTCACAATCCACAAAGTTCAGCTCTCAGTCTACTTGTTTTCAATGATTGTGTCGCCTTCTAAGTCCAGTCCCGCAAGGGTTTGGCCGTCCACGGGGTTACACATTGTTGATTTCTCCTGTTTTTGTCCTATCCTTAAAACCTCACTAATCCACAAATTCGACCTTGGATTTCAGTTGGGGAGCCAGAGGAGGAAAATAATTGGGTTGCTGCTAATAATTGGATTTTCTGCTTCTTTGGCAGAAAAAAACTTAACCACTGTCCTGACAGGAAGAGTTTGGGGTAGTAAGCCCCTCTTCAGAGCTCCTACTAGGCCTCGGTCACCACATATAAAATGATTAGCATTCTGTGATATGATTACTTGCTCTGCTTTTACAATCTAATTTTAAAAAAAAGAAAGATTTATAAAATTCTTTAAGTGTTCGCTCAGTCCTCATTATAAAGACTTTAGACTCCTTTTATGAGGGATTTAAACAGGGGAAAAAAGAAAGGAGGAAAGGTTACCTCGATTACATCTGTAGAAAAAGTGGCTTTAGGGGAGTTTAAGAGTGAGAAAGAGATATGACAGAGGAAGAGATAAGCAGCTTGAAAGAAAAAATAATATGTGATTTTCTTGAGTTTGTAATCTTGTGGATTTTGAGTGTCGTCGAGTAAAATTAGCTGGGCTATTGTAACTGCGCTGTGTTGGGCTACATCAGGTAGGAACCTTTTCTTAGTTATTATCAATTACAGAAATTAGAAACATTATAAAATAGTCTCTTGCTATACATGCAATTTTTGCCCAGTTATTAATTCCAAAAATATATTAAAAATACAATTTATATATACAAAGACTCTTCTTTAATAAGAATATTTTTAGTTTCTGAATAAAGATTAATTTTTATATCATTTAGGGGCATAAACTAAAAAAATGTCAGGGTAATTGTTTTTATATTATAATAAAAACATTTTGAAAATAAAACATTATTAAGAAGTTTGGCATATCTTTGTCATTATTTCATATCTTAGTAAAATTGCTTCACTGTTTTTAAATCTCTTAAAATGTCAGATGATTTGACCCTTTAATGACATGGCGAGGCTATTTCAGGTTGTAATATTTTTGTGCTTATGAATTGATGATAAATTTTATTAATAAAAATCACTTTTTAGCTTTATTTTTGTTAAAAAACAAACTTGGCATAAAATTGTATAAAAAAGAAGAATATATATATAAAAAAAGAAGAATATATATATATATATATATATATATATATATATATATATATATATATATATATATATATATATATATACACACACACACACACACACACATATTTTAGTGCAGTTATATAGAGGTGTTGAATTGTTACAAACATGCACAACATTTCTCCATAATCAGAATCAAGTCTAAAAAAAACACTTTCATAGTTCAAAAGACCATGTCCTGTGTTGCTGTCTAAGAGACGTTGTGTATATGTGTTTGCAGTACGGCAGGAGCTGCAGTGTGGTAATTAGAGTTTGGCAGGGAGTCTAGGTGACTATGGCAATATGTAATTCTGCTCACCGCATGTGTGTACCTGCCGTGTACTTTGAGTCACATGTGAGACCAAACCTCAGACTGTATCAAAGGAAGGGTGCAATGTGGCCCTGACTGCCCCTCTGGTTAAGCACACCCAGGAGGCCCTCCTGCGAGTCACCTTGCCAATGTTCCCTTGTGAAGCAACTTAAGCCTGTCGACATGCTGCTTGGACAATGGAGAATTCAAAGGGCCCAGGTTCCGACACAAGAGCTGTGATTCCAAAACAAACACACAGGTCTCTGCAAATATCAGACTACCAGTATCCTCCACTGTGCGCACTTAAGATACACGGCATGATTTTGTTTTCCAATAGTAGGACAATAAGTTCAATAACGTTTTGTGTGAGGTGTTTTTTTTTGTTTGTTTTTTTCCGCAAATTTATTTTCACTGTGTAAAAGTAAGTTGAACTGGGCTGAAAGGCATGAAAGGAGAGCAGTGTTCACTTGAATTTTCAGTATAAAAGGTAACTTCTTATTTCATTCACACCATGTATGTTTTACTAGATGTTGTTTCAGTAATAAAGTGCTTCAGAACTGCATGACTAAGAGACTTTATTGAACTTTAATATATATATATATATATATATATATATATATATATAAATATATATAATTATTATTTGCTTATTTCCCATGGATGATCAAAGCAAAGAGGAATATTTACAGGGGAATCTGATCAATTTTGCATCCATTTGCAGCTTGAATGAGAAGTCCTGCGCATTCAGCAGTACTTCGGCAGAAGTGAAAAATCGCTTGTGATGGAGGTATAATTGCATGCAAGAGGACACTACACCCGGCAGTATCACAATAGCCCGGCAAAGGCAGACGCTACTACGTGGAAGTTGAAATGCCGGCAACAGACGATCCTCCCCCCATCAATTTATATATTATTGCATTGTAAAGGTCAAAGCTAAAAAAGCCTCTCAGAGTGACTACAATTACATATCATTTCTGCAAGAGGATGAAGAAAATGAAAGAAAGCCTGAACCTTTTGTGCATTTGTTTCAGAAAGCTCTAATCTTGTCATATGGAATAAAGGCAAGCTGGAAACACTTGAGAATTTATGTAATGAAAAAAATATCAGTCACATTATGGACACTGAAATTGGTGTGGGGTTTAAAATTGACCTAATTTTCAGGCAAAGAGAAACAGTAAACAGTATAATACACATGTGCGCACACATGCACAGATGTAAGTATGCATCCACACACACACACGTATGGTCTGTAAATAGAAGAGTGGTTTAGCTGCGATACTTTAAAAGAAAATACACCTTTCATGATTAGCATACATATACAAAACTCCCACAGAAAGGTCATAACTGTTATATATATATATAACAGTTATGACCTTTCTGTGGAAGTTTTGTAATGGCAATAATGAATGATTCAGTTCAAGTCAATGTGATGACGTGAGTCAGGGACACCACACTGTTCAAGCAGAGAGACAGCAAGAATAAGTATTATCACCCTCTTTATTTCTCTCTTTTACGTGGAGGGAGAGCCATAGTGGACACTTTGTTTTCATACAATTGTCCAAAACGTGTCGCCTCCTTGGCTACACTAAAAAAAAAAAAAGACTCCCCAGACAAACAAATGACTGTTCTTTTTTTCCCCCATCCTTACTTTTTCAACACAGTGCCAGTGAAAAAAAAATAATTAAAACGCAGAGTCTGAATTGTGTACAAGGTGGACCCTCTGTTCAGTAAGCCACTTTCATTTGAGAAAAGCCTTTTTTGGAAATAATATGTTCTGCTCTGCTTAAGTCTGAGATCAAATGCTCTCTCATAACGCCAGGGTAATTAGATTTCACTATGTAAATGGCCTTTGGAGGCCGTAAAGAGTGAGAGTGAGAGAGATAGAAGGCAAGAGCAGGCTCTTGTTTGTTCACTGCTGCCTCCCTCAGGACATTCAGGATTCTGTCGTTTGGCATCTTATAGACTAAGCAACAGCACAGATACAGCAGAGACTGAGTTTATTAGACATATTTTTAATACATATATATTATATATATATATATATATATATATATATATACACACACACACATATATAAACGTTATTATACACATACAAACACACACACACACACACACACACACACACAATATTACCAGAATCTAATCAGCAGATGATATCAATGTGTATGTCATCTGACTGTCATTTGTTTTTATCTGCCCTTATTGAAGATAATGGGGACAGCAATTAAATGTCTTTCATCTAAGGTTTTCATCTCAGGCAATCTGTCACAAACACTATGATATAAACAGTTTAAGACCTGAGGCAATTTTGCCTTGTGTACTCTCCTGATAAATTAATACGCAAAACACTCCAAAATACATTAACAGAACATTTTAATCAAATACGTTAATCAGAACAGTTAGTAAACAAAGGTCTCCTTCCAATATGGTAACAGTGTGTGCGTGTGTCTCATTTTTTCCTGGTTCTTTGTCCCCAGTAGATTGCACAAACATATGGCTCGTCTCCCTCACCTTTAGTTAAGCCTCTCTTAATTAACTTTAAAGGGCTAATTTGCAAGCTTGACTAAGTATGGTGTTATTCTCCAACAAAGACATTTTTTATTCAGCTGTAATACTGAATGAAACCACTGAAGAATAAATATATATATGTATATAATATATATTATATACATATATTATATATATGTATATAATATATATATATATTGCAATATTGAATCTGCAGTAAGAGGAAAAACAAGACAGCAGCCATTGTCTTGACTAAGATTAAGGGAGTGGTAACATCATCTCTTTTTTTCAAACATAAACAGCAGGGGCCCATTATAATGGTACAGTTTTTAAGCCTGGAAAGATGACCATATGCCACGCTCAAGGCACTGCTGAGACAAATGTCCACAGACTACGGATCAGTGACAAGTCTCCTTGCTCTTAATGCCTTGTCAAGCCACTGTTGTAAAACAATTAAGATCCTATTAACATATATTTTATTAATTGCCCTATCGGGGTGGAAAAACAAAAGACATGTTGATGTCCTGACTGGGCAGGCAGCTTTTGGAGAATTGGAGCATGGCATCTTTCTCACAGAGAGTGACAGCTGAAAAAATCGGGGTCAGATTATATCAGCACGGACAGCTTCACAGATTTGTTTGCCATTGATAGCAGCAATCAATTAGGGCAACCACGTCTGCAACAGCAGAAAATGCTGCAGGGACTCGTCGCAAAAACTATTCTTTTTTTTATTTGCCTCAGTCAGTTTTTTGTGAGTAATTGTTACAGCTCGATAAATTCAGTCACTGGGTTATATAAAAATAAATCTATAAAATAAAAACAATTCCGTTGTCTGGTGATGATTATTTCGCAATTATCGTATCACAGCTTTTTACATTTCCTCTGAGTAATTGGACTGCCCCAGTGCATTATCTGATCTAAATTGCATTGTTAATTACAAAGCCCAACAGTTGAGCGGCATCAATACTCCATTAGGATTAATTAAGATTGGGAGTGACAGCTGACGATTAGGCACATCATTTGCAGTTCAACAATGCAGAGGTCAAATGATCACGTTTCTTTCTTTTAATCATGATTACTGTAAGCTGCTGGATAATTCTCATCAAAATGAAGCATGCGTGTAACATTATGATTAGCCGGGACATGCTCACTCATGAACATAAAACTGTGAATGTACGAGACGATTTTCAAGGTTTTTCTTCGTCTAATTTTCACCAGGGAAAACGTAAAGGTTTCATAATTGATTATGTGTCTAATTACAAAGCATATAATTAGTGGAAGATATTGATAGTTGAGAATGTGCTTTTTAACCCTGAAGCTGTGTATCTACCCAGAGGTGATGTGTGTCCTTCTGATCTGATGATGGCTGTGACTTTTAACTAATTAGTCTGTCACACAAAGTCACAAGTTTTTTTTGTGGCAACCTGAATTTGACAGCGCATGTGTGTCTTTTTTTTAAGCCCCTAATTTTCCTATTACCGGACAACAGAAGTAAATCATCCCGAGTGACCTTTAGCTTTATGAAGAGAAGACAAACAAATCAATGTTTACATTACAGATTACCTTTAAATACACATGAAAAAAAAACTGTGTATCCATATAATGCCATTTAAAAAGGTGTAGTTTTTTTTGTTGTTGTTTTTAAAGAAGTCTTAATGGTGTGTGCTGTGCTTTTGAGAAGTACACTCAGAGATGCAGAATACGAGTGCACTTCAACTCCCTTCACAGACATGCAGCTATAACTGCGCTTAAATGTTTAACATTAGACATTTTCAGATGCTATCAATAAAATAATAGCATCAAATCATGTTTTTCCTTATGCCACTTTCACAGAGTGGGGTGGAAGAGTGGTCCTCCTCGACAGCGTATACGCCCTCGGTGAGAATGCATGAAGGAAAGCCAATCCATTATTGTTTTCATAACAGAAACAAAATGTTAAATGTAGGTTATGGCACATATAAAGACAGATCAGATGAAAGTATAAACATGAGCTTCAAAGTTCGGTTGAGAGATTGCAGAGTTCTGACAGATGTAAAAACTGCTGTAGTCTCTGCAAAACAGGGCCGAAAGCCAAACATAAATCTGGAAGACAAAGGTAAGCAGTGCCCACACACAAATACACACTCACAAGCCATTACAACTGTACTTCCTGCAAGTGCATTCTTAAATGTCACCGGGGACAGTGTGCTTTCCTAATTGTGATCATTTCCCAGCTAAAGATCAGGATCCCGTCCACAGCCACTGGCTTTCACTTTAATGGTCTCTGGTGAATGTCACAGAGAGGGAAGTGTTGTACACTTTACTTCACATTACAGTACCTTTGCATTGGATGTGTGAATGCTGAATGCTATGTGCCTGAGTTGAGGGAGGATGATTACAGTAGTTTAACATTTAGTTAAACATCTATCTATCTATCTATCTATCTATCTATCTATCTATCTATCTATCTATCTATCTATCTATCTATCTATCTATCTATCTATCTATCTATCTATCTATCTATCTAATCTATCTCATAGCAACCACCCAGAACAACCAAGCAACTGCATAAAACTGCATAACTGGAAAAATTACACTGGCAACATCCTAGCAACCAGCCTGATTACCCTAGGAACCGCATAGCAACACCCTAGCAACCACCCCAATCACTCTATTAACTGCATAGCAACACCCTAGCAACCACTCAGATCACCCTAGCAACCGCATAGCAACACCCTAGCAACCACTCAGAATACCCTAGCAACCGCATAGCAACACCCTAGCAACCACCCAGAATCTATCTATCTATCTATCTATCTATCTATCTATCTATCTATTTATTATCTATTTATCATCTATCTATTATCTATTATCTATCTATCATCCATTTAAAACAGTAATTAACATGAAATTTATTACAATTTAAAATGGCTGCTTTATATATAAATATATTTTAAATTGTCATTTATTCCTGTGACAGCAGAGTATTCAGCAGCCATTATTCCAGTCTTCAGTGTCTCGTGATCCTTCATAAATAATCAGAAATCATTTTAATATGCTGATTTGATGCTCAAATAATTTTCAGATTCAAAAACATTTATTATCAAAGTCGAAAAACAGCTTAATATATTTGTGGAAACTGTGATACATTTACAGGATTCTTTGATTAATAGAAACAGCATTTATTTTAAATATAAATCTTTGTAACATAATAAATGCTGTCACTTGTACTGAATAAAAGCATTAATTGCTTTAAAAAAAACATCACTGGCCCAAAATGTTTAAATGGTGTACATGCAATGTCACTTATATTTATTTAACATTACCATACCTCTTCTTACTCCATTCCTTGTTAATTTCATCTGTACGTCTTTAGCCACTTATTTTTATTTCATACTATTTACTATCTGTGTATTATTTCTGTTCTGTTTCTGTTCTCTGGATGCTTTGTCTATCACCAAGACAAATTCCTTGTGTGTGTAAACATATTATGCAATAAATCTCATTCTTATTCTGATATGTTGTATTCATTTTATCATATCATATTCCTTTCTTTTCATTTCAACTTTAATTCAAACCCCTTTATATGTTTTTATATTTCCATACTCTCAATGTAGTCTCAGACTTTCTGCACCCACTGCATATAAGTCCTGACTTTCTATTTTACATTTTATGCTAGGTAGTACCCAGGTAAAGTCCAAATCAGTGCCATAGCAGTAATGATTTTTTATTTATCAGCTGTAAGAGACACTGTAGTCATGTACATTCAGAAATGGAGAGATTCCCAGTAAGCGTTATACATTGAGTGCTTACTGGATGCAGTCAGTCTAAAAGTGGCTGAAAGAGTGCTGCCGGGCATACTTACCCTCCAACTCCCTGAGGAGCTCTGTTATTATTGGTAATAAAAAGTGATAAACATGGCGTAAGGAATACCTTGTGCCACTCTAGGTATACTGTGTCCTTTATGCGAGTCATCCACAAAAGTTTTTGCATCACATGTCGATTTTTTTTTCTCAGGTTCTGTTTTTCCAAACAATGATTTAGCAAACTGTATGGAAACACTGACTTTTACAAAATCCTTAAGTATGTTCCTCTGACAAAAATCTAGTATATATATATATATATATATATATATATATATTCTTGAAATTGAACCACAGCATTCTTTTTGTTAGGGGTAAATATTTATTTACATCAATCAGAGATGTTATGACATCATACAGTATGGAAATTCCTTTATTCATATAAATTAATGTAAAGCTTTCTTTAAAGAGGGTTGAAGTTTATGATGGCGTTTTGGTTGAAGTAAAAATCAGTTGCCATAAGATGAGAAGTATCAGCTTAATATGTCAATGTTGAGTATTTTTCAGGCTATTAATGTAAAAAGGCCTCAGGGTCTCTGAGACCCCAAACAGAACATGACGGTCACATTTAAAAAAAATAAATAAATAAATCTTATAGGTTAAACGATTAAACTGCATTCTAAACAACTAGCATTTCTTCCCAGTGTTTTTTTAAATGAGAATCTAGAAAAAACAAAAACTAAGCCAACAAAGTGTTTCACCATCCTCTCTCCACACAGAGTTTCTCCTTGGATTCCCCGACACAAAGAAATCATTGTTAGATGAGCTATTACCAGCAGTATGCGTTGTGCCAAAGAGCGTATGGCTTAAGGGAGTCATCTATAGATATAAAACGTGTTCATCAGACCCATCTCAGCTGACCTCTTCCGCTTCAAAGGAAGCGTGCATCAACACAGTAGAACTGTATAGACAGATTTTCCGAATGTTTTGGAATCCGTTTGGTGGCCGAGAGTGTGAGTGTGTTTGTCTGCGAAAGAAAAAGAGCCCGAGAGAAAGAGAGAGAGGAACATAATGCTCCTTGAAATGGATTTGACCTATGAACGTTAAGTGGTGTGATGCCCATTTCTTCAGAAAGATGACATTAAAGGACCTTTTTTATTGATGGTTGTGAAGAAAAGGAAAAAGAGTGCTCATAATTAAGAATCAATTGGAGGAGCAAGGAATTGAGTCAAGGGAAAATGTTAGCTGTTAGCCCCATAGCTTCCAGGCTTTTCATTTTGAGAACATAAAAGGAAGAAAGAGAGTGCAGTGTTCCTTCTTAAATCCCTTTCTTTTCTTCGTTCTCTCTCGCTCTCTGTCTCTCTTGCTCTCCTGTCTTTCGTCTTCCCCACAAATGGTAGCGGTTCCCCCTCTTGGAATAGATGTATTACTTATGACATCCCAGTTTTCATCCGTTCACAATTTTTACATTAGAGTTAAATCTCTGCAGCTGAATTCTTACGGCTGAGTTAGCCAGAGCCCATCAAATATTGAAGCGTTCAGAGCCACTGGCAGGCAGGTTGAGGGGAGTTCACGTCCAAAAGCCAAGCTGTAGATTCACAGACATCCCAATAGGAGTGTACAACAGAAAAGAGCACTGATAAAATTTTCATTAAAATGAGACGGGTATATTGCTAGCATTCTCTCCAGCATCACTATGAAAACTTAATCTGAGTT
The DNA here is from genome assembly GCA_038088235.1 of Zacco platypus. Classification (NCBI taxonomy): domain Eukaryota; kingdom Metazoa; phylum Chordata; class Actinopteri; order Cypriniformes; family Xenocyprididae; genus Zacco; species Zacco platypus. The sequence continues at coordinate 16,686,453 of CM076074.1, forward strand.
AATGGAAAAGATATGAAAGCCTTTCTCAATTCAAAACACAAGCAGTGCATAATTTATAAATTATTGTCAGAAAAGTGATTCCGCTCTGAGATTTACTCAGCGCGAGATGGAAGACGGCCCGTAGAGATGGGAGGGGGGAAAAAAAACATTGCTCTTTTTGACCTTTGATGCCAGCAGATTTTACACTAGAGCTGTCGATATTATCAAGTAAACTGGTCATTTCGAGAAAACTGCAGCAAGAGCACTCACAGTGAGTAAATATCAACACAAGGTTACCCACAGATCCACTCGGAGGAAAAAAGAACGAAACAAACGGCGAAAGCCGGTAGACGGGCGTAACGTATTCCGCGCCCAATGGTCTGACAGTTGCTAAAAGCTTCATTATGTTGTCGGCACATGGTCTTGACAATGTAACGGTGAACTGGCAGATTATTTTAAAAGCCTTTTCTTTTCCCCTACACTTTTCCTTTGCCTTTTTCCTTCTTCCAATTACATATGATGCGTTTACATGGCAGAGCCCCCGTGGCTAATTCTCAGTGACAGTCGTCTCATCCTGAAGCATGCTGGGAGAGGTAGTAATGGTGTCCTGCGCCGGAAAACACTCCCCTCTAATGTAGGCTGCTCGTGTCCAGAGTGCGTAACTCAGTTGTTCCACCTCTTTTACATGGCAGGGAGCGGATGTTGATGAAGATTAGCACATGTAGTTCTTCACTCCCTGAAGGCAGGAGGTACTTTATGAGCTCATTTACTCAGTCAGTACACATTACACACCGTTTTCACAAAGCCTAATGCACACTGGCATTTTCATATGTTTTCACATTCATTCTGATACCATAAATGCTAATTTGTCAGAAACACTGTTAGCATCTGATATGTTTAATAGCTACATGAATTAAGTAGTTAAGTAGAAGCCACTGAAAAGGAAATAGTAATTATTTTATTTGGTGCATGTAAGGTAAATTCTTTTAGCGTTGTAAAGACGGTTGACTATGTTTAATACTGTAGAGGGACTTAGGGAGAGGGTTTTGTTAAAACCAATAAAAAGAAAAAAGATCCAAAATATCCAAATGGTTCCTAGCCCTGGTGGGGATGTGATGCAGTTACTTCCTCCTTTGGCTCTAAATGTACATGGGGGAATAAGGAGGGGAATGCGCCGGTATGGAGTGGGTTTTTTTGTTTGGCTCAGTGGCGGGGGTTTACTCGGCTGGGCTGGTAAATGTGCTCTGAAATGGCAGATGAAGGGCTGGGTGAACGCTTGGCTGGGTCGCCACTTATTCAGGGTGATAAAAGCATAAAAAGGGAATATGAATCTTAAATGGAGTGCGGAAGTACACAGCGAAAACTTATTTGGGACAGTGCCATTAAACTCTCATCTCTCGCAGGGTGATGTCCCCAAAGCTCCCGTTTAATGTGGATAAATGGATGTAGACTAAGAACCTGCCCCTGCGCCGCCTGCTGCATGCATGCTGTTTGAACCAATGAAAATTGATGAAGGTCTCAAAAGCACGATAGTAAGAGTGAGCTAAAGACGAGGTGAGTGAGCGCCGGTAGGTATAAAGCAGGTAAATGGGGCTTTTCACGTGCAAACAGGCATCATTTTGCCTGGGAATGCCCTCCGACTGCACTCTGTACTCAGTACTCAAGGCGCTTTCCTCCTGTAAGCGATCGCAGCGTAGTCTGAAAAGGATCATCCTCGCCACAAGAAACATGTACAGCAAGCCAAATAGTGCTGGTGCTCATGTTTTATTAACGATCAAAGTTGTTCTACTGTCTCTCCGTAGCTAATTATGAGCGGTGGTTAATTTATGGAGGACTAGGGGGTGTGCAGGGGAAGAGGTGTTGGGTGTCGTTAAGATCTTCCCCAAAAAATTCATCACAGGCCCATTATCCATTATTCAGCCCCATGCGGGTGCGCAAGGAGGAAGGTTTTTACTCTAGCGCGCCTGTAACTGGGTAAAGTCATGTGGAAAAAGGTCTGGTGAGTGAGAGAAAGCTTGCAGTCCCTTAGAGTAGATGAGTTAAGGAGAGTAAAAGCTACCTTTACCCTGGCCAGGGGGAAACAGGAGGGAGGGTTCTTGTGTGTATGTGTGAAGAAGAAGCGATGTGCAATGGGAGCAATTTCCCGACCTTCTGGCAAGCACTGGGGGTGATGTTGTTCATCTTTGGAAGGCTGCATATGTCAGAGCGAGCCCGGCTGAGACGCTCTGGGACTTACCGTGTTCTCTGGGTGTCCGGCAGCGGACAAAAAAGCTGTGGAGACGTCCCCGAACTGGATATGCTCACTCACTCAGCGTTACTTTACAATTCCCCTTCAGAGCCCTGGGGCTTAGCATTCACTACCTCACTTCCCTTGTCTCCTTTCTCTCTCTCTATTTCTCCCTCCGCCGATTTCACAATACCACATTTTTAAAAATATTCTTGCCCTATTGCTCTCCTCCCCTCTCTCTCATTTCTCACCCATTTTCTTGCACACTCTTTAAAACCACCTGGACTGTTCATGTCTTTTCATTTACTCTTTTTTTTCTCCTCTCCTTCCTTCCAGCTAGTCGCTTACATGACCATCCATTGTGCTGCACTTCTGAATTTTATTTCCCTTTCCTTGGTTGTTATTCTTGTTATTGTTTACAGTAAACAGCTTTGGAAACCGCTTGGCAAACGTTTTGGCCTCTCATGTATTAATTACTGGGATAAAGCTGGAATGAGAGGAACACAAACACCTGTCCCACAAGCCCATTTCTTCTTCAACACCCCACCAGCATTTCCTCTCTTTGTTTGGCTACTGCTAAAAAAAATTCCACAAATCCAATGAATTTTGGATTTTGAACAATGAATGATTTTTTTTCTTCAATCTGGAATTTCAGTCAATAGCTGAGCTATCAATTTCAGTGATAGCTGAGGCATTGACAAATCACAGTGTATATATATATATATATATAAATATTTTTTTTTTTTTTTTGCCGTTTGGAAAACTTTTACACCATTTCAGCAAATTTTGAATGTAATGGCTTTAACAATCATGTAAAAAGTGCATTTACCTTAAACACTGAATTCCCCAACACATTCCTAAGAAATAATCTCCCAAAGAAATAATACTATTAATCTTTTAGGTTGTCAAATTTTCTTTTAAAAAATTCATTCTTTTAATAAGGCTCTTTGTATCACCCTGACATCTCTGACTTAATCATTGACCCTCATCATCATGTACAAGCATACCTGCATTATTATTAAGTTGCTAACATAGTCGAATATACCATTTAATTGCATCTTACTCTTATTCATTTCGTTCTCTTCCAGGCTGAAATCTCTGCCGCACACAGAGCGGATTGAGGCGGATCGTGTGCAGTCAGCGTTCCCTGTGCTAGTGTTCTTGTCCACGGTAGGTGCTAATGTGTGTGTAGCATCCCTGTACTCACAAGCTCGCTGTCACGCTCAGCTGCACCTGGGCTTGTTCTGCAGGCCTGTCAAACCCCAGACCGGCCGTAGGAAGGCATACATCCATGTTTAATTACAGTTGCTCTCCCTCCCCTCCCCCAAACCCCCCTCTCTCTACCCTCTTCAAGATGAGACACCTCCTGAGAATCCCATATTATCGCTCTTTTGAAGTTTAAAAAAATCATTAATATTTATAGCATCCTCCCTTTCCAATTCAGACCTGATTTCTTATTCAGGATAAGAGATAAACATAATTTATATATGTGTTTTAATACAGGTGCCTCTTTGCTCAGAATATTCTACAGTAAAGGTAATGTTTATTAATTGTGGCAAACATAGTAGATAACTGTAATATTCATACAGAGTTTAGAGCTTTTATTGAACTGATTCTGCATCTAATATGGTCTGAGTTTTTGTATTATTATTATTTTATTCCTCCCTCCTCATTTACTCTCTCTTTGCATTAAAGCCTACATAAACTGTTAAGAAATTAGAGGCAATTAAGATCAATTCAGTGAGTTTTAAAGAGGCTCAAAGGAGGTAGAAAGTGATGGGCTATAAGAGATCAAAGTCATCACCAATCATTCTGATTTCTCTTTTATTGTGTCAAGAGGAGAAAAATAAATATTAAAAATTTCTGTTTATCAATTTATACAGATCCGCTTTAATGATTCGATCTGAGCAAACGCAGTCTGGGAAATATCTTGTCTACTAAGGCTCACTTCATTTCCAGTAAGAACGGCACAAAAATCATATTAGACCGGCGCTGGATTCTGTGCTGTCACACAAAACAATAGAGCCATAGGAGACAGCAGGAGGGAGAGAAAGAGAGAGAAAGAACGAAAAGCACCAATGTTTTCTAACAGACATGACCTCTTTTTCTGACGTGTCACATTATGGTTGTACAGACTGTGTATCCTTTGCATAGAAAAGGTCAGGGAGATAAATCAAATTCTGCGTCCTTGACTCTTATAATTCATCACAGAGGAAGAGGGGTCAGCCAATGAGTCTAATCAGATTCTTCTCTTTACATACTGTAAGATAAATACGGCAGGAAAATCTTGGGGGGGGGGGGGGGTGTTTGGAAGTTGTATAATAAACATATACGTCTTATTAAATAAGTGCAATGGTAGGCCCCACCACAGCACAGTCATCAGTGAGAGGTTTTTTTTTTTCTTTTTCTTTTTTTTTTTACACATTTTGGTGTAAACCAAGGGACTTATTTACCCACCAGGTCCAAGTGATGTTTGTTGGCACAGTGACATTTGTGCTTGTTAGATAATATACCATGATGCAATACAGTGAAACCCAGCACCTCTCCCAATTCAGTGAGCCACTGAGACAGTGCCAAGCCTTGTGCGCCCGTGAGTGTTTGTTGTAAAGTGTCAGTATTATTGCTAGGATATCACAAACCTGCTGTGTTTCTAATTAGGCCACTATTTATTCTGTGCAAAACTACCCAACACCCTCAATTAGTCAAGTGATTATTACAAAAATACTGAACATAAGTACAATACCTTTCACAACGGGACAGGTTAATTCTAAATTAACCACAGTGCAGCTTGTGCCACCATCTATGTGTGTGTGTGCGCACTAAGATTTCAATTAGTGTTTGTAGAAGCATGTGGGTCCCCCAATTCCCACTTTCCTGTCCTCCCTCCCTCCCTTAACAGAGAAGTTCTGACTTCCTCTTGCGTTAGTGAGGCTCTCGCAGTGACTGATCACGAGAACAGGCAGAGGTTCCGCCATCCAGACAGACATCACACCTCTCCCACACGCTGCTAATTAGAGTTCATTATTTATACGCTTTGATTTAGCCCAGCTCCTCTCTGCATCAGGTGCCAAATTATTCCCCGCTTGTTCTACAAATGAAAGAAACCAAACAGACTGATTGATACTGCTGCTTTTCCCTTCTTTTGCCTTCATTAAGACTGAAAATCAAAGCCTTCAGAAGTTGATTTCATTACCAGCACACCTTCAATGTCAATGATTGGAGGTGTCTTAAAAAGATGTTGAAAGGCAAAGAGAGAAATTTTATCCATGATTGTATCTTTCTGAGAGGAAAAAAAAATCATCCTGACTAAGATTGCTTATGTTTCCTTGAGTAAAGTTTTGTGTAAAAAAAAAAGAAGAAGAAAAAAAGAAAAACAGAAAAAAATAAAGGACAAGACATCTATTATGAGCAAGCTTCTTGCAGCAATGTCTTACAGTCTATTTTATGACAAGGCCTGCACAACATATGCATTAACAATGGCAAAAATGTATTAAACTAAGTGTGACTAAGCTAGATCAACTTAGCCAAAACGTTTAATAAACAAATTTAGAGGAGGGGAAGCTGGGGAGGGTGTAGAATGAGGGGCTTTACAATTTTGCTAAATTATGCTTAAGTTACTGCAGATTTCTGTGGCCTGGATTATGACCTCTTGATTAAAATTAAATTCAGGGATAGTTCACCCAAAAATGAAATTTCTTTCATTAATTACTCGCCCTCATGTTGTTCCAAACCTGCAAGATTTTCGTTCATCTTTGGAACACAAATTAAGATTTTTTTTTTAAAAATCTAAGATGTTTTTTTTTTTTTATTTCCCATATAACCGATTTGATAACACTTTAAAATAATGTTCATCAGTTAACATTAGTTAACTACAATAGTTACCATGAACTAATAATGAACTGCACTTACACAGCATTTATTAATCTTTGTTAATGTTCATTTCAACATTTACTAATACATTATTAAAATCTTGTTAACATTATGCACTGTGAACTGACATGAACAAACAATGAACAACTGTATTTTCATTAACTAACATTAACAAAGGTTGGTAAATACAGTTACAAATGTATTGCTCATGGTTAGTTTATGTTAGTTGATACATTAACTAATGTTTAAATAAGGAACGCTATTTTAAAGTGTTACCACTGATTCAGGTATTAGAGCGATGCTGTGCAGTAAAGTTTGTCAGATTGTAGTCTGCTGTTTCCACCAAACCACCACAACCTAATATTCCGAACCATCCTGAAAGAGAACTGTGCCATGAAAATAGCATTCAGAGCTAATTTTATTATGAGATTGGCACTTTTTTTTATTGAATTGGGTTGTAAACCAATAAAAACATTGTATGCAAATCAGTGGACACAATTCATTCTTAGTGATACGTGAGTGTGTTCCTGTAGATTGAGGAAGATAATAAACAAAAATGTTTTGGGCTAAAAGGAGAGTAAAAATAGGGCTAAACCATTATTGACTATCCTAGCATATGCATGACCACTGGATGAGCACTGGGGGGAAAGAGAGCGGGGGGTGGGACAGGGTAAGGGATGCCCCATGCCGACAGGATATTCATCAGTGCTGACCCACATTTAGGCCAGTGGTCTCCACATCCCATAATTACCACAAACCTGCCATTGTTTTACATTCATGGGAACAGGGCAGCTCTGTGACTGCTTGTGCCCCATTTGTTAAAGTAATCCTGTTCCCATCCTGGCTTACTCATGTATATGAAATTATATATTGACATTGAAGAGAAATCCACTCGTGATGTGCTTTTAATCTTATAAACATTAATTTATAATTGCCTTCATGTAATGTTAAAATTGGCTTTACTATATGGTTGGGGCCCTGGAGACATCAATGCTGTATGTGTAAAATTATTAATAGTAAACCCTTCAAATTATTTTAGCAGGCAGATATTTTTGCAATTTAACTTTTTTTTTCCACAAAAATATGTCAGAAAGTTGCATTGTTTTTCTTTTATATATATGTATACACAATAAAACTACTCCAAACAGAATGTTCATCAATCACAATTTTTGTGTTCAAAGACAACATTTTCATGAAGGATGTTTGAAGCGTGTTATCAAGTGAAAATAGTTCAAAATAAATTCTCATAATATTAGGAAATGTCATAAGATATCAATATGTTTCACAATAAGTCTCCTAAACATAACATGACAGGGTTCAACGGAAAATTTTCCACAATCTAATTATTACATCACAAAACTATCAAAAAGGGGCGTAAATAACTCTAAATAATACCTAAAAGGCTAAATCTTGAGGTAGGTAAAAAGTAATAAGCAAACATGTGCACTTGATCAGGAGTTGAGAATCAAGGCAATATGAGCATTCAGCAGAGTGCCGTACCAGCCCACATACCGAAGTAAATCCCGTAACCTCGCTGGCGGTTTGAAGTTTTGCTCCCTCTCACATTCTCACCCAGCGGCCCCTGCCCTGCAGGTCTACTAGACCTAAATATAACTCACCCATTAAATTACAGCAACTCTAACACTGATCCCTCCGTAGTCCAGCTCTGGGAGTGTTGCGGACTCACCTCTCGCTATTTAACTCATCACCACACTGAGTGCTAATACCCCTGAACCTCTATAGGTCTCACACCTGAATTCTTCCTCCCACCAAAAAGAATGACCCCCTCTCCTCCCCTCCCTTCCCTTTCTGGAAGTCTGTTTGGATACAGGTTACCATAGAAATGAATCAGTGTTGCTCTCTTCTGAGAGCTTGTTATGTGCCGTATCAGTGATGTGTTTTTTTCCTCTGGCCCCAGTTCATCTGTCAAACCGGGTTTTTCTCCTTCAAAATAATGATGGCGCGCAGAGCAGAGGGCCTGGCTCAGGCAGCGCCTCATTTCAGGTGGCTCTGCAGTGTGCAGCTTGCACTCCTCAGGGGTCTCCTGCCGTGGAAATGGCCCCTGACATGAACAGACACAAACAAGCACTCACTACAAGTGCTGCTGGGGCTTATTTAGCCTTAATCAATATGGTGGCTAGGTTGTACCTGCTTGTTTTTCAGCGCCAGTCAGGAGATAAATGTGGTAGCTATAGACAAGAAATGCATCCATGTGTTTTGTTAAAATTATAGAGCCATTGACAGAAACTGAAATCTTCTTGACTTGAGTGCTACCTGTATATTCTAAAGGCCCCAATATACTTCAAACCAAATCAAACAATGAAAGGGTGTGTCATAATTAAAAACAACAACAAAGAAACCAAAAATCAGGCAAAAACAAAGTAAGTGTGGAGTTCGAAACACCTTGCCAAAGCAAACTTGCTGAAAAAGTTCGCTCTGGCTGTGCCAATTACATAATAGGTAGGTGTGCTCTGGGGCTCCACCTTCTTTGATGTGGAATTCTTCTCTTGTTCATTTCTTATGTACAGTCCATCGAGGTCAAACAAGAGTAAAAATATGAACACACTGGCGAACTGCTTTATAGTAGAAATCAAAGTTCTAACTCTAATTGAAAGCAACACTAACACTGTTTTCATGTATAATACTCTAAAGCTGCTTGCTTTAAAGCAATTTATTGTAATTTAAAGTGCTATATAAATATGACATGGCTTGACTTGAATGAAGTGCCATATTTATCAAAACGCCACACTCAGCAGTGTGCACGATATTAGGATGTTGACTGAAAGTATACCACTGAAAAGGTATATTGAACTTATTTTTAACCCTAAGCTGAAACTCTGACGCTTCAAAAAGTTCATAAACTTCACCATCAGTATATTAGACCCTTAAGGCCATAGGTTTGTGTGAAGAAATCTTAATCTTGCCATGTAATAAGCTGTTAACTTGATAACATTTGTGATTGGATCACTTCTTGACACTAGATGAGTCAAGTTTGGGAACCTGATTAACTTGAACAATGAATTGTGAATGATACTTTTAACTTACTTCCCTTCAATTTCAGTCTGTTTCAGGGTAACGTACAAACATAGCACAAAATATAGATACATTCCCTTTATAATTGCAATGTTAAGCAGAAGTTCTAAAGAAAGATGTTCTGGGAAAAGGCTCCTAGCATTGAAAGTATACATCCCATCCTCCCTGCAAATCACTGTCCAAAGCCACGTCTCCTACAAAAGACATGAACGCGCACAGACCAGAAGCGTGACGACCAGAGACAAAGTTGTAATACATTATAATACGTTTTAAAAACTAATTAGATACCGCAACTGGATATGCTGGACATTTCTAACATGACAGCTGATGAAAAACAGCAGCATTGAGCACAAAAGAAACCACATCACTGTCTATATAACCAGAAAGGTGGAAGTATTTCAGCAAAAATACAATGTAAACATTGCCAGAATATCAAACGAAGGAACAACACAAAATCATCTTTCGTGCTAAAGACGGCATGCACAATACCTGCAGGGATGCTGAGGGTATTTTCATTGAAGAAGGAAAAAAGCCATTTTACTCATTGTTTGTAGCAAGACTCAAAAACAAATGGTCAAAACATAGTGGTGGTGGCCTTACGAATCCATGCACCAAAGGTGTGGATGTTGTAGTTTGCTCGTAACTTTGAAAATATATAAAAATAGTTCCTGATTAGATGCTGGGTGCTGCTGGCGTTGAGCTAATTAGTAAAGGTACACAAACTTCTTATGCAACATTGTGCGTTACTATCAAAACACATCAAAATCGAATCATTCCATGTACCTACCTGTCCAAAAGAAATACTGCAAACATGGCATCATCTTTCAGACCCTTTGACTCCTGCAGTTATCTCCAGTGTGGAAAAGCAACGCCGATATTAATTCAGGGTTTTAGCTCTTTTATGATCCAAACCTTTTTTTGTTTTTCTTTGTAGCCCTTTCTAAGACTGTCTTTCTTTTGGTCGATACTTTCCAGTACCACTTGTGGGTTCAGAAAGAAAGTTAGGATTTTGCTGTTCGCCTGTCATTCTCGTGCTGACGTTTAATACAAGAACAGGCACAGTGGTATGCAAAAACACGCCTTCCACAATTGAAATATATTTATAAAAATACAGTTAGACCACTTAACATAGTGATTGCTATCAGGATATAGGAGACTTTCAACCAGCATAACAAAAAATGTTTCTGAAGATAATCTCCTGTTGCACCTTTAATTACTTAGCCTCATGTTGTTCCAAAACCTTTAAGACTTTCGTTCATCTTTGGAACACACAAATTAAGACCTTTTTGCTGAAATCTGAGAGCTTTCTGTCCCTCCAGCTACACAACTGAAACTTTGACGCTTCAAAAAGTTCTTAAAACGATCGTAAAACTAATTCATATGTATTGAGCCATTTAGTCCACATTTTCTGAAGAGACACGATGGCTTTATATAATGAACAGATTAAATTTAGGCTTATATTCACATATAAACATTCATCAATTCACAGATCAGTTGTGATAAACAGAAGCTTAAGAAGCTCCTGATGTGTGCGAGAACCAATGAGGTTCATTCTCGTTTGTTACGCAGCACATTTGAGCATCTGGAAAAGGTTTGTTCTCACGTGTCAGTCGGGGTCGGTTGAGCTTCTGTTTATGTTCACTGATCAATGTTTATATGTGAATAAAATCCTAATTCAAAACTGTTCATCATGTAAAGTGATTGAGTCTCTATCTCTGAGTTAATTTAGAAAAATTGGACTAATTCAGAAAATTTGGACTAATCCACTCAATTCATATGAATCAGTTTTACGATCTCTTTATGAACTTTTTGAAGTGTCAAAAAGTTTAAGTTGTGTAGGGCAGGCTGTCTATGGAGAGACAGAAAACCTCTCAGATTTTATCAAAAGGATCTTCATTTGTGTTCCAAAGATAAACGGAAGTCTTACGGTTTTGGAACGACGTGAGGGTGAGTAATTAATCACAGATTTTTCAATTTTGGATGAACTAACCCTTTAAGTCCATTAGCAACTGAAAAACCTGTTTGGCTATGCTGTTATTTCATGACAACATTAATTTGATTTCATTCTCAGGGTTTAAAGCAGGATATGGATTTAGGATTAGATTTGTATAATTGTATGATCATTGGTTCTCCTCATGTTTTAGATGCACAGTTTTAAAACCCATCTAATACAGTTAAATATTTAGTTTTGGAGCATTAAAGTTTTGGTGTAATGGACTTTCAATGGAGGGACAGAAATCTCTCACTTTCTTTGAGTGCTCTATTACAGTAAATTTTACCCATTGTGCCTCTAACATGTCATTGTATTGACTGATTGATTTAAACTATTTTATCTTTTTTTATATATTCTCAAAGATTACAACCATTACACAAAAGTCTGTACAAGTCCAAATGCCTTCCTCAACCCACATCCCTCAATACTGGTCCATGATAAAGCGGTCGAGAGCGGGGTCAGGGTTGAGTTTCTACAGAGCACACAGTGGGATGATAAGGAGGGTGCTAACCCTTCTCTAGGCGCTAGAGCAGGTGAGAGTGCTTCAGGCAGAGGCCTATGAGTGGAGACAGGTCTGTTACCATCCAACTCTTATTGTAGACCCTGAGCAGGTTTCCCATGTGGATCCCTCCGGCCAAGCCTGCCCTACATCTTCTATCACACACTCCATTATAATTGAGCAGAGCCATGAGGCTTCCCCAGTTCTGGTGCTTTAAACCTATATTTCCTCTTTATTGTACAAGAACTTTACAATTGTACAATAGGCAGTAAATGTGCCCAAAGCACTAGGATTTGTGTGATCAAGCAGCAGATTTCAAGGAACCAGTTCTGGGGGAAAATAATAATAATAACAAGTACACAAAGTCTTTTCAAACAAGAATAGTAGATGAAGAGAAAATAGGATGTGATCATTTGCAGAGTTTCTTGGTTAACTTGTTGTGATTCCTCCTGCCCTGATATTCAAACGCAGCCACTTGATCTTCACTACAGATCCTTTAGAGGGAAAATTACGAGATGATGGGATTCATAACAGAGATAAATATGAGGGAACAGAGCATGGCCTCCTCTCCACAGTGGCTGTGCTAATTGGCGCAGTATGGTGGTTTGATGTGGTGAGAGAACGTCTGGGGCAGGGCAGGCGGATGACCTGAAGAGGCAGCCAATCGAGAACTTCGTTCTCTCACTTGCTGTCTCTTTCTCTTTCTCTCTCCCCACCTCCTAAGCCGCTGTTCTATGGCTCCCTGCGCCTTTGTTGGGCTTGTGAAGTCAAGGTCTTCTCACCTGTCTTAATGATTTCTCTTGCCTTTACAAGGAAATTAATTAATATTCCAGCAAGCAAACACTTACTGGCTCATTAATCAATACGTGTCAGTTTCTGCCCATGATAAAAATATACTCTGCAAGATAATTAATTTCCTTTCTTCTCTACTCTAGAGTGCCCATAGCTCCAATACTTGACATTCTGCCTTTTGTGTAGAGTTGAAATAGTCAAAAAGCTAAAGCTACTACTCAACTCCCGTAGAGTGGATCAAAACAAGTCCTACTTCAACACGGTCCTTACAATGATCTTTTTTCTTCTAGTGTTTTTTTTTTTTTTTACACTATGGAGACATATCTAGCTTGTTATACTTAGACCATGTGATTTTTTTTCCTCCAAAAACAATTAAACGCAAACTCCACACCATAGCCGATTTGATTAGTCAACTTACTCAGTTAGTCATGTCAGGAAAAGTTCGGACTTTATGGATTCAGTTCAGAGTTCTGAAATATCACAGATGGATCTGATTACAACAAACAGTAATGTTATCTAAAATTGTCTGCATTGCAGGGTTTGCACTTAATTAGTTTGAGTAAGAAAAAAAAAAACAATAGTCCAACTACTAGACCATTTTAGTGATGGCCGATTTGTGATTATTTACATGTTTTTTTTTCCTGACCATACTGAACGATTCATTTGTGAACTGAATTGGTTGAACACCTCTGAATCAGTCAGAGAGGTTCTAGGCTTAACCTAATTCATTTAAGTGATAAAAATTAACGCAGCTGAATTCAGAAAATGTTATGATGTAAGTCTTATGAAATAAAATGTCATCAAACTGACTGAACAAAACTGGAACTGAATTGGTTGGACAACTTTTGAATCAGTCAAAGAGGTTCCTCTAGAGATCTGGACCATTATTTTAAAGTGAAAAAAAGAGAAAAAGTTTAATATAATTGTTCAGATCACAAGTAGATCCTGCAGAAAGACTAGATAATACTAAAGTAATTAGTAATGCATTTTATGATCACATTTAGTGTAAAAAAATGTTTATTAATTTTTCAGACACATGTTAATGTTGTGATGATCAGTTATTAATTGGTAATCCTTTATACTTTGTCATAGTTATTAGCTCCTAATGAGGAATTGTCTCAGTCCAAAATTTGCTATTATTAACTGATTAGTTAATCTTGTTTCCATATTAGTTAATAGTAGTAGATGAAGTGTTAATATAGTACTACTCATTTGTCCTGCATTACTTCCTGGATTCCTATTAATGATGGATCATTATTCTAAAGTGTTACTACTTTATCTTGAACACTTGATGTAGTAAAGCAAGGTATGACCAGGTGAAACGAAAGGGGAATAATGTCATGTTCTCTTTTTAATTTAGATAACCACTGATATTTCAAGGTTTTCATGGTCATAATGTGGTTTTTAGTGAGCTGATGGTCACATCATTAAGGTAAACCTTCTGGAAGGAATGGCATTTATCCACCTCCACACTCTACAAATAGTCATGTGAGCACCAGCGAACCCGGTCGTGCCAGGTTTCGTACTGTGCACTGACCTACTCCTACGGCAAACTCAGAAGCATGAGAGAACATTGGGATATTTGATTTCTAGTCAGACGGCCAAGGACTACTTACACTGTCCTTCAATAACGATTACTCAATCTGTGCCTCCTGGACCCCACCTCCAGCCCCTCACATTTCCAGCACAGATGTGCAGAGATTGCCACAAACAGTGCCCTCAACTGTGATAGATTTTCACAAACAGCCTTCCTGGTGTTTGGCTAAGCACTGTTTGGGCAGATGTCAAGAAGCATAATTTCACTGGAAAGTTCAGCCCATACCTGCTGCCGACTGGGTTCTGAGCAGTGTTAGCACCCTGGGGTGAAGCAGGGCTCTGAGACAGGCACTGAGCTCCTCTCAGTAATGAGCAGCTAGTTCTGACCAACACTCTTGCTTTTAACTATAGCAATAGTTTGCTTAGGTCAAGCGGGCAATATATTGCTCAACACCCTAAATCAAAGAGTGTCTGTCTGACAAGAGCTCTCATACAGTGAACTGTAGTCAAAACCCATGCTTATTTATTTATTATTATAAGTATTATTATTATCTTTTTTTTTTTTTTACAAATCATTTTGAGTAAGTCAAAAAATATGTTGTTTTCCCATTATTCCTAACAAAATTAATTGCTTTGCTTGCTTGGGGGGATGGATGAAACCATTAATCCTTTCAATCACACTTGTAATACAATGAAAACACGAGGTCTTCCAGTTGTTCTTCTTTAGTAAACAAGTAAGGCTAGAATAATTCAAATACTTTCCCTCAGCAATCACAAGGCAAATTAGCCCCAGATTTAATGCACAGTATGTATTTCTGGTTAAAAATTAATGAAGTTTTTGAGTTCTATGGACATTAATAACACTCACTATTAACATCTCAACACCCTTCCTCTTGTATCTAGCTTTCTGGGTCTCCTCATAAAAAGGAAACAAATGTAATTTAGTGCTACACATCAAATATTAAAACTGTATCTGTAAAATAAATAAGTAGAAAGACCAATATACAAATTTACAAAACACAGACATGGCATGGAATTGAAAATAAATGAGGGTTCATCTGACATACTTAAAAAATGATGTACAATGAGGCAAAAACTGCTCGGGGATATTTTTGATCAAATTATTAATGAGTATTTATCTATTATTTATGAAGTTGAGAGTTAACTATTTATCTGAAATGAATGCATACAGCATTGGTTTCCATAGCTCAGCACTAAGGTTGTTTTTCTTTTGGAATAAGTAGCCGTCAGCTGTTATATGGAGGCTGGAGTTCTGCTGCTCATGACTGTGTAAATGTCAATATCTCAAAAGGTGATTTTACGGTTCATTCAAGCACTGATAAGAAATCATTAGACTTTTTAAGGTTATCGACAATTTCCAAGAGGCATTTAATGCATAAAAAAGCATTTTTTTGCAGTTCATTAGTTTTGTGCATCTTAAATTGACTCGTCAGGACACTTTTTGCATGGGTCAGCAAGCACATCACAGTGAAACCACATGACTTTTTAATGACCATGGCGTAGTTATAATATCCTGCTTTTATTTATTTATTTATTTTTATTATTTGTGTGTGTGTGTGTGTGTGTGTGTGTGCTCCTCGACTGCTCAGAAAGTTTACAGTTTTATTTTGGAAACATAGTTTAGAAGCCAGTAATTAAATTAACCCTTACATGGAGGAAAATATTCAGAAGTTTAACTCAAAACATCATAAGCCTATTAGGCTTAGGGTTAAAATTTTCTGAGCTTTCACTGTGTGCTTTTGATAGTCTATATCTACCTTTTACAATTTAAAAACTGATGTGTTTAAGCACTTAACCCTATGCTTCTTCATATGGCACTCATCAGATGAGGTTTTTAGGGTAAAAGCTGTTTCTGGAGGGCACACTTTGTACAATTCTTCTCTCTGTCCCTCCATCTTCCCCCTCACCCCCAGCCCTGACATCCTCTGTCTGAAATGCACTAGGTGTTAACACTACAGAGGCAAGAGGAGTTGAAGAAAAAAAATCCTGCAGGTGCCCTATGGGCACCTTTCAAATTAAGCATCTAGCTGCTGTGTCTTATGTGCAGTTTTGAAACATTAACAAGGCCTATGAGAGAAGGGAATGGGGAGAGAGAAGGGTGAGGAGTAGAGTGTAGAACATAGCATGACAGTCTTTAATGATTTATTGAACAGATACAAATTATTTTGGCCCTGGACTCTACTGTTTGGTGGAAGTCAATGAGAAGGCAAGCCAGGGCATGCCATGGGCATTCAGCAGGGCTGAGAGAAGCATTGTGTTATAAAGAAAGAGAAAAAGAGCACAGGAGATTGGTAGAGAAAGATTGACTGAGACTGAGACCCACAAAGAATTACTCTAGCTCCATTTGTTTGCTGCATGCACTGTTTAGTAATGTAGGATTAGACAAGTAAAGTACTTTACAGTATACATGTCTCACAGACCAACATGAAAACTTCATGTCCATCTGTTGTATTCCAAAAGCATATGAGCTCATATTTGAAAACATATTTGGACACTTCTACACTGAAAATTATTTGCTGGAAAGTGTTTTTATCTTCCTTTACAATAAATGACACTTGATTTAATATTTTTTTATACAATGCATTTTAAGTATAACTTATGTCCAGATATATGGCAACAAATTTAGGTGCCCTTTTTCTGTAATTGCTCAATTTTCCACCTTTTCTTGCATGAGAACTTGTCATATAAGCAGGATTACTATCTCAGGGTCTATCTTAAGTATGTCAGTCAGAAGAGGATTCTTCCAAATGTGCTGCAGTGCTGAATTTCATTAATTTGTTTGAGGAAGGCAAGTCGATTTGCAGAGCCCGCTTGGGCTCATTGATAAATCTTACCACCAGTTTAGCGTGGATGACCACTTGAGATCTGCTGAGGCCGGACGCTTCGGCAGCGTTAAATATTTTCTTTGAAATTAATAAGTGCACTTTAAGCTCTCTGTGGCATGTTAACCCCAGTAAGCACTTTTCAGAGCCGCTGATGATGGACGAAAGGTTCTTAATAATTTGTGCATCTAATTTGCGCTGAAGGAGTAATGGAGATGTTCCCTCATTGCACAGACAAGCCACACGCTCATCGTCAGCCCTAGATTTCTAGTGACACATAACCTTGATAGCAAGATTTCCAAGTGACACATAACCTTTGTCTTATTGGTAGCATTTGGAGATTTATCATTTAATTTAAATGTAATAATTGAAAAACCAACCCAACCATTGAACTTGCCTTGTCATATCACTTGGCATATCAAGTCTCATTTACATCTTCAGCAACATATGTCATTAGTCACTAGTAGATGTTTGACACTAGCGATTAGTCACTAGTAGATGTTCCTAGACCTTGTTGCCCAATATGAACATCAGTACAGTTAAGACATTGTTCCACACAACAAATTGTCAACAAATCAATGTCAACAAATTAGTTTATATGCTTTGTGACCAGCTGAATAATACTGATAAATCCTTGTCTGAATGGAGATTGTTTTATAACTACCCAAGAATATCACTGATAATATTTTAATAGTCATCTCATGTGTTTTATATCAGCTGTTTAGAATCAGAGCTAGAGATGCCGTAATCTTAAATTAATCATTATTTTGTTTAATTGAATTGATTAAACAGATTTGAGAAAGGGTCTGAAATTATTTACAATTCAATTTGATTAATTTAGACAGTTCACTCATGTACTGGATTATTTGCAGTGGTTTCACACACCAAAGAGGACAAAAAGAGTGCTAGATGAGGTGGATATTTACTTACAATCCATAATAGGAAACAAAACTGGCAAACGTCTGCTATCGTTTATCTGTACGGGGAGCATTTTTTATGGTGGACTGTGTTCACAATGCAATGTAGTGCATCACCAAGTCCACAAATAGACACCAGAAATGTGCACCAACAGCTTTTTTGTCAGGAGCTTAGCTGCCATCATGTCAAGATTGAGATTTGGGAGCCCCAATCCCGCTTGGCTCTCTGCTTGAGGTTGCTACTCACGTGGTGACCAGATTAAATTTAGATTGGCCATATGAGAGGCAAGTGATTGTCCACTCTAAGTTAGATTATTGCTTCCTCACGTCTTTGCTAGTGCAACCACCAGCTGCCATCTCCCGTTCTTCCCCGATCTGAGGTGTCGAGATTGTGGAGGAATCCATACTCTGCTCAATTGCATATACCTGTGTCAACGATATACTCTATGGTAGTCCGTATGAATGAATAGGGGCAATGCCAAAGGTAGAAGAGTTGCTTGGGGGCTATCTCTCTCCTTTGTCAACATCGTCATGGAGGAAACCTGCCTTACCTATTAAGCCATGTAGCATTACATCTAACTTTGTTGGGAAGGCTTATGTGGCAAAGGGTCAGGCTGGTGCATCCCTGTGGCAGTCCTGCAGGCTTAACAGGCTGACCTACTCAAAGAATCATCCTGATTTTGCCTTCCGGCCTCAGTGACATAGTGAATGCAGATGTTGACAGGTATCAGGAGGCGAAACATCAATCAGCGGTATTCAAGGATGGAGGGATTCTGGTTATACTGCTCCATCCTGTTCCACATTCCTTTTGGGGATATCAGATGGCATCTTCCCTTAGTCCACCAGCATCAGTGATTTGGGAGGTAGAGGCGCCCAATAGGCCATTCACCACATCTTGGCTCCAGTACTTTCTGCCAGTTCGCTGATTCAGGACTTCGAACAGAATTTGAGGCTGAGGTCAAAGGAATGGCGACTCAATCCACAAGTAATGGAATCCATATGGCAGAGGTATGGCCAAGTGAAACTGGATCTGTTTGCATCTGAGAAGACAACCACTGTCCTCTCTGGTTTACCCTCATGCCTCCAGCTCCTCTAGGGCTGGATGCCATGATACAGGAGTGGCTAAGGCTGCATCTGTATGCCTTTCCTCCAATAGCTCTGCTCCCAGCAGTTCTAACAAGGGTTTGCTTTGGACCAAGTTCGCCTTCTTCCAGTGACTTCATTCTGACTGGGCCAAGTGTTCCATAGCGCCAACATCATGACAAGGTGAAATAAATGTTTTTTCTCTAGGTCACGTTGACCACAATTATCGCCTCTCAATTATTGATTGCAACCACCTTTTCCAAGGATAACAACAGCTCTGAGTTGTTTTCTATAATGTCTGATGAGTTTGGAGAATACCTGACAAGAGATAAGAGACCATTCCTCCATACAGAATCTTTCCAGATCCTTCAAATGTTGAATCCATGTTGGTGTTCCTCCTCTTCAGTTTACCCCATTCATTTTCTACAGGGTTCAGGTCAGGGGACTGAGATGACCTTGGAAGAAGCTTAGTTTTGTGTTCAGTGACCAGGTTTTGTGTTGTTTTGATTTTGATGTTTGTTTTGGATCATTGTCCTGATGAACGATCCAACCACGGCCCATTATAAGATTTCTAGCAGAGGCTGTCACATTTTTTTTTTTATCTGTTGATATTTGATAGAATCCATGATGCCATGTATCTGAACAAGATGTCCAGGACCGGCAGAAAAATAGGCTTTATAAATCCAGCAGTATATTTAACCGTACACATTTTTTATCCATGTTTGCACCAAAGTCATCTGGTGGGTTTGCTGCCAAAGAAAAAAAAAAAAAAAAAAACCCTCGCAAACAAGATGTGGTGATGTAGGTGCTGTTTGATATATTGTTTTAGGCTTTCTGACCCAAAGACTTAACTATGTTCTACAATTCTCCAGCTGTGATCCTTGAGAGTCTTTGGCCACTCAAACTATCCTCCTCACCATGCATTAGAGAGATATAGTCACACTTCCAGACATATTTGTAACATTTCCTGTTGATTGGAACTTTTTAAAATTGCCTTGATGGTGGAAATGGTCATTTTCCTTGCTTTAGCTATTGTCTCATAGCCACTTTCTGTTTGTGAAGCTCAACAATCTTTTGCTGCACATCAGAACTATATACTTTGGTTTTACTCATTGAGATGAGTAAATGAGGATTTAGGGAATTTGACCTTTGTGTTTTCTTATATTTATCCTCTTGTAAAGTCGTGGCTGGACAATTGCATATTCCTAGTCACCCTGGTGGGCTGAAAAAGGATAGAATTTTGAGATTTTTTTAAGTGAAAAATCAATATGATAAACAATGCAGATTTATTTGCACAGCCATCTTTGCTCTTATTTACCAAGGGTGCCAATATTTCTAGAGTTGACTGTAATTCCCAAAATGTACTTTGAAATTATAAGTTTTATTCGCACTGCAGCATTTTTACTAGTATATCATCCTGTGGCCCTTTGTGGCACAGTGACATTCTTTCTACCCTGTATATCTGCACAGCTCTCACTATCTATCTACATGAAGTTTAATGAAGTACAAATGTTGATCTAACCTCCTTTTCTGTGGCATGCTCTACCCTTTCACCATTTACACTGATGAGTAAAATGTGACTAGACAGAGAGGCTACTTGGTTAATTAAGAGGTTAGATGAAGAAACTCTCTGTGCTAATATTAACCTTTGTCTTGGGAATGTTCTTATCATCTATGCATGATTAACTTGCATGGTACAACAATTAGCATAATTTACCATGACACACTCATTACACTAAAGTATTTAACATAATATGAGTGCTTAAAAAACTACTCCAGTCAAAAGGTAAAAGGTTTGAGGAGGTCTTATAGATCAAGAACTTTACCAAATAAAATAATAGTGTTGTATTAGCAATTAAAGCACTGTATGCATAAATCACTTTAGTTTATAAGTCACCAGGGACAAACACATCAGCTAAATGAGCTGTGAGCAGGCGAGCAGTCCCACAGCACTAGTTACCACTTTCAAATGACAGGAGCTAAAAACTAAAGACTGCCTCAAGTCACACCACATTTTTTTTAACCAAGCTTCTTTGAAGCATAAAAAGGCAGAAAAAGTCTATGCTGTCTAAATCTCTTGCTCAGCTTGATGTGTAGTATCTCAGTCTAACCACTATGATACAGGGACTTGTCTGTTTATCTTTCATACAGGCTCATCAAATCACTCTTATTTCTTTGAAGACATTCTTTGTTTGAATCATTATCCCTGTGAAATTAAATTAAAAACACACTCCCCCAGTTTCACAGACAAGTCTTAAGCTAGTCCTAGACTAAAATACATGTTTGAGCTGTTTTAACTGAAAGCAACTGACATATCTTAAAATATATCAGTGCCATTGTTTTGTCTAGATGCACACCAGTAGTGTTTTTTTTTTCTTCTTCTTCTTTCCTAGTGTACGTTTATAAAAGCTACTTAAATATCCTAATTGAACTGAGGCCTAATCCTGGCCAAGGGCTAAGCCCTGTCTGTGAAACCGGGCCACTGATTATTTAAATCATTGATTCATACTAAAATAGAACTAATCTAATTCAGATGCAGTCTGCCTAGTAGTTGCTTAATATTACAATTATTATTATTATTATTATTAATAATAATAAAACCTTCAGGGATTGACGGTTTGAAATAATTAGTTAGAAACTAAATTGGTCTCTTTTTTTAAGAATACAATTCTTAACTGCTATGTTCTTTTTGTTTTCTAACTTAAAATCAAAGTTATGAATACTTTGTATTCCCAAAAATATTTTTGAAGAGTGTTATCTTTTTTTCTTGAAATTGTTCTAAAGACAAACCATGAAAATTTGAATTTCTAAAACGAATGCTTTAAAAAATCATTGTAAAAACTTGTCTTGAATCCTCAAAGTTTCGGTACCGTCCAGTACTGAAGTGTCCCATCCTTTGCCTAACACACATGACTATTACTTGGGATGTGCAAAATTCATTTACAAATCGTCAAATAGGAACTTGGTTTTTAAATTGATGATTATGACAATTTTCAAATAAATGTATTTTAAAAGCATAAAACTGCCAACATTTTCATTATGCAGACATCTGAGAAGATAATCTACCTCCAAATTCATGTTTAGCCAGGGTACTGTATGCTTTTGACTGAAAGGGGAACCCATGATTAAATTTAAGTGCAGAGAGAAAAAAAGAAGCCATAGTAGCAATCAGACAGACCGTTTTAATAGAGATTCTGGGGATGAAAATATGCGGCCAGCTTATGAAATTTTAACTTAGCTTTTAGGAAAAGGCTGAAAGGAAGTATTATTAGCAAAATTTAAAAGCAGCTTTTGGTGGAAATGAGCGTTCCATTTAATAACTCAACTCAATGTAGGGTGCATTTCCAGCTGAGTGATTTGTAAACACTAAGCAGCCGGTTAACGGCAGAACTGTAGTATAATTGCTGTGTTGTTGCAAATAGCTACTACCCACACGTTGTTATGAGGGATGTATCATTATTCTTTACTGTACAAATGTCATAGAGGTGTTTCACAGATTAACACAGAGATCGTGTACACAATGATAAAGCCCAAAATAGTGCAGTTGAAATTAGTTTCCAAGGCATAAAGTGCTCAACTTAAGAGTAAAAGAATATTCCTTCTCACTGTTTCACCTCTCTCCTCCACACCTCCTTAATTAGCACAAAGGGATCTCCATGAAAGCTTCTACTCCGAATTAACCAAGACATATGAATAAAATATATTTCAGTCTTCTGATGTCTCTAACCATTTTTTTTTCTTTAAATCTACCTTACTAACGAATGAGCATCAAAAAGAGAAAAAAAGGTTGGAAAGGCGAGGAGGGGGAAGAGTGCCACTCTTGAAGCGATTTTTTTTTTTTTTGGGATTGCCATTATATAAGATATCAGCCTTCTGCCTTCTTGTTTATAGTGCAAATGTCTCACTCTCACAGTGGTTGTTCGGACACCTGATGTAGAATTGTGACATTTGAGCATAGTCTCAGATGAAAGTTGAGTCTGCGTGCCAGAGAAGCCTGTCTGTCTGCCCGTTTGTAAGAGGAGCAGCTGAGATAAGTTGGGCGCAAGAAAAACGGCTGCTTGTCATCAACAAATTTGTGGAGAAAGATACATTCTCACAAGACAGTGAGGAAAGTGGTACCATTTGTCAGATGAAAGTTTCTTCTTTTCTCAAACCTCACTGCAGATATGATCTGTGCTTTGGGGATGTGGAATAGAATGGAGTGGGGTGCTGAGGGTTGCCTGCCTCACTTTATGAAGATGTTTTTTTTTTTTTTTTAAGGAATGGTTATAGGCACAGTTTTACTGACATTTTAGCATTTTTTATTCTTTTTTGTGTGTGTAATATAGGCTGGAATAAAAATAAATGCTGTACTCTACTGTAAAAAGTAGTGATGAGGAATTGTTGTAATTTACATTCAAATTATATTTTTACGATGTATCTTCAATGTCAGTAGATCTTTAACATCCCCAATAGAAAAGCTTATTTAATTTATTTCCTGCCAAATTTGGTGCTTTTTTTTGTTTTTTGTAGACCCTGTGGAGTCTACAAAGTGCAGTGCTATCTGCAGGAATTAAAACAGACTACATGAGATCAGTGCAGGTCAAGTGAGAAATAGGTCAGGGTCAAAGGCCATGGAAAGATAGTTTTGTCAGTTATGAAAAGAGAGCACTTCAATCTTTATGCATTTCATAAGTGAATTCTTTATTCTTACAAATAGTCCCATTCGGCTAAATAGGTCTTGGTGTTTAATAATTGAATTCCATGTGCTAAATGGGATTTAAAAAAAAAAACACTTTGGGTTGGGGTCACACAAAACAATTACATGAACATTAATGATCATTTTACTACTATGATACTTTGAATTTAAGTCATACATTTTCATATATTTTAGGCATAAACATTGATCATTGACTTCTTAATAATAATAATTATAATAATAATAATTATATGGCAACACTTTACAATAAGGTTCATTAGTTAAACATTAGTTAATGTATTAACTAACATGAAGTAACCATGAGAAATACATTTGTTACTGTATTTACTAATCTTTGTCAGTTAATGAAAATACAGTTGTTCATTGTTTGTTCATGTTAGTTCACAGTGCATTAACTAATGTTAACAAGATTTAAATAATGTATTGGTAAATGTTGAAATTAACATTAACAAAGATTAATAAATGCTGCATAAGTGCAGTTCATTATTAGTTCATGGTAACTAATGTTGTTAACTAATTTTAACTAATGAAACTTATTGTAAAGTGTTACCATAATGATAAGTCTGATTTAGGGGCCTGTGAAGATACTGACTATATAGTGAATCACATGAAGTCTGTTTGCTCTGTTTACAACACAACAGGGTGCTTTGTGCTTCATGTACTTGACTTTATTGATTTTTCCTTACGCTGGCAAAAAGAGCAGTAATTATGAACCTGGAACAGCTCATTGATTTGACTCGCCATTGGAGATTTCACACTGACAAATCATTAGCTTCCTTTTCCAGGGGTTCACCAGTTTGCGTTTTTAACTTGCTTAACTGAACTCAACAATTATTCTGAAGACAATATGGGTAGAAGTGGAGGGGAGGTGGGAGAGACAACATTTGTCCATTTTCTTGACGTTGCAAATAAGAAATAATGATGTTTGCTTTTGAAAGTAAAGCCATTCCAGTACATACTAAATGACTCCAGTGGAAAGGGTGCAATGAAGAAAAACAAATGACAGCAAAGTATAAGGCGGAACCTCTAATGTGAGCAGCTTTTTCATTACAAAGAAGCAGCAGTGAGGGGAAACACAGAGAGAGATGGTTGCCACCATTTCATTGGAAACAAACATTGCTTTGGGCCTCTTTGTAAACAGTACACAGCTGCTATTTCGAGTGATGGGAGCTCCACCTTGTCACAACAATTCCTTAAAAGAGGAACAGTTTAATGTCAACAATATTTTCTCCATCTGCCTGTTCATGAAAACCCTGCGGATCCACCAGGGAAAAGCTTCCTCTCACACAGCCGGGGAGGTGCGGAATCCAGATTTCGCGAAGAGCGCATCATATTACATCAACTGTGGAAGATGCGCTAGCGCAACACTCAATGGTTCCTAACCTTGGAATAAATCCATTTGCTTAATCGATAGCTAGATGCATAGATATTCTCTGTAAAATCTTGAGGGGAAATGTACTAGTAGAAAAGGGATTACATGACTTTGATTAAACGAATAGTTCACCAAAAATGAACATTCATGTATCCTGTATGCCTGTATTTCTTCTGTGAACCACACAGACACAAAAAAGGCTAACAGGTTTGACTTTGACTATCAGAAACATTCTTCAAAAAAATTCTCATCCCTATAAGATCTTCACACAATCAGTAAATAAAATATGGACACTTTAATTCTGTATTTATGATATTAGAAGACGCTATGTTACTTTGACTTTTCTTTCCCAATTCAATAGTAACAATAAAGTGCATAATTCAATGCCTGACTGACACTAGTACGCCTGAGAGAACCAGGTGTTAAAACTCAATCAGGAAGCTGGTCATTTTATTAAGAGGCCTCACCTTGGTTCCAATTTACAGTGATCATGAATTATTTCCTCCCCTATAACTCTCCTACTGACAGCTTCACACAGACACAAAATCCCAATTAAGGTCTCCATGAGCAGAGTGTCAGTCTCTAATTGGATTAGATTACAAACTTGATTGGGACCAATTAGCATGCCATGGCCTCACCTTTTGAAAAAGGAAAAAGTAATTTATCCTAATGGAGACGTTTGCCAAGGTGTATATTAGGAGTTTTACTGCAGTCACTGAGTCAGATGGCCTGGCCCCAGGCTCTGTGAGTTAAGCAGGCTTATAAATAGGCTGGCTGTTAACACACGCGACAGGAACGGAGAATGAATTTGGCGCCGGAGCGTTTTCTTCTGCAATCAGGATTCTGTGGGGGAGCTGACACTTCACATTTAGATCGCATAGAAGTAAAGCCTCTGGTAACAGGTGTGACCTATAGTAAGCTTGACTAATGCTCACCACTGCTCTGTCCTGGCTAGATTTAATGGAAAATCACCATAAAGGTAATTTGCAGGAAGTAAATGTAGTCTACCTTACATTAAGACCGGAGAAATGAAGAAGAACCTGGTGCTTTGCGTGACACTCATTTCCACCATTTTGATACCTTATTTTCTCATTTTTAGATTAACGCCCATCACGGCCTCTAAATGGCAAAGCAAAAAATGGCATCCAAGCATGCAGATGCAGACAGAACTTCAGAAGAAATTGGGTAAGAATGAAAGGTTAAGTATATTTGTTTTCTCAGGCACTGTAATTACCTTTCAACTATAAAGCTCAAATCACAGCCACCTTGCAAAGTGTTTACTTCCTATTACTGACTGATGGCTTCTTTAAAGTTCCTTGGCAGCTCATATATAAACAATCAAATTAATTAATTACCTCATTCGGCTTGCATTTTCCCCATGCTTCACTTTCACAAAGCGAGAAGAGCGTTCAGAATTGAAAACAGAGCAGGGGAGGTTTACAGGAAATCCCAGACATATAATTGGACTTTGTGTGTGTCTTTGTTTATGGCTCCTTCTACCAGTAAAAATGACTTGTGAAATTAAAATGAAATGCTTTGATCAGTGATAACATTTGAATGTGGGGAGGGTTTAAATATTTAAAATTCATCTGCAGCGTCACACTTTGATCTGCCGGCTGATTAATGAGGTTTGTTATTGAAAAAATACTAAACGAATCTCAGAACGCCTGCCCACTGTACTTGCAAGTTGTCTCGCTGAGCAAGGGGAAAAATTACGATATTTTAAAGTAAAGGGTAAACTTCTCGTTGGAATTGCCTTTCGTTTTCTCCTCCTCTTTTTGAAGAATGAGACAGAAACAAATAGTGTTTTCCTTTTTAAGAGGTAGTGTACTATTCAAGCTTCATTACTTCTTGTGAATAGTAGTGACAGTATCTTCAAGCTGTATTGAAAAATCTGTATATCTGTCTGTCTGCATCATCTTTTTTTTTTGTTCTTCCTCTCATTTTTTTTGTCTTTCTCAGATACGCAGGAATCAAGTCCATTTTCGTCTCAATCATCATCATCCAAAGACATCAACCTTTTATGGCCAAATGACTAAGATCGGAATCAATGAAATAGCATGCCAGACCACCCAATGAAGACCTCTTAAAGACCTGACACTTTGACAATATTCACCTCAAGTAATTTTAATCAAATCCATCTCTTTGACTTTGACATACCTTTTGTTTGTGTTGCTTCTACATCTGTTCCCCCTTTTCATATTGTACAAAAAGTATTCTGTATATTTATTTATTTATTTTTAAATTAATTAATCTAATTGTTACAGAAAAGTAATTATTTAAAATATATTTTTTTAATTATAAAGTTTTATAACCTGTGGGGTTGTAAAAATGTTTCATTTTATTTGTTCTTTCTTTTATTGTAAACGTTGTTCAAACTTCAGGTTTTTTCTTTTCTCTGTCTCTATCTTTTTTTTTCTTTTTTTTTTTTTTTTCAAACAAGGCTGTGTCTACCCAATGAAAATTGCAGTTAAAAATTACAGATGGATTTCTCAATTTCAGTTCACTTTAATTTTATTTCCTTAATTGAAATTCAATTCACATTCAGGAACACAATCCTTTAAAAACCCATGGAAGGTTGTTATTGTGTGGAAAATGTAAACTATATTCATCTGGATGCACGAATTATTCTCAAAAAAAATCATATTAGCTACACGCGCTCTACGGGGCAATTTACCCCTCCCCACCATCACACAAGTGTCTATCACTGACCAACAAGGCCAATGCAGTTAAACCCTCTGTAGTGTGTTGCCTCACAGCTGACCAGGTGAAGAGAACAGGGCCATTGCTCTTCAGAATGTGTGTGCAATTCATTCCTGATATATCTTCTTAAAACCTGTGAGGGAGAGGGTTTAAATTGATCAGCATCAAGCTGACAGTTTCTTTGTAGTGGGGCCGGACCATGCTGAGTTCATGGAATTCAGAATATGCTTGAATAGATGAGCGCTCCAGCGCACTAAAGGCTTACATAAATGAGGAATTATTAAGCACTAACTGTACCATCAGGGTCAAGGCTTTTCTCTTTAAAGTGACTCATATTGAACAGTACGGCAACCTTAAAGACACATTTTTCACATGTAGTTCTACTTCAATAATTACAAATGAAAGTTCAAACATCAAGCATTTAAATTCATAAGCAGGAAAATAAACAGAGATAAATGTGTCCACTTGATCCAGAAATGCCTCAGTGAGTTTGCTCCAGAATAATGTTCCCAGCCTGTAAAATGCTTATTAAATTAGAGGAGCGTTCCTTCTTACAATACAATGCTTTCATCATCTAATAAATATTCAAAAGACAGACGGCTCCGAAAACAAATATGAGACATAGTTTGCAGTTGTTTTCATGTGACATGAATGTTTCATTAAGTGCTAAATGTAGAAAAGCCATTCCAATTTCTTCTCCAGCCGCAAGCTGCAACAAACCCAAACTGAATCCTAATGAGTTTTCTATTACAGTAGGGAATTTGCTGCAGTCTGACTACAAAGCTTAATGTTTAGGGGTGAAATTAGAACAGTGATGCCAGATGAACCATCTCCAAAATAAAGAAAAATAGATTTCCAGTGGATGATTCTAGTACAGTATGACTTCATCGAACCTTCTCCACAGTTCCCGCTCATCGCAATTTCCACCACGATCATGATCAGCGACTATCAAGCCAGTCTGAGAGGCTGGTGAAGAGTGAAATTTTCATTTTAGCGCTGGCCTGGGCAGGTTGTGAGGAAAAGGTGAGTAACTGAAGTTGTTGCAGGTCAGCGATGATGTGTCTCTCGCAAGGTGCTGTCTGCATCTGACAGGTGATGTAGCGGGTCATGAATTGCATGTCTTAACATTTCAGGCCCTACACGGACTGATGTTTCAAATGCTGCTGCAGAGGCTTTATGAGGAAGAGCCACCTGCTCATGAACAAGGTGATCAATGAACAGGGAGCTTTCAGTGGGCTCCATACGAGACTCTTATTGATGTTCCAGGACTCGGGCCAGAATCGATGGCAGCTGTTTGAGTCTGACTGAGCTAACTGCGCTTAACGTCAGCTCTGAAGGTGAAATTAATTGATTGAGGGGATGACATTTATTGGAGATGGGTGTCAATCTGTGTTTATTTATGCTCCCATGAGCAATTATAACAGGAGGAGGGGTGAGTCTGAGACGGGAACAGCTCAGGGTCTTTCTTTCACCAGCTTATCACAATGTCTTTGGTTTCTCTGTGGTAGTTTGATGCAATTAGTGGCATTGAAAGTGGTTGAATGGCATTAAATTTTAATGCCCTTTCACCACTGAGAATGTGCCCATGATGGCAGAGGCTCCTATTAAAACAAAGACAGGTGGTGATGATGGTGCGTTCACCCCTGTCAGAGCTGTGTCATGAGTAGAATGATAGTAATTAGTGTGATAAAAATATATTCGGCCAGAGTGCAAAGATGAATCGTTCCGTCCAAAGTTTTAGAGAGAAGCTACCTTTATCTAGTAACTTCATGAACTTCATGAGACACTATCTTGTCTGGCTATCTTCTGTTACACTAGAAAAGGCGGGAAAGTCACATAACATTACTTGCCATTATTTTTAAAATAGCAACAATTTTACTTTGAAATTAATTAGAGATGATTAGTTGAATGTTCTCAATACAATTGTACCATTTCAGTTGATTTCCTCATTACAACATTATATTATGATTAGTAATATAGATTACAAATTTCAAAATTGGAAAATGATACAATTTAAGAAAATACAAAAGAGATTACAAAATATATTTAAAAAACAGAAATATGCATGACTTAAAGAAATATTATTAAATATTTTTTTTGTTCTGACAGATGGAATAGGTAGGTCTAACTAAACCCTACTTATTTATATCTGCTTCCTTACAGTTTGTCCACACTGTCATGTCAATGAGTTCAACAAAATCACACAAGTTGGTATTATTTTTCTTTTACATCTATTTTACTCAAATGAATTGTGCCTTTATTTTCTGTCATACTGATTTCTGAGAACTATAAATTTTATTTTTAGTGGGTTGCACTAATATATGCACTAGTATATATATAGCTTTACGTAGGTCCTATTGGTAGTTTGCAACACGAAAAAAAAATTTCTACTGCATTTAATAAATCGATTCAGAATCTCATGTCATTTCTTCATTCAAGTGAATGACAGGTTTGTCAATATTTATGATAAATATTTGATTATTTTTGTATCTAACTGCGTTGCCCCATATGTAATCAAAGAGAATCATAGCTCTTAAAATGTTGGACAGATAAATCAAAAATAATTCCTTGATACATAAATGTTTTTTTGTTGTTGTTTTTTTGTATTTGTAGTCTATTTTGACCCAATACTATAAAATCAAAATCAGATAGAAATTATTTCAAATGCAGATTCAGAATGCTTTTATATTGAAAGTGACACATGCCTATGTGATAAATTGCTTTGAAAGGGAAGTGCTAATGTGCCAGGGAGTATTCTAGGAGCAGCCACCTTCATTTAGCCACAATTCTCCACTTTCTTTCCCTCCCTGTGTCTTGAAACTGTCCCATAAGAAGGCGAACCTGCTGACAAGTCCCATCTAGTCATTGTACCTCTTAAAGTATCTTTCCTCCCCGCTAATCAAAATGACTCTCTGTTAAATAAACCATGAAAAAAGCTTTCCCACTGACGGTTCACTGAGGCGTAAGGCTGTAACGCTGGAGCATTAATCAACAGATTGGATTTCTGCATGCAACTGAGATTCTTGCTTCCTTTGCAAGTCTTAATTACAGAACAGAAGACCAATACAAGGACAAAGAGATGGTATGTGGTTAGAATGAGGGGGACAAATGAATGAAATACAGATGTTTGTTTGCTTTGGTTTGAAGGAACTGAAGGAGATGGAAAGTTGTGTTTAGGACGAGGCACAAGAGAGAGAGAGAGAGAGCTACCAAAAGACATCAGTGAAAGTGACTGGTCTGTTCTGTCAGCGATGTAGCAGAATGCTAAGTGGCCAACCAAAATGGCAGAGCAGAGTATGAAGGCGGTGTCTCAGCCTTTAGAGAGTGGGAATGGGTAACAGGGGCAGGCAGCAGGTTCCTTTAGTGTGGCTTGCCTGTTTTATGTGCCTGTGCAGACATGCTATTCCATATCAAATCAAACTAAAGATTACAAGAGATCACAAGACAAGAGTCCAGGCAGAAGAAGGGACAATACTGACTACCATACACAATATGATTACTATTTCTGCCGCAGAATAGTGGAGACTTGTAACATAGTCAGTTGAACCACTAAGAAATTAGGTACAGATTTGTAATTTTACATGACCCCCAACACCCTGAGGGGATATAAAAAAAAATTTAATGGTTGAAAAATGGTTGAGAAATTGTACTTTTTTGTTTGTTTGTTTACTAATTACAAATTTTACTGCTTATGTTTATGTTTTTGATTTGAGATCAGGTTAATGAATGTTAACATATATATATATATATATATATATATATATATATATATATATATATATATGATCCAAAAACAAGAACTCAATTAAACAAATGAGACATGAGAGAATTTTGTCAATTATTTATTGAGGAAATATTATCCAGTTTTACATATCTGTGAGTGGCAAAAGTATATAAAGCTCTAGGATTAGCAGTAAATTTAAAGGTGAACTTAGGCTCCACCTGTTCTTAAATGTTTTCAATTAATGGATTGACAATCAGGTTTCAAAATATTCAGGGTTCAGGGTTCTAGCAAAGTCTGATCTTCACAACACATGTTTGTGGAAGTGTATCATGGCACGGACAAAGCAGATTTCTGAGGACCTCAGAAAAAGAGTTGTTTCTCATCAGATTGGAAAAGGTTATAAAAACCATCTTTAAAGAGTTTGGACTGATTGTGTACAAATGGAGGAAATACAAGACAATTGCTAACCTCCCCGGGAGTGGTCAACCAACAAAGATCACTCAAGGAAGCAAGATATGTAATCTTCTGTGAGGTCACAAAGGATCCCAGGATAACTTCTAAGCAAGTAAAGGCCTCTCTCATGTTGAACTGGTCCAATAGATTTATTATTCAGTGCAACATTTCAACCAACAGGTCTTCATCAGGCGTCATGTGTCCACCATCAAGAGGACACTGAACAGCATGGCTTTCCAATGAGAACTTTGCTGTATGCCATCACTGAAGGAACAATGAATTCTGAATTATACCAGCGAATCATAAAAGAAAATGTCAGGACATCTGTCCGTGAACTGAAGGACAAGAGAAAGTGGGTCATGTAGCAACACAACAAGCCCAAGCAGACAAGCCATTCTACCAAAGAATGGTTAAAGAACAACAACGTTAATGCTTTGGAATTGCCAAGACAAAGTCCAAACCTTAATCCAATTGAAATGTTGTAGAAGGACTTGAAGAAAGCAGTTAATGTGAGGAAACCCACAAACAACCCAAAGTAAATTACACAGACCCATAGCAAAAACACAAATTTAAAGCAGTTATGATCATTTTTGAAAACGTACGTTTTTAATAAGTTACTAGATAAGACAGCTTGGGGTGTGTGTGTGTGTGCAGTGAACGTTATAGAACAAAAAGTATCAACAAGTTTACCGCAGGCTTTATTTTACTCATAAATTGAAAAATCCCATTATAAAACCCCATTGGAAAATCTCAAAGAAACCAACGGCGAATTACTTCCTGGTTCATCATACCTACAACACTCTATTAACAGTATGCACTAAAAATCTGAAAAGTATATTAAAAAAAAGTAATTGTACATGCAGATAATATAATATTAATGAAACAAAAGGCCACGTAAGTAAGAAAAGAGAGTACTCTTTCATTACTTTTTCTTAATATAGTATAGTATATAATATATAGTATATAAGTACTCTTTTAAACAGTGCTGCAAACTGTATGTTATTTTATTATAGTTCAATCTATTTTAAATGGAATCAGTTAAACTTCAGAGCGTTTTTACCCACACAAGTACATCCTTATATGTTATTTGACTTCTACTTTTTAGTAAATCTAATAGATAAGTGTCCAAAAACTACATTCAGCTTGATGTTGAGTATATTTATATATAAAAAAGTATAGTATTTTCTAAAGGGTGCCCTATTGGGAGAATTTTTTGTATGAGCCAACTCGTATGATATCTTGGCATTTTTAACAAGGTTAAATCATGAAAATAATTATAGGTTTGGCATGAGACTATGATAGGTATGTTTTATTTTAGATATACATTGCAAAGGCTCACAGATGCCAGAAGAAGTGAAATGGGCAAAGCTGGCTTTGTGATTGAGGATTTTACAACAAGAAGCAAATAAGCCTTGTGTGATCATCATACACATGAGCACCATCCAGCTCTATTAAGCCCTTATGCAAACTTGCAAGTCATCAAAGGATGGGGAGAGGGAGGGATGTCATCACTGAGTTTCATTGTTCACTGATCAAATGAGCACAAATAAGTCAAGGCGTATTTAAAAATTTTGCTCATGAATAAGAAATTTAAAAAAAAAAACTCAAATTTGCCATAATCTCTGCTTTGAAAGTTAAGAATACATTTCTTGCTGAAGAGAATTCAGCCTTATGACAAGTCTGAAAAAAGGTAATTATTTATTACTAGCTGACTGTAGCTCTGCATTGGTTGTCAAAAAAATGTAATTTGTCATCTTTCACACTTAATGATGTAAAGACCCTGTCCATCTGAATTACCCTTGAAAAACATGTTTAATTAATCCCCGCCATGTATGAAGTGGCAGAGAACAGTGACCAAATGTATTTCACCCTCACAGCCTGACTGGGCCACGTGTCGGCCTGTGTCCGAGCAGGAAAAAGTGACGCAGATGAAGGCGATAGCATTTGACACCTGGAAAAAAAAATGTTCCTGCTCATCTTCCAGCTGTGATTTGAGTGGAGAGGTATGCACCACACCATAAGAGAAACAATAGACATGAAAAAAACAGTCTCTCGTGTGTAGGCATATCCAAACTCAAAACCTCTCTCCAGGGGATGATGTCTATACCCGTAGAGGACTCACAGATTGAACCAATGTCTGCCATTTTGACACGTCAAAGACACAATTACAAGACACGATGGCTAGACCTGCCTCTACATGCGCTGGGTTAAATCTGTATAGATTTAAAACTAGTGAAAATAGTGAAAGTAGCTATTCAGTCCATTGTTTCCCTTTCTTTGTCACTACATGGCTTTGGTTCTGTATTCACTTTTGAGCATTAAAAAATGGACACCGAACATGCCTCCTTTATAATCTGAAGTGCCTGATTTAACGTGATTGATTCTCTTCATGGGAGTTGTCTTCAAAGAACGGCGCAGCAATAATAACATTGCACTACAAGACCAACCTTCAGTCTTTATGTTGCTTCTGCCTCTCCTGAGTTTAGTAAAAGAAGTATGGCTACATCAAGCAACATTCCTCTTTGATTTATGTGTCATAATCACTACCGATGCAGGGTACCATTCTCACTTTTCATGAAAGT
The DNA here is from genome assembly GCA_038088235.1 of Zacco platypus. Classification (NCBI taxonomy): domain Eukaryota; kingdom Metazoa; phylum Chordata; class Actinopteri; order Cypriniformes; family Xenocyprididae; genus Zacco; species Zacco platypus. The sequence continues at coordinate 16,720,758 of CM076074.1, forward strand.
AACAGACATGCTTTTACCTTCTCCAAATTCTTGGAGACGTTGATACACTAAGGAGAGGATGAGCGGGATCACAAAAAGAGAGCCGGGATGTTTTGATCATTTTTATGTCAGTGTGTTCGTGGATAAAGACACGTCTGTGCTGCCAAGTGTCCCAGGCAATCCCGGCTTCATTGAGTCCTCCTCTGCTATGTTCTAAATCACTGCTCTTTTATTCTTCTCTACCATAATAGCACTGCTATAAAGAGCAGCAGAGGAGAAGGAATCAATAAAATCATGCATCTAATAAGGGGAGGCAGGATTAAAAATGGTTCCTCCAAAGCCTTCAGGGGAAAATCGAGGTGAGATTTAAGTCTTTTGACAGGTACATCAGGGACTTGCTCTCCCATCCCTGACAGAGTGGACGGGCGGTGGGCCCGGGACTTGTTTATGGCAGGTTGGGATTAAGAAGGTCGGATCTACACTGCCATTTCTCAAGGCCTCAAAAGCCCAGTAGGCTAATTAAACAGTAACAGGCGAGACATGGGTCTCTCTTGTGCTCACCTCCTGGCTTTGCTCTCTTCAATTCCAGCAGTTTAATTTTTCTAGAAAGGGGGCAACCCTGTCGGAGCGCTGGGCAAGCTTCCAGCTCTGTGGTGGGATGTTAGAGGGGTAGGGACACGATGGAGGAAGACCGAGCATTGGAATGAGGAGAAGGTTGGCAACAGGAAAGGCCAGGTCAAACCCTCCACACCCCAGCTGACAGCTAGAGTAAGACCTTCCGGCTCCATGAGGCTGAAGGACAGAAAAGGAAGGGGGAGGTGGTGATATCGACAAGGCAGAAGCATTGTGACTCGCATTATGATTCCTGTGCCAGTGTTGCAATCCACCGTCACGGCGCTGGAAGGCCAGGCGGCTTGTGTCCGAGGGCTCCCCGTGGAACCTGTGTTAGATCGGCGAGGCCTGATGTTGTTGACCTAGCCCCAGGGTGCATGTGTCACAGCCAAGGCCATCAAGGCAGTTCCCGTCATCACATTTGCACTTCAAAAAACATTTGGCTTGCACAGCCTTGGAGCAAGGGAGTCTCAGAGGTGCTTGTGATAGTGGATTCACCAGCTTACAGGAAACCTCCTGAATTAAACAGAACGAATGGCAGCTGTTGGATGTGTCCAACTTCATCTCTTAAAGACCTTGCACTGCTAATCTTCTTCATAATACCCATGCGTCTGGATCGGTTACTGTCTCACAAATTAAAAGGAATCTCATCGTTGAGCTAAAATGTAGTTAAAAAAAGAGCACAGCATATCACATAGCATTGGAGGATAGTAGGATTTTAGTCCCAAATTAAAGATGTAACAAGCTCTAGCAGTGTTGAATACATGAATACAGGTTTCCGTTTCAATAATAAGTTCTATGTTTTCAGTTTATTTAAACTAATATATATATGTGTGTGTGTGTGTGTGTAAAAATACAACTTAAATGCATGCAATTACTTCATATTAATTCTTATATTCACAATTTATATATAAAGGTTGCTCATAAAGTGTCACAAATAGCTAGTTTTAAAACTCACTTATTAGAAATGTACTTGTATGTTCTTTTCATATGGTTTAAAAAAAAACTTTGTAACACTTTACATTAAGGATACCTTTGTAAAGGGTTTATAAAGGTGTTTATTAATGACTAATAACTGATTTACAAATGTATTATAAATCATTGATAAGCAGTTATCAACTGCAGTTATTAATTGTATGAATTAAAAGAGTGACTTTAACATAATACTTACCAAACAGTTATAAATGTTTAAGAAATATATTTATTCATACTTATTTGACTTAAACCAGATTCCTGATTTATTTCTTGATGCAGCAAATATTGACCATTATAGTGAAACTGAGGGTTGTTGTATTTGTGGACTTGTTTCCCTTTTCGTCACACTTAAGATTAATCTAATTCTCTAATCTAATTCTCAATATTAACGAACTATTAACTACGTCTTTTGCCTCAATAAACTCCTAATTACTTCTTATTAATAGTTATTAAGGTAGTTGTTAAGCTTATTGGGTACTGGGTAGGATTAAGGGATGTAAAATGTGGTCATTCATAATAAAGCATTAATATGCGCTTTATAAGTAATACACAGCCAATATCCTTGTAATATGCATACTAATAAGCAACTAGTTAATAGTGAGAATTGAATCCTAAAGTAAAGTTACTCACTTTTCTTACTATATTGTTTACTATAAGCTACTCTGTGTCTTACCCGATTCACTGCAAAAAATATCATGACGCATATTCACAGCAATGCATAAAAACCGATTTTGTGTTTATAAAGATGAAATTATCAAACTTTATTTCTTAAAAAATATGCTCCACGACTTAATCACGCAGAGCGTTCCCACAGTCAGGGTAACCGAGGCGTTTTCATTCATGAATTTAATTACTTTAATTTTGTTTTTATTTTTAATTACAATATCAGACTTTTTTATTTCATGCTCCTAAAAAAATAACAATCTTAAAACTGTGCAAAATTTATAAATACATAATTTTGGCATAATAATAAATACAATAATAAGGAATACAAATCTACTATTTCAGTGGAATCCAGATTTTCAAACCATTAAATCTGTATAGGTTATAGAACAGATAGCAGCTACTCTCCAAGTTAAAATGTCCAAGAACATATTAATGCCTTTAAATAAATTATGGAGGATTTAAGCAAACCGCCAGTGACATTTACTATGAAATAAACATAAATGCATTAACGGGAGTGTGGAAGAAAGATAACCTTATAAATAAGTTGAGGAACGGTGTAACTAAACATCCATATTTGTTCTAAACTTGCTCTCATCAAGCCAGCTAAAACTATTTTTAAGAAGAAATTCTGCCACTGCAAAATACTCCATAGTGGATTATTCTTGAAATTAGGCTTTGCATTCCCACGTGTTTTACTGAGCAGGATGGCCATATAGCTGTCAAACGTATGGATATGGAAAGACGAGCAAAGGTCCAATTTACATAGGTGGGCATATACTTATATACAGTCACACTCAAACCTGTCAGTGCTTGACATATCTGCTTCTCAGCTGTTCATGTCACCCAGCTGAATTAAGCTTGTAAATTGCAGTTTTAACAACACTTAGTGATTCTAAGCTTCATGACAGAGATTTTCAAAATGAAACCTTCAGTCACAGTGACCTTGACTCAGGGTCAGGAGCAAAATCTTGGTGTGCCTCAATAAAATGTCCCCTATCAATTATTTAACCTGCCAATTGTTTCCCTCGACAAACATGTCCTCCCCAGAAAAGTAAATTATCAGCAGGCACAGTCACCGGGGGAAAGCCTGTCTGGCTGTTGTCAGCTCGGGCTGAGAGAGATTTGAGTTGTTTGCTGTTGGCTTGGTAAAGCTCTCTTTTCTCTCAGGTGTGATGGCTGAGTGTTTTTTTTTTTTTTTTGCTCTATATCTGCTGGCCTGTAGGGACTTTTCACAAGCAAAAACAATGCCCTGGGCACATAAGGCCCCCTAGTGAGATGCCTGATATACTTTAGCTGCAACAAGCTAAAAATGAGATGATGGTCAAAGTAGTTAACAAAGTACAGCAATGACAAGAGACCCTGAAGTATACTTTAAGTGTGTGCGTGATAAAATAAAAAAGTCAACTCAAGTCACCTTTGTTTATATAGTTCTTTTTACAATGCAGATTCTTCCAAACAGCTTTAAAGTGATAACAGGAAAATAATGCAACAAAATTTATTTTGGCTGTTCAGCAGCTCTAGAAGAAAATAGTGTCATTGTCCATCTTAAGTTCAGTGTTGATGCATTTCTGTTGTAAAAATCATTAGTTATTAATTTAGTTAATTTATCTATACAGCAGCTCAGGAGAAAAGTGTGATGTCATCTTCCAGTTCAGCTCTATTTCAATGGTGTCAATGCAGGCAGATCAGTAATATTGTTGAATATTAAGTAAGAATATTAAAAGAAAAATCTTTTAAAAATCTAGTTGTTAAGTTCTAAGAAGTGTATTGTTTGTATTTATGTTGCTTTCATATGGCTTTGAAAAAGTTTTTGAAAAAGGAAAACATTCCTGTATTTAAAGGAAAACGCTGTATTTAAGCGTTTCGGTCATTAATTCTTGAATATATGAGTTAAGAGTGCATATCTTAATTTCAAAGAAGTTTTTAAATAGTGTATATTGTTAGGATATAATAATGTATTTTTAATTAATTTATTTGTTTATTTACTTATAAGTAACATGAGTTATTAATTTACAAAATGATTAAGTTTTTGGGTAGTAACACCACATGACATTTTACAATCTGAGCTAACAAGCCTGTCATAAAAAGGACAAATTATCTGATATTTTAAGAGACTTATTGAGCTTGACATGAGGATCTACAGGGGTCCTTTCTATGACATAATTTCCTGTTTTATGTAAGTAACACATGACTTTGAAAAACTATTGACACCCAGTCAGTTTAGTTGATTTTTAAAGAAATGTAAATAACAGATTATGCCAAATTACTTAAAATTACTTAACATTTTTATTTATTGGCTCCAAAACTGTGTAAATTTGAATAATAAAATGAATAAATGATTACAAATAAATGAGCATCATGTCATTGACCCACATAGTTTTACCAATGGCTCCATGTGTAACTACTATGAATATGTTTGTCTTGGTGATCTAAATAGAAACTCAGGGGCTACGGTTTATGACCTCAAAAAATGTCTACAAATCAGCGTCATGTTCCTGTGGAGCCACTGAGGACTAAGAGGGTTGTACTGGATTTAATAGCTCATTGCCACAGTGATATAGCTGCTCAGTGAGCTGTGACCACCCTACAGGCAGGAGAGTGTGAGTGTTAGCACCAGGGTGGCTTACCGTCTCTCCTGTAAAGCTCTTTATAGCAGCATACAGCCCAGAGCATTGCCTCCACACAAATAGTACATCATGTTCTGCAATACTGTGGCCTTTATCTGCAACCACTGCCTATGATATTGCAAACACCAGTTACATGCTTTTACATGAATGTTCCCTTAACCATCTGTATATACTAAACAGCATTATACTAATCTGCATTGTAGGCAGATGTGATGGCGCATATTGATGCATCAGTGTTATATTCAGACTAGTTTCATTAACTACGTTAATGTTAAATACCAAAAATCACCATCGCATTTCCGTGTACTGCTCTCACAGGCTACATCCACTGTCAGTGGGCCTCATTCAATAATTATTTGCATATTTATGAGCAAAAAAAAACTCTCACACAAAACATCTGATGGATTTACAACATAAATTTGCCTTTGCTGTGATATAACTGAATCCTAATTATTGTAGACTAGTGTGGGTCTACAGCTAGTAAATACATGAGCAGCAAATCATGATCATACAGTATACAGATCTTCAACTAAAGTGTAAGCATTATTTTTTTAGTTTGCCTTTTTACAGTGTAATTAAATTAACTAGAAAAAATTGTTGCATTCAAAATGGATAAGAAAAACCCTTTTGCTTCAGGTAAAAAAGTCATTGTAAAATGACTGAACTGTGAATTCAGTTCAGATTGGAAAAAGTCCAGCAATATTTTTTTTGTTTGTTTGTTTTGTTTTTGTTTTTCATAAACTGCATGGTGCAAAAAGTGCAAGGTGCATGTGAATTAAAAGCTAGACAAGCACAAGCTCACTGGCCTTGTGCTGAAACGTCTGCTCATGCTTGTTTTTTTTTTATTCACGTGCACCTTGTACTTTTTGCACCAATCAGTTTCTAAAATAATAAAATAATTATTGCTCTCACTGGATCGGTAAGATTTATTAATGCTTTTGACAGAAGTCTGCTATGCTCATCAAGTTTGCATTTATTTGATCAAAAATATAGTAAGTGCAGTATAATTTTGTAGAATTTAATTTATTCCTGTGACGCAAATACTGCCATTTACTATGCTAGCTTTCACTGGGCATTACTCCAGTCTTCAATGTCACATCATCCTTTAGAAATCACTTTAATAATTCGTGCTCAGGAAACATTTTTTATTGTTATCACAGTTGAAAATAGTTGTGCTGCGAAATATTTTTTGTGAAAACAGCAAAACATTTTTCAGCATTCTTTGATGAATGGAAAATTCAAAATCATTTATTTGTAGTAGAATTGATTTGTAACAATGTAGAAGTCTTCACTGTCACTTTTAATTAATTTAATGCATCTTTGCCAAATAAAAATATAAATTTACTACTTACTGACCGCACAATTAAATCTTACTGTCATTTGTCAAACCAATTAAATACCTGGCTAGACAAATGATTACTTTCTAAGGTGACCAGGAATGAGATTTTTTGTTTTTGTGGTTTCAGTTAGTTCTAAATTAAAAAATTTATGGTCAATTTAGAATAAATTTGTAGTGTAAATTTTACTGATGAATCATGATTTCTAATTGAAAGTCCTGGAACAAAAAAGACCGGTACTCCTTACAACCATATGGTGATCAATCCATCAACCCAACCAGTATACAGACACTCTATTGTGTGTTGGGAAAACAGCAGTTTGCTGGTGTTGGTGCTGGTTTCCAGTCACATCATATAACACATTATGGGCTTTGGTTTGCAAAAGCGTCTGAACAGCCACCAGCAACTCCTTGCTCATGTCATCTGCGCATCACAAATCGTAACTTCTGACGCGAACCGCTGCACAGAAGCCAAGAGCCGAGGGGCTCAGGCCGGGCCAGCACTAGACTTAAAAGTAATGTGAAAGAGGGTGCAAAGGGGGGAAGAATTTGCCTTCAAGCCTAACATAGACAGGGGTTCAATGGTATGGAAAAAAATAAAGGGAAAGAGGGAGTGAGAGAAAGACAGAAAGAACGAGAAAGAAAAAGAGAAAACCAAGGCATGGCCAGCTTCTCCATCATTTCTTTTTAAAAGGTCAGGATTCTTGTAGGTAGAACCGTGGACGAGTGGAGTGTTGCAGATGCGCTGAACAGCAGGGTATTTTCCGCTGCCATGACCAGCTAAGGAGGACTCCTTTAAAACACATCTGCCAGTAAACATTTTGGCCAAACTCCGGGTCATCTCCCCTGTCTGAGTGCAGCTCAGCCAAGCATGAACGTCTACCTGCACAGGGCCATGAACCGCCTGTCACTCACTCTTCCCCCACACGCTGCTCTCCTCCACTAATCGCTTGGCTGATGTGTAGTCTTTAACTCCTGTCCATCGCTCTCTTCACAGGTCCAACTGTTCAATCTGACAGTATAGAGCATTTTCCTGTTGCTGTTCGGAAGTCTTGAGTGCAGTACCTGTAAACAAGAGCATATTATAATTTGAGTTTAACACTCTATCAACATTCATGTGAATCTGATTATATTATCTCTGCTCAAGTTCACCCAAAAATGAAAATTCTGTCATCATTTATTCACCCCCATGTTGTTCCAAACCTGTATGACTTTTCTCTTTAGTATTGACTCTTCTGCAGAACACAAAAGACGATATTTTGATGAACACTGTCAATTAAACAATATAGACTCCATTGACTCTGGGCAACATTTTCATTTTGGGGCCTTTAAGTCTCATGGGTACACTACTGGTCAAAAGTTTGGGGTCAGGAAGTTTTTCTTTTTTTTCTTATTTCACATTAATGCTGTTCATTTGAACTTCTATTCATCAGTGAATTCTGAAAAGAATGTATCACGAGCAGAGTTGGGGGTAACACATTACAAGTAACTTACATAATACGATTACTTTTTCAAGCAACTAGTAAAGTAACGCATTGCTTTTTTCAGTTTACAACAAAATATCTAAGTTACTTTTTCAAATAACTAACAGAAGTTACTTTTTCACATTTATTTACCGACAGCTAAAATATATTTTATGTATTTAATCCCACTTTATTAACCAACGTCTTTGCTGCTGACCTTCAATGATCTAATTGAACCATACTAATAAGCAAAAATTACTTTCGATTAGATTTAACAATAAGAGCTCTGAACTTCCTTCTCCTGTATCCTATTCATCTTTAGCCCAGAATAACAGCACTGCTGAAAGGTTTGTTTGAGCTGCGCCCTCTACTGTACAGGCTAAATATGCATTTCCTTCAGCCTGAGGCTTATTAATTTTACTTTTGGTGGGAAAGGGCCTTAACATTTGCCAAAAATAGAACTTTTTTTGTTGTCTAAAAAACAAACCAGCAAGCCCAAAGTAATGCAAAAGTAATGCAATGCATTACTTTTCATAAAAAGTAACTAACTGAATTAGTTACTTTTTTTAGGGAGTAACACAATATTGTAATGCATTACTTTTAAAAGCAAAGTTCCCCAACACATCAACAGTTCCAAGCAATATCTGTGAGCACTTGAGCAGAACATCAGCATATTACAATAATTTCTGAAAGATCATTTGACACCGAAGACTGGAATAAAAGCTGCCGAAATTAAACTTTGCCATCACAGGAATAAATTACATTTTAAAATATATTAAAATGAGAATAGTTATTCTCATTTTAAGAACTGTAATAATATTTCACAATAATACAGTTTTTACTGTATTTTGACCAAAAGCAGCATTGGTGAACATAAACTTTTGAACAGTAGTTTATATTTTGAAAAGAAAGTGACCCTGCTCATTGAATTAAAACAGCCAATTGGGACCTAGTTAAAGAAAAAAAAATAACTCAGAAGCATTCCAGTAACAATAACGACAAGGGTTGTTAGATGAGTCTATATCGCTTGCTTACGATGAAAAGTTTTAATTTCGATCAATTCTGAAGAGCCGAAAGGCTGAATCTCTTCTTAATCGGTCGTGATAAAGAGGTTGTTTTCACAGACTCTGTCTGATTGAGACGGACGGGACAGATGTGCACTTGGTGATGAGTACGCCAGCCAAAGATACTAAAACACCCAGGGGACTGAAAGAAACATCTGGAAGGAATTGTCAATGGGATTGATGCCTGAGCCAAAGTAATGAAAAATGAATTTACAGCACTACCATGTAAACAACACACAAACTGACCAAAATCCACCACACATGCTCTTAGTTTGATTTGTTATTATGTACATGTATTTTTTTTTCTTGTATCAACACCTGTTTATCTATTCAAATATTACCTTTCAATTGCTACAGTAATTCCAATCTCAAAAGATGCTCATTAATGGATGAAAATTTGTCTGAAAAACTAACACATCTACAGAAGTGGTGCTCAGTGGTCTTACTTCAGGACAGAGATTTTAAATTAGACATCGTGCGGAGACCCAACATGGTGTCAAAATTGCTTATTGAACAAAAATGTCCATAACATCAAACACTGAAATGTATTAATATTCCATGTGATCTCTCACTGAAGGTATTTGATTGTAAAATGTGGTTCTAACAACACATTTTGCATATGTTTGCAAAGACACTGAAACATACATTAACACAGTGACAGCATATAAAACAATGTCAGATTTTGATATCAAAAACCTTTAAATATTAGTATCTACAGTATATCTGCCTGTTACATTTTTTATATTGTTGAGAAGTAAAACGGTGTCGTAGCGCTGCCCATGAGGCAATCATCTCTGACAAGGATTTGTAAACATTTTAATGATCTAAATATGTAAATACTTGCACATGAATTTTACATGCCATACAACATAATGTCTATACTGTATATTTCAATGTACATTCAAATGCGAACTTATGTGTAATCATTACATACAAATATAATTATTATGAATTGCTTATGCCCAACAAATTATTAATATGAAAGGCTGATTATAAATTTGATTATAAATTTATCAATTTGTTTTCTAAATCTCTCTCGAATACAAAACAAATTGTGGTCAGAACAAAAACCATCCATATTTTATCCACTCTATTTATTGGCAGATACACAAACGGTTCTTTAAAAGGTTCTTTATATTTTTTTAAACATTCTTCACAAATTAAAAAAAGCCTTTTAAGAACTGAAAGGACCCTCTAATGATTCTTCTATGGCATCTTTGGAACCATTATTTTTTAAATTGTTTGAAGCGTTTCCTCCTCCATTTTAAAAGTTGATAAGCCTATCCTATTTTAAACGACACACATTATATTGTAGTTTTGAGCTGTGACCCACCAGTTGAGAAGCACTAATTTAGGCTGAATATGTGTTTAAGAAAAAACATCATCTTTGAGTCCCAAACAGATGGAAGATAATTGTTTAAATATTGCAAATGAGCTGCTAAGTGTTGTAGTGCCACGGCTATAGTGGTACAGTTGAAGCAGACAGAACTGAATGAAGAGTCATCCATTAAACATAAACATCCCCTACAGCCACAAAAAAGCTTAAATACATGGGAGGGCTGGGTCACGGGCTCTGAGAGGAGCAGGGCAGAGAGGAGGGGACAGGTTTACTCAGACTCTTTTAATGTGCTGTGGCTCTACTTAAACATTGTTTTGAGCTCAATGCATCTAGATTAGTGCCACAGGGGAAAGCCTGGGGCTATCTCTATAATGAGCTTTAGAAAATGTCACGTTTTCATTTTTCATTATGGGGCCATTTTAGAGAAAGAGAATAAAGGCGCATCTCAAGGGAGGAAACGATTTGCTTCCTCCTGTGTTGAGAAAAACATTTAAGAGATATTTGTTTTCTATCTTTTTTTTATTCGTTTGGCTGTGTTTTTAAAAAGGCCCAAACAGCCAAATTACAGCCGCTGATCATTTGCTATTAATCATATTCTATAAATTTGATGTTGCTTATCTACCATGCCTTCTATCAGTTGCATTAGCAGCACTGTCAGAGCAATCGTCCTTAATGCATCCTTCATTAGCTCTCATCTTAGTGATATTTCCTGCAAATTTTACTTCTGTCCTCGCTCTTGTGCACCCAGGCATCCTGGGACCTCTTTATTATGTTTCATTAAATGTTTTAAAGTGTGCATAATTGATCCCTCCAATAAGTCCTCATTGATTTATTGCCGTCTCAACTGCTAAAGGTACTTTAAAAATTCATAATAACTGTAGGTGCCTTCTCGCAATCCATTAGCTGCTCCTGGCCCCCCAGTCTTTCCATTGATTGACCTTGTACAGGGATTCTTGTAGAGCGCGTCTATCACTTTTACTTTCCTGCTACCCTTCAACAGTGTGGGAAGAGTTATGTTTCAGCATTTTTCCTTGATAGCTCCGCTTTGATTTTTCTCTCTCAGCCTTTTCCTCTGTCTCTCTCTTCCTGCCTGTATCTCTTTCGGTATCCCCCAGTTCCTCTCCTTTCTGTCTTTCTCTTTACCCTCTCTTTCTCTCTAAATTGAAGCCCTTACTCAGAGATGATGAATAAATAAAGCATGTTCCATAAACAGCTTTCCACTATTATTTAAGCTTCCAGGGCCTCTCGCTCTGACAGCCTCCTCTCCCTGCCATCAAATTCAAGTGTGTAAATTTTCTAAAAGGCTCTGAATGTTTAATGATGATTTCAGGGAATGATGGAGTAATAGCTGAATAGTGAAGCTATTAGTTTTAATATTTATATTGAGTGCTTTGAATGATTAATGTGACAGGATGTAGAAACAGAGCTGCGGGACACATGTGCTTCACAACTGAAACGCCACTCGCTGGAAAATATTTGTTTTCGCAGTTGCAGGGACCAAACAGTGAGGAGACGGGGAAGACTTTAAGTTTGTCATTTGGTATTTTCAATTTTAATATCACAAGGCTGTTAAACTGAGCCGTCGTTCAAAGAGCGCTGCAATTCCTGGACACAATTAAATCAGAATCCACTAACATACAGGACACTATGAGTGACTCTGCATAAAAGCTGCATTAAAGTTCTTTTAGTACTTTACCTATTGAATTTTAATGCCACACCTAAATGTGTTTACATGGATATCACACTCTCAACTATTGATTATTGATTTGCAGAACAATGGATAAAAAAAAAAAGTTTGAAAAAAAAACATCCATCTTCTGCTAAGCAACTGTAGCCCACCAGCCTCAAATATATACTTTTATAAATGCCAATTTTCTGTATTCAATTTATTTTTAAAAAAATATTTCAGCAAAGAGAAAATTACAGAGAGGGTTAAACTAAACTGAGCAACTAAAATAATACAATAAAATAAAATAATAAAATAAAACAGTTGAATATTTCTATTATATGTTGTTATTATTTATCCATTTTATTCAATTTGATATATGAACATGCATAATATTTAAGTGTACCACATAATATTCTCAGTTTAAAGAAATTCACATTTTAAAGTGTTAATTTTTTTGCTTCAATCAATTTTACCATGGCATATTAAAATACCTAAATAAATGATATCTTAAGGCTTTAGAAAATTACGCTTATGGAAGCGTAGAATACACATAGCTAATCCATGAGCACATCATCGGTGTACAAAAGTGAATAAAGCTTCCCAAATTGCAACCAAGACCAAAAGGTCACATCCCTGCTGTCATTTAAATGGCATCAATCCATGCTCAGTGACCTCACTTCAATAACTATATTACCCCAGTTGATATAATCTAACATAATTGAACACAACTGAAGCCAAACATGCGCAGCAATACAAACAAGAGCAATGTTTTTATCAAAGCTTTTTGAAGCTATTTTGAGAACAGATGCTAAGGGGAAAAGAATGTTGACAACGGGGGGAAAAAAAAAATGAGATAAAGGAATGTAACACACAACATGATGACACGGAGCAAGTTCCATTATTCAGATCCAGCCACTGTGCAGTTTGTCTGTCAGTGCCTTTGGCATGTTAAAGAGCTGGCACAAAGTGCTTTAAGGGCTCAGTTTTCTTCTGCTCAGCAGAGCGCTGGATTTAAAGGCCAGTTGATTCTTGTGGGTATCAGACAGTGTGTTCCTGAGGGGCTTCAGCTCTTTCATGCACATTTAGTGCACTTGACTCAGCGCGCAGAAGCTCTCAGATGGAAAAGCCATGTTTAGAGGACGCCGGTCAGACATTAAAACATTGCTTTCCCATTGTTTTCGGCTACTCTTAAATGCCATCTTACTCTCCTGAGTCTGCCGAGCCCACGTCGGGCCATTTCCATGTGTTCTTGAAGAAACGTCACTTGAAAAGTACTTTCACTCCTCTTATTCTTCCACCTGGGATGGAAGGGGGTGGTTCTTGGTAAACACTGCTGCTGGTTAGGCTGTCATGTGTGCTCTAGCCATGGCTGAGCGATTGAGCGAGGGATAGATGGAGACAGTGGGGGTCAGGCGGATCGAGAAAAGCAGTGATTCATCCCATTTCATTTTATGTGCAGTGGGACGGTCCAGACAGCCAAATGCTCAGTGCACTTTGGCTTTGGAATATTGTAAAGTACATCTCAACTGATACATATGATAGATTTTGTTGGCAGATTTGAAAAGTGAAGGAAGCAGTGCTACGTGAGGTGTCTGAGAGCCGAAGTTATGAGCAATGTCTTTCTGGACATCTACGGGTGGTTCCGCAACTTCAGGCACTTTTATGTCCCAGGGGTTGTTTTTATTATTACAAACTGACAGATTTCAAATCATTTTGCTGAATGATACATTTAAACTGTCTTGGAGACTTTTTAACATGCCTTTGTTTATTTTTGCTACTTTTCAAATGAATTTATCCCCCTAATAAAGTTGGTGTACTTGGTTACCAAAGAGAGATAGCATTAATGAAAAGCATAATTGAGACGAATGAGAATTGTTATGTACAAAGAAAAAGAAAAAAATCAAGGTAAAAATAGCTTGTCAAAATAACATTTTATTATCTGTCAATTTGTGTGCACTGTAAAGCCTAGCATGTTGGGTCTTCACAAAATATAAGTATTAGATTTATAATTATAATAATAGAAGTTAAAGAGTTAAGTAATTATAAGTTAAAGTACTAGTAATATTTAGTAACAGTATTCAACAATAATAAATGACTGTATGAAAGAACTCTTAAAACCATATACTTTAAGGAAAAAGCCTTATCACAACAATTCTTCTCAGAGATAAAACAATTCGTCTGCCAGAGCCGCTGCGTGAGAAAAACATTATGATTTACAGTGTGTAAAAAAAATTTAATTATGTATATTTAGGATACTTAAAATGCTAGCTAAAGCCTAAGAAAGATGACAGGTTTAAGTTGAAGTATTAAAATGACTAAAACTAAAGCTCAAATAAAAATTTAGCTTAAAAGAAACATAAAAATAATCAGAAATTAAAAAACAAACAAAAAAATAAAAGCTCATTGAAAAATATTAATAAAGACAATAATAGTATGTGAATAATACTAAAATAATACAGATTACCACTACAAATGCTAATAAACAAAAAACATAATTTGAGATGTTGTGGAAATGACATTGTGGTGGAAAATTTCCTGGAAAAAAAAAAATCCCACATGTATACACTGTTAGGGGACATTGATAATAGAGAAATTAAACTAGTAAGAGTGAGAAAAGTGTTTAAAGCAAATTAAAAGTAAAAAATGCTCATATATGCTATCCATATACGCAAGATATGATCCTTGTTTTATTAATACTATTTGAACAATATGCCATGGTGGTTAAAATCTATATTTTGAAAAATGTTCATGTAGTCACACTAAATCCTAGCAAATGTCACTGCTGGATGGTCAAACAGCACTAGTATTACATTAAATACTCCAGGAAATCAAGGTGTTTCAGACTTCGAAATCAAGTGTGGGAAGTCTTAAAGTGGCCCTAATTCTCACAAAGGCACCGTGACTAGAACAGATGCCGGGCATACACTGCAGTATGTTGACGTGTGTGTGTAAGTGTGTGTTCTTCAGCCACTCTCTGAATACATGAGAGGTTGTTAACTCCGCCTGAGCAGCACATTAACAGGCTGCATTAGAATGAGTTTCAGGGGCTTCTGGTTGTACATGCCCAGGAATGATGATGGAGCCCATTAGCAAGAGGAATGAAGGCATTGCACAGGACGATTGAGGATGCTGCGCTTGCCTTTTTCTGATGCCTGTCTTTTCCGTATTTCTTTCTCTCCCTCTCATCCACTCTCTTCATGGCCTAATTGCTATGAAGGCCTGACGGTCCACACAGGCACATATACACTCATCCCTATTCGGCCTTGCAGAATAAATCCCATCTTTCCCTTGCATGGGGTGGAATTTAAAGAGATGTATTATAATTTTATCACCTCCTGCCCCCCAGAAAGACACCGTGTATGATTCTTGCCCTCAACGTGGGATGAAGTCTAATTACATATTCCACAGGGGGTCCAAAGGAGCCATCGACCTGCCGAGACAATTCCGACACCATCAAAGAGCTTATCCCCTTCTTTGACTTTTTAAGTGGAATGAAGCAGCGAACATCGTATGGTTTATGTATGCAGCAAAAGCATGTTTGGAAATCATTCTTCAGATGCTGAATGTTTTACAGGGTAATAACAGAATCACTGCCTTGCATTTGGCTCTAGGCTGGATAAGAAATAACACTCATCCTTAGACTAGAAAAAATAAAAGTTTAATGAGGTCAGATGTGAGCCCAATTTTTAATAAAAGCATCAGCTGTTTGTTTAGAAAATGTTATATGCTATGTGTTTTTACCTAAAAAACAAGCCTGAAAATATACTGTTCTCTTTCAGTTGGACTCACACTGTGTCGGAGGTTATGACACTATGGGAATGCCTCTGCGCAACTGTGTCTTGAAGTATGTGTGTAATCAGTCAAACAGCATTACAAGAAGTCATCCCATAGCGTGTGATGATATAAGCAGGAAGCTATAAAGAGTACATGGACCAAACCATGTCAGCTTCTGTGTATTCAGCAAGTACTCTGTGTTCATAATGTCTGTCCTATGTGGTGTTGTTTGCCCTGTAGGAAAGATTTTATTAGAAAATTTGTGATATAGCGAGAAAACAGCGCTTTAAATGTAGTGTTTGTTTGGGAGCAGACCATGCACGGTCAGCTCTTGAGGGGGCTGACTGTGCTCACTGTGAGTGGTTACCTTTGAAAATGCTGCGCTCCCACTGGGCGCTCTTCGGGGAGGGCACCTAGGCACGCAGGCCTGTGGCTTGGGTCCCGCTGCTGCCGAGCCAGAGCAGAGACACAGATCATGGGGATTGCCAATGGATCTAGTGGAGAAGTTGGAGATGGGCTCTGCCATTTCTCTGCCCTCACCCACTATGTCCAGCACCTTCTCTCAGGGATCGGAAGCACACTCTGTGGTTTCTTCCACCCTGAGTGAAGGAGGTGGATGTTCTTAGCATCTAGGCAGGAGAGAATAAGGACTCGCGACCTCACCCACCCGCTTATGAGGAGCTTGTGGAGGTTGTCACTCATGCTGTGGCTAAATTAAATATCTATTGGCCGAGAGGCAGGAAGCTCACCAGAAATCAAACTCGATGAGCACTTTCTGCCCAGTAAAGTGCAACCTTAATATCGCGACCTTCCCTTTTTTCCTGATCGCGGAGGAAACCATTTTCCACCTTCATTAGCCCCACGTTTCAAACTATTCATCGATCTTGGAGTTGAAGGACCATGGTTATGGGGTCCTGACATGTCAAACAACTTCGGCCTTGATGGATAAAGCATACATGTCAGCAGGTTGGGCCAGTGAATGCCTGCATACTATGTCCATCTTGCAGGCATACCAAGCTGACCTGCTCAGAGACCTTGATGAAGGAGAGGAGGTGGGCCCGGAAACTGTGCCAAGCCATGGATTTTTCTCTCCTTGCCACCAAGGAGATGGCTAGAGCAATCAGTTATTTTATGGCAGTGCTGATGGCAACGGAGAGGCATCTCTGGTTAAATTATTATTAAGGAAAAATCATTTCTTGTGGATGCCATGCTTTCACCTGCTGGCATCTCCGTCTAGAGGAAAAGAACAGCAAACGGCGGCATTCCAGAGGTACCTCCCTCGCGGAGCTCAAGTCTCAGGGGCTGTTGGACGGGAGGAGCCCCAGCCATCTACAAGCTCCTCATACAGGGCTCAGCAGAAAGACTGTTGCCTCCTGAGCCTACAACATGAAGGACCTTTCACACTGAACGCAAAATGACTGATCATCTTCTGCTAATCGCCTGCATGCTAGGTGGCGCCGATCAAAAATGCATTTGTCCTCATGTATGTGTCTCTTATATGGATTTAGCATTGCCCGCTGCCTAATATACAGTGTTGATTTAAGATGAATAAAGTTTCGTACTGCATTTTGATGTTTGTTTTTTAATTAATTATTGAAATAACCAGGGGACTATCATTCTAACCATATTCTAAAATCATACAAAAAAACTGACTGTTATTCGACAGTCTGTGACATCACCAAAAGTCACCCTCAAGACTGAGCAGCCAAGCGAGTTTATTGCTCTCAAATATTTGATCATTTCAGCTTTTCATGGTGTAGTAACCTTAAAAATTACAAAAACACATTCAGTGAAATGCCAAAAAGAAAAAAAAAAGTTCAATGTGAATAATTGTGATTAACTTTACTGGTCAAGCTCACTGTTTGACATTGGTGACTCAGACATAGGACTTATGATGTAGCCGTAGCGTAAGCTTATATGAGAATTGATGGAAGTATAGAGCAAAACAAAACACCAATCACTAAAACTTCTTTAAAACAAGAAGTTTTCAAGAAAAATGCAGACAATTTTCATGATAGAGCACGATCATACACTGCCATTGCCGGAAACCAGTGATTATAGTTTATATTTATTTTATATTTAAAACATTACAAAGTTTCAATAAATATGAATATTTTTCAAACAAAAACCCATCATTTTGCTTCAGAAGATGTATTGACCCACTACAGTCTTATGGATTACATTTATGATTGATGGATGTGCTTTTTGGAGCTTGAATAACTTAGGCCACAATTCAATGCCATTACCATTACAAAGCTGGGAAGAGCCAGGGTATTATTTAATATAACTCCAGGTGTACTTGGCTTGAAGAAGAAAGTCATAAAAACCTAGGATGGCTTGAGGGTGAGTAAATTATGGGATATTTTTCATTTTTGTGTGAACTATTCCTTTAAGACTAAACATCATTTGAAAAACATAGGTTCCCAGGTAAAACACCTTCAACCCGCTTTTATTAAATGTGCCTATAGGCACTTGATCAGAGGCAAACAAGAACTCTGAAGTGCATTAGCATTTCACCAGCCACTCAGTAGTGTAATTACACATTTATAATCACACCAATAGGGTGAATTCGGGTGATTGGGGCACTTTTTGCCATTGAGAGAACTTGGGAAAAGTGTCCAAATCAACCTGAATTCACACTATATTAATATATTATTACCTTAGTCTAATAAAAGCTGCAGATTCAAGCACAACTAACATTTATATAAAAATACAACACAAATTCTAACCATTAGGATAGCTTTTTAGTACTAAAACAGGTTACACTTTACAATAAGGCTCATTAGTTAAGCAGTAACTAATTTATTAACTAACCATGAGCAAAACATTTGTTACTTTATTTACTAATCTTCGTTAACATTAGTTGATGAAAATAGTTGTCCGTTGTTTGTTCATGTTATTTCACAGT
The DNA here is from genome assembly GCA_038088235.1 of Zacco platypus. Lineage (NCBI taxonomy): Eukaryota > Metazoa > Chordata > Actinopteri > Cypriniformes > Xenocyprididae > Zacco > Zacco platypus. The sequence goes on from CM076074.1 coordinate 16,739,170, forward strand.
GCATTAACTAATGTTAATAAGATTTTAATAATGCATTAGTAAATGTTGAAATTAACATTAACAAAGATTAATAAATGCTATATAAGCACAGTTCATTATTAGTTCATGTTAACTAATATAGTTAACTAATGTTAACTAATGAACCTTACCTTTTAGTGTTGCCCTAAAACATGTAATAATACAAGTAATACATTGTAAAAACTTAACACCATCCTAAAATTTGAAAAGCCTATTTTAATTCTTCCTCCATAATGGTGGCATTAGTCTACAAGGGCACATGCATTTACATTTAATTAAAACATTCCAATATCCGTTTTAGAAAATCCTTGAATTTGGGATGGCTGCTTGACATATCTAATAAGCAAAGGGGCCTGCTGTACACCGAAGTTCCACATCTAATATTTCTTACATGATTGACACACTCCCTTATGTCCACTGTGAACCCCTGAACCTGCTTAATAAAACATTTGCCTTCGAAGAGCAGCTGAATGTGGAGGAGGAAATGGGTTTAACACCAAAATAATGCCAGCACTCTTTCGTTTTCTTTCCTTGTCTTTCTCTGAGGACTCCAAGCCCCCCGCCCCCACCCCCACTGGCGCTCCCAGTCACATCACAGGGGGTCTTGGCAGCCTCATTAAAATCAAGCAGATCACATGTAAAGACCAGAGGAAGTGGTCCATTCCCTCACTCAAAGCTCGGCAGGCTCTGGGGGTATCAAACTTTGAGGAGCCCTCGCTGGTGAAACTGCAAACGGAGGCCTCAGATCAGTCAAAACAACATTGTGTTAACGTTACAGCAACAACCTAACTCCAGCAGTTACGTACGCTGTGCTACGTAATTGTGTTTTTGCATATGCTGCTACATATACGTGCGTATTTGTGTGGATTGTTGTCTGTTCCATTTCTTCTGCCATCCCGATACTGCCAGGATAATAAAAAATGGTTGCATGTGTGTCTAACCCTAACCCTAACCCTATGTCTAATAATATTTCTGGACAAATAACTTCTAATTAATGAGGGACGTAACATAATTGGGGGCTCATCTGGGATCTCTATCTCTTTTTGGGGAAGGGATCTCAAATGTTTTATATTGTTTACAATATTATCTCGGATGATAAGTTGGATGTGTGTGTTTTTGCATGGTGCGGAAAACTGCCATATAAAGGAATTGATCTGTGCATTGTGAAGTGAGTATAGTGGTAATTGGATACAATAAGTACTTTTGACTTACAATCATTTAATGCTAATACAACTTTGCAAACTGTTGAGTGATGTAGAAAAGACTATCACATTCCTGTGGTGAGGCAATCTCTAAAGCGCATTATTAAGAATGAGATTTTGAAACATTTGGTCGAATTGAAGGTGTTTTTATTTCCAGATGCGGATAGTGATAGCTGACACGTCGGCTGTGGAAAGGCGTCTGACTAGCGTGGGGAATTCAAAGGAGGCAACAGGTGAGAATGCCGAGGTGGAGGTGGAGGCGGAGGCCCACATTGTCCGTCTTCTGTGGAGTCTGGGGGTAGCGAGAAACTTAGGGTTTGCTTAGTCTGAATCCTAAGCAGAAACACACTAAAACATGCCAATCCAAAATTAAGCTACCCCTAGGGATCAGTAAAATGGAAATTGAGGCTGAGAAACGGGTAAAACTGCGACAGCTCGAGCTAGAGTCAACGAAGGTTGTCTCTGACCGAACTGCGCAACCTAATCCTGTAGGCCCTAGTGTTGCTCCAGTAAATTCGGTAAATTCTGTGAGTAATGTTTCGACCACTACATTTGATGTTAGTAAGCATATCGCTTTAGTGCATCACTTTAGAGACTCTGAAGTGGATACGTATTTCGCTGCTTTTGCGCATGTGGCTGCTGCACTTCATTGGCCAAAAGAGGTTTGGTGTCTTTTACCATAATGTTGACTAGGAAAAGCACAGAAAGTTTATTCTGCACTATCTTTGGAGGACAGCTTGTAATACGATGTGCTAAAGAACACTGTTGTGTCCAGCATATGTGTCTGAAACTGTTTTAGAGAAGGATAAGATTGACGCAGGGTTTAAGCCATTCTTGAAGGGGTTAATCTCCATAAATGGTAAACCTGAAGAGCAGACAGAGATACAGATCCTGAGGGATACGGGAGCGATTCAATCGTTTGTAATAGATGATGCACTTCCATTGTCAGAGCTGACATCTTGTGGGTCAAGTGTATTGGTACAAGAGATGGGTGTAATCAAAGTACCGTTGCATCATACACATTTACAATGTGACCTAGTTTTGGGTTTTGTTAAGGTGGGGATACGTTCTTCCTTTCCTGTAAAAGGTGTTGCATTTATTCTCAGAAACGATTTGGCAGGAGGTAAAGTGTCACCTGTGCTGAAAGTTGTTGATAAACCAAACGGTTTTATTCATGCGGATGACATCAAATTTCCGGAAGTATTTGCTGCTAGCGTAGTTACTCGTGCTCAAAAACGCAGAATTGAAGATGACATTGCTCTGTCTGACTCTTTTGTCATCTGTGTGCACTGAAGAAAATTCGGGGTTAGATCAAAAGCGTGCTGAAAATGTTATGCATGATAAATATTCTGTTGATGCTGTTGCCGAGTCTGAATTATTAGCTGAACCTATTTCTCATGAACGGATTAAGATTGCAGAAAGAGGAGACGCGTCACTAACTAAATGTTTCTCTGCTAGTGAAAGTACAAAATCGGATAAAACCAGTTTAGTGGAATACGTGATTGAAAATGGGCTATTAAGGAAATGGCAATGCAGATGTGGAGAATGAGTGGGATGTTATGTGCCAGATTGTTTTGCCTACTGCCAAAGTGTTGAGGAGTTTGGCACATGATCATTAGTTAGCAAGTCATTTGGGTGTGACACAAACTTACAACCGCATTCTCAAACATTTTTTCTGTCCTGGTTTGAAGAGAGATTTATCTCAGTATTGCCACACTTGTCATGAATGTCAAGTGATGGGCAAGCCGAATCAAAAGATTATACCAGCGCCATTAAATCCAATTCCTGTCATTTGCGAACCATTTGAGCACATAATTTTGGATTGTGTTGATCCAAAATCAAAGGCAGGTAATCAATTTTTGTTAACAATTATGTGTTCTACGGCACATTTTCCATAAGCTGTTCCATTGCGAAAAATAACTGCACCTGTCATTATTAAAGCTTTGCTTAAATTCTTCTCCACATTTGGGTTACCAAAAATTGTGCAGACCGATCGGGGGATGAATTTTCTTTCTAATGTTTTTAGACAAAGTATTGAAAACCTTGGGTATTACACATCGAATCTCGAGCACATATCATCATGAAAGTCAGGGTGCTATTGAACATTTTCATCAGACATTAAAGTCAATGTTGAGAAAGTATTGTCTAAGCTCTGGGAAAGAATGGGACAAGGGAGTACCATTTGTACTGTTTGCAGTTCAGTAAGCAACCCAAGAATCTCTGGGATTTAGTCCTCCAGACTTAGTATTTGGTCACAAAGTATGATGTCTGCTGAAAGAAGGACGGGATGTTAAATGAGAAGTCAATGAAACAAAATGTGCTGGATTCGAGAACGACTGCATAATGCGTGTTCATTTGCATGAAAATCATTGTCAATTGAACAGGAGGGCACGAAGAAACAGTGCGATAAGAAAGCTGTTGTGCGTGAGATTCAACCTGGTGACAAAGTCCTTTAGTCCTTTTACCAGTACCTGGTTCCGTTTTAACCGTACAAGGTATCAAAGAGATTGAGTGAGACTGATTTTGTGATACACATGCTTGATCGTAAACGAAAGTTTCGTACATGCCACATTAACATTTTGAAATCATATTGTTCTTGAAAGGCATCTAAGAAATTTTCGGGGGAAAAAGAAAAGGCCATTGCTGTTCCTACTGAGGTTGTAGCCGCTGCTGTTATTGCTGTGCCTGATTCCACTGCAGTGCATGATGAGGTGTTGCTCCCATATCCTGGTGAATGTTAAGGCCAATTCACACCGCAACGACAAACGCCAACAAACACATCTATTGGAGTTTGTTGGCGCCTGTTGGAGTTGGTCGGAGTCTGTTTTCACCCGACTGAACACGTTTAATCGGTGTTTGTTGGGTCGTGGAATGTCTGAGGAGTGTGGTATGGTTTTCCAACAAACTCTGATATAATCTGACCTGGCCGCGAACCGTTGCCATGATGATGACGCAAGTCCCTTGCAAAGACTGCGGTTTGATCGCGCTGGCGACTCACGCACACAGAGCAAAGCACTGCAAACGTCGCAGTTTTTTCATTATAAAAATAATAGTCAAAACATGTAAAAATTACAATACTCAATTTAAATAGTCCGTAGTGGTCCAATCCATGTCGTTTAGCAAGAGCACTCCTCCACTGTGGTGTTGCCATTTTTGCTCATGTGAAGAGGATTATTTTTTTCTATCAATACTAGAATGCGCGCGTGAAGGACTTTACTTAATAAATAGTAAGCAGCCTATAGCATCCAAATACTTTGCGAAATGAAAATATTTGGAATTGTGCTGAAAGAGAGAGGTATAAGCGTGAGAGCAACGCAGGTTTAACCTAAATTTAGTTTTAAATGAATTCGTTTTGGCTTGTTTAGCTACAAATTTAAAAACCGGTGTAGGCTATACCAACCCAAACGCAAGGCATCAGATCGATGGCTAGTGCTTCGGATTTCAGGTTAGTATTTTTATGTTTGCCTCAATACTTTAATACAATGAAAATATATATGATACTATATTATTGATCTAATAAACTTGCCTGAAAATATTGTTAACATGGTTACACGTATATAGTTGTGGATCTGAATTTTTCCCAGTCAGACTTGACTCTCTGTGACTCGTTTGTCGGTGTTTGTTGGGGCAATGTGAACATGACCGTTTTTTCTCATAGAATTCTAAATCTAACGGCCAACTTGTTTGTTGCCGTTTGCCGGTGCAGTATGAATTGGCCTTTATACTGATGATGGTGTTACACTTCGTAATGACTTGTCAATGTGTGGTAGACTTTCGAATTCAGAAATTTTGACAAACTTACCAGAAAACCTTGATAATTTGCTTGAGACACAGAAACGGGATATTATGAAATTTAATTCAAGAATTCCCATGTTGTTTAGTGATGTGGCGACCCAAACACACGAGTGTGGGGTAGTCGTGGCCTAGTGGTGAGGGAGTCAGGCTTGTAATCTGAAGGTTGCCGGTCCGATTCCCATGCCGGCAGAAATTGAAAGTGGGGATTGTGAATAAACAGCACTCTCTCCACCTTCGATACCATGACTAAAGTGCCCTTGAGCAAGGCACCTAACCCCTAATTGCTCCCCTTGTAAGTTGCTTTGGATAAAAGCGTCTGCTAAAATGATGAAAATGTAAAATGATGAAATTACAGCACGATATCCAAGTGATGTGCAATTCTTATATTAAGCAACACATTTACCACGTAAATAGTATCAAGCATTCTATGATGAAGACTGAGGTGGATTATTTGTTAAAAAATAACTTAGCTGAACCTAGTTATAGTCCATGGAGTTCACTTTGCCTTCTTGTCCCAAAATCTAACGGTACATTTTGGTTTTGTACAGATTACCGAAAAGTAAATTCTTTGACTGTACCAGATAGCTATCCTCTTCCTCGAATGTAAGACTGGATAGATAACTTGGGTTCTGCTAAGTTTGTGACGGAATTAGATTTGCTGAAAGGGTATTGGCAAGTGCCACTGACCACTCGAGCTGCGGAAATTTCAGCTTTCGTTACTCCAGATAACATCCTACAGTAGCGGGTTATGGCGCTCGGGCTTTGAAATGGCCCAGAAAGTTTTCAGCACCTTCTAAACATTGTACAGTCAGGAGTACAAAATTGTAATGCATACCTAGATGAGCTAGTGATGTATTCGTCTGATTGGTCGGAGCATTTAACTGTTCTTCGGACAGTTTTTGAAAGGTTAGCTGATGCTTCCTTGACAGTTAATCTAGCTGAGTGTGAAATTGGTAAAGCAACTATCACCTATGGGTCAAGTCCGTCCTGTTAGTGCCAAAGTATCTGCTATTGCTGACTTTCCTGTTCCAACGACAAGACGAGAGTTACGTCAGTTTTTAGGAATGGTTGGTTACTACAGAAGTTTCTGCCGAAATTTCTCTACTGTAGTACATCCTTTGACCAGTTTGTTAAGCCCAGCGAATGCTTATATTTGGACTGATGCGTGTCAACATGCTTTTGATAATGCAAAGTTGTTGCTGACTAGTGCACCTGTCCTCGCTGCCCCAGATTTTACACGTTCTTTTTGGAAATGGACGTTAGTGCTTTAGGCATGGGAGCTGTTCTTCTCCAAGAAGACGATGTTGGTTTTGAGCATCCAATTTGTTACTTCTCTAGAAAATTCAATCAGCATCAACGAAATTATTCTACCATCGCAAAGGAGGCTTTAGGTTTGATTCTGGCATTACAGTTTTTCAAGGTTTATGTTGGTTTATCTTTTCTGCCTGTAACTGTGTACACTGACCACAATAGCTTAGTGTTCTTGTCCAGAATGTACAATCACAATCAACGTCTTATGCGTTGGTTGTTGATTGTGCAGAATTATAACTTGATCATAAAGCATAGAAAAGGTTCAGAAAACATCATCGCTGCTGCTTTATCTAGAGCTTGAAAAGCTGCTTTATGTAAAGTTTGAAGGGGGAGAGTGTTACGTACGCTGTGCTATATAATTGTGTTTTTGCATATGCTGCTGCATATGCGTGCATGTCTGTGTATATTGTGTGTCTGTTTCAGGTGTGGAATTCGACTGGAGGATCCGCCTGTCAATCTGCTGGCGTAAAGTTGACGTCAGGGATCGCGGTTTATGAACAGCTCTAACTTCAATGGCAGCAGTCGAAAACAGACTCTGGGTTGAGAGAGAGAAAGCACGCTCTTTGAGGACGGTTCTCTCATTTGAGAGGTCTGAGAGACTGATCGGTTTCTGGGGGTTACTGCTTTTTGGGTTGGAGTTGTGGTTGGATCAGTTCTCTTTGTTTGTTCCTTCGGTCGTGCTCGTGCGGCTGATACATGCTTGATTTGAAACGCTAATTGTTTATGACCATTGTTCTCATGAAAACTTCATCTCATGTCCCGGTTCAATACTATGTAGCCTGGCGGGAGAGGTTATGAGTCAGATAAGCAGGTTGCGACCTACATTTACACGCATAGTTATGGTATGTATTAGACACACTAGGGTATACGAGTGGTACTAATCATGTATGTTTTATTTGTTAGATAGTATAGTTTAGTTATAGCGCCTTGTACGCAGAAGATGTTTCTTTCTACATCTTTTGTTGATGGTTTAGATTTCTTTAGAGTTTTTTTTTTGTTATATTTCGTTGTTTGATTTAAGCACAACTCTCTTGCTCCTTCCTCTCCACCAGATTGTCTGTTGATTTGCATATTCTTACATTGTACATGTTGTAAATATCATTTCATTACTTTATTACTTCATTACTTCACTTTATTATATTTACTGAAATTAAAACTTTGCAAATAGATTACTGGCTTGTTGTCTGTTCCCTTTCTTCTGCCATCCCGTTACTGCCAGGACACACACATGCAACCATTTTTTATTATGTCTAATAATATTCCTAGACAAATAACATCTAATTAACAAGGGATGTAACAATAGCACAGTACCGTCCAGCTTACTGTAACCATTCTGAAATGATTACAAGTTTTATGATAACCATTTGGTGCAGATTGTTTTGTTGGAATAGTCATGCTGCTTTTCTAGCGTTAGCAGAATGAAATTTGTCATTTGTTTGTGTTGAGAGTAAAAGGGGAAGTTCATGTGGTTTGATAGTGCTGACGTTCTCAATTAATGGTTAATAAGAGATTAGCATGCCTCTGTTTAATGAGGATGCTGCACATTGCCGTTTGGCTTAGCATGGATTCATATCCAGTAATTGCTTTCAAAGGCATTCAACTGCACTCTTCCGGATAAGCATGCTCCTTTATCCCAGGGCAGAGAACAAACGTTGTGAAGAAACGCTGCTAAAATGCATAATTGGGGCTTGGCAAAGCAGTTATTTATTGAACAATTTATTTTTGATGATATTTTAATAATTCACACGATTGATTGTTTAAAGAGTGTAAGTAAAGCACGCTCTTGCAAGTCATTGCGTTTGTTCAGCTGTCTGTGGCTGGTCGCATACATTTCATGTTTGCAGAGCTTTTGTTTGCATTGGGCCTTGGCTTCTTTCCTAGTCGTGTATTAAAATGGTTGGAGCTTTGCAACAACAGTAAAGTTATCAGTATGTGTGTGTTTACCTACTTAACCCTATTTTGGAGACACATTTGTACCCAGAAGTGAGCTAAACCTAACAAAAACTCCAAACACCTCCTTTTGGGATGTCCTCGTTTGTAAAAAGGGCATTAAAATTAAGTAAATGTAGTTTATTTTTAAATGTAATGTTTTAAATGTAGTCCCCATAAAACATGAAAACCAGTGTGCATGTGTGTGTTTTAGGGACCAACGTTACAGGGACCAAACGTACCCACAAGTATAGTAATATCAGTCAATTTTGACCTCAAGGGGCAATTTTTAAGGTCCCAATGCAGGAAACAAGCTTATAAATTATACAGAATTTAAAACTGCATGCAGTTTTCTGTGATGGGTAGGTTTAGGGGTAGTGTTAGAGTAGGGGGATAGAATACACAGTTTGTACAGTATAAAAACCATTATGATAGGAATACAAGTGTGTGTGTGTGTGTGTGTGTGTGTGTATTCCTCCAAGGTCGCTATAGTGTGATGAGATCTACAAGAATATATTACTTTATATAAATTAAATCTAGCAAGAACATAGTGACTTGTAATAATATATTGAAATGCTGCAGGTTAAATGCTTTGTGCCTGCTATCTTAAAATATTTTTAGGTGAGTTGTTTCTGAAAGTTGCAAGTATATGTACTAAAGTTAATGTAAATCATGATTTTAGACCTGATGCATGTACAAGTTTCCCACTCTTACTCTTTGCAGAAATGTTGTGTGAATTTATGGATTTTAATTAAATGTTTAGGGGTACAAATGCCTATTTTCACTCTTCAGTATTCTATAACAACATATGATTTAAAGGGAGGGCTGTTAATGAGAGAGGACAATTAAACTGCAGTAGACCTTTGAAAGGTTGTTCAAACAGCCGTCTGACACCAGGGGGGACAGACAAGCCGGGAAATCAGATGTAAGACTGGATGAAACAAGCATGACAGTGACCAACATTCAGCAACTACGGCATCTCTTTTAGCCTAGCCGGAAAATTCATGCCCCAAGATGGCAACACTGCCAACCAGTCAACCTGCCAGCCATGTGGGGATAATTAGGTATGGGACTCTCATCTCTCTAGCTCTCACACTGGCTATCTTCTCTGTCACCATTTCCAATCGGGAAACAGAAAGGAATGAAACTACAATTGCTATGATGTTCCGGATTTCTCTGTTTGCAGTGCTATCATGAGGGCAGAGGAAGAGGGAAGAGGAAGATGAAAACCCCTGGGCAGGAACAGACATTGCTGGACACTTCCAAACACCCACTGCACTCTGGGTAGGCTTGCTGGCATCTTCTCACAGTCAGAAAATCCTTCCTATCATCACACTCAGGAATCTTTGACACCTCTTTTACATGTTTTTATCATGACTTGTCATGAGGTGGAAGATGGTGTCCACCTAAACCACGACCTGGCCAGACATGGATTTGATTTCTCCATGAGCCATTCATCTATACTCTGATGCGGTGTCTTAGAAAAAAGAGAGAATAGAAAAAAAAAGAAGAGAAAACTTGACAAAACTTCACTCATGTTATTACTGAAAAAATAATGCTTATTTTTATGTTTTTTTTTATTAAATAAATGATTAGTATATTAATTTGACAGTTGAGTGAAAACATGGTTCAAAAATATAAATGTGATTACCCATTTTTCATTGTTAATGCAATATACCTATTTTTGCAGCATTTATTAATCTTTGTTAATGTTAGTTAATAACAAATATAACTTTTTTGTTACATAGTTTGTAGTATACTTTTGACTTTAAAAATGTATTAGTAAATGTTGAAATTAAAATAAATAAATACTGCAGAAATATTGTTCATTGTCAGTTTATGTAAACTAATGTTAACAAATGAAATGTTACCGAAATCCAACAGTAATTTAAATATATATTTATATAAAAAAAACAATCAAACGTTTGCAATATAAAACAAATTAATTTAATTAATTAAAAAAAAAAACAATATTACTATGTTTTGATAAGCTGCATTTTAAGCTTATGAATTTTAAATGCAGATCATTTTATGCTAATAAAGAAAAATGTTAATTCTTATTTAAGGCACAGCTGCAGAGAAAACCCACGCTGAAGTCAAGACAACAGAACCATATGTTTGGTGCTAAGAAGTAATTATCATAGATAATACAGATTATTTTAATAATCAGAAAACAATATGACCGTTTTAAAAGGTGTTATCCTTTATCGCAGCCACCGTAAGGTGTTACTCTCCTCAGAATTCAGGTGTTACGTCTCTCTTCCGCGAAAACCCATCTGTTTTTTAAGATGATGTTAATGTTTCTTGTGCGAGTGATTTCAAGGTAATTATATATGCATTGTGCTGGCCAGGCGAGACCTAGCTGCCTTCTGGTCTAAATTATGCCAATACATATGTTTGTTGCAGTGATACCACATTAATAAATGATGCGGGTGTCTCTCTATGCTGTGGCAACAGAGCAGAACTGTAATATGCACTATATGGCAGAATCACTGAAAGACTATGGTACAACAAGAGGGCGTTTTGGCAGATTTACAGATCATCATTTATAATACATTGTTAGTCTTTCAGCTATGCACAAAAGCCAGATGTTCTTTTTATCAGTCAGTCTCTGGGTTGTAAACATGCTGAAAGAGAGATGGTGAGGAGGAGAGAGGGAAATACGTAAAAAAAAAAAAAAAAAAAAAAAAAAAAAAAAAACGTTTTATGTTATCAACACAGGCCGTTTGGATCTAACAACAAAAGGATTTTTTGAGTTCACGAATTGTTAAGAAAGAGGACTTGCGTCGAGGCAGATCTATCATTTGGCTTATGCACACAGGACCAGTGGGCCGGCTGTTGTCGGGGCCCAGCCCTGCACACTACATATTTCGGTATATAAACAGACCTGAAAACAAGGGTCAACATGGGAACTTACTATGACTGTGTGCAAGTAATCACCGTTTCAAGGGGTCCGTTTGAACACCATCTTGGCGAGTTGACAGTGCAGTGTCCCAGAGCAAAAACAAACAGCTGTGGACATATGGGTAGGAGGTGCAAGACGCTCCTACTGCAGACTGCCTTGGGAAGAAGGGCCAGTTAGATGAATGCGGGCTGCTGCGTTCTCTTTCTAATGGCCCGCATGGTGGTAGTGAGCCCTGGTGGAGAACTCAACATTTATGAGTGTGAATCTTTAAGAGCTGTTCTGATGAAAGCCAACACTGGGCGCCAACTCTGATGCCACGGCTATGGATGAGTTTGGGGGGTGGGGGGTTCCACGCCATGAAGATCCACCCCAGGGCATCCTCCACATAAGATTCGAGATAGACAGAGAGACCTGATAAATAAATCAACTTAAAGGACTGCAGAGGGTTTGAGGCCTATTTCTCTTCTTGAACCCTACTTTTGAGACAGACGGTGGGAGGGAGTGGGGAATGAGGGGGACGGGGGGTGGTGAGGGGAAAGCAGGCTTCTTCATAGCTTCATCCCAACAGGCATCAAGGACCAAAGACACCACGTCTGTGATTCTTTCAAGAAATTAAATATATTCACTTATCCGAAAGGCCTTGGCTCAAGATCCTCATCATTTTCTTTAACGTCCGAGATAAAAGTGTAAGGACTTTCCCATTGGCTTTCAATCGAAGAGCGCTTTGAAAGCTCATACTTGATTTGAAGGTCTCTTAGAACTTACTTTGGGACAACAAATTCTGAACTGCCCCTTTTCAAGTGGAGATGAGTAGAAAAGAGATTTTTTAAAACATCAGGGAGCTTTCAATTACAACCCCCTCCCTCCCCTTAACTTTAGAGGCTGCAGTAGTTATTCAAACTTAATTGAACAAGACTAGAGTTTTTCCAGTGGTCTTTTCCTCAGTCTAATCCACTCTGAACAACTCTAGTTCAGAACTTTTATGTGTTATTATTTATTCATAGCAAACGCATACTGCAAATTTCAAAACAGCGACAATAACAGTATTATAATTAATGATAAACAGCTGTGCGGAGGTGAGATGACGCATGTACTTGTTGACTGATGAGGTACCTGTTTACTTCCGTTGGTGCAACACACTTTAACAGCAGGTGAAAATCTCTCACAATCAACGAATCATGCAGAGGAAAACAATTGACAGTAAAAAAAACAAAAACAAAACAGAGTAGGAAAGAAGGCAAATATATAAAATTTAATCTAGAGACAATTTGGAGTTAACCCATTCTCATCCAAAAGTTGTCTTTTTTTGTGTGTGTTATTATCTATTATTATTATTATTATTATTATATATTTTCTACTTTTTAGTTTATGAATTCTTATTCATTCATAGATATTTAAGATATGTAAGATTAGATTGACAGCTCTCCATTTGTCATGTTTTAAAACAAACAAACAAAAAAATTGCATCCATCCATAACCAAAGTAATCCATACGGCTCCAGAGGGTTAATAAAGGCCTTTTGAAGCGAAGGGGTGTGTTTTGTAAGAAAAAATAGCCATATTCAAAACTATAAATTCAAATAACTAGCTTTAGGCAGACTGCACAAGTCGACTTGCAACAAATGAGTAACCCGTGGCGTGATGTATGACGCTGGATATAGGAGCATCATGAGCTTAGATGCCTCTCACAGTTCAAACAAGTAGGGCTGAGCAACAAACTCAAGCTCTTCTTCTCTTATATCGAAATCCCCTGACAATTTTCTTTTAAAAAATTCTCGTTTTAGACTTCTAATACATGACTGGTGTTTTGTTTTGCTCCATGCAATGATGCCTCCATGTGTGGGGTCAAAGGTTTCCTTCCGCCAAATCGACTTTCACATTATGCTGGTAGAAGCTAGTTATTTGAATTTAAAAGTTTTAAATATGGATATTTTTCTTATAAAAATATCTCTTTGCTTCGAAAGACCTTTAGCTGGAGCTGAATGGATTACTTTGATTATGGATGGATGCATTTTTTTTATCTTCAAAATTTGACCAGCCATTCACAACCATTATAAACATTGGAGGACTAAGGATATTTTTTAAATATCTCTCCGATTGTATTCGTCTGAAAGAGGACAGTCATATACATCTAGGATGGCTTGAGAGTGAGTAAATCATGGGACAGTTTATTTTTTGGGTGAACTATCCCTTCAAGAATGTGTTTACAAACACATCTGCAATCTTTTTTTTTTTTTTTAATGGATTAACGTTATAAATTCTTCCGTCAGTCTACTCCTCAATTTAAGCTAGTGAGTGTTCAACAAAACAATGAAAAATATCAAAAAATCATCTCATTATAAAAATCTATTTTAAGAAATCAAATCAGCTGGCAATAAGCTGACAATACAGGAAAGCCATGTTTATGTGATATTTTGAAATTATCAGGTTTGCTCCAGTCTTGACGGCAAAACATTTTCTCGACTGATCCAAAATATCGGTGGGAAACTGTCAGGAGTGATATTGTGCCACCTTCCCTCATCTCTGCAGTTCCTGCAGGTGCAGCATAATTTTTTTTTTTTTTAAGCAGCAAGTTTCTCATTCAGCTGTGGGAGACGAGGACATTTGTATACATACATGGAGCACGATGGTAGGTACAATTTTTTACCTACTCCCCATCAAAACACCCACTCTTGCCGGATGTGCACCTGCAACAAGGACTGATGGGAGCAAGTCTTCTTGTTATAATTCTCAGATTATGAAGGGAATGGTTGCTACTTCCTACTTGCAATTTATTGTGACATGTTCTTGTTACAGTTAGGCTATATTCATTAAACATGAGCAGAATAAAGATATAACTATCACTTATAAATTCATTTCCATGTATGTTTTCCCATTTAATTGTTTAATGTGCGACTCAAACAGAAATGAATTTTGTTTCACAGAAAATGCCCATTGAGCGCCCTTGTTCAAGTACACATACAACATTTGTTTTCTTCTGTTTTGTGCCTTGAGTCTATGTTTATTGGATTCACAGTTCACAACCGGTTGTTTTCAAATGTAATATATAAATACATTTAACCGGACTTAAAATCTATTTTTCAGTTTGCAGCTATATTGAAAGCCAGTTGAGAGGGCAGGTTTGCAATGGTAATACAGGTAAACAAAGGATCTGCTTAACAGCGATATTCTCTGCAGAATAATGTTTGATGTGTATTACAAGTTTTGGCCTGTTTCTGCAACAAACACTGGCAGCACTGTTTGTTTCATTTTGCATTTTTAGGTGATGATGCCACAAATGTAACTGCAAGACAACAGCAATTGCTGTTGTAGTAAGGCAGAGGAAGGAAAATAAAAGATATTCTCACCATGCTGCTGTCACATGCTCACTGACAGCAATTTTGATGCAACAATAGCTTATGCTTCCTTTAACAGCTGCTAATGTAGTTTCCTTTTATTCAGTGATCCAAGAGCAAGGCGTGAAATGAAACCTCGCTTTTCCCCTTCTTTAGACCAAATTTTTTATATATATATTTTCACTTGTGTCTGCAACTAAAGTCATTTACATCTCCCACGGCAAGGGGGTGGCGTTGAGGAGGGTGTCGGGCAAAGAAATGCTCACATAATCTCTCTTTTACTGCAACAAAAGCTTATTTAACCTAAGGTTTACTTACTGCTCAGGATCCCTGGCCTGCTTCCAGGGTCTCTTTATGAGAGTGACCACTTCCTAATCAACAAAAGCACCTCTTCATCAATACATTATTAACAAGCCTGCTAGAATGCAATGCAGGAGAATGGCCCTCCTCTGGGAATAGAGCTAACAGGAGACAGCCAGAACGCAGTGAGTAAGTGAGATACAAGAGTATACACAGACAAGAGGAGATCTGCATGTTTGTACAAGTAGAAATAAAGAGAGTGTGGACCTGTTACCTAAAATGCTGAGCAGTTGTCCTCCTTAAAATGATCATAACTAATGAATTACTTAAAAACTAACACATGCAAAAATCTGGCTACACTTTATTTGGTTACACTTTATTTTACAGTGTCATTGTTACATGTGTTACATGTAGTTACTATAGTAATTACTTTAAATTTTGCATAATTACATGCAACTAACCCTAAACCAAACCAAACCTAAATCTATGGTATGTACATGTAGTTACTTAATATTACTCAGTACTTAAATGTATAATTACAGTGTAACAAAGACACCTTAAAATGAAGTGTAACCCTTTATTTTAAGGTGACATTGTTACAATGTAATTAAACAAATAAATACTGAGTAAAATTAAATAACTACATTTACTCCGTACAAGGTTATGGCTTGGTTTAGGGTTAGTTTCTTGTAATTATAAATAATTTATTGTTATTACTATAGTATTACCAAATATTTTATGTAAAATGTCTATCATTGTCATAATCTTATGTCCACATATTTATATTACACATTAATAAAACACTTTAATAGTAATACATTACAGTTAATCTGTTATACTGCATTAGTTATAATGTGTAACACTACTTAGTAATTATAAAAAGTATTACCATTATGGATACCGTATTTTTATAAGCATTACTTTTGAAAATAAAATTACAAAGAGCAAAATTTGCTTGAGAAAGTGTTTTCCCAAGTAAACATTACCTGAAAATGTATTATTAAATTTACCAAGAATTGTGTGTACCCTGTACTTGAAAACATGTTCGGTTAAATTTACTAGCAATTTTGTTATAGCTTGTTTGCAATCAAGTGATACTGATGACATGTGAAATTCAGATGGAGGGCAGGAAGTGAAAGGCAGAATGGATGAGATGGAGGAAAGTACTTAAGAAACTGGTTCAGACACCATTACAAGAGAGGTATAAACAGAAAATCACAAGATATGTTGGACGTGTTCTTTACATTATGAAGAGCAATTTTTCTACTGAATTGGAATATTTTACTGTCATCAAAACAATAACTTCTCCAGTGCCTGGTTGCGTAAAGCACGTCAAGTACTCCCCTTAAGTATGAGGAGTGAGCTTCATAACAGCGGCCCAGATTTTGCAGTTATAAAATTCTATTGTTGCCATGGACACATTATTTGTTAATAAAGATACGGTATGCAACGCATGTAATTTGATCAATGTTCATGAGAATAAACACTTAAAATGTTTATCATATAAAGGCTGATCACATTTCCCAAAACATGTTATTAGTATAAGGAAAATTACACTTAAGGTGTTTTATGTAACTGGGCATGGACATCCTTATACTCCAGAAATCAAATGAAAGGATACAAAACTAGGCATACTACTTTATTGTTAGTTGCATATCCAAGTATTAAACTTCTCACAAAGTGGTCACTGCACACACAAGCATTATCTGACTCAGCTCCTCCTGAGCGCAGACGCAGTACTACAAGCCACTTTCTCCTGCATTTTTTCAGTCAATTTCTTGCATTTCCCCCTCTAATAACAAACAACTTTTGGTTCACAATAAAAGCTCCTTGTGGTTTCTCGGTTAGAACAATTAGAGCAACCATAAACAACACAAAACAGGCATTTCATAGTGCTTCCCTACGTAGAAAATCACTTCCTGCCCTCCATCTGCATTTCATGCCACCCTGTGACTTCATGTGCAAACAACCTATCGTAGTAAATTTAACAGAACGTTACAAACATTGTATCCTAAATCATTATACTATTTACTAAAAATACATCAAAATACAAAATTCATACAAATAACTTGAATACATATCTTCTATAATAAACATTTATATATTAGTAATTTTCCTGACAACATCATGAAGTTTGGAATAAAACAAAAATAAAGCGGCTTTGTTAAAATATTTTTACAAAATAACGATTAAGATGTGTACACTCGCATGTAAAGAACTGAAAAAACATTTAAAATGGCATTCAAAAAAGACCAGATAAAACCCAACATGAATACAATTGAGTATAACCAAGCTTTTTAAAGGATTTTTCCTTTATCTTGGACACCCTCATTGGTCACTGACACGTAAGAAATTTAAAGGTTAATTTCTCTGAGAAAGAGTAAAGGTTGGGGCTCTGTGGCACTATTGTAACATTGCTCTGTTTGTTTGGTAACCAGTTCAACTGTCATGTTCGGTTTTGGTTCATGTATATCTTTTCAGGTCTTTTATTTGGAAGAGTAGTCATGGTTGTGTTTCCTATCATGTGTTTCCCCTGTTCATATGCCTTATTCTGATTTGTTCTCTTGTCTATGTGACATGTTCTAATTTGTTCAATGTTCATTGCTTTCAGGTGTGTACAGTTAAGTCATTGGTCGTTGTGTATAAATAGCCATCCTTTCCATTGTCTCTTGTCTAACTGTGTACCTCTTGTTTAACCCTGTAACACTGTTTGGTGAGTATTATGTTATGTCATGTTATGCTAAGTCACGTCTTTATGTTAAATAACTACTGCATTGGTCTGCCTACAGTAGACTCATTACATCAACACACCAATGGGTGTGAGTGCGGGGCAGGCCAATGTATTGTATGACCAATGGCAGAAGGGGGACTGTTCAGGAAACCTGTCCCGTTTTAAAAGAATCCTTTTCTTTTTTTTTCCCCCAATTCTGTTTGGTTGCTACAATACTTGTCACATGCAACCTTTACACATAATAATTAAGATGTTATAAAATATTCAAAAGATACATTTGTCAGTCAGATTTTTCTTCATCTTAAACCGGCCTAATTAATTGTTATGTTAATATTGCATTAGTCTTCTTTACTTAACTGCAATTCTGAGAACTCCATTGAACACAGCTGCTGAAAAAAAATGCGTATGATGCTTGTAAATATGGCTGATAACTATTTAGAGATAGAGAGGCAGAGAGAATTAATCCCCAAGGGGAAATTAAATTGTCATTCTATTTATCTATTTGGATGACAAAAGTAATTCAGATTTTATTCCATTTACACTCTAAAATCAACTGTCGAGACCATACAATTACATTTTTTTTTTTCTATCTCTGAAGTCTCTAACCTCCCTCCCTCTTTGTTGCATTTCCATTTACGATGAATCTTATTTTGACTTTGCCTTTGCTGACCTCCATTTTAGCCATCAGACTTGCCTCACCCCCTGCTCCGTGCCTTGCATTCATATGCTTTTCTTCGTTCCTCACACATCTAATTGACTTCATGTCTGATCATGTAAAGGATGCTGTTCTCCACCTGCTCCACATACTAACACTGAATCCTCTAGTGCTCTCACTCCATTAACGAAGAACAGCACCAAAGTTCTGCTCCCTGCTATCAAACCAGCGACTGCTAAAATCTCATTTTCAACTCAATTTAACCTGCTACCCCTCAAGGGTGGTGCGATTATAGCAAACCTGCTCTGTCACACATAAATTAGGACAAAAACTACCTATGTTAAAGGTTACCTAATGATAGACACAATGCTTTTCACAATGACAGACCATGTCTGAGCTGTGCTTGTGTTTCCTACCAAATTAAGTTAAAAGTATTATATCCCCTCTTCTTTTTTCTGGGTTAATCCAGCACTTGTAGATTAGTATCCTTTACCTCTACCATTATGGGCCTGTACTCATGAGATTTAATTATGGATCCACATTCTTATGCAACCCTGCCCTAGTCATTGCAAATCTGGTGCATGTACATTTATGACACAAGATATGACAATCACATTGTGAGGGACCCCCTTCTTTTATGACATTACTGTGTGCAATATTTAATATATGTGTGCATTAAGGCAACACATGGTGTTTCCAAAATTAAATTATTTGATTTTGTTGACGCTGTACTAAAGGCAAAATTATTAAAATAATATCTGGAAAATATTTACATTATTTCATTTTCTCTGCCCAGTATTACAATATAAGATAATTTTATATATTTAAACGTTTTCATGAAAGATATAATTAGACAATTTAAATATAAATAAGAATTTATGGAATAATTTTATTTGTATATTATAAAAAATAAAGTAAAAATAGATTCATACATTTTTAGATAAATGGATAATAAATTCAGTTTTTTTTCTTTCTCTCTCTCTCTGTCAAATGTTCCATTCCAGTCCCCAGAACCCATTTTGTGAGCCCTTCCCCTAAAAATTTGTTATTTTATTATAATTCCTGTTATAAAATAAATTTTGGAAATCAATTGGTTTCTGAACATTCTGGAATATGTCCATTCTAAATGTTCTCTCATTCATAATATTACCTACTGATCTTTAAAAAAAAAAAAAAAAAAGCCATTAGAAATAAGACGATTAATTTATATTTCTATTTATATTTTCATGACAAAAAAGGTTGCTATTATTAGTTTGCACCTGTTTCAATGCATTTTAGCTTTACTGCTGAAGTCTGATTAGTACTGCCAAGCCTCATGTTCTTGCCAGCATACTAATAACATCTAGATATACTCATTGGCTCTAGTTGCTGGTTTTATATAATAAAACTTGCTCTTCATCTGCATTGATATGTCGTTCACATAGCATACGGGTTGATCTTATCTCCATGGCTCTTGCTTTGAGCTCGCCTTAAGCAAATGTATAGATCACCCTCAGAGTCACTCAATGTAATGATGCCTCACACCTGACAGCCCTGACAGGCCTGTCTGTGGATCTGTCTCTCAGTCTGGGATTAGCGCTATGGGCGCGTCTCTAACCAGATTTAACCTACACATCAATAAATTACTCTGGGCCACTATTACATACATGAGTTGTCTGTTCTTATAGTAAATGAATAATTTACACTCAGGAATAATTTAGAGAGGTGATGTATCCTAACATTTATTAAACCAGAGTTGGCTATGTCTACATGAGAGATCACTAGTGGATGCTCAAGTTGGAGGGTCTCAGCAGGTCTTTGGGCCTCTTCATTCTCACCTCATTCACAGCTCATTCACGCTTGGCAAAGCATCTGCTTCCCATTAACACTGGGTCATACTCTCCCTCCACACTCCCTGTCTCACACTGACGTCCTCAATCTGCATGCAGGACAGCAGCCTTAGCAGGGCTGGGCCAAGGTACCCCACAAATGGCCCTTACTGTCCTCACTACCATTAAAAGTAAATCAGCTGGACATTTATCTTAGGATATCCTAATTTGTTTTGTTCTTTAAAAAAAAAAAAAAAAAGTATTTTACAGAGACGTTATCAATGAATAATGTTCTGCACTGTTCTGCAGAGTTTAGCTCCAACCAGCTTCAACTCACCTGCCTGAAAGTTTCTAATAATCCTGAAGACCTTGATTAGCAGGATCAGGTATCTCTAATTGGGGTTGGTGCTAAACTCTGCAAGCCTGTTGTAGGGTAATCTAGAATATATAGTTATATATTAATTTGTTTTTGTATAAAAAGCTAGACAGATTCAATTTTCTCAGTTGCGTACAATTACAAGGAAGAAAGCTCAACAGACCTGTATCATGAGCTGATAAATATCACTCAAGAGGGCTGCGAGTCACCAAAAAACATCCTATTCCGAGCTATTAAATTTAAAGAAAGACTTTTAGCTGCTGCTCGAGAACCGAATGGAGAAGCATCATACAGTCCTCGTCTCATACAGAGATTCCTGTGTATGTTAGGAACTGGGTTAACCAACGATCACATTAAATATCAGCTTATAACCTGCCTTTATTATCCTCCATGGAAGTTCTCATCACAAAGATGGCCGATGCTGCAAGCCTTTAGAGGGAACGACAGCAAAAGTTCAAGAAAAAAACTCACTTGAAAGACTAAGGACACTGAAGTCCAGCCAGAACTACATCAAACTCAGGAGAGAGTGGGTCATGCTGTTGGAGGTAAAGAACATTCCTAAAGAACAAGCTTTGAAAACCCAACAGGCCATGGACAAGAAAGATTCTGAGCTCTATGAGGTCGTTAAGCAGTTGAGAGAGAAGATGAGAGAAAAGGGGGAAAGTGAGGCGGACTTACCGTTCCACGCAGCCCTAATAAAGGAAGCGAGGATGTGGTGGGTGTCAGGAGTAGGGCAGTGGTGACCATTGTTTTAAAGGCACAATATGTATTTTTTTCTCAAAAACAATAACTCTTCAAAACAACAATAAAGGCGTAGACTGATGACGCAGTGAATGAGCATGGAATGGAACTTGTCATCATGCCAATGGATCTAATAATGTTTATGGGAAAATAATGTTTATGGATGAGTGAATGCATGTTTTTAGCATGACTGTGGTATGAAGCAGGGTGTGGCCGAGAATCTCGGGCACGATTGCTAATGAGAGACAGATATCAGTGCCACACACAAGTCCCAGAGGATATAAAGGAATGAGGATCTTTCAACCAAATTACTCGCAAGTGCTGAAATACTACTCATAAAGGTCAGTTTGTTTGACGAATTAAAATTGTGAGGTAACGCAGCGCTGTTTCACTTGGTCTAACGTTACACTATCACACTAAACTGCATTTGAGTGTGTTGAAAGTTGTAATGTTATTCTGTGTATTAGTTTGGAAGTGCTATGGGATACTGGCTCACAAGTCTGTCTCAAATGAAAAGTGGAGAAAAGAACACCTCCCACAACACTGCGCAGCCTCAAAGAGATCCTAAGTCCTGGAAGCCTCACTGGTCGAGCAGTGAATCAAACGGTCATCCTTTCGCAAGCTGGGTCGAAGTGACATTCTAGATGGGAACAGACAAAGCCAGACTGTTGGAACTGGAGGTACTTGTATTAGTATCTGGTGATGATGGGGTGGCTAAGGATCCCATAATTGTAGGGGTTAAACAGATTGTTGCTGACCTCAATAAATTGAAAGGTTATCATTTGCACATGTATTATCTTGATAGTTTAGACATTCAATAGATTTAAAAAATAATTCCAGTGCTAGAAGATGCAAAGGAGGATCTTATTAGGTATTTGCACACTTGTCTGTGCGCAAATTTACAATATACCCATCTCTCCAAGTTATCTCGTAAAAACCGTCGGTTGTGTTTAAGGTGAACGAGTTGAGAAAGAAATTGGATGTGTATAATTATATTGGTCCGTGCATGAGGCCTTAGTGACAGCAGCCTATAAATACATGCTGTTGTCTGTCATTAATATTAATCAAACAGCAAAACACAGTTTTAACAGATTAATCTATATGACAATTATACAGTGAACAGTGTTACATTGAATGATTAAATTTCTGTATATAAATTAAGTTTACCTTACTTTATTTGTAACTAAATTACATTGTTTTTAAATACGTGATTGCTGTATTTGTTATTTTTATTGTCTATTCACTTGCCTTCAATATCGTTTTAACTTTATTAGTTAGGCTAGTACTTTTTTTCTGTGGTATTGGAGTACTTAAAGTGAGCTTTAAGTAATAAATGGATTTATAAATAAATAAAAAATTCTCTTGCTGATCCCAAAAAATTATCCGATCCGTGACTCAAAAACTGTAATATGATCCGAACTGATCTGTTGAACTACTACATAATTGGATACAATGTCATTTAAGTACCTGCTAAACAGTGATGTACAGCAACCTACCAGTGTAACAACCAAAGCCATGAGTACTACACTGTCCTGTGATGCAAGAAAGCAGAGGTATTGCTGAATTTAGTGAGAAGCCAAGACTATGGATGCAGCGATGGAGTGGCGAAAGCTGGAAGGTCAGTAACAAAAATTCCAGCCAAACAGGCTAGAGCTGTCAAATGTTAAAGGGGCCCTTTACTATCTGACCAAGATGCTCTTTTTGTATCAGATGAGTGTATGAAGTGCCCAGACAGACTGAGAATAGAGGAAAACATTGTCTGCCTCCAGAGAGGGACATGTTCACCTATCCTGTAATTAATGATACTGTTCATGAAATTGACCTGCCTCCATGGGCAGTTCTTGGCCTTTTACAGTGAGTAAAAGCCATCTATCCTGCTGAGATGAGACCAGTGAAAGCCCAGAAGGAGATTGCCTGAATGACTGCCACACACACCATTCAAAGTCTGTTCCATAAAGACAGTGATCGAGACACCCGAACTACAGGAAAGGTGGAGGCAACATTGACGATTCAAAAAGGAGGACTTATGGGAACCTCCCATTCATGAAAATCGCCTAACACCCTAACAGCAGCAGATAGCGAAGCAGCTTTTAAGGGAGGAGAATGTTGCCTTTGCCCACGATGCAGGATGTATTCCATTTCTCCAAGATTTCTCCATTTCTAAAGATTTGCCTCAATAATATAACACTGGTGAAGCACACGCACATGTTTGTCCCAAAGCCACTGCGCAAGACATGAGAATCATCAACAGGACATTAGAAAAGTGTTGCAGTGTTATCAGAAACATGGTGTCAATGGTGATAACGCCTCAAAAAAGTGAAGTGTTCTGAAATCAGGTACGATTCCTATGAAGGATAGTGACAAAAATAGGCACACAATGGACACTGACAACAATGACATCGCTCCTGAAGGAGAGGACCCCTAAGACAGTTCGTGAGGTGAGAAAAGTTATTAGGATTTGTCTCTTACAACCAGTTGTACATTGAGAACTTTCCCCGTAAGGCCGCACCTCTTTACATGCTGCTCCCCGAAACGAAGACACCAAAGGGGAAAGTACAGCCAAAGCATGAGAGCAAGGGGAAAAATTGCAAAGGACACCTTGCATCGTCACATTCAGTCACATTGACAGATGAACATCAAAATGTCCTCTGTGAGTTAATTGACTACTTATCCAATTCACCTGTGCTGGGATATCCAGATCTGATTGAACCATTTTTTATTCCACTGTGATGTTTCACAGGTAGGCCTTGGTGCAGAGCTATATCAAAGGCAAAGAGGCAAGTTAGAGGTAAAAAGCGTATGGATCAAGAACCCTAACCCCTCTCAAGAAAAACTTGGCCATGAAGTGGGGCATATGTGAGTGGCTCAGGAACTGTGTCTATCCTTCATTGTGTACACAGACAATAACCTTCTCACATACAGTGGTGTGAAAAAGTGTTTGCCCCCTTCCTGATTTATTATTTTTTTGCATGTTTGTCACACTTAAATGTTTCAGATTATCAAATAAATTTAAATTTTACTCAAAGATAACACAAGTAAACACAAAATGCAGTTTTTAAATGATGGTTGTTATCGTTAAGGGAAAACAAAATCCAAACCTACATGGCCCTGTGTGAAAAAGTGATTGCCTCCTAAACCTAATAACTGGTTGGGCCACCCTTAGCAGCAACAACTGCAATCAATCGTTTGCGATAACTTGCAATGAGTCTTTTACAGCACTGTTGAGGAATTCTGGCCAACTCATGTTTGCAGAATTCTTGTAATTCAGTTACATTGGAGGGATTTTGAACATGAACTGCCTGTTTAAGGTCATGCCACAGCATCTCAATAGGATTCAGGTCAGGACTAGGCCACTACAAAGGAGACCGGACCATGGTTGTTTCTACTTACCATTGAAACAGCATTGTCAGGAGAACAGGAAGTGAAGCTGGTCAAGTTGCAGAGATCCCCAAGGAAGTTCTAAGAAAAGCCCAAAAGGAAGACCCTGAAATCAAAGACGTCTTGGCATACCTCAAATCCTAACCATGGACTGATGAGGGAAAGAGCTAGATTATACCTGGATGAACATGGTCTCTTGTTACGAACAGTAATTCGTCATCAATTGGTATTACCTAGGAGATACCATAAGCTTGTTTATGGAGTTACAACAAGCCATGGGTCACCTACGGGCAGAAAGGTTGCTGAATGTGATCAGAGATCAGTTTTATTGGTCCCACATGGAAGTGGAACACTACTTGCTTGAGAAGCAAACGTGCAAACAAGGTGACCCAAGCTCCTCTGAATAACATAACCACCACATGTCTGATTGAGCTGGTCTCTATTGATTTTCTGCACCTGGAGATGTGTAAAAGGGGTTATGTATATATTTCAGTTGTGATTGACCCCTTTGCATGCTTCACTCAGGCATATACATGCAGAAACAAGTGCCAAGACAATTGCTGGGAAAGAGTTTTGGGCTCCCAATGGAACTGCACCATGACCAAGGGAAAGAATTTGACAAGCTGTTTACAAAGTTGCATGATTACAGTGGTGTGCAAGGCTCCCATTCAAACACTATAACGCGCAGAGGAATGGTTAAGTTGAGCGGTTTAAATAAACTTTGCTAGCAATGCTAAGGACCTTACTTGAGACCGCCAAAGACTACTGGAGGACGTCACTTGCAAAGTTTGTGAATGTGTACAACTGTACAAAAAGTGAGGCAACAAAGTTTTCACCCTATTATTTCCCATTTAGCCATACTCCCAGATTTACTGCCCATTGATATTATGTTCGGTGTACTATCTAAAGATCAAAACTCCTCATACCATGACTATGCCGAGGACTGGAGAAGGAGACTGATGGAAGCTTACAAGGTAGCCTCAAGAGTGTCGCACAAAAAGAAGGAAAGAGGAAAATCTTTGCATGATAGGAAAGTGCACAGAGCTGAACTGAACTTGTCCATAACTTCAAGGAGAAAGGACCTGGGAATCTTCGATTATTTTGGGAAGAACAAGTTCATATCGACACCCAGAGGATGAACCAGGATGGTCCAATATATGAAGTATGAACAGTACTACTGCACAGAAATCTATTGTTACCATGTGACTACTTACCTGTAGAGAGAGAACACTTACCTGGAAGACCTGAAAAAGAAAAAATAAATGGTAGGAAAAACGTCAACACAACAAAATCGAATACACTGTGATAGTTCAGATGGTGAGGATGATTGGAGATGCCTGGTTAAAGTGCCAGTCAACAGAGAGTCAATTCAACAATAGGTGTCTACAGTCAAAACCTCCAAAACCTCATCCAGAGGACACAGTTTTGCTGAATGATGCAGACCCAGAGGAGGAAAATGAGCAAGGAGCAGGCCAGTTAGAAGATGATGCGTCATCATCAAGAGGAGAGGTCAGAAACACAGGAGGCTGAAGAGAGTGACATGGAGACTCCTTCACATCTTGCCTACAAAAGCATATATCCTTTGAGAAACAGAAAAGCAAAAAAGTAGGTACTGCGGGTAAGAGAGTCTCATAGTTGAGACCAGACAATGTACTGTGGCAGGGTGTGTGCTCTTATGCAGTGGCGGTGATGAGGTGATGAGCTTCAGGTGAGGGTGATCAGTATTCCGGTGACAGTGCTCGTTGTGAAAGGGTGCTGACAGAGCCTGACCGATCTCTGACAACCATACCCTAACTCAGCTGATGAATTACATCAAAGTAATGACTTCTAGTTAAAGGGTTAGCTCACCCAAAAATGAAAATTATGTCATTAATTACTCACCCTCATGTCATTCCACATTTGTAAGAACTTTGTTCATCTTCAGAATGCAAATTAAGATTTTTGTTGATGAAATCAGAGAGCTGTCCGACTCCTCTTGAGACAATGGAGGATATAACCACCACTTTCATGGTACAGAAAGGTACCAAAGACATTGTTTAAATAGTCCACATCACTGCAGTGGTTCTTCCTTAATTTTATGAAGCAAACAAAAATTGTTGTTCAACAATATCTTCTCTTCAGTGTCATTCTCCTATGGTTTACATTCAGCTCTTCCAGGTTCTACAGCATAACACCCTATCATTATTGGCCAGCTTCTGCATTAGCATCAAATGCAAGTGTCGTGTTGCTCATGTGAACAGTGCAGCCAATACTGAGCGGGCATTGAAAGCGCTGAATGTAAGGTTAGATTCCTTCGATGAAAGTACAGATTCTTGTTGATGAACTGCGATGGTGGTAGATTATGGTGCACAATGGTGTCTGCTACAAACACAAAAGGAGACTGATGTTGTGTGTAACATGTGAAAGTATAGCACGAGTACTAACTCTTGAACTCTAGCTCCTAAGATGAAGTGATCTAACAGGTGGAGGATTTGACTTATGACTTATGTTTCACAGGTTTGTACTCCCCACCGCATCCACTCGTTTCTCTACTGTTTTTTTCGGTCAAGATGATCTGCTGAGTTTCTATCTATTTGAGTTCAGCACTCCATTTATGTCTAAAGAAATATAAGCTACTTCACTCTTTTCTGAAGCTGCTTCAATTGAATGCCTTGTCTTTTTGTTCTCAGTTTGGGCACAGGTCAAATGTGGCCTTTGAACTTCCTCTCCAGGCCTCAGTCTGTACACAGATAGGTTTTGGAACGATGATATCGATATTGGAATCATAGTACAGTACGATTTCTTGAGCCCCTCCTCTTGACTTTCCCCCCAGGTAGGTTAGTCGTGTTCTCCTTACAGGGCTGCTGAGATACTGCTTGAGGACATGTCTGGAATCTGAGAGTGTGTGCTACATTTCAAGATAATGTGTCTTGAATAAGGGCAGTAAGACGTAGGAAGAAACTAGCATTTGTGCCAATGATCACAGGAACCTGTTGCAAACCTTGTGGTCTGGGGCAAACCAGCGCCAGTATTGATTGAATTTCTTCAACACCTGATGGACACTTCCTTGATGTAGCCTTTGTACAAATGGTTGGATAAGCGGACTCCACAAAACATTAACCTTTTAACATTAAAAGGAGAAGACATGGTCTGGGGCAGAACAGGTTGAACTGGGTGACTCTGTGACACACGCAAGATGGCTAGCTGTTGCTGTAGATTGAGTACTTATTTTTTGAGCATGTGCACTTCGGAATGATGATGTCTCAACACTTCTCTTATCTGTCTTTGTCTTGGACATCACTGAAGAAAAAGACACAGAGCTCTGGTGTTCATCCAACCATTCACATAGTTCCTGAATGTCAGCTTCCAACTTCACAGCGGATAAAGTGAGTGATACATTCTCTTGCAGCTGCGCTGATTTTATTGTGGTGCTAATTCTCTTCCTGGCAGATTCAATCTCTTCAGCTTCACCAATTTCATTCAGAAGGGTCAAGAACATCTTCATTCTGCGCAGGAATTCTGACAGGGTTTCACCAGTTTTGTTGCAGGAGGTGAAAATCAAAGTACAATTCTTCTCTAAACTCAGAAGTTCCAAAGGTACTTTCCAAGATGCAGAGCACTGGCATCAGGACAGGAAAATCTTGCTTTTATGATTTCTAGAGCAGGCCCCTTTAAACTTTCCACTATTCTTCTCTTCTCTTTTTTGCATTTACCAACCCCACCATTGCAGGCTTGAGTCGTTGCTTGAGTGCACTGTGCCGTAATAAAACACAAACTGGCCTCTTCACTCCAACAAGCAAAATAAAACAGTAAAGAGTACCTCGATTCCAGGTGTAGGTTACACAATCAAGCATGAAAAGCAGCCCGCTCTGTTTCACTCACTCCAACACCTGCTGCAAACTCTTTTCGAAACGCGATGCACAAACATTATCCAGCGGTGCCAGAGGAACTCTGAATCACACGGGGACTCAGATGGGGAGTCCATCGCTATCTGGGGTTGCCACGCTTCTTTCTGTGCCATAGGAGCTCGTAATGCAAGCCGACCAGAGCTCTATCATTGTCTGTCCTTCAACGATGTCCTGTCCTGTACCAACGATACTCTGATACTCATCCGAACATAAACAGTGCTATTTGAGTGGCACTTAGTCCATTACACTCACTTAAAATACACAAAATAGATGGCAAACTATATTAGAAACACTGACAGAGGGAATTCTTGCTGATAAACACCCACTTTACAAACAAAATCATCTTAAAACTGCAACAACACAGAGGGAAAAAAAAAACTTGGATCCTCACTCTCTACAATTATTAAGTTTTTTTCCAATGAATCATATTCCACCAATCAGAATACCGGCAAATGTATTCTGGGGTGGGATCATAACTTTTACAAGCCAACCCAAATTAATGACTTTGCTTAACCAAATTTAATTCCAGTAACCATTCTTAAAAATAAACACAATAACGAACTGAACCTGGATTGTGCACAATTAAAATGCAGATGAATTAAGCCCATTTTCAATAAATGCCAGGTTTTATTAACCACGGTTCACCCAGGGTTACATGTGAAGAAATACATAATAAATCATATTACCTATAAATCATAAAGAAGGTCACTTATTAACAATACAGTGCACGAGATAAGCTAGCAGTAGCATCGGAAACTATTCGTTCGCCATGTGCAACTCAATTTCATCCCTTTTTCTACACAATAAAACAATACAATAATTATATATCTCTTATATACTCAAACTCATATGAACAGCAATAAGATAGAGGGGCTTACCTGAAAAGGGAAATAGATGTTTTGAAGAACAGACATAAACACTTGTTGCATTTCCCTCGATCTCTGTATTATGAGTGGGGTAAAGGAACCAGTTTTCCTCTTTTTAACTCTCCATGCTCGCTCCACCCCCACTGGAGTCTTTCAGTACTGCATCATAACAGACTACAAGAACCAATAACATATTAACCATGAAATGATACAAAAGAACAATAATAACATTTTTTCTTGTTAGTTATACCCGTTACGTCAAAATGTATTTGTTTACAAATCATATGCAACACTGACATGACGTCTTCACTTCCAGGTCGCGGAAGCTGCCAATCAGAAACTCAGTAGCCAATAAGAACACACCACTGCTAGCCCCGCCCCCGCGAGAGAATTGTGCCAGAACATCGAACGCAAACTCTGGGATCGTAAACGAAAACTCTGGAAACGCATCTGTAAGTACAAATCAGCGAACGAAAATGGAGAAAACAATTAGCAAAACATGCAGTGTATTAAAAACGAAGTCAAACGTTTTGGTTGCAATTTTTTTTTTTTTTCAGTTTCAAAGACATTTTTTCGTTAGTTTCTTAAAAATGTACGTTCATTTTTAATGGCACAAAAAACTCCATATGTTAGCAGGTTAATATAACATTACCCATTCCATGACTGGTAAACTAATCGCAATTTACTCTCTGTAAAATGGCGTAATCCGCAGGGTGATGGACATGGAGGTGGGTAAAAACCTCACTGACCATAGACAGGCAGATTCTGCAGATTACGGTATTTTCTTGGAAGCCGAAAAACTCCCATACTGGTGAGCTTACTTTTTTCGTGTGTTGGCAGACGGTCTCACTTCTCCAGCTCGGACGACATGGTACTTCTCAGAGTAGCTGCGCGTGCTGCGTCTTCTCGTTTGACACGTGTCAGCATTAAGGCGCAATACTGCCACCTGAGGGGTCAACCGGTACTGGCGCTGGAGTGTTTACGTGTCATGATATCATAAGAGTCCTATTCATTTACCATTACCACTATCATTTACCCTAGTTATCAACATTAATTTTGGTAGCTATTTTATATGTAGTCTTTAGACAAAATAGTCATTATAATTTTTCTCTTTATACCAATTCAATTAAGCTTATGAGAAATTTGAATCAAGGTAACAGACTGTATTGACATTGCACTCTTAACTGTAGCACTTGTGCAATTCTGCATATCCCTTTTCAGTGGTTCTCAAATTTTTGGTGTTGTAGGCTACCCCCTGAGGGATTTAATGTCCTTCTTTTCCACTAACTGCAGTTACACCATTCCATTAAGGGACAATATTTGTCCTCTTAAATCGATTTTTCCAGTGCTTTTTTTACCTTTATAAATACCTTCATAATATAAATAATGCTTTCAATAAAAAAAATCAATAAATACAATAATGCTAAAAACGAAGTGATAGCCTACTTTTAATTATTAAATTAAAATCAACAGTAGGTGGTGGTAAGTCACTGTCTTTATGAGTGAATCATCAAGTCATTCATTCAGTATCAAAGCAAGCGGCTGTATTTTTGAATGGATCATTGAATCGTTGACGTTTGTTCAAAGGCGTAGATTCGTTCACGGAAGCTTGTGTGCTGCAGTTCTGCTGAGGCTTTCATTACAAAATAGAGCAAAAGTACTGACAATACTGCTTAAAATGTGCATCACTTAAATTCAACCGTAAACATGAAAGCTTATAAAAACAGTTTGTATTGGTTAAGATTTTAGTTTTTTAGCCACATTTCAGTCTAGTATTTTATCGTCAACGATATTGCATGTGTTGATACAGTCTCAGTTATCATTTAATGAAGTTGGCGTTGTCTCATTGTCTTGTCTTAGTCATGAAAAATAGGTCGTCAGCATTTCGTCATAGTTTTCGTTAACGAAATTAACACGGGCTGTTCCAAACCTGTATGAGTTTCTTTCATCCGTTGAACACAAAAGAAGATATTTTAAAGAATGTTGTTAAACGACGGCTCCCGTCATAGTATTTTTTATTTTTCCTACTGTGGAAGTCGATGGGTGCCGTCATCTGGTTACCAACATTTTTTTGAAATATCTTCTTTTGTGTTCAACAGAAGAATGAAACTCATACAGGCTTGGAACAACATGAGGGTGAGTAAAACATTTTCATTTTTGGGTGAACTATCCCTTTAAAATATGTTTTACACACCGGTTAGTTATTGTAGGGACATCGACTTTACATTTTAATGCCCCTAAACATGACACGGAACAAAATGAACTGTGATTGGTTGATTTACATGTCAGTCAGATGGCCTCTGCTTGGTCCTGAGCCAATGAAAGCTGCTATGGAGTCCAGACCGTCTGCCGTCTGGTTACATGAGACAAGGATTGAAATATTTGCATGAATTTTAGCATTTTGTTTGATGTTTTGTGGTCCCATACAGACACATACAATGTAAACCATATAAGCAATTGCACAAATTCAATTTTCTGTGGTTTTAGAGATAATTTGTAGCCTACTTTGAAAAATTACAACTTAGAGCTTATAACTGATCATCGGGTATAATGACTTCTTCACACTCTGAATTAATCTGTTTATAAATGCTGATCATAAAACACTACAATGTTTCAGTTTAAGTTGTAAAAAAAAATCTTCAGCAATAAGCACACCAATGACTTGCTGCTTTTTAAAAAGCCCCAGCGAGACAAGTGACATCCTCCTCGGTTTAAATGACACATTTGTGGTGTACCGACAAGCCATACACAGCAAATTTCAGTTTGTGCTTGTAAAGCAATCCCTCCCAACAGTGAGGTATAGAGTGAGAATCTCTGCCCACCATTAGTGAAGCGGTTAAGATGATGAGAACAGTCCCTCTACTCCCAAGGCTGTCCCCAACGGCAACGTGTCCCTGTGTTCCCCTCACCTTTTTTATCTGCAGACTTTGACAAGAGAGACCAGAATCCTGCAGATCTATTTGGCATCATCACTGAGTCACTCACAATATGTAAATATATGAGAAGGGATCTGTTCCTTCATTCATTATAGATGAAGGAAACCCAAAGCTGGGAAATATGTCCCTTTAACCGTCAATCCCGTGCCCTTTGTGCCCATGGCTACAGAGCCAAAAACTGTACTTAGAGCCACTCACTATCTTGATGGCTTATTCGTATTAAAGATGGCTGAGACTGATATATAAAGATGTTTCAACTTATATGCAAATCTATGCATTTATTTCTCAGCAACTGTAATCCACAGTTTAATTTTAGATTTAATTTATCTGATGAAAATGAGATACAGGAATTTTCCATGGCAGCAAGATCGTACTATTTGTAATAATGGTAATTTACTAAATATTATACAGTAGCTGTGATGTCAAAGACAACTAATAAATAAAATGTATAAGATCATTTCACTTTTTAAGGACACTCTAAGGAAATGTACTGTTAAAAGGGTCAATAACAAATGCACTTTTACAATAAAGAAAAGGAAACATCTTTTTAAAAATATATTTTAAAATATGTGTACCAAGGCAAGTTCCTCGAAACTGTTTGTATTCATATTGGTTTCACATTGTTTTGAAAAGTTGTTTTAAAAAGCTTCAAGAAGTTTCTAAATTTAATAACGCTAAAAATGTAATGTGTTAAAACCATCAAGTAAAAAGTAATAGTAATAATTACGTATCCTCAAGATATAACTTCCTGTAATGTAATAATTGGAAAAAAAATCGATGTAAAACATGTTTTTACATTATCTTTTTCGTGAATTATTCATTCAACAAGGATATCAATTTTCGGTTGATTATTTTGATGATTAATCAAGATATCTGATATATTTGTAGTAATAAAAATAGACCTAAGCAAAATGCTTAAATACATTTATAATAACAATGTGACAATAAGATTTGGTTCAAATAAAGTATCAAAAACAAGTAATATGGTTTTATAGAGCAACACTGTTAAAATATATAATTATAAAAACAATCATCTTATGCACATTATGTATTAAAACAAATGCCTGCAGAGGGCGCCAACGGCCTGGTGTTGTTACACTTTACACCACATCAAATCCTTGTTGGCCAAATGACATTTAATTAAAATCTTTACTTAATCTTTAATATTTACCTATTTCTTTACAATATAAATGCTACAGCCACTGACATTTGCACAAGAATATGTAGACATCAAAACAGGCCAACTCAGAGCGAGGGTTTAAACTTTTATTTTGAAACCGTGATTGCATATTTAGAAACATAGCCTATAACGTTATAGGCAGAGCCCATAGACATATTCACTAGACGTCGCCTGGGGGTTTCTCATGGACGATCCCGGACTTTTTTGCTGCGTATGGGTGTTCAAATGAAAGAAATCTAAAAACCAGACAGCAAGGGATTACATTTCACAAGTGAGAATATGTTTTATGATATTTAATGTTACGAAATTATATTTCTGTTTACGTTGGTTTGTTTCAGTCTTTGGTTAACGACCGCAGCTAATCCATGCTAGTTACCCATTAGTTTTTGACAGTTAGGAAAACCGACAATGAACAGAATGTATTTATATCAATTTAATGTGATTGAAAGATGTTGGAAATGTGGACAGTTGATTTGGTCTCTATTCAATAGTTTCTCCGACTGGCGCTGTTGTTCAGTCTCCGTCTATTTCCAGTCAGCATTCTTGGCTAACGGAGATGAGTCTTAAATTAAAACAAAATAACAAATTTATACAAACATACTGGTTCTTGCTGTTTACCCCGATTGTATCTGATGAGGTGCGACGTGACAGGAAAAACAAAAACTGTTTACAACAACAAAAAACCGGGAACAAACCCTTTCAGCCAGCCTCTACTCTGCTCTCACTTGGCTATGTCCCTGGAAGTACACTAAATACTATGGACTTATGGATTTGTTTTGTTTGTAGATTCCGAAGCTCTTAATAAGGACATTAAAAATTGATCAATGCTTTTTGCTTAAAGGTGAAGACCCAACTTTATGTATGTTTTGTAAGATTCCCTTATCTGTCAAACATATTTTATTAGATTGTCCTAAACTAAACACAAGCAGAATGCTTGAGTTACTTCACTTAAGGACATATTTAATGATATTATGCCTGAAAAGGTTTTGGATTTTTTTTTATCATATGTTAATTTAAAAAAAATGTATAATATGACTCTCTGTTTATATATATATATATATTTATTTTATTGTATTTATATATTTGTGTTTTTGTAATTGAATTTTTGCCATGAAAATAGCTTTGATTGCTGACATGGCATTAAATAATATAATCTGAATCTGTTTGTAGATTCCCAAGTGATAAACAGAGACGTCAATGATAAACGTTCCTCTCAAATTTGTGATTTGCTTCCACCTGCAAATTGCTTTGTGTATCATATTTAATAAACCAATATAATTTAAATGTTTAAATTAACATGTATAGTCACACCATTGTAGCAATTTTAGTAGCGATAGTTCATTCGAAGTTTACTCAAGTGGAAGAATGTGACTAATAAACTTAGGCCTACTAGCACTATGCATTATATTTTTAAAAAGTAGATTATCTTAATATCAAAAACTTACATTTTCTCTGAACTCAAAGATAAATACATGTCTGACCGTTGGAATGAAAAAAAAAAAACTAGAAAATCGCATTCATGATGATTTATGGTGATTTTATTTTTGTTAGACCTTTGCCTACATTGACGCTGATGCATTAAAGAGGAGAGGTCCCCTGTTCCAAGATGGCGGCGCTATTGACGCATTCGTTCCAATGAACTACCGTAGCCAGGCGACGTCTAGTGTATATGTGTATGGGCAGAGCCAGCCGGGAGTGAATATGAAATGAATGGCGCCAGCACGAGTTTCAAGGCAACAGAGTTCACTGCGCATTTTAATTAAAAAACATATACCTGTACATATCAAAACTTAATAGATTAAACATAAAAGTTCCCCATAATGCCCCCGGGGTGCTTTTAATGTGTATCAATAAAAGGAACGAATAGCTTTCTGACCTGCAGTATCCTGATATCTACAACTACCTCACCAACTTTCCCTCGTCCTATACTCCGGACACTCTTAAAGCCTACAAAAGCCTGGAGGGGTACAAATGGACGCAATCTAATTTTGTGATGAATATTAAACTTTGTAGTCTTCCGGCTAAAACTTGCTTCGTCATCATTGGAAGGGTAAGTCAGCTGTGTTGTTTGGTAACACAAACCGTAGCTGTCCTTGTTTGTAGGTAACGTAACGTCACTAACATAGCTAACGTTATATCACTGTGAGTACGTTACAGCAGGCATCATAAATGTCATAAAATCTTAACCAGTTTAAGCCTAATTTTTCCGACATGAAAATATCCAAATGAGGTTTCATTAGTTGCCCCTTGATAATCAATTTTTTTTAATTTTATTTTTATGGAAAAGTGTGTGTGAATTTTTCTGTTTTCGGTCACAATTGTGACTGGTGGTATAATGTACATTCTAAAAATTCATATATAGCCTATATCTGCCCACTTATTTAACTCATTTTAAACTCTTTCATGACTTTTTAGGGTAATTAAACATATAGGAATACTGAGATAAAAGACAAAAATGAATAAAAATACAACCATTTGTTGTTTTGTTGTATTGGTTAGCGCATTTTATTGCAGTGAACCATTTCAGTCATCTATCGGGATCCTTAGGAATAATATAAAATTATTTCCCCTTTGCTGTTCCCCGCCTGTTCTAGCATCCTGGCGCACAGCACCGTTCCACCATGTTGAAATAGTAATGTTTGTAAGGTCTAAACAGTCTGGTTTAAAATCATTGTTTGGACCGTTATCGATACCAATGCTACAGCTGCTCTAGCCTGCCAAAATGGCGGAAGTTTAGATTGCGTGACGTCAACCTCCGGAGCTCTATTGATGAATTCTCCTGTGTTGGCGTAGGTTTATAAATGATTTTCCTTGCAAATCTGATGAAATGACGCACAACTGTGTTCCCAGATGAACGTTATAAGCAATCCAACACCCGGAACATGCACCCTCAGCTGGAATGAGTGGCAAAAGAACCTGCTGCATGACTGAATTTAATAGCTGGGAAACTGCGAAAACGTGAGTAAAACAAACGATTAGCCTAGACTAAAGGTTGGGCTTGAAAGTGTTCCTTATAACATGTCAAAGAAATCTAATCCATCAATATTGACATGCAGCCAGGAATAGTGTTCCTGACATTTATGTGTGCCCGACGCGACGGAAATACATAAAGCAAATCTGCCTGTGAATGCTTTATGTAACTACAATATAGGTATGTCTAAATCCATATGATCACTTCTATTAATGTTATATAGTCGTATCGTCTGGCCGTAACACTTATTTTGTCAGTATTTAAAAACACCCTATTATGCAAAATATAAGATGGTAATTACAATACAATACTGCCACTATGAGTCTTATTGCCACTCAGTGGGCATAACCACAGTCATAACGACGGACGGTGACGTCACATGCATACCCTCTGTACCTATTCATGATAAAATTAGGTCTGGTTGTATACAATGTCAGGTGGTGACTCTAAAATTGATATTCATAATTATGAATGAATAATTCACTTATTTTTATTTTACGGGTGAATTACAATCAAGGATTTTTAAGAATCGAGTACTCAGAATTTAATTGAGGAATCATGACAGCCCTTCAAGAGATTTGAAGCATATAGTCATAAGGGCCTGCAGGGGTCCTCTATTATATCGTATCATTTCCTATTTTGTGTTTTCAAAATGACTTGTTGCAGTCCTTTGAGTAAATGCTAACATGAAACTATCTGAATCTGAAATAATTGAATTAGCATTACATGCTAATGACCATGCTAAGGCCTAATAATAGTCTCTTCTGTTTGATGTTTTAACAGGTAGAGACAGCAGCAAAGCCCTCATTATGTTTTCACTATCAAAGCTTTCCTGTGTAAATGCAGTTTTGCGGATTAATTTGACAGCTCAATTAGGTTTAGAAAATTAACGTTAATTAGCAAGAGTTAACACCTGCACATAGGCTCATTATAATTTAACACACTGGCTATTTTTCTCTCTAAGTTGAATTTGAAGACAGTTAATAATACTTCTGATAACTATAACATAAGATAAATGCATGTTTCTTAAAGTTATATATATATATATATATATAGTGGGTACGGAAAGTATTCAGACCCCCTTCAATTTTTCACTCTGTTATATTGCAGCCATTTGATAAAATCATTTAAGTTTATTTTTTTCCTCATTAATTGAACACACAGCACCCCATACTGAAAGAAAAACACAGAGTTCTTGACATTTTTGCAGATTTATTAGAAATGAAAAACTGAAATATCACATGGTCCTAAGTATTCAGACCCTTTGCTGTGACACTCATATATTTAACTCAGGTGCTGTCCATTCCTTCTGATCATCTTTGAGATGGTTCTACACCTTCATTTGAGTCCAGCTGTGTTTGATTATACTGATTGGACTTGATTAGGAAAGCCACACACCTATCTATATAAGACCTTACAGCTCACCGTGCATGTCAGAGCAAATGAGAATCATAAGGTCAAAGGAACTGCCTGAAGAGCTCAGAGACAG
This sequence comes from Zacco platypus, assembly GCA_038088235.1. Taxonomy (NCBI): domain Eukaryota; kingdom Metazoa; phylum Chordata; class Actinopteri; order Cypriniformes; family Xenocyprididae; genus Zacco; species Zacco platypus. The sequence continues at coordinate 16,776,982 of CM076074.1, forward strand.
AATTGTGGCAAGGCACAGATCTGGCCAAGGTTACAAAAAAATTTCTGCTGCACTTAAGGTTCCTAAGAGCACAGTGGCCTCCATAATCCTGACATGGAAGATGTTTGGGACGACCAGAACCCTACCTAGAGCTGGCCGTCTGGCCAAACTGAGCTATCGGGGGAGAAGAGCCTTGGTGAGAGAGGTAAAGAAGAACCCAAAGATCACTGTGGCTAAGCTCCAGAGATGCAATTGGGAGATGGGAGAAAGTTGTAGAAAGTCAACCATCACTGCAGCCCTCCACCAGTCGGGGCTTTATGGCAGAGTGGCCTGACGGAAGCCTCTCCTCAGTGCAAGACTCATGAGAGCCCGCATGGAGGTTGCTAAAGAACACCAGAAGGACTCCAAGATGGTGAGAAATAAGATTCTCTGGTCTAATGAGACCAAAATAGAACTTTTTGGCCTTAATTCTAAGCGGTATATGTGGAGAAAACCAGGCACTGCTCATCACCTGTCCAATACAGTCTCAAAGGTGAAGCATGGTGGTGGCAGCATCATGCTGTTTTTCAGCTGCAGGGACAGGACGACTGGTTGCAATGGAGGGAAAGATGAATGCGGCCAAGTACAGGAATATCCTGGACGAAAACCTTCTCCAGAGTGCTCAGGACCTCAGACTGGGCCGAAGGTTTACCTTCCAACAAGACAATGACCCTAAGCACACAGCTAAAATAATGGAGTAGCTTCACAACAACTCTGTGACTGTTCTTGAATGGCCCAGCCAGAGCCCTGACTTAAACCCAATTGAGCATCTCTGGAGAGACCTAAAAATGCCTGTCCACCAACGTTTACCATCCAACCTGACAGAACTGGAGAGGATCTGCAAAGAGGAATGGCAGAGGATCCCCAAATCCAGGTGTGAAAAACTTGTTGCATCTTTCCCAAAAAGACTCATGGCTGTATTAGATCAAAAGGGTGCTTCTACTAAATACTGAGCAAAGGGTCTGAATACTTAGGACCATGTGATATTTCAGTTTTTCTTTTTTAATAAATCTGCAAAAAATTCAAGAATTCTGTGTTTTTCTGTCAATATGGTGTGCTGTGTGTACATTAATGAGGAAAAATAATGAACTTAAATGATTTTATCAAATGGCTGCAATTTAACAAAGAGTGAAAAATTTAAGGGGGTCTGAATACTTTCCGTACCCACTGTATATAGCTGTATATAGAGAAAAAAAAGAAAAAAAATATATGTGTGTGTGTGTGTGGAAATGATGGTCTCAGAGGCCAGTAAACATCTAGCATAAGTCCTCATACACACATATTGTTAATGAGTGCCACTCTTCGGGTAATGAGCTGGCTCCATCTCAGATAGCATAAACAGCGAGCCGTTGTGGGGAGCTCGATTTGAGCGACAGGGTCACGCACCTCGCCTTTAGCTGAATTAAAAGAGGATCGCCAGTGACGATGTGCAATATTGCAATGCCCGTTTGCATATGTGCAGTGATATTAAAAGGGATCAGCTTCATCTAGTGAGACACAACAATCAATGTGAAGGGAACAGCATGGTTTAATATCACAAATTACTCCCAGGGAATGACCTCCTCACTTTGAGCTTGATTACAGAGCCTTAATTAGGAGGGATTCCCAACTCTCTCCATCCCTCTGCCTCTTTTTTTTTTTTTTCCTTTTCCGCTTACGTAGAGCTGGGGGTTTAGTCACAAATTCAATATTTACTTTGCACTACTGTGCTTGTACCAAGTCAGGTGGGGGGAATGAGTGAGAAGGGAGGGGGGGATGAAATTAATAAAACCTCCTCTTCAGGATTCAGGTGCAAACCAATTTACAAGCTGGCATTTAAAGGACTTTAATTAATATTTTGTCACAGAAATTCAATGTGTTTAAAAGCCTTCCTAATGAATATATAGAGTACATAGTATACAGCCATACAAAAATGGCTGAAAAACATCTCAAAAGCAGAGGTGCTCAATAATTTTAACATCAAAATCAGTTAAAATGGAAATATTTTCTCTAATACAGCTTTTGAAGACTTTTTCAGGTTTTTTTTTTAAGGTAATGGGACAATGAGTGCAGTGAAGAAGAATGGGATCTAAACAACATTAGAACCTATAGAATGTTATTGTATGGATACTTAGGTTTTGGATGTCTCTCAGCTTAGAAATGACTATAAAATGTACTTGGGTTATATTAAAGCAATTGATTTTTAAGCAAAAACGTATCACTAAACTCTGCTGACATTTCTTTTGATGTTACTTTACAATATACATACAGGGGATGGGATGGATTGGACTGGGATTAGAGCCCTGAAATTAGTTTTATTCTAATTTTATTTAAATTCCATTTTGGTGGCTCCAGGTTTAATAATCAAAAAGAATGTCTAATAAATCCAATTCAAGTATATTTATTACATTTATTACAATTTTAACAATAATACTGCCCTATAAAATCAATTAATTTTTCAGTAATTCTTTGTTTTTTGAAAATGAATGCATACACTTTTTTTAACAATTTAATGAAACTTTTTAAATGTATTCAAATAAAACTAACAATTTCTTTCTTTCTTTTTTTTCTTTCTTTTGGCAATCAAAGTGATGTGAACTCTCAGAGCAGCTCTTGAGATTAAGTTCATGTGGAGTGGTTTCATATAGTGCGATGGCAAACGCTGAAAACACTACGAGCCTCACGAGCGTTATAGACAAATGCTGCACTCATTTACACAGAGGCATAGGGCACTATGCCATGTAATAGAATGGATTTGATGGGTGGATGGATTACTATTGTAATGTTGATCAGATCATCAGTAAAATAATGCGGTGCCTAACCATTGGTTCCATAAAAATTTAACATAAATTGACATCTAATGTTAAAATGTATGTTTTTTACTTTGGGAACACTAGTCACTTTAGGAATAATTTAAGCAAACTTTTAATTATTTATTTGAAAGAATTAAAAAAGCAGTTTCATATCTATCTTTGTATTGTTTAAGTGCTAAAGGTTGAAATGGGATTTAGAAAGTTAAAATACTTTTTTAGAAAGAGTAATTAGTAATTATGCTGTTGAGGGTGTAATTAGTAGCTAGTAATTCATTACTTTTTTAGAGTAACTTATCCAACACTGACTAAACCCTACTGAACTTGAAGCCAGTGAAGAGACGCCATTACAGGAGAAATACTTTCTCTCTTCCAGTCAAGAGAACTCTGAACCTCTTTGCCAGAACTTGCTCTCACAGCTTAGTTTGGTCAGTTTTGTTGGCTTCAGAGTTTCTCCAACCCCTCGGCAGGTAAAAGGAAGTCAGAAACATGCATATGACCTGCTAGGGGAACTGCTCTTGCTCTTTTTTCACCTGCTGGAGCTCTCCAGGGTGAAAGGTCAACTGTCACAGAGGCCAGGGAGGTTCCCCTTGGGGCATGCTGCCTGGAGAACTTCTCTTGAAGCTGAGACACCTCTGCCTGGTTTCACAGCGCTGCCCCAAACTGCCCTGGGGCATGAATGCAATTCGGTATTTATGGGACTGCTGGGCTATCGCTGGACGTACAAACCGCAATCCCTGCCTCTGTCCCAAAGGAGAGTGCCTCATCGCCCTCCTCTGAAAGAAAGCTTCTGGGGCCTGCCCTAAAGTCCTGAGATTTATCAACATCCTGAATCTTTATGATGTGTCCACCCTAAATATTGATAGGTGATGGGGAAAAAACAAAAATTTTCCTATATTGGGATTATTATTTAATAATAGCTGAAGCCACAGAATGTGATATCTGCCACAGCTACTACATAAGTCATGGAAAAAACTGAAGTGGTGGTTTATCTCATCCCACACGTATTATTTTTGCAGTGAGGATCTTTTGTGTTCCACAGATCCACTCAGATTGTCCATTCTTTGTCCCAAAACTTAATGGAGTACTTCACCTAAAATAGAAAATTATGTCATTTATTTCAATTAACCCGTTAAACATTCTAGTAGAACACAGAAACAACACTTTTCCTTGCAGTAACAATGACTAGAGCTTTCAAGCTTCAAAAAGTTTTGCAAATCCACCATAAAAGTATCATTTAAAAAGTGATCAATCCATCTTGTGCGATATATTATGAAGCCATAGCTTTGTGTGATAAAGAGCCTAAAATGTCATTTCTTATTCAATAAAATATTTAGGGCTGACACCTGATAATTGATTAAACGTGTGCTATTATATATCCAAGTGTTTGTGTCGAGTGTGGAAGGCAGCTAAAGTATACCATGCTTGCACAACATGGGAATGCTGGTGCCATCACTTGCATTTTTTCTTAAAATCCTTCATTTTTTTGTCATACAGATAAGAGTAATACATCATTACAAACTGTAAACTACTACTTTTATTTGTGAACACTTATAATAACAACAAAACGTTGTGCTTTTGTAAAATAAAGAAAACGAACAGGATGCGCTTTTTGAAGTCTTGGTCTCCCTGAACAGCAGCACACCATAGGCCTAAATGAACCGAAACTCTGCAGATAGGCTAATTGCCTCACAGACATGAGAAACATATATAAAAAAAAAAGCTTGAAACATCTACTCTTAAAGAAATTATTCAAATCGAAAACAAATACTGTCTGATTATGTAAACCATATACAATATGAAAGGTGCATTTCTCTCTATAAGTGGTGCAGGTACAGGGTTGGGGAGTAACGAAATACAAGTAACTTAGTTCCGTATTTAAAATACAAAATTTGAGTAACTATTTCATTACAGTTACATTTTAAATGGGTGGTAATCAGATTACAGTTACATCTGAAAAGTATTTTAGATTACCAAAGTGATTACTTTGAATTTTAATGTCATTTAAACAGCAATTGGTGATTCTCTGACTGTGACAGTCTGAAAAAGCAGAGTTAAGTTTCATCAACATTTTAATACTTTTAAGACAGATCATAAAAATGTTGTTATTTTTATTTAGTACTGTCCTGAAAAAGACAAAATGACTGAATTTATAAAAAAATTGCCCAACTGTCAACTTAACTGTCCTGTCATGACCTGGATGACCCACGACTGTTTTCATGTTTTGTGATAGTTGTTTGTGAGTCATTTTATAATTCACTGGTCACTGCAACTTTTTCTCACTGTTTGTTTTTTCCCCTCACAATTGTGAGTTTGCATTTCACAATTCTGACTTCTTTTTCTCAGAATTACAAGATTTAAACTCACAATTGCAAGTTATAAAGTCAGAATCGGGAGATATGAACTTGCAATACTGACTTTTTTTCTTGCAATTGTGAATTTAGTATGTGAGTTTATATCTCATAATTCTGACTTTTCTCAATATTGTGAGTTTATATCTCATAATTCTGAGAGAAAAAGTCAGAATTGTGAGAGAAAAACTTGCAATTACCTTTTTTGTGCTTGTTCCACACTTATTAGTATTCCAAAGTATTCTAAAGTATTTAGATTAAGTTACTAAACTTGAGTAATGTAACGAAATACGTTACAAATTACTTTTTAAAGCATGTATTTTGTAATCTGTAGTGAAATACATTTTAAAAGTAACCTACCCAGCCCTGTGCAGGTATGACATCACTTTGTGCCAAAACGTGGAACCAAGTTTTCATCTTAGCACTTCCGGTTCCACGTGCCGAAGTCAATGGGTTTTTTGAGTGGAATTTGGGTTAAATGGCTGAAATAAGGTCTGTGGTCAACGCAAGCTCAAGACACTTTAACGTTTTATTCTACGACATAAAATGCATCAGTATTACCTCACTTGAGATTGTTTTAAGCCGTTATGTGTCTTGAAAAAGGCAGTTGCTAGCAAGTTGCTAAATGAGACTACAGAGGCTGTCGGGGAAACACCAAACAGGTAAGCTCAGTCCGCTTTTACAGCCTTATTATACTCAATTGTGCTCTTGTAAGCTAGTCTTACTCAAACGTTCTGGGAAACGAAGAGTTGTCAGAAGCTTAGACTGTGGTGTAATTCATTTATAGCCCACCTTTAGCTTTTTACCTCTGGCAGCTGCATTTAGGCTTCAAAATTCATAAAAGTTTTGTTCATCTGTGAAAATTATCTTGATGGACAAAACATGTATCATGAACCTTTATAAATCACAGAGCTTGTTTTTTGCGATCATCCAAAAGCCTATATGGAAAAATCCTATTGGATTTTTGTGGAGTGAACCAGTGTGATGCTAACTGCCGGTTGGCCTACAAAGTGACGTCATACCTGCACCACCCTATAGGCGTGTTACTGCGGAGATAAACAGTTAGTATCGTCAACTTCATTTTTGTAACTGACACTGACTCCAAAACATTCACAATCCTTACTTTTGCCAATGCTTTGCGGCAAGCTTTATGCGCATGCTTGAGCATGAGGTTTATTTAGGTGTAAATGTCAAGATTTTCAGTAATTTTATTTTATTAATACATATCAAAGTATATTAGATTTTCAACTTCTTAAATTCGGTCGGTTCATTCAATTGTATTGTATGGCTTCAGAAGACGAGAATATGTCATCCACACATTATAAGGAATACTTTTATACACACTCGTAATTTCATGGAAAAAAGCGATCAGAACATTAAAATTTTTACAGGTTTAGATCAACATAAGGGTGAGTAAATTACACAGTATTCATTTTGGGGTAAGTTGCTCCTTTTAGGCTTTGGTTGAAAATATCCAGAGATGAAACTGCGTTATCTTCTATTTTTGCAATCCTTGCATGATTAATGGAGCGATTCTGCAATCTACTAACTCGGAAGTAAAACTGTTTGCTCAGTCCGCTCTTGGAAAAAAGGGAAACATATTAGCAAAAATAAATGTTGGTGAGTGCTATAAAGAGGCCGATTATGTATGTCTCAGGCAAATTGGTGGTAATGAGTCAAGAGACTGAGCTAGTTCACATATATTAAAACAGCGATCATTAAGGCATTTGGGCTTAGATTAATCCTGTTAATGACATGCCGGTGCCACTGGGAATAAGAGAGCCGGCCCCAGATGTCGAGCTGTGGCTCAACTCGACACACAGCAAGCAGACTACTAATGAGAGCAATGCGAGAAAGAGAGCAAGAGAGAGGTGGCTAAGATGAATAAATTAAAAAAAGAAGTGATCTGAACTGCAGATAAAAAGCGGCAGCAGGAACCCTGATGTCCCCAATTAGGAAAGATGTCACCCCCTGTCCACAGAGCTGTAATAAAACCCTGACTCTGTATTCTCCATCACTCGGCTCCAACACTGTTAACATTTTAATGTCCTGGGCGTGCATGGTAACACTAATTACTTGGCCATTTGGCTGACTCTAGAATCCTCCAAATGGAAATCTGATCTCGGGCTTAAGACCGTTACATTAAAAAATAATAAATCATATTTACTGATCTAGCCAGTAGTCATACTTATGATTCAACCGGTTCACTCTTCTTATTGACTGATAGGATCTCCAGTCATAAAAGGAAATGACTGTGTGAATTTTAACAAGGACATGATCCCTGGATTGTTTCCCTTTTCCCTTCCCTTCTCTTCCTCCCATCCTGCCCATATAACCCCGCTGTTTGAGAGAGGCCACGGCACATTTAGATTTCATCACAGGTGTTTTAAATCTATGCAAATCCTCCCATTCCAATCTTAACAGGCAAATCCAATCATTTAAAGCAATCTCCAGAAGCCATTTCTGCCAACATTAAAATTTATGGTCACTTGGAGAAAATTTTGAACCGTATTGAAAAGGCATATCTGTGTCTGATAAAATCCCATCATCTGTAGCCATTCCCTCTGACTCCTGCTCGGGGATAAAACACCTTGTTCCGAGGACGCCCCTCAGTTGTGGCAGATTTGAAATTACACAGAAATGAACAAGCTTTGGTTTCACCCTCGCCGAATTAACGACACATATCTTTCGGATTCAGCAACCAGTGTATTGTTTTAGGGCCAGGTGAACCCCAAAAAGAAAGGGTAAACTCATTTTTTTTGCCTCTGAGTGCTGTTTACTGTTTGGCAGCGGTAATACAAAAGGAAACCTTCGATAAAGGCAAGAAATTAGATTCTATCCCCACATGTGGAGCCGATAGCACCAGCAGCATGAGATAGAAAAGAAGAGGAGCGAATGTAATGGTTGTATTACCGTGCTCAGTCATGTATTATTAATGTTAACGTGATCAAGGCAGGTGGACGAGCCCAGGAGACATCGCTGCCTAATGAACACAGCCCTCTCTCTCTCAGTGGAGCAGGCCCTGGCAGCTGTTACTGTTTCATAGCAAGTTGTTAGCCTCTGTACCTGAGTGGGCCCGGCTACCCCACCTCCCCCAAATGCACACACATTTAATTTACAAATAATCTACAGCCACCCACAATTGACACTGTTCAAACTGAAGGGCTGGTGTCCACTAGGTGACTCTACCAGAATGCATTTTTAATGCAGAGATGACTAAAAATGCCCAGGATGTTCCCTATAAGAAACAACATGGTGCATTTATGTAAACAGAATAGCCACTGATCGTGTTTATATCTGATATGGCCTAATTAATATTTTCCCGCAACATTAGATAGATAGATGTATGTTTTAGAGGATGCATCTCTTAATCGCCGTCCATCATCTTCTAGGAAAGCGATAAGCGTGAGCTCTAAGTTCGCTCCATCCCGTTAAGAGTCAGAGGACACTGGAACTTTGGAATGCTCAATTATTCATGTGTGGGCCGTACACTATTTATAAAGCATAAAAGGTAGCCATGAAAAACTGCAGCACAGCATCCTTTGTCAAGGCCTTGAACAAATGTTGAATAGAAGCCTGTGCACAATACCTGCAGTAACTTGCAGGGGCTTACATCATTAGTTGAGTACGAAGCAAACACACACACACAGGAAGAAAGAGAAGAGTGTGTTCAAAATCAATCCTGGCCAGACTATACACACTCAGTATATGGCACAAATGATCCCTTAAAACTGTACTGGACTTGCAGAGATTGCCTTGTCGGTTCAGTTTTGCTTTTCTGCATGGTTGAAAGACAAAGGTCTGGAAGGCTGTGTTTTTAGGTCACATACTGCCCCCTGGTGGAATAAATTATGATAGCAGTTATAAATCAGTGCAGTTGACTTTGTGTACCTCAGTCAGGGTTAACCAGCCGTACTAAAGACAAAATCTTAGCTTTTAAAAATAAAAGCACAGGGCAAAATAAATAGTAACTCTGTTCAATTGACAGAAGAGTTCAAATAAAAATTTCAGAGTTCTTGGAATTTTAAGTTTGTCTAAGGAAATATGTAGAGATTATAGAAATCATGTTGCCCAACATGCCCAATATACATCAGGATGAAAAAAATCAATAAAACAATTGACTCTAAAGTTCATTCTCAGAAAATGTGTGTCCCCATGACATACTACTGATATTATTAATTGAAATAAGCCACATAATTTTATAGGTTTAACTGTTTAGTGTTTAAAAGTATAACACTGTTGGGTTCAACTCATATTTTTCTTGTGGATTTTCCCTTTAATGGTTGTGATACTGTCCATGTGTGTTCGGGAAAATGATTACTGGTGATTCATTCATTCATTCATTCAATCAATCATTTCTGAATGAATGAAACATGTTAACATTAATTATTGCTTGAAATATATTGCTCTGTTTAAATGTTAATGTTTCCCCTTTGATTATACAGGGGGGAAAAAAAAAACTTTTATTGCAATTCAGAATTATCTGACCATACGATAAAGCTATTTCAACTATGAGTCATTTTATCCAAGACACAATTAACATCTTGGCAGAAGGATCATTTAAAACACCACTCCTCAAAATATAAGTCACAATTTCATGGAGTACAGTTTGAAGCCAAGATAGTGGCCTGAATATGAATTCCGCAGGTCTATACGTAACAAGAGTCAACCAACGTATAACAAAGGATAAACTTTCATTTGAACAGAATCATTTCCTGAAACATGGCAAATTTGTAAATGAGCCTCTATTGCGGACTTCACATCTTATAGAGGGATCAGCTCTTTCTGATAATCTAAAATATGACTTATAATCCTCCAGCTACCAGTTTCTATCAAACATACTCTATTGCATCAGGTTTAAAACAAATCAATCCACGGTTGGAGTAATTACTGATCTCACTGAATTCAGGTCAAACTACAGCAGTTGAACCACTGAGATGTTTCTTGATTGCATTCATCGTCTGATCATACATTGTTAAAAACCAAAACCAATCCTCGGAATGATTTGCAGCCAAGTCTCAAACAGAGACAGAAGAATCAAACAGACGCCCTCATTCGCACAAACACGGGAGGAGAATCTTATTAGCTGCTCTACAGACTTTCTGCCAACAAACGAAATGTCAGCTGATCCCTGTCATTACCTCCCAATAAATCAAATATGAAATGTTGCCATGTGTCTGTGATGTACTGATGGTGGATTTAAGAAGGATTTAATTAAATTGTATATATTCCATCTGAGATTTTTACAAAGTGTCCATGTTTACTTTCTTGCATGTTTTAGCAGCATGTGTAGTCTCTCATGCATCAGGTTTCTGGATAAAGCAATATTTTCAATAAACTGGGCTGTAAATAAAACAGACCAGTTTCTTCTACTCCGCTCACCATATTATTCAAAAGCCTCTTCAGTGCTTATGTATTGCAAAAGCTTAGAAACACAATATCACACATCCTGTTTCTGTTGGAGTAAGCAGATACAATAGATATCAGCAAGGCGGTGGAATATAAACACAAAAATTGTCAGGACTGCTAGGGAAGAATAATCTGACAGATACAAAGCAATTTTGATGTGATAACCAAAAAGTTAACTTTCGCCAGCTACAAGACCACTGCGAGTGTGTCCATGTTTGCTACACGTGTCTGTGTGTGTGGTTGGTATGATGGCAGTGGTGAGGTCACTAGTCACTTATCATCAGTTTGTTGTACAGGCATTTTGATCATATATAGGTATGCTGTCCTGGGATGTCTGTGTCAGAACAACGGTAACAAAGCCTATGCCACCAACCTGGCTGGAGAAAAATACTGAATATTTCATTACCTGCCCAGGAGAAGAAGAAAGAAGGGAAAAAACACTCTAGGGCCTGCCATTTCATTACAGATCTGAGTAATACAGAAAAGCTATGGGTAAATAAGCAGGATCAATGACGCTATTTAGGGCTTAAGTTTATTCTTTTGTTCTTTTTCAACAAATGGTCATGGAAAGTAGGAGCTTAACAAGCAGGAATGCTGATCATCAACCGTAGTTGGTCAAACAATAAATAAGAGTTTGTATTTATTTAGTTTGGGGTTACAGGGTTTGCAACCCTGCTTGGAACGATTTTTATAATTATTAACATTATTTTAATTACAGCTTACAAATTCCACAATAACTTGGGTATCAGAGTTGCGGTAAATACGACAATCAATATAAAATGGATAAAATTGAAAGCAATTTTACAAGAAAGGCAGAAAGGAACCTAATAATGTTGTTTCATGTGTGTAACATGGTTTAATATCCATGGGTGAAAATTGAAGGGGGACAATAAACAAAATTTCTTTAGAGTAATTTTTGAAGGGGACACAAATAATACAGCCAATATTGTTCTTATATGTGTACATAGAGGAAAGCCTTACTCTACGCGGTCATATTATAGTTATAAGTTATCTTGCGTCCTCCACGTTGTATTTTAGGTTTGTGTGGGACAGAAAACGTCTCTTATTTAGACATTAAGCTGCAGCAAGCCCACTGATCTGCCACTTAACACTGTATTGAGAAACCCCCAACACAATAGTAGATCTGCAATATTAGTGTTTGTTGTTGTTGTTGTTGTTTGTTTTGTTTATGTTGGTTCGATACAGTTCGAACTGTTCGATACATTCAAATGTGAAGACGGGTATGACAGGCCAAAATCTAAAACTAGTTATCCTGATGCACACAACTTCATTTTGCATATTGCAAAGCGTCCAAGCTAGGTTTTCGGCACAGTTATTGTAGTACTGAATGGCCCAGCTCCTTTGTCGACGAAAGCCACAGCAGAGCATCTGTTTGAAGAAAGCCACCTGATCAGCAAGGAATTCCTAGTCGGTAATTGCCGTTCTTATCGTAACAGGAAAATGTAAAAGGTTTTCAAAACCCTGAAGGCCCAAAAGCGAGATGTTTAGCTCGGCGTGACTTCTGTGTGCAAACAGCAATCATGTCTCACGCCCTGCTCAGGGCTCCAGTTGTCATGAGGAGAGAGGCTGTCGTTGACAAAACTGCACAGGGGAGCGTCATCTGTGAAATTCCTCTCTACTCCTCCACCGTTCACTCCCTAATCAATATCAGGAGCAACAACACACAGGAAGGCGAGGCCGAGAGAGGAAAACGAAAGCAAAGCAAACAACATATTTTCAGTGGGGGAAGAAAATTAGTGTGCGACGAGATTCTTCCACGCACCTGTCATCATCCTCTTCGGCTCTTAATGAGAGCGCTTCTATTCCTGATCACATCATATTTGTTTTATACAAGTCCCTTTGAACAGCTAGGAGATATTGAGCCTTCTTTGATCACTGCATCTTTCTGAATTCCAAATAAGAAATGAGTCTCTCTCTCTTTGTCCCATTCTCTGTCTCTGTCTTTCTTGCTTTGCTCTCTCCTCCCTTGTTGCGACTACTTTGTTTGTTTACTACACAAGACCCATTGCCAGAATTAGCTAGAGAGGAGAAAGAGTAAAATAATGATAGAAATAAAGATGAAAAAGAAAAATGAACAGAGAAGGAGGGAGGGATGGCGCTCAGGAGCATTGCAGGAGAGAAGCGTGGGGCGTGAAATTTTCTTCATTAATGTTTATGCACTTAACAAAGAGAGAGGGGTCTAGAGGTATAACATTGCCACGAGACATTGCAGTTAGCATGGATTTTTTTGAAGGCAGTCATATTCTAATGATGACCCTTGGCATGCTGTGGCACTTGGGACTGCCCCCTGTGTGAGGAAGGCTGTTGAAAATTAATCCTTTTCTCATTTCAAACAGAATATCACCCGGCCCCTGATCACAGCGTCAGTACCCCCTTTCGTAAGGCCCATTGAAAGAAAAAGCATTATAACAACCCAAGATCTTTTCATGCGAATCCACGAATCCCACCAGTCCTCCGCTCCCACCACTGCTCCTGGAACACACAGTGACACTGTGACCGAGGGACGGGAGAGGTCTGGATGTTCTCTGGCTGTTTAAAGATTGAAACCATTGGTGTGTGATCGGTTTCTTTGATGTTTGCTAAGCACAATGCCTGGGTGCAGGAGAGTAGCGAAAAAGGGAGGACAAGAAAGGCCGAAAAAAGACAGTGGTAAAAAGTACACGCACAAATGGGGTAGTGAAATAGAGGTGAACTGAGGAATGGCTTTACCAAAAGGCAATCATCTTTCTCAAAGTCACAGTGGAAGTGAAAGACTAGAAAGAGGAGAGGAGGAGGGAATTGGAAGAAGCAGTGCAGCCACCCTGACAAAGGAAGATAAAAGCATAGAGGTTGAATCAAGGGCCATGACTGACTATGAAGAAGAGATTACTCTGCCAGAGACCACAAGTTCTGCTGCTTCTTCCACCACAGAAAAACTTTCAACGCTCACTCTAGAAAAATAAATCCTTTTTCACTCTGATGTTGCGGAAGGACACGGAATAATTGCATCCAAAGTCATGGAATAGAGGTTGAGCAGCGATATACCTTGTATGTGAAGACCTTAATCACTAGACCTGTGGGAAAAGCTATAAATTCAACTTTGTTTCTGTGTAAATTGTGCTTCACCTTTGCCTTCACCTTGAGAGGCTAGGTTAAAGCCAGGAAAAACTGCCCCATGGACCTGCTTTAGTCTTAGACCCAGATGCTATCCAACTCTATAGGCTGGTTTAAGTGGTGAGATCCATTTCTCAAATTATATTTGGGAGGCAGATGAAAGCAAGGACAATAGTCTATAAAACTGCCTAACAACCATTTTTGGACTTGAGCCTTTATGCATGTTCATATCTTGATTGCAAGAGGGATTTCTTCACTCTTAGTACAATTAGAATAGTATCACATGGGAACCTTTTTTAACTGGACTCCAAGGGAGTTCAAGAAAAACTCCTTAACAACTCCTTTTCTCCCAAACCCTCCATGCTGTGTGCGCTGTTCTGTAATTTTCCAAACGAATGGGGCTTCATTTACTGCCTGCTTCTTTAATTAAAATAAGAACCAAAATATGGAACAGTTGAAAAAACAGTTGGAGAGTGGAGTAAGATATGTCAGTAGATGAGTTGTGTTGGCCTATTAATCTAGCAAACCTTGAAAATTTTTGTTCATCACTGAGAGATAAAAAAAAAAAAAAAATTTAAAAAAAGTCTTAATGCAAAAAAGGTCAAATTGATTGGCAGGTCAAATTCATTTTCAAAGCAAACTTACGTAGGTCTAAAATCCATAATGACCAGGATTTTTTATACTATGGTTTATCTGCAAGCTGGAAATTGTCACAGAAAATCTCACAAATGGTATTCACAGCAAGAAAATTTTCATATGTATTATGGATTCGGTAACACTTTACAATAAGGTTCATTAGTTAAACATTAGTTAATGCAATAATTATAACCATGAGCAATACATTTGTTTCTGTATTTACTAATCTTTTTTAATGTTAGTTAATGAAAATACAGTTGTTAATTGTTCATATTAGTTCATTAGTTCACAGTGCATTAACTAATGTTAACTAGATTTAAATAATGTATTAATAAACATTGAAATTAACATTAACAAACATTAATAAATGCTGTATAAGTGCAGTTCATCATTAGTTCATGTTAACTAATGTAGTTAACTAACATTAACTAATGAACCTTATTGTAAAGTGTTACCATATATTCATATATAAACATAAATGATACTTTATAACTCTGAATAAACTATATTCATTTATTAATAGTACATACCGAAATATAATTATACATTAGTTTTACTTCAAATATTCTTCCTTGTTTAAAAGGGGCACAGCTTTCTCCATTCTCTCTACATTCTTATTATACTTTGAAAGCAGAGTAATTAGTTTTGTAACTTCTTTTTGAACAGATAGCATTCTCAAAGTGTTAAGAACTCTAAAGCAAGAGAGTCAAACAAAGAGCTTTACCAGTTCAAAGCCTTGAAGTGAGCTATCTTTTCTTTAGGTGCTAATCTTCACTTCTTTAGTTTGGAGTAATCACATGACAGACTTGGTTTGAAACGTGGTGCTCCTGAGGTTTGCCACTTGTTTTCATGTTTCCCCCCTTTCACACATACCCATGCAGATTGTTTACACTGATCCTAAAGTGGTGTAAATTGAATTTCAGTACATCATCTTATCAGTGGCCTCAAGTGTATAGCGGTGTATGCGCTCCCTCTGGACATTAATTCTCTACAGTGTTTGTTAGATTTGCATAATATGCATCTATGAATAGGCCAAAACTATCATAATCTTATCTATCTATCTGTTTCCTTCCTTACTGCTTAACTGAAATAGGGCAAAGCAACAGCACACATAAATCAATCTTATTAGGTAAATAATAAATAAAAGTGTTCATGATAAAATAAACAATTATGCCAACTATACAAGCCTTTCTTTTTTGATAACTTCATTCTAATATTATTGACTTATTCATTATGTCAGGATAAATATCTCATTTTTGATTTTGTTTTTTGTTTTTTCTAGCAATTTTTTTTCAGCAATTAAAGTCATAAGTCATGTTTACTTATACAGGGAGTGCAGAATTATTAGGCAAGTTGTATTTTTGAGGATTAATTTTATTATTGAACAACAACCATGTTCTCAATGAACACAAAAAACTCATTAATATCAAAGCTGAATATTTTTGGAAGTTTTAGTTTTTAGTTTTTAGTTTTAGCTATTTTAGGGGGATATCTGTGTGTGCAGGTGACTATTACTGTGCATAATTATTAGGCACCTTAACAAAAAACAAATTTATACCCATTTCAATTATTTATTTTTACCAGTGAAACCAATATAACATCTCAACATTCACAAATATACATTTCTGACATTCAAAAACCAAACAAAAACAAATCAGTGACCAATATAGCCACCTTTCTTTGCAAGGACACTCAAAAGCCTGCCATCCATGGATTCTGTCAGTGTTTTGATCTGTTCACCATCAACATTGCGTGCAGCAGCAACCACAGCCTCCCAGACACTGTTCAGAGAGGTGTACTGTTTTCCCTCCTTGTAAATCGCACATTTGATGATGGACCACAGGTTCTCAATGGGGTTCAGATCAGGTGAACAAGGAGGCCATATCATTAGATTTTCTTCTTTTATACCCTTTCTTGCCAGCCACGCTGTGGAGTACTTGGACGCGTGTGATGGAGCATTGTCCTGCATGAAAATCATGTTTTTCTTGAAGGATGTAGACTTCTTCCTGTACCACTGCTTGAAGAAGGTGTCTTCCAGAAACTGGCAGTAGGACTGGGAGTTGAGCTTGACTCCATCCTCAACCCGAAAAGGCCCCACAAGCTCATCTTTGATGATACCAGCCCAAACCAGTACTCCACCTCCACCTTGCTGGCGTCTGAGTCGGACTGGAGCTCTCTGCCCTTTACCAATCCAGCCACGGGCCCATCCATCTGGCCCATCAAGTCTCACTCTCATTTCATCAGTCCATAAAACCTTAGAAAAATCAGTCTTGAGATATTTCTTGGCCCAGTCTTGACGTTTCAGCTTGTGTGTCTTGTTCAGTGGTGGTCGACTTTCTGCCTTTCTTACCTTGGCCATGTCTCTGAGTATTGCACACCTTGTGCTTTTGGGCACTCCAGTGATGTTGCAGCTCTGAAATATGGCCAAACTGGTGGCAAGTGGCATCTTGGCAGCTGCACGCTTGACTTTTCTCAGTTCACGGGCAGTTATTTTGCGCCTTGGTTTTTCCACACGCTTCTTGCGACCCTGTTGACTATTTTGAATGAAACGCTTGATTGTTCGATGATCACGCTTCAGAAGCTTGGCTATTTTAAGACTTCTGCATCCCTCTGCAATATATCTCACTATTTTTGACTTTTCTGAGCCTGTCAAGTCCTTCTTTTGACCCATTTTGCCAAAGGAAAGGAAGTTGCCTAATAATTATGCACACCTGATATAGGGTGTTGATGTCATTAGACCACACCCCTTCTCATTACAGAGATGCACATCACCTAATATGCTTAATTGGTAGTAGGCTTTCCAGCCTATACAGCTTGGAGTAAGACAACATGCATAACGAGGATGATGTGGTCAAAATACTCATTTGCCTAATAATTCTGCACTCCCTGTATAGCACTTTTTACAATGCAAATTGTGTCAAAGCAGCTTTACAGTAATAAACCATGTTCATCATAGCTTGTATTAAAGTCATTGTATGAATTATATATATATATATATATATCCACAGAAAAAAAATCCAAAAAAAAAATCCAAAAAACCCCAATTTTACATGATTGATCATAAACTTGACATTAAAGTATTTCTACCATCCAAGACCAGTAGGAATGGTAATATGTAACCTTTAGCATCAGATTGTAAGCATGACCTGCCATGATATCAGAACATATCTTCCAGTGATAACTTTTTTGTCATATTAAATTGTGTGTATGGAAGGATACGCTGGTGCAATGTAACAAAAAGTTCAAATTGTGGGTGTGTTACCTTATTCGCATCAAGGTCATCTGCTGCATCAATAGCAAAAATGCATCTTCAGAAAGGTCTGTGAAATGTTAGTCTCTTGTCTTGTCAAAGGTCTTGATCAAACAAGCCACTGGAAAGGACAGATGGTGGCTGCACTAGAGGGGGCAGTTTGGGTGCTGAGCTATGACAAGTCCTCTGAGCTGGAAGAATGGTGGGCTGCTGCACTTAGGTGAGTTAGGGATCAAATGACAGCAAAGATGTGAAACCAAAGGGAACATGGCGTGGTCAGGCACCTTTACCCATTTAGAGACAGGTGAGTGGGAAACAGCCTTTCAGTGTGGATGGAATGGAGGGTATACGTAGGTCAGGAGGCAATCATCATTCTAACACCTTCCTGCTCAGCGTGTGGTTCCTTTCATCAGACAGCCTCTCACTCTCAGAGGAGCAATGTTGCAGTGCAAAGATGGAGCAGGAAGTCATGGATTCAGCTACCACTGACAACAGATGTGAACTCAGAGTAAATGTGTGAAGTACGGCTGGGAAAATTAACTTGCTAATTTCTGTGATTATTGTGGGATTTTATGCACACACAGAACACCCCACATATATAATTTTTTGTAGTCATGGAGTTTCCTGATGTGAGCTGTCTGCTCCCCTACAATTTAAAGTGGTTAAGGCTTAGGTATACTTAATATTCCACATTGTGCTCCGTCTCGCACACATTTGGGCGCACGTGGCACGAGCCTGATGGCGAAAATTACATCACACAAACAGTGAGGAACATGGACAGCCGAAGTATACTTTGTGCTTGAGTCAGGCCTCCACAGGGAGGGAGTGAGATCCAAATCCACATGAATGGCCCGTTCAGGGCACAAGCAGGAAAAATTCACTGTTCAGAGAGTCAAAGTTAGTCCAGAGTCTAGTAAATGTTGGAAACCTCTTTAAGTTATTCTTGACTGTGCCGATAAACATTGCATTGTGTGAAGGAAAATCTTCTTGCTTGCACCGACTGAAAACACGAGAAACATAATGAGACATGATTTCAAAACTGTCTGAACTTTCCATTACTTTTCCATTTTGTCTACCATTACTCTATAAACACACACACACACACATATATTTATGATATACCAGACACAAACAAGAAGATTAGTGGAAACAAACACAAGCAGGTCAGTAACCAGTCAGTTCGAGGATAATGGCAGATGAATTAAGGTAGTATTTACTGTTTTGCAGATGGTGGCGGAGATCGTGGTTGCCAAGCAGAGGATCGTGGAAAGCAAGAGAAGAAGAATCCCGGTGAATACAGCTGACTTTCTCTTCACTTACAGGTAACACTGAGAGAAGCATCAGAGCTTGGAGATGGAGGAAGAATACTAGGGAGATTGCTAGGAGTTCATGGGAGAATTCGCTGGAGGTAAGTAGTCGGGTAGGTAGTCTTTTGTCCACGTTGAGACCAGACAATAAGTGGCTGAGGGGTGTGTGTGTTTTAGTGCTGGGATTGGAGTACTGAAGGTGGCAGGTGTGTGTTGAGAACTGAAGTTGATTGATGTGAGGGAGTGATGGTGGAGCCTGGTAACTCTGGTAACAATTGTATTTAGTGATAAAAAAACAGTTATTATTGTACAATTTGTGTAGATTATCATGAAGAACAAAACATGTAAGAATCCTAAATTGTGTTGGTCACAGAGCTTATTTTCTGCAATAACCCAAAAGCCAATAAAAATCCTATTTGGTTTTTGTTGAGAGAACCTAGTGATTCTAACTTCTGGGTTTGCCTACAAAAACACATCATCACTGCAGCAATCTAGTAATTTTAGTAATGCCTAGAATTATCTTCATTTTGTAGCTTGGTCTCAGCAAATATTGAAATATATGACTAATTGTGATCTGTGTGATTGATTAGTTAATCATCATATTGTACATTTTAATTGATCAATAGTCTTAATTATAATAATAATGAAGGTGTGCAAATTAAAATTAAACAAAAACTAAACTGGATTCTGAATAGCTGGGACATGCAATAGAACACACAGAAAAGGAACAGGAAATGACCAATTAGTAAGCAATCCCTAAAGAGAAACCCCGTGTTTAACAGCTAATGAAAAACAGAAGTCAGACTAATGTCACTGCTGACCCCAGTTGAGCCTCTGACAGGACCTGTGCTAGGGTGAGAGGGTGGACGGACCTCGACAGTGCTAAGCAGTCTCTATTGCATTGAACATTAACCCTGCGCTGCCCTCCCCTCCAGCACACATCTGGCAGAGAACTGGACTAGTACCAACTCTCAGTGGGCAATGCCCTTCTTTACCAAAGCATGCTGGGACAGATTGGGTATGAGTGTGTCAGTGCCAAGTTGCTATTTACAGAAGTAGAGAGCCGAATGCCAACTACACTCAACCTCATTTCTATTATACAAAAGGACATTCACAATCAGTACATCCTTTCATTTCATTTGGCTATTAATTTTAAACAAACAACATGAAACAACTCAGAGCTTGATTCAAAAATTGGGTCAGGGCTAAGGGTTACCACCCAGGGTTTTTTTTTTTTGTTTGTTTGTTTGTTTGTTTTTTAAATTAGTAAACTAAATGAAAAAGAAAATTATTCTAATGAGTTACTCATCCTCAAGTTGTTCCAACACTTTTCAATCTAATATTATTTTAATATGGTTCACTCAAAGCAGAGTCAGTATTTTTTTAACATTTACGTTAATGCGTTCCTTCTTTTTTTATCTTTCTTTTTTTTGGACTATTTTTATAAAAGTGTAAATAAAGAACTGGTTCTTTGAATAAGTTTTCTTTAATAAAAAAAAAATGTTTTAAAGGTTAATGTTTTATATATTTGAGGAGCGGAGAAGAGTGTAGTTAGGTATTAGTTAGGTAGGTCTATTTGCCGTCTCAAAGCCAATACAGCCTGTGCAACATCTTTTATAACACAAGATATTGGCCAAATGTATTAAACGGCAGGAAAAAACTGAGCGCCCACATAGCTACAATAAACTGTGTGACCTGGAAGTTGATTGTAATGCATTGCATTACTCAGGGCATGTTTGCAATGTACTAAAAACATATTTTTCCTTTTCCTTTTTTTATTTTTGGTACAGACGACAACGTCAAAGCGATCCCCGTTCACACAGATCTGTGAAAGTGATTAAAAACACTAAATTATTCATGGCAGTAGTTGGCGAAGTTACTTTGAAAAGAAAAACTTTGCGCCTATAGACTGAACAGGTAATATGCTTGCGGATGAAGTCACTGTTTTTGTAGTTTACAAGCAGAGAAAATAAAGGCATCATTTTCAGTCTGGTTCAGTTAACACAGCGCAGGTTTTCCGAGAATGTGGCCGTGAGTCCTAAAAATGTACTGTGTGAATTAGGTTATAGAATGCAGTTGTCACTCCTGTTCAGTGGGTTGTTGGTCCCCTCATTTGCGGTTCAAATCGCAATATGACCAAAAGGGCACTTATTAATGATTAAAGGGGCAGGGGCTCATATGATATTCCAAGTCATACTGGTTTGGAACATGAGGGGGAGTAAATTATGCCAGAATGTTAATTTTGAAAACTATGTCTTTAATATGCCACTTCAGATCTGCGGGCATCATATAGATTGTACATATTTTATTTTACCTACAACAAAATTGTAGGAAATGGGAATATAGCTTCAAATGGTTGAAATAAATAATAGGCTTCCATCATCAGCAAACATGTATCATGGTGTTCCAGGTTGATGTGCTTTGACATTGAAGAGCTGAAACCATGATAGTTTTAAATAAGGTCCTCACAGGCACGGATCGCAAGCACAGCAAGAAGACTGAACTCCCTCTAACAGGGCCTTGTGGCAAGGTTTTGTTAAACCTCTTTTTTTTTTAACATGGGCTGTGGGGAACTTTAATACTCTCCATGTCGTGCGCTATCAAATTTGAACCTGTGGGCAACGATGTGATTGTTATTCCATGTAAAGCATGAAGGGACTTACTAAGCAGTGTAAACATGCACACTATCCCTGTATGGGAAATGAATTCTGTTCCTGAACTCTGGAAACTGTCCCTGAGAAGGGCACCTCTTCCTGCAGACAAAGATCTAGTTACACAGACGTGAGACAGAAACACACTGGCTCATCTCTTGAAACTTTATTTTATCGGCCCTGATCAAGATGGACCAATAGAAAGCTAAATAAATATTGTATAAATGGATTTATTGTATAATGTGAGCAATCAAATTAATTACGGATTTCAGGAGTGTTAGAAGCCAGTGTAACCATGAATTTTTCAGTAGTACCACATCTACCAAAGCATTTGCCCATAAATATGTCTGGAGGTCTTGGATGAATTTTTAATGGGTGAGCAGAGGAGATGAAAGAGGGAATAGTAGGATCAGGGGGACATGAGCATTGAGCTGCTGGCACAAAGCAGAGAGGCCGCTCACCTCCAATCTTTCTCAGTGACATCCTCTATGTCTTATTGCTGTAATTACCCTTTAGTTTGTCACAAACCCAGTCTCTCATTATCAGGACAGGGAACAGGAGGGAGAGCAGACCCATGGGCAGGTCAGACAGGAGGTGCTCAGGATGTCACATTACACAGGATTTGCTTCTAATGTTGAAGCCTAAATGCATTCGGTCATGATAAGGAGAGGAAAGAAGGAAACGATGCTATAATGAGAAATAATTCATAGTCGTTGTTTTAGACAGAAAAGTGTAGTTAATCGTTGTATAGTTAAATATAGTTTAAGACATCCTTTAAGACATCGTTCTCTGGTAATGTCATGGTAACACATAAGGTTCCATTAGTTAATGTTAGTTAATGCAATAACTAACATTAACTAACAAAGTAATGACGTTCAGCTGTGTACTCATCGATCACCATCATTATCACCTGTATTTAAGTTCAGTTCTGTCTTAGTCTATTGTCTTCTTTTGTCGATGTGTTGTATGTTGCTCTGTTCCTGTTTGAATTAACCGTTGAATTTATTAAATATAACCTGTTTGCCTTCATATTCCTTGTTGTGTGTTTATACAACCACCCCCTGACAGAAACCTAATTGTAAAGTGTTACTAATGTCATTAATAATTATTATTTTATTCATCATATTAATGTAAATAAATGTTGTATTATATAGTGGATAGATCGGACTAAATTCTAGATGTGCCATTTTAAAATTTTAAAAACTTTTATAAAATATTGTCATATGTTGTTAAGGTCCCTGCTCCATCTTTCTACCCACCAAAAGACCTTTGCTTTTAATATGTTAATATAGTTATGTTAATTAATTTTTAATATGTTAATAACTATACTAATATACTTTTTGAGTTGTATGGGAAATTGGGGATCGTCAGTGCTCGAAGTGGGCCGGTATGCACCGGTACACAGTACTGGCACTTCTCTATTTTTACCTTTAGCGTACCGCCAGTTTTCCTTGCACCGGCACTTCTGACATGTTGCACGTACAGGGCCCGTCGTGCCCCCCCGTTTTATAAACATCAGGGGCTGTATTCACAAAACATCTTAAGACTAAATTAGCTCCTAACCGATTTAGAAGAAACTCTTAAAAATAATGGGCGTGTCAGTCCTAATTTTATAGGACTTCTAAATGTTTTGCTCTAAGAGTATTTAAAGTATTTTAACGCTAAAACTAGCTCCAAAATCTGTTAAACGTTAGGAGTAGGAAAAAGACCAAATCACAAACAATCCTAATGGCCATTGCTGCCAATCCGTCTCAGCAGTCCGCCCAAAGACACTGTATCATTGAGGCAATAGCGATAGAGCCTTGGGGGCTAAACTCTTTCTTCATAAATGCAATAAATATTTTGTTTAATAGATTTGAATCTATGATAAAATACCAAAAATAAATCTTCAACAAATAAATGTCTGATTACCTGTGGCAGTTGTTTTCAAGAGTTCACACACAAATGATTGAATAGAGTAAAATAAATATAATACACATATTTGGCATGTTCTCCAAGAGGATCGAGGGCTCTGAAATTGGAATTTAGCCCAAACCCAGAGTTTTCCCCGTATCCCCAGTCAAGAGTGAGGAACGGTGTGGCGAAGGGAAGCAGAAAACCATCGAGGATACAACAGGTGAGTCGTCTCTCGTCTGTGTATATATACCTCCACTCGAGCTAATTAGACCGTTTGAATGCGCTCCTTCCAAAGTTTGTTTATAAATTGTATTATTTTATTAGTGACACTTAGCCTACATTTTAAAACCTTTATTTTAATATGGCAACATTACTATTTTAAAACCTTTATTTGAATATGGCAACATGATACCTCATTCTACAATATTTCTACGATTAAATCGCTGACGGAGACTCCTACCCTATCAGCCAATCATTGTGGTCATAGTTAATAAGCCTGTTGACATCATCCATAGCAGTGAGGTCAACCCCACCCTTACTCTTAGCTTAAGACTTATCGCTATTCCTTAGTTGGTCTCAGCAGATTTGTGAGTGGGTTTTAGAAGGAAACTATTAAGCCCTTTTACTGCCATTTAGGAGAACTCTTAGTGGTAAGATAAAATGTTATTTGAATACGGCCCCAGGACCCATATAGAAACACCAGCTCAAAATATTACAAGGCAATGAACAGATGATGACTGAGGGTTTATATCCACAAGATGACAAGGGGCTAAATAAAGGACAGGTGTAGGTGATAATTTTTTTTCATGATAACAAACAAGGGTTGCTATGGAAACTAACAAGTTGGCAATAGAAACAGTGTATGGAGATAAATGTACAAAATTAATCCTAAGCATTACCAACAGATTTCATTCATTTAAAAAATAAAATTCCTTTGCGTTCCATATAAACATGTAAAGAGTAAAAGAGCTAACATTCAGTACGTTATGTCAGCACAGCTTGTGTCCTTGTGTCTAAATCAGATTACATTTCTTCACTCATTTTTCATTCTGGTCTGAGGCCAGAGTAATTCAGGAGAAAAACATCTGGCACAAGGACGACACCGCAACAGTATCCCACCTGGGATCTCTTCTACACAATCCATTAGATGCCTTTCAGTCCCCCAACCAGCAGTTTAAATTACCAAACACATGCCAGAGCTTGCAAACAATACACCAATAGTCAGCGACACCTTGACAATGCACAATTTTCTTCATTAGCCATTGTTAGTGACGACACACACACTTCATCCTGTAGTATTGATTCAGTCTTCATCCCATGTGTTTTGAAAGCCAACAAAGTAATAGTAGCTGTCAGTTGGATTATTTATTTATTTATTTTTATTTTTTAACCACAATTCAAAGCATTCCTACTGTATGAAGTTTGTATTTTTTCTGTTCAGGCATCAAACCACTTTTGGCACTTAGATATGGTTTGAGATCACATTTCAAGAATCAGACTGAAGGTAGGGTGGGTAGACATGCCTTGGCAAGCTAGAGCCAGGTTTAGACTAGTATGGTCCTATATAAAGTATCATTAATTAATATGACTGGTAAAATGCAGCACTGCAGGCCAGGGGTTTTCAAACTGGACTCCCAGAAGGCCACAAAAGGGTTCTAGGGGGTTTTGGAAAGTTTGAGGGGGAAAAAAAGACTAGAAATAGACTTTACAAAATGTATTTTTGAGGCTATCTATCTTTGAGGGTTTTTTTTTTTAAGTTTATTTATCTAATATTAATCTAAAAAAGGATAGAAAATATACACTGTAAACTTGATGCAAAGTATTTTTTTTCCTAGTGAATATTTTAATAATTTGCTTCTGCCTAAGAAGAGTAATAATAAAACATGCAAATTATTTAATTTGGCAAATAACATGTTTCCTTGTTCAGGGCGACTCCCTGTATGGTCCAGGTCAAATTGGCCCTAATTGGATTCA
This sequence comes from Zacco platypus, assembly GCA_038088235.1. Taxonomy (NCBI): domain Eukaryota; kingdom Metazoa; phylum Chordata; class Actinopteri; order Cypriniformes; family Xenocyprididae; genus Zacco; species Zacco platypus. The sequence goes on from CM076074.1 coordinate 16,802,377, forward strand.
AAACAATTAACCAAAAATCACACTATGTAAAAAAAAAACATAAAATCATGTACAAATAATTAACTTTTAATATAATTACTCACTCATTACAAAAAATAAATATCTGAATTTAATATTTATAAAAATGTTTTTAACCCCCATTTTTAAGACTGCCCCTCCCACCAGCCATGGGACACTTACCATTATATATTTATAACAATGATATCTTAGTCTAAACCTAAAGTAATCTTGACAAACTCTAAATCATTTGAAAGCTTTCAGACTCTAGTTCTCATATTTGGGTTAGTGTTTTTTCAAAATCATAGTGATAAACAGCGATAGATTCTTCATTTGTGCTGTGGTGCCAGGCTATAACAAGATCTCTGATTCTTTCTGCATGATTTTTATGTTTTAGGGATTGAATTCAAAAAAATGTTAACATTACTCCTTCTGAATATGATGTCTACTTCATAAATATTTTGAAAAGTATGGAAAAATAGTATTCAGCTCACTCAAACCATATATGGAAAAGAGTTCTAATATGGTCATCAACAAAAAGTTTGGTACCCAGCACAAAAAATCTTTTTCTTTTTTTTTTTTTTTAAGTATTAACCTAAAATTTGGCACAGAACTTGTTCAGATATTTCAGCTTTGATTTTCTTTAAGTTTTAGAGATGTTTTGTAAAATATAGATTTTATATATTTTAAATATTTCTTTTTTAAACTTTACTTTTACAATAATCTGTGAAGTGTTCCCTTTAAAAATAAGTCTTAAGGCTCTGAAGTATTCAAGATTTTTATCAATTGAAGTTAGAAATGTCATTTTCATATCTATGCTCATAAAGGGAAAACTTTGAAAATAAAATGTTATTAAACTCAGTAACACTTCAGGATGTTGAGGAGTTCTGACATACAACACAGAAGTGTTTTGCATTTTGGGTCTGTAGTCACTTTTAAATGGCTGTCTATGTGGGTCAAATTGTCAGTAACAGTACTCGAGGGTTACCCTCCTGCATCCCCAGCTCCTCCTCTCAACCAGTCAGGACTTGGCCTTCTGATATTGCTTTTTGAATCAGACTCATTTACTTGAATTATGTTGTTACAATAAATTCTTGTCAGTAAGAACATTAATGATATTACAATACCTTAATGTTGGTTCTATTCTGTTCACCCTCAGGGGGTGGGGGGGTGTTGTTGCTCTCATTATATAGGGATGCTGTAATAGGCGTCATATTCCTATAGGTGGACGTGGATCCGCTGATTCGAGCTTCACTAATGTAACCTGCCAGAACTAACACTACGCTTTATTAAAATATGCTATGTTATGTAATATATATGTTTATATTTGCAGTTTGCACCTGACAAGCTTTGTAATTACATATAAATACTATATGTTGTACAGCTGAGCAAAGAAAACATCTCTGGTTATGACTGTAACCTTGATTCCCTGCATGCTTTTGGAGAACACCTCCACGTGACTGGTGTCTGAAACACTTATCAAATCATGGCACTCTTGCAACTTATTCTGGCCAACAACCTGCCTGTTTTCTAAACAGAGCCTCTATAACACTTGCCACCAGAAGAGGCATCCAGTGGAAGTAACTCCAAACTGGCAGTAAGCAACTCAGACCGGATTGTAGAGACAGGCATCCTGGAGAGCAGGACTCAGCGTAGCACTTTATAACCCTTGCCACCGAGGGGAGTTATTCTGCTCGATCCCAGGATCTATAGAGCACTTGCATTTCAAAGCACTAAGGAGTCTGGGCATTCTAATAAGGGATCCTTGTAAGGAGAGTAACTCCAGCCAAAGGGCTGATCTAACAGGGTGGCCTCACAAGAGGACTTCAACCATCTGACCAGACTTAGAGAGCTAAGCACTCTAAAGGTAACCCTCTGAGATGAGGGGAGTACTAGCTTGACCTGAGAAGTAGACCAGGCTGTGGGCTAGAATCAGGGAGGCTCCCAGGGGAGCCTGTAACATCTGCTTTAGTAATGCCAGATACATATCAAGATAGGGACTCTATCTCAAGCTGCTAAAGGTCTTTACTAGCAGAAACAGACTGTTTACACAGCACCTATAGGGCCTGGAATACCTAATCCCATCGCCAAAAAGCACTGAACTCAGTAAAAACACTTTATACTCCCCTTGTTTAAAGGGTAAAGTCTTAAACCACCGTTCTCTCAAGGAGGCCCAACCAGGGGCTTACTACCCTATGATCTCAGGCATCAGCTCGTGGACAGAAATGGAATGGAGGCCTTAATGAAAAAGCCAACTAGTTTCTGGAAAGTGAGGGCCACAGCACACTGCTTCCTATTCACAACATAAAAAGAGGTCTGACACCACCCAGGAGACACCAGCACTGGGGAGGCCTGGTCTTATGGATAGCCTGCAACCCTCACTGCTATCTACTCTACACATACACCGAAAGTATTTAAGCTTAATGCAGAGAAGCAGGTAATAATTGTCAAATACAAAGATTTTTCAAAGACATTTTATTCAATACTTTATGTACTGCTTAATACAGCATCTTTTTGTGCAAACATAAGGTTCAACATAACATAAGCCTATACTATTTAAATACCAATGAAGTGGGGTTTACTTTTTATCAGTTTTATTTTGATTTTGAAAATTTTGATTATTTTGAAACATGACAAAATATAATATCATAACTACATAAAAAGAGCTTTAACTATTATAAGAGTACAGATTTGTGAGCATTAGTAGAACTTAAGGCATTAGAATATACATGAAACACAAGTCGTCATTGTCATGAGGTGAATCCAGCCAATTGTGAAACAGCTGTGTCATCATCAAAGCTTGTGCAGCCGCTTTTGAGAAGCTGTGCAGGCTGACTGCTCTAGAATTGCTGTCATGGTAGTTTGAAGCCATGCGTCACAGTCACATGGCATTGGTGCTGTCTCAAGTCTGACAAAATCTCTGCTTCAAGTCAGCCACCAATCGGTCTGCGCAGCGCTGCATGAAGTTGAACAAGCCTAAAGAAACCAACGAAAACAAGACACATGGAACAAGAGAACCAATCAGAACATGACACATGAATAGAGGAAATACCATGACAGGATCACATGAGAGAAATGGGTATTCACATGACATGACTAGAAACTAAGACTGTGATAATTACAAAATAAAAGACAAAAACCAAACCAGCGTGATATATTCCCCCCTCAAAAAATGCAGCTCCAGACACCCTAACATAAGACCCACCCAAAAAAAAACTTAAACCAAAATGTCCAGGAGGGTGGTGGAGTTGAGGAGATCATAGGGGAGGGATGGTGGGCCAGGGCCATGAAGTAGAGGGTCGTGATGCAGTGGTGGGCCTGAACCATGGAGCAATGGCGGACCTGGGCAGTAGAGCAATTGTGGACATGGCTGTGGAGCAATGGAGTGCCTGAGCCATGGAACAATAGTGGGCCAGGACCATGGAGCAGTGGCAGGCCTGGATCGTGGAGCAATGGTGGGCCTGGACTGTGGGATAAATAACCAGTGGAAGTCAGTGGACATGGGAACCACCAGGGTGGTGAAAGACCTCTGTGGACGTGAAATGGCAGGCACAGAAACTGACTCAGAAACTGCCTCCTTGGCTGTACCATGGGGCACCGTAAGTATATGAATGGCATCCATGGCTCTAGCATGGGGCACCATGAGTTCATGGACAGTCTCTGTGGTCGCATATGGGCAGCTTCCCCTGTTAATGTGTCATGATCTGATTGGCTCCCTTGTTCTATATGTCTTGATTTCATTGGTTCCTTTGTTTCATGTGTCATGTTTCCCTTGGTTGTCATAGTTACATGTTCCCCAGAATCATGTATTCAAGCCCTCCTGTGTGCACTGACTAGTTGTCGAGTATTGAAATACGTATGCCATTCTATGTTTCCATGTGCCAGGTCTGTTCTTAGTCAAGTTTTGTTCATGGTTTGTTTCATGTTCTGGATTTTGTTTATACTTAATGTTTCATGTTTTTGGAGCTTAACTATTGTAAATGAACTGAACTTGGGTTCTCTTCACCATCGTATTTGTCTAATACGAATACTCAAGAATACTCGGCCGCTAATCATGAACCCAGCAGTTGTCCTACTTCATTACTCTTAATGTTGTGGCCCCCATAACAATGACTACCAGCTGCCTTTTCCAACCTCAAGAGTCACTTTGTTTTGGGTCCCATTCTTGTTGCCCCTGATCCATCTTGTCAGTTTGTGGTGGAGGTCAACGCATCTGAGATTGGGGTAGGTGCGGTCCTCTCCCAGCACTCCTTGATCCTTGACAATTATCGAAGGTCTGCACGGCCTTAAAAAAGGGTAACGCCTTCATCAAGTTGCCCAATGGATTGTTTGTTTGTGCCTGAGAGTTTACTTTCCAATATCATCAGGTAGGATCATTGTTCCAAGGTAGCTTGCTATCTAGAGGTCAATCATATAGACAGCTGGCAGGCTAAAGACATCGGATGGGAAGCCTCTCCGGACAATGAAAGGGAACACATTGACGCTCTACCCTCAGAGCTCTCACAGCGTCCAAGACTCATGACATTGGATGGGTAAGCCTTGCCAGACAGAGAGAACATTGACGCTCGACTGGCAGGGCTCTTGCACTGTCAGAGGGGAGTTCAATACTCACGGCAATGGATGGGTTTGTCTCGCCAGACATGAATTTTTAGCCTATGAGGGTTGTTGGGGTTTTTTGATGTGGAAGACCATCTTCCGATAGCTTGGATGCACTGCTGGGAGAGGCCTTTTTGGGCTGCTGAGGTTACTTCCCCGATGCGGAAAGAGTGACAAGAGATTTTTTTTTTTTTTTTTGCTGAAATGCCTGTTTCTCAGAGAACAGATATGAGGTGTTTTTGGAACCAAAAGTGTGTAACTGGTTTGTTGGAGTCATCTATGAATAGAAAAGGGGATTTAACCTGAGAGCTTCTAAATTGGTGGTATGCAAGAACGGTTTGGTATGATCGGGAGACACTTTTTGATGGGAACAGCTCATCTGCATCTGACGGGTGAGCCCTACTGGCCTATGGACGGGGTACAGCATGATTTGAAATGACCAGCCAGGAGAGCCCATGTAGCCTCCGATAGGAGCAGTTCACGGCGTCGGGCAAGTGGGCCCTACCGGCCGACACCAGGGTGAACAAAATTTGAAGCACTTGGGGTGGGAGAGCTCTCGAAGCATTCAACAGGAGTTCACAGTGTCAGATGGGTAACCCTCGCCGGTAGTTGACTGTTGCTTGTGGGCACATTGGGCCAAGGAGATAATGACGTTACACAAAGAAATGGAGCTCCTCTGGGAGAAGAGGAGATGATCTTGCTGTGGCAGTGGAAGCAAGTTGGATGGAGAAATAGAGCTCTAGAGGGAGTGGAGGAAATGACACTGCTATGGCAGTGAAGGCAAGATTAGACAGAGAACTGAGCTCCTGCAGAATCAGAGAGGACATCACTGGTGAGGCAGTGAAAGAATGAAGTGGGCTTCTGCGGGAGCGGGTGGGAAGAGACTGCTGTGGCAGTGAAGTAGAAATATTTTCACTATTTGAGAGGATTGATGGTGTTAATTGAGGCAGATATGGTAAGCATTGCTGATTGCAGATATGGTAAGGTTTGCATGTGTGAGAACAAGCTCGAGCTGAAGAATTTAGCTGACAAGGGTTCATTGAGCTTTTTTGGTGTGGAAGCGATAGGATCGAATATAGCTCTTAAAAGCCTTGTTTGTTTGAATCTGTTACTGGGTGAGGTCTTTTTGAGCTGCTGTGGTTACTGCACCTATGCAAAATGAAAGACTGGAAAAGGGATCTGATGGGATGCCGAGCTGGGGTGGAAAATAGGCAGTCTGGGAAGTGTTACCTGGGTCTGCTTTGCTAGCGGAGGCAGCCTCATGCTAGGAGAAGGAATTGAGAGGGTTAGAGACTGCAGGATGAAATGGCTGAGACGGCTGAGCTTGTTTTGCTAGTGGAGGCAACCTAACACTAGGCGGAAGGCGTTCTTCGAGAGGGGCGGACATTGCTGAATGGGGTGCAGCAGAAGGAGGAGGGGAGTGGGGCCTGGTAGCAGCGGAATCTGGGGTGCGGCTCAGGCCTGACACTCGTCTTCTAGCGTGTGGATCGAAGATACCAAAAAAAAGTACAAATATTTTGTTTAAATAAAATACCCAATAAAATTTTCATTTTTGGGTTAACTACAATTTCTATATTGGATTTACTATCCAGGCAGATAAACTTATTAACTTCAAAGTGATTTCAGAATATGTGTGTCCAATAGGAATTAATCTACTCCAGCATTCATTAATGAACACAAGTCAGGCTGCTCTCCTACAGCTCACAATCAGGAGTCATTCAAGGCTTGATGAAGCAAGATCTTTATACTTCACACACGGCCGACAGTCAGAGATAACACTAACCAGAACACTCCTTCTTCTTTCCCTCTCTTCCTATCCTTCACCTCTTTGCTCTCTCTCTCTCATGTTCTGTCTGGCATTCAATCTTTTCACATCAGCAACACTTAGCTTCCAGGCCTCACTAAGGCATGAGACTCCTCGTATACTTGACTGATAATAAATTTATGAACCAAACCTTGGAGGGAGGAGTATTAAACAACCGAACGAATCGCCGCAGTTCACTTTGCCAAGCCGGCATATCCTTTTCATCAACAAAAATAACTCTTCAAAGGCAGTAAAAGCATGCTTAGAAAGTAAAGGGCCATTTGAGCGAGTATAGAGAGAATTGTAGAGGTAGGGGTGGGACAGATATGATCCAGTATGAAACACCCCCACTCTCATCTAAAAGCTAAACCCAGCCTTTGAAAAACATACAGGGCCTTTAATAATTCAGTCTTTAGAGAGATTGAGTAGCTTCTTTAGCGTAAAAATCTGCAATCTCCTGACATAAGATCAGCCCCCACGGGGGCTTCTTGCGGAGTCTCATGCAGTCTCCTTGAGCTCTCACATCACAACTGAGCACTGAGTTCCAAGACAGAATTCTGCACTTACAGCATTCCCAATATACCAAGATTACCTTCCAGATCAATAATTATTGTTATAAACATTGACACATTTCACAAATAAGTGGGTAACAATAAATTCAGTGAAAAAGTGTAATTTATTGATAATAATTATTATTGAAGCTGACTGCCAACTTAATTGCTGTGCCTCACCAATACTAGGCTGTAAATATTTTACAAATTTGCACCCTAAACACATTCATATTTTATCAGGTTTTTCAAGCAGTTTATTCTCAAAGCAAAGTGTTGGATTGCATAATTATTTCAGTTTAGCATGTTTTTTTTTTTTTTTTTTTGACCTATTACTTACATAAATACAAGAATTTGAGTTATTGCTCCTCGGAGGGCTAATTTGAGCTAAGGCATGCATTAATTAATATAACCTAGATGGAAAAAGGATATCCCTAAATAAGCTCTTGGTGAACATCCAGGATGATTGCCTTCTTCAAAGGAAATTGGGACAATTATTGCAGAGAAAGGTGGTTCATATTTTATGCTCTCAGAATCACTCTCTTCAATTTGGCAGGTAGCCTGCCTCCACACGAATCTCAGGAGAACATGTCTCATAGCTATCAGTAACCACAAATAATTACATTTCATTGGTGAAGAAGGTCAAAAGATGCATGCAAAACACAAAAGGCCACATTAAGTCAGATATCAATTCAAGGACACACTATGAACACACCATGTGTTATTGAAAAAGTCAAACATAAAGTATGCTGATTAGGACTCAAATACATTTGCAAATGAGATATTCAAATTCAAAAATTACTTTATTGGCATGACTAAATAGTACAATATTGCCAAAGCTTGGAATACATATATACATGAAACAATAATAAGATACAACAAAATAATACAAGAAAATATTATAACATAACTTAAACTTAAATAAACAGTGTAACAAATTAGAACATGTCTGAACATTTGAATGACAGTGTTTAAACATATACACACACACATACTGTGGGTTACTATGGTGGACAGTAGGGAAACACACTGAGGTCAGACACAATACACACATTACACACACTCACCTGCTGTCTCTCAGGCTGTGGCACATCCACATGTATCTCACAGCCAGTGCTGCTGTCTGTCCCTCCTAACATTATCTTTATTTGTTCTACTTCAGTCATGTCTGTAAAGTTCTTTATTGAGTTACTAAATTTGGCTAAGTAGAGATCTCTTATAGGTATGTATTTGTGGCAGTGAAGAAGGAAGTGCATCTCTGTCTCGATCTCTCCTGTCAGTAAACACACACCCTTTGCTCTCTCGGTAAACAGCTCTTTCTGTGCCTGCCAGTTTCGTTGGCTGCTGTGCTTACTGAGCTTGTACCTGCTCAGGATCCATATCCTGTTTCGGACTCTTTGGAGATATTCTTCTAATTTATAAGTTGAGTTCGAAAGAACTGTATTTTACTTTGCATTTTAGTTTCATTATCCCAATATTACAGATATGTATTTTTAGATTGTTTGATAATTTGGTTTATTTAGATTTTTGGATGAGAAGCAGTGCTGGTCTGAGACTGGTTAGTGTTAGTAGAGTTAGTCGGTTTAGTAAGTTTCAGTTGACTGAGGGGACTTTTTTAGTTCTTGGGTTTGTAATGCTTTAAAATGTAGCGATTCTGTGGGACTTGATTTTAGATGCATTAAGAATTTGAGGGATCATTTTTGGATATTAATAATCAATGGGAATTGATTATTATTTGTAGTTTTAGAATCATTATGCAGAATTCTGTGTAGGACTTCTGTCCCATCTAGTGTAGCTCTGATCATTAAGTGGACCCCAAACCGCACTTCCGTACGCCGCAATGGGCTGAATTACATTATCAAAGATTTTACACCAGTTTGGAATCGGTAATTCAATGTTTTGGAATTTTTTCTTAAAGGCAAATAGAGCAATTCGAGATATATGAAATCTTAAATACTAATATAAAAATATTCATAACCCTTTCTTTCCCATCATAGTCTTACATATTTTAGTGCTAGCTGCCAGTGGAAGGTTTTTCTGCCAGACCTTGTTTTCTCTTTCTTTCTGTTTCTCTTTCTTTCTGTAACAAATGCATTGTCTGCTCATGCTAACCCAATCCATCACTCCTACTCTGGCCATGAAAAAGCACTTTCCTGGGGTGTGTTTTTTTATTTTTGCCAGCACTGCTGTTCCTACAGCACTCGAGAGACCACACTGATGGACACTCTGGTCAACGTAGGCAAGGTGCTGAGGGATGGAGGAATACACTACCTACGTGCATCTTCTCCAAACCCCCACACCAACACTTCCTCCCCCAGCCCATAGCTCTCTCTGTAGACCACTTCCATGTCCCTTGTGTCTCAGTAGACTGACTCATTCTTATGATAACCTGTGCACTATTAAATCCCCCAAAGGACCACAAGTCTGTCAATGTGCTGCTGTGACAAATAAGAGGGATGCTTTCAAGAGAACGGAGGTGTTTATGAGTGAGCAATCAAAAAGCAAACAAAAAACACACTCTAACTGACCAGAATGTACAATGACAGCTCAGAATACAACTAAGGTCAATGATGTAAGAGTGTCCACAGTCAAAAAAACTAAAAAAAAATTCCACGTGTAAGTGCATGTAACCAAAACTGGTATGCCTTATGCTTTGTATATGTGATTGTAATGGTTTATACATATATATATATATATATATACATACATATTATTATTATTATTATTATTCAATAAAGATTAAGAAAAAAAATGTCATGTCATTCAGTGACCGCTGGGAATATGACTAGGTTAAATGGAGGCATGATCGTAGGAGTCTACAAAGCAAAAAATGGTTTCTTCACATTTACGTAGGAAATTGCCAACAATTCTAAAAAACACTATTCCATTTAGATGTTTTAAAGCTTGCTTTTATGCAAACTTTCAGTGATGTGGAGAGATGTGTGACTATGTATTTGCAGCAATTATGCTCTATTAAATCTATTCAAATTAGAGTCTGTTCCAGGTTCCCCCTGACAAAGTGAAATTTGATTTCTAAAACGTTCTCTCGTCTTTGCTGCACAAAGAAGCCGTTGGGGATAGAAGGAGTGATCGCTGGAGAGGGAAGTGGGCTGGAAGGCAAATCTAGGTGATGTGTATGTTCTTAGAGTGCCCCTGGGTCTATCTTGGGTAGGCAGGATCTGACAAAAAGATCTGTAAGGAGGGAAAAAATCCTCCACTCTGCTCAAGCATGGGAAATTAAGCCCAGATAAAGATTCTTACTTAAAATACACCCTCAAATCTTTCTCTCCTCTTTTTCTACATCTTTTCTCCCAACAGTCGCGGGAGAAATCACCAATTGTTTCGCTAGATAAACTCCCAGAAGTACCTGCAGTTAAGACCTGTAGGTTCTGGCGCTGTCCCAGGCTGGCCTCCCTCGGGTATTTGTTCAAAGAGAAACTCCATTGAGCCTCCCGGGGATGTTTAACTGATTGCAACAATGAGTATTTAGAGTATTAACTTCTGTGGGAATTCAACAAGTTTGCTTCTGTCAGAAGCTGAATTTAACTGTCAGGTAGCTTCACTTTCAAAGGGTCTTGACTGGAAGTCATCATTATTGGCAGGTGTTTTTTTATTTTTTTTTATTTCTTCTAACAAACATGCAATTGCCATTGGTGTGGTGGGACAGAATTTAAAGTCAGGAATTCTCAGTTTATCTCAATCAATTTAGATGATAAAGCAATGGAAATTTAATGCCTTGTTTAACTCTTCATGTCAAAACCTAGATCGGAAGAAGGATGACTGCTTTTTTTATGAGAGGGAGGATGAATTATTAAATGTTTTCAGGTGTGAAAGCTGAGGTATAATATCCTTTAGGGTTTCACATACACATGCAATTCATATTTAGGCTCAACATCTTAAAATATAGCAATTTCAAATTGAACGAGATCAAACTGAATTGTTTAAAAACACAAAGCAATAGTTTGATGAGATGATTTAGTAATCATGTGGGTATTCCCTCCTGCTATGACAGTGACATATGATGGAATATAACAAGAGCTTTACAAAAGAGAACAGTTATGTGTCAGTTGACATCAAATGACAAAAACCTGACTGACACTAAAACAAATCTTTGAGTATGTTCAAAAAAACTCTTCTGCTGAATACCGCAAAGCTATACTATAGCGCCCTCTGTCTTTTGCAACTGGTACACTATTTCCAGCTAATAGACCAAAGTATATTATAAGTCACATTTTTGAGACCAATAAAAATATTCTCTTTATAGCTACTCCAGCTTTTCTGACCTCACACTATCATCAAAGGATAGCAAACTCTCACTTTGTATCCTTGAGAGTGGAGCGCTGCATGCATGAAAACTGTTATTAGTTTGGAAGTTCCATAATTCAATAAGTTTACATTTTGAATAATTTATGATGAATAATGTAGAAGTTTAAGAAGCCATACTGCACAAATAAAAGTTATCGCTGGGAAAAAAGGCATGTCTGCATGGTGCCCTGCTGGTGTGTAATTTGTGGTGCGCTGTTCTGGCCTTTTCCAGCCCTGTTTGGGCCAATGATTTTCTCTTGTCTCTGTGTAGCACTGACCTTCTGAAAGGCAGCTGTGTGGTTAAAGCAGTCAATTTTCAAGGCCCTTGTAGCTTGAATCAAAACTCCATTATAGATTTTACCTCCAGGGGAACCGGAGGCCTTGCAAGGTTTTTCACAATTTTACCTGTGGAAAAAACCTAAAAGGACGGGCCACTCTCCAGAGGGCTGCTTAAGGTTTGAAGGGGGATTGTGAGGGACTGAGAGCGCCAGGTGTGTACCCCAGGACACCAGCCTCATCTTCATGTGACAAGAAGGGGGAGGGCAGCGCAGAGCGAAAATGGAGCTTTAAAAACATTCGGATGGCACCGAACCCTTGACATGACAAGGCCAGCACCTGAGGGAGAGAACGAGAACAGAGCTCAGAATCTGAGAGCAGCTACACGGAGTTTAAAACACCTCCTAGCAGGAGGAAAAGAAGAGAGAGACGGGAGAGAGAAAGACGGAAATGGATATATGGCGAAGAATGAGCAAGTAACAGAGGGTGGGAAAGATGGAGGCCTCCGAAGAATACAAGTAACAGTTATTAAAAAAACCAACAGTTCTCTTCCCTTGAACCATGTGTACTAACAAGCCAGGCGGGGGCCAAAGACTCAGCCAGATCCTATCAGGACATCCGTCACTTTGTGGTGACAACCTCCTTTAATAAGTGACAGGGCCTTAGTGCTCGTGGGTGCACGCTGGGGGAGGGTTCCTCCACTCTGAGCAATAGCGAGGCCACTGCATCCATCAAAGTCATGCAGAGGATGCCCTTTTTAAAACAACTTGTCCCAATTACAGCCAATAAGCACCAAATGGTGCCCGGAACACCCAGGCAGGGGCATCTGACATCAAAGATGCCAAGTGAAAATGCCCGCGTGAGGTTTGTATGGCAATTAGAGGACGTAAGCTGCATTTCATCACCAAATGTTTTCAAAATAAGTCTTAATTTAGAGGTAGTGAGTAAGAAGAAAGACACTGAGAGAGAGATTTAGTAAGGAAGGGAGGGGGAGATGCCCTAAAGAAATCATTAAAGCATAATTACTGCTCATCATCTGTGCAAGTGCTTACAAAGTGCCAGTTCTGGATTTGTGCTCTTTTCCCTTGGGCAACACACACACACACACAAACATACTCACAGACACAAATAAATTCAAGGCCATACCCTAGATAAAAGTTTTACAATCAATCTCTCACTGGGTTTAATGCCCAATTAAAATGGGAGCTTCAGCATCTAGAACAGACTTGCCCTTGTCTCAAAATCAACACTTAACATCTTTATATACCAGAAGCAGTTCTTTTTGGTCTTTTCTAATTGAATATCAACACGTATTTATTGCACATTCTGTCACTTGTCTGTATACAGTTAAAGCATGTGCTAATGTTAGCATAATGATTTTTATAGAAGTTTTTTTATTTCAGTTTTTTTTTCTGTAAAGCAAATGTGTTCCATTGTAAATGTCTGCCATTTTAGACTGTATAATGAATCAAGATGCTTGAGTGTGAACACCTGATGTGGTCTCATGGTCTCCTTAGAGGGAAAGCAATGTCAAAAACAGACACTTTATGTCTTTATTCTATAAAGATGACATCTATCTCTAGGAGACACATTGCATTCAGAGCTTTGCAGCATGATGCAAAGAAACAAATTATTATTCTTATATAAAGTAACCTGTGAACTCAATATGATGGGATTGCCATAACAGGCTTCTGTCAGATCTGATAAGCGTCAGGCAAAGGTCCCTTAAAACAGTAGAGCAGACGAACAGATTTCAGTATCATGGCTTTCAGTCGGACTATTACAAACGTGGTCGCTAAGTCTAAATTGGCCAATTTAAAACCAAGAATCAAGCTACTTTTAAACTGGACTCTGAGAAGGAGAAGAGTATCATCATAACAAGCTACTTTCATTGTTCCCTCTCCCTAAAATCCAGGCCCCATCATACTCCTTTGTCAACCCTCTGGAAACCAGGTGTCAGAGGTAGATGAGACTACTCTTAGGAATTTGACTACCACCACTTTTCAACTGAACTGTGGAATGGACTTACCTTTGCACAGGAGCTTAGCAATGAGTAGATATCACTGACACCCCTCAGACTAAAAAAACAAGACATTAGTGGACTGTAATAATGTAATGATCATTTACTCAACTTAATGTCTCTCCAAATCGTATAATGATGATAATGACTGACTCCAAAGCACGCTCCAAAAGCATACAAATAGCATAATAGAAGTCTTGTCAGGTCATTCAAGATGAGTGAAAAACAGGCCAAAATTTTAATTATTTACTCGAATTTGGATAGGATTTGGATATGTGAAAAGAGATTTGCTTTTGTGTACTCACACCATCTACACACTTCATTAGGTTATGTGAATATATACCAGTAATACAGAAGAAAATAAGCTTGTGCATTTGTGAACTTGGAGATACAAAGGATGAAAACTACTACTATTGTTTCTTCCCTTTAAATAAAACACTGTCAAAACGAGCTTGTCATAGCCTGAATCTAAAATAAACTTTTGTATCTACAATATGTGGATATTGTATGCATTAATATTTTGGCATCTCCATTCACATGGGGAAAAAAATAATTTTAATCGAATGGAATAGTAAGCTTTTTACAATTTTCAAGCATTCTTCTTATTTGACCTACTGATACGTCTTCACATGTTGCTTAGAGCTGTCATTACTTGTTTCCTCCAGTAGAGGGGCCGTCAGTATGCGTATGCTGTATATTCTGAGCAGTTGCAATGCTCCACTAAAGTCTTGTGCTTGTAGCCTGTGCCAGTATTCTTCCTATAGAACGGTAAAGTGAGTAATTACAGCTGGTAAATATATTTTCACAGCAAGCACATCTGGTGTGAAGTGAAAATTTAATGGTCAACAGATCTCATCTTAGAACAAACAGTGAAAAGGCAAATTTCCAATACCAAATATTATAGGAAGTAACAAAATGTAACACCTGCTTTCAAATATAATACTGTAAAGTTTAATTGCATTCAGAACAGTGGCAAAATATTTTTACTACAAACATGCACATACTACAGAGACAGTTCAATTTGATCAAGTAGACAGAATTAATCTCACACTGCACTGTGAAGAGTACAATTTTTTTTAAAAAGAAAGAAAATGCCAACACTTTAGGAGGAAAACTTACCTACATTTGTAAGTGTGGATCAGTGTAATCTGAATTATGAACTCAAAATTAGGAAATTAATCTCAGGCCTTTTACAATATAAGGTCATCTGAGCATCTGAAGTTATAGAACAAGAAACACCGTAGAAAGAGCCTGTCCCTCTTTTCTCTTTTTCTCCATTCAATACTCCTTGTATCCATTCTTATGAGTCACTGTTTTCTTCTTCCTCCATCTCATCAGATCTTTCAGGGTCCTGAGAATCAGAACTTGTGTCTTTGGCATCTGTTGCAAATGGGTCCTCTCCCTGTCAAATTGAAAGAGAAATACCTTTTAACGTTCTTTAAAAAAAAAATTAAAGCCTTATTTTGTGTTTTCAACACACGTTGTTACCTTCATGTATTTCTCGTAGCGCACTTTCACATTATCATTATTTATTATGGCTTTAGCTGTGACCACGCTGTCTCTTTTTAACTGCTCCTTGTAAGCCTTTTGAGAGGGAAAAAAAAACATGATACATACATATATACACACATACATATTATATACACACATATATATATATATATATATATATAAATATATATATATATATATATATATATATATAAATATATATATATATATATATATATATATATATATATATATATATATATATATATATATATATATATACACATACATATACATACATACATACATACATACATACACACACACGTATATATAAGGCCTGCACAATTAATCATTAAAAGACCACAATCTCGATTCAAACACCCATGCAATCCTTTTCCTAACTGACAACAACTCAGCGATGTCTATTAAAGGTGCAGTAAGTGATTTTTGAGAAAGACTTTTGATATTTCAAAAATCAATTCAAATACAACCCTCACTTCATTGCTCACCCCGAAATGCACAACCATGCAATGCAAGAGTGGATGTCTCTTTATCATAGCTGAAGCAAAGCAAAATAATGCTTTATAAAACAAAGCGAAGATGACGAACGAACAAGGAGTTCAAAAAAGAACATACAGTACACAGGAGTATACAAGCAAATGTTTGTTAGTCACCAGCAGCACACCAGTTCCAGACAAACAATGAAACTTGAAACTGTCCCGTAACTATAGCTAACATTAAAACAACAGTTTATCTTGGTTCTGTGAAACATAGCAAAACCAATGTTACTGACATATGGAGTAGAAACAGGTGCCTTTAAACCTTTGGCAAGCCTTCAAACATTCAAATCTGTGTTGGCACTGCTGCTGACCCAGACAGAGCAGTTGTCATGCATTGAAACTAAATCTTTTCAACCACACAGGATCATTATTTCTATTACAATAATTAAAATTTTCCATAAGTACTGGGATAAAAGTTTATTGTTTGGGTATAAACACTATCTACGGTAGCGATTTTCAAAATTGATTAAATCACCTTTTGAAAATAACTCCATGCTTCAAATTAAGACAATCAATTACATTGTTACACCAGTAAGTGGCGACAAGTTACGGTTATAAAAAAAAAAAGGTGTCATTTTTTGTGCAAAAACACTGAATCATCCAGTAGTTTATGAGCGAGTCATTGAATCATTCATTGAAATGATCGTTTTAAAAAAACAATTCATTCAAATGAAATGTTTTAAAATGGACTGAGGCGAGTACCATTTTGTTAGAACCTTTAGTAAATCTAGTATACATGAGAATGAATGAACGTTCAGGATATTTAGAGGAGACAGAACAGGGACACTTTACCATTTTGCTCTTGAGGTGAGTGAGTGAATGAAGATGTTGCTGTACAGAGCTGAAAACCACAGGAATGTAACTGTCACATGCAACACAATAAACCACCTCCATCCTTCTCATGTAATCATCTTCTGTCACCCCTGTCAGATGAATACAGTGTTAATAATCATCTTTGTCATATGTAGGCTGATAAAGTCTATTTCCATCAAGTGTCAAAAGAAAAAATACTTGTATGCATTACAATATATCAATTTATGTGTTCATTTCGTTATGCGTATTTATAACATGATGTCATACCTTCCATTATTTTCGCCCACTCGTCTTTGCTTCGTCCACAGGAAAACTTTAGTTTGTGTAGAGTAGAGACAGTTTTACGAAATTTGTGAACCATACAATCCTGTGCAATATTAGAACAGGGTAAATGTACATGAACTATAATACAAATCCATAGAAAAACATTCATTAATAAAAAATAAAAAAAACTTCAAAAGTCTTACGTGCAAAAAACTGATGACCTTGTCATCAAATTTGGCTTGCCTTCTAATATAGTCAAGAGTCTCTCTGTGATATGTGCTTCCAAAGTGTTTCTCAATGTCTTTGTCTTCAAATGTGTGGAATTTACAAAAAGCACATGTAAAAGCCCACCTAAAAAGACACATTGTGAATAAAGGTGTCATAAATTTGCATTTACCTGGACATTTAATACTAAATATATTTGTGTAACTAATGTAAATGTATAATTTTCAATATTTTGTAGTAGTGAATTCTTTAGACTTTCTACAGATGTCACAATTTCACTGCCTCCAAAAGGAATATAGCAGAATTCCTCAAGTTCTACAGCAAAATAAATATTTTTGAAAAATATTTTAATACATTATTCAAATATATTATTATCCAGCCAAAGAATGTATATGCGGTTTAAAAACACAAGTGATGCCTCAACTGAAATGTCAGTGTTCACCTGTGCTTATCTCCATATTTTTCATGATTCTTCTCTCGTCGTCTTCTGCGCTTCTCTCTGGCTCCAACTTTTTTATTAAGCTCTGCACTCAAATATTAAACCATACTTGCATCAAATTATGGTGCAAGACTTTTTTTCCCTCAATATAATAAACAATATAAGAGCAGTTACGTACCATGCTCTCCATTTGATTCCTTGATATTGGAAGAAATACAACTGTCCTGTGGAAAATAAAAACTGTACTATCACAGGACTGACTCTATGAGGCAGCTTTGATTGTGGATTCTTACCTTTGAAATGTGTGGTCCTAAGAAAAGAAAAAGTAAAGCATCAATGCAAAGATTAATTTTTGAAAATTACAGTAAATAAAGTGCACCAATTAAACAGTGGAAACTTGGTATTGCCATTTTTAAACCATGTTTGGTCTATCAAAGCGCATCACATACCCACAATTCTGCTTATGTTGGGAGCTGCTTTGACGATCCTCTTTTTTTTAACCAACTTGCGAGGCGGCACTGGTTCCATCATCTTCCTCTTGGTCCCTCGAAACACTAGAGCAGCTGATGTTGAGTAGTATCTCTCTATGCAAATAGATGGGTTCTGAGTTGAGCACTGCAGAAGAGAAGAGACTGAGAAAATTCAACACTAAAAGTCATTGCTTTTGTTCATAAGATAAACTACACATCAGACGTACCCTTACACCTTGTCCTTCGGCCTCAGCTCCTCTTCCCCGGTAGTTTCTGTGCACGTATGGGTGCATGTCTCTGCCCCGAGAGCCAATCGGAGCAGGCCGCGAGTGTGAGGGAGAGTACAGGCTGGAGGAATCAGAGAGATTGGACGTCGAGTATTGACTCTCTCTGCCGCTGTCGGAAAATGGAGACCTGGACCTCTGGGAAGACATTGCGTACGGCCTGTCCCAGTTTGACAAGGTGTCTGCAGCCCAGGTGGATGAACAGGAGTCACTGTACCCTCCATTTGAATGATCAAAAACACTATCTGTATCTTCAGTGCTCAAGGCCCCATGTCCAAAAGACTCATAGGTACCATATCTGAGGACAAAATAAACGGCAGCACTTTACAATAAGACTCTTTTTTAAATATATAAATATCTATTTAAATAAATTTAATGCATTTTAAATGTTTAATTTAAATTTTCAGCTTACAAATTTATTTTTGTATTTATCTTTTACGTTTTTTCAAACCTTATTGTAAATAAATTACTTATATAAACTGTTGACGAGCTGTAATTTTTATTTTATAAGAAAGCGATTTCTGTAGCCTTCTAAGAAAAGCACAAGGCAGATCTTCTGACGATACTTACCTGTCAGAGCCATTGGTCTCAAAAGACTCAGAGGAGGCAAACGATCCAAATAATGGCTGACTGTAGCATTTCCCTGGACATTTGACAAGTGAAAGTGATTATTCTGGAGTGCTGTGGGAATTTACCTCATTCAGAAACAAATACAAAACAGCTATATATAACATTATAGCAAAATAAGAGTGAGAGATTTATGTAATTACCTGAATTTTCAGCTGATGATGGGAACATTTCATCTTTATTGTAAGTCCTTTAACACAGATCATAAAATTAAAGCCCTGATTAAATAAAGATTATTACCAGCAGGAAGACACACCATGTAGCTGACTGCTACTGTCATTTAAGCAGGGGAGTGTTACACCTCCAAAATGTAAGCATTTTTATAGTGCTTTACAGAAGATTTTATTTAGGAGTCATTTAATACGGGTTTTTTATCGGCCATAAATAATTATTGAACAGGGCAAACTTCTATAAAAAGGTAAATGAGAGACCTTTTTTAATTATTTAATGACAGGATAATACAAAACACATACACATACATAAGAGAAGAAAAATAAAACACTTTGCAAGATTTACAATGTTCCGGAAACAATCATCACAGTCTGTGAAAAAGGTCCATGTTGTTTGTGGTCACAAAGCAATGAAAATCTGTTTATGATGTTACCGTTTATGTAAGAAATTACAAACTAATGTGCGAGCATTTATGCCTAAAACACAATTGGTGGAAGTTGTTCAGGTTTGTCATTAAAAAAAGCTGTACACCACACAAGCAATGCCACATACAAGCTACTCTATAATTCAGATTTTGAATGGGCCTTGTGTGAATTTTGCCTTTGTGTTTGGGTCTTCTGTTCAATATTTACTTGTCAGATAGATTGAAACAGGTATTTCGCATTATTAATTCTTTCTTCTTTTTAAGCAGAATTTGTGTTTTGTTGTGTGGGAAATGTTACATTGTGTTTCTTGGCCAACTCCAAACATGCTGTCATTTGAAACTATTTGAATAATTGCGTCTTTTGAAAAACATTCTCTCGAACGTGTAAGTATTTATGCATACTAATTGAAACAATTGACATTAAGTAAAATACCATAGTTAAAAGTCTAAATACCTTTGCAAGGCACCGTCAATACTGAACCCGGCCCCAATTTAAAACGTACGAATATTTTTGTTTCAATTATTTTTATTTATTTTTAAACAAAAACAATGTTATTAACAAATACAATATAAAAGCCGCGTCACTTACCACATAAACGAGAGTCAATCAGTCCTACCGTGCTAAATTAAAGCAGGTGTCACTGAAATCATTTCCCCCTGGAAACAAACTAAACAAGTGTCAGGCAACAAGTGTTTTTTGCTACAAAGCTGCTACTTCATAGCTATTTCCTATGGGAAGTTGTCTTCCTCTAGAGGGCGCTTTTTCGCTCACAAACCGAACTTCATTCAAATCGTTGATGCTTTTGGTCCCACTGAAGACATTTGTATTATAAAACATATACTTATTTTAATCTACTCAATGCACAGACTGATACTGACGTACAAATTAATCAATGTAAAACCGCCAGAGAAATCTTTATAAAATGATTAAATACACGACTTTTCCAGGAATCACACCTGAGCAGCGCTGTGAAAGGTTACTGGTACCACGTGACAAGATTGTGTCTTTTTATTTAGAGCATCAGCAGCTTCAACCAAACAATCATTTACACCTATCACAGAGTAACAAAAGCCTATTAATAAATTGCACATAACAAATGGTAATAACTTCAGGCACACAAAATTGTGTTAGGCTATTAGTCTTTGCTTCATTAGATATATCATTGTAAAATATTACTCAAATTGTTTATTTTTTACAGAGAAACAAAATAATATTTGTAACAAAGACGTTATTGTTCTTCACCTCTAGATGGAGCTAAAGGACCGTGCAAGGATTCGGCGAAACGGGTGTGTCCAGAACTACCAGGACCTTTCGTCCGGTGTTTCAATGTTTTTATAGCGAGGTCCTGTATTTATTAGAAAGTTTTAATTTTACATTGACTTTGGGGCTTTACCTCCTCGTGGGTTTTACTTTCCTTATGCTGTAATTTAAATTTAAACGATTTAAACAGCACAGACACAAAGGTATTTATTTTCGATGTATTTATTGTATTAAAAATAGCAAGTTGCAAATTGAACGTCCTTTCAAACAAAACGTGTGATTAGGAGCAAAGCAGACTAACTTCATTCTCCTTTCCATCAAAACCAGAAAGGCTAAATCATGAAGGGATGCAGAATCAGGCTACATTCAGGCTGAAGAGCAATACCTTAAAGTAGCTTGCTGAAAAGTGAAACACAAAATTGCCTTCATTATGAAAATTAGTACTCGGTTGGAATGAACAAGTAAGTGTTTTGTGTACCTGAATGGACACCATGTATATTTTTGGTGGAATCATTTGAAATTAGGCATTTCAAAGTCAAACTTTTAGTAGGCTATAAAAATTGAACATATACATTAATAAATCTCTACATAAATGAAAACAAACTTTCGTTCATAACATCAAACAGAACCATTTTAACAGTGCAACATAAAAGTTACATTTTAGAAAACCTACATAGTAATCTAATTTCAATTCACACAAAACATTGAAACTCATCTTTAGATTCACATGTGGTTATAATTATTGTTAGTCACACATGTATCATAAAATGATTTTCAAGCCTCATCTGGCAAGACATCAACAAGTCTGAAGATTCTTGAGGGGTCACAAAGATACTAATTACAGATCAGACCCTGCAGCATTTCAGAGGGACAAATAAAACACAGTGTGGGAAGAATAATTTCACAAAATTAGACTTCACAAGTCGTCTTTGAAATGTAAATAGGACAAAAATAAATCTGTGAAGTTTGTGTCCTCTCGAACTGCTTTTAGAAATGTCATTAGTTTTAAAATAATGAAAATACAATGGATTTTATCCACATTTTTCAATTACTAATAAATCACTGCAGTCCGTGTATGTTAAAGTTAAAATCAACTGAAGTCATTCATAAACAACTGAATGGTTTAAAGCAAACACCACTTCATCAGATTAAGCACAGTTTCACATCCTCTTCATACAAATCAATGGCTCAAAAATAGAAAATGGTTCAGGTATATAAGGGTGCAATAGTGAAACCATTTTAGTTATAATAGCCTGTGATAGTTAACCCCAAATAAATAAATCCTTTAATCATTTACTCACCCTCATGTCGGTTCAAACCTGTCCAAACAACTTCCAACTATTTTTGTGCTCCACAGAATAAATAGGCATGTAGTCTGAAATGACATTAAGGTGAATAAATGATGGCCATATTTATTTTTGATTGAACTATACCTATATATCTTGATCATGTTTTAATCATTTCTATATGACAGATCTGTTACTTTGTCAAGAAAAATATAACAAAACAACAGAGGTGCAGGTTAAGATTATCTAACACATAATCCAATCATTTGAGTGAATATCAGAACCTAACATCTGGCAAGTCACCTTTTGTGCATTTGCCTCAAAAGCGGACTGCATGGGCATGCACAGCGCAGAGTATGTCAATAGCAAGGTAACATAAAACACTGATTCACACAATGCAAGCATTTCCATTACTTTTACTAGCCAGTAAGGTCTAACAGTTTAGCAGATGGTAGTCATACACATTTACAGACTAAGATATGACATCAGAATATATATCAGGGCAAGTTTACAATACATGTCTATTGGAGTTTTTGAGCAGCAAGGACCATGCAGTGTCCCATCATAATATGGTGTTATATACAAAACATGCACAAGTCTAATCAGGTCACCCTAACTTATGCATTACTTCTGTAAGCCACATAAAATGATGTTAGAAGGAAAAGACTATTTTATTGCCAAGACTTGCAGTGCAATGCACATTATTACCTTTAGTTTGTGCATTATCCAATCCAAATTACATGTTGCTGCAAAAGCATCTGTATATTTTCAATGCAGAACATTGTTATTACAGTTCAAAATATTTTGTTCAGTTGAAATTGAATAGGTGGACACAATCTCATTACAGAAAGATGGAATAGACTGTAACTGAAAAATAAAATATACAGCTTGATTGAGCCAGATGGATATGGTACGTCTGTATCAACGCAAACATTCAGTTCTCATCTTATATTACTTTAATGCGCTCTTCACTAAACCCAAAAGAGGATTTCTTTTTTGAGGAATTCCAGGTAGACTCTTTTACCACTTATAGTCAAATACAGTAGTTGTGATTAACTTCAATGTAAATGTAAGTTGTTCTGGGATCTTCCAAAAAATAAATACAATCGTTAAGAGCACCACAATGCACAATGCATGTGATGCAGACTGTGCGGATAACAGCGGGTGAAAACAATTAACAGAAATGCTACTGGAAAGTAACAGAAAATTATGAATTATAATTAACCGTAACATGGGCAAATAAAAAATAATTTAAAAAAAGAACAAAAACCCGTGCAAACAGGCATAATAATCTCAAATATTTTTCATAATTCTTAAAAATTCTATGCACTTAGCATAGTCCACAAAGTTTTATATATTGGCTTACTGGCAATTTGTTTTGGCCTGCACTGAAAATGATAACAAATGTTAACATAAGCTTTGATACTGGACTCATTCTTTACACCTGGAACATCCATTCATGCCAGCAGTCCTGGATAAAATGTCTTTAATTTAAAAAAAAAAAAAAAGTATTGAAACATTGCCTCTTGAGCTCTCTAATTCCGTTCCAACCATGACTGGGCTTCAGATTTAACCATTTTTCCCTGATTCACAATCACACTCCATTAGCAAAAGTAGCAGTGATTTCCTGACTTATGCTCTCTTTGACATCTAGGGGCAGTGAATCAAAAAGGTGGTCCTCCACAATGAGACCATTTCGGCGCAAGAGTCGGCACTGGCCAAGCTGTGCGGGTAGGCGATCCAGGCAGTTCCCCTTCAGCTCAAGATGAGTCAGCTGCAGCAACTGCCCGATTTTCTCTGGCAGCGACGAAATGCAGTTGTGTCCGAGGGATAAGGTACGCAACTTTGTGCATTTGAACAACTGCTTGGGCACCACTTCCACCTTGTTTCCTGTGATGGCAAAGTGCTGTAGATTTTGGAGGAACCCCACCTCTGGAGGAATCACTACAATGGAGTTGTTACTAACATCCAGGTATCTTAGTTTAAGAAGGTTGAATAGAGTGGTAGGCAAGGTGTCAAGTTTGTTATGTGACAGATAGAGGAACTCTAGGTTTTTTACGTGACTTATGGATAATGGAATGGAAATTATTTTATTGTGCCAAAGTTTGAGGCAGTTAAGCCTTTTGAGATGCTGGAAGCTGATGACCTCTTCAATGGTACGGATATTGTTTGATTTCAAGTCCAACTCCTGCAGGTTGGTCAAACTAAAAATTGCATGAGGAATCCTCTCCAGCTCACAATTGTGCAGCTCCAACTCAGCAAGGTTCATCATCTTTTTTAAGCTATTTAACACCAAGAGTTTAGTACCATCATTGTGAACCACAAGTTTGATCAGGTGGGGTGATAAATCCGTAATGTTAGTTGGAATCTTGGTAAGGTTGCTCTTCAGGTGTAGGATCTTCAGATGCCTCAAGTCCCTGAGGGACTCTAATCCTATCATTTTGTTATTCTCTGAGTTCAAGTTTCCCACCAAGTAGAGCTCTCTCAGGTTCTTCAGCATGTAAACCCAAGTGGGAATCTCTGCTACGTCCGTAAACTTGACGTGAAGGCACCGGAGGTGATCGCGGAGAAAACTGAATGCAGTCTGTTCGACTTTGGCGGGGCAGTGGTAAAAGTGCAACTCGTGGAGGTTGATCATCTGGGAAATTTTTGCTGTGATACGTGCTTCTGGGATGAGTTCCAGTTTCAGGACTTCTAAATCAGTGAGGTCAAAGACCGCATCAGGAACACCTGAGAGCATGAAAAGATGCAGCTCAAGCTTATCCTGCGCATTACGAGTCACGTGTTGCCGCAGTTTCTCAAAGGTCCACTCGTGGTTTAAGCTTATTTCCCGCAGTTTGTTCTCGCTTACCTCTGAGAGAAAGACACCAAAACGTTTCGAGTACAACTGGTCATACTGGTCCACCATGTGAAGGAGGAAAGCAAAGTCATTCTTCACATCTGGGATATCACTAAAACTGCTTTCTTCTCGAACTTTTTCAAAGGAATACTCCTTAAGAGGCCGTCGAAACAGCCAAAATAGAGTGTAAATGCAAACCAAGCCATAAACAAAAATGAGGACAATGTAGCTAACTAGAAGCTTTTTTAACATGAAAGCCATGTTGTGGGTGCACTTAAATTTGGCGTACCCAGTTAAATGCTTAATTTCTGGCTCACAATCATGATCGAATTTAATGGAGGTGACAAATGTCATGGTGTAACACAGAATCAGAATGAATTTGACCGTTTTTATTATAGTCTGAGCTACATAAAGTTTGTAGATCAAGTCACTGTCTTCGACATGTGTGCGGAACTTCCTTACTTTCTCAAAAAGAGCTTTAGCTTGCTCTCCATCTTTCTTATCAAGAATAGTCATACTTGGAACTTCAATAACTGGCTTCTCTGCAGAAAACTTAATGCCTGATTTTGCAAGCATGGGTGTGGACTGATTTGGACTTCCCTCTTCACTGCTGGTTGAAAGATGCTTTGGTAATGTAGAGGCTCCTGTCAATCTCTGCTTATTCTCTTCTGAGTCTTCACAGGCTGTCTCAGACAATGCCTTGGTTGTCCAAGGGGACTCAAAACACTTACCCAAAATAGACACAAAATGCTCAATTTTGGAACTGGTCTTTGGATACTTGAACCAAAAGTTACTGCTTACCATAAGAACAATTGTGTGAATGAGAGCTAGATATGGAAAGTACTTTGAATACCATGGGAGAGCAACATGGTAGCACATCTGATTAACAAAGACATACTGCTGAAAATCCAGATTTGTTCGTAAACCTGTAGGCTGAGGTTGCCTTAGAGCAGATGACTGTGGGAAGTGTTGGACAACACTGTCGGTTTGTTCTTTGCTTGTGAAAGGTGCAGCTGCCAATGTCACATGGCCTCCTCCTGTCTCTGAGCCAAGACCTTTCTCTGGTGGCCTTTCGGTGGGCACAGGGGTTTGGTCCTCCAACGATTCCAAAACAGGAAGGCAAACCACCTGATCTTTGGTTAACTGCATGGTCCCAGCAAATATGGCCAGCATAAGCATGACCACACCTAGGTAATCCATAAATACGTCCCACCATGGTTTCAGTATGCGATAAGTTGGCTGGATGTCATTTAGAGAGGCAACTTCTGTGAGGGTAAACATTCCTACATGAAGACATACAAACAAGTATGAATGACAAATCTTTTAAAAAATCTAGTTGAAAACACATACACACACACCCACACACACATAAATATATATTATATAACAAATATATGGCTTTGTATATATTGAATGTGAGCATGCATTACACATTTGAAAAAGTAATAATTTTTAAAAATGAAATATAATGAATTAATTAATAGGATAAATGTCATTTTGAGGGAGTCACGCGTGTAAAAATGTGTAACATTTTTGCTCATCATTTAAGCCAATAAACAAAATCAAATGTCTCAATGTTATGCTCATTGCTATGTGAAATACAGGCTTGACACAACATAAGTCTCACTCTCAAATTCTATTAAATCAATGTACAAATGCAAGGAGTGGCCTAATACAACACTAAAGATAACAAATGGTTCCATTGCTTGGGGAGACACCCTAGTGTCTCTGCCATGTATCACTTTCCACAGCACAGAGCTTGATCAGTGCTCAGGCACTAAAGCACTGCATTAGACTTCCTTATTAGATTATCAGCCTTAGTGGGCCCATACTGTACTGCATGAAAACAATAGTACTGCAGTGGTGAGTCTGGCCAAAGACAATGTTGTCTTTAATATCAAGTTGCAAGACTGTGCTCTAATATTCAGGCATTTTGCAGGGGTGATATTGACGTTTAGAGCTCGACTTTCACTTTGCTAAGACTTAACCATAAACATCCAATAGGCAAAACTGAATGACCTTCTCATTACCAAGGAACAATTTACTGAATGTCATAATGATTTATTAATTTCACTATTCGCAATTCCCTATTTCACATATTTCACTTGGCTAATCAAGCTGTTATAAATCATAAACGTCAATGTTTTGAGTAAGATGAATTCATTGTTGGATGATTGAGTTATTCTCAATTAAACAGTGTGTTACCAGATTACATATAGTATTACTTAATACTTTTAATTTTTCTACCATGAGGCCTTAAGCACATAATTTACAGCCTCTATGGTCAACTAGTAAAACAAAGTCTAGACTTGCTTCACAAGACAATCACATTCCTTCCATTCATCACACCAACTATTCAAGTCACAAGCACTTTGTTCTTGTGCTTTGCCTGTCCTACAGATCTTTCGTTCAAGCCTTACACTGGCTTTGATGTCAACATGCCAACTGTAAGGAAGATGTAAGAATCTAAGAAGGATAAGAAAACAGTTTATGTTTAAAATACATTATATTTTGTATTTCAGTTAATAAACATAAAAGTACAGTGTATGTGTTACAGATGAACATCTTCAAAGGGGTGCGATCCAACTGTAGTAGCTGTAAATGCTGAAGTCCTTACCATGTGTTTTCCTCTGCATTAATTACTCTCTAATTTAGTGCAATTACACAATAGCTTATTTAGTCAAGTCAGATTGCCGTAAACAATAATTACTACTTTCTTTTGTGTGTTGCCATGGGTAAAAAAAATAGCACTTATGATTTCTCAAAAGGCACAAAATAATTATGTACTGATACATATTACATGACAGCCAAGAGATTTTTGCATTCAAATTCTAGCTGAATATTCCAACGTGTTGATCTATTTTGGCCGATCTGTCATTTTATAAGTGTAAACATCTGTAGAGTCAATCCATACAAGTCTATCAAATAAAGTATAAATTGAGAGCAGCCACCAGCGAGACTGTGAATAATGTTAAGTCACCTAATAAATGTAATGCTCAAAGACTGGCAAAGTAGGGCTCAACAAGACTTAAGAGAACATCTGAGAATTGCTTTTCCCACTGCTTACTCAAATTAATTTGCTATACATCAGTTCCCAAGATCTACAGTTGGAAGGTTATACACACTAACCCTATGAGCTGAGAAGTCAAGCAGGTGTGTTTGCAATTTTTTTCAACAATAGGCCTACTTTGTTCCCCAGCAGTAATGCAGCAATACATTATATACATCTCAGACTAGGAAGCAGTAAACACACACACACACACACACACACACACACACACACACACTGGTAATAGCCTTATCACTGATACAGATTCAACAAGCGTTTGTCAATTTTCTCAACTGCGCTCATCATTCAACATCCTCCACACCAGTGAACTTTACACCCTGACCCCTACAATAAAATAATTCAAATGACCTATTATAAATTGACTTCGCAAAGACTTCAAGCGTTAGTTCACCCAAAAATGAAAATTCTGTCATTATTTACTCACTCTAATGTTGTTCCAAACCCATAAGAATTTTGTTTATCATCAGAACACAAATGAAGATCTTTTTAAAGAAATCAGACATATCTGTCCCTCCATTGACAGCTACTCAACTTTACTTTAATGCTTCAAAATTAATTTAAACTAATCCATATGAATTGAGCAGTTTAGAACAAATTTTCTGAAGAGACAGGATCACTTTATATGATGCTTAGACTGAATTTAGGCTTTTATTCACATATAAACATTGATCAGCGAACATAAACAAAAGCTCAACCGAAAAGAGAACAAACTTCTTGTAGAAGCTCAAACGTACTGCGTAACACACAAGAATGAACCTCATTGGTTCTTGCTCATCAAACGAACACGCTTGAGCTTTTGTTTACCGTAACTCATGTGTGCGTTGATGAATGGATTTATGACAGAATTTTCAGTTTTTGGTGAACTAACCATTTAAGGTCAAAGGCTTTGTGGCACTTACAAAACATAGCTGTGATTGCACAGTTTTAGTAGTCTGATATATTCACCAGTATTCTGATTTCAGGGTAAGACGACCTGTTTGTTTAGAAAGCCTGTTTTGAATGATTTTCAATTTTGTTTGGTGCTGATAGTGGCACAAACATGACTCACTTCATTTTTAAAGACAAATTTGAGTTAAACAAATGTTTTTGTCTGAAAATTATGTTTCCTAATGCCAAAATAATAATAATAATAATTTGCTTATTTGAAAATACAGTAGGTAGTCTTAATAATTCCTTATTTCAGTACAATTTTTGAAAATAAAGCATTACTCTTTAATCGAATCAGTCTGAATCAGTTTGGATGGGCGAATAGATTCGGACTAGTAAATCAGAAATGCGTAATTAATTGTGGGCTTTCACTAATTTTTACCAGTCTATTGGGATAAAAAGCCTCAGTTTTAACCTCACCTGCGTAACACAACCCAATAACCCACCGAAAACACAATTACCAACACAGCTAGCCTTATTTAACCTCAGTCTGAGCATTTACCCTGTAACTAGGTCATGGCTGCAGCTGTGATTCTCATTTGCTGTGTCTCGAACGGAAATTTTAAATGACAATGCTACTAACCAATCACGTCTCTTCATTTTATCCAGTGTTGGGGAAACCATTTGTGACCCATATGTACATGTTTCTGTAGGTCAGCGAGTTAAAATAAAGTGTTGTGTAATAATAGTATATGTAATAAATATCCACACCAAAAAGGTTTGTGGCAAATAAATAAAAGCAAACAGTTTGCATGTATATGTGTAGAAAAAAAAAGATGAAAGGCTGAAACTTAAATTAAACATTGTTCATCTGCCAAGTCAAGTGTAATTCGAATCGTGAATCATGAATATCAAATCTAGAATAGCATTAAAGTCTGCCAAAAATGTTGAATATCAACAAATGTGTCTCAAAAAGGCAGCAAAAGAAATTGGTAAATCTAAACCAAACTGGACAAATTAACTTTTTTTTTTTTTTAATTAACACTTTGATCACATTTGTTGTTGATCTACAACTGTAGTTCTGTTGGATAAACTTTTGACAACTGGCAACAGTAAGTGTTAAACATAATAAAACAAATTATGTAATATGTATTATGTAGAATTTGAACCTGAAATTCATGTAATGTGTTATATATTAGCCTGTCCAACTGTTTGTACAGTCAGGACACTTTGTCCAGTCTCATTAAAAAACTGCCCCAAATATCTTCCTTTAAGTGCTCTGGACTACTCTGACAACCTTCATTAACATAACCTTATGACACGATACTCGACTAATTGTACGATTTCAGAAATGTATGCTTAACATAACGTATATACTTACTGGCTCATATAAACGTCATCAAACGTCATCCATGCCCACTTTAATTCCTGAGAATCTGAAACACATTTCATCCACTTGTCCTTGCGGTAATGGGGACACTGTTGTAGACAAATATACTGTCCGTTCGCGTGGGAGACGTCATTTTGAGCGCATTTACGCCATTATGTTTCTATACCGGGTCACGATATGTAAACGACAAAGATTTAGTTTCCAATGGCAGGTAAACTGCGAGCAGAACGCGATTTACAGGGATGGACTGGAATATTCCCTATGAACGCAATCCGGTGTCTTGTCATGTCTTCGTGGTTCTGTGCAGATTAAAGCGGCTCAGGCAGGAAACCATTGGAGGTCTGATGAAACGGTGGTGCTAAAGCGGAAAAAGTATCGGTACAAAAGGACAACTTACTAATCATTTACCCGAGAGGGCTTAATGCACATGTAAGGGTCCCCGCTCATCTCATTATTGTGGTACATTCAGTGCCGCGCGCACAGCAGCAGAGTCAACCAGTCTGCACCAGTTCCCTACACTGCATATCCGCCACATTTAAACCCCACACAAACACACATTTACAGGCTGATACATACCTCAAACCAAAGCTGTCATTTTAAAAATCTCAAAGCTTCCGCTATGTCCATGCGTGCGATATGAATAATGAGAAATGTCTGTAATAAACAGAAATGTACTGTCAAATAGAGGAAGTGTGTGGAGGCGGAGCTAAAGTTTACGGGAGGATTTACGCGCGAAACACCTGACCGGTATTCTGAAGTTACTAAGCAACCAAACCCCGTTTGTTACACTTGAAGTCACTTTCCACGAATAGAGGACAAAATTGGGTCTAAACCATCAGAACAATGTTCAGTTCTGTGAATTATATTATGTTAGTTTTATATAAGCTTGTATTGTGTCATGTGTTTTCTATTGAATTTAACAGGTTATAAAATAAGTAGACACTTTATTAAATGTAAAAATAAATTAATTTAAAAAAAAAAACTATATGCCAAAATTGGTAACATAGTTGCAGATTTATTCTAAATTAAGCTATCATAAAAATATATTTTTTAATGCGACAGATTCAAAATGTTTACACTTCTTTTTTTTTTTAAAAAAAAAAAGAAAAATTAAAATTAGCATCAGAGATTGTTACAGATTAAGTATAATTCTAAATAAAGGTGCCTATATATAATGTTTATGGTTTATAATATTTAAAATATACAATTATATGTTTATTAAAATTTAAACAAGAGTCAAATACAAAGCCTATTATTACCAGATACCATGAATAGAACAATAGGAGGAAAACTCACCCTATATGTCAGGCAAATACATGACTTTTCATGCATTCTGTTTACATGTAAATTAAATCCTTTATGTTTTACAGGTAAACCACATGGTTGCAAATAAGACAAAGGAGACTTTGCCTTCCCCACCCCTCTGGGAAGCCAGATCCTTTGGGGTTGTATGTAATTTCCACATGAACCTTTTGGTGTGGGTCATATTTAGCATTAAAGTGCAGGTGTTTTGTTTGACTGAGCACCTGCGTACACACAGACGGAGACAAAAGACAGATCTCAGAAACCGCACAGATCTAAGACTCAGAGTTTGATTGAAACAGATGGTGACAAGGTGAATCCCACATTCCAATTTGTGCTGCAGGCAGACTCTGGGTATGAGGTTTCTTGGCACTCAAGCTCTTGCCTCTTAAGCTATAATAGGTCGTTCTAAAGAAAATGCTGTGAAAGACGGACTTAACTTTAACTTTGATGGCTCGTCTTTAAAATGACAATTTAATGCCCGGTTTCACAGATAAGGCTTAAGCCTAGTCCCACACAAAAATGCATGTTTGAGCTGTTTTAACTGAAAGCAACTTGCACTGACATATCTTAAAATGTCAGTGTCATTGTTTTGTCTCAAGATGCACAGCAGTAATTTTTCTAATGCACATTTATAAAGCTACTTAAATGTCCTAATTGAACTAAGGCCTAGTCCTGGCTTAGTGAAACCAGACCTAAATATTTCAAAAGATTATAAGGGAAAGACTGTGGAACACCAATAAAGTTTTTAGTTATGCTTATAGATTTCGAATCTATACCTATTTATTTTGTATTCAAATAAATTTTTTTCTAATCACAACAAGTTTCCTTTTGCTTCTATCCACAACTCCACTTTGACAGCTGCTGCAACTTGCCTTTTTATGGTTGAACCGAGAGCCATCTTCTTTTCAGGGTAATTTTCAAGATCACACTGTCCAGGTACATCAGCTTGTCAAGTTTATAAAGACCTGAGGTCCTGTGCAGAACTTCCTCACTCCTGAATGCAACGCGAATCATAGACCTGCAAAAATTCTCCACAGACAACAGATTAATGTACTTATTCATTACTATCACAACATGCTCTATTTTGCACTGATACCCTTGCTAATCTAAATATTAATAGTTAATAATTATTGATTCATCCCTGAAGTACTGATGTACTGGGCTGCGCCCCCCTGGTTGAAAGCCCTTAGAGATCTTACTACATTTGGGCTGCATTTGAAATCGCATACTTCCATACTACATAATAGGCGAAAAATAGTATATGACAAAAAAGTATGTCCGAATTAACAGTACTCATAAATGAGTAGGCAAAAAGTACCAGTATGACCTTCCAGCGTGATTCTGAAATGTGCCAACAATGGACACTTTACTATCCCATGGAGGCCATGGGAGAGGATTTGTGAATGGCTGTGACGCAACATAACTGACGCTGGTAAATCACACGATAACACATGAACACATTCATACTACATACAATCATGCTATATGGAACATACTTTTTTTAGTGGCTGTGAAGTAATTACTTATTCAATATAAGTATCTACTCAAGAGAGTGTGCGATTTAAGATGCAGCCTTGGTCCATGGAATCCTGCATACTAAGGGATGACAAGGGATCAGGCAAGAGTTAAACATCTCCATCTTGTTGACAACCTAGTTTAGTTGTACTCTCTATTTTAGGGTGCAAGTACTTATGTGCCTGCCTTAGATCTTTACATGGTGTTGCGTTTCAGGATGGGAATTAAACTAGGTATGTTCTAAAACGCGTTCGCTGTTCACTTTAGTCAAAGTTAGAAGACATGCCACAGAACACTGAACGCTGTATGCATATTGGTGTAGCTATTGTTATTAAAGGATTAGTTCACTTTCAAATGATAATTGGCCCAAAATTTACTCACCCTCCTTGCTTTATAATGGTAGTGAAGAGGGGTTGCCTTCTGAAGCAAAGCATTTCTGTTAAATAAAAAATATCCATATTTAACAAGTTATGAAGTAAAATATCTAGCCTCCGCCAGACCACCTTCCGTAGTTAACGTACAAAGAAAGTGTAAAACTCTTGCAGTTCAAAAAGCTTATGCTATGTCCTATGCTTTCCCTTTTAAACGTATAGAAATAGTTTAACTGACGTAACGCCAGTTTACACTTTCTTTGCAACTTGAATACGCAAGGCGGTCTGGCGGAAGCAAGATATTTGACTTCATAAGTTGTTAAATATGGATATTGTTTTTACACAAACACGTCGCTTCACTTCAGAAGGCTTTTATTAACCCCCAGAGCCGTTCGCATACATTTATAATGGATGGATGCGGATGGAAGCACTTCCTCAGCTCATACTCATGCCCCCTGTTCACTACCATTATAAAGCTCTGATGCATCAAGATATTTATTAATATATCTCAGATTGTGTTCATCAGAAAGAAGAAAGTCATATACACCTAGGATGGCTTAATTTTCATTTGCAAGTGAACTAATCCTTTAAGCTGCCCTCTGCTGATGCATAAAGAACTTGATCTAATTTGGAGAACATATTGTAAAGAAAATAATTTCTCCTTCCCTGATACAAAATCTTAAAAAACTTTTGTATCAGATAACCACATGCAAAGCAGAAGTAATGCATTTTTAAAGTGGCTGAAGCTATAGTATGTTCCCTCTTGGCTTTTCACTGTACACCAAGTCCTGATTCAGCAATCAATCACAGCTGACCTTGTGACTGAAAATGAAAAATTTGATGGGTGACAATACCCACATACAAATTATTTTGAAGGCATAATGTTACACAATTCAAGTGATTATTTAAATTATGTACTTGCACGTGAAATTGTGTGTCCATTTGACATTTAATGTTCAGTGTTTTAACAGATATGACCCAGAAATATTCAAATAATGTCCTCCTCATCATACTGTGCTCTCTCCAAAAACCTAAATTCTAAAATTGCCATCTTGTTTGCAATTGCATTTTTAATGTCAGCAATGTGTCAGACGTTCTGGTGCGGGCATGCATTTAGGAGGTCAGCAAATTATCCTTAAACACTGAACAGGCTCAAATCCCTGTTGCATTTTCTGCACAATACTGCCACCTGGATGACAACTCTCCCCTGAGAATAGCAAAACAAAACCGAACTCAACACAAAGGACAAAAAAAAATGCATTTTATTTATACTGTTTTACAAATTATAAACACTTTGGTAGAATGCAAATGATACAAAACAGAAAAATAAGGCATATGGTAGCACTACATTATGTCAGCACTTATATCTAATGGCAATAATCAACATCCTTCATTTTATGCATACATTTGCACTTTGGGATCCACACAAAATTTAACATGCAGGCACATGACCAGAAGAGCAACTAACCTTCCTAACCCAAGGCAGGTCTACTGTATTAAAAAACAATAAAAAAAAACACTACACATGATCGAAAGCTATTCACGTGGATAACATTACTGTAATACAACATGAAAAACACAAAAAGGCCTGGCGATCTACATAGCTCAAGTATTCAGTCTTAACATCTTATAGTGCCTAAAGATGTATGAATTCCAAGACATTGGTAATACGCATGAAACTGATTCAATACTTGTTTGTTATGATGGCAATGTAACTGGCAGTCTATAGAAAAAGGCCACATACTGATCTCAGTACATCAGATGAGTCGCCTTTCTCAAGGCAAGATCAGATCAGAGAAAATGTAATTACCATGGACATGATCAAAAAACACTCCTTGAAGATCTGAGTAGCTGAGGGAAAATACTTGAAAATAAAATACTACCTGATTTGTCTTTGTGCACCTCGCGAGATCTTTAACTTTATTTTATTTACTTATTTTTTGCATAAAGGACAATATAAAATAATACACTCCTTAAAATGCATTTGTATATAATCTTATAGCTTTCCTTCTGACAATTTCCTTAAGTTTGCATGATATAGAAAATTACAGCGTACAATACAAGATTGACAAAACTGTTGTCTAACTGTTGACTAATATGATGATTAAAATGTCTTTTATAGTACATTGTTGGTTTATGAGAAAACATTTTATAGAATAAAAGGCTACGTTAATGTAAGAGAAATCCCTTCTGGATGGTTTTGCACTGGAGAAGTCAAATCAGAGTAGTTGTTTAAACCAAGCCAACCACAGCAGGAAAAAAAAAAAAACTAAAAAAAAAAAAAACACCTTAAAAAAAATTGCTGACTGAAGCTGGTACCACTGGTTTATAAGAAGCATACTACAATGCGGTTATCTTTATCTGCCCAGGATCTACTACAAACAGCTGTAAAACTTGTTTAACCTTAAAACAGTGATGCAAGGAAAAACATGTTAAGTCTACCTGAGAAACACATGCATAAGGATCCTGCTCTCCAAAAGCTTTATAATTAGAGTAAACATGCAGGGGAAAAAATACAAAATGATTACATGAACTGTAGGTTTTCCTATCATATATACTTCAAATCCTTCAAGTCCTATATACACGTTAAAAAAGTAAAATAAAAAGGAATGTTAAAGTTTCCAGTGCAAATTCTAATATCTCCATTTCCAGTGCAAAACATGTACAGTACTTGACCTGTAAAAGCTTAATGGATTATGAAAGCAAATGTCAGTCATATGCAGCGAATGCATTCAATGGAACTGCATCCCACTGAAATAATAAATGAAATGAATCCCTGTCGTAGGGTGTCGATTTTTATGACTTACAGATTTAAAAAAATAAAATAAAATTCTTAGAAAATTAAGACAGAGTCTTAATTTTTTTTTTTTACACAACTTCCTTTTCATAATATACAATATAAGGCATTAGAAGGTGTTTATCCCTAGATGTGTTGATTTTTTGCATTAAAAGGCCATTAAGCACAAGTCCAGCTTTGAACATGAAATTGCAGGTACTCACCCATATAGATCACAATACATACAACAGGACGGAACACCTGAAGTCTTGTCTCTTAAGAAGATAGATTACAACATTTGGCATTAAAGCAAAGCCGTCACTCTGCTTGCATTTGCTCCCTGATGTCTGAAGGCAGCGTCTCAAACAGCACGTCTTCGACAACAAGTCCACTGCGCTTTAAAGCGCGACAAGAGCCAAGTTCAGCTGGTAAGAACTCAAAGTGATTACCCTTTAACTCCAAGTGAGTCAGTACACCTAGGAAAGAAATCTTTGGTGAAAGGACAGACAGCATGTTTCTGCCAAGCTTCAGAGTCTTGAGCTTCTTACAAAAGAAGAGTTCATCAGGAATATTTTCGATTTTGTTACAACTGACAGAGAAGTATTGAAGGCTCTGGAGAACGCCTATCTCCGGTGGGATAAAACGGATGTCGTTATTGGAAAGATCAAGGTAGCGCAGTTTGTTGCAGAGGAACAAGTGTGAAGGTAGGATCTCGATCTTGTTATGGCTGAAGTAGAGGCGCTCCAAGCTCCCGAGTTTTTTTATGTGTTCAGGTATAAAAGCGATGGTGTTGTGCCAAAGCTTCAGACAGGTCAGCTTACGGAGGTGCTGGAAGCTGAGGATCTCTTCAATGGAGCGTAGATTGTTCTCCTTCAGATCCAACGTCTGCAGATTAGACAGGCTGAAAATGGCATGTGGTATGCGTTCGAGGTCGCAGTGCACCAACTCAAGTTCTATTAGATTCACCATCTTTTTCAGGTTGTTAAGCATGACCAGCTTGGTGCCATCATTGCAAATACAGAGGCGTTGTAGATGGCTGGCCACATCCACGATGGACTGAGGGATCTTGGTGAAGTTGCTCTTGAGTGCCAGGGTCTTCAGCGCTTTGAGCTCTCGTAAAGAGTCCAAGGTTACGTTCTTTGATGCATCAGAACTCAAAGAACCAATCAGATGGAGCTCTTCCAAGTTACGCAATACATACAACCACTGTGGAAGTTCACGGCCATCATCAAACTTCACTCGCAACACCTTCAAGTTCTCCTTGAGGAACGAGGTGGCTGCACTGTGTATCTTGAGCGAGCACTGGTAAAGCGAAAGCTCCTGGAGATCCTCTAGTTGGGCAATGGCTGCTGGTATGGTAACATTATTAATGATCTCAAGCTTCAAAGACTGCAGCTCCGTCACCTCAAAGATGGTATCTGGGAGACCAGACAGCATGAAGAGTTGAAGTTCTAGCCTGTTATTGCTGTTGGTTTGCAGCTTCTGCCGAAGTTTGTCAGCGGTCCACTCGTGGTTAAGGTTGAGTTGTTTCAGCTTGTTTTCACTAACCTCTGACAGAAACACTGCAAATCTCTTGGAATATAAGGGATCATACTGATCGATCATGTGCAACATGAAAGCAAAGTCATTCTTTACATCTGGGATGTCATCAATTCCAGTCTCTTGCCTAACATATTCAAAGGAGTACTCCTTGAGAGAAATATAGAACAGCCAGTAGGATGTATAAAGGCATGTGAGTCCATAAACACCAACAAAACACAAATAACAGTAGGAGAGCTTAGAGAACAAGTGGGCCATAGTATGATTGCAACAGAAGTACCTGTAACCAGTCATGTCCTGCATGTTCTCAGTACAGGTAACATTAAACCTAACCTTTGACACCAGAGCACTGTTGTATGCAATTATAAGGATAAACTTGAGCACTTTTACAACAGTCTGACGGACATACATCATATATAATATATCACCCTCCTCCACATGCAGGCGGAATTTTTTGACTTTCTCAAACAAGGCCTTGGCTTGCTCTCCTTCCTTCTTGTCAAGGACACTTGCTGCTGGCTTGTCAACAACAATCTTTTCAGGAATTGATCTTAAAGACTGAGTCTTCTCCAGGTTGCCCTCTCCAATTGGAGTATCAAGGTTTGACCTACTGGCACTGTTCTTCTTGTCCTTCTCCTCAGGATTCTCCCCAGACACTTCCGACAGTGCTCTCGTAGTCCACGGAGAGTCAAAACACTTTCCCAGGATGGATATAAAGTGCTCAATTTTAGAGCTGGAGCCCGGAAACTTGAACCAGAAATTGCTGCACACCATGAAAATTAGGGTATGTATGAGAACTAGGTAAGGGAAGTACTTGGCATACCAGTGCAGTGCCTTTTCATAGCACATTTGGTTTATGTAGTTATACTGCTGAATATCCAAGTTGGTCTTCAGTCCTTTCAACTCATGGACAGGCACTAGCGCTACATGATTAGTGGAAGGAGGTGGGCACATCAGCTCAGTCTGGTTTGGCGAGAACGTCCTTTGAGGAAGGCATATGATTTTGTCTTGCATCACCTAAAAGGATAAAAGAATGTAGAAGTCAGAATCAACAATAAAATCAAGATATACTGAGACTATTTTCCATCCAAATGTTTTACATTTTTGTATAGCACATTTCTGAAATCTGACTAAAGAGAATGCAAACATTGCCACCAAATGCATTATGCACATTATCTTGGAGCCCGCCTTTATTATGTTTCATGGAGCTAGTGAATGAACTTGCATCAGGGAGAATTGCATTTGCCATTCTGAAGAATTGCATTTGCCATTCTGAAGAATTGCATTTGCCATTCTGGCAGCATTTAATAGTGTTATTTAATGCTCCCAGGAGATATGCAGAATCACACAAGTACATTAGCTCATATTTAATGAATGCCATCAGACATCAGCATTTATGTGGATACAAGGGATGTAACGGTACATATATTTGTACTTAACATTTTTGGTACAGGTCTTTTGGTTCAGTATGCATGTGCAAATGCAGAATAATAGATCAGAACATAAAATTTAAATAAAAAAAAAAAAAAGTAAGTATTTCAGTGATGCTTTGGATGAACAATAATATTTCTGTTGAAGCTCATCTTCTTGTACACCTTCTCTTCTATGGAGAGGAAATTCTATGTAGGGGCATACCGGTAAAAATTCTCCACACGATAAGAATTATTCTTCCTGCAATAAGAATGATAAAGCCTAGTTGATGAAGTATTTCTGTTTGCGATCCATTCACAGCTCACGTGCAGAGTGAAAGCAACTATGGCGGAGGGCGGATGTCAAGCTGAGGATGAGTTTATCATTAAACGAGGAGCTGCCTCTACAATCTGGTACACAGATATATTTTCACTTGCCGAACACTGTGAATGAGTGCTTGAGAGTTTCGCTCTCCGTCAAGCGTATTTCAGTTCATCTCAATGAATGCACAGTGTATTTGACGCACAGTAAACACCAATGTGAGGCGCCCGACTCACCGTTGTTTTGCTGAGAGCGCTCAGTGTTTCTCACACACTCAAAGAGAGCGAGAGAGTCAAACAACATTCCACGCAGAATTGACGTGCTACGTGTAAATGATATTCTGTTTTTTTCCCCCAGTTCATTTAGAATTATTCAGCCTTTAAGTACGAGCAGAAACTAATGCGCAAATGGCAATAACATGGGCTGGTGCTCACCTATTACTGTCGCTGTTTTGATTTCATCAAATCAGTTCGAGCGAACGCAGACAATGCAATTACTATTCATGAACCCCGCAGCTCATCAATCCTTAGAGTGGTTTATATTGTTATTAGTAGTTAGAATTATCATCTTATTAATTTGTTTTTGTTGTTAAAATGACAAATATGCATTCATACGTTTCATTCATACATGGTCACCATGTTTTAGTTCTAATAACTTAAATTCTATCATTAAATAATGCTTGATTATTTACACTTGTCATTTTGTCATGTCAACTATCTGAAGACATGGTTCGGATTGTTACTTTTGCTTTTTGCACCATGAGAGTATGAATAAGTACAGAATGTGTTTACTTTTCAAACTTGTAGTTGATTTAAATTATCATTGTGAGTAATTATTATGGTATGTTTTTCAGTACAGTTTTCTGTTTTTTTTTTCTGCTGATCTCCCATCCCCCACCCAATATTTTTATTTTTATTTAAAAAAAAAAAAAAAAAAAAAAGAACAGTTGTTCAGTAAAACATTTATTTATTTATTTATTTATTTATTTATATTTATTTATTTTTTAAATGCTTTCTTTCTATTGTGGAGGTGTTCAATAGGGGTTCATTAAGGTGAAAGCTAATAATCTCAAACACATCAAAGAGCAAATAGATAAACCTCAAATGTACAACAGTAGATGAGGCTCATTTGATGTATTGAATTTCCATGCCGGGAAGGGTGTAACAGTATCTGATGAGAAGCATCTCTTTTAAGATAACTATTTTGGTCTCTGACATCACTGTTGTGACTCAGACAGGAAATAAGAAATCATTACACTGGCCACTTGAATTCTAGAGAGAGGTGAAATACCTTTAGGTTAGCAGAAAAATGTGCTCAACAACTACTCAATTTTGCATTAAAAATTTTTAAAGCACACACCAGGCAGAAAAGCAACTATTCACTAGTAGTGAAAAGCAGTAAACAAAAGCATTCTGTATTCATTTCAAGATGTGTGCCCTTCCCCCTTTTTCCTGCAAAACAGTTTAGCTTGTCTGGTAATTACCATGTGGTTTCTGCCAGCAAAGGTAATGAGAGACAAGAAAAATCAGCTAAAAAGAAATGGAAAGAGAATTAGCTCTATACAGCACTATAGTGTGGTACAAACACAAAAGGCAGACTGCAGAGTAAAGCCTGCTAATGAAGCATCAGCAGCTCTGAACATGGCATCTCTGCAGTAAAATGGATGTGAGGCGCAGCAGCCCCAAGTGGCTAATAAAAAGTGCATTATGCACTACAGGCCACTCAAAGTGCCCCCAGTCAAACATGGGCATTTAGCAAAAAAGAAGCTGTTTATTCCCCTCTCAGAGCCATGGGATTATGCAATGGCATTAGTAAAAGAATTAATTAGGACAATTATAACTACCTTCACTGGGATCATCATGAAAATCCAGTTGCAATTTAGAAATTGCAATACATCAAACAGCTGTGGCATTCTTTGATACACACCTCCAGGGACAGTGGGGATATTCCCGCCCTAACAATGGGTTCCTGTTAATGTTGTTTGTTGAAACTAAAAATAATTTAGGATCATCTGGAGGAATTGAATCTGAAGGGCAAACTTGGTGCTTGAAGCTCCACCCACTAGTTTATGAGGCAGAGTAGCTAGACTAGGAGTCATTTTGTGTTTATAGAGGGGCCGCCATGAGGGGAAGGAGGGGTAATCTTTTCGTGTGGGGTGACTGGAATTTAGCTATTTTCCGTTAGCAAACTACCACCTCTTTATGCAGTATGCACTGCCCAACAGTGGGCTGTTTATGCACAGAGGAAATCCATCTATGGTGTGAAGTCATTTATTATTCCATTGCCACTGATTAAGGAAGACTATGTTTCATTAGACTACTGCTTAAAGTGGAAATTAAGCAGTCAATCAAGTTAACATTATTTAGTAAATGGATTTTCACTTAATTAAAAATTATATAACAAACAACAACTATTTAAAAAAAAAAAAAGATGTTTTGTTATAGCTTTTGTAACAAGGGTGCGGCCATGTTGAAGTTCTACAACCTGTGACGTCACAGCTCTGTTGGATTAATGAAGATTATTATAGTTTCGATTTTGGTCTTTGAGTTTATCTATTACTAGTAACTATTCAAGCAATTAAGCGGTAAATCAATGTCACCAAGAAGATGACCAATAGAGGGCTCCAGTGCTATTTGCAAGGCAATAATAGACAAATAAGTCAGAACTCCAGCAGCAGTGAAGGAAAAGTTGGATAAAAACTTCAATGCACAGAATGCAAAAGGATCAAAAAAAGATGATGGAATTAGGGATAACGTTTGGAGATTATCCAACATATGGAGTCTAAACGTGAAGTCAAGGTAGGAAATAATTATTTTGCTAATTATTCACATCCAGGAGCAATGCAATAGTGGTCCTGTTTTCATCTTTCACAGTCTCTGTCTTTATCTTTCACTATCTTTCCTCCACTGTCTTTAACTATCTCTCAACCATTGCATCTGCTAAACTTAGGCAAGACAACCAACCCTGTGACATCACAGTAATTATAGTACTGCAAGATGGCAGTGCCCTTATTACAAAAGCTATAATAATTTTTTTTCTTCTTTTAAAAGGTTACATTTATTTTGTTTGTTAAATAACTTGATTAGAGTGGAAATCCAATTACCTAACTAAATAATGTTAACTTGACTGACTGCTTCATTTCCACTTTAAAAAGTTTTCAGCAGGAAAAAATAAAATAGTAGTGTTCCTTTGGTATTTGGCTTAAGGTGAAAAATTGTAATATTCACCTGCAGAGTGCATCCAAACACACCTATCATGAGCATCACCACAGAAAGGTAGTCTGTAAACACATCCCACCATGGCTTCAGAACCCGGAAAGCCGGCTGCTGTTCCGTGAACTGCCGGAATTCGGTCACTGGAATCATTCTCCTGTAAAGGCACAAAGAAGAAATGACATCAATGACTAGCCAAAATTGATCAAATTACAGTGCAATACATCTTCACTGAAGAGAGCCAATTAACTCATTTAAAAAAAATAATTAAAAAAATAAAATATTATATATATTAAAAAAAAATATATATATATATATATATATATGTTAATTATTTACAATAACAATAATTAAAAGTAAATAATGGGCCTAGATTTAGATGGGAAAAAAGTAGCCTAAAGTAAAAACCTTAATGAAGAACAAAGAAACATTACACATTAGTCAGCATTTACATCCAGGCCTTAATGCAGGTTACCAATGTCAATCATTGAAATTTATTTTTGGTCTTCCATTTAAATACGGTTGTCACTCTGAAATAACTTTGCAGTGTGTAGTTATAAAAAAATAAATAAAAAAAAAAACTTATTCATGTTGTAAATTGTCAATCACTTCTTCTGAAAACTTTGAACAAAACCTCTGATTTGCCATTATGTTAATAAGCTCAGAAGTCATGTCTGTGATTGGCTATGGCTACAATGCGAAATACTTGTCACAAGTCACATTGTAAAAAGAAACCTTTAACACTCCACACACAACATGCATGCAAACAGCTTTTGACAAGACTACACTAGACTTAATATAAATCGATGGACGTTTACAATAACAGGGTTTTTCCTGGGTCAAAAATAGTCTTTGGTGGTGGCCGACAGACATGGTCATCAACACAAACAGTAAAACGTTTTTCACGTGATCTGCGCGCTCGATACGGTATACAATAAATTACCTGCCACTCTCACTGTAATCTTTTCTTGCCCTCTTACCAAAAAAAAAAAAAAACAACAACAAAAAACTAAAATTGTGATTTCAAAGCTTTGTAAAAGAAAGATGCTTCTTTGCTAGACCTCATAATTATTTTGGTATACATATTAATTATAATTAAATAATTCATATTAAAAGTTTTACTTTGAAATGTTAATAGACTAATTTTCTTCCATATACAGTTGAATGCATCTAGCTAACAACAACTTGCTTTGTTCTGGTTTCACCTCACTCCAGTCTAAATGAACTAATTTTATAGGTAATTTACAACACATTGTCATATAAATAACCTGAAATTACTGTGGATTATTGAGGCTAAATCTTACTACCCACACTTGGGGTAAGCAGACTTACGTTCTCATTTCAGAGGAGTGCTGAGTAAATGATTTGTTATACACCGATTCAGACAGTGACGCATAGTGAGTTCAGTGTCGGACAGATCAGTTGTTTTAACCATTCATTAAAATTAATCGGTTCAAATGAGTCAATGGGTTGAGAATCGGACGTGGACGAGTTGCATGCAAATCCCGGCTGTTAGGACATCGCAAAAGATTTGTCAACACAGAAAACTGCATAGAATTTTTTTTTCCATTTATTGAAAGTGTGGTTTATGTCAGCTGCATGTGCGGAACGCCTTTCAGAGAAGATGAGATTTTTTTGAGCACTATTCACACCCAGCAGTAATTCAGTAAAAAAATTCTCTGTATGCACCACGAAAAACAGGGATTCATATTCCGAACTATTAGCATCGTGCCAGTTGATTTAGAATAATGTGCGAGGGAGAGAGAGCAAAGACAGTGCTTAAGC
Source organism: Zacco platypus (assembly GCA_038088235.1). Classification (NCBI taxonomy): domain Eukaryota; kingdom Metazoa; phylum Chordata; class Actinopteri; order Cypriniformes; family Xenocyprididae; genus Zacco; species Zacco platypus. The sequence continues at coordinate 16,846,641 of CM076074.1, forward strand.
CCAACCGTCTGCCAAACATTTTTCAATGTCGGAAAAACCCTGAATAAATAGTAATAAATCAATTTAAACGATTTGAAAATAGTATTTTATTTTAACATATGCACTCCTTCACTCTTATTTGTGTCAAATATGTAAAAAAAAAACAAGGTTTCTTGTCTCGTCACATTTAGCGAACCCTTTCAATGCTAAAACTAAGACCTTTTTATAAAGAGTTTTTCCTAAGTTTTTTTTAATTAAAAAAAAAAAAAAAGTGCAGCCACATGAAAAAGCAAAAACATGCTATGAAGCGCTGTCAAGAGCATACGAAACCAACAGGAACCCTAACCGTACAGCTATTTTGGCCAATCAGAAGCCTGTGAAAAAAGGTTATTACCGGTTACAGTTCTAACATAAAAAGCCAAAATCTTCAGTTTCATCGTCTACACGACAACACTGCAACCGGAGTTTCTGAAAATCTTCACCCTGACAGGAGTTTTCAAAAAAGTTCAGTTTCAGTGACTGGATACTGCGTTTGCATGTGGACGAACACCAAACCACATTGAAAAAGCTGCAGTTTTGAAAATAGCCGTGTTCGTGTGGACAGGGCCTAAAGCGTTGCAATTCGCACTGGTCATCAGTGAACAGTACGGCCCACCATCTTTGATTTGATTGGCCATCTCAATCATTATGACACTGACAAGCACTGTTAGGCCAGCCTAAAAATGTACCTTTTAAAACATTTATCACCCTAACAACAAACCAGTACGTAATGAAGTGCAACAGAGCAGCGTCAAGAATATCAAAAATCGAAGGGGACAATTTAGTCATTTCTAATTATTTCAATGTATATTTTATAATATCTACCCCCCCAATGTCAGTGTTATGGCTCTGCTAGTATGTATCGTCTGGTAATTATTTATTATTGCATGGCTCTCTGGTTGATTCTTGATTCAATTGCTACATTCAGCAATCAAATAGTCCTGAAAAAAGGACTGTGGTCAAGGTCAACACCTTATAACTGGCTGCTCATTCATTAGCTATGCTTTATATCCTTTACCTCAATTGTCTCTCCTAGTAAACTAATTGAAATTCAAATCCATGAATTTATTTGGCAAATTTCCAGGTAATATGCAAAATAATCTCTTTAGTCTGTGAATTAAAAGTACTAACTGGAATATTAATACCTTGATGTTTTATTTCAAATAAAAAATAAAATCTCTTGAGTTGCAATTAAAAATGTCCTATGAATCCTGAAGGACAATGGATTAGGATTTAGGTCATTTTTTGTATTCAAGACACCATCATGAAAACTTGCATAATATGCTCTTACACTCTAATGATTCATAATGAAGGCAGTCCAGCAGGCATCATCTAATCTCTTTTGATGCACTTCTTGCATCATTCCATACACAATGCATATTCCACTGGTCTTATTAATTATTGAGATTAGTGCTGCATTTGCTTCACTCTGCAGCAGTCAGCCAGTCAAAAAATTGGTTTATATTATGTACCTATAAAAGGCCTGCACAGATGGACAGCATTGAAAATCAACAAAGTAGTTAAACATAGAATACGAGGAAGGGGAGTCGTACTAGTGTTCAATTTTTTGCACCACCATTTATGTGTAAAGTTACTAAGGCACCTTTCACAAAATTCAGAGAAGTACTCTAACCCTGATGTAACACACCTGAAATCAATTTGAAGTCAGGCAGCCTAAATTACTGATCAAGATGTCAAATAAACTAAAACACCCCTCATATAATTTATATGCAAGACCAAACTAAAGAAACAACACTTCTGTAAAATAGTCTGTAAAAGAGCTCCAAAATAAAATGAACACTAATATATACAAGCATTGTGTATAATGAACAATTTAATAGACTCTTAGGCACAACTTTTTAAATTATACAGATGATGACTTTGCAAAACCCTAACCCTCCTACTGATATAAACTTAAAATTTTAACCTAAACATGATTTGACTGATTTATAAGTCTATTTAAATAGTGTCCTCTCAAGCCAGTTGTCAACATGCTTCACTGTATTTGGAAAATTTACACACACAAAAAAAGTCCTTCAAAATTTTAGCCAAACATGTACACACACAATTAAAGGAAAGTGTACAACAGTAGTTTAAAATCACAAACCAGTCAGCAAATGAATTAGACAAACCCAACCTCAGCGAACCATAAATCCTAAAGTTGTGTACTTGCTGAAAATGTTAACCATTCAGTGGTGCTTACATAAGAGTAAACACAATCAGTCCTCTACAGATTAAAACATAAGTATCCACATACTGTTTGTACTTTTATAAATATTTCTCAAGAAAAATGACAACATCAATGCTTGCATATTTAGATGCAATCTGCTTGTGTACTGTGCACAAGCCTAACCACAACCATTATTAAAAGAAAAAAAAAGAAACCCTGGGGTACAAGAACTTCGCTGTATATGCAACATGCTTCAACAGGCTGCCTTCTTCAGGCAGGGCAAAATATTTGGACATCTGTGAACAGCTGCGGCAGTTCAAGTATCTGGAACTCCTGATTCCTACTAGCTGGTTTGTTACCAGATATGTTCCTCGCACGGGTTTGAAACTGGTGTAAAAAGCCCACAATAAATCCTTAAACTCCTAGGAGATCAATGAGGCTGTATGAATAGCCTATATATTAAAAGATAAAACATAATGACTTATTATTATAGATAAATGTGGAACTATGTCCAATGTTCACACACTACAAGATGGAAAATAATGTTGGCAGACTGAATGGAAAACTCCAACGTGTTCTGATAGACAAGAAATAAGCAGGCAGAAATGGATGTGAGTCTATGCATGTTCCTGCAGACCTGCAATTTACCTTAATCTAATAGCTTTAAGTATTCTACTATACTCAGATCGTTACCATCTCCTGGAGCAGCTCTTCCTTTCAGGAAATGGGGTGATTCTCAAATATAGTCGTGGAAAAACACAGTGCATGACTGAATCACATCCAGTCAGCAGGACGGAGAGCTCACTTTCAGATAGCCCAGTAAAAGCATGCGCACGGAGGAAAGATGTTTTGTAATGATACGTGGAGCTGATTTCCTCTACTGCTAATTACGGAAAGCGAAATAAACAACATTAATTCGCTCTCACAGGACCAAACAAAAACGCACGTTCACGAATGCGGTTTTAATTTAATTAAATTCACATATTTGTGTTAAATCTCTTAAGGGACATTAAGTTATTTTGAGTATTTTAAATGGAGGCCTGTATCAAATTGACTATGTTTATATATATAAATAATGCAAAATAAATATAAACTAAAAGAACCATTCAAGAACTTCACTGATGCAAAATTTGAAAGCTATTCTATGAATGTAACGTTATATCGATACTTTCGATTTTCTTTCGTCTCAAGTGTCTGTTTTAGTCATTTCAACAAATTCGCTGCACCAACACATATTTGGAACAATAACTGCACCACGTTTCCTCACTGAGGGGGTTTGAAAAGTTAAACGCCATCCCGGGCGAGTTTCAATGACTATGCCACAGTTACGTCATGAAGACAGAATAGTTCAACATAAACATTTGCAATGCTAATGTTTGTTCGCAAAACAGCGACAACGTGAAGCAAACGGTCCCAGTTTTCACTCACCTTTAACTGAACTGAAGGTGCGTTCTCCGTCTACAGTTGAATAGTCTAGCGGGGACTATAGCATGTCCTTGTGCTGCGGTTCTCAGTCTCTTCTGTCCTCCGACTGCTATAGGCTGAGCTTCTTGGGCGGGACTTCAGTAGGCTACATGGGTAAATGACAAATACAATAGCGTTCCCAGAACCGCCTTTCTCACTTTCCGTTTAGATTTTACGTGTGTTGTGTGGTGCTACATCTGTCCAGTGTCCATGACCCACAAGCAGCTCATTGTTAAAGGAATTCTCAAGGGCAAGAGCATATCCTCCACAGTCCCACCATTTTAACTAACTAAATAAAACCATTTCCTATGCGTCACCCTAAAGTTAATTATGGTTTTTAGATTTGATGGTCATTATTTAACAAAAAAAGCTGCGAGAACGGGCTGTAGAGATAATATAACAAGGCAATGCAGTGGTTTATTGTAAACACTGTAATTCACACAGGGTTTGTGACCATATTATCATTGAATGACCCATTCAATTACATAAAGAGTGAAACTGCTTGCTAAACAACTATTCCTGAAATGTAGGCCTAATAAAAACAATTTAAAATAGAGTAAAGGAACTTTTAAAAGTATTTTAGGCTGTATACAAAAATGGAATCTAACAGCAATGAGCTATGAAAGTGTCCACAAACTATTCATTACTGCCAGACTCCTCCACACTAGCCATAGCAGACATTAACTTTGTCATCCCACTGTCTCCATAGCCTCTGCACTAGATCATATGTTTACAGCGTGTCTGATTGGCTGCACCATCTGCCTCAGGCTTACTTGCACGCTCCCTCTTTGTTCTACGGAAACCCTTTGACATTGGGTGGCAGAGACTTTAAAAGGTCTTCCTCAACTAAAAGTCTATTCACTGTAAGGCTGGCATTTTTTCAACTCTGCTAAAAGACTGGTGTCTTGGAAATCCTGTAGAGTTAGGTTAGAAAACTTACTGATCTGTGGTGGAACTCTATACAAGCTTTTGATATCAAAGATTTAAAAATGTGCCTTTTAAAATAAATTTACTCATAGTCAAACCCAAATTTATTCAGACACCTTCAATATTTCACACATTAAAACAGTTAATTTGCTATAGTTTAAAAAAAAATGGTAATTAAATATGAAAATAACTCAGAGTTAAAATGTGTCTAATGTCAGGTCAAAGTGTCTGAATAATTTTTGGTCCAAAATGTTTTATCAATTTTACTGGTAGTCTACTATAGGAAGAATTTTTGGGTATAATATGTCACAGTTTACTTTATTTTGCTGTCCTCACTTACAAAAATGAACTATAGTGTCCTGCACCCACTAGTAAAAACTATTGACTAAAATTTATTTAAAAAGGCATATGCCTAGACAATATTTCAAAGAAGAGTGTCATGTCATGGACAGAATTCATGACCTACCAAATAGTTGTTTCAAAGTGATTTACTTCTTGCAGATGGGATATTCCAAATATAGTCTTTTAATGTTGCTTTACTGTGAAGTCCAGGCCAGAACAATGCAGTGGTGTGTTTTATTTAATTATATAAGATCATGATCTGGTAAAGGGTAAAGGCAGAAAGAATATCATTTTAATATATATATATATATATATATATATATATATATATATATATATATATTATAGCAACATAGCTCAGACAAAAAAGCATAATGCAGAAATATTAAATGGTCTATTCTGTTTTTCCATTAAAAACAAACTGTGTGAACAGGGTACATTTGTTTATGCTACTGACAAGATGTTTCCATAAATTTAGAGCTCTCAAAAGTTCTGCAGGCTAAAGATTCTATTTATATAGGATCTTGTACAATTCTGTGAAAAAACTTCGAGCTCGAGGCCAAGGCAGGTGCAATCTATCAGTAGGCTATTTCCTAACAAATGGAAGAAATTTTCTTAAGAAATTTTCTGTGGTAGACTGGGATCCATTGTTTTAAGTCTTCTAGTGCCCTTATTTCAAAAACAGCATTTCTGAACATAAGGCAGATGTCTTCTTGACCCTTAGAATTTCACTAGCTTCTGAATTAACTTCTCCAGAGGCTGAAGCGCAGCGGTTTCAGCTGCTTTTTTGACTGATCCCAAACAGGAACCACTCAGAGTTTCTTTGAGAACAATGAATTTTACTGATTCAGTGGATGAAATATGAAAGCAAAGTCATTCTTGACATCAGCAGTACCACTGTAGCTACTCTCATCCCACATTAGGTCAAAGGATACTTCTTACGGGAGTTTATGATCATCCACAAGAAACTTTAAACGCTAGTTCGGCCTGTGCATCGCCTGTCCAGAACACCCTGGAGCTCGACTAAATTTCTTTTGTGTTCTCACTTTGAACAACCGGGTCCCAACTGACAATGCTCTGCCATGATGAGCCACAGCACTTGTGTAGGATGGAGAATATTTGGCCAGAGGTGGTTTAGAGCTGGTGCTTGGGTAACTAAGGCAGAAATTGTTCACCTTTATGAACCTTATGTCAGCAACAAAAACCAGTTTGGTTGATGACCATAACATACAATTGCTAACATAAGCGTACTGCTCTAAGTCAAGCTTTTAAACCCATGGAAAGAAATATTAATGCCTAAGCGGTTGGTCAGTTCTAGTGTTATGTGTAGGCTAAACATGTTGTTTAAGGACATGCCTCTTCCGCAAAGGTTGTTTGGTAAACATACTGTATGATCTTGTAGATTGTCATATAAAGTGTTCATCTAAGCATGACAATTACAAACATAAACTGAGAGGTAATGACAGAAAACATCTCATCAGGGCTGAAGAACTTTTTAAACAGACCGATGAATGTCTTCAGCTTCCCTGTTCTAGCAGCATGCAGCTGATCAGCTTTGATGCACTATTTACAGTATTTATTTATAAGTTTATTTCAGTCTAATCAACCATTTAAAAAAACAAACAAACAAAAAAAACATTTAAATATGTTAAAAGGTAGGTTTACCTATTTATGTCAAATGATAGTCAAGTTGTTAAAATTTGTTGTGCTAATAAAGTACATCCACAGTTACAGTTTGCTGTTGTATAAGCACAAGTTTTAAAACATGTTTTATATAATAACAATAATAATGTTTCATTGACCAACCTTTTTGAAGGTCATATTTACTAGTGTAGGCTTATTACATTCTTTTTACAAATGTGAAAGTTGTACAATGACAGTTGCTACATGACAGTTGTGTAATAGTGTACATTGTGTTATTCCTTCTATTATCAAAAAACATGGGTCTATATGAAGAACAATGCCACAGACAAAAAACTGAAGACTCGTCTAGAGTGTGCTGTAAGTGACCTTAATTTAATTTTTCACTGAAACTATTCAGTGCTGAGTGGAAGCCAATTAAACATTAAATGCCTAAGAGAAAAAGAAATACAGGCAATATGAATTCTTTAATTTAGAATAATTTTCCCCAAAAGGCGAACATAATCTTTTATTTAATGTCAGGGTTTTATGGTACCTATGAAGGTACTGCATAGGAAGAACGTATGGCATAATGTACTGACAAGAATTATACAATAATGTTAGTTTTTTGGTTGTTTTTTCAAAAAAAAAAAGTATTCTCAGGGAATTACGTTAGTAACCAAAACATTCCCTTTCAATAACAGTTCACTCACATTGCGTCGCTCGATAGCTTATGCTATGGGGAATGCAAACTTACAGGACCATGTTATAAGTGCAGGACTGTCTAAGCCAAGGCAGAGAATAGACAGAGGTGTCCAAACTCAGTCCTGGAGGGCCACTGTCCTGCAGTTTAGCTCCAACCCCAATTAATCACACCTGAAACAGGTTATTCAAGGTCTAATTAGGCATATTAGAAACATTCAGGCAGGTGTTGTTGAGGCAAGTTGGAGCTAAACTCTGCAGGACAGTAGCCCTCCAGGACCGAGTTTGGACACCCCTGGGCTAGGCTGAACGATTTTGTAAAATGTAATTGTTTTTTTTTTACAATAATACAGTTTTGTATTATTCAACAAAGACAAGCAGAAAATCATTGTAGGCTAAAGTATGACCAACACAACATTAAATAGATTAAACATAAACTGTTCTTTCCTGTAGGCCAGGCCTATGTTGTGATGAAATTAGGTGATGCATGAACTAATATGAATGACATTTTTTTAAGTACTTCAATCACCGTAATGTATTGACTGATTTGTTGAACTTCCAGCCTTAAACATGTAATAATTATCATGACAACATAAAGTACTGACAAATAAGCCTATAGTGTAAACATTGATATGAAAGTCAGTAACAGAAAAAAAAAAAAGTCAAACCAAAAATTATTCAGACATTTTTGATATTTTCAATGTATTTTTACTAGTGAGTGCAGGACACTATAGTACATTTTTGTAAGTGAGGATAGCAAAATAAAGTAAATTGTGACATATTATACCCAAAAAGTCAGTAACAAATCACTCAAACTAAAGTGCAGATTGTAGAAATATAAAAATATTAAAAATTGTCACTGCTATAACCATATGACATGTAAGCATATGCATTGAACTTTATAAAGGTGCAATCCACAAGAGATTCTTTGCCTTTTTCCAGGAGGACTGTGCACTTTGAGGCTTCTGAATGGTTTGGTATGAGGAAAAAAAAATCACATTAGTTTTACAGTTGAATTACATATATGTATGTGTTTGTGGAAGTATCATATTCAAGGACATAATTATTATTATTAATCTCGTTATATATATATATATATATATATGTCTTGCTGATTCTAGCATTTCTGTCTTCAGTTGGGTCTTAATGGCAGAGATTTTATCTGCACTGATGTACTCAGGGCCGGTTCCAGACATTTGGAGGCCCTAGGCAAAATTTATATTGGAGGCCCTCACTCCACACCTCTCCTAATAAAAATAACTGAAAACAAATATTTCTTACCTTTTTATTTAACATCTCTTATTAAAATTTGTATATTTTATTTTTATATGTCTATATGTTTGTTGGGGATGCTATCATGTTTTTGATTTTTAATTTGTTCAGTAATTTATTCACAGTAGCCTAACACACTCCACAGGACTACAGTAAAATGAAAAAAAGGAAAACACAACTTCACTAAATGAACATCATACCTTAATCATTTTTGAACAGGATTTCCCACTCCTATTGATTTAATGCAGCGGCATAAATACCTCAAATCTGTACTGTACACTCTTAAAAATAAAAGTTCCAAAAGGGAGTTTTTACAGTGATGCCATGAAATAACCATTTTTGGTTCTCCATTGAATCTTTCAGTGATCAGTTCTTAATGGGAGAGGTGTTCTTAAGAGGTGCATGCAGATCCAAATGCAGGCTTTATTGTAACAGAGGTGGTCAAACGTCACAGAAAAGCAAACAGGTACATCAGAGGCATAGGCAGAATCTAGGTCGGTGGACAGGCGAGAATGTCGGGGCAGGCAGCTAGTGAGAATAGTCCAGTAAAACAAAGCAATGAATCCAAGGGCAGGCAGAGAACGTTCAGAGAACAGTAAACAGACAGGATCAAAAACAGGAAAACAAACACAGGAAATCAACGCTCAGAAAAGCTATACACTGGGAAATAACAAGACCTCGCAAATGAGTGTGTGAGCAGGGTGTTTAAATAGTGTGATGTTTGTAGTTTGTAAACTAGCATCGTGGTAGTATCAGAATAGGCAAGAAGTTCAGGAACGGTCTCGGTAGCAGGTTCACGACAGGATGAGAATTCGGCGATTGAGAGTGCTTTGCTGGATGCCATCACTGTGCAAGGAGCTAGAACATGCTCCACCACTCCACGAGGCTCTGCAGCATAAGCTGCCACCTCTGGAGATTCAGCAGTGGTGTAAGCGGCCCAGCTACACAATAACATGACCCCCATTATGGGGATTGTTGCCGACAGGGGAAGCAATTCAAGAACACGAGGGCTTGCTGAAATGCCCTTCAAGGCATTAGGAACTGGCGCAGAAATTGATTCTGAGATATTTGAAAAGCCCTCCAGGGCTGCACGTACTGATGTTAGCGGTGTCTCGTTCCGATTTGCGACCAGTCTCCAGAGGTTAGGGAAAGCCGTAATGTCCTCAAATGCAGCACTCATGACGACCGGGAACATAGACGTGGCATCCGTGGTGGCCGAAGACTCTGGCGTGATTTCCCTGATTGCCGGGGAGTTTGGTGTGGCAGTCATCTTGTCTGAAGACACTGGTGTGGCAGTCATGACATGTGGCTCTGGGTAATCTGTTGAGGCTTGATGAGGCTCTGACAGTTCTGCTGAGACATGACGAGGATTCAGAAGCTCTGCTGAGACGTGACGAGGCCCTGGAGGATCTGAAACGGGCGTTGACCCCGGAACGGATCCAGTGAGCTCCTGAGCGAATTCAGGCGGAGCTGGCTCGGATTCATGGAGTGCTGGAGCGGCCTCAAGGAGTATTGACGGCTCAGATGAGTATTCAGGGCAAGCTGACAAAGTTTCTGGATTCATTAGGCTTTCTTGGTCAGCCACCACAGTGCAGACTGAGACCGCGTGGGACTGAGGCTCGGTTACTTCGGTCTTCTTCCGGCGCGGCTTGCGTTTGTGTCGTGGCTGGGGAACTGGACGATCAGCTGTGACTTGGTCTCGTGTCTGATGAACTTTGATAACGTGGCTTGACTCATGACGATCAGTTGCGGCGTGCTGTGACTCTGGATGATCAGCTGAGGCGTGCTGTGACTCTGGAATGGTGGCCATTTTGTGTACAGGTTCAGCTCTGGCCGCCATGTTGTGACTGGACTCAGGTGTGGAAATCAGAGGGCTAGATATTACCAAAGTTGGTTAGACTGGTGAGTGTCCAGAGTCATGTTCTACCTCTTCCACAGTAAATGAAGACCCACACAATAGGAGCGCATATTCTATAAAGTCTCTGAGACTAAAGTTAGAGTCTTCATCGGGAAGGCAGGTTTTTAGGGGTTCATTTAGACCCCGACGAAATAGATGTTTAAACAAAGACTCATCATATGTAACACGATCAGTTAACTCACAGAACTGGGTAACATATTTCTCGATTGATGACTACTTCTGACAAAGCATCAGTAGCTGGTCAAAATAATCCATGTTGGGACCAAGACTGCTGGGAAAAGCCTCTGGATCTTTGATTGGCGAGGTCTTCTGTGATGAAGAGGTGCATGACAACGCGGGTGCAGATCCAAATGCAGGCTTTATTATAACAGAGGTGGTCAAACAGGCAAACGTCACAGAACAGCAAACAGGTACGTCAGAGGCATAGGCAGAATCTAGGTCGGTGGACAGGCGAGAATGTCGGGGAAGGCAGCTAGTGAGAACAGTCCAGTATACAAAGCAGTAAATCCAAGGGCAGGCAGAAAACGGTCAGAGAACAGTTAACAGACAGGATCCAAAACAGGAAAACAAACACAGGAAATCAACACTCAGAAATACTATACACTGAGAAATAACAAGACCTCGCAAATGAGTGTGTGTGCAGGGTGTTTAAATAGTGTGATGTGATAAACGGCAGGTGTGGATGCAATCAGTCCAGGTATGAAGGCTTATGGGAAATGTAGTATTTGTCTGTGTGTGAGTGAGTGTGTGAAAGTCCAAGGTGGATTGTGGGAAATGAAGTCCAGTAGTGAGAGAAGCAGGGTGGAGTGCCCTCTAGAGGCTGTCACGGGCACTCCAGCTAATAACCCTGACACTGTTATGGAAAAGTTCCATGGATTTTAAAGGTTCTTTATGAAACCACAGATGCCAATAAAGACACTTTATTTTTAAGAGTGTATAAGTCTACACAAATCAACTGCTAGAGAAAGTGAAACATACAAATTGCTAAGCAGAAATACTTAATTACTTCATAAAATTGTATGCTTATTCTCGTTAAATATAACAACAAGATTTATGTTTTGAAAACCAAAATTAAGTATTATGTTAGAGCAGTAATGTAAACAGCAGAATTTAAAAGAAACAGACTGTAGTACTTTTTTTGAAACATTAAAAAAATACTCCAGTGCTGAAAAATTCTAGCTATCGACTTTGAATACGAACTTTTCTTTTACTTCATTATCTTGGTAGTCAGCTCCCCAAGCGATGCCATTCATTGTCTGCATAAATTCAATGGCAAGTAGGAGTGAAAGGAAGGGCTGCATTTATTATACATTTTATTCATTATTATACATTTTTATTATCGTTTATTTTTAGAATACATTACAATCAATCAAAAAGAGATGATGACAACTCGCACAGCTACGTTACGAACTGCACTTCTCTGCATGCCTGTTTTCGCTTTGCACCCCGCGAAGGATGTTCGTTTCGGCGCCATCATTCAATGACTTAGTCCGTTGCATTTTCGTACCTTTTTTTTTCATATATTCGGAAGGTGGGACACACTTTGATATGGTGACAGTAGTTAATTTCATTACAGGTGAGAGTCACTGTCAATTCATCTATATTGTCCAATAGCAGAAGTCCCCTTTGCTGCCCTATGTTACGGTAATGGAGGCCCCTCCTCCATGACCGAGGCCCTAGGCAATTGCCTGCACTGTCTATAGGTAGCGCCAGCCCTGGATGTACTGCATTTTGAACCTAGGGTCCATGAACGGCGCAACATCCAAAATCTCCTGGGTGCAGGGGTCACTATATTTGTCTTTGAGGTGTGGCAGGACGTTGGTTCATCAACCTAGTCAGTTCAGTGTCCGCAGCATCTTCATCCAGGACTGATGTGGCCAGAAGGTGGAGAACGGGCTTGACATAGGAGATGCTCACATACTCCTCTCCAGAAAGAGTGTCAGTAAATACCAGGAGAGGATGCAGTGCCTTGTGAATAGACTTCAACACTTGTGCGCATATCGGTCACCTGACAATACCTGGGATATGGCTTTGGCCTGTTCCAGCACTCGGGCATTCATCTTTTCTTTCGATCCCCATCTTGTTGGGCACTCAGCTATGAGGGTGTGCTCAAGAAGTTTGAGCTCCCTCTCCTCAGTCATTGCTGCCTTCTTCCTCTAACTGTGGGAAGAAGCTTCCCACCAGCTTCTTACACAGCCTTATTGCTCTTGACACTTTTTCATATTTGATAGCATTTTCTGGAAAAATAAATAAATAAATAAATAAAAATAGTGTATTTCATACAATTTGAATTGCGTGATACAAGGCTATCACCATTACACACACACTCACATTCTCTCTTCTCTCTCACACTCACACACATATGAGATACAAACCAATGGCAAGATGTATGCCCAAAACACTAGAGCCTAGTCCATTCATTAAGCTGTGCTGCCTTCTCCATATTTTACACATTGTCTGACGTAAGCCCCTCTCTCAGGCCGGCTGCAATATTTTCCCTGTGTGGTAAAATATGCATGGGAGGGCATGCTGTACAGCTTTTCCAGTGTATTTATCAAAGCCACAGACCCAGGCTTGGTTACCGTACTGAGGGGCATCATATATTTAGCAATGAACTCTGTTACTACTTGAGTAATTTCTATGTGCCGTTTTGAAGTACGTTCATATGGAGTTATGCTTTCAAACATTTCGGTCAGTGATACTTGTCGGGTGGTATTTGGCTGATTTGACACAATGGTGTTTGGCATTTTAGCCATGCAACTGTCAGGATAGTGTTGTTGCCCCATAAGGTAGCAACGTTAGCAAGGCAGGTTTTGCACAATACCTGACGCTGCGCAGCAACTTCTTTTTTAAAGCCAAAATGTTCCCACACAATTGATGTACTGTTCCTTATTGACACTAAAGTTTCTGCAGTGTCAGGATCTGTAGAGTCGGAGACCATTGTACAACAGGTCATGGTACAGCATAGCATGAAAGTTAATGCTCCTTCTACAGACTGTTTTACTCTCATATGTCACGTGACCAGAGTGTAATTGTAGCCTTTGCGGTTAAAAAATGAAATTTTATCATTTCGCGACATTATCACAAATGCAATTAATCGTTCAGTCCTAGAATAGAGTCTGGCCCAGGGATGGCTCAGATCCGGGGGCCTCAACAGTGAGAAGTGCAACACTGGGCACTCCAGGCAGAGGCTCTGCCTTGGTGTGGAGCTGGGCAGGTACAGCCATAGGCTTGGCATAATGCTGGGTTGAAGAGGACTTTAGGCGACCAGGAGAGGCTGCTGCGCTGGCTCGTTTTAGCAGAAAGTGGCACATTGCACTGCACAGCTCCTTGATTCCAGCGGGTTTGGGGCCTGACTCCTCCATGCAGTGGAGGAGCTTGGTCTGGAAAACTTGAAGGACCGCCAACGTGTGAAGAGCGGATCAGATTGTCCGGCTACTGAATAAGCCCTGGCCACCAGGGCCGATGAGGCTCTGTCGAGCTTAGAGAGATGGGCCCCCCAAAGCTTCTTTTTGGTGGGTGTTGTCAAACCCCTTCTACTCTGCACCATCAACAATGAAACTGTGAATGAATGAAACTGAAGAGTGGACGTAAACCAAACAGGAGGATGCAGAGGATGCTGCAGGTAGGCTTCTTTTCTTTGTTCTTCTTCCTGAAGTCAGTGAGGAGATGGTCTTCATGGTTATGGAAAGATTCTGATGAAATGGCACTAAGTGGCAGCTTATTGGTATAAGTACAAATGTGGGGAGTTAGCTCAGTGAGTAACCACTCACTTCTAACGCAACAAAGACCAGGGCTCAATCCCCACCAAGGGCAACTTCTCACTTGTAAGTGAGATGCCATTGGTCTGTGCAGTTGCATAGATGTGATTCAGTCTGGTTTCAGTATTTTTGGGGAAAGGGATTTTCCATAATGTTAACTATTGAAGTAATGTGAGTTAATCGAAAGCTATCGAAAGGAACCCTAATTTAATGTAGTAAAGCCATAAATTAACTAAACAAAGTAAGCTGGTGATTTAGCAGGAAAATAACTCCAAGCTAAATAAAAAATGTTGCTGTTGGGGAATTTTACAGTTAAAGACCCCAAAAGACCAGATATGATGAATAAAGACCTGGAGTCGGAGTTTAAAACAAATAAAATGAAGAAAATTTTACTGAAGAATAGTTTGCAGTATCATCAGCAGAAGCAGCTTCAAGTCTCACAAAGAGTTCGTAGGCCGCTCTGCATACATTCACATTTCTACAACAATTATACACTAACTACATCATTACTTAGGTTAAAATGATTCTGATTGGTTAAGAAATACAAAAACGTAGGAAATTTCCGCACATGGACTGATAGGTAGAAGCACATCTCCATCGATCACGCTTCTGACACTCAGACCCTGGATTTAGGCACATTGTGACCTTCTAGGTCATGAAAAGCAGCAGACAGGTCTCAAGTAGAAAGCCAGCTGTCCATTGATACCCATAAAGGACTTGCACAGAACATTTAGTGCACATACAAAGATATACATGATTCACAGCTTCTTCAAGGCTGAAGTTGGCCCAGGCTTTAACAAGAACAGGAAAT
Organism: Zacco platypus; assembly: GCA_038088235.1. NCBI lineage: Eukaryota > Metazoa > Chordata > Actinopteri > Cypriniformes > Xenocyprididae > Zacco > Zacco platypus. The sequence continues at coordinate 16,861,646 of CM076074.1, forward strand.
ATTCCTAAAACATACTGATAAGTTTTCTCTCAGTGAGAGGTACAGACAATATTCATCATTATTTTCTTAAAATAAATGCTTTAACATACATTAAAGAAGTCATTAAAATAATTTTAATAGTTAGAAGGATAAATGTTGATAACTTGATTAAAATCACTCAAAAGATATACATTGAAGTGGCAGTGGATTCCAGAATCCAACTCTTCAGGATTAATTCAAAGTACAACAAATGTTGAAATATGATATTATGATATGATATATAATATTAGCAGAGAAATTCAGAATTTGGATCGGCTACATTGCTAGAGTTAGCATGCATTGGAGATTCATAGACAGTTCTATTCATAGGTAGTTTAAGAATAGAACCTCCAGTGCACGCTATCAGCAGTCGTTGGGAAGTTTATCTCAAAATTAGAAATTTCAATGATTTGAAAGGATATAAACAGTGAGGTGTGAAGAGAAAATTCAATTCTTCTTTACTTTACAAAACTTTGCCTCTACTTCAGTGAACCTAATAATATGATAGACTAAAAGAAACTACATTCCAAGTCTAAGAAGGAATTATTCATTGTCTTGACTTAATACGAAAACCTTCCTTACTGAATTATTAATCATATTTGATCACTAATAAAAAGTATTAGGCTTAAGTATTAGACTGCGTATGCGTAGTCACAGTGCCACCTGCTGTGTAAAAATACATATTGACGAATGACGTAAAATGCTGAAAGCTTAGATGATCTCACTGTTTTCCTAGAAAATGTGGAAATTTAAACATTGCCCTTCGACATAAGGTGACATGCAAGAAGTAATACATTGTCTAGAATAGATGAAGATTGGATGCCTCTACCAATGATTAACTGACAAAAAATAAAACAAACGTCCTTCGTTCATGCTTTTCCTGCTGGAGCCTTAATTTTTTCTTTTAGTAGGTAAATGTTAATAAACAAGCGAGACAATCACAAACGTGAGTACAATTGTTACTGTGAGCAAACTGGAAATCATTTTTAATTCATGTATCCTTCGATATGTGTCAGTTTAGATGATGAAAACGCTTTTTATGCTTGTTTTTTATACTTAGAGCTTTTTGATTATACTGGTCATACACGCATTCAAGCTCTGTGACTCAATTGTAATATATAGCCTAGTCATAAATACCACTTTAAAAAGAAGAAAAAAATATATTTTTCCATCAGACGTAACTTGAATTTATTTCAAGTTTATTGAATTTTTGTGAAGGGAATGGCTGCCGCAAAACAAACACCAGGCCTAAACTTAAATGAAAAAAACAAAACAAAACGTAAACTATATGAGGTATATGTATATTGTACTCTGGGTAGGGTACAATGAATGTAGTCCACTCTGGTCCTGGGATATCCGCCTTTTTAATCCATGCATTTCCATGGTGACTCCTGAAATCGGCGATCCATTGAAAATGCCTTCATGAATTCGCCGTCCGCGCGCATTAACTCTCGGTTACCAACAGGAGGTTGATTGAACTAATTCCTCACAGGTGTTTTGGAACCAACATACCCAGAGTAAGCAAGTTCTGCGTTAATCAACTCAGAGTTCAAGGTATATGTAACGGTAAGTTAACCTTGCTTTCTGGAATACACCCCTGGTCCCTTACCATAGTAGGACCAGTTACTTAAAAAAAAAAACAGTTACTTCCAGACCACAGAACTGTATCGGATCTTGGAAGGGAAAACTGATTGGTCCGTTTTAGAGGCGTGGGACGGTTGCGTCAGGCAGAATCTGCTCCCGTCAAACACAAAATACATTTACAATACAGCCAACCAATAAACTGAAAGGAGTCTCAGATCCGTGACCGCAATGTTTTGAAGTGAGCATTGAATCTTTGATATACGATTTTAACTTATTTTTTTTTGGCAGAAATGACTCTACTCCCTATTTTCAGATCTGCTTCACGCATATTACAAACGAATAGATTTAGAACTTTATCATCCTGTCAAGTGAGTGCGAGTTTTACTGAAATACTAATTTCTCTTTGACATTCCTTTATTTTGTTCTTTTACTTTTTTAGTATAAGATGGCATCCATAAAACATAAAAACGCGAAAAGAATAGAAGGTCTGGACAAGAACGTATGGTAAGAATAAAGAATAATTGCAAACATTTTCTCACAGACGTGTTAAATGTTCTTCACAGTGTCTCTTGTGTTGTTTAGGGTGGCCTTCACATCAGTGGCTGCAGACCCTTCCATTGTTAATCTGGGACAGGGTTACCCAGACATTCCTCCTCCCTCCTATGTGAAAGAGGGTCTCGCTCAGGCAGCAATGGTAGACAGGCTGAACCAGTACACGCGTGGCTTTGTATGTTCTACCCACACTTTATGATCATCCCATATTATGTGTTGAAAAAGCACTCAAGTAGTTATATTTCTGTTTTCAGGGCCACCCAACATTGGTTAAAGCCCTGTCAAAAGTATATGGAAAAGTCTATGACCGTCAGCTCGACCCATTTAAAGAGATCCTGGTAACAGTGGGTGGATACGGATCGTTGTTCAGCACTATGCAGGCTCTGGTTGAGGAGGGAGATGAGGTGAAAACATATTTAACACTTCTATGTTATACTTATCATTGCACTGGATTATGATTCATGCACTGTCCCTCTCTTCATTCAGGTCATTATTATTGAACCTTTTTTTGACTGCTATGTACCTATGGTGAAAATGGCAGGAGCCAAACCTGTTTTAATACCTTTGAGACTGGTAGGTTAGCCTTCTCCTTTATGAATGTAGTAGTGATTGTCATATTTCCATGAAACATAACACTTGATTGACATGTTCGATAGAAATCAAGCGCAACAACCAGTATAAGTAGTGCTGACTGGGTTCTGGACCAAGAGGAACTTAGTAGTAAATTCAACTCCAAGACCAAGGCTATCATCATCAACACTCCTAATAACCCTATTGGAAAAGTAAGGTCACATATATTGCATTTAGTTCCAAAATGGAGTTTTAATATCCTAAAGCTCTCTTCCACTCCCAGATATTCAGTAGGAGCGAGCTGCAAGTGATTGCAGATCTCTGCATCAAACATGACACCCTGTGCTTCAGTGATGAGGTGTATGAATGGCTCGTATATAAAGGCCATGAGCATGTAAAGATAGGTATGTGATGTTTCTTCTGCAGTACAACTTGTCTTTTGTGTTAATGGATTACATGTGCTATAAAGAGGTGATAATTCTGCAGTGTTCTCTCTGAACAGCAACCTTCCCTGGAATGTGGGACAGAACCATCACTGTCGGCAGTGCAGGGAAAACCTTCAGCGTGACTGGATGGAAGGTATTTGGCCATTATCTTCAGTTCTTCATTGTTCATATTTATGTCCAGCTTTACCTTAAAGGAATAATTCAGCCAAAAATTAAAATTCTGTCATTATTTACTTGCCTTCCTCTTGTCAATTTAAACCCATCACCTGTTACTTTCCTATGTGGCATAAAAAGAGAGATTTTTAAAGAGTTTTTAGAAAAAAATAAAAAAGTATGAACTATTAAAGCAACATAAAATGTTGATAAGAGCTATAAAAACTTATTTTAAAGTCTTCAGATTAAAAAATGCTGCATCAAATTGGTGCCAAAGCACCACAGAGTGCAAAAACCCCATTCTTTTTCTCCATAGAGGGATTAATTTTTAAAAATAATTTATGAACCTTTAAAGACATACCTACTGTGAGCTATGAGGCTGTAAATTGGTCATATTTGCTTTTGTTGAAGCCATCAACTCACAATAGTTAAATTTTCCTTGATGAAAAACTACATTACCCAAAGAATCTCCACACCAAATCTCCAACAATCAGAGAATCAAATAGACAATAGTATTTGGGGGTCTGAAAATATTATTTATTTATTTGTTTTTTACAAAGTGACATCAGGGCGGTATTCCAGAAAGGAAGGTTAACTTACCGTCACATATACCCTGAACTCAAGGTTGATTAACTCAAACCTTGCTTACTCGAGGTATGCTGGTTCCAAAAACGCATCAGGGAGTAAGTTCAGCCAACCCAGAGTATGTTCCCGGTTAACACACAAGACATTCTCAACCGAGCGACGAATCGATGATTCACCATGGAAACAGACGCTGAGAAAAAGCGCGCCATTCCACTTCCTTCTTCTTCTTTTGTTTAATGGCGATTTACAAAACCTACTTAGTGCACATCGCCACCTATTTGGTGATTGTGTAGTAATTTTTTCAATCTTTTTACTGAATAAGCAATCTTTATTCACTGAGAATAAGACTTATATTGTTTGTTTGATGCTAAATATTTAATAAGATATTACATATGTATTTTATTATAGAAATTATAGAATAGAAAACGTCCTGTTATAAAAAGGAAAAAAAGCACATCAGATGTGTGTGATTACAATTAAATAATTACATATATTATATTATATATAAATTGAATAAACATTTAAACATTATAATAGTGCTTTACACTTTATACATATATGTACGTATGTATTGTATAATATTATATATATATATATATATATATATATATATATATATATATTTAAAATTTGAGTTATATATATATTTATATATATATAAAACTGTAACTATGTACAAATTTAGAAATGTAGTTACCGTGATAAAACTATATTAATTAAATAACACACATCTGAATGCCTCTTAAGAAAACTAACCCTCAAACTTAACCTGCTCCGGAGCAGGTTATGTTCAGAGAGTAAGTTGCTATGGTTACTTACATACCCTGAAAGTTACCTCAGTTTTTGGAACCGAAAGTTGAGGTTATCAGCTTACTTACTCTTAAACATACCTGGGTATGTCACATAACTTGCTTTCTGGAATACCCCCCAGCAACCATTGGCCTGCATGCATAATGCAGCATTTTTAGTTGTTTTTGCTGATCCGTATCAACAGGGATCGTTTTAACAATGTCTCCTGTACGTGAAGAACTTCTCCTGTACTTCTCCGTTTTTAGTACATTATGTAAATATGTAGTAAAAAAGTACCCAAAGAGCAAGTTTTTGAAAACAATACCATTATTGTCTCTGTGTAAACTACAAAACCACAAATTTGTGAAAACGGTTATATTGCGCCCCATGTCTAGGGAACGAAACGGCAATAACAAAAATAATGTTGGCAATGGATTCCCAAACAAATTAAAGAAACAATCACTCCGGTCGGGGACCAAACAAGCACGCCACTCATGTAAACGATTAATTGTTAGGTTTATTGTATGTTATAAGTGAAACATAAAGAGCATCTCTTCAAGGTGGCCACAGGCCAAAATAACAAACAAATTTGAAAAATATCAAGCAAATAAAGAAAAAGGGTAATTAAATAACCTAGTCAGTTTGTAGAAATAAAAATACAACCAAAAGAAAATAGCCAAAGAAAATAGGCAGGACACCCCTACACGGCAAGAACGTTTAGTACAACAACAGATGTTAACATTAGTTTGGTCACCGGCCAGAGAAGAAATCCAGGAACTCCGAACCTGTTCGTGTTCGCACCAACAATGAGCTCGCCGACTGCTGGCAGCTGGCGTTCTTAAAAGACTTCGCCTTGATAGAGCGACCAATTAGACGCCGACACCACAGCATCATGCAACCTATGAGAGAGCAGACCAAAGAAGAAAGCAAAAAAAAAAGAAAAAGAACAATACAAACACTTTTACCAAAAGGAACGGTCATAACAGGTTATGTCACCTGCATTTTAGTTACTTTACAAAGTGACATCGCCAACTACTGGGCCGGCATGCTTATATAGACCTTCTATCGAACATGTCAATCAAGTGTTATGTTTCGTGGAAATATGACAATCACTATTACATTCATAAAGGAGAAGGCTAACCTACCAGTCTCAAAGGTATTAAAACAGGTTTGGCTCCTGCCATTTTCACCATAGGCACATAGCAGTCAAAAAAAGGTTCAATAATAATGACCTGAATGAAGAGAGGGAGAAAAGGGAGAGTGCATGAATCATAATGTTTGTTTGTTTTTTCCCCTGTTGAATCCTTGTAAGCGGGAATCATTTTGACAACATTGTCAACTGTATGTTCCAGTTTTAATTCGTCGTTGACGTGTTAACACCCTAATTCGACAGTGATTCCCTCGAGATTTTCCTATTGGTTTTTATAATGCAGTTTTTCAATTTATAAAATAAATAAGGTCTGTGGTAAATGTGACTTGACGAAACTTGGACATTTTGCCCTACAACATAAATTACCACACCCATGTCAAAAAAACGTGAATTTTGAATCTTCTTTTTATCATCATCATTATTATTATTATTATTTTTTTAAAATTTCTAATAAGTAGAAAGGGGTGTGATAGTTTGCAATTTATGTACAATACACTTTTTTTGTTTATTTGTTATTTGCAGTTAGGTTGGTCAATTGGACCAGAACACTTGATCAAACATCTGCAGACTGTTATGCAAAACAGTCTCTATACGTGTCCGACCCCATTACAGGCAAGTTCTCTCCGTGTTATTGGTTTTACTATGTGTTGCAATGCATTATTCTATGCATTCTATGTGTTTGTGACAATTGTACTCCACAATAGGAGGCTGTTGGCCAGGGTCTTCTTCGGGATTATGAGCTGATGGGTCAACCCGACTGTTACTTTTCCTCTCTGGCATTAGAGCTGGAAGGGAAAAGAGATCGTATGGCGGCCATGTTGAGACAGATTGGCATGACTCCTGTGGTCCCTGAGGGAGGATACTTCATGATTGTAGATGTCACAGCACTCAGTAAGTGGGTTGAAGTGATGTGTTGGTAAAATTATATTTAGACAGGCAAAGGTGATATTGGTTGTGGGCAGATTAATCTCATTAATGTTGTTCTGTCTTGTCTGCTGACTGTAGATCAGGACCTGTCACATATGGGAGATGAAGAACCATATGATTACAAGTTTGTCAAATGGATGATAAAAGAAAAGGTATAATCTTCTCGGATTTTAGGAATATATAACAGAAGCATAGTCAATTTTTAAAATTAAAACTTTTTTTTTTTTAAGAAACTGGCTGCAATTCCTGTAACAGCTTTTGTGGGGGAAGATTCAGTAAAGCAGTTTGAGAAATACATTCGTTTGTGTTTTATTAAGGTAAGGAAGGGGTTTACTTCAGGCTTTTACAAGAAATACAAAAGATCTAAAGGCATCCAAATCCATATCTAGCTGTCTTTCCTTTCTGAAACTGTCTGAATGTTGCAGAGATGATTTTCTAATAACAAGTGACATTAAATTCCTTATCAGTACTGTAATGTTATGGATTTTTTTCACTACAGCAAGACAGTACCTTGGATGCAGCAGAAGCCATTCTGAAGAGCTGGAAAACTGATTTCTGAGAGACCAATAATGCAGTAATAATTGTGCAGCACTGGTCAGATATATAACATATTTAACTTGAACTTTACATTGTTACATCCTCTTACAATGACTTAAACTGTGACTGAAGTGCCTTTAGAGCTTGTATTTACAGTTTTTTGGATCAGTCATTTTTAAAGCCTGTTGGGATTATGGTTCAATTTAAATTAATATTTTGTCACAGGCTACTAGTTATATTACATTTGCTGAATTTAATGCTTGTATAAATAAAATCCTCTCTGTGGTAGATCACAATTTATGCCTGGCTTTGTTTTTTTAAGGTAACTTGTTTACACAAAGTTGACTGCTCACCAACACTACCAAAAGTTTGGGGTCAGTAAGATAAATAGTGAATGCTGAATTAATGGCTGCTGAAAATACAGCTTTGCCATCACATTAATAAATTATATGGAAATGTAGCCTGGGTGAGCATAACATTTTTTAAAAAAATTTAACTTCTTACTGACCCCAAATGTTTCAATGTTACTGTAGGTAGAATAGAATGTGTAAAAGGTGCTGTTAGTTCAGACCTTGTGAGATGGAAACCGCATGTTTAATGCAGCACCATCTCATTTAGCTGCATTTCTGAGATCAGGTTCCATCAGTATAAATTACAATATCTGTGACCCTCCATGCAGAAGTCAGGAATTATTTAGTCTCAGTGTTTTTGTGGTAATTCACAATGTTTACAGTAAATCACATTTACCCACAGAGTACAACTCGTATCATAGCTGTGGTGCAGCAGTAAGAAAACATTCTTCTAGTACGTTGAGCTATGGTGCTAATGTGAGAGATGCAGATTTGAGTCTGACCTGGCTGCAAAATGTCCTGGTCCCATTTTTCTTGACCAATATTTTCCTGTCATTCTCTACCGTCTTAGTATTTTTTTTTTCCCCAAGACAGTATCATTGTTCAACCTCAAGATGGCATTATTCAACCAAAAATATTTAATACAGGTGCAACATTAACCCCTGGTTTCACAGACGAGGCTTAAGTCTAGTCTAGACTAAAATGCATCTGAGCTGTTTTGACTGAAAGCTTAAAATGTCAGTGCCATATGTTTTGACTCAAGATGCACACCATTAATGGTTTTTTTTCCTTCCCCAAGGCATGTTTATGGAAGCTACTTAAATGTCATAAGTCTTTTAGCTTGATCCAAGCCCTGACTGTGAAACCAGGCTTAAGTTGTAAAATGATATATTAGACAATTAATTAGTATTTGACTTGGCTGTTTAGCAACAACTGTTCCGTGAAGTTTATAACTTTTAATAAACTAAAATACTTAACTATGTAGCATCTAAAGGGACATGAAAAAAAAAAATGAGACAGAGGAAAAATAATGTGTCAGTGCTTTTGCGTTCCCAAGCAAAAACTGTTCGATCAGAGCTTAAAAGGTTTTGCGAGCGAACGCAAAAATCTCATTCCTACCACCCCACCACCAACATATCCCTTTAGGGGCTCCATATTAACCACATTCAGTAGCTTAGGTCATTTGCCAAAAATTTCTAGAGCAGTGTCAAATATACGTCAAAATAAGCTGCAAATAAAAAAGGGTCTGTTTTGAAAGAGAAGGAATTCACAGGATTGTGCTTAAGTTGTCCGAATTCCTGTTGCCTAATTAATTTAAAGTCTTTTATCAATGATCCCCTCCCACTATATTTTTGTTCACTTCCTTTCTGCAGATTCTCTGAAGCACAAGAGTGAAGGAAGCCTCTCATCTCCAACCTATTTCCCAGCTTCCCTTTCCTCTCCCTGTCTGTATCTGTCTCATGTCCTGACTATCCCCTAGAGAGCATGTAGCCTAGTATTTCTATGACAGTTTTCCAAGATAATGTCTGGTCACTGACTATCAGACAGAAACATCAGATTTACAGCGCTGTTCAAAAATCCAAGTCAGATTTGAAAATCTGATCTTAATTAAACCTGAAAATCAGTCATGCCCTTTTTATAATTGAAGTTCCTAAATATTTAACATCCATCACTTATCAAATAACTTGTACAAATGGTCAGATGTTCAGTGTCCACTGAATATTTGGAACATTCTCAAATCCTGCTGGATAACATGGTGCTGTTTCATACACCTTTTGTTCCAAATAGTTGGGTTGTCTTAAGAACAGCCCCTCGGTGGGAGTATCTCGCGTGTTTATGATACCGTGCAGAGGAGGACACAATGTTAATCTTGCACACAGTGGAGGGAGTTATGAAAATTCTAAAGTGGATGAAGCTTTCCATGGGAAAGCCCAGTTACTCATGTAATACACACCCAGACAGGACCAGTTAGACCCGCAGAGCGATAGTTTAGTTCTTCCCCTCAGCAGTCAGGTGAGGTGACAAACATCAACTGCTTCTGCTTTTTTTCAAAGCGAATGTCACATGCCACCCACTGCCGGAAACAGTAAAAATGAGCTTATTGGTATATTCTCCAGACCTCATTAGTCACCGATACAAAAACCCATTGTAACAACGAGTACTAAAACTAGACCAACAGGTTGGACCTGACAGGTATGTCAGTCATCTTCCATCTGCAGAAAGATTTACATTTATCACATTATCACTCAGTAGTAAAATCACCTCACTTCTTAACAGTCATAATCCGTTTAAATGCAAAGCTATAATCGAGCAACACTGTCTGTCCGAGATGCCACAATGTGAAACCAAATAAAGACGTCTTTCAGTATGGCAAGTTATAGCGCCATTACTCTCATTACTTGTAGCCTATTTAATATCAAGCAAAATCAGCCCAACGCTATTTCAGACTAAAGTTTTTACACTATATTTGTAAAATATTACATTGTTTTAGTCCGCCTTAAGAAAAATTCTAAAGTGCATGTAAACATACTGGGTTGATAGTATGGGTATGTGTCTTCATTAGTTTGTTTGGATCACACACATTCTTCTGTGAAGTTCTTACCAAGAGGAACAGACAGAAACCAGGTGTCAGTTGGTGTACAGAATGTATTTGAGGAAGGTTTCGTGATACACTTGAGTGGAATTGTTGGCAGGAGTCCATCATGGCTACCTCAGCAGGGTGAGTTCACTGTAGGAACAAATGTGTCTAACAAGTAGGAATGGTAATCAGACATATGAAACCATTTCTATTAAAGGTGGTTTAATGTTGACATATACAACCACAAAATGGCTAATTTGTGAGAAATTATTGTAAAATTACAAAGATCTGAAATAGTCAGACTACAAATTTCCTTTAAAAAAAATGTCAACTAATAAAACATACAGCCAGCTTTGGCATGACCACATGCCAAAAATATACATTTTTTGTATTCATGAATATACATTTTTACATTCCATTTGAAAAGTTCAGAATTGCTCTCAACTTTGAGCTGCCCTCTCCAAAATGATAATCTTACAGTTCATATATATATGTGTACAACCATTGTCATAACATACAGCAGATCCAAATGGCTAATATTCTAAAAATACAGTATAAAACTATAACTTACATTTCTTTTGATGATTAGAGTACAAGGTTGCTTTTATAGAAAAGAAATTCTTGAAAGATTAATTAAAATCGCAGCTTTCTCTCATTTTACCTTTATAAAATTCAAGTTAATTTATCTGTGCTCTTGGCCAAGGTTTTTTAATCTAATAAAAAGGGTAGAAGAACATTTGGCAGGAACGCTTTGGTAGGTTTTCTGTACCTGATAGTTATTGTTTGGAAGCCCTGTAAAGAATTTAAGGCATTGAAGGGAATACATGAAAATAAAATAGTCAATAGAATTCTCCTTGAGCTTGCTCCTCTTGTAAAAGGATAAGTTTCTATTATGGAGTGAAGAATTTGCAATTTAGTGTCCTGGCCAAGTTCAAATCCTCAGTTGTGTGTCTGCCCCCAAAATCTGAAGACAATAGGCACATCTTTGAAAGCAGAGATGGAAAATGAGTGGAAAATGGAGAGAGAAGCTGCAGCTGATCCTGTTGAATCCTCACAAGATTGTAATGGTCACTAATCAGTGTCCCAGTGCTCTGACAGTGAAAAGATGCCCCATTGGGCTACCAAGACTCAACCACTTCATTCTTGTTTCTTAAAGCAGGTTATTACCAATCCCTTAAAATGGCACGAGTAAGAGCTTAGAGGGAAAGCGGTTTCTTCTCTAATGTGTCCTATAGAAAGGGAGTATTTCCGGCTGGTTCAGTGTTGAGCATGTGTGATCAAGGTTTATGAGGATCTGGGTTAACACCAGTCAGCGATGTAGTCAAAGTCTGCAAACATCTCCTGCTCACCGATTGTCAAAACCCTCGGCTCACGAGGTGGAGTCAGTATCGGTGCCTCTGAGGTGAATTCGTCATCAAAATTACTAACGTCCTCACGGCCTTTGATGGTCGGCACGAATGGAGGTCGGATCTTCTTTGTCAGCAGTCCGGCCCAATCCATATCCTGAGGGAGAATTAACAAATGTGTGGTAAGGACTTTATCGGTGATATGCGGGAAAAAAAAAAAAATGAAAAAGAAGAGGCAAAACAGATGGCCTACTCTGAAAAACGGATGCCTCTTCACTTCCTCCGCATCTTTTTCCCCTGCGCCAAGACGCCGCTCTGGATTTCTCCTTAACAACTGGATAAGGAGGAGAATGTCTTCAGCTTACAAACATAGCCAGTAAATTAATGCTAAGTGCCAGTACAAAAGAGAACCACATTTTCTAATAAGCTGTGTAGTGATTTTAAGGATTGCCATATAGAATACAATGAGGTGTAGTCTAGGACAATAGTTAAACCAAAGCAGGACATGTCCAAACATACCCTTCTCATTATGGAAATGGCTTCTGTGGAGAGGAACCTTGGATAGCGAACTTCATCATTAACAATACTGTCAAACACCTCCTCTTCATCATCACCGGGAAACGGCGACTGAGAAGAAAATGAGCAACCCATTATCACACAATCTCTCCATGTCATTTACAAATACATGACTTCTACACACAATTTAAGATATTTTAAAAATAATTACATCATTAAAATATTATGAATCATATCTCAGTTAATAAAGTAATCAAATGAAAAGTGTCTTTAGAATATTAGTGCCGTCAATCGATTAAAAAAAAGAACCAATTAATCGCATATTTTTCTGTAATTAAATCGTGATTAGTTGCACCTAAAAGTTTTTTTTTTTTTTAAATATATTTTTGGATTGTAATAATTTCACATTTAATCTCCAAATTCATGTAGAAGCAACATAAAGGCAGTGTATTTTAAATATTTACTATATTTGCTACAGCAATGTTGTATCAAACACTTCAGTCTTCACTGCATATATTATAATTAAATAAAGATTAATCCTTATTAAAGCTACTAAAGTGATTCAGTCAAGAGCAGCAAGTAATTGTCTTTTGTTCTTTGACTAACATTACTAGACGTCACAGCAGGTTTATTAGGCTGCAGTCACTTTAAGATCTGACACACACATCCGATGTTCTCACACCTCTTTATGGCCATTTAAGTCTTCATTTAACTCATTTAAGACTGTCCTTACGGGAATACTCGACAAAGCGGGCATACTTTGGCATACTTTGGTGTGGTTTTGTTCGTTAGAGCACGAAAGGGAACTCAATGCAGCCGGTGCACTGTCTGAAGTGGCTTTCTGCATGCACGAGCTGTGTCTGTCACACAGACAGGAGATCCACAAACAGCGCACCAGTACACATTTAAGTTCTTTTTTAGCATCTTATTACACTTCAATGGTTTAACAGCACTTGAATGAATGACAGTTTGATCATAAAATGTAACGCTAGCTAAAGGATGACGGGGGAAAAAAACGGATGCTGTGTTAATTGCGTTAAATATTTTGTATTTGTTATTCAATATTGAAATATCACATTCAGTTTTTTGAGAAATCACCACAGGCAACGCGCCAAACTAAACCACACTTAGTGAGAATAGACAGCACAGAATGAGCCGTTCACTTGGGACGCATTAAATTGGGTCTCGCATTAAAAAACAGTTGGATGAAGTGCAACAAAATGGAACATAATGCTGAAAAGTTTTGCAAAGCTGAACTACTTGACACATTGTCTTAGAAACATGGTGCTCAAAGATGATGAAAAACAGACGGCAAATAGCACAAATGAAATGTGTGAATCGATTCTGAGTGAGGTCTACCTCAGACAGAAATACTTCAAAACAAACAACATATTAAATTCTAAAGTCACATTTCATGTCTTTACACAATCAGTCCTTCTTCCAAAATATGTCTTGCACTGATTAACTAATGGTAAGCCAATTATAAGTGTTTATATTTTAGACCTGACGGGACGGTTTTCGCAAGAAATTGCATACATGCATAACTCACCCGTGTGTGTTTCGTAATATCTGTAAATAAAGAAACTGAGGAATTTGAAATGTTGTAAAAGTGGCGTGGAAACACCCTTTTTTAACAGATAAATTGCCGTAGCAATCTTGCGTTAGAGTTCATCGTTAAGAATGTTAATGTATTGTGAAGGGTCATTTCATTATGGTTGTTGTAGCACTGTGCTGGAATTTATTTCAAGTACAGTGTCTATTAATGGGTATAGCTATAATAATGTCTTCAGCTAGTCAGCTTGAGATCCTTTCCATCTAAACCAGTTATATCTCTTCAGCCTAGTGTAGTGAATGTTTTATGAACAGTGTCACATAGAGCCGAGGTACAACCAAAACAATGTCCTTCCGCAAAATGCATGCACTTTTGTTTTTAACCGATAGAGGGCCAAAAGTTACATAGTGTACCTTTTAATTGTGATTTGATAAATTTACTTTTTTTAAACCAATTGTCAGAACAAGTTAACAACAATTATTAACTACAGTTTTAAATTTTCCCCTTGGGATCAATCAAGCATCCATCCATCTATCATACCTCTCCAACCAACATCTCAAAGATGAGAACTCCCAGACCCCACCAGTCCACCGCTCGTGTGTACGAAGTCTCAGTTAAAACTTCAGGTGCTAAGAACTCAGGAGTGCCACAGAACGTACTAGTACGATCTTTAAAGCCCATTCCTACATAATGGGAGATGGAATGAGTTACACTCACAGTACAGACAAACAACACATAAATCACACAAACATTAGTAATAGAAGTACATCATCTACCTTCTTTGCAGAGACCAAAATCTGCAATTTTTACATATCCCTCAGTATCTAGCAAAAGGTTATCTAGCTTCAGATCCCTGCAGAACAAAATATATGGTGGTCACATGTGGTTCAAAGAACATTCATAAAATCTTCAGTTTTTACATTCAGGACTGACTCTTACCTGTACACAATTTTATGGTCATGCAGAAATTGCAGCCCCAAGACTACACAAGCAGCATAAAAACTGAGGAAATAAAAAACATTTTATTTCAGATTGAAATCTAACTTTTATGAATTTAGGTGAGAAACAGTCACATCAAGGTGACAGCAGCAACAGTAAACTCAGTCACTCACACAGCACGAGGTTCAGAGAACACGTCTGCATGAATGTGCATCATCAGGTCTCCTCCTGCTGCGTACTCCATGACGAAACACACATGCTCCTTGGTCTGGAAACAAGCGAAGAGGTTCACCAGGAATGGATGCCGCACACTGTTCACAGTCTCAAAGATCCTCTTCTCACACATAAGGCTGTGGATAGATATTAATAGTTAGTGTAAATCGATAGCTGATGAAAAACATGTCAATTACTTTTTTTTTTTTCAACATTTCTGGTTAAAATAGTCATACATGCTTAAAGGGTTAGTTCACCCAAAAATGAAGTTTCATCCATCACTCACCCTCATGTTGTTCCACACCCGTAAGACCTTCGTTCATCTTCAGAACAAAAGAAGATATTTTTGATGAAATCTGACAGGTTTTTTCAATCTGCCAGACAAAGCAACTAAATTACCACATTCCAGGTCCAGAAAAGTAGCAAATACATTTTAGCTATTCTTGTAAATTCATAACATTAAGGTTGAACCACTGTAGTCACATTGGCTATTTTAACAATGTCTTTATTACTTCTCTGGACCTTGAATGTGGTAATTTTACTGCTTTCTATGGAAAATAAAAAACCTTGGATTTCGCATTTCGAAGATGAACGAAGGTCTTGCAGGGGAGTAATTAACGACAGAATTTTTATTTTTCGGTGAACTAACCCTTTAAGATGCTATATTTAAGATTGTCAACTTTTGAATGGTCCTGCAGTGTAATAAATGCATTTATAAAAGTAGACATTCATTTAGTCTGTCAATTAACATGGCCATATTAACTGTATGCAAAATATGCTGTTTTGGAATGGAATGTTTCATGTCAAAATGCATATAATATTAACAGTTAAAATTGATAATGTATGTAACAAATGTATATAGATTATATTAGAAGCATAACATTTGTAGTTAATTTTTTTCAAAAAATTTTTCAAAAATTTGTCCGTACTTAACTAAAGACTAAATTCAATTACTGACTAAATATACACAAATAAACAAAAGTTTCTTGGGAGAATGCAAAAGTTTTGTGAGCAAACACAAAGTTTGTCGAGTGTACATAAAAACTTTTGCAAGAGAACGCAAAAGCACTGAAATTTATTTTCTGAAATGTATATTTATCTAATTTTTTCCATCAAAATGTCCTTTAGGGTCTCTGTAGAAATATTGACTAAATTCAAAAAGGACATTTGTCAAAAGACAAAAACTGTAAAAACATTATGCACCATCACTCCAACATGTATAGAGTACAGCTCTGACTCGATTTTGACTTTAATAATAACAGAAAGTAAAGCAGAAACATAATAGTTCCCACTGTATACAATTACTGTGATGTCTCTACTTCATTTTTTTTTTTACTTAAACACACATGCATAGCCTTTACCTGTCCACTTCATCCCTTGCAACAATGTCACCTTTCTTCAAAGCTTTAATGGCAAACATTTCTCCAGTGGTCTTGTACTCAGCAAGTAAAACCTGTTGAATAATTAAAGAGATGAGAATGAAACCTCCAGCAGAAAGCAAAACTGATGGTATGTAGAGATAATCTACAATACATTACACAATTACCAAATACAAATGGTTAATGTACTGCACATTTATGGCACATTTGCGAATTTTACAGAGCAGGCCTTATTGCACATAAGCACAAATTATTGTGAAAGCACAACGTTTACCTTTCCAAAGTGGCCGCGCCCCAGAACAGCTACACATTTGAAGTCTGTCAAACTGAACGGAACTTCCTCTTCTTCCCTAAAACCATGAACACACACTTCATTACTTACAGTATACTGTTTATAATGTATGTAGCCATGATGTCAGTCATTAAAGAAACGGGGAATAGACTACCTTATTTCAGTTTTTTGTTGAACTACAGTCAGTTCCAGGTCAGACTGCTCATTTTCAATCGGACTGTCATAATCTGGTTTAGCTACTGGGTTGTTCAGGAAGTCAAAGGTTGCTAGGGCATCCTGTAGGCAAGAGGCACTTGAGTCATTCCAAACCATTGAAAAAGAACATTATATTGTTCCAAACCCATTTGATCTGACTTTTACCCATCAAGCACAGAAGAGCGTGTTGGGTAGGGTGTTCACGCCATTTTCCTCACAACAGGAGCAGTCAAGGTTCATAAATGACAGGAAACATGTCATATGATAGCTTTGTGTGAGGAATAGACCAAAAAGTCTTCATTTGCTTCATGTACATGCTATATTAAAACATACATGAAGGTGAATGAGATTTGAGAGCTGTGGTGAAGATTATCAATAAAGAATACTGGGTTCAATTTCTTTTCCTAACCAAAAGCAATCATACGACTTAAGTTTCATTATGGTCATTTTGAGAGCTAGACATTCGCTAATCACCATCCCCTTTCATTGTTTGGAAAAGAGTGGTATCAACATTTTGCTAAAATTTTCTTTTTGTGTTTCACAGAACAAATGAAGTCAGATGGGTTTGGATTGACATGAAGGCGAGTAAATAACGACATCTTTCACATATTTCAGTTTTGGGTGAACTACTACTCCTTTACCTGCACCTCTTTTCTATCTGGTATCTTATCCGTTGGTGCCGTTTCCTCTATCTCCACTTCGATGGAGTTCCGTTTTGAGGGAGGGGTGGAAGCTTTGTCAAAGTCTAATTTGGTCACAGTGGGGTCGCTGATAATGAGAAGATAAGTTACAAAATTTTCAACATAGCAACAGTAACATTATGGAATGTATACACTGGGATACAGAGCAGGAATGTTAAGCCATCTCATTATCTAAATATAGAATGCCAATTACGTTTCGAGACGGATTAGTCATTATTAAAGGCCGCAGAAAAATTTGAGGCTCTTTTAGGAAATGATGGAATGAATTTGTACACATATGCACCTGGGTAGGGAGTGTGCATCTGGGTGGCCAATGGGTGCCATTTCAGGGCTCAATGCTGAGCCCAGATCAGTCGGCTGAGGAGTGAATGAGTTATTGATTGACGGAATGGCTCTTCTCACCAACCTGCCCCAAGTGGCGATGTTAATGTTCATCTGAGGGGCACGCAGGAACGTTTTACCTAAGAGGAATAAGGTTTGTGTATGAGATCAAGAAACTTTTAAACAGCAGATGACATTAGTTCCAAAGCCTAATGCGCTACTAAGGAGGCAGTATTTTAAAGCAATGTAGACATGTTTTCCGGCAACTAAGGGTGTGTTCACATTGTAGCTCAGTTTTCTTAGTACTTTTGGTCTGTATCAAGAAAGAAAAAAACATTTAGTCCTGATTAGCTTAGTGTTCACTGTCATTTTTAAGACCAAACCTAAATATAAAAAACAAAAAAGTTCTGTCATGACAATGTTGATATTTATGGTCTTGGTAGACAGATCTGCCACGCTGCCGCAGCAGAGCAAGCAAGGTACTTGCTGCTGCCAGTACATACTCTATACGCTGATGTGAGCAAGTAAGACATGCTGCTGCACAATATAGCGTACATGAATTACCCTTAGCAGATCTATACAGGTGGAGATGGCGAAGGTGGAGGGTTTCTGAAAGCGCACTGCACTGCCACAGCAAATGCAAACCAAGTACTTAAAGGTTGAGCATGCAAACTCATTGGCTACCGATATAGCAGGAACTAATCAGCTGTGCCCTTTGAGAAAGATGTGACTGCAAGCAGGTTGAGTTAAGGACCTATTAGCCTGCGCCATCTAGAGTTTCATGGCAGAACTTTGTATTTATGACATATTTCACGATTGGAACTCACCGAGCATCCAAACAATGCTGTGTGCACAGCTAAATGCGCTCACTGTATGTGTGTACATAAAGATGGTATTTTTTACTAGCCGAGAACTCAACTTAAAACGTGTAAAGGTGTTGAAACAGGGTGTATTCATCTGTTAATAAACAAGAATTCCACTGTTACACACACAAAGAAAGATCTGCAAGAGCTGCAAGAAGACGTTGCCTGTACTGAACTGCAATGGGCAACATTGTGACTACGACAAGACAAACCAGGTATGCTTGAGCATTCTGTGCTTTTTAGGGTCACATCTTGTGACATCACGGCATGTTTATGGTTCGTTTAGATATCTTTGGTCTTTGGTTTTGCATTTATATTTAAAGTGTAAAGTGTCATTTATAATAAAGCTGGCCACCAAATAAGATTCACATGCCCAGAGCCGCTGATGACATAAAACTACTACTTGGTGTTTTCAGTGAAGAGGAGAAGAAGAATCCGGAAACGTCTCTCTTTTTTATGTACCGTTGTATTTGGTGTTTTTATACACACCATAGCAAATACTAAAATCTGCACAGCTGACTGAAAACTTAAAAATAAAGTTGTCTTTGTCTCTTTGTCTAACAGAGTAGGCATTTCTGCTTTTCTACAAACGCCACTTACTGTCAGAGAGTGAATTTACATGTTCACTCAGCCGCTTTTTAGTTTTTTTTTTTTATGCATAGATCTAAACAGAAATCACATGCAGACCAAATCAGACCAAATTTACGTTTCGAACATTTGCGTTGGTGTGAATAGGCTGTTAACATGTTGACTGAAAACTTTTGACTTGAGTCTCCCATGCAGAGCATTACTTGTGTGACACCTATAAGTTAAGCTGCCAGTTCCAAATGAACTATTTATGAGGATCCATGAAGGTAGAGCGCTTTCTTAGAAGGCAGCTGCCTACGTAGGCAGTTGACAGCTCAAGAGATTTTGGAACACAACTTTAAATACATGGTTCAAGTAAGTTCAAACAAGAAAGTCAAAGTTCATTCTGACTTCACCGTGTAAACATTGGCCCCACAGCAGAGCAATATTGAACCACAGAACTGTGTTAGAAGTAGGCTGCTTAATCTAATCTGTTTGAGTGAACATGTCAACCCTTCTCAACACTGAGGCATATTTGCCACTTCATAATCTTACCTTGCTGTTTGGAGAAGATTTTCTTTTGCCTTTGTAGTTTAGGTCGCCTCTCAATAACTGGGTTAAAAAATGTAACCTGTGTCCAAAGAGGCAGAGAAAATCACAAAAATATTCACAACAAGGCCGTCAAATTTGTATATTGCATGTCTGTGTGTGATGAAAAAATTAAATTACCTCAGCAAACAGTGTTCCTTGGGGTTCCAGGTAGAGGCACATGCCATGACGCTGGTTGTCCAGGAAGTCCTCCAGCCTTAAAAACTTCACAGCACACAGTGAGCGCCAGTCTCTCCAATACACCGCTATCTCCAGCTCACGAGACTATATGCCAACCAAAAAAAGGATTTAATATCTGATATTAAGTATGCACACACTGTATCTACTCTCTTGTAAAAATGAATCAGTTTCCATAAAAATATTTAAATGAGCAGCACATCTGTTTTCAACTATGATAAGAAATGATTTTTAAGCACCAATTCAGAATATGATCCTTCAGAAATCATTGTAATGTGACACAGAAGACTAAATGGCTGGTAAAAATTCAACTTCACCATTATACAAGAATAAATTAAATTTTAAAATAGAAAAGTTATTTTAAATTGTAATATTTCACAATATTTTGAATAAATAAATACAGCCAACTGCACAAGGCTTCTTTCAAAACCAAAAAAAAATTAAAATTCTAACCGACCCCAAACTTTTGAATGGTACATAAATGTTTAAGTTAAAACTACTTATGTAAAAAAAATTAAATTCTGTACAGTTTCATAATGTTGTGTGTGGTTGCCGGGGCATTGCAATGCGTTTTCTAGAAAGTTATGTGCAGCTGCTTACTGGATTCTCCTTCAGTTTATGTCTATATGGGATCTTTAATTATTTTAGTGCATCAGGCAGAAACTTCTGATCGCCAAGTAATAGTATATAGACGACTAGGAGTGCCAGTTAAAAAAAACAACAAAAACAAATCAATTATCAATATATTAGTTAAACTTAAAAAAAAAAAAAAAAAAAATGAATAAATCCAAAGACAAATCACTATTCAAATTGAAAAAAAGAAAAGAAAATAGACATTTGAAAATGTTTAATTCAAAATTTAAATTATATTCAAAAATGTAGATAAATGTAAAATATATTTATAATTTATTTTAAATGGCAATAAGAAACATTGGTCAAGTGCTTTATTACTCATCGATAGAGTTAAAAATGCCACATTTTATTATTTTTATTTGTATTTCTATTTCCCAAAAAAAAAAGCCGTCTACATAAGCTACATGTTTTGAGATATCATTCCTGCTGAGCAGCTGAAATTTAAGGGCGTAACACCTCACTGATTAAACTGTGAACATGAATCTGTAGTATGAGCAACAGTAACAATGAAGCTTAACCCAGCACGCACCATTTATGACTATTACTATAGTTCACAGCCAAAGGTTTGACATTTACAGGCCTTTTACAGGACTTTTCAGAGTCTGTCTGCCATTGCACAACAGCTGATTAGAGCTCTCTCATTGCCTGCCATGAGATTAAAAGATTACGCCATCACACTTCCAAAGCAAGTCCAAACCTACAGACATGTGTAAGTTCAATAATCAATCCTCAAATATAAATCGAATACCATAACAAACAAAGTAGTAAGCCTCAAAGTCGTACTTTTCCCAATATCTTCCCTAAGGAGTCATTTCATTTACACTTATTTTGGGAGATGTCAAGAAGAAACCTCTGTAATTCCATGAAAAGAAAAATAAAGGGTACCTGCAAATATGGCATTCTTAATTTGGACGAATGGAGATATATTATAAAAGGACATACTGAACAGAACTAATGTTGATTGTGATAATGACAAACATTATAAGTAAGCTGAGGTTCGCTTGTGCAACTCATTAACATTTAGCAATATCAGAAAGGGAACATTTATATATGCGAGAATGAAGAGATTACGAACGATGACTTCTGATCCGCCGTTTGTGAGTTTCCATAAGAATTGGGTCAAATCTGGGATTAACATTTCCAAAGTTAATTGAGAGAGGCTGGAAAGGAGAGCATGTGTGCATATGTTTTCCCATCGACTCATGTGTTGAGGGGATTATGGGATAAGACTGGTTTGACAACTGTGTTTTACGCAATTTCTAATGCATTACCCGGTCAAGTTCCAGCGTGAACTTCTGGTCCCAAGATTGGTTGCTGACTGGCTTCCAATGGGTCTGTCCCACAACGGTGTTGTCCAGCTTCAGAACGGCACTGATTTCATCTGCCATAACAGAACAAAACATAAACTATTAGTCTTTAACACAGGCATGAATATAAATTCATGAGAGATGTATATTTATTACATTGATTTAATGCGATTCACAAAAAATGCTGTGATGGAAAAAATACACCTTAAAGACATTAGTCTGCATGACAAAAATAACACAAAAAAACCTTACAATAAAAATGTAAAAATATCACAGAGGGAATACAAGAACATATCTTGTAAAACTGCCTTTCTTGTTTTGTTTTTTTTACAGGGAGATTCTCTTAGAAAATATTGATATATTCAATTACTTGTGATTTAATTAATCTACACATCATGCAATAAATCAGTATCATTTGAATTAAATGTAAATAAAAAAGTATTTAAATGAATATTTTTAAAATCGACTGACAACCTTAACATACAACACCATTCAAAAGTTTGAAAAAAGTCTCTCATGCTCACCAAGGCTGCATTTATTTGATCAAAAATACAGTAAAAGTAATATTGTGAAATATTACAAAATTAAAATGATGGTTTTCTATTTTAATATATTTTTAAACGTATTGTAATCCTGTGATTTCAAAGCTAAACTTTCAGCATCATTACTCCAGTCTTCAGTGTCACATGATCCAGAAATCATTCTAATATGCTTATTTGGTGTTCAAGAAACATTTCTTTTAATATTATGAGAGTTGAAAAGAATTGTGCTCCTTATATTATATTTGTAAAATAAATCTTTTATATCATAAATGTCTTGTTGATTATCATAATACTGTCATGCTTAATTAAATGCATCATACCTAAATAAAATAATTAATATCTAACAAAAATAAGAAAATATGACTGACTCCAAACTTCTGAATGGTAATATGCACTTGCATACATCAGAACAAGTCTGTTCTTTTCCACATAACTTTATAAAATAAGTGTCAATGAGTGAGACAATGAGTGAAGATGAAATAATGTCAAATTGCAGAGCTTTAATTACTAGTTTGCTAAATGCAGACTTTACGTGTGGGGATGTGGCGTAATTTACAATGGTTACTCTTTTTTAAATGGTGAGGCTCAAAGGCCATGCAAGTTCTTTAGGAACAATCTTAACTTGGATTTTCACAGGGAATTTAAAACAAATACAAAGCCACTCAACTGGACAGATCATCGGACTTGGACAGGGTTCGGCTGCTGCCAGATTTGTTCTTATTTCCTCGGCTCATAAATGAAGAGCGTGCCTCACTGGGGCTCCAGCCGGGCAGAGAAACAGATGCCGTCTTTGAGCGACCCGGGACGTTCTCCAGGAGGTCCTGACAGCCCATGAGCCTCACGTCTAATGTGCCTGCGGATTTACAACAGAAACCCTACTCAGAGCCAAAACGATGCATGATCTTGAGATGTAAATCACCAAACACATCTATTCTGATTAACACAAGATATTAGGTGTACAAACAATTACAAATGTCTATTTCAAGACACATGCAGTAGTTATAGAGCCTTATATGGAAAGCACTACATGGTACAAGTCTATAATGGTAACGCAAGTTCTCCTTTAAAGTGAAGGTCAAAGTTGTGTGTGATAAAGTCAAGGGTGGAGGAGGGGGGTGCTGGGGCAGAGTGTGTGGACACTGTGTGAAAATTCGAGTTAGGTTCCTACATGCCTACACCCATACAGCTGTCCCCCTCTCAAACAGGGTTAAACGTACAGTAACATGTGTTGTGATAAAGGACTGAAGAGTCTATTCACACAGGGAGTGAATATTTGCAGGAGACAAGACTATATACTGAAAATCTATTCACAGAGATGAAAAAGGATTTTCCCCTCATATATATATATATATATGGGTTGTTTGTTTTTTCTTCCAATGACAAAACCCATCTACCAATAAAGTATAAGCATATGGATTTTGCCTGGAACTTCTACATACTTGAGTACAATTGGGGGCGCTATTTTACCAAACAACACTGAAAAATAAATGAAGAATCATCCTTCTAAAAACAAATAGATATTGTTAATAAAACCTGAGATTTCTGTAAAAAAAAATAGGACCTTGTATTCTGAGTGCATAGGCAGAGTGCATTCTGTTTACTGTTTAGTGCTTAATACACTAAAGGAGGCTGTACTGTATGAACTACCTCAGGGGGAAAAATGCTGCTAGGTGGAACAAACTAATTTGTATATGCATATGGGGGGTTACCGAACTGTGATTTCTGTGTACCATTACGCCCCTATTAAATTGCACTAGATTGGATTAAAAAAAGAAGAAGAAAAAAAAAAGGTTACCATGCATCATGCTCGGAGCGACAGTATAAATGCTTATAAAAGCTTCAGGTCTTTAAATCCATACACAGTCAGCACCATTTCTCTGAATAAAGTTGCCAAGCGTGTTTGTATATTAATTTCCTGAGGTCTTTTTATTGACCGACATCCATTTCAGACTCTAGGAGACCGTTAAAAAGGCACAGGTCTGGTCAAATTCTATGGCTTTTTACAAGCATGACAGTTTGCCTATAAATTAAGTGTTATGTGTATATATTTTTGAGCTAATTATTAATTTAACCAGTGTTTTAAGTTATTATATTTATTGCTTCGAAATACATGCTGTTAACGAAAACATTTACAGTTACTGTATGAATAAAAACAGTACCGTATAACAACAATTACATAACCTGCATAACCTAAAAGCATACATCTGCATTCAGTACTGAGGTGTCTCATCCGTCAGCTGATCTGGTAGTCATTATGAAGATTGACGTAACTTTTAATAAGCAGAGGAAACTCCCAAAACAAATAACCATTTAAATGTTTAGGACGTTAATGATGTAAAAATGTACAGAGAAACTTCAGATATAAAAACACTGACTCATTAGGTAAGGTTCTCATTTAAATTCCTATTAATTCAATAGAATGTGAGGGAATAACAATATGGTGGCATGGTGGCTTCACTTTGTATGACAAACCTCCATCCGAATATACAGGACTTGATCTTGGATGGCAGAAATTGCTGCTTACTTGAAAGAGACTTTAACAAGGGGGAGCAAATTATGACTTTTCTTAACATGCTGATCTTTCATTTACGTTTTTTTTTTTTTTCCTCATCTATGGCTGTTTGTAAACACTTAAATTATATAATAATTAATAATATTCTACACTTGTGTTTTACGAATGGCAGCTAAAAGATGCACTGCGCCACCTGTTGGACTGGAGAAAATTTGGTTCTCATTCAGCTTGACAAATATTTTATTTAAAATGTTTTGTGATTCACTTCACTTTTGCACTTCGCTCCCAATGTGAATAGGATTTACAAGCTGTCATTGTTAAAACCAAAGTAAAATGGGACAAGCAAATAACAACATAGTTCAAAACCCCTCGAGTACCATGTGACTGTATGGATTGTGTTTTGTTACCGGTCAGAGCAGCAGGTTTGGCCACAGTGCTGTACTGGTTGCTGGTGGACATGATGCTTTGGCGGGGACTGAGAGGTGGGGAGGACACCATGGCCAACTCCTCCATTATCAGATTGCCCTTCGGGTGATTTTTGGGCAATTCACTGAGTCTCTGCTCCAGAGAGAACTTCAGCAAGTCTAGCTTCTGACTGGACTCATTCAAGCGGGCTTGAGCCTGCAAGACAAAGTTAGACAGCGTTACAAATGCATGCAGACAAAAATATACACATTTTGAATGAGGTCAACAGAACCTCCAATGACCTTTGAGAGACATGCCGGATTTAGAGCCTGTCACAAAGACAAACAGTTCTACATGCGTAACATTGGCAGTGTGAGTGGAAAACTAAATCTATGGGACAGCGTCTGGACGTATGCTACATGCTATGTTAGGTTTAACACAAATTCATTACTAACTTGAGGCAGTACTGCTCACATATCTCCATTTCTCAAATAATACCATATTATATACTTTACCTACTCTTTATTTCATTAAAAAATATATAAAAACAAAACAGTCACAATAAAAAAATATTATAATTAAAATGAATCATATGATAATTAAATTATCATTATTATTCAGAGTAAAAGTAATTTTCAGCTTTTTTTTGTTTTGTGCCAACAGAAGGTCTACTGTGGCACAAGGCACACAAAATTTTAATGATGGTTATGGGAGGAATGTGTCAACACAGGCCTCGCACTCTGCTGTGAATGGGGCTGCATAGCCGCAGTGCCTATGATGACCCGTCCACCCTCGAAAGCGCTCACAATGGGCATGCGAATGTCAGAACCTTATCTTGGAGGGGTGGAGGAAGGTTGCCTGGTCCGATGAGTCCTGTGTTCTTTTACATCACATGGACGGCCGTGTACGTGTGTGCCATTTACCTGGGGGAAGTGACGCACCAGGATGCACTGTGGGACGACTACAAGCCGGCGGAGGAAGTGTGATGCTCTGGGCAATGTTCTGCTGGGAAACCCTGGGTACGGCCACTCATTTTTGCAGACCAGGTAGACACCTTCATGACAATGGTGTTCCCTGGTGGAAGTGGCCTCGTTCAGCAGTATTATGCACGCTGCCACACATTTTTAAAATTTTAGAAACACAATGAAAAGTTAAAGGTGTTGCCCTCGCCTCCAGATCTCAATCCAATTAAGCATTGGTCCCACTTTTGCTGCCAAAATAGCCCTGACCCGTCGAAGCATGGACTCCACTAGATCACTGAAGGTGTGCTGTGGTTTCTGGCACCAAAATGTTAGCAGTAGATCCTTTAAGTCCTGGAAGTTGCGAAGTGGGGCCTCCATGGATCGGATTTGTTTGTTCAGCACATCCCACAGATGCTTGATTGGATTGAGATCTGGGGAGTTTAGAGGCCAAGTCAACACCTCAAACTCGTTCTTGTGCTCCTCAAACCATTCTTGAAACATTTTTTTGCTTTGTGGCAGGGTGCACCATCCTGCTGAAAGAGGCCACAGCCACCAGGAAATAAAGGGTGTGGGTCAATGCTCACGCAGGTGGTACGAGTCAAAGTAAAATCCACTTGGATAGTGGGACTCAAGGTTTCCCAGCAGAACATTGCCCAAAGCATCACACTGCCTCCGTTGGCTTGCCTTCTACCCATAGTGCATCCTGGTGCCATGTGTTCACCAGGTAAGCGACGCACATGCACCCCTCCATCTATGTGATGTAAGAGAAAATGTGATTCATCAGACCAGGCCACCTTCTTCCATTGCTCTGTGGT
The DNA here is from genome assembly GCA_038088235.1 of Zacco platypus. NCBI lineage: Eukaryota > Metazoa > Chordata > Actinopteri > Cypriniformes > Xenocyprididae > Zacco > Zacco platypus. The sequence goes on from CM076074.1 coordinate 16,888,731, forward strand.
CCAGTTCTGATGCTCACGTGCCCATCGTTGGTGCTTTCGACAGTGGACAGGGTCAGCATGGGCACCCTGACTGGTCTGCGGATATGCAGCCCCATACACAACAAACTGTGATGTACTGTGTATTCTGACACCTTTTTATCAGAACCAGCATTAACTTCTTGAGCAGTTTGAGCTACAGTAGCTCATCTGTTGGATCAGACCACACAGGCCAGCCTTCTCTACATGCATCAATTAGCCTTGGCCGTCACTGGTTCGCTACTGTTCCTTCCTTGGACAACTTTTGATAGATACTGACCACTGCAGACCGAGGACACCCCACAAGAGCTGCAGTTTTGGAGATGCTCTGACCCAGTCGTCTAGCCATCACAATTGTCAAACACCCTTGTCAAGCTCGCTCAAATCCTTAAGCTTGCCCCTTTTTCCTGCTTTTAACACACCAACTTTGAGGGCAAAATATTCACTTGTTTCCTAATATATCCCAGCCACTAACCATGATAGGTGCCATGATGAAGAGATAATCAGTGTTATTCACTTCACCTGTCAGTTGTCATATAATGTTATGCCTGATCCGTCTATATCTTCTTAAAATATTGTTTCAAAATTGTGCAGTCTCAACTTTAACCCATGTTTTTTTACATTGCATTGGCTATGGCTAGTATTCTAATTGATTGCTAACATTCCTCTATCTAGAGCAGCGGTGGCCAACGTCGGTCCTGGAGAGCCACAATCCTGCAGAGTTTAGCGCCAACCCTGATAAAAACTCACCTTCCTGTAGCTTTCTAGTAACCCTTAAGACCTTGATTAGCTTGTTCAGGTGTGTTTGATTAGGGTTGGAGCAAAAACCTGCAGGATTGTGGCTCTCCAGGACCGACGTTGGCCACCCCTGATCTAGAGCATGACATTTTATGTTGTATTCAAAAAAAAATAAAAAAAACCCTACTAAGCAAATTCACCTTCCAATAGGTAGGAAACTGACAAGAGTATTATTCCTCACAGAGGAATAACAATTTCATGACAGTTCTAAAGACTATTTAACCATCCTGTCCTCTGTAAAATAAGACAATGCAGGCTATTAAAAGTATATAATTAAATAAATAACTGGATTAAATGGATACAGACATGAAAGTATTTATTTAAGCACAAGAAAACGATCAATCAATGAGAAACAACTATAAAAACAAGGATTTAGAAATGAAGCCAACCTCTGAATGAGCTTTCTTCTCAGTCACCTTCCCTGTTCCAAGCAGTTTCATTACGTTTTTGGCACCTTCTGCCACAGCAGACTCTATGCGAAAATGATGTCGGAGCTCTTCTATCCTGAGGTCCAGGGGGCTGATGATAGGCTTGCTTGAAGTCACTGCTAAAAATCAGATTTATGTCACACTTCTGTCCATTTAAAGTGTGAATCATAGATATAATTAGAGAGGAAATCGGCTACACCACATACCATCATTGTTCTCGTAGTTCATCTCGCTGGTCTGGCTGGCTTTGAGGATCTGCATTCGAATGAACTCTATCTTTGTCTTGCTGTCTTGAAGCATCTGCTGAGCTGCTGCAAGCAGTTTGCGGTCCTACAGATGTAGCCACAGGAGAAAAGTAAAAACAGAAGAGGAGATCAGGAAAGAAAGGGGGAATAAAAAAATGCACAAATAGCACTTTAGAATGACAGGTAGGCTATTATTTAAAGGGTTAGTTCACCCAAAAATAAAAATTCTGACATTACTCACCCTCATGTCGTTCAAACCTGTAAGACTTTCATTTATCTTTGGAACACAAATCTTTTTGATGAAATCTGAGAGCTTTCCGTCCCTCCATTGACAGCTACACAACCGACATTGACGTTTCAAAAAGTTCATCAAAAGATCATAAAACTAATCCATATGGATTGAGCGGTTTAGTCCAAATTTTCTGAAGTGACTTGATAGCTTTAAAATGAACAAATTTAATTTAGGCTTTTTTTTTTTACATTTAACACTGATCAGCGAATATAAACAGAAGCTCAAATAAACCTGATTGATGAGTGAGAACTCTTTTGGAAGCTCAAACGTGTTGTGTAACAAAAGAGAATGAACCTTATTGGTACTTGCACATATCAAGAAAACATGCTTGAGCTTCTGTTTACCACAACTGATATATTAGTTGATGAATCTTTATATGTGTTTCGAAGATGAACGAAAGTCTTACGGGTTTGGAATGACATGAGGGTGAGCAATTAATGACAGAATTTTCATTTTTGGGTGAACTATCCCTTTAATGCTGATCCATAGTTCATAAACCTTCAAATATGAATGCAAAAGGAGATATACAATTTAGTTCAAATTAAATTCAGACGAAAACGCTGTCAAAACGATCCGTTCACATGGATCCGCAAAAACGATTCAAAATGCTGTATTTAATAAAAAAATGTAAGTCCTGAAAATCTGCATGATGTATTAAGCGTTTAATTAAAGTCCCTGAGGACATGCTGTATTGCGTATGTAATCCCAGTTGAAGGTGATGCATGTTGTACCTAAAATTCACAATATTGCATGACCTCTCATACCTTATTCTTAATTCAAAATTATTATTTATTACTTTTTATGATTTAATAAGTTATTAAAGTGAAACCAACAAATGAAAAACTTGCCATCTGTCTGAAGTGTCAAGGGATGTTTCCTAGTCACACCTAACATTCAAATCTAGTGACTGTGAGTCAGGAGTCTCTATGGACTGAACTTCCTGTAAGCAGCCATTAGAGGCTGACGTTACCTTAGAGGCCTTTCCTCCGGATGTCTAAAGCAGCCGGGAACCTGCATGCAGGACTCACCACTTCATCTTGACCGACCAGACAAAACCCACATTCCAGTTCATTTGTGTCATTTTTTTCAGGGCTTGATGTTAGCTTAACCAATGGTGTGAGTTTGGGACGGAGCAACCCGTTTGGGCCAGCATTAAAAGAGAGTTTGTTTGTTTTTTTGCACTTCGGTCTAGTGCCACAAGTGGCGCAAAAATGACACAAAGCAGCTTTAAAAGTTCTTAAACAGAGCATTCTTGGGCCAAGAGAAACGTAGGAGTATCTCTTAATCAGTGTGAGTAAAATGAAGTCATGTGCCGTAGTGCTGAGCATGTTTTCGTGACAGCTTTTTGGAGGGTACTAAAGTGTTCATACATCTGGAAATGAGTCAGACTCCCTTGTTCTGTCTCCCTGTGTTTATCCCTCCATATATTTCCCCCCGAAAGACTGTGCTGAATTAACAAGACTGTGCTGAATCACAACTCCTTTGTGAGTCCAAGATGATAATTAAAGAGGCTCTGTGACTAAAATTAACAGCGTCGTTCTTGATAAAAGGGAGGAAAGGAGGGTCAGACACTCCAAACCATGAGAGCGATTCTGCTGATACTACATATATGTATAGAGACACACTAAATGTACAGTAACCAGTGCTGAAGCCTGATTTCCTGAGGGGGAGGGTGGAGAAACATAACTGAACTGTTCTATTCCAGTTCTCCTTAATGTCAGCTGCACCCTAGGGGGTTACAACCATGACATTGGCATATGTGTATAAATGAGTCTAGTCTGGCTTCCTTTACCTCTTTTGGAAAAAGGAGAGGAGATTTCATCCAATTTTAGAGGACATGTTCGCTAACATCTGTTTTCATTTCTTGGGATGAATCTTCTCTCACAAGATCTTTAGGAGATCAAATGGTTTAAGAGTAAGAGCAAAGTATGGTATTTAGTGTAATTTAAACTTGAAGTGTATTTTATATAAAGTATATATAAAAGCAAACCATTTACAGAATGTTGTATGTATATGCATGACCAAAAATGAAGGAGTATTTTAAGTTAAATGCAAGTGATCTCACCAGCGCCAAGTGCGCTTTCCACAAAAACACTTAACAATAGCGCACATTTATCTATTCCTACGTTAGAGCGAGCAGACTTGTAAACTTGCTGCTACATTTCAAGTGATAAGCCATATTTGAGGTCGATGAATGATAGGCGAATGTTTGAATTTCAGTGCCGTAAATAATCTGTCCGCCAGACAGTTTTTTGTTTTCTGCAACTAACAAACTAATACCAATTTTGGTCAACTAAGCCTCTTCTCGCCAACTAACGAGAATATAATGTAATATAATATGTATTTTTTTACAATTCCACTTCGTAACAGTCAAACACAACGCAATGCCACACAAATCAGAATAAAAATAAAAAACGTCTTGGCCATTCTTTCCAGAGAATTTATGTCCATCAAAATGACTGAGCTTATCATAAGCAAATACATTAAGCTACAAAAACCACACACCACAGTTCCTCGAAATGCAGGCTACTACCTTGGAAGAGCCGTTGGAATACATTTGTATCATATTTTCCGCTCCCTGTTTCACTTTCAGCTCGATGTCGGCCTGTTTCTTCAGAGCAGCCAGTCGGCTATTGTTGGTGCACGTCCTGGATTCACTCTTGGGGGTGTCTGGGGTTAGTGGGCACTCTGACATTGAAAAAAAACACAAATAAACATCAAAGAGTTAATAAAGCATTAAAACAACAATAAATACAGCATGTTTGAAATGTTGTAGAAATTACAGTTACTGTAAACACATGGGCAGGAAATGCAAACAAGATAAGCGAAACCACACTTGATCCTTCAGGGCAGGTAGGAAATGATAAATGCAGGACGGCTAACATGAGCGCAACATTAATTTACGATAGTAAGCCACAAACAATTACACTAATACACAGTGTAGATGAGGATGACGCTAACACTCTGATTAACTTTTAACTAAGTTCACATTTTAGCCGTTTCTAATTTCTAAGTCTGACCACCTGAACAACCTACTTATCCAGGAAGAAATTAACTGATGGGATACAGTTCTGCTTGTGAATATCTCATTTAATTGCCTCACAAATGCCTCAAACTAAACTAAGCACCTCAGATCTTAGTGTTTAACCTGAGGAAAAATCCTTTAGGAGATAATTATTGTGACAACAGAAAAAAAAAAAAAAAAAACTATTAGAATAATCTATATAACAAAGAACATTTTACCTTCAAGCCAAAATCACAACTTGCTAAAACATGTAGCCAAATATTATGAGGGTGGTTTTTTGTTTAACTTTATGTTTGATGAGTTGTGTAATAAACAAAAATGACAATGATATAATAGCACCCACTGAAGGACTTGTGCAGGCAGGAAAAATGCAAATGTTCTCTCAGGTGACAGCGTACCAGTTTCTCAAAGACTCTCTGTGAGAACAACTAGGCCATCATGGAAAGACTTGCACAAGATTGAGCAAACGCAAACAGAAAACACCTTAGGAGAAAAACTGAAAGAACGGGGCAAAACTGGATTGTCTGTATTAAAGGTTCTTCATCTTTACCTAAACAAGCAATACTGAAACTACTCCTATTCGCATACAATTTATAATGCGATTTAGTTAGTTTGAAAGGTAAATGATAAATGGCTAATTTTGTCATTTTCATCCTTTAAAACTCTCTCAAACGCCATACACTTCAGGCTTGTTTTATGATAAGCCGAGGTTCAGAATGATGAGATCATCCACTCATGTCCTGACAAGAAAACGCAACCACAAATTATACACCTGCAGAGGTAAGGTGGAAGCCCTGTTTCTGACAGCCCTGTCATGACATATAGTGGAGCAAGGCAAAAAAATTCAGAGACACCATTAAGTTGATAGCTGGCATGAAATGAAATGTGACATGCAATACTAAATCTACGGATTTAAACAGCATTTTGCTAATTAGACATGCAATTTATATAACCTGAATACCTTAAACAAAAATGTGACCACTAACAATAACTAAAACACTTAAAATAAGTAAAATCCAACGTTGCTTATCTCGAACTTGCTGCTACACAAATATGCAAAATCTATGCAATGATACACAATCATTAATTTAACAATATAACCAGCAATCAATGATACTTGTATTTCTGTGTAGTTTGGATGAATAAACTAAGACATGCCCATTTTTGTTGTGATTCTCTTCTGGAAATACTGGAGATGCTCACTTGCACCATTAATACTCATTTCATTTCGTCCAATTTACTTGTTCTGCATATTTACTTCATGAAATAATAAAAAAAAATGCCTTAGAGGTTTTCCTTCACCATTTTCTGTACACTGATTTATATCTTTAAATGTTTTTTTATAGTTCAGGCACTACTTAGTTTAGGCATGCAGATATAAACATTCCTTTAGAGTGGATAATAATCATTTAAAACTGAAATAAGGAGGAAATTAAATCGTTTAAATAGAAATTAAATAGAAATTACACAAACACATCCTAAACACAGGCCTTTATTACCCCCCGAGAGCCATGTGCAATATGTTTATGTTGGATAGATGTGGATGGAGACACTTTCATCAGCTCATAGTCGTTTGGTAACGCTTACTGCCATTATAAAGCTCGGATGCGTCAGGATTTATTAATATTTCTATGATTGTGTTCATCAGAAAGAGGAAAGTCATATAAACCTAGGATGGCTTGAGGGTGAGTAAAGCTTTAGGTAATTTTCATTTGAAAGTGAACTAATCCTTTAACAAATTTTCAAGGTCATTAGTTCAATTCCCAAAGAAACGCATTTAAAGGGAAACTATTACGCAAAATTCCCTTTATATTGTTTTTCTACATATTTGTCCAAAGTGAGTAAGTTGCACAGCGACTTCTATTAAAGCTTCTTATTAAAGCTACTAAAGTTATTTAGTCAAGAGCAGTGACTGACTTTCTGTTTCTCATTTGCATTAACATTGAACAAGTCAAACAACATGCGTGTGGGTACCAAAAAACCCACAAAAATATTATACATATACACACACATACATATATATATATATATATATATATATATATACACACACACACAGACAAAACATATATGGACAACTGTCAGATCAGAAGTCTTCCCCATGATTGTGTAGCCTAGTGAACCAAACTGAGAGTCCATTTTGAAGGCTCAGGAAACCTTTGCAGGTGTTTTGTGTTGATTAGCTGATTGGCATGTAACCGTATTCTAATTTGTTGAGATAGTGAATTGGTGGGTTTTTGTTAAATGTGAGCCAAAATCATCACAATTAAAAGAACCAAAGACTTAAACTACTTCAGTCTGTGTGCATTGAATTTATTTAATACACACGTTTCACAATTTGAGTTGAGATGCACCTGTGTGTGAGATATATATATAAAGCAATATAGAAGGGAATTCCTCAATTCCTCAGCTAATTATACTGAGATTTAGGATTTTCAAAAATAACTTTATCTAGAAGAGTGACTCATGATAGCAAGTTGTTATTGCAATCTTTTAATAAACATACTGTCATTGTGGAACCGACCAGGAAAAGTCTCACATTTGCCATGGGTTTCCCCCACTACAAAGTGCCAGGAAAGACACACTTCCTGTCCTAATTCTCCTCTAATCCCTCTATCACCCTCCCCCTCTTCAAGATGGGCAGGTCGATTCTGCCGGACTAATAAAAACATGGATTTAAACACACCATACCATAAACATACGTTGAATTTAAAAACCTAAAAACAGTCAACAAAATGTTTTGGTTTGATCCAAGAACAATATCTATAACAATAACTATAAACAAAGTTATACAAAACTTTAAATGCACACCATACAGAGGAACAATATTGTTGGAAATCACTTTCACCGATTATGAACAATAAAAAGCCAATCAAAATCCTTCCTACTTTTAAGCATGTGTTGCAATTATGTTCATGGAACATAACTGAAGTGCACTAAGAATAAACAAGCCTTCAACCTTTGGTGTAGACGGTTATATACTTATTTTAGTTATCGCTCTTGGCCTTAACCAAGAACACAGCTGGCCTTAACCAAGAACAAGGAATACAGCTGTTGAGCCAGTAACAAATACATGTGTATACGGAGTAACTAAAGACATGATTCTAAACACAACAGAAGTCCCCTGAAGCACTACTAAAAAAATTACAGCTTTGTAATCATGAGTCTGCATTCATTTTCTCAAAGGCCACAAACAGTCACACAATAGTATATGATTCAAAGACAGAGACACAGAGACTTGGCATTCTTGGCATATTGTTTCTTTGCATTCATTTACGATTAACTTAGCAGGTCGTGTTATTCTACTGTAATACTATCAATAATAAAGTTCATGGGGAAATATAAACAGCCGCACAAATAAACAGTGTTCTTCCTCCAGTAACCGGTTATGGTTCAAATAAGTAACAACATCAAAATTCAAAAGCAAGCCACTTGTATAAGCAAAAGCACAAATACAAAACCATCTATTTTGGATAATACCTTAAAGCCCTGGCAAATCATTAACGTTGTTCTTTGTTGTGATTTTTTTTTTTTAAGAGTATATTACAGGGTAGAGTAACATCCATGGGAACGGTTGTTTTGGATACAAAGCCCTTGGTTGTACAACCACAGCAGAAAAAAATGCTGTGGTTGTACCAGTTGAACAGTGACAGTATTAGACAGTAATAACATGGTACTTGAATGCATAACATTATACTAATGATAACAATATTTATGTACAATATAAATTACATGGTACCTCAACGTAGTTCAAAGAATGCTATAGTATTACCACAGTCCAAAAACATGGTATTGCCATGGTACCATATAAGATACATATTCTCAAAGATTTTATTTTATTTTATGGTAATTTAGTTTCTTAAAAGGCAATGTTATATTAGTTTTGCAACCCGTCCTTGCCTAGTTTTAATAGCATTTTTTTATTTAAACTTAAGTAGCAAACTAAAGTTTTGTAAGTTTGATTAATTTTCTACGCACTTGTTCAATCTGTCTGTTTAAATCAACTGAATCAATTTTTCCAATTTAAAATGTTCCTCATCGCATTTAAAAGATTTAGTGCAATAAACGTAGGTAACTTTTACTGTTTATTACTATGTATTGTTATACATGCAAAAGAAAATGATTAAATATTGTTCCCGTTCATGTTCATTCAGTGAAAACGTATTATTTTTAACAAGGTTTTTACCATTTTACTACTTGCATTAAACATTTTCATCTATTAGGAAATGATGGTTTCTAAGATTGAATTACCCTCTTTTAAGCCATTGCCGTGCAAAAAAATAAAAATAAACATTTAATACTGTTAAATGGCTTGAAAATATTAAGATATATCAATCAGCCCTATTATAATGACCAAAAAAGAAAAGAAGTATGATTTGGTAACTTTTTGGTGTGATTAAAAACAAATATACAGGCATACAAAAGCTAAAGAGACATGAGAGATGAATGAGTGAAGTCAGCCATACCTACGACCTCCTCGGGGTCCTTCACCACTATATGTGCGTTCAGTTCCTGAAGCTCCTGATGCAGTTCCTCCACCTTCTTGTTGGACTTTTTAAGCATGTTGTCCACATAAGCCAGACTCTTCTTATCTGTGGTCACCTTCCTTAGGTTCTCGGCTCCTTCTTTGATCTTCAGCTCTTTGCGGATCTCTCGTTTTATCTGATCCTTGATCTCATCCAACTTTTGTTGGACCATAGTGTCTGAGAGGTCCAGATTATGGCCGAGACCCAGGCGTTCTGAAACCATCTGACCCCGAGTATCACCCTGAGGAGCAGGAGAGAGAAAGAGATAGCAGAAATGTTTACAATTATCCGAGGCATTCATAGACATGGAATGCATCCTGGAATGTAGCGTCATTCTCAAGTTGCAACGTAATGGCAAGTTCTCAAAATAATAAGTGGTTTGCATTCTGTGAGTAATATCCTTCTATGCTGCAGAATGATGGGAATTCGCTTTCACATGCACAGTGGTGTACATGATCCGGTACAGGTTGTTATGCAATGGAATAAAGCAGCAGCTAATCAGCTTGAGGAGGCCCAGAGAGCTCACAAGAACAATGCAACACCTTCAGACAAGCACAAGGATCAATGACAAACAAGAGTGTACATGACGAAGAAAAAAATGAAGTAACAAATGTATAATTACAGTGTAACAAAGACACCTTAAAATAAAGTGCAACCAAAAAAAGAAATCTAGTTTTAAATACATGTACCAAGTTTTATAGAAATGTAGGGTAACACTTTATTCTAATGTTTCCTTGTTATTTACTATAGTAATAGCCATAAATTAGGCATAATTACATGCAACTAACCCCAAACCAAACCCTAATCTTATCCCAACCCTAAAGTAAGCACATGCACTTCATTTATACATATAAGTATTGAGTAATATTAAGTAATAGGGACACATTAAAATAAAGTGTAACCAAATGTAGTTTGGAGTTGGACAAGGATTTGTAAGTTTACATTTAATGACTTTAAAAAACAAGCCAAAAATAACTTGCACCTTCAATACAAGTGAACATACGCAAGTCACGTCGCTTTACAGTAGTGATTAACACATTTCTATGTACAAAATGCACATGGTAAATGGTGGAGGACATACAGAGCGCTGCTGCAGGAAAGGCGCATGAGCCGAGTTGTCTGAAAAATGAGAACGAAAAATAAAAATTTTGCATATTCTGTTGAATTTCAGACTGGGTTAGACAGACTTGGGTTAGTTCACCCAAAACTGAAAATTCTGTCATTAATTACGCACTCTTACGTTGTTCTACACCCTCAAGACCTTCGTTCATTCGTTTATCGGAACACAAAGATATTTTTGATAAAATCCAATGGCTCAGTGAGGCCTCTATTGCCAGCAAAGTAACACTTTCAGATGCCCAGAGAGATACTAATACAGATCATGTGAGTACAGTGGTCAACCTTAACATTATAAAGCGATGAGAATACTTTTTTTGCGCCAAAAAACATTAAAAAAAAAAAAGAAAAAGAAAACAGCATATCAATATGAATCAAAGTCACGTGAAGTATTGAAATTGCAAAACGAAGCCTCTTTTACTGAAATCACGTGACTTTGGCGCTCTGAACCACTGATTCGAAACAAAAGATTAGCAAAGCTTCGAAGAAGTGTTTTGAAATCGCCATCACTGGATATTGTTGAAAAGTCGATATTTTGTTTTTTTGGTGCACAAAAAGTATTCTTGTCACTTTATAATATTAAGGTTGAACCACTGTACTCACGTGAACTGTTTTAAATATGTTTTAGTACCCTTCTGAGCATCTGATGGTGTTAATTACCTTGCTGGCAATGGAGACCTCACTGAGCCATCGGATTACATCAAAAATAACAATTTGTGTTCTGAAGATAAACGAAAGTCTTATGAGTGTAGAACGACATGAGGGTGAGGAATTAAAGACATAATTTTCATTTTTGGGTGAACTAACCCTTTAAGTGAATGAGCTTTTAAAATGCCAAGCAAGTTGTTTTTTGGTTTAGAATTGAATGTTTATATTTCATCCTTTTTTGCAGAGCTAAATTCTCCCATGATTCAAACAACTATCAAATAACAGCTTACTAGAGGTTCTGTTAATTGCTGCAGTCCATTTAAAATGTTTAATCAGATTTTCCATCCATTTATTTATTTATTTATTGTCTTTCTGCCTTTATTTGAGAGAAATGGGATCAGGAAAGGACCATGAAGTGGGACTCAGCCTAATTGCACCATTTGTCTGTCCACAAGGCTATGCTGCAGACAATGTACAATATTTTATGGTTGAGACTTATTGACACTGACACACAGTCATGAAGGGGTCATGATTATGTATGATAAAATTTTCATGTTTTGTTGTGTGTGTGTCACTTTTGGATAAAAACAAAAACTGAAACAATGTCACTATTGTCTTCTGTAGAGCTGTTTTAATGCTGATTGGTTTCAAAATTTATGACATTTGCAACTTTAACACCATTTATTACTGTAAAGCTGCTTTGAAAAAAAAAAAATAAATTGTGTAAAGGACTAGATATGTAAATGTGACGACTTGATTTGTGGAAATAAAAGATTAAGCCAAACAAGCTTCATGGATCAATGAGCATTATGTTACTGACCCACAAAACAAATGCCAACTGGTAATACAATGTTGTATATTGCAAGCAATGATGCATTAAATCTCATGCATGCATGCATGAAAACAGGCTATGTATAACAGAATGATATTAAGGCTACATTCAGACTGTCAGTCCAAATACGATTTTTGTGCCCATCTCATTGAAATCCGATCAGATTTAGCAAGTGTGAATGGCCAAAAATGTCTAGAAATTTAGAGCTACATTCATGTGTGGTTTGAAATTCTAATTCTATTGAAATCGCATTTCAGGAAATTCGTTTCATTCCGTCTAGCTCTGATCGGATTTTGCGTTGTTATAGGAAACACGCTGAAAGTTGCGCAGAAACAAGGTTGTGTTGTTGCAGGAGTCAGATTTCCCCTCACTGTTGACTAGAAGAAGATTTGGTTTCAAAGTGAAATTAAAAGGAGTTTGTCAATGCACTGATTTGTTGTTGTGTTTCATTAAGATTATAAGATAACCCACCATCCAAGCAATCGCCGCTCCAGAATTTCTGCTAATTTGAAAGTAAAATGAGCACAGAGATTCATAAATGTGCGTGTCCACTGACGCAGAACGAGCGTTTTCTGTTAATTCCTATGCAAGCTCAACTTCTACAAGAATGAACTGAAAACGCTCACTTTGCTCCGCACAGTTATGAATGGCCTTGCGCATTTTACTTTTGCCTTCAACCCCCCGAATTTTGGTTAAGCTTATTATATTAAAATATTTCAGCACGTTATAATCATCATATGGCTTGAGTTAAGATAAACTGATTAATTCATTAGGGAATAGGTTGTTATATCGGTGTGAATGGTCTCTCTCCCTCTTTCGCCGTTTATGTGCGTGTAGCCAATACATGCGGGGAGAGGTGCGATTTTTCAATAATAAAATTAACTACCAGTGATCATCGAATATTATATTTTTTGCTTGAAATGCTCCTAGTATTGGTACTGAAATTTTGGTCCTGTGACAGCCCTAATTCGCAATCCTTTATATGCCATTTACATTCTCTAGGACGGTTTGTCCACATCCATCTAACACAACTAGACATCAAACTTTCAGTATATAAGATGATGTAGGTTTTCGTTTTGTAAGGTCAAAGCGTATATCAAAACAAGTTCAGCTGAGAATCATTTTCCACCTTCGGTCGGTTCACAGCCTTCTCACTGCAGCATGGCCTGTAGTTCTCAAAGTTCACATAAACATGCCTGCGCAGTGAATGAGAAGACCCCTCCTGAGAAAGATTTATAGACACACAGCAAACATGGGGTTTGGCATTCAGAGTGTGTGTTATCAGCAGGGTGGGGTCAGCGCACACAGATCACTGACCGAGGAGCCCAACTGCTTCAAATCAACTAGATGTGGCCACACAGAGCGAAAAACAAGTGGTGTGATTTAAACTAGAGGTTTCCTGAAAAAAGGGAAGTATAAACGTCTGGAAGGTCACCACAAGCTTTTAAGTGTAACAGTCTATAAATCGTAAAGCTATAGACCATATCTGGAAGAAATAATGTCAGTATCAGTAGGGGTGGAAAAAAAAAAAACGGATTCCCCAATGCATCATGATTCTTCTAGGGCTGCAACTAACGTTTATTTATGTCTTTAATCTGAAAAATGTTAGCATATTTATATGTTAACACTTTATAATAAGGTTCATTAGTTAATGTTAGTTAACTACATTAGTTAACATGAACTAATAATGAACTGCACTTACACAGCACTTATTAATCTTTGTTAATGTTCATTTCAATATTTAGTAATACTTTATTAAAATCCTGTTAATATTAGGTAATGCACTGTGAACTAACATGAACAAACAATGAAAAACTATTTTTATTAACTAACATTAATGAAGATTAGTAAATACAGTAACAAATGTATTGCTCATAGTTAGTTCTTGTTAGTTAATACATTAATGTTTAACTAATAAAATTTATTGTATATAAGTGTATATATGTGCAAAATTACACCTTGTGCAAAAAAGGGTTAAAATGTAAAAATTACATTCTAAAACTTATAATAAAGAAAAACAAAAACACACATTGACATATCTGAATATAATAATGATATTACATTTACACCACAAAATACATAAAAATACAACTACTGGTATTACAATTGGCATTTTAAACCTATATTTAACATCTAATAAAATGCATATTTAAATTTAACAGTGTATAGTTTAGTAAGAAATGTTGCGAGACTTGCTTGCTGTCAGGACAAACCTTTCTGGAAATGAAAACATTTTTAATTGAAATTTAATTTAAATGACATTTTTAGCACAATTTCTTGACGCAAGCGAGAACAAATGTGGTTTATTCTCATTTGTTATGCAGCACATTTGAGCTTCCGGAATTGGTTTGATCTCACTCAATCAGGTTCGGTTGAGCTTCTGTTTATGTTCACTGATCAATGTTTATATGTGAATTAAAGCCTAAATTAAATCTGTTCATCATTTAAAGCAATTGAGTCTCTTCAGAAAATTTGGACTAAACCACTCAATCCACATGGATTAGTTTTACGATCTCTTGATGAACTTTTTGAAACGTCAAAGTGGTAGTGGCGTAGCTGTCTACAGAGGGACAAAAAGCTCTCAGATTTCATCAAAAAGATCATTTGTGTTCCAAAGATAAACGAAAGTCTTACAGGTTTGGAACGACATGAGGGTGAGTTATGACAGAATTTTCATTTTTGGGTATGAAAATAAAAAAAATAAAATAAAAAATAACCCTTTAATGGGCTCGTTTTAATTTTATTACCCTTTAATGACCATGCACGAAGAAAGGGACGGTTCCAGCTGTGCACACAGAACCCAACATTGTTTCCTCTTAATAGCACAAAACCACTCAAACAATCTTAGGGACTCAGAACTCTCTCAAAATATACTATAAAGCAGCAGTGGCTATAAATCAGTACAGCGTTTAAGCTAGTTTTGGCAGTGAAGAGTTCCATTCAAGGTAAGCCTGACGTCGGATAAGCCGTTTGTTAAGCTATTGGTAAATGATGGCAACTTGGACGGAGGTCATGGTGGTCTTAAAATAACGAGGGTCAAAGACAACGGGCACGCTGCAGTTCCAGCTGCCTTAAAAATCTCCTTCCTCAAATTCAACCAATCAGAACCACACAAAACACACATTTAAATCCGTCCGCATGAGAAAGTTGCTTGTTTTGCGTGTAGATTTAGAAGCAAATTACTGCTAGAAAAGCATAAGAGACACCAACAATTTCTCCCTCAGTTCTCTGTGCCATTTGAAAAGACTCCAGGAGGAAAGAATCCATGCATTAATGAAAAGGAGCGGTCAGATGTGTGCAATTTCTGCAAAATCTTTGCAAGGAAAAGGTCCATTGTGTATTTTCAGTAGAGTAGCGATGTATAAAGCACAGCTAACACAGAATCACTTTGAAACCAAGCAGGCCGATCAAATCAGTCTCACCAACTTGAACCTGTTGCAAAATCTGCAAGGGTAAATCTTTCGCCCCGACACAATTCACGCAGATTCCTGTTGAAATTTTTGTCACGAACATTTTCAAAACAACTGTAAATGCGACTGGACCTTAAGGGTCATGAGAAGGCAGTGGAAGATGATTCACAGGCAGGTGAATTAAAATTAAACTAGCTGTTGTAAGACCCAAAAGCCTAAATGTGGCTGGAAAACAGCCGTCCTCAGATTTAATACATATAGCAGTGAGAGACAGGGAAACGTCTGTGTGCCGGCTGGGAGAGTCACGCAGCTTTGGCTGGGTGAAAATGGAAAGTAATGCAGCTAACAGAAAAGCTAGGAATTGACGCTAAAATAAGACACAGCCATGAGCATGAGTCTGTGAATTGTGTGTGTTGGGTGGGGTGGGGTGGGGTAGGGTCATAACATATACAAATGTACATAGAACAGAAAAAGAAATAAAGAACAAAAGGACATTGGCTAAGTTGCAGTAACAAATGCCGCACCCTGTGAGAAGAACCTGGCTGAGGAACAAATCCAGTCATAGGGAACCCTGAGCAATATTTACACCTGAGCAGATGAAACTCACGGTGATGGTAAGGGGCTTGACATTTTTGGAACACGGTTTGCCAATCACAACACACTGGGCCAGCTAACGAATCACAGCATATGTCGTATTTCGGAAAGAGGGGCTACATCGAAACAGGAACTAAACGGGAAGAGTGTACAATAATATAAAATATGTGAAAAATAATGTGTTTTTTGAACAATCAAGCATGAAAAACTATTCTAGTATATCCCCAAAACAAAATCATAACGTTGAAAAGGGCATAATTTAACAGTTTTGCAGACATTTCATATTCTGTACGTGTGAACAAGAAATATCGGTAGCACTTTATTTTACAGTTCTGTTCCCCATGTACTTTTTATAGAAATTTCAATAAATGGGTAATAACTAGGTACTAACCCTGAACCTACCCTTACACCTAATCTTAACCCATGTAGTTACCTTATGTTATCAGGTACTTTCTTAGGTACATACACTGTAAGTGCACGTACTGTAAAATAAAGTACAACCGAAATATCTAAATAAGAGGAATCTCTGAAACTGCTGTTCCTCAGTGCGGTCAGAGTTGTTTCTATGAGACACATAATAAGGCTGAAACTGATACAACAGATTCGTTCTCTCACTTTGACATTCGGAGTTCCTCTCTATGATAAAATTACAAAGATTTTAATGTGTCAAATTTTCCTAGACCATTTCGTTTTTGATCAAATGCATGCAGTCTTGGTGAGCACAAGAGCCTTCTTTCAAAAAAATAAAATAAAAATTGCTTTAGTTCACTGATTTAGGTGAATCAAAGCTCTGATCTAATTATTTTGTCTTAGGTTCAGGTTAATATTGCTAGTAAAGCAGGCTCATAATGTTCTCTATTACTGTTATATTAGTGCATGCACAACTGAAAATTAATATAAATAATGAACAAATAATAAAATAGAATAACTAAAAAGGATAATAAAAGCAATTAAAAATATGCATAATATAAAAGATAATAAAATTTAATAAATTATAATTATTTTACTAATACTAACAACTATGCTGGCCTTCCATGACATCATCAACGACTGGCCAGCTCTTTGTGACTCCACCCACTGAAGAGAGTCAGGAATGAGCTCCGAGCCAATGAGAGTTTGAGAAACATCCTTTCAGTTTTATCTCAGAGCTCATCCTATTATGGCTTTACCATGACCCCCAGAGCCCACAGCAGTGAAGAGTCTTCTCTAACCCACAACCTGATCTGCTTTGATCTTTGATCTGCAACCATTACCTTTACCACTGTAGTTAACTCACACTCACAGCAAACACATAAGCCAATAGACATGTGCTACGGCATGGATCACTCAGGAAACGTCTTCTTGCACAGAGTGCTTTATAGAACTAGATTAAATAAAGTGTTATGTCAGGTGACTTGCCAAGTAAATATGAGGATTAAAGGACAGACTCTCCACTAAATCATTCTACATGTTGATCAGGCTGTCCCTTCCTGTGTGACTTGGAGGTTCTTCACCAGTCTATGGCTAATTGATGGATGGCATGCATGTTTGCCTAGCAACTAGTCGTTAAATTTCCAATTTTAAGAACATCAAGTATTAAATGTAATAATTAAGCAATATGTAATAAATATTCATTAATTCAATAATAACGATATGATAATAATAGTAATAATGAATAATAAAACACTAAATTATATTTTGAAAACTATATTTATTTCTAAATTACGCGATTAATCATTTGCCCAGCATTAATGTGAGTTTGACTGGGTGTGTAAGTAAATTATATATATGCACACTAATGCTGGGCAAATGATTAATCGCGTCCAATAAAAGGTTGTGTTTACATAATATATGCGTGTGCTGTGTATACTTATTTTGTATCTTTAAATAGACACAAATACATGAATATATTTAAGAAATAATTGCATGCATATACTGTACATATATTCATATAATATACACATTCATTTGTGCATTTATATCTTCATAATAATTACACCTAGCACACACACATATTATGTAAACAAACTTATTTAGGTTGCGATTAATTTTTTGCCCAGCATTAATATACATACATGTACATATATATACACATACATACACACATAATCCAAATTCTGTCAGGTATAGTTAGGTTTACTGATAAATTGCTATAGTGAAATGAAACAAAACTACTTGACTGATCTGACATTTATTAACACAGAAGTCCATTTCATGTACTTCTTTATTATAACTTCCTATAGAATATGCATTCTGCAAAATGTTACCTGCAGCTATATTTATTTTTGCACTTGTTTACAATAGCATATTGGTTTGGTTAGAATTGGGAAAGCAGCATGAATGCTGTCAGAGCTGCACAGTTAATCATTAAAGAATGGTGATCTTGGTTCAAACAACCAAGGGATCTTATTCCTAAATATGTCTATTAAACCTTTAACAAGTACAATCACAGGGGAACATTCAAACCGGATTTCGTGTGGCCGCTGCGCCAGAGAGAGTAGTTCTTATGTATAGGTTAGTCTCAGCCTAAGACGTCACCCCCACAGACCGATGGCTGAACGTCTGAGGCATATAGCACACTTAACTGGAAACACTTCAGGAATTTCAAAGTCGTCATCTGGTTGGTTTAATTCTACAGGATGTCCGGGAGATGTGAGTGTTGTGTTCTTTAATGGTCCGCCTGGAAACAAATGGAGCCAAACCCCCTCGTGGAAGAAGAAAGCCATCGTGTTTACAACTGTGAAAATGACAAGGACCAACTAAACGCTGGATTTTCAAAAGTAAGTGAAGTTTGCGTCTCCATTGTTGCACAACGTTCTTCAATGAATAATTTATTAGCTGCACACCAGTCTGTTATTTTAGGGACATCGTCTTTACACCCCTAAATATTATGCGTTAAAAAAAAAAAAAAAAAAAAAAAGTACTCTGGTTGCGTTACGTCAGTCAAACGTCCTCTTGGGTTGTCCTTGGCCAATGAAAGCTGCGATAGAGTCAAACCTTCTGCCGTCAGTCTGAAGGTCTGACTAGGCGAGACTACAGATTCGTTCAAAAGCGCTGATTCATCGAGTAATGAAACAAGTGAAGTCAATTACGAGCGAGTCTTTGAAACCTTCACTCATACCGATTTTAAATAATTCAAATTAATTGAATGTTTTTAAAACAGAAATTCACATTTTGTCAGAACCTGTAGCAAATTAAATGTTATTTTGTTTAGCTGGCAATTCAGAATTGTGGGAGAATCGTGATCTCCATTTAAAAAAAAAAATAAAAAAATTTAATTTATCCAGAATCGTGCAGCTCTACTGTCAGTTTAGTTTGTGTGCACACAACTCTGCATGCAGCCAGAGCACAACAGATTGAAACCAAAACCAAAGGTACTACAAAACAATGAGACGTGACGGCCAAACACATCCATGTGACATTTTTACATAGACCAACCAGTTAAAAATAAATAAATAAATAAATAAAAATCTGTGTAGCATTGTAGCAACAATCAGTGCATAGCTTGTTTTCTGTTGGGTGCTTACTAATCAATACTATTTAAAAACATCTTTAATTAATATATATTTAAAATAAATAAATGCTTCATAAAGAAATATTACTTATAAATAGCTCTTCCCTCAGCTTGACAAATGACTTCCCATCCAAAGGCATTTCTGAGCTAATGCCTCTCTCCCTTCAGTAGCAGGTGATGTGGCTCCAGATAAGGGCAATGCCGAAGAGGATACCTGTTCCACACTCCAGGCAAAACCAACCTGTCAGAGTCCCTCTGAACATTCAAACAGTATCAGTTAACTTGTTAGGTTTCAGTTGTGCCTCACTGCAATCAGGTGGGGAGGAGACACCCCAAACACAGCACTCAAACTACTCCCGCTCAAAAACAACAAAATGACAGAAAGGATCGTATTAGAAAATGCCTGACTTACACTTTCTCTACTACTAATTTACTGATTGTTATTAATTGTTTGCACTTTAATCCATCTTGAAGTTTAAAACAAAGTATGTCTCATTACAATGACAGTTCCTGTACAATGTTTAGATGTCACATACACTAAATGAATAAATGTAAAGGGTTTCACTAGTTAATGAGTCCAAAATCCAAAACAGCACAATATAACATCACACTTGATGAAACACGCCTTACAATAAGAAATAAACATCCATGTCAGATACAAACTTTGATTGCATGACCAATGACGAAGACCGTCAAATTAAGCAACATACTCATTTACATATCTGACCTTCGCAAAAAGACAGTTTTGACTTATGGAAGTTAATTCCCAACAAAATCCAAACTTATATTTGTATAAGTATGTATAATCATATTTGTTCAGTGCTGCTCTCGACGTCATTTTTTTTACACTACTAGCTACATTTTCTTGCATAGCTAATTTTAAAAGGAGCGTTTTTAGACACCCATTTCATAAAAAAGTGGGCAAACAAACACTGGCATTGCCTCACAGTGGATTCAGAAGTGCTTCAGGGAGTTGCCAGGGTGGAATCGTTCAGGATATGTTACTAATAATAGATTTTACTCCAGATTTTCACTCACGACAGACACTAAAGAGCTTCTGTTTCTAAACTTATTTCGTGTGCACAAATTAACTTGTTTAGTCAGACGTTTTAATCATTTAATATTTCCTTCCTGAAAAGAGCCCGTGTTTTCTGAGGGAACGAAAGGACAGTACTAGTTTTTTTAAAAATTCAAACCGTCAACATGGCAAATATACTGTAAATATGCCGTTGGAAAAAGAAAGTAACATCAGATATAAAGCTACATTATGCGAACCAGCACAAATAGGTACAAAACAGTGAGCGACTGCTGTTCTGAATACTGGAGTTATGTAAATACAATATCACTATACACATAATACACTGCATTTGCAATAAAACGGACAGTTTAACTATAGTTATGGGCAGGGATTAAAGCAACAGTTGGTCTGTGTCAATATTTCTAGGCCACATTTAACCCTTTCAGACACAGTTAAAAGTCACTATCTAATCCTTAAGATAAGTGTTGAAATTTTAAAGTAGTGCTCAGATGAAAACATTGATGCCGAGAACAAAATATATTGATGATGTTGAAGCGCGCGGTAAGTAAATAAAAGATAAAATAATTCTCTCACCTGCACGGAATCGGCCGCCATCTTGCCTCTTAATAACTTTGAATCAAACTCAAAGGAAGCAAACAGGAGGAATGTCAGTAAGATGTTAAACCTCTCCACTTCTCTCCAAGTTAGCTCGTATTTCTTCCTGATACTGAAGAAAACACATCGGATCCACGACTTAGGCTATTCCATAGCGCAGCCGGTAAACTTCCCAATTCCCATGACGCTGCCGAAATATCCTTGTTTGATATATAAAAAAGCAATTGACTAAAAGCTTTAAAATTGTCAAGAAACCGATGCAAAAGTTTTCCGTGACAGATCCACGCATAGAGACGTGGACACGCGAGTGTTTTGAATGCGTGTATTGTTGAACACGCTCCTCTCCTCTGCTCTCCCAGCTGGAGTCAAATCCTACACTTCCAGTCATGTGATCAAAAACTCGCAAGCATTTTCCCATGAGTGTCCATGCACACTGCCAAATATAGAGTTTAAATCATTCCTGTATATTTACTAGAGCGTCGTATCAGATTACATAAGAGTTTGATGTTTGATAATTACAAAAACACATCAGACAGCGTTTTCTTTTTCCTCGGTGTATGTAAACGGGGACAAAATTTGTGGAGTTACATTTTTACACAAGACTGATACTAGGCGGGGCTCAGTGTTTTCTGTTGGCTTTAAACTGTCAGAAATGTAGTAATAGATCTTTCATTTCAGCAAATAGGCTTATTTATGATATTTATACAGGGATTTATATAAGCACAACATAATGCTTAATAATGATATGATATGATATAATTACATCATATTATATTACATTTTATTAGATTATTAAAACAATTACATATTATATACAGGCATAGTTATAATATAATAATGCTTATTATTATAAATGATAAATGTATAGTTGCTCATTTGCATGTAAGTTGGTATCACCCTTATCACCCTTTTTCTTAAATGTCTTTAATAGGAGATAAAACAAGAGTACTTCTGTTCTGCAGCAAGTTTTTTTTTTTTAATCAAGCCAAAGGCACAAATATAGTTTGCATGTAAATCATTTGGTTTGACAGCTGCATAGTGAAATAAGAGCAAAGAATAATACACCCATTGTAAGGATTGCTTGGTGGCTTCATCGTCACATTTTAGATTCCCCTCTCCTCTTTATTAATGAACCCAAACAATTTAATGTTTTAAGTTTAAATATACTATTAAAGTAGCTGTTCATAAATCTGTTCAGCTTTCTTTTCTTCTGTTTTCGGATCTATCTTTGGTTTCAATTTGGTCCATACCATGGGGATTCATCTCCTGTTTGAAACCTCTGTAACCACCACCATTGGCTTTCTGACTTCCCAGCTTCCAAAGAGCTAAGAGCTAGAAACTTCCTGTGGTAACAATTGGGCTTCCTGTGTTAGACCATGTGTTTCTCTATCACACATGATAATCTGCTGTTGCTTTTATAATAGGTTACATCAATAACCTCGGTACAGGGGTTTGGATATTGGACTAAAGCATGAAATGGCAATAGCATCCCAAGAGTTCCTTATTTAGAATGACAGTGTATTTTGAATGACTATGGCACAATTAATAAAAAAAGACTCGCTGTTCTACTGCATGAGGAATCAAAGCATTAGCGTTACCTTAAAATTGCCGTTCTAAAAAAATCTTCAAAGGTGCTTTTAACAGCTGTATGGACACGAGAACATTACCATAAAAGCATAAATGCAATATTAGCTCTGTGCATTCGCAAGGGAAAACCAGTAAAACCTGTCTCTGGGGCAATAGTGGTAATAACAGCAATTGATTTTTGTATCTATTTTGCAATGGGAGCAGGTTAGCCGTGAGTCATGATTAGCAAGCAAGCAAGATGTGTCACATGTGAAGGAGGGATTCTCTTACTATACTGTCAAACCTGAGAGAGACAGAACAGATTGAGTTAATAGTCAACATTGAAGTACCATGGAATTTAGAATCATTGGAAAATTAAATGATGGTTGTCATTCCCAGTAGTTGTTTGAGTGACTGATTGAAACATAGTATCATACCTTTACACACACACACACACAATATGGCTCTTATTAACTTCTTAACTGTACAGCAGCACATGCACTGAGTTTAATACTGTTGAATACGTATTAATTTCAATGTTGGAAATAGCTCTCCTATCAAGTACAACATTCCCATTGGAGGACTAAAGTCTTCCATTTGTCTATTACCATGTATTTTATCGCCATCTAGTGGGGAATTGTAATATAAAAATTTCGATATGAGACCTTTTAGTGTATGGTTTCAGCTTTTTAAAGTTCTTTTTCTTCTTCTTCTGCTTATTATTATTATTATTATTATTATTATTGTTGTTGTTGTTGTTATAAAATAATAATTAAATTCTTAAAATCAAAAGTGTGTGGCATTATCTTTTGTTATATTAAACATTTTAACAAATAAAAATGTTTGTCCACAAAATATTAAACCGATATGCAACCCAAAACTTATCAAAGCATCATAATATAGCATATATGTATATATATGTATATATATATATATATATATATATATATATATATATATATATATATATATTATAAAAACACACAATCAGTTCATATTTTGAATGAATAATTCATGATATTTAAACAACAACATGAACAACAAAAAAGCCTTGAATTAATGATTTTACGTTATATATGTATGGACTTAATATTTCTCTCTGGATTTTACCATGTGTTTGTGCCCTCTAGTGGTAAATAGTGGTCTTAGAACTAAGACATTCTGCAGAACACAAAAGAAGATATATTGAAGAATGTTGGTAACTAAACTGTTATGGTGACCATTTACTTCAATTGTATGGGCTTCCTTTTTGGGTGAACTATCCCTTAATCTATGTGTAAGCAGATCACACAATTTGTGAAATAAAGAACATGAAGCTATGATGCCCTGTAAACATTTAGTAAGCAATGAGACACCGGTTGTATGCTTCCTCCATTTTCTTCTCACTTTTCAGAGAGTTATTAACTAAAACTAAAACCATAACATTACTTGAAATAAAATACAATTATATATGTAGATAAGCAAAAAATCCAAATATACTTTAAAGATCTTTATTTGAAAGGGTTTAAACAATGTATTGTTTTGTAATGAACCATAAACAAATACTGCACATGCACCCGGAACAGTCCTTAAAACACTTTGGCCTGGTTTCACAGACAGGACTTAGGGACTAAACCAGAATTAAGCCTTAATTCAATTGACCCTTCGCCGGCAGTTTTAATGACAGGTGATCTCACCAATCATAACCCCGAATCCGCCATTTTGTCTGACAAAGCAGTGGAGTCAGTAGATTAACGTTGGTGAACTTGAACTTGAAAAATTGTGTACTTACATTTTTCCATGCTTGAAACAACATTCCTTCTGATGTTCATTCATGTTTATTTGATGCTATAAATGAACTAGTATGAAGAGATGGTTGGTTCACGAGCCGCTTGAAGGAGCTATTGTTTATTATTGTTTAAACTTCTTAAAACAATTACAATATTTTAAATATGAAACTGTTTCATATCAAAAGTAACCTGCTCTTCTGTCTTGTCTGTCAAGGCGGTGTCAGTGTCCTCTTTGCTCCGCGATGTATTTTTCACTGCGTGAGAACATGATGTGTGGTTTGAGAGCACATGACTTGTCAGACATAGCAACAGTAACTAAAGGAGGAGGGTCTTTGTGAAGGGTTAGAAACATTACTTGTGTGCATCTTGAGACAAAACAATGGCACTGTCATATTTTAAGAAATGTCAGTGCAAGTGTTTTTCAGTTAAAACAGCTCAAACGGGACTAACTGAAGCCTTGTCTGTGAAACAGTGGAAACAGTTTACAGGTGCTAGACAATTAAGGTCATAGTTACAATAACTTATAGGACACTAAAAAGTTAAATTGGTTGACTTCTGAAAAGTCTCTTGTAGAAATTATAACGAATTTGTCAGCATATGTTCCAGTTCAGAGACATTTTATTGTTATTTCCCGTTTACACCACAGGGGGAGCTCTGTCGGATTTTCCTCAGCCCTAATAAAGTGAGGAAACATCACCTGAACTTTGTTTATTCATTATTTACTCTTTTCATCGGTGAAACAGAAGCATAATCATAAATTGATAAAATAATTCCCCCCAAGATTCAGAAGCAAATGAACTAAACACAAACATTTTTAAAAATCCTTTAAGGGAATCTGAGCCAAATCTGACTCATTCCCCCATCTGAAATCTATGCACACATAGACACTTAATAAGAAGAAAGTTGCCAAAACTGATGTACACTCAGAATGATGACAGTATATATTCATCCTGGTCAATTACAGTATAAAGGAAGAGCGTGAGATGTAGCCCCTATTTGTGCTCTCTCAGGTCACGGTGTAAAACACATTTGGTTGTGCTTTATTCTATTATAGAGTTTGCATGCTTTTTGCATATATGAGTGGCTTTCTGCAAACACCACATATGAAATACATCTGTTTTTATGCTTCTAAACTTTTGAACTCACACCATGTTACAGTATATTAGAATGTCATTTTCTAAAACATTTGAAACTCTGTTTTGATTTATCTTTTAGTTAAAACAGCGCTTTGTATATATCTATTTTGTTTGTTTTAACATTCTTCTACATGTGGCAAATGAAAGTGATTCTAATTCAATTCAGATTCATGATGCATCTGGCAAAGAGCTGAAGCAAAATAACCACCAATAAGAAAAAAAGCAATTCAGACCACAGCAGGTGTTGACCATTCATTCAGAGGTTTTCATTACCATTTTCCCAGCTCATTTATCCATAGATTATCGCGGATATCCATTTTTATACACATTCAAACAGCCAGTTTCTAATTCACATTTGCCATTTTCAATCCTTAATCCCCTGTGAATGTGCAGTAAGGGATCAACTTTAAAACATGGCAGCAGCTGTCAATGTCAGGGTTAAAGGGAGCGGCACCTAATTTAATCTCCATATTAACCAGAGCAAATAACAAAATGTAAATAATTACCCGTGTCACCTCAGATACTCATAAATAAGGAAAGCAGACTCTAGCTTACTAGGTAAAACTTCTTGTTTCATGTTTCTTTTTACCTGTAAATTGAGATTTTTCTGATTTGAATTTTGAGGGAATGACATTAATTAAATCCGACAAATGATTTTGTATCATCTGATAACAGCTCCTTTTAGCTACGGAAAGGAGCATACAATGTCCGTCAGTCACTGTGCAATGTGTTTATAAGCTTACAGAAACAACCAAGAGATGTGACAGTGTTCAGTATATGGGCTTATTTCTGTGATTTAAAAAAATGTTGTTGTTTTTGTTTTTTTTGCTAACCACGCATAAATGTAATTTTCTCAAAAAGACAAACTTTATACATGCATGCTGCTGATTTGTTTTTGTAGCAGAGTTTGTGCTGACTAGAGTGTACACTGTAAAAATGTCCACCTATTTCAACCTATAAACTGAAGTTCAATTGCTGCCTTACATTAATCAAATGTTGGCTGTACAAGTAATTTAAACTTAAATTATGTTAAACTGACTGAATCATGTATAACTTCAGTTGAATTTACTTAAATAATTTTTGATATTAGTTAATGTAAAAACATAACTTGTCACGACATACTGATCATATCATTTTTTTTTTACAGTGTAATCAGACTTTAGCCATTAAAATGTTATGTTAAGTAACTGAAATAAGCACAAATGTCAAAACATCTCCAGGATCCTAAAACCCTCTCAGACCCCAAAGGGTTAACTTCAGGCTGGCACAGCTCTTCTGTGATGAGCATGTTTTTAAATCCTATATTAAAAATAATTTTGTCAATAAAATAAAAACAATTTAGTCAAAAATGTGAGTATATAACAAGAAATGATTAAAAGTATACAAACAACTACAACCTTTTCTGATTATAGTTTTTGCTGTTTCAAATGATATAAAATGAAATTATTATTGTAAGTGAAAGACAGGTGTACTGATATTTGAAAGGATCATTGGTGTGTAAGTTATTTAGTGTAAGTTAATTAATAGATAAATTCATAATAGATAGATAGATTTTTACATTTATATTTTTGCATAATTTATCTCAATTACTTTAAAATATGTTTTAATAATCAACTGAACTAAACAAACAATAGGAATAACATTTTTTGAGTTCATGTGTCATGTGGTGCAACCAACAAAGTCGTGTAAATATAAAACAGGACATGATATCAGAAAGAGGCCCCCTGCAGAGTGCAGACATCAATAAATCTCTTAAAATATCAAATAATTTGACATTTTTATGACAAGGCAAGATTGGTTCAGGTTGTAAAATACCATGTGATACATTTTTTAAAGTCATTATATTTAAATATTTCTCAAAAATGGTATAAAAGTTTGTCAAAAGCACATGAAACCAACACAAATGCAATACATTTCTACTTAGCACATGTGTTTTGAACTAGATTTTCTTATTGTGCACACTCTTGTTTGTTACTGACCCATCTGCTTTTCAACAGGATGAATTACTTCCTTGGGTGGGCTGACTAAGCTATTGTTGTTCTGATCTTGTTTTATTCCAGTTTTGTATGTGTCATATTTGAAATGGTTGAGAACACAATGTGTAATCACAGATTTCTCTTCCATTTCCTTTTGCAGACTGAAGCAGATGGCAGTAGTTATGTTTATCAAGCACAGTACGGGCCAGTGTACGAACAAGGATGTTGTGACATTCATGAGTTCTAGCTTACAAATCCGCCACCTGAGCCATGACGCACAGAACACACCTCATGTTTATACACACTGAGTCAACTCAGACCACCAAAAAATGCATCAAATATTTAGACTAAGGTAGATCTGTTTCAATGCATTCAGCTGCCAAGGGAATTAATGCATTTTGATGTTTTCCATGCTGTGGCAAAGCTCTGAAAGGCCTTCCCTCTTAAAAACAAAATGTTTGTTTGGTCTGTTTAATTTGGCCTCAATAGATTATATAATAAAAATACAAATATGGAATACTATATATATATATATATATATATATATATATATATATATATATATATATATATATAAAAAAAATGCATATGTTCCCAATTTAATCTCTAGAGGGCGATATTGTACAGTGAATCACTCCACTGACTGTCACTGAAATGTTTATATTGCTGAGAGAGAATTTTGGAAGGACATATGAGAACAAAAAATATAATGGTACCCAGATTTTGAAAAGCTTCCATAATTGCTAGCAACTTTCACAGACTCACCAAACAAACAACATATAATGTTCTTCTTTAAAGAGACAAAACATTTCTGCATGTAGTCCAATAGAAAGTGCGAAATCCAAGTGAGAATATCTGCTAGATATCCAGGGGGTTCACTGTTGCACCCCGAATGATGTCCGTTCTCACACAAGCCATATGGCACACACACACACACACACACACCCTCGCCTCCAATGGCAGCTCGGTATGGAGCTCGCTGGCTAACATCTTGCAGGACACATAATTAATTTGCCCCGGCGTCTGCCATTTATTTTCCAACCTACATTTTGTTAATTGGACAGAGGAGGTTAAAATCAAATGATGTCTCCGGCTATGCAAGAGCCCACTAATTGTACGGAATTTGCAAGAAAGGCTACGGCACTGACTGGCTTGCGGGAATATTAAGTCATGAGTGATCTTTGCTAGGTGCTTGAGGGAGACTGTTGTCATTAAATAAGGGAATGTGTCATTCATACATGTGCTTTGTGTGCAGACGAACCTCACAGATGTTCATAGCCTTTATTAATATACTAATGAGTGGAGGGATTATAGTGCTAATGATGTCAAAGGTGTTAATGCCACAATGGACAGACTTGAGGTCAGCTATGCTTGAAGAAATAACAGCACAGAGAGGCCCGGGGTCGTACTGTTACTGACACTAAGATGGTTCTGCACAGCTCTAAGCCATGAGTTACTCTCAGTATAATGAGTATAAGTATTTTATGCTCGCTAAGGCTACATTCATTTGATTAAAAATACAATAAAAGACATTATCATGAAATATTATTACAATTTAAAGTAACTATTTTCTATTTAAATATATTTTAAAAATTTATTCTTGCGGTGGCAAAGCTGAATTTTTCAGCAGTCATTACCCCAGTCACATGGTCCTTCAGAAATCATTCTATCTGTTTCTATTTCTATCTTCTGTTTTGGCACTCCAGAAAAAAAAAAAAAAAGTATTTTTAAAAAAAAATCTGTACATTATTGTACCTTCAAAGGATTAATAACTGACTACGTACAGTATTTAGAAAAGAGATTTTTACTTGTTGGAATTGCTTTTTCTTAATACACTAACTGTTCAGAGGTAAGTTGAATAGCTCATCTTTTCCTGAATTAAACACTGAATGACTGTTTAGCACTTTCAACAATTCATTTCCATTAGTATTTTTATCTCTAAAGTGCAAAAGAAAGAGCTGAGTGACATTACAATATCACTCGGAAAGTCTTTTATTTAATTGGAGGTTCATTTCCCTCTGAACCTCTGTGTTTTAGAAGGGAATTGGGTGTAATTGTCACATCGATATCTTTATTAATATCTCAAGGAACTGATGTGGGCTTACTGAACATCTGAAACGCTTTTAAATATTTTGTCGTAGCAAACTGCAGACTGATGATCAGTGGGAGGGAGAAACAGTGAAAGTGATTTTGTTTTTCTTCTGAAGTCTAATTCCTCTATATCTGACTCATGGAGTTGCTCTGAATGTGCGCTCTATGTTAATCACATAGAATGTGTGTTTAAGCGCTTGGGCGAATGGCAACTGAGAACTCGCACATTGAGAGTGCTCTCATCGCCCATCTGTTGTTTTTTTCATTTGTTGTCTTTTTGATTATGGGGTGGAGAGAGGAGGGGGGCTCGGTATCTGATACTAAATGCATAACTCAACCTTATTGCTACTGCAATTACCAACTAGCCATTAACGATAATTTCAGCACTTAATCACAAAAAATGGCATTAATATAAAATGATAATGAATAAAAATGACATTAGAATAGAAATGTCCTTGTAAAGTGAAGTAATTAAAAGTAAATACATTAAAAAATAGAGCAATATGCAAATAGCTTTAAAGGTGATGGACAACGACCAAAAAAGGACATTACGCTTCTACATTCAGATTCAAGTTGAGTCTCTGTCATTCAGCAACATTAAACTGTATTTCACAGTTATTCATTTAATCAGTCTAATTGACTAAAGACAAACTTAATTAGGATTATAAAAAAGAAAATATATGACTCTGCTTGCTTTTCATTTCTGGTAAACATTAGTAAATGATCAAAGTTATTTTCTAAAAGATGGCAATAGTGTCAGCTTCTTGACCAAGAGAGGGAGGGGAGAAACACTTGTCGAGTCATATTTCCTTTATCATTCACACAGGAGGTCTGTGTAGCCTATGGCTTCATGCGGCTTTTACTCCTCAAATTAGATGGCAGGGACACTCCTACCCAGCTAACAAAAATATGTCCTAAGAATGTTTTGTTAACTTTCCCATTAAGTTATAAAAAAATACATATATTTACATTCATTCCTTTTGCAGACACTTTTGTCCAAGTGACTTACAAGTGTGAAGTTGCCTTTGGCGGGGATTGAACCCGGGTCTCTGGTGTGTTAGAAGTGAGTGGTTACTCATTGAGCTAAACGTTTAAAAAATTAAAAGACACAAAAATGATCATATCACTCATATTGTTTTATAGCTTGCTATCTCCATGATAAAGACACGCCAGCATGTGTAACCACTTTTAAATCAATGAGTGCGGTAATAACATAATGCCAACTAAACATCATACAAACTGTAATCCAGTTTCTAATAACCTAAATTAGTTTCCATTTCATCACGTACTGACTCATTTAAAGAACCAGCCTCGAGTTGGGGACAATATCTAGCGCTAACCCCCACATAAACAGAAAAAAAAGCCTCGGGCTTCCTCATTTGTTTCCAAGGTAGGCTACACTGCGGCTAATTTAAGCGAGAGGTGCGCTCGAGGTGGAATACGAAACGGGAAAGGGCCTAATGAGGCTTTAAACCACGGACCGGTACGCGAGGGGTTAACGACATTACAAATTACGGCAGCGGAAAGTTGGTCGTGTTCCTCCGGGCGGCGGCACCGCCAGACAGCGCGAGCGCAGCAGCTGCGCGCGGAGGGGCGGCTCGCGCGCAGGGCAGCGTGCCCAGCGCAACGGTCCCCGGCGTTGTTAATCACGCGCTTCCCGCCCTCTCTCTCCTCGCTGTGCTGATTTGCAAGAGCAGATTAATCAGAGCGCGGGGGCCTTGATGAAATTTTGCTGTTATTGTGCCCAATTTTAGCAACATCTTTTATTATCTTCATTATTCATTTATGGGGGGAGGGGTGTGCTGCATGGGGATGACGGTATGGTGAGGGGGGACCAGTGTCAATTATGCAAATGACATTTGCGTGTTTTTTTCGCAGATTACTTTATTTGCCCGACATTGTTTGTGCGAATTTAATTATTAAATATTATTACGCTCACGTTTCCGTCAATTTTCTGAGGCTTGGTTTCAACTTGATTTCTCCTCCAGCTGCTCTTCTCTTGATCTGTGCCAAAATCAAAGTGGCTCGGCTACAATAGGGCCAAATAAACTCCCCTCTATTTAATAAGGATGAAGTTATTCCCTTGTTCTCATCTGCGAGCTCAAAGCAATGATGGGGAGAAACGCACTGCATATTCATTTTAATGAGCATAAATTGAATTTAAGTTTGCTCAGAATTGACTGCAATTAGGTGCTGCCTTAATGACAAATTAATCTTTCTCTCTTTTATTCAGTGGAATTTGTTTTTCAAAGGCTTTCTGTGGCAGCAACAGAAGGGCGCCCAACAAAGAATACCAATTTCAGCTAGATCCTAGAGATGATAGTAAAATTAAAGCTTTATAGTTAGCACACTCAGATTAAATAGCATGTGCATTAACTAGACATTTTTTTTTTTTTTTTTTTTTTGCCTTGGTCACATTTCTATGGACATAGGCGGACTGTGGATTTAAATATATATATATATATATATATATATATATATATATATATATATATATATATATATATATCACTATAAGTTGACAGCATTTAATTATTATTATTATATATTTTTTTTTTAGACAAATTCCTAATGAACCTATATTTCACAGTTTGAAAGTGTGTGAAATCCAAAGGTTGTGGGTGGGGTGTTGCTTTACCTCATTAATGTTCTTAGTCTGCTTGAGAGAGAGAGAGAAAGCAGAAATATGCCGTCATCTGTTTGGATCACTATACCAGCTTCTAAAAATGGTGGTTGGTACATGCTGATTGGCATTCAGAGCAGCAGACGGAAGTGAGTGAAAGAGACTTCTTCCCAGATTTGGTGTGAGTTTGGCAAGGGAACACAGAGCTCCTTTCTAATATCCCCTGCTTTTACTGTCTGCAGTGGAGTAGAGGATGAACGTACTTCTCACCTAAGAGTTATCACAAAGGTTAATGAGTAGGTATAGCATGCTTCTCTGATGAGCTAATCAAGAGCATGTTCTGCCAGGGTCTATTGCTGCATTCAAGAGCACCTGGGAAGCTTTAAAGAGGGTCGTTTATTATTTTATATTATTATTGTTCAAATCTGAAAAATAATATGGAAATCATATATAACTGTAATTATATTTTATATCATTTTGATGTTTTAATTTCTCTATTTCATTGCCCAAAAGGTTCTTAATAGTGAAAAATGTTTCTTTCAGATTATTAAAATGTCCTTCACACCACTCTGAACTCTTTACTGAAATGTTCTTTGAGGAGCCCAAAACGGTTATTCACTGCAAAACTCCCTTTTGGAACCTTGCAAACTTTGCTTGATCATTCATGTGTTTGGACCTTGTAAAAACAATATTTCTGGCTATGCTCGAGGGCATCGTATGTGCAAATGTGTGTGAGATACAAATTCCTCTGCTGATGCTTCTGGCATCAATTCTCAATTCTGGTAGCATGCATGTTTGCTTTAGGAAAGGGTGAGAGCCCGTGGGAGCCTGCCACATGGACTTAGTAAGGGGGTGTCTGGATAAGGGTAGGGGGTGGTGCGAATGATGTGTCCTAGGGCACCCTATTCTCTTCATCTGATTAACCATTAACATTAGCCCACCTTGTGGCACGCTGCTATTTCTGATGCAGCGGGGACACGCTTGCTTGTCCTCCCCTTTCCCAAGTTGTGCTGCTGCTTGTCCTGACCCAGTAGAACTTGCCCTCACTGCCACGGCCTTGTCTTTGGCTGGGAGGAACAGCTGTCTACACTAACGAGGCCATCGCCGTCGAACTAAACGACACGATGGCATACGAGTGAGCAAGACTGCCACTTGGACTCCACGAGGCCCCGGGACACGTAAACAATGTCTTAATGAGAATGTGTGCCATTACAGTAATTAACACAGCTCAACGTCAAGCCACTGTCAGATCTCTAGACTTTCAGAAAGGTTTTGTGTTACACACAAGCAGACAGAGTTGAACTTCCACCGAGAGGCCTTTTCTCGAACCGCCTGCTTGACTGAAGCTATGCCTTCTCCTGTGGATTCGCGGAATGGACAATGAATGTTTTCTCATGAAACAGAGCCTGGGAATGGGAGTGTTATTTGAACATGGTGTATTGAACACTTCTAATTATCTGACATGTTTATTGTGGGCTGATATGAACCAGCTAGATTTGTTTAATTAGCATTGTGCCAGGATTAATGAAAGCTATGAATCATAGGTTAAGTATATGTGTATATGTTAAACCACAGCAGTACAAACTTAGAATTACACCGGTGTTTTCACAGTAATACCTCTTACATTGGTTGGTGCCGGCAAGAGTTTGTGGGAGAGGAAAAAGTTTCTCCAGGGAGTCTATTCTACTAAGTGTAGGAGTGTGAAGCATCAGCTAAATCATTTTCTTTCACTATTTTACCTTGTTTTACAGTTTAAATATCTAAAACTTCTTAAAAGATAAATTTACTTCAGAAGATATTAAAACTTGTTTTAGATAATTTTATACAAGTGTATTTTGTCTTTGTTTCTCACTTGTTTTTAATTTTTTTTTTTGTAGTTTTGTCATCAATTGCCCTCTTGCTGTTCCAAAGACTTTTATTCATCTTCTAAACAGAAATGAAGATATTTAATCAGTTTTCTGAATAGATATGATCATGACCATTTAATTTATGTTATTATATAAACATTGATCAATACACATACCACAACAAATATGGTCAACGGAAGTTCAAACGTGCTTCAAAGTCATGTGGATTATGTTTACTTACATTTTATGAACTTTTATGTTCTTCATTTGTGTTTTGAAAGTCTCATGCATTTAGAACAAACATGAATTTAGATTTTTCGGTGAACTATCCCTTTAAAACAAGTAATCTTCCAGAGCAACAAGACAAATTTAAAACTTATTCCCCTGGTTTCACAGACAAGACCTAAGCTTAGTCCCAGACTAAAATGCATGTTTGAGCTGTTTTAACTGAAAGTAACGTACACTGACATATCTTAAAATATGTCACTGCCATTCACTTGTAAATGATTTCTGTTGTTTTCACAGTAATATACTGTGTTCTCAACAGTTCCCTACTGTAGAATCTGAGTACAGTGCGTTACTGTAGATTTTATCGTTTTCACAGCATTATACAACTGTTTAACCTGTGTACAGTATGTTACTGTAAATTTTCAATGTATTCTGGGAAAATATCAGCCTACTTTAAATCTAAATACAGTACTAAATAACCATGAAAAACAACAAATAACTGAACGGCTCTGTCAAAGACTCATCATGAAGATGAAAGCCCACCAGAGTATAAATATTAACTCTTACTACAAGTGTGGTGTGGGGAATAAGGCGTGTTGAGTCTTTTTGTGGAATAGTGTGGCGTATAGGAAAATGTACTTTTTTTGGGGTTTATTGCATTTGGTTTGTTTTTTTGTGTGTATTTTCTTGTGAAGTGTTATGCAACCCCTACTTCTGCTATCTCATGTGAGCCAAAGTTGGCCATTTTTGAGTGAAACAAACTGAGATCAGAATCCAGGTATTTAATAATGTTTATAGTAATCTTACCTGAAGTATGTTCACTTAATTGAAAAGATGTGCGGGAAACCCGCTGTTGATTTAGGATCTCCTACCCCAAAAAAATTGGAGTGGCCTAGTCCAGAATAGTTAAAAAGCATCCCTTAGCATACAACTGCTTCGAAGCTTTACAAATCTTTTTTTTTTTTCTCGAATCAATGGTTCGGAGCACCAAAGTCACGTGATTTCAGTAAACGAGGCTTCATTACATCATAAGTGTTTTACAATTTCAATACTTCTCGTGACTGGCAGTTTGATGCGTGAACCAAACCAATGATTCAAATCAAAGATTCGTAAAGCTTTGAAGCAGTGTTTTTAAATCGCCCATCACTAGATATTGTTGAAAAGTAGTTATTTAGTTTTTTGTGGCAGACAAAAAGTATTCCTGTTGCTTTATAAGGTTTGAACAGGGTTGAACCACTGTACTCACATGAACTGTTTTAAATATGTTTGAGTACCTCTCTGGGCATCTGAAAGTGCTGGCAATAGAGGTCACACTGAGCCATCGAATTTCATCTTTATTTGTGTTCCAAAGATGAATGAAGGTCTTAAGGGTGTAGAACGACACGAGGGTGAGGAATTAATGATAGAATTTTCAATTTTTGGGTGAACTAACCCTTTAAGCCACACTAACTAGCATTTTCTTCCCGTAGCGGCGCTGGCAGACCGGCTGGACCATCGACTTGGAAAGACTCCTTGTGAAGACGAAAAGCCTACTACGTGAAATTGGTATAGGTACACTTTAAAATACATGTAGTTGCCTTTTTTTGGTACCGATTTTATTCGCAAGGTTTAAATTTTGAGTTAATAAATGTCCGTAAGAACATCTGAGTTTACAGTTAAGCCATGCTAACTAGCATTTCCTTCCTTCCTTACTGGCAGACCACCTGAACCATCATGAAACAGCATGATCAATCAGGCAGCATCTCTGAGAAATACATCGTTCATAATGAATCAATGTGTTTGAAATTGGTTGAATGAATGAGTCAATGACTCAGTCATAAATACAGTCACTTGTTTGCCAACTACTGGCGAAATGAATGTCTGTCTTTGTGACATGCTGGTGCTCACAAACACACACAGCTACTGGAATAAAACCTTGCTCGATTGATGACTTCCCCCTTCTCTCAGAGCATTTGTGTATTCTGGAGCGTTTCTAATTAGCAATGAATTATGGGGCTTAGCGGTGGAATAAAGTGTGTGTTTGTATAGGGGGAAATTAGAACTTGTGTGATTGCGATTCAATACAGTGGCCTGGATAGTTTTCCACCCTCCTTTGTTTTGTCCTACATTACTATAATTATTGTATCCTCACTATGATATGTGGTGAATTTGATTATGAGTCCCTTGAAGAACAGATGTGTAGTGCATTAACAACCAAGGCTGCGCAAATTGAGTGAATATGAACTGAAACCATAACAGGTGCACCTGGTAAAGGAAAATGGCAAGTAGATTAAAAATAACGATGAAAAGGATTGAGGAAAAGGTGTTACCCTCACAATTAGTGTCTTTAATAACATCGATTCAAGTATAGAGATACATTGAAATTCTGAAGTCATAGCGCTTATGTACAGGAGCCTTGTATTAATGAGTCATTGCAGGGCTATATTATGTTTAATTAGCTGCTTTATATAATGAGGTGTTCATTTCTAATGAAGGGAATTCGCTGTGAGTGGCACATCTGCAAGAATAACTCATGCAATCAGCAGTGCTCGGACACATACAACTGCAAATGAGACTCGCTTACCTCAAAATGAATTACATCTCTGCGCTTTCTCAGAAAGTCCATTAATTAACTCTCCTGACATCAAGGTCTTTTTCTTAATTTCATGTACCATTAGCATAATAAACACAATTTGAGTTAGCACAATGCGATCAGTTTAATGGATGCTATTTATTTTACTCTTATTTAAAGGTCTGGTAATAGGAGGAGGAAACATAAATTTAGTCGTATGGGCCCTTTATGAGGAATTCCCTTCAGAGCCCTGTACCATCACAGATGTTCGTTAAAGCTTGGTTGCATACATTTGGCCAGTGTTTGTCGACTTCATTAATTTGCAGAGTGAAAAGGCTATAATTTCAGACCGTATTGGGCAGTGTAACCCTACTTCTGTACTCTGACTGGCTTTCACATTCATTACAAATAGACATTCATTCCCACCAGTGCAATGTTAGGCCTTATGTTTTAGTTGTAAAAAGGGGATGGGTTAATGATGTAATGCTTATTTCTGGTCCTATCAATTAATTATTAAAAGAATGCATTAAATTACAATTTATACATACAATGACTTGAATATGTCTCTACAATGATGTGAATGTTTTTTTTTTTTCTGACTTAAAAGTCAAAATGTCTCTGAAAAGAAAACCTACCTTATTGTTAAAATATATTTTTCTAATAAATAATAATAACAAAAATCTACTTCACTGCTTATTAATATTTGAAAAAAAAAAAAAAAAACATTTGTTTTCCAACTCAAAGTCAAAAAAAGAAAAATATGAAACACATTAAACAGAAAATTATGTTAGGGAGAGGACGGACCCCTGCAAACTCTTATTATTCATTACTGTGTCAAGGTCAATAAGTCAAAAGTTAAAATATTTCAACTTTAAAAGATAATTTGAACTCTGGACAACAAGTTTAGTTCAATATATATATATATATATACAATGACATTCGCAAACAGAGATTGGAGATCACGCTGTACACACACAGAAACATTCATTAGCATAGGAACTTGTTAACAATGTTGTTCCACTACTTTTATTAGTAAAATAGCTTCGCTACCTTGAAAAAATACCTAAAATATTTTTCATAACTTTTTTTTTTGTGTAATAATGATACAATAATGAATTTTTTTTTTTCAAACAAAATGGAAAATATATACAACTTTTTATTCCACCAAATGGCAGATTTAAATTGTCATTAATTCAATTGTCATTAAAATGAAATTTGTACGTTTTTCAAAACCATAAAAACAACACAAATACAAAGAGTACATTTCTAAAAACATATGATGTGTTTTTTTTCTTCATCATGGACACTCTTTTTTGCCATTGACCTACGTATAATTAGACATGAAAAAGCTTATATAAAAGTCATGGTGGATAATTGTGCTCCGCTTAGCCTTTTTCTTTCCCTCGCTCTCTTCTTCCTCTTCTCTGTTTTTCTTTATTTAAAAAAGTACCCTTCATTAAAACAATACAGGATATTTAATTCCTAGCAGTGAATTAGTTGTGACCTTATAAAGGCCTGATCTGGAGGTGAGACATGATTAGAGTTATAGTGGAGGACAGGTACATCATTATCTCATTGAGTCTTCTGCGCTGCCTGCTTGCAGAAGCGTGTTCCAACTCCGGCTGGCTGTTCAGCACTTACTCTCCTCTTAGGACCCAGGACAGACTTAATCATCAGCATTCCACAAGCGGGAACTGCCCTCCAGTTCTCTTCCCGTCTATTAGAGATCCGGCTTCTGCCCCATGGTAATGTACCAGTCCTCACTAGACTCCTACTGTAAATGAACTGGCCTAATGTGGAGGAGGACTCACTAACTCCATGTAGAAAATGGAATAAATTAGACTAGGTGAGGACAAGACACAACTTGTATTTATAGAATACTTTATGATTTCCAATTTAGT
Source organism: Zacco platypus (assembly GCA_038088235.1). Lineage (NCBI taxonomy): Eukaryota > Metazoa > Chordata > Actinopteri > Cypriniformes > Xenocyprididae > Zacco > Zacco platypus. The sequence goes on from CM076074.1 coordinate 16,927,474, forward strand.
CTGACAGTTTGTTCTATGCGCCTCCTCATTGCCATTCGGGGTTTATTAGTAGACAGTGAGTTTGTGTGCTCCACATAGTCAGGCAAAGACAAGCTGAGCGTTATGGGTATGGTAGAGCACTAATAGGAATCTTCAGTCAGAATTTGCCAAGTTTCTTTATGAATGATGTATGTCACACTGAAAATATTTCAAGTGTTACCTTTGTTGTTACCGAGAACAGTGCTTCACCCAACTTCGCAATGCATAACTGTTTTCTGTCCAGTAATTTTAGATAGAAAAAAATGACTTTTTGCTCCACATATTCCAGGAATGTCAGCTCGGAGGGATGAATAATAGATTATGTCCTGTCCTGAGCTCTTATCAGTTTGCTCTAAATCTTTGCGTCCATCTTGGCCTCCAGATTTTGTCCCGTTTCCTGTGACACAAAGCCTTTTTGACCAGAATCAATTATCTGTGGCTTGCTAGGGTGCTGTCTCATTAAAGGCAGGTTGGGTTACCCCTAAGCTCTGCTGGTCATCCAGTGGCGCCACACGCACATGGCTAATGACTGGAGATCGATTGCCCTGTAACCTGAATGCTGTTTGTTTTGGTATAACGTTTGCCATGCTCACAATGGCTCATGCATCGCAGCAGACTAACGCATGGCTCACAAGGGAGGGCCAGTCAGAGTGCATCATACTGTATGCCGGTGGTTTTTCGACTTGACACATAAGTCCATTCTTTTCCATTTGAATGTCCTGTCTTTGAGAATAGCATATGTTACACTCTGATCATGTTAAAGCAATGAATCTCAAATTGAAATTGGTCCAAACCCTGTCTAAACCATTGGTTCATTATTCAGATTGAACTGGTCCACTTTTTGAACTGAGAACCATCTTTTTTTTTTTTTTTACTGTATGTACTTATACAAGCATTTGGAGTATACCAAATTTTTTAATAGCAATGTTAGAAATGAAACATACTGGAAAGATGTTTATGACTTTATGATTTAATGTGCAGAGTCCAATTTGATCTCACGGCAAGTCGTATGTATTTTGCGAGGTGGCTAATTCATAAGAATTCATACGACCTCACACTTTTTGCTAAACATATTTTAGGAGTTGCCAGATTCGTACGAATGACTTACCCCAACCCTACCCGTCATTGGGGTTTAGAAAAATTGTATGAATTTGTACGAATTGGCCACCACGTAAAATACGTACAAATTGAGATAGTGTTGGCAGAATCATGGCTGCAACAAAATAAACTGAGACACATTCAGTTATTATTATTGATAAAAAAAATTAACAAACAGAAATGCACATAGCATAGCAGCCTACATACCACCACAAGTTGATCACCTCAAGTTTTAATTAAAAAATTATATATATATATATATATATATAATTTAAAAATTATTTCAACATGGTGTTCCTGAATGAACCGTTGTTTTTAGTGTAGCCTATGATTCAATTATTCACTGAGTAAGAAGTCTTTTTCATACAGACAAGTTGAGGGATGTAAAACTTTCAATCAAGTGGAGTTGGAAATATCATATTACAGAATGGCCATGTTCAGACAGCAGCAGACTGTCCTTAATATGGTTACGTTCACACACAGTTTGGTTATTTACGGGCGACACAAATTACGGAGCTTTGTGTCATCTGAAGGTTCTAGGTACAGCCTGTTCTCCACCAGAGCTGGTCCCGTCAGTTTTGTGTCACACGCGACTCACATGCTCCGTTCTCCACCCAGATACAGCCTAAAACCTGCTGGTGATTAATGAAAACTTGACGGATAAACTCATGGCTCAATTGGTATCTTGTTGTATCAAAACAAGTGATGAGACTTTTTGGTTTTATGGATGGCACCATCTTTAATATTACTTTTCTCACTGTCTCTATGATTGTAGGTAAAGAGAACAGAGGCTTGATTTCCATTGCGCATTCATGGCTTGATTGGATTCTTGTTGGATCAAAGCAAGTGACAAGACATTCGGTTTTATGGATGCTGCCATCTTTAATATTACTTTGGTCACAGTCTCTATGATTACTGGTAAGAGAGAATATGGGATTAATTCCCATTGCACATTCATACAGGGACATGTAGATGCTATTGGAAGTTGCTGTTGAACAGAACATTTATAGTTCTACGAGACTCACATGTAAGTAAATCCAGTTGTCAAACTCTTCAAAACAAAACTCTTCAAAACATTAACAAAGGCGTAGATTGATGACGCAGTGAATATGGAATCATGGAACTTGTCTTCATGCCGATGGATCTAATAATATTTATGTGGAAGTTATGTTTATGGATGAGTGAATGCATGTTTTTAACATGACTGTGGTATGAAGCAGGACGTGGCCGGAGAGACCGATATCAGTGCCACACACGAGTCCCGGGGGATATAAAGAAACGAGGACATTTCATTCTACTGAACTACTCATAAGTGCTGAAATACTACTCATACAGGTCAGTTTATTTGACGAATTAAAACTGTGAGGTAACGCAGCGCTGCTTCACTTGGTCTAACGTTTCACTATCATACTAAACTGTATTTGAGTGTGTTGAAAGTTGTAATGTTTAGTATTAGTTGGTTGTCTGTATGAGACTTAACAGTGAGCTAGATCAACATTAGATTATCATACTGATGATATTCTAACACTTAGTCGTGTTGAGCTATATAACATTGATTAGTCTTATGTAGCCTACATTTGCTTACCTTGTCTAATAACGTGCGAGAGCAGCGTTTCTGTCAAGTCGAAGTTTGTCGCAAAGCTCTCGCCATCTCAGAAACGCCACGCCGATTTTTATCTTTGTTTTGTTTCTCCTTTTGTCCTAAAGTTTGCTTGCCATGGTCCATAATGTTTGAACGAAACAAGCATTAGAGAACACCCAGAGTTGCTGCATGCAGTCAGGGAGGAGACGTGAAGTTAGTCACTTTCTGCTTCCTGTAGTAATGCTTGCGCTGCCTTTGCATACTTTATCACAGCTTAAGTGAAATAAATGCAATATTTTTCAAATACACAGATGTTTTAGAGGCATTTTATTCAATACTTTTATGTATTGCTTATAGTATCTGTTTGTACAAGAATAAAGTTCAACATATACACTATTTAAATACCAAAGTGGGCTCTATGTTTTTATCAGTTTTATCTGATAAACATGACACAACATAACACTGTAACTACATGAAAAGACGATTTACTGTTATAAAAATACAGATTTTTGAGCATTAGTGGAACTGTGTGAGAATAAATACAAAACACTTGTGATCATTGTCATGTGGGGAAGTTGGACAAAATTGACAGGATCACATGATAGGGTCAGGTAAACCACTTGACAAACAAAGGAAAATATCACAATAAAACACATGAAAACATGTACATGAAACAAAATCAAAAACCAAACGTGACATATGCATCGAAATCATTCTGCACTGTGAGTTTATATACTATAATAACCATTGCAAATCTGGCCTTGAGAGACACAAGCTACATTTTGGTTAGTTGGTGAAATCTCTTTATGTAATACACTAGTGGAATGCACTTGTTTTTTCTTTTTGTCTTTTAGAGAAGAAAGGAATGTGGAGGCTGCACCAGTGAGAAAAACCTGTAAACCTACACTTTGCTGGCATAAATTTGGTGAGCGCTATGAAGAAATGCTAGGCTGATCCAATATCCTTGAGTCCAAACTTTACTCTTGTTTGGATTTTATGAACTCCACAAAGTAGAAGTAAGTGCAAAGTAAACAAAACTGGGATGATGTGTTTCTATGCCTTGGTGTCCTAAGTGTCCTTTCCACAGTCCTTTTTGTTTAAGATATTACAGTACGATAGCTTTAATTGTACACTATAATTTGGAGATGCATGCCCTTTTGACCTGAATAAAGGCCCATTCACACCAAGAACGATAACTGCAACATTAGCGTCCACACCAGCGCACAATAACCTTCTATTTATTATAAGCGTGCTGCAGTTTTGTCTGCTGCTTTAAACACTCAAGCTCTTTAAAGCAGGATGGATTCTAATTGGCTGTCAATGTTTTTATCGTTCATCAGCTGGAAAAAATCATTGTGAAAGTGACTTCGACAACATAATTTCTCTATTGTTGCCATTACTATTATAGTTCTACTTTTCTTTTACATTTAGAATAAATTTAAAACTATATCTTTATCTTTATCATTATAGTTATCATCCTTGGTGTGAATGGGCCTTAACAGTTGTAAACAGTAATCAAAGCAGAGTAAAGACATTGAGACTCCAAAGAGTGCACTACCCCTTGAAGCGTGCTTCCCCTCATTTTGTGTGATATCCCTTAATTAACAGGGAAAGTCTGCAGATACTCCACCGGTTTTAATCGGCTCAATACCCAGATCTCATCCCCCTAGAACATCCAACATAGATCTAAAAAGTGATAGTAAGCCACATTTTTTTCCTGCTTTCCTTAATTTCTTTCAGTATAGAATCAGTTTGCCAATGCCCTAGGAACTCAAGTGCTTTCCTCATTACTAACAGGCTTCCACTGATTTGTATTTGAGTGTATCCTGGGCTCTAACCAGCACAGGATGATTCCCCAGTGGCCTGTCTGTCTGAGAATGCACATTCAGGTTCATGAAGCGCAGTAAAATTGACCAAAAATGTGACTGGAGTGATTTTTTTAGTTCCTATATTTTTAAAAGATCTATTCTGTATACTATACTGTAGATGTCTGTAATGTTTATATAATATAGCAATGCTAATTTAAATGAAATACAAACATATTTCTGGGGTAATTATAGGAAATAAGGAAATATAACTATTAATGAGCCTGTATTGCACTGAATTTAAAAGGTTTGTTCACTTTTGGAATGTATTTGACCTTGATCTCTTTTTTTCACTGTCCTTTCTGTGGAATTTCCTTCCTTCATTTTACTCCAGTCACAAAGCTGATTTTCGTAACCAAAATAAAACACACTCTTTCTTTGTTTTACAATGGGCAACAAATGTTATGTGCATTAAAACAGTGATTCTACAAAATGTATTTTTTAGAGCTGTCAAAGTTAACAAGTAAAAATGAAATATTAAATAGGCTACCTCAGCTTTATAAAGACATAAAAAAGCAACTTTATCTCTCATTCACAAGCTTTGGTTGTCTTGTATTTTGCTTTTTCTTGTATCATTCTCGTATTGAATATTGTGACGAGCAGGGCGGGCGAGAACCATGAGGGAACGGCGTGAGGCCGGTGACGTGATTGATAATGAGCGTCAGCTGCGCGCTGCACCGGTCTCGTATCTCGACAGTGAAGGACGAGAGAGGACCAGGCCTGGATTTTATGTTATGTTTTATCATGTTTGTGTGGGCGGCAGTGTCAATGTGACATGTCAATGACAATTTTTTTTAAACAATGTATAATTCACTTAAAAAACTTTTAATACATTTCTAGAAGTTAAAAACAATGTAATCTTTACTGCCATGGGAACATGCAGACCCATGGAAAACATGATGATTCTGATGGGATTAAAGTCATGGAGAAGCTTTTATATTTATTATTGCTCCAGGATGTTGTATTTACGTTCACCATGGCATGAACTATGAAGTTGTGGTGACCGGAAGTGTATAAGTATTTATTTGAAATGTTGCTCTAACTGTATGTTACACCCTGGATATTTACTTGCTATTCATTCAAATGGATGCAGTGCTGTCTGTAACCTTGCTGCTGCACAGTGAATGTCGTGAACTTTCCTCTCTCTCTCGTTCTACCAACTATGTCATAGCCAATGAAGCTGCTCGCCTAGGCTAGTGATGGAAAGCGACACAAACAACACAACCGTCAACCGCTGAGGTTTCAGACCAGCAGCCCACAGTGGAACCGAGTCCCATGAAACTCACTTTGCAAATCCAGAATTATTAGTACCTGGCCACAACATATTGTTGTGGTGGAGAGAGGGGACAGTGCTTTGCTATTACTCATCGGCATCTCGGATATCGTTTGGACAATGCAAAGTAGAGAGCCTGCAGATCAATGCAGCCCTCCACAAACACCATTAGTACACAACAGCGTATGATCAGTTTACTGAACAAAAAACATTGTGCGGCATCCCTGCACTCAGCATCCCTTTACTGGAAACAATTGATGCCTTGTTGCAGTGAAATTAATCCTCCGAATTCATTAGCCGAATCAGATATTCAATCGACGCGACCCAAAATAATTATGTGGCGGAAAACGAATGACAAACGACTCCTCTGCCTAAGCTTTCCATCCTAGACAAGACTGCCTCATTTCAAACGTGGAAAATATGATACTGGCCAACCTCATCATAATAACAAAACACCAGCCACATCTGAATCTAATTTATCTCTCATTTTAGATTTGTCAGTGTCTTCTTTTCTTTCCAAGGCTCCAGAGAGAGGAAATGAGACGTGAAAGGTGCCAACGTGATCGGCTGTTTGGGTATCTGTCTGCTCTATTGCCATCTACAGAGCAGTTATTAATCCCTCAATGATATTCTTGTATGTAATGCTTACTAATTGGGAGGTGAGAGAGACCAAAGGAGTGAAGTTTCGAACTGCACCCTGTGGATGTTCACTTTCTGCACAAATATATCGAGTTGCTTTCTCTCCAAACATGATCGACATGTTGGGACTCCAGTCCGTTCTGAAGAAAATGCTCTCCACACATGATCGACACAGTGAAACTCAAGTCTCTCTCGTTGAAAATATGATCCAGAGGGTAAATTGCCAACAATTAAACAACGGGCCTCTATGGAGAGGGTGAGAAGTGAACACGCAGCTCTTTCACGCTGTCTGAATAAAGTGTGGCCCAAATGCATCTAATTAATGGGCTTCTTATGAACCATGTCCAAAAACACCTCTTTAAAATGTGCATTATTTTAAGCAACATAAATTGGCTAGAAGTTAGTCTGCTGTATCGCCAGAATGAGCACTGCACAGTCAATTAGTTTAAAATCCCCTGTACTCTAGAATAGGTTTGCGTGAACTTTTGAGGAATCGGAGCTGTAGAAAATAAATGACGCTGCAGTTATCCCAGACAGCCCCCAAAACACAGGGAGATGTACGGCAAATCCTCTTTGGGGATGAAGGTGATGCAACGACTGATGCAATTGCAAATATTTACAAGCCATATTCGCATGACGATGAATGGCGTTTTAAACCAAACTCACTTTCCATTCAAATCAGTGCCATGCTTGAAAGTCTTAGAATCATCAGAAAGTTTTAGGCATAAAGTTTAATGCATTCTGATGAAAGAGAGGCATGTCTAGTCTCTATGTGTCATTTTGGATGGTAGATTGTAAATGAACCCAGCTGACATGTGGTGTTATGAAATGAGGTTATTTATCGCATATCCTTTATCGTGTGCCAGCCGCATCCCACACTAAGCCACGGCACAGCTGTTCTTCACCATTTCACGCCTTTTTGCTAATTGCACAAGCACACTAATGATGACCTATTTCCATGGGTAATTTTAATCCCACAGAAACAATATGTGGCTTCATAATATTACCAGGAAATGAGACGGTATTCAGAGGAAAGGGTTCCTTTGAAAACCTCCTCAGTATTATATTTTCAAATGTTAAAAGCATATTTTAAACACAACACTATTCCTCACGTTTAGTGATTTTAAATGTTTTTTTTTTTTAAATGTACACACTATCTCTCTTAGTTCCCAAATGATCTGACTGTGACCCTGACCTACGAGAGGAAATGAGATTGTTCCCCTCTTGTTTCTGTAGATCAGAGTGTGTTGAGAAAGATCAATGGTCATCAGCCTTCCATAATGAGGTAGATGATGTGACACAGATGGTGGTCAATTTCTATTTACTGATGATTTTGGATCCCCACTCCCCCCTTTCCCTCTATCGCACAGTTGTTAATCGGGAATGGCTTAGATAACACCTCTTAATAGCATGTACACGGAGCATAAAAATATTGTATAGCAGTGCAGGCATCACAAACCAACTTAGATTTTTAAGTGTTTTTTTGATTAATTTTAAATCAAATCTTTGATAAATATCTTAAAGTGTTTTTCTAAAATTCTGCAACAAAAATTGCCCATTCAGACACACAAACCACACATTGGTGTATTATGCACAAATTTCATTATCACCAATATCAATATCACACACACACATTATCATTTTGAGGACATTCCATAGGCGTAATGGTTTTTATACTGTACAAACTGAATATTATATCCCCACACATTACCCTACCCCTAAACTTGCGCATCACAGAAAACTGCATTTTTACATTTTCAAAAAATGTCACTTACTATGGTTTATTATCTGTTATCCTCATGGGAACTAAAAATATCCCCATAAGGACAAGGATTTCAGATACTGATATCGTTGTGTTATTCTTTGTACATTTTCGTGACATTTTGTCCCCATAACGCAGGGTTTACTTGAATCACACACACACACACACACACATACGTTGTGTTTTCATTTTTTATGGGGACATTCCGTAGGCATAATGTTTTTTATACTGAACAAACTGTACATTCTGTCCCCCTACACTACCCCTACCCCTACCCCTACCCCTAAACCTACCCATCACAGAAAATGTTCTGCTATTTTAGATTTTCAAAAAAGATAATTCTGTATGATTTATAACCTTGTTTCCTCATGGGGACCAAAAAAATGTCCCCACAAGATCAAAATTTACTAGCATTACTATACCTGTGACATTTGGTCCCCATAACAAAGGGAATACCCACCCACCCACACACCCACACACACACACACACACAAGCACTCATATCATTATGAGGACATTCCGTAGGAGTAATGCTTTTTAGCTTTTTAGCTAATAGTTAACTACACTGTAAAAAATAAAAAGTTGACTTAACTTAAAATTTCAAGGCAACTCGCTGCACAGCTTTTTTGAGTTTACTCAACTTTTGTAAAAAACAGTTATACTGACTGAAATTAAGTTGTCAGTCATACAAAAAATATTTAATTGGGTTAACTTAAGATTGTTAGTTTTGCAGAGAGGTGCAACTGTTTTTTAACAAGCCTTTTTAAGTTGAGCCAATTCAACTTTTTTGGTCTGTAGAACTCAGTGTCTGAAGTTGAGTGAACGAAAAAATACTATTGGAAATTGGTACACTGTAATTTAATTGTTACCATCGTTGTGTTTAGCATGCTGAATGTTGAAGTCTGTGTTACTCAAGTATAGTCAATTACACAATATTGTCACAAGTTGATGATTGATAATCAACCCACATAAGTTTCCAACTGTTTGTGTGTTTGTAAGTTCTACCGTTAACTTTTAAATGATCATTAACTGGCATAAATTAAGATGGTCATGTTATTCACATATATAATTATATATATGGATTGTGAAGTTCAGTTGCATACAAATATATGAACTGTGATTTCAATACAATACAATAATATAAATGAAGTGCCCGAGCAAAGGAAACACCATCCACCAAAATGGTGAGTTCAAAAAAAAAAAAAAAAAACTTTTTTAGTTTATGGAAAGAAACTTGGTTTAGGTTGAATAAATGTATTAAACATAGTTAAACTGACTTTTACATAGATTTTTGCTGAGCCAACACAACAAAACCAGTAATTTGAACCTTTTTCAAGTTGGGTTTACCAAATCAACAAGTGTGCTTGTAAACTTGCATGTGTATGTCCAGTCAACAATTCAAATTAAGTTGATCAGACAATTTTTGAACCAACTTATTTCCACTTGTTAAGTCAACTTTTTTTAGTTTTATTGTCCAGTTAACTATTAGATGATAGTTATTACAACTTTTTGCAAGTTGGATTTTTTACAGTGTAGCCCCTAACAAAGTGTAATAACAATAATAATAACAAAGTGTTTGTATATTTACATTTTTAACAAGTATGTTTTAATAAGTAAGTTAAGTATATTTATCTAGCATTTTGAATTATGACGACATGTCCTCATAATGTGGGGGGTGTGGCCTAAAACCTAAATACACACTATCCACATGTAGTCTTATGCAAACATTTGGAATATATATAGTAAATGTATCAGTGTATCACATTGTTGTTGTTTAAATATATCACATTGTTGTCTTTATATACTGCTCTCTCTCTCTCTCTCTCTCTCTCTATATATTTTATATATATATATATATAAATCTATATATATATATATATATATGTATGTATGTATGAAAAGTGAATGCCAACTTGCAAAACCTGAGCCATAAAACACTCACTAACTGTTTGTTATTTCAACAAAGCCTATAAATTGTGGAATTAAAAAAAGAAAAGAAAATGACCATGTTTCCACCCAAATTTCCCACATCACATGACATCATGTCCAGCTTGAGGTCAGGGGCCATAAATATTTCAGAGAGGTTGTTTGGGCCTCATGACAGAGCTAGCAGCCCACAGCTCGACTCACGGCCTGAATTAAAGATGTGTTTTGTTCAAACTCTGTGACTGCCTCAGATTAGCCACAAACAGTAATCTGTCACTTAGCTGCAGCCTGGCTGGCCGTTTGAACTGATGTAAACTGGCCCTGTCTTGATGCTCCACCGGCCAGTGTAATGGGGATTCATTGATCCACTGGTCTCTCGCTGATTGAGTTAGATAATTAAAAAGCCTTGTATCTGTTCCATTAAGGATTGTTTGTGTAGCTCCTTTATGTGCCTTGTACTTATTCCTCTGTTGGAAAGCAAAAGATTTGAGGATCCTGTGAGCTTTCATTCTTTTTGTCCCTTTTCTCACTTTTTCAAGCATTTAATACAATGACTTTGTTGTTAAAAGACAATGATTTGTTGATTTAAAAAAAAAAACTATTATTAATATTTGAGTTTAAAAACAGAAACAACTCTTATTTGTTTTATCTTGAATAAGTTGATACAACAATATAATGTCACAGAAGTACAAGTAGAAAATGCATTCAAAGATTCAAAGGCCTTCAAAGATCAGATAGATTCTGGGCATCACTCTGAGGAGACCGTTTAGGAGAGAGACTTCGAGAGTGTGTGAACAGGAGTGTGTGGGCTAAGATGTGGCACTTGTTTATGTAAGCTGTCCTCTTTTATTAAAAAAAGGACAAAGAAATGACATTTAAAAAAAAAAATAGTCCAATTTGCCCTGTGTTAGAGATAACCTGAAACATTGCAAAATATGTGCATAATTTACATGTCAAGAATAAATAATAATAATAAAAATATGGGGGAAAATGAATATGCAAAATTAATAATAAAATAAAATAAAGTAATAATTTAAAAATGTATTCTTTTTTTTATCACATCCTGAATGGGCAAAAATAATAATAAACTAATAATTTGTTAAACTTATTTTTTATTTTTAGAACTTTTTTCTTTTACATTTTTGATAGAAGAACAAAAAAGTGAGGCATATTCAATGGGTAATTTTGTTAGGAAATAATTGATTATTTTCTTTGAGGTGGATAAAGCCAATGTACTTGTATTTTTTGATCTACCTGGAAATATAGTAATGGATCCTGTTGTAGAGCAAGAAAACGTCCAGGCGCGTGCAGGCACAGCACTACTACTCACTACAGCACAAAACTACTCAACTGATACTGGTGTTCCCATCATGCACCGGGCCTTGAATAATAAATGAGGTTGATTTTTGTGGTTAGATTTAGTAACTTACCATTTTGTGACATTTGGAGTTCATTTTCTTCTCAAAATGGCATACTCAAAAACGATCCATCGAATGTTACAAGTCATTGTGTGTTGTGTACCAAGTAATGAGGTCTTTGTGTTCAGGTGAAGTATTTTGAAGTATTTACTTCAAATATGTAGATATGGTGTCTACACAATATCTATTGTGTTATACACTTATGATTCTAAGTAAAGCATTCACTTTAAACGAGTGGTTTAATTCAGTGTTACATTAATTGAGTAAAAAGTATTGCACAGGAAACTTCAACTTAGTAGAAATAACTCAACCTTTTAGCCTAGTTAAAATTGCTTATTTTCTTTGTTAATTTTACTTAACTTAGTTAAGTAGAGCTTACTTAATTGCATATGTGAAGTTCCATAGATCACAGGATCTTGTACATGAGCTCCTTCCTAAATATAAAAATTGTATGCAGGTTCCTAGATTAAGACAAATCGTACCTCACTCTGCCCTGTGTGAGCGTATAGTGTTGCGGAAGAGCTGATCAAACCCGATGACGAGGATGGGTTAACGAAGCATTTATCCTGCTAGATGCTGGATTTCTCAGCACCGTCGGTCTTCTTGTCCTCTGCTGTCACCGTTAGCCATGTGGGCCCTTCCTCCTCCTCCTCCTCTACGACGGCGGTGATGGCGTCTCTGTCTGCGGCGGGGCTGAAAATAGCAGAGCGGCTCTCATTAACAGATTAGGTGTTGCAAGGAATCCGTGCGGTCAGAGCTCCAAGGCCTGATATTGTTCCTCCAGGATAGCAATTATGGCTGATTGACATGTTGGCACGCGGGGGAGAGGCCGGAAGACAGTTCTGGGATGAAGGACAAAATGCTCTTCCTCATGGGCTCAGACCAGTGCAGTTGTGGCATCTTGGCCCACCATGCTTCGCCAATCCAATCAGAGCAATTTGTATCAAACAGTGCAGATGTACAGGAAGTGTGAGGAGGTAGTTTATTTGTCCCTGGAACACATTCGCGCACATATATTCCGCAACACAAACACACTCGCACAGTTCCTGCAATTTGTTGAGCATGAGGTTCTGCATTAATAATAGATGAACTTTGTGTCATTGTCAGTGGTAGTGGAATGATGAACATGATAGCCTGATGTCAGCTCCTGACTGTATTACTCACTCAGGGTTTGCTGTTTGCAGTTCCAGGAAGCCACAAATTAAACTCTGTCCAGACACTGATAACCTATGTGTCTCTCCACGTCCCTCACCTCTCTGTCAGGGCAGGATAATGATGCCTTTTACAGTCTCACCTGCATGAGGCAGGATTTTACTTATCAGTGGAAGACTGGAAGAGTCATCATTGTAACAGCTCAGGTCACACTCTAAAACTTAGAAATAACAACTCGAAAATGTTCACGTCTGTGTCTCTGAGAGCGGGAAAGTCTAAGGCCTGAGACACGCTCTGCTCAAGTATACGTGAATGCAGAGCTTGAATTCGTATTTTCTGGAAACATAATTCATAACGCAAGTATTACATTAGCATAGCTTTCTGCTTCTACGCTCAGCTTTCTCTTTAAGGTTAGCTGTCATGCGGAGAGCTGAACAAATCTGTTTCTTCAACTATGGGCACTTTTGGCCCTTTAGACTTTTAGAAAATAAAATAAAACTTTTCACACCAATTTATTTAGTTTGTCCTCTAACAGCGTATATATTAATATCTATATAACTGAATTGAATTTAGCTACATAATGACAATATTGTCTCCTTTAAAGCTGTAATTTCAACCAAATGTATTGTTTCGTTATTGAAGAATATTGCATCTTTGACACTATTTTTTCCTGATTATTATTGTGGAACTGCTTTGATAATTATGTATTGTCTCAAGCGCTATTTAATTAAATATATACATACATATAAATATATATACATCATGGGTGTTTTTTAAAATTAGTTTTTTTGAGTAAAGACAACTCACACTACAGTGTCATTTCCATCTTGAAGGATATATATTGTGTAGTGGTAGACATGAAATTATTTGGAATAAAACAGTCAACTTTTTGTCTTGTTGTTTCACAATTACAAACACAAATAAAAAACTTCAGCATATTAAACATGCAACAACAATAAAACAACAACAATAATATTCCACTCACAAGTGATTCTCACCTTGTTTATATTTCATCTCAAACATTCGCTTCACTGTTGTTTCTATGCTAAACAAGTACACTAAATTGTTTGTTCTGGTGGAAATAACACCACGCATGGGACAGTCATAAATTTTGGAAATAAAAAATGCACATAAAATACAAAAAATATCATTGTTTGAATGTAATAATGTAATAATTATAATATGATTTTTTGTATTTTCACAGCTTAAGTTTGAAAATTTAGGTCTGGAACAATGTCTATTCATAAAGTCCATACTTAAAACTCCAAAAATGATTGCGTCCTTGAGCACTGAGGTTTGCCATAGTAATGCAAGAGTGTGCGTTAAATATGTACAATGGGACCCTTGAATTGGTCAAGCATTCGCATCTACATATGTGTGCTCGGGTATAGACTTCCTGCCTCTGTATGTTTTCACATGCGATCTGTATCAAACGTGAATCCCCTTTCGGCAGGGAATTACGAATCTCCTTGCAGTGTTGGAGTGGCAGGTCTCATTTGGTCGTGTGCTTAATTAGTGCCTCAGTCTTTCTCTCCTGTTGTTGCCAGGGTGGCACCTGAGAAAAGAGAAGAGAAACCTTCGTGCCGTAATTATTGCCCCAGTCCTCCTCTTTTGATCAGGACTGGCTCGCTCTCTTCAGGGCTTCACTCCATGGCTGCTAATCAAATAAATGTGCCCTTTAAATGAATGTTGTGTGTGATTCCTCCCCTTGCCCTTCCCTAGCTGTTTAAAAGAGAAACATTGTGAGGTCCCCGTAGTTGCCCTGACTCCATGTCTTTTAAAGCTCGATGTTTGATGTTCATTCAGATTTTTTTTTTCACTCACTGATCTTTTTCATAGTTTTCAAAGCAAAAAAGATACCTCTGAATTTTGAAACATCAAAAAATCCATCAGCAGAATCAAGGGAATTTTTGATTATTTAACTCCAAAGTCTTCATGTCTGCATATGAAGAACATTTTCACTAAGTTGCCTCTAATCAGGAGATGCTCAGAGGGGGGCAAAATTTGGTATGTTTGCTCAGTATTCTGTATTAATGACATATGTTTCATCAAGCTACAAGCCAGCACTCCAAATCACCTCAGCCATGTTCATTAGAAGACTTCAAGTCAGCGCTAAACTTACAGAAGAGTTTCTCACAGAAGACTTCTGCAGGTGTTTTTGTGAAAGATAATGACACTTTAGAATACTGTTACATCATTAATGAATACCTACACAGAATGAGTAATGTACTATTAAACATTCTAGTAACTAACAATAAACTCTGATTAACAATTAAGTAATATTGCTCAGTCGAATGAGGTTGTTCACTATTAGCTAATCAATAACTACTATTATTTCAGACCTCCTGGAGAATGTACAATTAATTCTAAAGTGCAGATCATGGTAACCCACTAGTAATGACATAAGTATTACCAAATCCTTCTGAAGGATTTACTAATTATTTGAATCAGTATTCTGAAGTGAAAAGCATGATAACTTCCTAGTAATAAGTCATTGTAAACTTTTGAGGTGTTGAAAATGTAACACCCCTTACTACTCCTTACCCTTTCAGGTTTGTGCTTCTGAGGCTTCATGAACAGCTTTAAACAGTATTATGTTAGTATTATATATCTACATTGTTATATATATATTGATGGTGGGCCAAAGGAGCAAGTAGGAGGACATTATGCAAATGTATAAAATGGTGACAGGTTAGTCACATGACTACAAATGAAGAATTCTAGGTGCCTTTAAAGGTGCACAAGAGAGAAAGGTTGACTTGGAGCACAATAAATATCAAACCTCATTTTTTTTAAAACTCCAAACAGAAGAGCTTTTGCTTGCAAAAAGAGAATTCAACAGAGTTCGTAATAAAACAAGAATCAAGATTGGCTTAGCTTTTTGGAGAAATGGTGAGAACTGAGGTATTTGTGATGGACAAAACCAGATGAACACAGTCCGGAAAGAAAAGATTGGCATTGGGAAAGATGCTGTTATATTCAGGACATGAAGAAGACAATTCACCAAATACTCAGGGAGTAGCACTGATGCTATCACCAACAACTAGAAGATCCCTGATTGATTGGGAAGCCCATAGCCTGAGAATTATCATAGCCTCCTTCAGTACCAAGAACAAGATAATAAACATGAATGTCATCCAGAGATATGCACCCACTAAAGACAGTAAAGAGGAGGAAAAGGAACAATTCCTCAGCAGACTCCAGTCTGTCCTGGAGAAATGCCTGGAGAGAGATGTTGTCATTCTGATGGGGGACCTCAATACCAAGATTGAGAATGACAACACCAGATATGAAGTCATGGGAAACCATGGCCTTGGCAACATGAATAAAAATGGTGAAAACTTTGCGCCATGAATGGCCTAGTAATTAGCGGTAGTGTATTCCTACAAGTATTCATAAATTAAAGTGGGTGTCACAGGACCACAGAACAGAGATCCAGATCGATCATGTCTGTATTACCAAGAAGTTTCAGAGGTCCCTGCATGTGAGTGTGAAGAGAGGAGCCGTTGCGGCCTCAGACCATTATCTCGTTGTGTTGAAAATCAGTGGAAGATGATAAAGGAAAATCTGAAAATCTGGAACTCCAAGGACCTGACACTGGAAGCTAAAATCAAACTTTTTTAACACCAATGTCAATTCAGTCCTTCTGTATGGATCTGAGAGTTAGTGGATCACAAAACATCACAGCTCCCAGTCCAGGGCGAAATCGCAAAGAGTCACTGACGCTGGATAGGCCACACCCTCTGTAAACCAGCATCAATCATGACTGGGTAAGAAGGCCAAGAAACACCTGGCACTGAAACCTTGAGGTGGATTGCAAAAAGATGGGTTACACCTGGAGCAAGGTTGAGTGGAGAGCCCAAAATAGAGATGCCTGGTGAGCCATGGTTGATGGCCTATACCCCAAAAAGTGTGGAAAGGCAAAGTAGATAAATTATCATATGTAGCTCTTTAACACAGTTCATTGTAAAGCATTATCTGTTGCAAAAGGTAATTTCATTATGTTTGTTGTAACTCTGTGCTGGAGTTTATTTTCAAGGAAGTACCGTGTCTATTAATGAGTATGGCTGTAGTAACGTCTTCAGCTGGACAGCATAAAGGGGATGTTAATACTTATTTATTAATTCTGACTTATTTACACCGTAAAAGAGTTCTCATGCTAAACACGGCCAAAGTTTCAAAAAACGGGATTGACGTTTGGCGGAGTATTTCTTTTCCAAATACACCGCTTCAGGGTTTGTTTCAGAAAGTTTTTTTATTTATTTTTTTTCTCGAATATGGGCCTGTATGAAGTCATAAAGGCTAGAATTCCTTGTTTTGGGCACTTCTCCTGGAAGAGTGCCTGCATACATCAACCAGGGGTACATTTCCTCTAAGCATCGTTAGTCAGCTATGGTCCTAAGTCCCATTGAACTCTATTGGTAACGACAGAACTTGCGGCCATAGTTCGCTTTGGGAAAAGCACCCCTGAGTGAGAGCAAGAGCACACCCATCACAGCATACCCAGCGACAGCGCTGCACAGTACTTGATCACGAAAGATTTGTCATTATGTTTTTAGATCACAAAATCAACAATGTCACCAAAGAAGTTTGTTTTCTTACTAAAGAACCGAGAAACAGTGGATACAGTTTGTTTTTCAAGGGCAGCAATGGAGGTGTCAAGTGTGTTTGTTACTTCCCAGCATTTCGGTAATAAATGCTTTATAAACAAGGCCCAGTTCGATGCTCGATTTGCAGATCGTTTGAAACTAAAAGATGGTGCGGTCCCAGCGATAAAAGACCATGGTCATGAGTCGGAACTGCAGCCGGTAAGTAAAACTGCATCTGCGTCAGCGCATAAGTGTACACAATGTAAACAACATGAATGTATAGTGAATCAAAAGTTATCCAGAGATAATGTGACGATATCTTGTGCTTGTGACTCTTTAGCTCCACCCATGCAGAGCCTGGAGCTTGACTTTTATCTTTTATAAATCTGATAAAACTAAAAACTCTTGAGAGATATGAAGGATGCAATACTACTCTATAGCTATTCAAGATTATCATGAGATTGTCAGAAACTGTGTGTGTGTTATGTCCCCTTTAAGATCCTTTCTATCTAAACTGGTTAAGCCCAGTAATGAATGTTTTATAAGCAGAAGCATAACCATATTCATCCAGACAGTCATGCAGAGCCAAAGCACAACCAAAACAATGTTCTTCTACAAAATGCATGCAAATTTGTTTTGTTTTTTAACTGCTAAAGGGCCAAAAGTTACATAGTGTAAATTTGAAGTTGTCATAAAATAAAAATGCATGTATATTATTAGATCTCACGTGATCAATTCATCTGTGCATATGTTTAATTAATTTATTTTTTTAATGTTTTGACCTCGTAATTTTAATCAAAATGTCATAACTGGACTTTTCAGTGAAATTACAGATTTCTCTTTGGTGATATATGCAGGAATTCTCTAATCATTTAATCCACTTGCCTAAACCCTGCCCTCAGCAATCTCACATTCATCTGCCTTTTGAGTCCAATGACCACATCTCAAAAATCTAATCAACACGTGATGCTATCAACAACTGTCCCAGCCCTACATTTCAGATAATGCGTTACACTGTGCATCAAAGTATGGAAGAAAAGGTTAGTTTCATTGTGACTTTAAAACAGCTCATCTTACAGTATAGACAGCTACACTCCAAGGACAAAAGGTGGACTTTGAAAGTGATAGCTTATAGAGAGTTGAGCTATACCATTTTGCCAATGTTTTAGCAGATATAGCATACCCACTGTGGTCGGGAGGGTTTGGCAGCAAGATACAACCTTCGGAAATCAACCAGATGCAGAGTTTCAGCTCTCATGCTGTTTTTGAGTGAAGTATGTTCAGTAGCTGTTAGAACAACTGCTTTAGATAAGCTGTGATTTGTAAAAGTGGAAAGCATTTGTAGCAATTCAATGTGTGGATTCTCTGAAATACCTCTAAAGGCTGAATAAATTGTGACCACCCTAGTAGTTTGTTCCGTTTCATGCATATTGCATAAAGAGTGCCAAGACATTTCCAAAATCTCCAAAATAACAAGCTGTGTTATGCTAGCTTCTACACTATTTCAGGGAGAGAGAAACAAAGTTGTGCTGACAAGGTGCCAAGCTGCTTGGTAAGTGCTTCCTGAGTCTAGATTTGTGAGGTCCATGGTATTGAATCTATATATATATATATATTTCTTTTTTTTTCTTTTTTTTAAGATATTTACAGAATTTTAAAATGAAAACTTTGATTTTATACTTTTCAGCATCCATTTTGAGTGTCCTTATTTGCTAGTCTAGTGCACTAGTATTATTTAATATTGTCACACTTACCTTTCCTTAAATTTGAACTGTCGTGGATTTAGATGTTTTTATTTGCCATATTGCTTTAATCAAGGGAGAGTTTTTAGATTGTTTGTAGAATGAAGATGTCAGATATCATTAACAATCAGTGGAGTGAGTCAATGAGTTCATTTACCAGCAGATGGTGCTTGCTGCAATATTCGCTGAACTCTCAGTATTCTCATCTTTTGATCATCTTGAATGATCTTCTTTTGAAGCTTTCTTTCAAATAATTAAATTATATCATTAAGTATATTATATTATATTATATTATATCTCTGTCTCCAACTTCTTTATTTTCGTTTGCAGTGCTTTCCTGCACACTTTAATTCATGTTCACACTTTATTATAATGTGTTCTTGTTACAGTGTAATTACACCAATAAGTACTGAGTAATATTAATTAACAACATGCTCTCATTATATAGTTAGGTTAGGGTTTGGTTTAGTGTTAGTTGCTTGCAATTATGCATCATGTACCATAATTAATAGTAAAATGCATGCAATACGTGTAACAAGGGCACATTCAAATAACGTGAGAAAAGAGGTTCTTCATTCATGCACTTTGTTTTAAAGACAGTATATTTATTGACATGTTTCACGTTATCAAAAGCACAAGAAATACATTCTGGAGCTGTGAAAATAAAAAAATCAGAATTATGTGCAAAATCTTGTTCTGCAGACTGGATAGAATTTTATTTAAAAAAAATCACAGCACACAACAGCTGTAATTACTATTTAGAACACTACAGTAGTGGTGTTTGCTCTGGGCATTGGCTTGATTATTTACTTTAAATCAATGAATGAGTTTTGCATGGTGGATACATTAGTAGCACAGTTTGAAGAAATTCACCCTTTGGAATAAAAAGAAAAAAACTTAGGAGGTAAAAAACATAATGAATAAAGAAACAGAAAAGTGTGTTCTATCTCATCCCAACAAAGACTTTAGTTGCGTTTTCCTCTTTAAAACGGTAAGTTAATGCGTGCAGTGACCTATGAATGAACTCACTGCTGATTTTAGCTGTCAAAGTGGCTTTAGTTGTCGTACACACAGTTACTATCAACCTCTGATGGGAAGTGCATCTTAGTGAAAGAGATACTTCCGCTGACTGCTGCTTCAGTTTTTTCTCTTTTGCTTTCTCTTTATCTTCCTCTCTCTCTGTGGCTGAAAACACTGGCTTTTTGAGAAAGGTTTTTTTTTCTCTCCAGGTGTGAGAGATTTATTTCAACAGTGTGGGTAAAATTATCACATGACTGACTGAGCCATACTGGTGCACCTTGGACAAACATCACCTTTTTGGATCCGCAATGGATTGTATCTGATGTGTTGAAAGTACTGGATGAGTTCTGGAAAGTTTTTTTTTTATTGCTGAAATGAAACGTCAGTGTTGATGAAACAAGGACTTAAAATGACCCTCGTTCATTTTATATACTATATTAAATAATCTCTTTAGAAACCACACTTCACAGCTTAGATATCATAATGATTTACTGTATGTATAAAGTAGCCTTTTAGTAGTAGTAGTTGTGTATTTATTTGGATGTATTATGCTTTCTGGAATGCTTCCAGTTTGGTACATGTTTATTAAGCAAGCATCATTAAATTAATCAAAAGTGACAGAGAAGCTATTTATAATTCTATTTACTTTCTAAGAATCTAAGAATCATAAATCAAAATTTCCACAAAAATATTATGCAGCACAATTGTTTTCAACATTGATAATAATGAGAAATGTTTTTTGATCACCAAATTAGCATATTAGAATGATTTCTATAGGACCGGAGTGATGGCTGCTGAAAATTCAACTTTGCCTTCACAGGAATAGATTACACTTTAAAATATATAAAATATAAATAGCTTATTTTAAATAGTAATAATTTCTGGCAATAAGGTTTGAAAACAGTAGATTTTTTTTTTCCTCAATGGAGCCTTGGCAACCATATAACCAGGAATAACCAGCGATATAACCATATATATCACTGCCGAAGTCAAAATGTGCAGAAAAAAATAAGAGATAAAAAAAAAAGAAAATTGGGCAGAAATACACACAGGCTGTTCAGCAAAAACTGATGGTAAATAAAATATAATGTTAAGTATAGTGCAAAGACCACATATTTACATTTTATGATCAAATCATGATCAAATTGTCGCCTTGTATTTGTACATTAAGGTGCATGAGCACTTTACCATGTATTTTCATTGCTCACACTACATCACATGGCAATAATATTAAACCGGTTTGAAAATATTGCAGTGTCTGTGACTGCTTGAGAAAGGTTCAGATCACGTCACTGACCCGCTCATACTTAATGAGCATCTGCGACCGCAACGAGCACCGATTTGGCGGTGATCCGGGGGTTTTGTTGCAGACTTTCGAAATCTGTCTCCAACAACAAAATCCAGCATATAGTCGTGTACTGTGAGCTTGCCTTAAGGTTTATTAATGATATAAAACAACAAAGTAACAGACATTAGGGAACTCCAGGAACAAATAAACAAAATAGAGCTGAGCACACCGAAGTAACAGACTGGGAAGGACAGGATCTGACCATGAACAGCAAACACTGGGATATATACAGTTTACACGAGAGGTAACAAGCTGACAAAACACACCTGGGAACAATAAAACACTAATTCGCAGTGAAAAAATCTACACAGGACTTGCCACAATAATGGCACACAGGACAGGAATCAGAAATATAACAGCTTTATATTGAAGCTTCCGTTGGTACAATGGATGTAGTGCACTCATTGTCAGTAAAACATGAAGCTTTGAAATAGTGATATATATCACTGATATCACATATAGTTATAGTGATACTATCAAAGAACAAAATGTCAGAAAAGCAGTGGCCCGAAACAAATTAATGACAAATGGCACTAAACCCTAGCTTTCTTATTTGATGAAGACAAAAGTGCATTTTTTACTTTGTACAGTGTTTACCTTGAGATTGGCCTTTGGTCCTCTGTCTGGCTTCTTTCTGAGTAGGATCTATGTGTTCTTCTTCACCCATCAAGTCTCAACTGCCCCGCTGTTTTAAGTGGACGCGCTGTCATATTTCTACAGGGACATGATAACCACTGATATTACTAGTGCTCTACATGGCTGTAAAGGACTTGCATCTATATAAGGACTTCTCTGAAAACCTTTTTATCTGCCTCAACGGGAGGTCAAATAATGGCCTTTGAAACAAAAATGGGTTCTGGCATTGTCTCCTTTAATCTTTTGGCTCCGTTTTGATATACCATGCAAATTCTACTTTTGCTGGGCTGGTAGGTGATGATAGATAGGAACATTGTGTTTAGATGTCCACAGGTGAAGACGTGACCAAACTGTGAACTGTAAGATGGCATGGTAATTGACAAACTCCATGACAAACTGCTCATGAAGCCTGATGTAAGTCAAGGTTTGGTTCCTTGTTTTGATCGTCATTCTCTACTTATATTTTATATTATTTTATTTTTAATTCAAGCTTTGAGATATAAAATCCATGTCAGCCATGATTCTCTATTTGTATCTTGTGTCCAATAAATATGTTTTCTATGGCACCATACAAGCTCATGAATTTTTTTATAGTGCAAACTCAATGGCAATATTTTCCTGTTTAGACCAAAAGACAGGAGTCCTCATTGGTTTGTTTCATCAGTTTCAGGTATAAAAATTGAAAAAATTGTGTTAGTGTAAAAACACAGCAAAGATGAATAACTTTGTCACCATGTCAGAACCCATAGAGCTGAACCAGCACTGAAAAAAATCTTTTTCACAGAGATCTACCTCAAGAGTGTCTTTACGGCTCTAAAAGGTATGATTGCAAATGACGTTCACTTCTTACATACGTAACAGCGTCTGGTTTCATCTCGGCCTTGATCGTCAAATAACCGCCGTTCCTCAGACTGTATGAATTCAATTTAGCCTGACAGTGATTCTCTGGCTGTTACCAAAAAGCGTTGGACTGGGATATAATTTGATAATAAATAGACCAACAGTTTCCGCAGCATACATTTTGCTCACCTAATGGAGGCACCAGAGTGGCAGGCGCTCAGATCTGTCCTGATAGGCCGATAACACGGAAAACACTTCCACTCATTTCATCACAGACCTTTCTGTTCTCAAAGACAGAAAGGGTTGAGACTAATGACTCATGAGCAATAAGCAAGTGTTTAAGTAAATGTACTTGCAGGGGAAAAAGCTTTTTCCAAGCGGCATATCAATATTTTAAATAGAGTTTCTATCGCTGTCTCTACCTAACTTGATTAGTTGTGTGATGTGTTCTGACAGGCTTGTTGTTCGAAATACCCCATTAACTGTGTCTGTCAGCTTATTTTCCCTTGGTAGGCAGCATAACACCCATATATTTCATAATTTGTTTTGCTATCAGGGCTGATTTGTAAATGCGCAAATTCTAATTAGTAGCAGCCACTGTTTCTAATTTATTAAATATTAAATGAATCCTGCGGTGGATGCTTTTCTCTTCCCAAGATGGAAGTTTATGCTATGCAAATTCTTTGGCCTTTTAGGTTGTCAGCACTTTTTAAATGCACCAAAATGCTTTATTCCTGGTTTGTTTGTTTTCCCTCTCCAGTCGTCTTCGAGTTAATATTTATTTATCTTAGATCTCCGGCTTTCTTTTTCATCCAATAAAGGCGTCACAGTCTGTTGGGCTTCAATCCTGCCGCTTTGTTTAACTTCATTACAGCTGTCTTAATCTAAGGCCTAGTCGCTTGTTTCAGAGGCTGCATAATACATCTTCTGAAGTCACTTTGTCACTTACACATTAACAATTGTTTTGTCCATTTCTTCCCCCACTATGAACGTAGAGATATTACACGCTCATAGTCTATTCCAGAATAAACCACATGCACAACCCTGTTTCTTTTTACACACCATGTATAATGTCTCCCGTACAGCATGCAATATTAATTCTATTGTTTAGTTAAGATTTTGCTCTGACCGAAGACATTGGATCGCTTTGTTTTCTCAGTGTGACAGCTGCCTGCGAACTGGACGCGATTTGAAATATGTCATTTGTATTGAATTACCAGACATTTATCGAACACCCACTTATCCCAAGTGAACTTCAGTCTAATTAAGTTTCAAGAAACACATCCATCAAGCTATTGAGGCAGTTAATTTGCCATTGCCTCCTGGATCTGTATTCCCTTCCCGAATCACTGGAATTCACATGAGCATCGTTTCAGCGATGTCATTCGCTTTTCCTTCCTACTGGGCTGCAGCTGGCACAGCCACACTTGAAGCTTTGCTCACCCCACATGCTATTAAAACATGCTTCCAGAAAAATCCCCCCGTCGTGGACAATCGTGAAAGAAGTCCCCTAGCACTTCCCTTTGTGTGACTGTTTCTGCTGGGGTAATTTCATTAGAGTGTTGGTGTTTGATAGTATATAATGAAGTGTGAGACTGAAGGGGGAATGAGAGTGTCATGGTTTACGTTCCAAGGTCATTTCAGCCAACAGGACAAACCCAAAGGAACAACACCAATAATACAAGGAACTCCTTGTTTCTCTGAATGTACAATACAGCTTCCTGGCTCAATGTAAAATAAATATGGTTATATTTTAATTTTTCTTTCTTTGTCAGCTATGCAATACATGTTGATTGGAAAAACACATTTCTGCACAATGATATTACGTTGCTTCTTGCACGTTACATGGCAAAAAAAATCATGTTTGATTTTCTCTGAAACAGATGAACGTGAATGTGGCAACATTTATGAAATTGGTTGTTGCATGTATCACGACAGTTAGAAACAGCTAAAACGTGCCAAAATGTGAATGCTCTATAGCATTAGAAAGTAACGTAGCACCAATAGTAAACCCTGTAAATAGTGTTAACTTAAAGAACGTTAAAATAAAAAAAACATGCCATTTTAGCTTGCTTCTACAAGTGTTTGAGCTTGAGTTTCGTGACTCATTTTTCACAGGACCCTTAGCCAAAGGTTCCACATTGTAAGTCCATTGCTGTACTAGGTGAGCAACTGAGCAAGTTTACAATGTCAGAAAAAAATATGGATGGAGCTTGTTATGTGATGTAAACATGAAAATATATTTGTTTGCAACTATCATGCACTACAGTAAGTGTTTTGAGGTCATAACATTTTATATTGTCCAAGGAACAGTGCAAAAATAAGCCTTTGATGGACATGTGTGCATAATAGTTTGAAAAGGAATTACAAATGTTGATGTTTTACTGCCACTTAATTTCAGCTGGAAACTGTGTAGGTTTTTTTTTTTTGTAAAAATGTATGTAGACGCACGCTTTTCCAATAAGCCTATGTTGCATTTATTGTTTAGTTAAGCAGCAGTACAATTGTTATACTTTATAGTTTAAAAAATGCAGTTTTGAGTGTCTGAATAGGACAGTTAAATGGGAACATAATTACGGTGTGCCAAATCCGTGTGGCGAATGAGAAAACACCGATATTAATTATAGAAGAATGAGAAATTATGTGCCATCTAATTGATAATCAGTTTGTTTTGTACTTCAGGCTACTTGCATATGAAAATGAACGATGGGCTATTTAACTTAATTTATTCCAGATTTTACAGACATTTGCTGGGCAGAACACATTTACATAGTAATCAGTAAAATTACAGATCACAATCACAAATATTAAAGACAAGTAATAAATTGCTTCAAATTTTTCTTCTCATACCTCTCATAAATTTAAGATGGACAACACACTGCTCTTGTTATACTTTATTTGAGACAATTATGCTTTTCACACAGAAAGTAGAGCGCACAAATGAATATTAAGGTTTATAAATGATAAAATAAAACCAAATAAACATCAAAAACAAACAATCTTTGGAGTATACGTCAAACTATTTATTACTGTAAAGTATGTGTAGCTAGTCTTCTAGGCGTGCTAACTGGAGATAGCGTCTTCTCTCATTAGTGCAATTATCCGTGTGAAGAAAACCTGTTTCCGTTTGCTTCTTTTACATTCTGTCCTTTCTTTTGGCCCCTGCATGATTCTCTCTTTTTCTGTGTAGAGACAATACCCCTCACACTATTTGTCATAAAATCCCTCATTTGCTGGATCCTGAGGAAAGCAGATTATGCTTATTTTTCATTTGGACAGAGGGAGATGGAGCCAGGTGTTTGGCAGCAGTGGAGTGTTCAGGTGTAACCGGGCCGGCGATGGGACATGATGAGTTGGGGCTGATGAAGGATGAGGCGTAGAAGATTTCAGGGAGAGCGGCACCCTGCTGGCCGCTCCCTCAAGAGCACCCCCACTGATCAGGAAGAGGGGAAACTTTCCTTTTTAATCCGCTTGTGCCGTGATCACTTTCTGCTGCTTTAATTAGCTCGTTACGGCCTTGATGAAAATGCAAGGTTTGCAAGCACAAGGCCCGCTATTCTGCTAAACTCATCAAGATCACTTGTCTTCTGTCTCAAGGTGATCTTTTATCTCACTTCTACAGGTGGAACTTCTTTTTAACTCTTAAAGTTTCGTCCTCAGCACTTTGAGAATATTAAAGTTAAGTTATTTTTTTGTGGCCTAATGCAGGGTTTTTCAAAATTTTACCCCAAATATGACCACCCTGAAGGAATATATTACACATATTATAAACATCAGGTATATATTTTCTTATCTAAAGATCATGTTGCCAATTGCATATTTCAGTATTCATAGTTGTATATTATGCAGATTTCTTTCTTTCTGTTAAAATCTTGCTACAGAATAAAACAAGTGCAATTAATTGTTTTTTTTTTCTTTTTTAAATTTTATTAAGAAAAGCAGTCTTTAGGAAGCACGATTGAACCTGTAAAAAATAGTTTTAAACATTTTAACATCTGAAGTTACTTTCTTTTTATGCTAGTATTTTGTAATCCCTTCAGCACCCCCATTTGTTTGAAAACTCCTCATTTAATGTCACATGAAAAATAAATATACAAAAAATATACATAAAAAAATCTTCCTTCCATAATTCATCCTTCTAAACTATCAATAGCTCAGAGTCTTTATACAGTTTGAAGATTATAGCCAAGATATGGATAACGCATGCAAACAAGAACAACAAACAGGCTAAGTTGTTCTTTTTGAAGATGGTCATTGTCCAACTCCAGGCTCACTCATTATACCACAGCTTGATGCTGAGTCATGCATGTCTAATGGGGCAGGCAGACTGCAGTGTGTCTCTGTCTTCAGTCGGTCCCTCAGACACACTATGGCAGGCTTTCCCTGGGGAGAATCACGCGGAGGCTGCTAAAACATGCCTAAGCACTGTCTCTCTGTATCAGAGGGAGCGGCATGCATGACGAAGCCCAGTGGAACCTAGCAAGGACCATTATTCCCAGCCTCAGAGATCCACCTGTACTCAGCCTTCTGGGAGAATCGCTCTTCTCAAAGTCTTCAGTTTACACTGGATTGAGGACCGACTGGATATCAAGGTATAAACTGCTCTTGTTTGTAAAGACAGTGAAAGGGGCTCGATACAAACACCCATAAAGCTTTAGATAACGTTTAACACCACATAAAACCTTGGCAGTACGTGAGCTTTCTCTCTCTCTTTGATGCCTTGAAAATGTCCTACAGTGAAATAAAATACTAGGCCTTGAGCAAACCACTGGGACTTGTCAGTAGTCTTCTCCCATGTCCTAATTACCGTCAACAGGCTTGATGGACAGTCAAACCATCTGAAATCAAGCCTCAAGAGGATACTGCTCAGTTAACTAATAAAGGCATAGCGGTTAATACTCTCCTGAGAAGCCTGACAAACCTGTAAATCAGTCTTCGACATCCTTTTATCAGTGTAGTCCACAGTCTGATCTTTACCTGGAGAAATTTTGTGCTGCATTTTGTGCTGCGAGACCTTTAAGAGTTTCCCTGATCCAATAACTGCCATTTGTCAAATGGAAACCTTATGGTTTGATCCCCCCCCCTCCACACACACACAACCACCCCTATTTCCCTCCACTGAATTCATTATAATTTCCTAGGCTCAACTAATGTGGCTTTGTCTGCACGTTCTCAGTGCAAATGCTCCTTGCATTATTGTGTAAGCATCTCGAATTGAAACATCCGCCTTGTGAAATATTGACTTTAATATCTCATTTGAAAAATTCATGAAACCTTTGATGTTAAATCCATACTCAATTTAGCAAAATGCCACTAAAATATGCAGAGGGGGGCAGAAAACATTATTGTCTGTGCTTCTGTGGAGAAATTACATTTTATGGCTGTTACACCAATCTTTCCCATGTTTTCTTTTACTTTTTTTCCCGTCGTCTGGGGGAAAAAGTGGAGGCGACCCATTAGAGGCAAAATGAAAAGCGCTATTGATTGGTCTCTTATTCCTCCACTCTTTGCCTCATTTCCTAAATGCACGGTAATAAGGGCTTAGCCATGGTGACACACAATAAGCTTTAATGAATGAAACTTTAAAGAATTAGCGAGTGTGCATGTGTGTATGTGTGATGCTATCATTGGTGGATCCCTCTCGTTTGGCTTTGTTTTGTTTTTTTTGATACCTTTTGCATTTAATAAAGCACATGAATGCCAATAATGTTGCAATACAATAAAGACAATGGATGATATTTATATATATAAAAAAGAGGAGCCATGCGTTTCTGCATGGTTGGCTGAAAGTGTTGTAAGGAGGGGTGCGATTTTTAAAAGGCACCATATTAGAATTAGATTTCCTGAGGCTAATTATGATCAAACACAGCCTTTTGAAATGGTCCGAGGTTATGACAGGTAGAAAAAAAAAGAGCCTTTTAGCAAATGGATTTCCGTGGAGAAGAAAGAGTGTGAAAGGGAGTGCAAAGGAGAGAGTGCAAAAAGAGAGAGTGAGTGGTGGAAGAGAAATGAAAAGACAGACGAATGTTGTGAAATCCACTTGCGCGCTAATAGAGTTGCATTCGCCTTTGGTAATTTGTAAGCACTTTACCCCTGCCTATCGATCAAGCTGAGGGAGGGAAAGAGAAAAAATTACATTGCATTAACATGTCCCACTCTCTTCTGCTCTCTCTCTCTCTCTCTCTCTCTCTCTCTCTCACACACACACACACACACACACTCATCTCTCATGATTGTCCTGTTCCTCGTTTCCACTCATATTTTTGAGAAGAAATACCCCCTTTCATCATCCCACTGCATAACAAAGACACATTCTTCCTAATTTACAAAACCTTCTTTCCTTTCATGGTTGTAGGCTTGATTCTGTAGGTTGAATTTGGGAAGCTGTTTTTTAAGGTGTGTCAAGACACTTTGATTGTAATTAATTCCTCACGTTCAGCTGCAGCTTAAAGATATAAGTTGGATCTTGAGATTCTCAAGGTAATGATTTGATGGTGGTGCCATATTACTTTTGTATTACATTGACTATCGAATAAGTCTGCTGCGGAGCTTGGCCCAGTCCGTGCTCGGCAGAAGTGCACATTGAGGGGTGCATATGGGCCGAAAAGGGAGACACAATAAGGTTTTTTGGGCTTAACAGACATGCACACAGGGCAGTCATTGTACTATAAGTTAGAACGCAAATGCACATGTAGTATGCCATTTGGCACAGGGATTTTAAAAGGCTTATGCATGAAACGGAGCGGAAAGTGGAACATGAAATATTCTGTACTTGGGTTTTAATTCTCACCCAGAAGAGGGTCTTACTGAGCTCCAGAACAGAATGTGATAGCTTACTTTAAAATTGATGCTAATCTAACCTAATTTCATGAGAAAAAGTAACTATTTCACGATTTGTCGATGAATCTAAATATGAAGGTGTACCCCTAAGCCTTGGTGGAGCATAAGAAGATCATATAAACTTGTACAAATGAGATTTTACGAATTCATAATTGACCAAAATGTAAAATAGTTCTTGATTGTCACAAGAGTCTGCTGGCTAATCCTGTATCTGCTGCTGGTCTTCAGTGGAGTCAGTATTATCTTTGTTTTGTGTTGGTCGCTACAGACATTTTTTTTGCCTCTACACAGAAAAGTGAAGACAAATTGATGAGTTTCCACTAGAACTGCACGATTCTGGATAAAATGAGAATCCCGATTTTTAAATAGAGATCATGAATCTTCCATGATTCTGAACATACAACTAAACAAAATAATGTAATTTACTGGAGGTTCTGACAAAATATTAATTACTGGACTAGAAAAATGTCAAATTTATTTGAATGGATTATTTAGTTTGGTTTTGAATGAATTCAATGTCTCATTCTTGTTTCATTACTGGATGAATCAGTGTTTTTGAACTAATGTTTTGAATGAATGATTCAATAACAAATACATTTTTTAACAGTTACCCAATGGCATAAGCTTGATATAACCGTTATTTGAAGCGCCAAGTTATTTTCAAATGTGGTTTGCGCTATTTTGATCGCTATCGTACACATGCATTCATATCCTAACTTTTAACTTTTATCTCAGTACTTTTGAGATAATTTGAATATTTGTAACACAGAAATAACTACTGTGTGGCTCAAAACTGCACTTTCTGGCTAAACGCAGCGGCACGAACACAGATTTGAATGTTCCAGTAATATTTTGTCAAAGATTTAATGATTTTGTCAAAGATTTTTTCGCGGTCGTTAATAAAGTAAGATTGCGTTGTCATTCATCACATGCACTCTTTTGTTCTAGTTTCCCACCACTCATCAGTTACCATGGACACTATTATCATCACAGCTGTTTGTCTTTTAGTTAATCATCACTGTGTATTTAAGTTCCTGTCTGTGTTTAGTTCAGTGTCCGGTATTGTTCGTGTCTTGTGTTTCACATGTTGGTTATAGGGACTTGTCAACTCTTACCCTATCCCACCCAGTATCTGAAACTTAATTGTTTATGGAGAATATTAAGGACACTGAATCATCAGTCTGTTCTGAATTATCGTTCTGTAATAACAGCATGGCGAACATTATGGACTGGGATTTATACTTTGGATAAACCTGTGAGAACTGTGTTATGATTACTGTCATTCTGTCAAGTCTGGTTTCATCGCCACCACAGAGCTCAGCCAGTTCCTCCAGCCCTGTCGCTGCCAGATGTTCGAGCTGCAGGTTGTGCCCATGCGTAAGGATCCTACAGCTCCACCTCCAGCCTCTAATCAATTCGCTTCATCTCAGCCCATCGACTTACCGGCTCTGCCTTGCCTCTTCCCACCATTTCCTCCACCAAAGACCCTCGGCCCACCGGCTCCCTCTTGCTCAGTTGTCACACCATTTCCGCTTTGGACTTATGGGTCCTCCTTCCCTTCAGTCTCGCCGCCATCCTCGGTCACACCTGCATCGCACTAGTTCTCAGGTACCCTGGCTCCGCTTCCAACACCCGTGTACCCAGGTTTCTGGAACCTGCGATGACTCTCCATCGACCCTCTGTCTACGCCTGTAGGTCCATCAGCCTTGTCTCCAACGGACGACCCGCAGATGTTGAGAGCCAAGCCAGCAACATCGTGGCTCGTTCCTCCATCGACTCCACTGTGGGCTGTCGGCACTGGGAAGCTCTGGGTCTGTGCCAAACATTTCATCTTCACCGCTGAGGTCTTGTCGTCATCCTCCCATCACTATCCATTCATCCTGCCATCATCTCTTCCCTCCTGCTTTTTACCATCTCTCCACCGCATCCTGCCTCCATTCCTTCACTTCTGCCCACATTGTTTCACCATCTCCTCGTCCCTCCAGAGCCCCCGCCATCCCTCCCTATGTCATTTTATTGTGGGTGGGGGGGGAGTAATGTCACATTCACATGGTATTCATTGACTTTCAGTTTGTAGTCATTCATCATGTCTTCCTTTCTTCTAGTTTCCCCCCACTCATCAGTTACCATGGACCCTATTATCATCACAGCTGTTCGTCTTTTAGTTAATCATCACTATGTATTTGACTATTGTATTTTATGTATTTGTACTTCCTGCCTATGTTGGCTTCTGTTTGGATTACTTTAATAAACCTTGTGGATTTTGTGGATCATCATCATCTTCTTTTTCTCCGGGACCTTAGCGTTACACACATCATGAAATTACACATTAGATTTTTTTTTTTTTTTTTTTACAGAAAGTACCTGTAAGCACCACTAAGTATCATTATAAATATATCATTTTTAAGCAGAACACTTGCTCTAGGATTCGTGTCAGAGGACTGACCTGTTTTCAAGTAATTGGTGACACCTTGAGTCACGTGATTCAGTGAAGGGGTAAATCATAGTGGATATGGTCAGCTCTATGTGTGTGTGTTGAGAACTGTTGGCTTCAGGGTGCTCATCTTGCTGAGGCATGAGTACTGCACCAATTAGTCAGTGCCGGGAGGTGTATGGGACGTATACACCTGCACTCCCTCTTTCTCTCCCTGTCTATGCGTATTCTCAGTCCTCTAGTCCATCCTGGTGATATTCCACGGCAGTGTCTGTCTATTTCTCCAGATATATATTTGTCTATATTTGTCATTCAAATGGGAAACCAATACTGTAGGCTGCAGATACACAAACAATAAACAAAGCAGCGCACGCTTGTCGTTTTGAATATCATTCATGCTGATCACTTTCTATATTCCACTATTCTATATTTCACCTTATTATTAAATATTCGCCCAGAAACACTCAGGTACATTACGTAAAACTAGAAGAGCATTCTGTGTGTACCGCCTTGACTTGTTTGCTCACTGTTTTGCTATTCTGTATAGCTTTGACTCACTCACTAAAGCGAACAGCCAATCAGAGTTCTCTCTTTCACCCAAATGCCCAATGCCGATTCTACATGCTTTTTTTTAGGTTACCAAGTGTTTGGGAACACTTCAATTTGATAGTCCACTATAGACATTTTGCAAGTACATGTCAGTTTATTCTAATAACTCTAACCCAAAACTAACAGTTTACTAAGAGTGCATTTACACAACATGATGTACTAAAAATGAAAAAGTTCATGACCATCCCGTTCACAAGGATCCACAAAAACTAAAAATGCTGTATTATGCATGCCAGGCCAGAAGTTGGCGATGTCACTTTGTAAAGAAACACAAGGCACCTATAGACTGAATGTGTGTTACACATGCACAGTTTTCACAAATTCACATTTTTGTTGTTTAAACAGAGAATATAACGATATCATTTTCAAAATGTGCACTTTGAAACTCATTTTCAAAAGTTTGCTCTTTCAGGCCCCCAAAACGCTGTTCGTGAAAATGAATAGCCCAAAATGCAGTTTTCTGTTTTTAGTTGAAAATGGTGTTGTGTAAACCCCTATAATGAGAATTAGTTGACATATAGTTGCACAGTTACTTATGGTTAGTAGAATGTCTGAAGTGTACTATAAGTGTACTATATGGTTAGTAGAATGAATAAAGTGTAACCCATTGTTTGATCATTTGTAAATCAGCGGACTTATCCAGAGATTAAATCAGTAGTAATTGATCCATATATGTTTTTTGCCAATGGTCCTCACAAGGAAAACGGATTAATAAATATTATATATCCAGCATCTGTATTTAGTACAAAAAAATAACTTAGACTTTTCCAAAAGTATGTTTTTAGGATTCACTCATTTTTGAACCTGAGCTTGAATGAGAGGAAGTTAGATAAAGTGCTGAAGCTAAAATCAGCCTCTCTCAGCACTGTGTGTTTTGGCTTTGATCACCTGAACATCATTAGATCAGCTTTAAAATAAGATGTTCATTTTCTCTCCTTTTTTCCTCAGGAATCGTTATTGTCTCATTTGTGCAGGGGTGTGTTCATTCTCCATTACCTCCAGCCACCAATTTGCATAATTATCATTCTGAGATGAAGCTCTTTTAACATGGGTAACGGCAAGAATCAGCAGAGTCTGGGTGAAAAGGATGTGTTTAGAGGAAAAGTTCTCAGATGTTCTTATATGAACACTGATCAAATCTAAATCTAATTAATATGCCTTTTAGCACTGATAGCACAGTTTTGAACCGTTTTTACTTGAGCTTAACCTCATCCCCCACCCACCCCCACATCATTTTCAACATTTTCACTTCATTTTCTTTTGTTCCACGATGGATGATTACCTAGAGATATCGAGGCAGGGAAGGTCAGATTTTCAAGTTTACATATTTTACTTAACGGATACAGTGAAACTAATAATAATAAAAAGATGCTACAATGAAGATTAATTATATTTTTTAAAAGCAAGAACATCTAACATTAGTAAACTTAAGAAATATTTTTAAAGAAATTAATATTTCATTTGGATGACTTTTAATAGCCGAACCCGGGTCTTCTGAATATATGATTATTTTTGTGATCATTTTTATATGATCTATTATAGTTTATTATTCCAATCTCCATCACATTGGCTTCCTAAAATGTTTTAACTTCAGCCAATAAGACTAAAATGGGATTTTTGATATTCGAGTAGGCGATCACATATTTGGCAAATTAAACAATATGAATTTATTGCAACCTTTTTTTCTCCAATTTTAAAAATGATACCTTTGCCCTTTTAGTGACAGATAAAATTGAACAACTACTTTATCTCAGTTGTGTCATATTTGTGTAAAACATTCAAAATATGACCAGAGGTTTCCTCTTGCCAGAGTATGTGAATTTGAACCCCTGTTTCATTATTTCCCTACACTAAATACTAAATACTAATTCTTCTTCTTCTTCTTCTCCTCTCTCTTTCTTCTGACTGGCCTACAGCTGCCAGTTCAGCTGTCAGTTTCACAGCCAGATGACTCAATTATATTGTGGGAGCAGCAGCTTTTCAGGGAGGAAAGTGTGCTCTTCAACGGTGGTATGGCTTTGAGACCATTTGGTAAGAAATGCTGGGGAAAATGGCCGCAGCGCATTAAAGGGCCCTTCATTAGTTGAGGTACATTAAGACTCCTAGAGGCTCACCACTCTCCTGAGCATAGACGATAACATTTACACACACAGTCTCCACACAAAGTTAATGAAAACGCTTGCCATTGACTTATGTGTGTGTGTGTGTGTACGCTGAGAGGAAATAAGGGGCTAGAGTCCTGGCAGAAGCAATATCAAGCATGAGTAATTTACAGGGTTTTGGTTGTGTGGTATTTCTGTTCTCAGGCCTGTTGAAGATTTGTCCAGCAGATAGAGCATATATAACTGATAGAGAGGAAGAGAGAGGGAGGCGGAAACTCAAAGCCCGTAGATAAAAGTCAATGCACTCTTTGTTCAAGTGGTGACTGGTCTAATGTTTATCCATCATTTAAGGCACAAGAGGAACTGTTAAAGACCCCATGAAATTGTGGTTTTTATTCCATGCATGTTAGCTTTGAGGTCAGCAATATACTAGTGTACACTAAAGGTCATTTTTTGCAGATTTGGACATCATGCAAAATGTAGATATTTTACATACATTACGGTAAACTTGACTTTTCAGTCAAGAAAAAGATGAACATAAAAACAAAAATGTTTGAATAGCATTATTTTATAATAAGAGTTTTTAATATGAAATAGTTTGACTGAATTTGTCAAGGGCCTGAAAAGCTTGCCTCTTTCATCTCAGTAGCCATTTCTGTGACATTTTTATGTATGCATGTACTTATTTAATAATCAATAGTAAAATGTCTAAGAATTGAAAAAAAAGCAAATATAAATAAATAGTTTGTTAGAGTGTGGTTGATGCAAAAATCTAGGAGCTGGATCTACGTGCAGCAGTGTTTAACAAAATCATAATAACAAAATTTTTATTTGCGATTTTTAACCGCAAACAGAACAACCAAAATTTATGACAAAGAACAACTGAAAATGAGGGGTATGAATACACAGGAAACACTAAGGACTTAATGAGATATTTAACAAGACACAGGTGTTGCACATGAGGGCAAATCAAAAACCATGGCAACTAATTGACAGGGGAAAAGGAAACATGAACTGACACAGGAAACTGTGCTGTTTCGATTTTTTTATTATAGGCTGATGGTATAGTCAGAGGTATTTTGAGATGATATTGATACCATCTTAGAATTTTTCACCAGAATGATCACTGGTGAAATTATTATGGTTACAGTCCTTCCCAAACAAGTGAAAATATTTTTTTTCATGAATCAACATTCTGTATGTTGGATTTTTAATTTAATTTAATTTTTTTATTTTCATATTGCCGTACATTTTTATTCAGTGGAATGCTCTGCAGCAGGGGTGCCCGATCTTGTTCCTAGAGGGCCACTGTCCTGCAAAGTTCAACCCCAATTAAACCTGAACCAGCTAATCAAGGTCTTACTAGGCATACTAGAATCTTTTTTAGGGAGATGT
The DNA here is from genome assembly GCA_038088235.1 of Zacco platypus. Classification (NCBI taxonomy): domain Eukaryota; kingdom Metazoa; phylum Chordata; class Actinopteri; order Cypriniformes; family Xenocyprididae; genus Zacco; species Zacco platypus. The sequence goes on from CM076074.1 coordinate 16,963,762, forward strand.
GTTGAGGCAAGTTGGAGCTAAACTCTGCAGGACAGTGGCCCTCCAGGACCGAGTTTGGACACCCCTGCTCTATAGATGGAGATGTCCCTCCCCGTAATACCACCAGAGGCTGGCTCCTGTAGGTCCTGCTCCAACGGCGGCACTTTGTGAGAACCTGTAGTCTTGCAGACTTGCAATAGCCATCTTTCAATTACAGTCATTGTGCTCTTGAAATACCCCAATAATGGAGAAAAAGCTGACTTTAATGCTGCCTTTATGTGCTATCTTAATTATTGTAAATACGAATTGCATACTCAGGAATTAAGCATGACCACCCTCTCAAGTCATATTTACTACTGGGAAAAGTTGGGTGTGCCATGAACTTTAAACATAACAGAGGTGAGAACGATTGCTACTGTGACTGGTATTCATAATTATTATTATTTTTTTTTTTTCACAACAGCTACATCAGGTTCTCTTGTTGTAAAAGTAGAGCATAGTTACATATATACACATATAAATTACCATTTGAAGTATGTGGTAAGTTTTTATAGACAACAAAAATAGCATGTATTTGACCAAAATTCCAGAATTGTCAGCAAACTGATTATCAAGATCAGTGGTGAATGTTTATATGGTTGTCAACAAATGGTATGCTATTTAATTAAAAATTAATATCTTTAATAGATTTTATCTTTAATAAGATTTCCCCAATAAATAGGCAAGTATAAACCTGGTGTCCTCAATGATCCCTATTCTTTCCAACAAGAAAGCACTTGAACGTGACAAACTCATAATCACGACTTCAGAAGTGGGAAGTAGAACATTTCCCATAGCGTGTGAAGGCAGCATTAGGTAATTCATGGGATTATTAAGATTCAGTGATGACTGCCTGTCTGTATGTATGTGTGTGTGAATTAACACCACTTTGCCTGGCATTATGGCTGCTCCACAGGACAGTTACCCAGCTCTCTCTTCCGCTGTCTCAGCTCAAAGCCATCCTCCTTCCCTGGGACAGCCTCCCACAGAGGGGCAGATGCTCTCATTTTACCCACCAGGAGTACCACTCCACCCCCCCCCTCCAAACCACCACCAACACCGACCACACACGCTCAACCATAAAACACACTGATGATCATGAAGTCAGACACCTCACACTTGGATAATTGATTATGTATCATTCGTTTTAAAATAAAAGTTAAAATTAAAAATTAAAAGAATAATTACAGTTATGGTGTTATTTGCTCACCCTCGTGACATATCTTATTATTGTTTTTCAGTGGAACACAAAAGGACAGTTTTTTGAAGAATCATTATGCAGCTCTTGCCCCAAAGTATCATATTTGACTGCATTGTACAGTACATCTAATTAAGTTTTATGAAACTTTTTGTGTAAGTTTGTAGGTTTGTGTAAGTAAAAGATTACAATTGCTATACACTAAAAATCTTCTACTCCACCAAAGTTTATGGGTCAAGACCTAGACCATAAGAGGGCCAATACAAAACAGAGACCAGAAGAGAGCTGAGTCTGAGTCAAGACTCAAGAACCAAGACCATTGTAACACAGTTCTTAAGTACGGGAAGAAGAAGGCGGGAAGAAGGAGGCGGGAACCGGCGAACGTTCAACATAACCTTTAATCAAATAAAAAAACAAAACAAAACAAAAAAAAACGAAAGTAAAATGCAGCAGTTCCTCACGGAGACTGCCGCCCACACAAACATAATAAAAACACTACATAAAATCCAGGCCTGGTCCTCTCGTCCTTCACTGTCATTGCTCCTCTTTTATGCTGCCGGAGCTCCTCCGTGAGAGATACGAGACCGGTGCAGCGCGCAGCTGACGCTCATTATCAATCACGTCATCGGCCTCGTGCCGTTCCCTCACGGCTCTCGCCCGCCCTACTCGTCACAACCCTGAAAACATGGTCTTAGTAATTGTCATGGACTTGGGCGCATATGGACTTGAGCTCGACCCTTTTAGAGTGTCAAAGTTTTCACTCAGACTCAAATGATCTAGTTTTGATACAACACATCCCATAATTGCAAAAATATGGCACGGTGGATTAATACTTAAATGTTATCATTTTATGAACAAATGTTGTTTCAATTGGTTATTTTATGGTATTTTATGTCCTGCTAGGAGCTTGACAGATGTAGTCGATTGTACTGTGAAAGTTTGAGTCTTCAAAACTATCTACTACTATGGTCCAAGGGAAAAAATAAGATCAATTTAATGTAAATAATGGCAGAATTTGATGTTTTCATTCAAACTCCTGGTCTTCATATATAAATTATTAGCAGCACTGAGATCTACAGGGGATGATTTGCTCCACACACTGTGTGTTTCAACACTTTATTAATACTGCATGGCTCTGGCTCTGTTCCTCTGTCTATTGTCCTGTCATCCTGTGCTCTCAGCTCTGAGGTCGAGCTCAAACACAAGGTCAGGCCTCTGCATACGGCTCAGCGCTGCCTGAGATCTGCAGAAAACCCCAGTAAGGGTGGATCACCTGCAGATTATCACTCCTATTTCCCCTACAATCATTATCTGTGTGTCAAACTAAGTTAAATAGCCACCTTTTCCTCTCTCACTTACTCCCCTTTACTGTGGAAAATGCATTTTATGTATAATTCTTGGACTAAATAAGCTACAGTCCAGATGGATAGGTTCTTGACAGTTATGAATGAGGGTCTGGCTACATTAAGGCAATGAAGTGGGAATGGGAGGAGAACGGGTGGGGGGAGTAAGGGGATTGCAGATTTTGAACTAAGTTTGAATAAATCATTATCAGAGGCATTCTGGCTACTCAACTGGAAGCCCTGGACCTTTGTGACCATGTGACCTCTTGTTTCCCTGGCAACTGTAGTACTCTACATTCTTCAGAATATTAAAAGAATTTTGGTGGCAGTAAGTTTGCCTGAGAGCAGTGAACTGGTGCCCGGCATGATGAGTCTACCCCTCATTAGAGCGCCCAGCCTCGGCGGGCTTAACAGGGCTACGTCTATATCTTGTGGTAATGAAGACCCCGCAGAGGCTGAGAGAGAGAGAAAGAGAGAGAGAGAGAGAGAGAGAGAGAAAGAGAGAGAGAGAGAGAGAGAGAGAGAGAGAGAGAGAGAGAGAGAGAGAGAGAGGGGGAAACAGAAGGCAGAGGGCAGAGGAAGGGAAAGTCAATACTAAAACTCATGCAGTGAGAGGTAGTATCAATTTTCTGGATTATTAATTCAAATTCGCATCCGCAGACTGCTTCAAATTAAGAGAGCTGCAGATGCCCTCTCACGCTCTGGCGAAATTATAATTTAAAGTATTCTGTTTCGGACGCTCAAATTAGATGGCCCAGTCAGCATGCCGTGGTCCTTCCCATCCTGCTAATGAAGGCACATACGCAATGAGTGGGAACGGAAAGAGATCAAAACTACACCTGTTTCACCACAGAGCTGCTTACAGAACTCGGTTTTCTGTCTGGCAGCAAAACAAGGGCTCTTTGTTTTGAACTGACGAGAGGAGGAGAAAAAGTTGACTGTTGAAAGGTGGGATTTGCAACTAGGTGTGAAATGTAAGGGTCCCGCATTAACTGCTGAGGTAATTATTTTTCTTCTTTTGCATAAACAGCACTCTTCGGAAAGTCATTGATGGCTTTGGAAAGTCATTTTCATGATTAAAAACCAGGAGAGAGACCCGCATCATCAACTGGAACTAAGTCCTCTCAATTACAGAACCCAGCAGTGAAATGAGAAGCAGGATTGTGTTCTAGCAAATGACCAGCATTAGATTCTAAATGGGCATGAGAAGTTTCATCCTTGGGTTGGATACTTTTGTCAGGAAAGAGCTCATTTGAGAGATGAAGCCATGGGCTTGAAGGGCAGGCTGGTGTCCAAGGATTGTTAATTTTGGGAGCAAGCAAGGTCATGTCAATTTCATTTCCGTATCATGGGCATTATTGTTTTACCTTGTGCACAGGGATTTGAGTTGGTGCCCTTAGCACTCTAGAGATTACGTTTTATTAGAGTTATGCGTCCATTATCCTTCAGCCTGAACATGAAATGATCACAATCTCATTAGGCATTAGGCAAGTGGCTCATCCAATCAGATGATGATGATTTTAATAACCGTATGAATCTCTTGTGCTGATGTTGAGATAATATTAACTCTGGCATCAAGTAAAACCACACCAAAATTGGTTTCCCGTGCAAAACGATAATCAGGATTTACGGCCAGCTGACTATACGTTGTATGCACTTTGTGAAATATCCTGAAGTTCATTTGATTTGTTTAAGGCCAGCATTGCTGATCCATCCTGTCTGCCTTAATAACTTGAGAGGACACATTGGCTTGCGCTCAGAGTGAGTCAGTATCAATAAATGACAAGCAGGTGGAGCTGTGAGCAAAGTTAAACATGTGGAAAACAGCACAACAGCTCAAGTCCACTTTGATATACTGTACAGCGTGAAGATGAAAGGCAGATGAAAACGGGATCGAGGAATGTGTCACTCTGGGCGTACCTGGTGGAATGGGTCAGGTTTGGTGTTTTTTCCTGAGATTTCTACACGTGTCACTTTGAGACATTTACCACAATCTAAATGCTCTCTCTAAGCTCCCTGTGCACCACCGTCTGATTCAATTTGCTTGATTCGGATCTGTATCCCTATCCAACAGGCCCTCTTCATTTTTATCCCCTGCAATAGAAGGAGATGAAAGAAAGGGATTGAGAGAGAGGATCGACGGCAATCAGGAGATGGCAATAATCAGAATAATTTGCTGCTAGCACTGTACAAGAGCGTGATTGTGTGGCACTGCGCTGCGCCGTGTTTGTACGGCTTGTCATTTTTTCAATTACTCTGGCTGTGGTTAAATGCTCATTTTCAGTTGCCCTGCCTGAAGCTAGAACACTGAGGCCCATTAGGGCCCGAGCTCCAGCCTCTCTCTCATTAGTTTTCCCCCGACGAGTGGCGTTTGGGAGAAGAGCCTGAGACCAGTGCTCTGGAAGGAGGTCAGCATGGAGCTGTGGAAACAGGACACCACAGACATGAGTGGTTAGATTGCAGAGGAGTTGCTGACCCCACGGCGTCCCATCCATGCACTGGCACCAAGGACACATCATTAGAGAGCAGTGTGACCTTCAGGGCCAACATAGCACAAAGCTCTTAATGACCGGGCCAGGCCTCCCTTTTCTCTCTCAGAGCCCGCCTGACTGCACGATCCTCTAAACAAGTCACATGGCAATAAACTTCACGGAGACCCAAAACCAGTGAAACCAGCCATGATGACAAGACCATCGCACAGCCTAATTTATCATATTCTTTCATGTCTGGCTGTTAAAGGGAATCACTCTAATTCAGTGGTTTTGAACCAGGGGGCCTGAGCAAACTTCCAAGTGGGCCGAAAATTACCTAATAATTTTATGACTTAAAAATGATGATAAAAATTAACATAGTCATATATGATTATAATTGAAATCAAACAAAATTAATTAAAATCAAATAATAAAAAAAACACTGAAAACTGACATAACATGACATTTCTTAAAACTTGATAGAACTGCATAAATTGAGTGCTGTGTGTACCATAATACTCTGTTGAATTGAGAATGCTTTTTAAATTCCAATTCATTTCCTGAATTTGAACTGAGGTTGTAAACAGGATTGCATTAAAATAAACTGAAATTCATGCACTAAGTTTAATTTTTAATTAGAAATGTCAGGTTGGTAGAGACAAATGATGGCTTGACAAAACCTTGTCTGAAAATTAAATAATAATAATAATAATAATTTTTTATATATATATATATATATATATATATATATATATATATATATATATATAATATTAAAAGGTTACAGACAAACAGACAAACAAATTTAGAAGTTTGTAGTTAATTTATACATAGTTTTTATACTTTATTTATAATATATAATGTTGGGCTGTCAACGTTAACACGTTAATGGATGCAATTAATTCAAAATCCTTAACGCGTAAAAACGTATTGCAATTTATACAAATAAATTTCTGAAGTAGGCTTTTGTAAAATTGCATCATTTACGTAATTTGCAGTGCGTACTTAGATGATCATCAATCATTAGCACAATTTTGCTTCTCTATTTGCGATCAAATCATTTTAAGCTGATAAACTCTGGGAAAATTCTCAATCCAGTGATCCAGTAATCAAATTCATTCAAACAATCAGTCCAAAACAGCACTAATGTAAAGAAAACCAGACTGATTACATAAGAGATGGCAGAGAGAATAGAGACTCATGTTGCGTTTTCAGTGACTTTATTCATTCCAGTTTCGCACTCATATTCTATGATTGTTTCTGAAGAGCACAATTGCGGTGACATACAGGACTCATACTGCAAGCTCAAACTCAAACTAACCATGTCTGTTGTCTATCGATGCATTGATCGCACCTTATATTTATGCACAGACACATTTCAGTACATTCACGTTGTTTCCACACATATTGAGATTGTTTTTGATTTGTCATGTGTATGTTGCTGTGTTTAGTAATTCTGAATGGATCCGTGTACTGTAGTGTTTATATGCAGTCAGGTCAAGGCGGCTGGTTTAGTTTTTTTTTTTTTTTTCATTTCCATGTGGTCATGTTCGGTATCGCAACTTGACTTGTCTAAAATGTAAACAAGCTCTTTGTGTTTGCATTGTACACCTACTATACGCTGCGATTTCTGAAAAAATGACAAAATGAACATGTTAAACAAGATAAATGGTGTGTGGTTAACTTTGTGATAAGTGTGCGATTAATCACACAAAAAGGTATGACTAACAATTTTGATCTACATATCTTTACAAGCCAGCCCTAATATATATATATATATATATATATATATATATATATATATATATATTCCTGTAGAGTGACCAATTCAGTTCAAATAAGACATGAATTGAAAGCTTGCAGATTTTTAAAAAATCTGAATCATTTTAAATTGGCCCTTTTTATTTTTATTGAAGAAAATTAAGTTTATGGTTGTGGAAGTCAAACATTTTGAGAACTACTGCTCTAATTCAGTGACAATAAGAACAACAACAGCTTATGTGTTTCCACACTTTTCATGTCTCGCTTCCCCCATCCTCATGTTCTGCTCAGTAGCGTAAACGTGCAAATGTAGGTATCATGACGTGTCGTCCTTTGCTTGAGTGTGACCTGAAAGAAAAAGCATTGCTGGTGCAGCTCCTCCAGCTAAATGGAGGTCAGTGGAAGATGGCATCCATTACGGAAGCATTCAATTCAAATGTCACCTGGCTGGCATGCTTTTCCTATTCCCTAATGTGTGTTCCAGAATGGGGAGAGAAGAAAATGGCAGGGGCATGCTGGGATATTGTGCGTTTTGTTTCCGAGTACGCCGTTTCTTTTAAAATGCTTAATTTCAAAAAGGTTTGTGTAAAGTTGCCCACCAGGTGCCTATGGTGTGGGGGGGCTATTTATCAATGGAGAAGGGAAGAGCCAAGGTGACACTGCAGTCGACAACCTCACCTTGGATTTGGGCGAAACCACCATAGAGCGCCCTCTCTCTCTCTCGTTTTTTGCGAAGAGGCTGCTATTCTCTGGAGCTCCGGCTGCTAAAACAAGACTGATTGTAACTATTCATCATTTCACCTCAGCACTACTCTAAGCAGAGTCAGAGCGGGCTGGAGGACTGGATGTGAGAATTCATGCCAGAGCCAGAACTTGGCTCTGTCATAGTATATAAACACTCACACGCCGTCACACATGGTAGCCACAAGAAGCCAACGCCAAGGCCCACTGAATTTTGATTGCTAGGCTTCCTAGAGAACAATGCAGTCCTGACTCAACAAGAGGACAGAAAGACAGTACTTTCTGCAGGTTGCAAGGTAAGATGGGAGTTGAGCATGGGCACGCTTAACAAAGACGGCTGGGATTCTTGGACACGACAGACCTGATTGTCACTCCTTGAGTTCCTGTTCTGTCACAGCAGTTCAGTGCTGTCATCCTTCACCTCAGTTGAAATTAACAGGTAATTTGTAAACGTCACTATGGGTTAGATGGCTCATTTTGTTTCTTTGTGAACAATCTAGGGAACAGTGGCTAATTTTTCTTGTCTTCTATTAATAAGATGTTCATTTATAAATAGAATTACATACTGCAAAATGAATGAGGGGAAGTGATGTGGAGAAAGAAGCAGGTTTAGCAGCATCTCGGCGTCACTGGCAAATTAATAACACACATCAGAACTGATGGATTTGACTTTGCTGTGTTCTGCTAATGTTTTTTTTTTCTTCTTCTTCAATAAATGAGATTAGGACCAGAAATGTAATTTCAAATATCTAAATTCATTTAGGCAACAGAGCAACACACACACACACACACACACACACACACACATACACATTCTCTTTTTAATGAGTTCTGAGTTTAAAGAGTGTGAGTAATTAATGGAAAAGCTAAGGTAATGAATTCAAGGTAATTTTTCTTGCCTTTCATTTGTGGGTGATCAAAGATAATTGAAAGCAATTTAAGCATGATCTACTTTTATTTCTTTCAACAGCTTTAATTTGATCTTCGACTGAATGTTTCTCTGCAGAGGAAAGCTCTAATTGTGAAGACATAACCCTCAAACTCAACCTCCCTGATATAATAGGCGTACTGTTTTAAGTCATGCATGTTTTTGTTTGATTTTTAAACAAAAATTATGGTAAATCTGTCAATTAAATTGTAGGATTTTTTTTTTCTTTTTTGTAAACACACTTGGGTCAATGACAAATAAATGATTCTTCTTTTAAACTAGGCTTCAGAAAAATCTTTCAAAAATCTAGTTTAAAAGCTTGGCACATGCTTTAGAAATTCAGTTTCAAATGATTTTGGAAAACGTTTTATACTGTTTTCATGAAAAGTACATCTGAGTGTACATATCTTAAAGTTTTAAAATATATTTTAAGGTTAAAAATTATTTATTTATTTAAACATACAATTAATTATTTATTAATAAATATGCAGTGGGGAGAACAAATATTTTATACACTGCTGATTTTGCAGGTTTGCCCACTTACAAAGCATGTAGAAGTCTGTCATTTTTAATCTTCAACTGTGAGTGACGGAATCTAAAACAAAAATCCAGAAAATCACATTGAATGATTTTGAAATAATTAATTTGCATTTTATTGCATGACATAAGTATTTGATCACCTACCAACCAGTAATAATTCCGGCTCTCACAGACCTGTTAGTTTTTCTTTAAGAAGCCCTCCTGTCCTCCACTCATTACCTGTATTAACTGCACCTGTTTGAACTCGTTACCTGTATAAAAAACACCTGTCCACACACTCAATCAAACAGACTCCAACCTCTCCACAATGGCCAAGACCAGAGAGCTGTGTAAGGACATCAGGGATAAAATTGCACAAGGCTGGGATGGGCTACAGGACAATAAGCAAGCCGCTTGGTGAGAAGGCAACAACTGTTGGCGCAATTATTAGAAAATGGAAGAAGTTCAAGATGACGGTCAATCTTCCTCGATCTGGGCCACCATGCATGATCTCACTTGTGGGGCATCAATGATCATGAGGAAGGTGAGGGATCAGCCCAGAACGACACGGCAGGACCTGGTCAATGACCTGAAGGGAGCTGGGACCACAGTCTCAAAGAAAACCATTAGAAACACACTACGCTGTCATGGATTAAAATCTTGCAGCGCACGCAAGGTCCCCTGCTCAAGCCAGCGCATGTCCAGGCCCGTCTGGAATGGAATAAAATGCAAATTAATTATTTAAAAATCATTCAATGTGATTTTCTGGATTTTTGTTTTAGATTCTGTCACTCACAGTTGAAGAGTAAAAATGACAGACTTCTACATGCTTTGTAAGTGGGCAAACCTGCAAAATCGGCAGTGTATCAAATACTTGTTCTCCCCTCTGTAACTGACTTTATTGAGAACCACACATGACATTTTTACAACCTGAACAAATCTTACCCTGGCACAGTCATGGGTCTGAAAGAGTTTTCTCTATTATATTGTTCCCTGTTTTATATTTTTCTCCATGTTTCTGCATATTGGTCACACCATGTTACTTTGATTTTATTTATGCCTTTAAATGAGGCTTTTTGTCTTCATTATAATGTAAGAACAGTTGTGTCACAGTAGTTTGTGGCGTTATGCCCGTAAATATCAAAAATGCAGAAAACAACAACAACAACAAAAAGAAAGAAAGAAAGAAAAAAAACATGCTCATCATCAAGACATGTATTCAAGTCAAAATGAGGAATGTATAAATTACATTTATATTGCATTCCATTCGACTTTGTTTTCTAAATAAAAAGTCCCAAAATGTACATAACATGAAAAAAGTGATTATAAATCATACAATGTAAATGAGTTGTCACAAAATAAGAATATGTCAATAACTACATTTTGACAAAGGGGACGATGAATATAAAGCATTATAAAGGGTAACATCACATTAAAGCCATAAGATATAACCTAAGAGGACTTTACTCCAAAACATCATGATTATAAAACAGTGCCAAAAAACATCCACCAAGCACATAAAGCAACTTAACGCAGTTACAACGGGATTACTGTAAATATTATAGTATTTACGCTTAATAGTCATCCTAATGAGCTCTACAGTTCTGATGGTGCACACATACAGTGCCAACAGAGAGTGATTATACAGCTTTAGCAAAAATATCATTTATAAACCGCATTATTTTAAACCATCTAAATCATCTTTCTCTGATCCACTGCCAGTAGCCATACTTCCCTTGCATCCTGAATAAATCTATAGGCTATCGCTTAGAAACACTCAAAGAGACATCTTGCTTGGGCTTTACAATCAGATTTGATGTTACTTTGTTCATGAGCAGTATCTGAGGATGCTTATCTTCAAACGCTCTTTATCTCTGAAAAAGAGTTATTCATTTCTATAGACAGACATGGATGTGTTGACACTATTGGACAATAACTTTGAATCAATGTCAACATTATGAAGTTAACATGAGGTAAAATGAATCCAAAACCTGGGTCTCTTTTCCATAGTTGTTTTGTGTACAATATATAACAGAAAACCAGCGTTGTAAACCTACTTGTATTGTAACCCTAGAGATTTGCAAGTACATAATTTATATATATATAATAAACATTATAATAATAAAAATTATAAAAAATAGATGATGGTGAATTATTATTATTATTTTTTTCTTTTCATATTTTACAAATTAGACCATACTGGCACTCTCAGAGCACGGCTTGTTGACACACATGCAAAGATAAATGTTGTCCTTTCCTCTGTTGTGTATGTACAAAAGGCAAACCTCGCCACACTAGAAATGAAAGGAAAATACACATAAATAATATTTCTCTTTAAATTTCCCTTCAGGTGCCCCAGTTTCTCCTCATGCTCGAATGAAACCTATGCTCCGTTTTTTCATTTCTACTTGGGGTATAATTAGTATATGTGTGTTCTGTCGGGTATGATAGCTTGTCTCCGCTCAGGAGGTGGACCGATAAATATTTATATATATTACAAAGGGAGACGCCACAGCAAGCCTATTAATGAAGACACCATATACGGCCATCTTAGCCATGTATGCACATAGGTATCAGCCCATTTGTCAAGCCATGAGAGCTAATTATCTCCTACCAGGCAATGTTTTCCTCATCCGGAGAGTCTCACTTCCTTGTATTAGGACATGCGTGGTCAAGCCAGCTCCGAATATCACCTCCATGCTCATGAATGCATTAAATAATTTTGGGCTGCTGGTAATAATATTAAAATGAGGGAGAGGCTGAATCCTGAATCCGAATTCTCTGCCGTTTTATTCAGCCTGAATGGAAGAGACACCAGTGTTTATTGATGCTATTAACCAAAGGAGAAGATTCATTTAGCTACTTTGGCACACACTGTAATGGGAGCTTTGATTGCGTGGAGTGACAGGTGTAAGGGTGACTCATGTTGGCTTTATCCTCTTGTACTTCCTCTGGGATACAACAGAGAAAGCAAGTTCCTGATTCTGCCTTAGTGAAAAGGTGTGGTGTGATGGTTTTATCTTCTCTCTTCCACATCTCTTTCTCCTCTTTGAGATTTTTTTCAGTTGTAGTGGGTCTCCTTCACAGCATGTGAGGAGAGGGCATTTTGTTGGCATCATCAAGCTCATTACTGCTAGACAAACACGGAATGCAGATCTCTACTAACTTAATAATATCGTCGTGGTTTCACGGATGGGAGATTAATTAAATCTGAACCCAGCTGTAATTAAAGGAAATAACACTCCAAACGCATCTTTACATTGCCGAATTAGGGCAATTAAGGCTGAAGCATGAGCAGAACGTACACTGCTGTTCAAAAGTTTTACAAATAGATGTTCTCTAGCTGCATTTATTTTATTGAAAATACTCTAATATTGTGAAATCGTATTACATATTGAAATAACTGGTTTCCATTTTAATACATTTTTAAAATGTAATTTATTCCTGTGATGGCAAAGCTGTATTTTCAGCAGTCATTACTCCAGTCTTCAGTGTCATATGATACTTTAGAAATCATTCTAATGTGCTGATTTGGTGCTCAAGAAACATTTATTATTTTCACTGTTGATGATGGTTAATGCCTAATATTTTTGGAGCATATCTGTGTTATTTTAATTTTATTTAAGTATTTGTAGGATTCTTTGATGACCAGAAAGTTCACTTATAGCTTATTTTAACGTTTGTTATTAATCGGTTCACATTAGTTTTAGTTTGAAAAAGTCTGAAAATTGATATTTGAAACATTCGTGTCGTGTTTAGTTTCATTATATTGTTCTATTTAGTGTCAGTGTCAGTCTTTGCCGGAGTTCTCATTTGTCACCATGGTTTATAATAGGGGTGGGAATCTTTTGATACCTCATGATTCGATTCATATTGATTCGTGAGGTCTTAATAATAATAATACGTTTTATTTATATAGCGCCTTTCCAGAGCTCAAGGTCGCTTTACATTAGTTACAACAGCGAAGTGAGAAATTACAATAAAGCATAATGAAAACAGGACACAAAATGCAACAGAAAACACACACACACACACACACAAACAGAAGTAAGGAATAGCATTCAACTGATAACATTCTTGATTCAATTAAAAATCTTGATTTTGAATCAAATTTTTATTCGAAATGCATATAATTGATTGTAGTTTACCGTTTTGTGTTACTTTTCCTATTTGCCTGTGGTAGTGTCATGGTTTGTTGAGGCAGGCAGACGAAGATGAACAGGTCAATATCAATATACTCTAAGTTTAATGAATACAATCCAAACAGGCAGGCAGACAGGCAGGAACAACACAATCAAACATAACGGTGATTGGACAAAGACTGAGTGGGAGGACCTTAAGTATTAAACATAGATGAGGATAATAATAGAACACAGCTGATACTAATGAACTAATAATGAGGGGTGGAGAAAAAAGAACAAAGGAACACATGATGAGAATGACAACAAACTAAAAGTCCATGATAATGAAAGTAAAACATAACTAGTAGTAGAACATAACTGTGACAAGTAGACAGTTTAATGGGCTTTGGGGAAAAAATGCCACTGAATTAAATGTGAACCTTGAAATTTATTTTTGTTTTTCTTCCCATTTTAGTCAATCCAAAACAAATGCCATTTAAGCTGACTGCAATCATTACACACATGACTGACAGTCTTCTGTAATAAAGCAAGACAGGCAATTTTATTTTAATATATATATATATATATATATATATATATATATATATATTATTTAATAAAATATAATTTTATATTAAAACAAAGCAGCAAATTACAACCAATCGGACAAATGCAATATAAAAAAAACAGGTTTTTCAGGTACAGTAGCCTAGGTTTATTTAACATGTAGTGTGAAATACTGTAGAAATCGAATAATCAAAATGGGACATAACAGACTATTTATGTGAATACTCCACAAAATGTGCCATTTTGCATAATTGTGTGTGTATTTGACCATGCAAGCGCAATAAACTGTGAAAGAAAATTGAATTCGGGATTGCATGCATCTGAAAGGCGGAATCTGTGCTTGCGCTAATTCATAATAATTCAATAATTACACCTTGGCTCAACACTCCCTCAGTCTGTCATCCCTCAGGCTTCGCCAGGCTTCCTCATCCCTCTGGTTCCACCTTAGTCTATCGTCGCTCTGGCTCAGACGTCCGTGTCTCCAGCAGGGCCTTGAGCCTCCACCCCTCTGGCTCTGCTGGCCTTCTCCTTCCCTTCGGTTCCACCTCTGTCTTCCACTGACTCCTCCCTGGTCTGCCAAGTCCACATCTCCACCTCAGTCACACATGCCTGTGGTTCCACTGTGGACCTCCAGGACTCCAGTTATTTGTCTCCTCTGCTTCATCTGGGTCTTCACTCCACCTCACTCAGTCAGGCTCCTGGTTCCATCTTGGCTCTTTCCTCCATGAGTTCTACCAGGGAACTTCGTTCTGTCTTGGCTAGGGGCTATCCTTTGGGTCCTCCTATCCCCACTCTGGCTTCTCCCATCTCTGTCCTGGCTCCTCCCAACATAGTCTCCGCATTGGTGTTCCCTTTAGCCAGCCCTACCTTGGTCACTTCTATACCAGTCCTACCTTGGTCCCTCCCTTCTAAGTTGGACTTTGTGGCAGAAGGACAAGGGAGGGATATAATGTCATGTTCACATCTTTATTTTCATTGTCTTGTTCTGTTAGTTTCATTGACACTTGAAACTGTTCTTGTTTGTTGCCATGGTTTCTGATTAGTTTCACACTTGTCCCCTGTTCTATTGATTACCATCATCTGAGTAAACGAGTCCTTAGTTTCCTTAGTTCTCGCTGTTCATGGTTCGGTGTTGCCAGTGTTTGTGTAGTTTGGTAATTCTTGGTGTTCATTAAAAATATATATCATTCTTTCTGCATCACAGATCTTGTATGTTTTGATCTAACTACACAGCTACCCTTGACAGTATTATTATTATTATTATTTTCAATGATGATTATTATTATAGGCTTAACACATTTTAAATCAACATTTAATATTATTAAATGTGTGACGGCATTATTTAATTGTATATATTCAAAAAACTATGTGCTAGCATGAAATTGGTCTTAGCAAGACTAAGGACTTGACCATTTTGTTCCAAAAATGTTTCAAACTTCAATAAACTAAGTGATAGTGTGAAAAGTGTGATTTTTTTCACTCTCTCTTGTAATTATCTTAAAACCACTGAACACACAGTTTGTTGTTTCATCCAGTAATGAGCATGTACCTGTTTCCTGTTTAATCTAGAAGAGGACACTTGTTAAAAATTATGAGTTGCTTTAATGAAGAGCCAGTCAGAGTCCTGGAGTCACATTACAGTCATTGATTTAGTTGATGTTAGTAATGCGACCCTATTATATGTGACCCTAATATTACTATCATTCACCACAAAGAAATTTCCTCAAAAAATGTATATCATCCATCACAAAAAGGTTTGTAATGAGGTTGCGATATATGTTCTTCACTTTACAGTCCAATGAGGAACTTATAAGTATTGTCTTAATTGAAAGGCTCGGCTAGAGCGGTTGCAGCCTGTCTGTGTTTAATGAACAGATTTCATTTCACCACTGTCCATTTCAATCTATGGATCAGCAGTTGGCAGTAATGCTACCTTTTGTTCATTTAAGGACTGACACAGAGCAAATGAAACATTGTGTGATGTGTGCTGTAAATCAGAGCACATCAGAGACCAGAGTGTATGTTTTGTAAAGCCTGGCCATGAGAATATAACTAAAACTGATGTCAATATTAAAACTAAATGTAGGTCTTCGATATGGCATGAAAATGACAAGAACGAGTCACAAATTGCATGAGTGAAGTAATGAATAATAGTCTGTGTGCATGTTTGATTGTTTCGGAGCTTATTGATATTGTACAGGGCTATGAATCTAAACTTTTCTGCGAGTTACTTAGGCTGAGAGTAAGTACTTGTCTGTGCTTGGTCTTTATTGATGAGTGGAGGTATATATCTCTCTAGCTGTCAAGAGCTGCTGCCTCTGCCCTCTGCCAGGCAGCTCATAGTAATAGAGTTCTTATTACACTGCTGAGTTGTCCAACAAAATGTTGTCTATATAACATTGTGAGGCGGCGGTTTTGTCTGTGTCATCCTGAACACACACATACACACACAAATGTGAGCAAATTCTCTGGTTTTGTGACATTAATATTTTATTCTAATATTAAATATTACATGAATATGGGAACAAATATTTAATTCGATTAAATAACTGTTTGCTATTATAATATATTTTAAAAAAGTAATTTATTCCTCTAATGGCAAAGCTGAATTTTCATCAGCCATAACTTCAGTCTTTAGTGTAACATGATCCTTCAGAAATCATTCTAATATGCTGATTTGGTGCTCTAGAAAGTTTACTTATTATTATCAATGTTGAAAACATTTGTGTGTGTGTGTGTGTGTGTGTGTGTGTGTGTGAAACCATAATACGTTCTTTTCAGGATTCTTTGATAAATAGAAACCTATATTTAGAATAGAAATCATTTGTAATAATATAAATGTCCTTCCTGTCACTTTTGATCAGTTTAATTCATCCTTGCTAAATAACAGTATTAATTTCTTTAAAAAAAAAAAAAAACTTTGAATGGAAGATTTTTTTCATAATAAATAAGTTTATAAATGCAGTGAATTTGTAAACCTTGTGAACCTTTGTACTATATGCAGTTTAAGTATATTCTAAATGTGTGCTCCTTCATCATTTATTTTTTGCTATTTTTGAAATGCTCATTATGTTTAGATTTCTATTGTATTGTCGCTGTCCATTGTAAAATATACAAGTTCTTCATAAAATAAAATACTACACGAGGTACACTATAACAATCTATACAAAGATTAGTTTACTGTGCACTGATTTCATATTTTTTATACAGTTTATAGCTCATTTTCTTGGCATTTCCAAGAAGACCCACAGTTTTGCTACTAACGTTTCCTCCCAAAAGGTATAGTGTAATTGGTTAACAAAAAGACAACAGTGTAGGAGGTAATCCAGGTTCATATAATTTGAAAAATGTTTACAAGTTATAACAATTTATTTTAATATTTAATCATTTTTTTAAAATAATTTGTTATGGAAATGGAATTCATTAGTTCAGAGAGATTGTCTTAAATAAAAAACTACACTGTTAGACATAAGAGAAATGAAATCAACAAGAGAAAGTGTGAAACACCAGTTTTTCTAATAGTCCACATGGCCAAAGGTGTCCATCATTGAAGACACACCTTTTATGATGTGAGGAATATATTTTAAAGTATTCGTTGCAGTGTACTGAAGGTGAATAAGTTAACATAAGATGTGTGTTATAGCGTTTGCGAAGTGTGATATTCCCACACTCGCTCCTGCGATCACGCCTCCCACCCCCTGGAAACTTGTTACAGATGTATCCTCAAATTTGTCTTGTCTAGGTCTTGACACCTGCTCACCTCAGAGTGGAAGTCTTGCTCCTTATATTGATGGTTGGAGGGCAGTCTAATAGTGTCTGTCCCACTCTGTGAGATGCTCTCCTCTGTGGCTTGATTGCTTAGCTGTGGGTGCACACTGAAGTCTGTAGAAAATCAATAAAGGGCGAGAGGCCTTGGCTTCCTTTTCTTAATAAAAGTTAGATATTATTTGTCACATGGTATGGCATGGATTTTATGACTTAGCCTGCAGTGTTGTTTCTCATAGTAGTGATTGAAATAAGAGACTTGTAGAGGTATGTTGCGCCCAGATCATGTTGCGTCTTATGTCCATCTGCTTCATGTGCATGCTGAGCAGAAGCCTTGAGACCATTCAAACATGTGTTCCCCCTTAGATTTTTGAGCCAATTTGATTTTGAAAACAAAATTCTAAATTGCTTAATTGCAGAATAAATATTTCGTATTCGCATTATTCCTCTTTAGGATCTGTCTGTCAGTCAGTTGCATATAAAATACCTGTCATTAAGGTTTTTAATGTTTTTGAAAGAAGTCTTTAATGATTATTTGTCTTCATTTGTCTGATCAAAAATAGAGCAGTAATATTGTGAAATATTATTGCTTTTTTTTTGGAATACTATTCAAAAACTATGCATTTATTCAATATATGCCATAATAATAGTGCTAAGCTTTCATTTCATAATAAGAGCACTTCATTGTGTCATTCCACTGTTGAGAGGTTGTTATACTTTAGAAATGCTACTGCTGAATATCATCATAAATATGTCAATTTACCGGCATGACATTTTACTCACTCTGCTCCAAAGTTTGCCTATGCATAATTGGGTTTCCTATCTACTAAATTAAATTACAATCAGCAATATGCATCAAATTATGTTAATAGGGCCGCTTTAAGTGGATCATTATCTGAAAGCCCCCCCCCCTCCTTTCCATATTATGGGCTGGATTCTTTCACTGTGGGCTCTATCTTAAATGAATCCCCTCCACCAAAGCAAGAACAAAAAAACTTGAACTGAGAAGTTCAGAGAGTGAGAGCAAATACGTTTTATAATACACTGAAAATTAGGTAACACTTTACTTCAAGGTGATGTAGTTACATTTATAGTAATTACAGTAAATTATGCATAATTACAAGTAACTAACTGTAACTCTATAGTAAGTACATGTAGTTAATTAGTATCACTCAGTGCTTATTTGAGTAAGTACAATGTAACTACATCACCTTAAAATAAAATGTACCTGAAAATTATTGTACAATGCAGAGTCAGGCTACATTTTAAAATGGTAAAACATATTTTTATAATAGTAATATTAAAATAATGTATTATTATTATTATTACTATTGTTGTTATTCTTATTTGATTACAGTTGTGTAAATGATGCACAAAACTGTCCTAGCAGTTAACATTGTTTCAGGCTTTTATGGGCAGTACGAGAACATACCAAATATATAGTATAATATGACATAAATCTCAAGATCCAATTTATGCTGCTGATTTTCTTGTCAAAGCCCAACATAAGAATTTATGTTAGACACAGCTATTCAAAGTTGTATCTGCCTCTAAGTAACACGATATGAGCATACTTTATCCCTTGTTCATAACCTTGGGTATGGAAAAATGCAATCATATAAATACACCTGAGCATTGTGATTTTTCCCATTTGCTAGGGTCACCTCCTTGGAATGGGTCACAGTTTGTTATTCAGCTCAGAGACATAGCATTACGCAAGCAGGCATGTAACACAATGGAACACACACTACGGGGGCCATTATATATGGTGCAGTGATGTACCTTGAGAAAGCTCTTTCCTTGAGAAAGGCCATGTTTATATTTACTGAGCTTTATAGTACTCACGGGTGAGAAGAACACTTGACTTATCACATATATTCACGTAAAAGCATTTGGTTAATAAATCAGGGGGGATAATTTGGGAGAGCATTTCAAAGGAAGGTGGTTTTCCTTGCAGCAATCTCATGTGTGATACATAATGCCTTTGCATACAGAACAGCACCTATGTGCTCACACAACTGAGTTTTTGTTAGACTTCCCTATTTTTATTAAACGCCTCTGGCTGTAAGGGCAGGGGAGTCTCTCCATTTATCCACTTCCTGCCACGGGTTGCCAGGTTTGGTAGTGAGGCACAGGAGTCCATGGGGAAATTAATGGGTGAGGAGTACTCTGAAGTGTAATGAAGTAAAAGGGAACAGGCAACATGGATTGAGAGATTAAACGTGTACCACAGGGCCAGCTCTGAATGACAGAGAGAGTTCAACATGTTCCTCTGAAGTATCAGGTAACAAGAGATAGTGTATGTGAGTATGTCTGATTTTCTCAAATTTGTTAAAGCCAAATATGTCCTGTCTTTTTTTTTTTTTTTTAATGTTGAGTACCATCAGCCATAACAAATGTGAGATTTAGCTGCATTAAAATGGAATTGATGGAATTGAGTAGGGATTCTACAAAATATGTGGCCACAAATAGTTTTTTTTCTACTTCACATTCTCAATACTGCATTACGTTTATCCTCCAGCTTTTCAGTTTGTGCACTGAAAAAAAAAGATTTACAAGTAACCATCTTATGAAAAATGTATTTTTTCTTGTTTGAAAAAAAAAAAAACGGACAAATAATGTGGTACTAAATTGCAACGTGCCTTCTCTAGCTAAATTACTAATTTTAATACATTTTAAAATATGTTAGGATATAATTATGCTTCAGAAAGGTAACAGGGTTGACAGTTTTAGTGCCATTCGACTTTACAAACCTCATGCTCAGGGTCATGAGACTACAACGTGTTTAATAGAATGCGAATTTAATGATGATATTTTTAAAAAAAAAAAGAAAAGATATCCAATTATCAGCAGTGTAAAATACAAAATCATGGGGTTAGACTTTAATTAGAAAGTTCTCTTTAGATATTCTACTAACGTTAAGAAACGTTGCAACTACATGTCAACATTAGATTATTAGTAGACTGTTTGCTTAATATCTGATAACAATTTATTTAGATGGATGCAAAGTTAGTTAGTAGAAACTTATAGTTAAAATGTCTAAAGGGGACTATTGAAATAAAGTGTAACCAATCAGGTAAATAGGGCTGAAACGGGACGATAAAGAGGAGACTTTAACTGTCCTTGACAAGTTCAGTTCTTAAAAGGAGGATGATGTCATTGTAGCATTATGAATTACTTTATTAGAATTTGATTTGTGGAGCAATTCATTACTTTAAAAGGGGGAAATATGATGATGATGATGATGATGATGATGATGATTGGGGTGATGCATAACTGTGGACACAAATTCGAGACTTTTTAATAATACATTAACTAAATTAATTAATACATCAATTAAAATCTACAAATATATAGACGGGTTAAAAACAGTGCCATTCATTTCCATAAATTTTGTCGTAATCAGAAAATGCATATTTCCTAATATTGGGAACAGGTCAAAAAGGCATCCTCATAAAGAATGAAAAACTAATTGTAAGTCTGCAAAAGGTTGTTTCTTCATTTAATTGTTACAGAAATCAAAACAATACTTAAATCAAGTTTTTAATTTTAAGTTCTCTCATGACTTTGTTCATGTATTTATTATTATTTTTACTCAAACTGTCAGACTGTTTAACTCAAACTTTCATTTCTTTATGCTCTATGAGAACATTTTTTTAAACAATGTGCACATAGATTGACATCAGACCAAATGTGACTTAATCAACAGCATGGGTCTTATCAAGCCCCCACCTGGTTTCACCCTTGACCTGTTAACATGCTTAAATCACTGGTTTAGGGGGTGCGCAACTATAACCATTGAGGAGGATGTCACAGTCAAAATAGAATTATCTTGCTCATTTATTTATCATTCCAAACAAATTCAAGTCCTGTCCTGGAGATTTACATTTATTAATTTAGCAGATGCTATTATTCAAAGCGAGTATTCTTTTACAACTACAGAATACTACAACAAAGTGACAGAAACATGAGACGTGCCACAATAGTTAGTTACTGTTGCTATGTCCGACAAGCCATGCGCTCTCACGCCACACATCATGTTCTCAAACAGTGAAAAATACATCGCGGAGCAAAGAGGACACTGACAATGCATTGACAGACTTATGAAACAGTTTCATATTCAATATATCTTAATTTTTTTAAAGAAGTTTAAACAATAAATACAGTATAGTGGCTCTTTAATGTGTCGTGACAGATCGCTGTAGCTCCTGAACCAACCATCAAATAAACATGAATGGACATCAGAAGGAAAGTTGTTTCAAGCATGGAAAGATGTCAGTACACACAGTTTTTGAAGTTCAAGCTCACCAATGTTAATCTACTAACTCCCCTGACTGCTTTGTCGGACAAAATGGCGGACTATGTGTTATGATTGGTCAGATCGCCTGTCAGTCAAACTGTTTGCGAAGAGTTACAAAGTACAAATGATGAAGATGGCTTGGTTTGGCAATTTTTGTGCAAGCTGTGCTTCATTCAGACAATGGATCTTTTTCTCCCTCAAAATTTCAGCAAACTTTTGCTAATGTGACGTCAAGAAAGGGTTGTGTCTTCAAATATTTTTTGATGGTAGAGAGGAAGTCTGATGAAATTGGGCAGATTATTCCATCATTGAGGAAAAGTAAATGTGAAGGTTCAGGAAAGTGAATATCAGATGTCCACAAGCAGGACTGAGCATCCTAGGTCCACAAAGCCCTCTCTGCCTCAGAATCACTTTGAGGCATCTGGCTATCTTAGGGTCCTGAGGAAGAAGGACCCCAATGGCTCCATTATCCACTGTGAAAGCCAGAGTCCACTTCTGAAAATGACTCATTAAGATTTTGATCAATCTTATGTTTCTCTGCACGGCACAGTAAGGAAATGCCATCAAGAAATTGCATTTCCCAATGAAATTAGGCGCCCAGCCGGCCCATCCAATCCCATGTGTTTCTTTTGAGACATTAAGATCTGATATGATTTTGGGCTGAAAACCCGCTTTTTTTACCCTTCTCTAAATGAAGCAATTGAATTTCCTTGATGGTCTCAGGGAGCACTTAGCTTAAGAGAATACACTTCCAAATCAAAAAGCTTTCAATCATCTCAAATCACATTTGGATGAGATACGCTCCCTATGAGATAAGTGTAGCGTCTCGTTGAATGCGATTGAACGTTTGAGTGGCTTGCGCACACATCGAGCATGTTAGGAAACATTAGGTTTGACTTTCTGCAAGGTCTGCCGATTGCCGGTGACATCTTGGCTGTTTGAGGTACGGATGGCATGTCAAACACTGGACGGGGCAGGAGGAGAAGACGAGAGGAGAGTGGGACAGAGTGCTTTTCATTACCACACTGCTCTGATTGATTACAAATGGACTTGGCAGGCAGGATAGAGGGCTCAATAAGTTACACATTTGAAGATTTAGAAAAAAAAAAAGAATAAAGATACTGCATGATAAACTATATTTGATATATTGGTAACACTTTACAATAAGGTTCCATTTGTTAGCATGAGTTAATTGCATAAGTTAACATGAACAAACAATGAAAAATGCATTTATTAATCTAAGTTAATGTTAATTTCAATGTTTACTAATACATTATTAAAAGCTATATCTTTTAATAAACCTGATCTAACATGAACTAACAATGGAAGTTAACTAACTAACATTAACTAAGATTAATAAATACTGTAACAAATGTACTGTATTGCTCATTGTTAGCTAATGCATTAATGGACCCTATTGTTAAGTGTTACTGGAGTATTAAATGCAAAAGGCTTGTGTTTTATAAAGGCAATGTTGGGCTCAGGTGCCAAAACCTTTTTAGCATTTTCAAATTTCTTATTATTGTGCTTATAGCTATTGATGTGAAATAAAAATATCACACGAGAGGAAATGCTTGCTTTAATGTGGTGGCTGTCAACGTGTAATTGCTCATTTGAGAACATGAGGTAAGAGAATTGTGATATAATCACATTTATATGAATAATTTAGCTCACAGAGGTGTGTAAATATATAAAAACAAGGTCTTAAATAAAGAATGGCTGTTGCTGAGGGCAGTTTTATCTGACAGGTGCCAGACTTGGCATTTAATGCACAGGGATTGAAGTGGAGGGCAATCCAGGATGATTCAGGCTGAGAGGAGCATAATACAATTCTCTTGTGCTACTAATAGGAGACAGATCTCCTTTCCATGCCAAAGCATCATATCTCTAATGCTCATGTGGGGGAAACATATGCTAATGGAACCCAATCCCCATCCCCTCGTATTTATGCTATAATGACTTTAAATTTGTGCGTTAGAATGAAATAAAAAATAAATCCAATGGAAAGGCAAAGCAGCTGAGGCCAGGGCTGGTCTTGACAGCCACGCTAAGAGTGATTTGAAAGGGGAAGAGTTGAGGTGTCATCACTCTTTAGTATTCAAGCTTGTTTGGTTTATATCAGGCTTGGATTTGAGAACATCAAGTGGTATGTGTAGGCCCTGTCTAGTGTACTCCTAGGGTGTCCACTTCAACTTCAAGTGTACGAAATGAAAAGTGCTTATACCCGTAGTACATTAAGGACTAATGAAGCAATGGAACAAAGAGGGTTTAGTGACCTGCTTTCATGTTTTTATCTATGACATAATACAGATGTAAGAGGAAATAAGACCACACAAAGGCACTGAATAGCCAGATATGCATTCGCTATGTTTGATGCAAAGATGCTGAACGCTCCCATTTCTATTCTGGGTAACTTGAATTTTTTTTTTTTTTATATCTTTTTAACCTTAAACTGATACTGTAGTTCACTCAAAAATGAAATTTTACGTACCGTTGTGTTGTTTCAAACCTGTATGACTTTCTCCTGTGGAACAAAAAAGAAGATCTTTATGCCATCTAGTTCCTCGGAAACACTTTACAATAAGGTCCCATTAGTTAACATTAGTTAATGCATTAACAAACATTAACAAATAACGAGCAATGGATTCAATACAGTATTTTTTAACCTGTGTTAGCATTAGTTAACTATTGCTAACAAATGGAACCTTATTGTAAACTGTTACCAGTTCCTCAAAGTGTCAAACTAAATTTTGAAAATCTTCCCAAGATTTGAGTGCTTTCACGTTAACTAAAACTAAAAACAAAACCAGTCTTAAAACCATTATTGTTTACTGAAATAAAGTTTAAATAAAATAAAATATAAAATATTGGATGAAAAACTACAAAATAATAACAAAAAAATAGATAAAGATCAAGATAATCTCCTGAACTCCAAACTGAATGTCAGAATGGGAAAGATAGGTGATTTAAGCAATTTTGAGCGTGGCATGGTTGTTGGTGCCGGGCCGGTCTGAGTATTTCACAATCTGCTCAGTTACTGGGATTTTCACGCACAACCATTTCTAGGGTTTACAAAGAATGGTGTGAAAAGGGAAAAACATCCAGTATGTGGCAGTCCTGTGGGCAAAAATGCCTTGTTGATGCTAGAGGTCAGAGGAGAATGGGCCGACTGATTCAAGCTGATAGAAGAGCAACTTTGACTGAAATAACAACCGAGGTATGCAGCAAAGCATTTGTGAAGCCACAACATGAACAACCTTGAGGCGGATGGGCTACAACAGTAGAAGACCCCACCGGGTACCACTCAAAAATGTTGCCTGGTCTGATGAGTCTCGATTTCTGTTGAGACATTCAGATGGTAAAGTCAGAATTTGGCGTAAACAGAATGAGAACATGGATCCATCATGCCTTGTTACCACTGTGCAGGCTGCTGGTGCTGGTGGTGTAATGGTGTGGGGGCTGTTTTCTTGGCACACTTTAGGCCCCTTAGTGCCAATTGGGCATCCTTTAAATGCCACGGCCTACCTGAGCATTGTTTCTGACCATGTCCATCCCTTTATGACCACCATGTACCCATCCTCTGATGGCTACTTCCAGCAGGATAATGCACCATGTCACAAAGCTCGAATAATTTCAAATTGGTTTCTTGAACATGACAATGAGTTCACTGTACTAAAATGGCCCCCACATTCACCAGATCTCAACCCAATAGAGCATCTTTGGGATGTGGTGGAACGGAAGCTCCATGCCCTGGATGTGCATCCCACAAATCTCCATCAACTGCAAGATGCTATCCTATCAATATGGGCCAACATTTATAAAGAATGCTTTCAGCACCTTGTTGAATCAATGCCACATAGAATTAAGGCAGTTCTGAAGGCGAAAGGGGGTCAAACACAGTATTAGTATGGTGTTCCTAATAATCCTTTAGGTGAGTGTGTATATATATATATATATATATATATATATATGTGTGTGTGTGTGTGTGTGTGTATATGTATATATATATATATATATATATATATATATATATATATATATATATATATATATATATATATATATATATATATATATACATATACAGTGGGTATGGAAAGTATTCAGACCCCCTTAAATTTTTCACTCTTTGTTATATTGCAGCCATTTGCTAAAATCATTTAAGTTCATTTTTTCCATCATTAATGTGCACACAGCACCCCATATTGACAGAAAAACACAGAATTCTTGACATTTTTGCAGATTTATTAAAAAGGAAAAACTGAAAAATCCCATGGCCCTAATTATTCAGAACCTTTGCTGTGACACTCATATATTTAACTCAGGTGCTGTCCATTTCTTCTGATCATCCTTGAGATGGTTCTACACCTTCATTTGAGTCCAGCTATGTTTGATTATACTGATTGGACTTGATTAGGAAAGCCACACACCTGTCTATATAAGACCTTACAGCTCACAGTGCATGTCAGAGCAAATGAGAATCATGAGGTCAAAGGAACTGCCTGAAGAGCTCAGAGACAGAATTGTGGCAAGGCACAGATCTGGCCAAGGTTACAAAAAAATTTCTGCTGCACTTAACGTTCCTAAGAGCACAGTGGCCTCCATAATCCTTAAATGGAAGACGTTTGGGATGACCAGAACCCTTCCTAAAGCTGGCCGTCCGGCCAAACTGAGCTATCGGGGGAGAAGAGCCTTGGTGAGAGAGGTAAAGAAGAACCCAAAGATCACTGTGGCTGTACAGAGATGCAGTCGGGAGATGGGAGAAAGTTGTAGAAAGTTAACCATCACTGTAGCCCTCCACCAGTCGGAGCTTTATGGCAGAGTGGCCCGACGGAAGCCTCTCCTCAGTGCAAGACACATGAAAGCCTGCATGGAGTTTGCTAAAAAACACCTGAAGGACTCCAAGATGGTGAGAAATAAGATTCTCTGGTCTGATGAGACCAAGATAGAACTTTTTGGCCTTAATTCTAAGCGGTATGTGAGGAGAAAACCCAGCACTGCTCATCACCTGTCCAATACAGTCCCCAACAGTGAAGCATGGTGGTGGCAGCATCATGCTGTGAGGGTGTTTTTCAGCTGCAGGGACAGGACGACTGGTTGCAATCGAGGGAAAGATGAATGCGGCCAAGTACAGGGATATCCTGGACGAAAACTTTCTCCAGTGTGCTCAGGACCTCAGACTGGGCCGAAGGTTTACCTTCCAACAAGACAATGACCCTAAGCACACAGCTAAAATAATGAAGGTGTGGCTTCACAACAACTCCATGACTGTTCTTGAATGTCCCAGCCAGAGCCCTGACTTAAACCCAATTGAGCATCTCTGGAGAGACCTAAAAATGACTGTCCACCAACGTTTACCATCCAACCTGACAGAACTGGAGAGGATCTGCAAGGAGGAATGGCAGAGGATCCCCAAATCCAGGTGTGATAAACTTGTTGCATCTTTCCCAAAAAACTCATGGCTGTATTAGATCAAAAGGGTGCTTCTACTAAATACTGAGCAAAGGGTCTGAATACTTAGGACAATGTGATATTTCAGTTTTTCTTTTTTTAATAAATCTGCAAAAATGTCAAGAATTCTGTGTTTTTCTGTCAATACGGGGTGCTGTGTGTACATTAATGAGGAAAAAAATGAACTTAAATGATTTTAGCAAATGACTGCAATATAACAAAGAGTGAAAAATTTAAGGGGGTCTGAATACTTTCCGTGCCCACTGTATATATATATATATATATATATATATTTATGTTTGTATATATATATATATATATACTAAAACTGAAACTAAATTTCAAATAAAAAATCTGAAAATATAAAAACTAATTCTCAATAATACAATACAATTATATAAATAACCACATACTTATATCTGAAACAGAGGACTTATGTGGCCTGTAGGAGTTAATAAGAGTAAGAATAAGAGAAGTATAAGAGAATAAGAGTTTCCTAGGTAAAAATATGCACATGAACGCCCTCGCATTTCTAAACTTGAAAGTGATAAGCTTGTAATCACGACTTCAGAAGTGGGAATTATCAAATGTCCTATAGCACGTGAAGGCAACATTAAATACAAGGGAGAGTAATCAAATGAACAGAAACAGGTGTGTAGAAATAATTAACAACCAAGGAAACTAACTAGGGAGCACAGGCAAACCAGAATAGGGAAAACAGAACCAAAACACAATGAAACTAAACCAAAACAGCACATACATATCACAAACTGGTTAAAAAAATCCACATTACCTCAGGCCTAGTCCACATGTACACAGGTATTTTTTATAAACTGAGTTTTTCCTCCGTCCACATGAAAATGCAAAAACACGCTATAAATGTTCAAATTTTTCACTTTTTTAAAATGTTGTATAAATTTATTACTAGGCCTATTATTATTAATAATAAGCCCAATAAACCAGAACAATACAATCAGACATATTCAAAGTAAAAAAACAAACAAACAAAAAAAAAACATTGCCATAAGCATTTACATTTACATTATGCCATAAGCAGCATAGTATTAAGCGTAGTATTGTATTCTGATGCAAAGGTAAACAAAGGAGACAGCGGTCTCAGTTATACCAAGTTAATCGATACTGCGTTTGCGTGTGGATGAGCGGTCAAACCGCATGTTTGTGTGGACAGAGCCTTAATCACAGAAATTAGGTGAAGTCCAAACAGAATAGATCTTTCCAAATCAAGAAGCTACTTTCCAGTTTCTTGAGCACTGCAGTCCATCAGTGAACTCGCTACGAATGGTCCGTGAGTTGAGACTACATCACTCGCATAGCTCGTGAATATTTCCTTTAGTATCATCTTTCCAACAAACACATGCAAACAAACAGTTACCTGTGAGATTACATACCTGGGTGTCTTTACCAATGACAGTCTGAAAACATCCAGCAGGAAGCTCAAGGGGGGTAGTATAGGTTTGCAGTGGAGGCTACCAATGTGAAATACCACTTCCAAAGCCCGACAGGAGGTGGAATGTAATTGTGCCTTTTCATACCCCGAAAGTGCATGGCACAGCTTTGGCCCTGCTTCTCTCAATGGATTTTTCATTTGCTGGTATTTGGGCGACAAGGCCACTCAAGATAGATTTTACCTCATCTCTCTAACCATTTGTACAGCATGACTTTGATGAAAGTGCAAGAAAGACCTCTAGCAGCGAAACAGCCACTGTGTTTAGCTAAAGGGGCAGATTGTGAGAGCAAAGTAAACTTCTTGTGTTTCTTACATGTTTTGTTGTTATCTTTATCCAAGTAGCTCCCATATAAAAGAATACTATATCATATAGCGGAGATCTTCAACAGGGGGGTGCAGAAGTACAGTAAGGGGTCCGTGATTTATGGTTTGATCTCATCCTAATATTTTTGAAAAATTTAAATATGCATTAAGCTAAACACAAATACAAGTCTGCATTAATTAAAGCTTAAGAAGCAAAAAAATCAGCAACATTTTTAATTCTCCCTTCCACATTAAAATCAGTTTAGTAAAATTAATGTTCCTCAGTGATATTACCAGGGGTGTTTTTTGAATATCACACATCCTCACTCAGACCTATCGGCAACCCACGGATCTGCCCTCTTTAACCAGAGCCACTTGGATGCTTTGTCAGCTGTGTCTCTGCTGGTGTGAACTGCTCTCCTTCATCTCTCTCCTGTGATTCCGAGTGCCGTGTATTCCCTGCAAAGCGACTGGCCTGAGAAGCTCTACATCCCACCTTCATGTGCCAACATTGGCTCTCCAATCTCTCCTTTGACAGTCCTCAATTCCTCATACTTTGCTCCTGTCCTGTTCTTACCTGTTATATAGTATGTAAAGTATATGATACTGTACATAAATAATGATTATTTTTTAAGTCTCATTACAAATATCTAAATACAACAAGAATACAATTACATTATTATTATTTTGTAAATTACATGACTTTATAAAATAATAAAAAGTTATTCTGTGACCAATAACATTTGATTACATATTATTTAAATATGTATATTGACCAGTTTTGCACTGTTTGGTGTTTTGTGTTGTTATTTAGTTATTGCAATATTTTAATATCATGTTTGTTACCCTGGTTTGATACCCATTTGCCGTGCTTCATGGGAATGCCAGTTTTGATTAACTTGTGCTACCTGTGTTATTATGGTGGTTAACAGTGTAATTTAAGGAGCAGCACAGATTTTGGTGGTTCATAAGTACCTTCTTACATTAGCATTATATCAGTTAATGACATATATAATTGTAAAGTGTAAAATATACAGGACAAAACACCATCCCATATTGCCTGAACTGTTGTCAGTGTATTTTTTTATTTATTTTTCTTTAACACTGAATGTCTGGCAACCACAGCTGGTGTTGTCACTTTTTCTCTCTCTCACACAACCGAAAGCATGTTTCTGTTATTCAGGCATAAAATGCATGCTCTGTCATTTGGATCTTGAGTGCAGTCCGTTTTATTCACTTAATTTTTTGTTCTTTTTTATTTTTTATTTAAAGGGTACTGTGGAAGTCTCCAATTCAGAAACATATTTCACAATTAGAAGTGTGGAGGAGACATCGAAGAGAAGCCATTGCTTCTCAGATGAAATGCTATTCATAAATGTCAGCTTTTATTAACTAATACTGCAATGGTTCAGTGGCTAAGCTTCAAAATCAAAGACTCACTGCTCACAAGCACATCAGTACTTCAGTTTTCCTTGTTCTGGCTTCTCATTGTACTGGTAAAATATCTAAAAAGAACAGTAATATCAGATTTTAGTATTCAGCACAGCTGATCTGATACACCCACAACGATGTAACATGTTTGTTATAATATGATCAAAAATTTGTTTAAGGGGGAGATGTAAAACTGATTGCATGATTGGGTATTTTGTAAGTCTGAAATGTAAAATAATGTTTAAATATTTTAAATTATTAATAATATTTATTTATTTATAATATTAATAATATAATTAAATTATTATTATTGTAAATAACAAACACACTACAGAGAAATAGTGATAATTAATAATTTGCTTATATTTATATAGCATATGAAAATGTGATGTGGACATGTTTATCTAGAGTAAAATATGTAAATGTATACGCTTAGAGAATGCAAAAGATCTTTAAAAATTATCTATGGATTTATTTGTAATTCATTTAATCATTTACTATATCATGTAATTTTGTTAATTAGCATGCCATGTGTTATGAATCCTGTTCGTTGTCTTTCACTCACCTGCCACCAGATGTCGCCCTCCTATATCACGGACTCTCTCAACCGCACTACACTTCCCATAAGCCCCTTGTGTTAATCATTTCCCAGCTGTAGCCAATCTGCCCCACTATTTAAGTCTGTTCCGTTTCACCGTCTATTTGCAAAGTCTTGTTCATCTGTACAATTCTGAGCACGTTATCAAGTCAAGTCACCTCAGATCTATCCTAGCCAAGTCAAGTCACCTCAGATCATTGTGAGTCAAGCAAAGCCATCGCTGATCACGGTGAGCCAAGCCAAGTCACCTCAGATTATCGTGAGTCAAGCAAAGCCATCGCTGATCACTGTGATTCAAGCCAAGCCATCGCAGATCACAGTGAGTCAAGTCTAGTCAGCACAAATCACAGTGAGTCAAGAAAGGTCATCGCAGATCTCTGTGATTCAAGCAAAGTCATCGCAGATCACTGTGATTCAAGCCCAGTCATCGCAGATCACTGTGAGTCAAGCCATGTCAGCGCAAATCACCGTGAGTTAATTCCAGCCCACTTCATGCCGGCTGCTCCCACATGCCTCTCCACTGGAGTGTTGCCTGTCTGTCCGTCTTACCAGTTCACGGACGATGACGAGGAGCTTCCAGAACTCCCCGGACCCGATCTAGATCATCATAAGTCAAGTCTAGTCGTCATAGATCTTCATGAGTCAGGTCAGGTCACCCAAGATCGTCACGCATCAAGCCAGGTCGTCCCGGACCGTCACACATCAAGCCAAGCCAACCCAGATCAGCATCAGTCAAGCCAAGTCGTCGCAGATCACTGTGAGTCAAGCCAGGTCAACATTGATCGACCCCAACCCCGACGTAAGCGTAAGCTGCGCCGTAAGAAGGTCGCTCCAGCGCCCCACGAGCCCGCTCCAGAGCCAGACTATCCGTCACCTGAGCCAATGGTTCATGCCCCGTCTGCCCAACAGCCTAAAACTCAGATCCCATCAGCCCAACAGCCCATGGTTCAAGCCATGCCTGTCACACAACCAACGGTTCAAGTCACACCAGCCAAAGCCACTCCTGCCCAGGAGCCCATGACTCAGACCTCGTCTATCCAGCAGTCAACAGTTCAAGCCACGCCTACCAGATCACCAACGACTCAAGCCTCGTCTGTCCAACCCCAGACGGCTAACGTCACCCCAGTCCAGTCTCACACGGCTCAAGTCATGCCTGTCCAGCCACAGTCGACTTACGTCACACCTGCCCAACCTCAGTTGACTCACGTCACGCCTGTCCAGCCCCAGACGGCTAACGCCACGCCAGTCCAGTCTCACATGGCTCAAGTCATGCCTGCCCAGCCACAGTCGACTTACGTCACGCCTGCCCAGCCTCAGTTGACTCACGTCACGCCTGTCCAGCCTCCGATGGTTCATGTCATGCCTGCTCAGCCTGTTCCACCCTGGCCGCCTGCTCAGCCTCTTCCGCCCTGGCCACCTGCTCAGCCTCTTCCGCCCTGGCCGCCTGCTCAGCCTGTTCCGCCCTGGCCGCCTGCTCAGCCTCTTCCGCCCTGGCCGCCTGCTCAGCCTGTTCCGCCCTGGCCATCAACTCAACTTCCACGGTCTCATAAACCTCCTCTCCATGGACCCGGTCCCCCTTGGTCTCCGTTAACCCACCCCTCCCTCCATGTTTGCTCATTTTAGAGCATCTGGAAGCCGCTCCTTGGGGGGGGGGGGCACTGTCTATTTGCGAAGTCTTGTTCATCTGTACAATTCCGAGCACGTTATCCTTGTCTGGTTTACCTGTTTTCTGATCCTGCCTGTTTTTTGTTTTCTGACGTTTATCTGCCTGCCTTCGACCTTCCGCCAGGACACTTACTACGAATCTGCCTGTTCCCCGTTGTGTTCCCCGTTGTTATTGTTTGCTGTTGTGTTGACCATTGCCTGTACGACTATGCTTTTGCATTAAAGCTGCATTTGGATCTCACTCGCTCGTCATTACACCATGAAAAAATATTGATATTTTTTAAATTAATCTTAAAGACATTCAGTTATATTTCAAGTACAAATATATTCTTAAGTATATTTCTTCATTTATAATTGTTGTGTAGACAAAAAGATGTTTGTCATTTCAAGATCTGTTATATGTCTTCTGCAGATACTTTTTGCTTGTTTCTTCTTTTTTCTTACAAAGCATGAACCAACTTTAAATTTCTTTACAGGATTGTTTAATTAAGCACTTGCCACTTCTTGTTCAAGTTTAAACATCTCACATTTTTTTGTTTACCAAAAATTGTTATCATTCTGGCATACTTCATATCGTTTCAAATCTGAATTAAATTATTTCATTAATGGGACTCAAAAAAGATATTCAGCAGAATGTCCAAGCTGCTCTTTTCCATTTATTGCAAGTGGATGGTGACCAGGGCAATCCCCTCGTACAAGAACATTCCAATATAAAAATAGAAAGATGAGATGCTTTTGTTAAAGAAAGGTATCGCTGAAAGGTTCAGTTTGATGCAGCCTTCGCATATGCAGAGTGCCCAAAACCATATCACAAATCCCTCACCTTTAAAGCTTCTTTATAGCTTTTAATTAATGTCTGGTCCTTTCAAATGAAGCCAAGCCCAAGTGCAGCCTACTTACTGTTGCCACTCAGTGAGACAGTGGGGAAAAAGTATGGAGGTGGAGGGGTGGAGGGTGACAGCTTCCTCTTCCCTTTAGTAAGCCATGGAAATAAATCTCCTGCTTCTCTGTTTGACTTCTTCATGAGAAAGTGTTGTGCAATAACGCAATTCTGAAAGGAAAAGGCACTTAGGAGGCTGAGAGGTAGATTAGCAATTTGTAAGAGCTATTTATAACCATAAACTGCAGCCAATCAAACCGCCCTTGTCTTTTATAGAAGTATGTTTGAGTTCCAGAGAGGCCGCTTCAGCCTGAAATGCAATATCCTGAAAGAAACAGCTGTTCCAACATACAGATGGGAAATGAATGAGGGAGGTGGGGGTAGGAAATTTGAAAGACGGAGAAAGAGAGACATGCACAGATGTGACCTTATCAAAGCGACTTGAGTCTTGTACTTATTGCCCAGGACCGGTTTGAGTGAACTAAACGCAGTGACGTGATCACAGCTGAAGTAAAGGACAGTTCTGTCTCCTTTACAAACCCTCCCTCTCCCTTTCTTATGGTCGGCCTGAAGAGGATGGAGATTAGCATATGACATGACAGATTACATTAAATCACATCGTTGCAGTACTTTATGGCATTAGCCTCTTAGCCTAGGCAGCTAGACGCATGCAAATGCCCCTCTAAAACCCTCTTATTTAAATCTGCTGAGTGACACGGCACCTTTGATATGATTATTAGTCATCTGACTGACTGAAGTTCACCAGCAGCAGGACACACAGATGCCACAGGAATGTGTGAGATATTCACACTTTTCAATATCACTTTCTGAAACTGACACGCTGCTGTTTTTTTTTTGTTTTGTTTTTTTTTGTGGGAATTTTTCTTCATTGGAACATTACCATTATATTTAAGAAGGCTGTTTATTTTTACACACATAATTATATATAATTAGGTTATAGTTATTGGTGTTGTTTTTTAGAACAGTGTATTAAATAATCCATGTGTATAGTTCATTAATATGACTCTGCAGTAGCCTACATTTTAATTACACTGTACCATAAGTGTAATGTTAATTGTGACATATATTCATATTTTTTATTTAATAATAAATTTAGTGAGATAATCACACAAGACTCAAGCAGACAACAACGGCAGCAGTAACAACAACAACAAAAACAATATCTATTAATGTTATTATTATTATTATAGAATATTTGTTGGTGATGATGCTGATGCAGTTGTTGTTCTGGTTGTTGCATTGTGTTAGTGCGTAATAATATTATTCAAAGGAATATTGTTATTATTCATAACAATTCCTTATTTAGACATTTTATATTTACTCTATATAATAGGCTACTATATATATATATAGTATATAATATACATATAATATATAATATATATAAAGTAAATTTGATTTTAAAATATTATAAATGTATAATATTTCATATTTCTATTATTATAATTATGATAATTATTATTTATGAATAACATGCAATTAAAATCCGTTTCCTGTAGTGCCTATCATTGCAACATAATGATTTATAAATGAATTTATATTTTAGCCTTTTTTCTCTAATTATTCAGAATGTCACAGCAGAAGCCCCCTGCCCTTCTGCTGTGTCTTCCCCATGTTCGGTGGTCTTTAATCTTAATTATAAAGCTATCATTACCACATGAACCCGAGGCTGTGGCCGTCCATGCTCAGAATCAATCACGCGATGGGTCTGTTCTGCTGCCGAGCTCCTCTCCCCTTGTTCCCCACTAGAGCTTTTTCATTTATTCTCTTTTCAATTTTCATAATTGCTGTTGTCCTCACACTCGCAAAGAGCACAGCCCATTGCCCTCCCTGCTGAAGTTCAGCATTTTGGATATTGAATATTGGTTTCACATACTTCATTGCATCGATCGGATTGGATTTTGCAGGAATAAAAGGATGCATCCCCACTGATTTAGGAAGATGAAGTGCTTTTCTTGCAAATACGCCTTGACCAATGAGTCTCTTATCCCGTTGTGTCTGTTGAGGTCTGATTTATGAGAGTTTGGGTTTGTTGCGAGACTGATTTTCACTAGAACAGTACATTTTGATAAAGCAAATTATGTTTCTGTATAAACTCTAAAAAGAAAAAGTATTACCCTGGAACAGAGAGTTATTTAACTAGCCATTATGCCGTTTTATCGCTCTGTTTATTTCTTATGTGTACTAGTCATTCTCCGACAGGCTGTTGGCAGCCACTGATGAAATATCCCAACATGTAGAGTAGAGATCCTAACAGGACTTTCACACTCTATTAGATGTGAGAAGGCGTTAGATGAAAAACAGGACAAAAGCTCGCCAAATGCTCATCATGCAGCTGAATTCTCAATAATCCAAGATGCTCAAGCAGAGCTCTCCAGGTCTGTGATTGGGATACATGGGGCCGCTGCAAGGACTAATTTCTTGAAAGCCTGCTTGCTAACCGAGGCGGTGAAATTTAGGAGCAGTGAAGATGTCAGGACTGCATTAGACCGCCTGATCAAAGGCCTCCAGCAGGCCTCCCTCTGCAGGTTCTCTCATGAATCCGGTCACTCTGCCAACAGACTTGTTTTACCGTTAAGGCAGCTTTATGTTTGAATTTTATGTGCCAATTAATTAGGTGCTTTCTAATATATGTCGAGAGAACTGTAAACTATTTAGAGAGGGGTAAGGAGAGAGCGATCTGTGCTAAAGTTCTTTTGATTTATAACGGTCAGTGTTCACGTTCAGTAAGCAGAGGAGACAGCTGAGAGAGCATGGCCGCCACTCCGACCCACTCTGAACCAGGAAGAAGGATTTAAATGTCTTCCCTTGAAGTCTAAATATTTAATTTCTTAATAGAGGACATTGCAGCCGACATTAATTTTGAAGGAACAGTGTGGACATTAATGAGGCTAACACAAAGGGGCATGCCTTGTGACATTCATTTGATAAAAAAGGGTGGGGCTATCTTCCTGCACTTTTACCCTTTTCAGAAATTGGGCGGTAAAGCTTGTTTTATACTCGTCGCGTCTGCATGAGCGCAAAGGTTGGTTCGTGTGGCAAAATTGATGTCATTACATTGTGCGCAGTCCTGTGTGTTAAGTACGTGAGACCCCATTTCGCTTGCCAGTGTGCACACCATTTTTTGTAACTTTGCGTGTGGCTCCGCATCCAAAGATGCATGACTTTAACCCCCGTTTTCACAGACAAGGCTTTAGCTAGTCCTTGACTAAAATGCAAGTTTGAGCTGTTTTAAAAGCAACTTGTACTGACCTATCTTAAAATATGTCATTGTTTTGTCTCAAGATGCATACCAGTAATGTTTTTTTTACTAGTGTATGTTTATAAAAGTAACCTAAATATCATAATTGAACTAAGGCCTAATCCTGGTTTAGGCTAAGCTTTGTCTGTGAAACCGGGCCTATGAAGTATAAACAAGGCATAGAAGGTATCACCATCATTAATCTGTCTTCCCCACCATGCCAACTATTAGATTAAATATAGAAATTCATGTTT
The DNA here is from genome assembly GCA_038088235.1 of Zacco platypus. Classification (NCBI taxonomy): domain Eukaryota; kingdom Metazoa; phylum Chordata; class Actinopteri; order Cypriniformes; family Xenocyprididae; genus Zacco; species Zacco platypus. Next base: position 17,000,806 of record CM076074.1, read on the forward strand.
CACACTGCTTATGGCACTGATTCTACTTTCAGTCTACAGTAATATATTGTCTCATATGCCACACAAAAACTTGTACGTTGACAGTTCGTTCCTGTCAGTGTAGGGAGTGAATTACAGCGTGACCTCAAAAAATTAAACTTTGAATTCATTGAAACTTTGAATGCATTGAATACTGCTTTCTACTGATGCTCACGTTGGTGACATAAGCCACTCTATATGTGATTCTTGGGCAAATAACCAGGAAAACATCACCTCAGATGGTGTGAGTGGGATTTGACTCTTAATATGGCACAACACCTTTACGTCATTTCTCATATCCACTTGATAATAAATAGTCATAGAAAAAATGTTGTTAATAAGATCTAGAAAGATGGAAAATGGAAAAAGATGGAAGAAAAAATACCACCATACCCAAAGGGATCTGCTTATAAGACAGGCATTAATTATTTTGAGGTACAGTTTAGTAAGATATAATGTTAAACTTTTATTGAAGTAACTAAAGGTTTGCGTCACATTTTGAGACATAGGCCTGGTTTCACAGACAGGATTTAGCTATTTTAAAAGCTATTTAAGTAGCATTTATAAACGTAAACTTACATCTTGAGACAAAACAATTGCATTGACATATTTTAAGTTACTTTCAGTTAAAACAGCTCAAATGTGCATTTTCGTCTAGGACTAGCTTAAGCTTTGTCTGTAAAGTCAGAAAAATACATTTGCATTTAAATTTATACAAATAAATAAGTATTTGTGAAATATAAAGTTAGATTGTACGATGCATAGTTTTCATGGTTTATGTTCTCAAAGATGATGAAAAAGGAGAGGAAGTTCAAATATGACAATCTCCTTTAATAAACTCAAATTATCATATAAATCAAGTCAAGTCAAGTCAAGTTGAGCTTTATTGTCATTCCGCTACATGTGGGGACATACAGTGGAACGAAATGTCATGCCTCACAGGACCACAGTGCTACATATATACAGGCATACAACAAAAACCAATACATGAACTATCCTATTGATTTAAATATTAAATATAAATATTCTGTATATAAAAAATGTTTACCTATACATGCCTATACATACACTAAGATACTAAAAGAATTTGCGGTAGACAGACATTACGTGGAGATGAACAGATGACATTAAGAGACAAAAAAGCACTGTCTTTGGGACCCGAAGTAGCTGCTGCGTCTGACCACGCCGCCATCTTGGGTAGACAATTATCATGACAACCAAGGAACAAGTGGGAACCTAGAACAAAGAAAACAGGAACAAAGAGAAACATACTAAAATTCCTTGAAAACAAAACCAAAACAGACTAAACTAAGAATAACTGTGACTGAACGTCCCCCCTGGGAAGGTGTGTCCTCGCAACATAACAGAATACATGTGGAAGGGAGAGTGGGAGCTCTGGAAGTGAATGAGGAGTCGGTGAAGACTAGGAACCCAGAAGAAACCAGGGTGCCGATAAAGGAGGGAGGAGCCAGGGAGGCGAGGATAGGAGTAGCCAGGTGAGAATTCAGAATACAGCCAGGATGAAAGCCCATGACGGAGTCTATAGAGGGAGGATCCATGGTGGAGTCTTCGTTGCTAATGACTGATGGAGACAGAGCTGATGGAAGCGGAGACCAGGATGCAGACGGAGAGCTGTTGTGGCCAAACGACACCAATGGACAGAAGACTGTAAGCCAGAGGACAAAGGCAGGGCCGTAAGGAAAGGCAGAGCCCAACGTAGCCAAAGGGTGGAGTTACGAAGCATAGCAAAAGGCCCGTAAATCCATGGCACAGGCAGGATGACGAAGCCAGAGGGATGAAGTCCCTGTAAGGATGCTGTGTTGAGCTGTAAGGATGATGGTCCCAAGTGGAGCTGAGGGAGGGAGGAGCCAAGGTGGAGCTGACAGGTCGACCAAGGCCAAAGTGGAGTGATGGGCTCAGAAGTTGGAGGCAGAGCCAGGGAATCCTCTTGGCTGGGCGGAAATGGAGACTGAAAGACCAAAGGCAAATTCACACAGCAGAGTGGTTTTGGAGTTGAGTGGTTGAAGGGAACCAGCATAGGTGGGGCTGACGGACCGGCTTGTTTGGAAGAGGCGGCAGGTGAGGGAGGCTGGGCGGGAACTTTGGAGACACAGGAGACTTCAAACTGGACAGAACCAGCGGGGACACAGAAGACTTCAAGCTGGGCAGAACCAGTGGGGACTTCCTCTTCCATTTCCATGCTTGTAACCTGAAGGTTGCCAGTTCGATTCCCATGCCGGCAAGATTTGAAGGTGGGGATTGTGAATGAACAGCACTCTCTCCACCTTCGATACCATGACTAAGGTGCCCTTGAGCAAAGCACCTAACCCCTAATTGCTCCCTGGGCGGTGGAGCAATAGCTTCCCACTGCTCCGGGTGTGTGTTCACTGTGTGTGCATTTGTTCACTACTTACTGCTGTGTGTGTGCACTTGGATGGGTTAAATGCAGAGCACCAATTTCGAGTATGGGTCACCATACTAGACAATACGTCATGACTTAACTTAAAATGTACACTAAAGACACCACTTGACAATGAACTTAGGAAACTGAGGGCAATAAATACAAAAGGTAAACAAAAAGCTAAACAAGACACAGGTGATAGTAATTAGTAACTATAGAAACAAACTAGCAATGGAAACCAAGGGAACAATGGAAATAAACATAGGAAATAAGCACATGCAAACTGAGAGTTCAGAAATTAAAACCATTAGAGAACATGACAAGGTCACATTGTGAAATATAAAATCATAGCAGAGAGACATCACAATTCAAAGATATTTACGAAAAACAGTTCAACAATTCAATTCATTTTTGTTTATTTATTTTTATGTTGCAAACCAGAAGACATGTTCATTGTTAATTGTACAATGTAAGCAAGTGTGATAAGAAGCCAATGTACAGGTTATTGTATAGCGAGGCTAGTCACTTTTTTGCATATTTGATCTCTCTGTAGGACATTCATTTAATCTTTGTTTTTGAGGACCTGACTGCGGACAGTGTGTGAACAAAACACAGGCTTGATCTATTAATTTATACTAAAAACACATTTTTGACCCAAACCAATGTAGGCCCTCTGTACTTGATTTCTGAATTAATGTGCACAACTGCAAACTATGATTTAACATCTGAACGTCTATTCTCACCTTTTATCTACCACACATATTTCCTTTTGAAGTCTTTGCCTAAGAAGATAAATGAATCAGAGTAGATCTATAATGCTTATCCCTGTCTGAATGGTTTATTCCTTTAAAATATTAATCCCACATGAAGGAAGCTGTCATTTAAAAAAATGATGGCAGGATAACAATGAAATCTCCCATTACCATTTTTTGAAGGTAAAGAATATCTTAAACCACAAATGCAACATAATGTCTTAAGACTGAACGAGAGTAAAGTCTCTCGAGAGGGAATCAGAGGTGACGACTAAGCTAGAAACTCTGTCAAGTACATGGGTCAATTGTTAAGCACACAAAACCCCAGGACAAGCAGGCCTTCCCTTTGTCCCTGAGGGTAGAAATTCAAAGCCTGGCTTTACCATGCTGGAAAGAGAGCTATAATACTCTTTAAAATATGTAAAGAAGCACATGATTACGTACATACTTAATGCAAGCTAGTATCAATCTGTGAAAGCCAGAAGAGGCCTGAGATATTTATGCCTCTCAGAAGCTTTTTATATAGTCCCTCCTTCATTCTTGACACACTCGAGTTAGAATAGAATGAAACTCTGCTGCTTTTTAGAGTTAATGTGGAGTCCAGCATCTTCTTAGTGTGAATAATCTACAATCATTTTCCATTCTAACACATACTTTTGAATAAGTATTAAACTTAAATATTACTTAAAAATAAAATAATTTTTAAGTATCAGATTCAAAAACAAGGTTACACTTTATTCTAAAGTGTCCTTGTTACAGTGTAATTATTCATTTAAGTACTGAGTAATATTAATTATCCACTTACAACATAATTAGAGTTATGGTTTAGTTTAAGGGTTAGTCGCTTGTAATTATGCATAATTTTCTATAATTGCTAGTAAGTACATGTAAGATGTGTATGTCACAGAGTCACCCACACCAGATCATCACACTCCGGCCACTCTGAACCTGAATACTGATTCCCTGCACCTGCACTTCCTCATCAACACACCCTATATCTACTGTCATCCCCTTCACTTCATTGTCTAGTCTCGTCCTTGCTACAAAGATGCAACGACTACCTACCGGTTTACTCACCTGAGATAGCCGAATCATGTCTTCTGTCATCCTCCATCTTTATTCCAGATCAGGAAGAGGAGGCAGTCAGAAAAGAAAAGATCTCTGATGACCATTCAGCTAAGTCACCATCTGATATTCCTACCATTGACTGACCTTTGCTGCATTCCTGCAACTGCTCCACTCTCTGTAGATATAAAGATCTGTTAAAGTTTACTTACCTGTCTTTCTTCTTTTGTTGTGTGACAGAGTAACAAAGAGTAAAATAAAGTGTTACCAAAAATAATTTAAATATGGTCTAAGTATATTAGGCATAAGTATATACTAAGTATGAACAGTGTATTGGTCTAAGCGTATTCATTAAAAACAAAGAAGACCAGAAAAAAACATTTTCCATAAAGCTTCAGGAAAATTTTGCAGGCAATTGCGAAATCTGTGTGGGGATATCTTTCTCCACTCATGCAGTCATGTGGATTCCCATTTAAGGGACTAGATTTTGCTGGTGAACTAATGCAGAACAAATGACAAATCTACTAAACCCTTAGGTTGGTTTTTAGGCCTGTTGTACTCTACTGTGTGTAATATGGTTACATTCTGGAGAAATCTCATCAATTCACAGATGATGACGACAGCTGTGAAACATCTAGAGCAGCAAATAAATACATCCACTGGACTAGAATAACAGTACTATAGATTACGCAATGGCTTAATTTACAGAAAATGTTTTGATAATTAGGTCTCGGTACATAAAGACATGCACATAAAGAAATTGCAGACAGCCTTTTGGCTTAGCACAACATAAAAATGAAGAAATATACTTCATTCTTTAATAGATTACAAAATAAAATTTAATAGGATGTAAAAATAGGATCACTGAAAACTCAAGACAGCAATGACAGTGGTTACTATTTTATCATGGTCTGCACTGACTGAAGATCCTCTTACCATTGTACTGATCAGCTCTTATGGCTTAAATGGGAACTTCAAAGGAGAGATACATTATGATTCTTTATACATTTGCTAAAAGGTACCAGCCAATTTGCATATCGACCATTTTCCTTCTTTTAGGTTCACAAAGATATCTTTGTTGACTTGAGAAACAATGTTTAATACATACATCACTCTAAAAGAAGCAGGGCTAATGCTAGCTGACCTCTTCAGGAGGGCTGTCTTGTTTTGTAGCCTTTCTCTGTCCATTTCGGCTGTGCAAGAAATGAGGCCTTTATGTACAAAGAGAAAGAGGCTAAAAGCTTCCAGAGAGGTATAAACATGCCGAATTACATTTTGTGTAATTTTGGGAAATTGCTAAACATTTCTTCTCCTGCTCTCTTTCAATTTTCCTCCCTAACAGCCATTACAAAACTGGTGCTGGTATGTAACTGCTAATTTATCCTCTCAATGTATGATATCCTGTCATCTCCTCATTTGTCTCATGAGTGTTTCTAATCAGAGATAATCCTGGTCAAATCCTTTGATTGTGAGTTTGGATGCGATCCATCTCTAAAGAAGCGATTTAATGGGCTTCATGGCACTTGGCATTAAGTCATTTATCTAAAGGAATGACTGGAGATGCTTGTTTTAATAAGAGTGCTCTTCATGAAAACCAAGGAGTCTCTCCATTTAATTATCCAAAGGGAAGGTCGATCTCAACTCTCAATCAAGCAAATTGCTGCAGGTACGAAGAATTTCCCTCAAACTCACTCTTCCCTCGCCTTCTTTGGAAATTTGGTGTGCCATCTCTTCTTGGATGAAGTCCACCCCCTACAGCTTCAGTCCCTCACTTTTTTTTTTTTTGCATTTTGAAAGCTTCACAACAAGCTGGATTATTTATTCTTACATCACCGGAGAATGATTATGTAAGGGAAGCAGTTTAGGCGTTGGCAGTGAGTTTGTGTTGCAAGCCTTCAGACATTCCACAGATGGTAAAGAAAACTAATGGGCACAGAAACACTGCCTCTATTTTTCTCTCTCTGTATGTTATTTGATCAATTCTGAACTTATTTCTCCAAGCATGAAAGTTACATTTGGGGAACAGGAATCAGTGTGTTTAAACATAAAAATGACAAATTATCTTATGACAGAGTAAACTTCTTTCAAACTTGCAGGAAAAAAAAAAACGCTTCCACAGACTTGACTTTAAGCTTAAGAAGAAAGTTTTGAACATCATTACTGCCATTACTTTGTACTTATTCACTTAAAATAAACATTTTTTTTTAAAATATTTAAGGATTTTATTGGCTGAACCACACTCTAAAAACTCCTGGGTTATTACTTCAACCCATTTTCTGGGTTATTTGTGTTGGGTTAAAATTATGGGTTATTTTTTTCAGAGAGTAACCATTTTCTGGGTTATAGGGCTAATATTTTGACCCAATTCTTGGGTTGTTTGGGTTTCTGGGTTATTTTTCAAAGAGTAACCCATGTTCTGGGTTCACACCCCGCCCCCCGCTGTTGTTCTGGAATTTGAAAATTTGATTTGATTTTGAAGTTTTTGAACTTCTGGGTCAAAAGAACAACCCCAATATCTGGGTTATTTCAGTTGGATTATATTAACTACAATGTATTTTATGTATGTATGTATTCATATGTATGTATGTATTTTAACCCAACATTTGGGTCAGGTATTTAACCCAGAATTTGGGTCAAAGAGAATAACCCATTTTTCTGGGTTGAAATAACCCAGAAATTTAACCTTTTTAACCCAGGATTTGGGTCAAAAATAACCCAATTATTTTTGGGTTATTTTTGACCCAGGAGTTTTTAGTGTGCATGCATTAGTTAATGTATTTCATGTTAATGTAATTATGTAAGAGCAATTTTTTTTTAAATTAAAGTTTAAAGCTAAAGTGATTTCACCAAGAGCAACATGTTCCTGGATCAACATATTTGTTGATCTTAGAACAACATTCCATTCAACCAAAGATTTTAGGGACAAGTTTACAGTTTATGTCACATTTAAGCTTACAACCAGGGTTAGGTGGCTCTACATCAGTGTTATTCACCAATCAATTTGCTCTGATTTCAGGGAAACCTTAGGGTAGGGTTAGTTTTAGGGGAAGGGATGTGGTTAGAATTACATTTTCAGACAGCACAGTTGTTCCAGGATAAACAAAGTAAGTTGACACAGGAACGCATCTAACGCAACAAAATTAGGCCATGCAAAGACCGCTCTCACTCGTAGCAGGCTGTTGTTTAGCTGTTGTTTAATAGCTCATTGTGAGTATTAATGTCTGTTAATGTGGCTGCATTTACGTTATCTTCTGCGTGTTTCTGTTGTGGATTTATTAAAGACTGTTTTCGTTTCTTCTCCTCCACGACAGTTATATGGTTCACTCTAAAATAAAAAAAAATTGGGTCAAATATGAACAAAACCAGATGCGGGGTTAAATTTTTTAAATTAAAAAAATGCTGTTTTTTTTTCAAACCAAATTTAGGTCAAATTTAGTGTTCTTTGGAAGCTCTTTATGTTGCATTATGGGTTCTTTCATAAGTTCACCATAGGCAAATCAGTATCCATTTTCTTTTTAATTTCCTTAGAATTGATGGATTTCTGAAGAACTATAATACAGAATGTTCTTTTGAAGCTAAAAAAATGTTCTCCTCTTTGTGGTATTAGCTGGAACTTTTATTTAACATACAAACTCTGAGGAGTCGTCATTCAACACCTTGGGACACTTATTTACATACACAAACACAGACTGCAGGCGTACTGGACTTTCTGTGCTTACAACAAGATAATATCCTGCGGGCGTCCCTATCAGACATCATTATTTTTTTATTACAGTAAAGCAATATGCAGCAAACAAATCCATAAATATCACATAATGAACTATTCATTTACTTTACTCATCATTTGCTATAATAAATGATTAATGTATTTTTTTTCTGAATGCAAATGAATGACTATCAGTAAGTAAGGCATGTAAAAAAAAATGTGTCGCTTGAAAACGATAAATTAGTAAATCATTTTCAACATTGTTTTTTGTCAGATAATTTACAATAACTTTCCAGTGTTAAATTACAACAAATAGCCTATTTTTAATGTTTCAAACAGATACCTGTTTGCTATTTTTTACTGTATATTAAATCCAGTGTCCATGTGTACTGCTGTTTTGGATGTCCACACATCCTGCACCTGTCCACCTAAATCAAATTTCAGCTCATGTTTTGGGAGATGTAATCTGTCACATAACCTTGAAATTGGAGGGAGAGGCACCATCAGTCAAAACCTAATGTTTATCAAGAGTCTCTTCAGTATGTCTCAACATTAAACTATGTTTGGTCCTCTTGTGGTGTAGTTGTCAGAGGGTTTTGTTTATTATATTATTGTATAATGTATTATATGTATTGAATTAATTCACCAAGATTGCACTATTTGCCTGACAAGTAGAAATATCAATTTATGTTTTGAACTGCCTAGAAATTAACGTTCAGATATGCTAATATTTCCAATGACACAAAATAACTATTTATTTGTTGTTTGTTTTATCATGTTTAGGTTTTCATGTCTTTTATTTTGTTATAAAAATTATTATTTGTCACATTCCTGGTTATGTTATGCAATTCCCATGATCCTCATGTGATCTTGTCATGTGGTCCCTTTGTCTCTTGTGTCTTGTTTTGATTGGTTCATTGTGTTCATTGCGTGCATATGTGTCGGTAAAACTTTACAATATGATTCATTAGTTAACATGAACTAATAATGAACTTGCACACATACAGCATTTATTAACATTTGTTAATGTTAATTTCAACATTTACTAATACATTATTAAAATCTTGTTAATACTCTGTGAACTAACATGAACAAACAATGAACAAATGTATTTTCATTAAGTGTAGTTGGTGAGTTTCTGTTTATGTTTCTGTTCTAGTCAAGTCATCATATAACTGCACTCGGGTTCACTTCAACTCTGATCGCCTTCAGTGGACTATACATGACGTAAATAACAAAGAAAGGTAATTTCAAAGTATTCTTAGCTGTAATTTAAATAAAATAATATAAATACTTCCTCAGATATCTTAGATGCTTTGCATTTCATGAGTACAAGTCATGAGTCCTTCAAGTAGTTTATCAGAAATGTTCATTTATCAGAAAACCACATGCGTTCTGAGAAAGAAACGTGGTACAAGTACAAAAATACCCCCCCACATCCTTCCATCCAAACCACAACATGCACAACACACCTTTTTTTTTCTCCGCAACGCTCAAATAATAAAGTCAAAAAAGGTACATTCAGATACATGTGGTGTGACTTCAAAACAAATGCAGAGAGAGTAAAAGTAGGTGGGATCACTTAAAGAGAGAGAAGTGCTGTGATTGGCTTCTGTTTGGGATACTTCCTGAATAAACAAAAACAGGGGAGCACAGCTGGGTAGCTTTTGGCCCAGAGCTGAACTGTAGAAGAAGCTGTTAAGAGATACCTCGGTAGGATTCCACCGTTCTTCACTGTCTGCGTGTGTCCGGGACTGAACGTCTGGATGTAATCTGCCGTGTGAGGGAGGAGGGGGCATTTCAGATAGGAAGAGAGAAAGTGAAACTGTTTGCAGATTTAAAAGTTCTTGGGAGGAGTCACACAGGCAACAATACTTCACTGAGAAAGAATGGAAAAAGGATATGAGATTCTCTCAAATAACACGTATACAAATACTGTCAGTGTTAATATCACAGGTATGTAGAGTCTTCATGGTTCTTTTTTTTACATTTTCTTTCCCTCTGTTCTAATGTTTCACCGTTTATTGTGGAAAAAAGGTCTAGATATAAATTTGAGTGCATTTTGAAACTGGCAACAGATTCAGGCAGAACAAAGTTGATTCAACTTGCAAACAGCATCAATAAGTTCTCTATGTAAATATACATATGTACAGTCAAAACACAGGGGTATCTGCAGGGAATGCAGTGACCTCACTGGTAAACAAATGAGCAAACGTACATAGTGTGAACCAGCAATCTGTGTGGTTCAGCCAGCTCAGCACATTCTTGTGCTTTGTGATGCCTGTCCTCTCATTTTCAAGGGTGTGATAAGACCACCACTCCTGTCATGCTATTGTTGTCTAAAACTAAAAGTATTTAATTTTTGGTAATTTAAATAAACCAGAAATTAATATATTAATTGATAAACACATAAAAAAAACTGAAATACAATATTGTATTAGCAACTAACTGAAATACAAAAAAATACACTGAAGTACTAAAATTGTTACAACTAAAAATAAATGAAAGCTAAATAAATATAATATTAAAATTAAATTGAAAACCGAAAACATAAAAGCTAATTCTAAATATAAATAAATAATATTATAGTATATATATCAAAAATGATAAAATAACACTACATCATTCACAGTCTAAGCTGGGAAATTCCTTCCCTTCATTAGGATATCCTCACAAAACATTTGGTCACAAATTTAAATATTTCCATCTGCCAATGACAGCCATGTTTTTGGTAGTAAATGGTCTGATTATATTTATTAATCTTTTAAAAGTGTAATATTTACAAACAGTGAAATCATTTTTTAATTAATAATAATAATAATAATAATAATAATAATAAACAAAAACAACAACAAAAAACACACACTAGTTGAAGTAGAAAAGGTGGTCTTGGCACCAGAAGAAAGCTTCTATAACTACAAAACCAAATTATTATGTGTAATAAGCTATATCCTCGCATGTTCAAAAATCACAGCTTTGGGGTGTGAAATATGATGAAATTTTGGAAAATCATGAATATCATTAATGCTAATGCTCAGACTGATTGCGCAAGCTTATCTAAACCTGCTAATCCATAGCTAGTGAAAACCATATCAATCGCAAATCAAATCAATTCTCTAATTATTAGCTTGACTGCTAAACATAGTAATGAAAGCCTTAATTAAAAGAAACATCTAAAGAGGGGAAATTGCAGATGCATTCATTAATAGATTCATCATTATTTTGTCCATTTAATCACTTTCTGTATTTGAGAGCCTGTATTTGATTCCCCTCATTTACATATTGTAATAACTCATTTTCTTTTAAGGTGAAGTAAAGTTGGGACTTTTGAAATCTTATAGGAGTGAAAGCAAAGTTTTCCACACCTTACATTTAACCGGACTGTGATGAAGAACTGTTTTATCATATATTAGTCACACAAAACTATAAAAATATTTTATCATTTGCAAATATCTCTTGTGCTCTGAGACTATCGCTGCATGGTCCGCCATTTTAGTTAGAATGTGCTTCCTGTGAAGGTTTTTTCCTATTGAAAGTATAACTGGAAATGAAAATTGCACTCTTTGGCAATGTGTTGCCACCATTTTGAAACTCCATCACTCTGTGGTTTTAATTTCCAATATTTGCAACAAATTAACAGGCTTGCGTAATATGTTGCCTGGGGTCGTGTGAAGGGGAAGAACATTTGCCTTGTAAGCTCAAATATATTCTAATAGAATGTCATCTAAAGTCAGACCATGCTGTCTGGTGCTGAAAACTGAGAATAGTAGGCCTCTGAAAAGGGAACATTTAACTTTTAAAATGTACAAAAATGACATTTATCAGAGGTGGATTTCGTTTTAGTACAGAGAGAGAATTTTGACAGAGATGCCACATTTTTAGACACAAGATGAATGTAGCCATATGGTAGAGGTCCGGACCCATGTTTGGGTGGTTCTGCTGGCCATGGTGTTTTTTTCTTTTTGTGCTTTTTTGCCTCCTGTTCTCGCCAGATGGCTGTCACACAAGCCATTCCTCACCCACGGTCGCCTAATTTGCCATTATTCTTTTTCTAATGGGGCCATTAACAACATCACTGATAATTGAATCGAAAGTTTCCCTCGATTGGGCCATTTTGGGGCTTTAATGGTGAATAGGGCACATCTGAGTCAGTTCCTGCAAGTTCCAGTCTCAAGCTGCTTCTGTTCGATTTGTCCGAATCGATAATGCTTAATTGCAGATATTTGGGCTACTGGTATTCAGTCAGTTCATGCATATTTGAAAGAATGAAAATACTGTATAACACCAGACTTTGAAATTGCCTATGAAACCGAATATGTAATTGTGCAAATTGCATTATCCTTTTGTATGTCAACTTAACTCCAGGGAATATGATATCAATATGACATTATTGTGGACCTGTTAACCATTTATAACCTTCAAAATCAAATTAATTACTATTGTGTCATGATGGTGTTTAGTATTTGTGTGAATACAATACATAATCCTTAATAAACTGACACTCAGGAGAATACAGGAAACACTAACCAATCATACCAGGTGAACACAAGAAAAACACTGAGGAGAACTAAGGGCTTAAAACACAAGGAGAGGAAATGAGGCAATTAAAAATGAACAACAGGTGAACATAATCAGTAACTAAGGCTATGTTTAGATAACAACATTGTTAAAAAAAACAAAAAAGATTTTTCTGTGTACAGATGACAACGCTGTCAAAACGATGGCCATTCACACGGATCCGAGAAAACGACTAAAATGCAATGTTACTTTGTAAAGAAAGACATACGCATTCTTTTACAGACCACTAGCGCCAAATGCACATGCCTATAGACGAACACATTATACGCATATGTGCATGCGGTCACCTTTTCACACATCCTCATTTTTGTTGTTTACACAGAGATGATAACAGTATCAAACCGTTTTCAAAAGTTCGCATTTTCAGGCCCCCAAAACTGTTGAATGAATGGCCTAAATGCATAAAAGGTTTTCTAACTGTTGAATGAATGGCCAAAACACAAAAAAGTTTTTAGTTGAAACTGTCGTGTAAACAGCCCCTCAGGGAACAAACTAACACAAACTATTATTATAATTGTCGCAGTCTGCCTTTGTTTTCGTTATCATTATGTTTTAGTATGTATTTCCTTAGTTACGTGTTTTCTTAGGTAATTAGGTTGAGTATACAATGTGGTCAACTTATAATGACAGGGAAAACAGAACCAAAACACAATGAAACTAAACAGAACAGGACATACATGTTACACATTGTGCACCTTTTATATATTAATAACCTTTTCAGCTTGTGGAAAAGACGTTTGACTCATCATGTAAATTTCTTATCACCACCAGTTTTGCAAAGTTACAAAACAGAGTATAGGTTATAGGTATATCAACATTTTACTGTAATTTTAAGTTAAATCTGTAAATCCTAAAATGTTACTACCATATATTTCATGATAAATTTCTGGCAACCGTAGCTGCCAGTTTTTTGTTGCTTTTTTTTAAACTGTAAACGCCAAAATTTACTGCTTATATATACTGTAGAATGTATATAGGATATGAAAATCTAAAAACGCTCTACTGTCAAAACGATGCCTACCCTGAAAGTGGAAAATATGTTTATGTGTAAGCCTGAAGAGGGGGTGACATCCTTTGACAGTTTGCTTGGATAGTCTGATTATCCAAAACCTTCCAACCACAGGAAGCTGTAACTTTATCTACCAAGAAAGCTTTCTCTGTTTGTTTTGCCTTTCCACTTGTAATAACTTGTCACTGGCCTAAAAAGAAACACCAAAATGCTTAAAAGAGGTGTATTTTAAGTCTCTTTACAGTCATGAATATTCTACACTTCTGACTAAACGTATCACGGTTCCTTCAGCTGGGTGCATACAGTATGGAAGGGAACATCAAACTGGAGTGTTCAACATGCTAGCATATCTCTTTCTCCCTCTCTACTTGTGTAATACAAACAGAGTAACAGCACTGACATCCATCGGGAAGTTTTGTTCCCTGTCACAAGGTGTTTGGAGACTGACTTCATCCAGTTAGTTCATTGCTAACCTTGTATTATGAGGCTACACATACAGAGACTGAGACAGTTGACAGTTAATTATAGGAGCCATGGATCGCTGTAGACATGTTTGTCAGCTGTATGCCGATTGACTCGCGACTTGTTTATTTTTCAATGCTGCTCCATTGTTTTCTGGAGCTGCTTAGATGAGTCTATTTTGCAACGTGTGAGAAGGGCCCCGGGGCTTGCCATAATGATGGTAATAAGAGAATGCATCCTGAACTGAGAAAGAGAGAAAGAGAGAGAGAGAGAGAGAGAGAGAGAGAGAGAGAAAGAGAGAGAGAGAGAGAGAAAGGATAACTGCATTGTTGGAGAAAGAAAATAATTGGTGAAGGTGACCTGATATGTTCATGAGTGAATTACCCAGAGTCCTTCTCTCATTTAACCTGCGCTGTTGTACTGTAGCACCTCTTCACTTCACTCTGTTCTGTATCTGCAGTTTTACTGTGATATGCAGCGTTTACATGAGAATTCAGTGCATTGGAAATGTGTTGTGTATTTTTAAACATAAATGTTCCATTCATCTTTAGTGCAGCTGAATAGGGCAGTGAAAACAAACAATCTGAAGCTGTCTTTAAACTCTCATCCCATGTGAAAATGTATTTTTCATTCAGAATTCAATACTGAGCCCCTTAAAATCAATTTTAATTATTCGAACTAATCCGTATACAAGCATCACTGCAATTTGTGAAAGACAGAGAGTGAGAAAATAATGTTTAATTCAAACAGAGTGATTGAGACAAACTGAGAGGCAGATCGAGGTAATAGAAGAGACAGAGTGTGATGGTTGGAAATGCTGAGACAGACAGCGAAAGATGGAGTGTCAGTCAACTCTGTTGTGATGGAGACCAGGGAGACTTTCTTAAACACCTCAAACTTCTACGTGCTTGCAGTTGTTGAAGACAAATTCTGTGCTTACTCTCAAAACTCTTAGATGTGAATTAACTAAAGTTGTGGGCAGTGAAAAAGTGATTGATATTGGCGCATTAATGAATATCCATGTACATTATTATATAAGAATTATGTAATTGTCACAGTCAGCCTTCGTTTTCATTAAGTTTTAGTATGTATTTCCTTAGTTACGTGTTTTCTTTGTAATCAGGTAATTGAGTATGCAATGTGTCTTCTTTTAAATGAATTTGCTAAAATTTAAACTTAAAGTAATTTTTAATATTATTATTTTTTGCTTTGCATTTAAAAGCACTTTTAGCACAAGGCTGCATCATAACAAAATATGAAAAAGAAAAGGGTCTGAATGCTTTTGGAATCTACTGTGTATGTTGATATTTTACATGCATTGATATTTTAGAATATTTTTATTTTAATTATTGGTTGTTTGCCTGCAATTTAGAGTGATTCTGTACACTTTTAGGATGTGGTAGTCGGCTGAAACATCTTAAAATTAGTTCTGGGCAAAGGGGATTGGTGTTAAATAAGTTTTAACATTTAAATGAAAAAGTTAAGATTTTATGACCGTACTTTTAACGGATATGGCACGATTTCTTTAGTCAATAGGGTGCTAAAACAATAATGCAAGTCCACAATAAATGCAGATTAATTCAAACAGTCAATGCTAACAGTACATTTCATTGTATTGTAAATTTCATCTTCAGACTGTTACACACACCCTTCATCCTTTCATAAAGGCTACTGTGGCATCTCATGTTTAACACGCACAAACACACAAAATCAACCACAAATGACCACTATGCCTGTAAGGGAAATAACTGTCTAAAATCTTCTCGAACAGCTTAAATTTCACAGTCTCTGGCCTGTAGCAACAAAGCACTCTTGCTGTATTATAGGTCTGGTTCAACCCTGGTTTGACAGAATTAGGATGAAAGGAAGCATTGTGAGGAACCAGTAATATGTCTTATGACTGCAGACATCTAAAGAATCACAGATAGCCACGTTTGCCTGGTCAGTAACAATAACTGCTTACAAAGGAACGAGAAGATCCCAATCAAAGCCTGTACATGTAATTAAAAGGATTTCGTGCCCAGTGAGAGTCTTTATGCAGGACCTGAGGCAACAGTGCTCATCGAGAGCTGAGCTGAGAGAGACAGCAGGCCCTGAGACAGCGCTTTATGAGAGCTTGAGACGAGTGCTCTGATGACAGGTTGTCTCCCACAGAGGAAACAGAGCCATGGGTTCAGGTTTGGGCTTCAAAGCCCCTGGTTTAAGCTGATAATCGAAAGGCATGTGAGCTGGAAAATGTATGGCTGAATCAAAGACTTGATTACTATTATAGCAGTGGCCCCTCAGGCTAGAGGTGAAGATGATGGTAGCTTGCTTTCTGACACCTTTTATGCCCATAAGATGTTCAGCTACATCAGAGGCAGGGCTGTGGGCAGTCATTTGGTGAACACTCCTGGGGCCGATATTGTGTATGTATGTATGTTGTTTCAAATGTTGGATGTTCTTATTGAGGGATAAGTGTGTGGGAATATGAAATGCAAAAAGAGGAAAGCTTTATAGGAACTCAATAAATATAAAAAAAACTAATTGGTATTCATTATATATGCCTTTAAAAAGACCAGTAAAGTATTTACATTAATGAATATGGATAACTCGATATCACAATTTTGGCTACGGTACGGTACCAAAATCTAATACCGCAATACCAATATTAAATCGATACCATACAGGGCCTAAATTGTTGCGTGGCTATTGCCCATAATTTTACTCATTCTCGCAGGTTTTGCGTTTACAAAGTCAGAAGTTACCGCAAATATTTATTAATAAATGAATCAACACAGATTATCACATCAATTCAGTAGTTTAAAAACTTTCTTGTCAAGTAATTTCAGCAATACTTTCTCTCCCCTCTCTATCTCTCCAAATGAGCTGAGATATTATTTGAAAAAGTCTATGTTAAAAAATATTTTCTATAAATAACATTTTGGTATTGAGAAAGAGTGATTTCGACTTCAGTGAAAGTTACATTAATATGCCACGAGATGCAAAGACTGTCTTTATGAGAGAGTGAGTCAGTCACAAAGACTTTATATTGAAATGGACTGAAACAAGGAAGTTGTCTTTACTTTAAACAACATCCTATGAGACGCAACTGGCAAATGTATTAACTAGTGCTGTCATGGGAGTGATGACAGTCTGATGTTAAATAGACAAAGACAAAGATTATTTTCCTCAGCAGACATTCAAACTGATTTTGTGATTGTACATATAAGATTGACCTGAAGAATATCAGCTAGATGCAGGTAATACACTCACTCGAGCTGTCTCTCTCTCATAATAGCCTACTCTACATATTACAATGCATTTCAATGAAGCGAATCAACGTTCCTTCATTACTAGTTTCAAGTGACGTTTTAGAATTAGTAACAGAGGCTTGGGCTCAACTTTTAAACTATCAACTTGAGATTTGAATTTGTGGCAGAATGAAGTAGTTCCTCACAAAAGAGGGTTTTTAAAGACAATCCGTTGTTTCTTATTTAT
The DNA here is from genome assembly GCA_038088235.1 of Zacco platypus. Classification (NCBI taxonomy): domain Eukaryota; kingdom Metazoa; phylum Chordata; class Actinopteri; order Cypriniformes; family Xenocyprididae; genus Zacco; species Zacco platypus. The sequence continues at coordinate 17,018,277 of CM076074.1, forward strand.
TTACACACTCGTGCTGTTGAACTGTAGTATAAAAGCGATATCACACTCGTAGGCGTGCGATATGGCTATATATCAGCACGCTGTGATTACCTTCGGCCGAATCACAGCCACGCTGACATACAACTATATTGCACCGCTACTTGTGTGATTTTGCTAATATATATATAATGATAGTAATTTGATCCATAATATACATTCATTTTATCATTTTATGATGTTTTATTAACAAAGTTTGGGAGGAGCAGGTTCAGATAATTAAACTCAATTAACACGAGTGGAGAGCTTTCAGTTAATCAATTCATTAACGACAGGAGGTGTATATATACACAACAGTCTTACCTCTGTTCGTTTGACTGTTTATCAGCATCCCTCCTCCACCCTACCTCCTCACTTCTAGTCCTTCCTATTTTTTTACCAGAACGGGGAGTATTCTGGGTTCGGGCCAAAATTCCAAGCTCAGAGCCCTCCCCTTGGACAGCACGCCTTTACTCAACTTAATTACATGTAAGTGTGAACTTGTGAAGTCACATCTGTCCTGGGTTTGAGTTTTGGTCAGTTAGTTTTGTTTTTGTTGAAGAAATTAAAACTTTTTTTTCAGCAAGCATGCATTAAATAAATCATTAAGTGACACTAAAGGCTTTTACATTGTTACAAATACTCTGTCAAATAAATCCTGAAAAAAGTATCTCACACACACACACACACACACACACACACACACACACAAGCAATTCAGCTGTTATCAACATTAATAATCATAAGAAATGTTTCTTGAGCACCAAAAAAGGATATTAATTATTTTTGAAGGATCATGTGACATGATTTCTAAATAATTATGAAGACAAGAGCAATTGCTATTGAAAATTCAGCTTAGCCATAACTGGTCTTTTTAAAAGCCTTAAATAATGAATATAAATTAGTTTATTTATATTTTATGAGTTCCTTTAAATACATAGTCCCTTCCCATAGCATTTAATTTCACTAATACCACTTAAGTTGTCTCTTAAAGCACCACCCCAACATTGTGTGAGGAAACTTAATTTGACAAATTTTATCTCCTCAGATTTCCTAGGGACCCACAAGGCCCCCATTTCGACCCAAATTCTGTTCCATCTCTAGTCACACTCAGTGTTATAAAACAGCTGAAAAACAAACCTCAAATATTTACTCTGAGCTCAGCCATGTTCATTTCTGTCCTCGCCGTATATTATATGATTATACCATGGAAAATACGCTCAAATTTCAAGAAAGGCTTTGTTGGTAATTTTGGGGATTAAAGTGATGATTGAAGACAGCAAAGAAGAAATATAGAGCATATTGGTCGCACACAACCATGATTCCCTGAGGGACAATCTTTGCCTTTATTACATCTCTGGACTCACTGTGTTATTTTCTCTCTCATTCTCTCTCTCTGTTACACACACACACACACTCAATCTCTATGTTACTTAATCACATGGAATTTGTGAGACATGGACAGGGCTTTGCAAGGGCCCCTATTTTGCTGTGTGTCTTTGTATGTTTGTTTGCTTGAAAAGCTGATGAAATTCCTGTGAAACCTATAGCTCTTCCCTGTAGGCTGTACTTGCTGCTGTGTAGACACATTTTAGTTGAACTGAATTGGTAGTGAGAACCAATAAAAGGAAACATTTTTTGTTTTTTCCAACACACTCATTTGAGGACAGGAAATGAGAAGATGACTGGAAAACAAAAAAAACAAAAAAACAAAAAACAAAACAGACTGCTAAAAAGTAGCAGTCCTGCCCAGTCTGTGTCAGTGCATGTGTAGGAACTTCCTTCAGAGACCATGATGAGATCAGTTTAAGGCAGTGTACGGAGGAGGAGTTGAAGGGATATTTCACAATCAAGCAATCCCCAGGCTGAAGCTGCCAGTGGTGAATTAAACCCTGCTGCTTCCCTCAAACATCACTTTAATATTAGCAAGAGAAATTATATCTGAATGCTATTCTATAAAAATTATAAGTATCATCTTTTTACACATAGACATATTTTTGCAATTTAGCCCATGAGGTAGTTTAACTTTTTTTTAATGACAGCCAACATTAATGTGTCCAAATGATGCTGCTCTGCAGCCAAGAGAACAGGTTATGACACATGATAAGATTAATAAAGGGAATGTCATCACTGGGAATGTCATCACTCAAGACTCGCTCTTTAATTGATGTTTAAGGGAAGGACATGATTTGCTCAGGGCCGATTAGCGTCTCTTTGTGATGTATGTAAATAAATACAGTATACTCACTTTCTCACAACTACATATATTTGTATACATATCATTTTTGTATTTACTTGGGAGGGGAAAGGCACTATGTGCAAGCAGTACAACTGGTATGTTGTCTATAACTTACCTGTTTGTACCCATTAGCACATGGAATGAAACTGGCTCAACCCAGAGATTATAAAATCTTGCGAAGGTATTGGGTGTCACCCCGCCTGATACTTTACAGATATCTGTTAGAGGGGCATCATTTGCTAGATCCCATGATGCAGCAACACTTCTCGTGGAGTGTGCACAAACTCCTAAGGGGCACGACACGCCTTGGGCTTGGTATGCCATGGCAATGGCATCCACAATCCAATGGGCAATCCTCTGTTTGGAGACAGCCTTCTTCTGCTGTCCACCAAAACAGACAAAGAGCTGCTTATAGCTTCTGAAACTCTGTGTGCAGTCCAACTACACATGCAGGGCGCATACTGGACACAGTAACGACAAGGCTGGGTCTGCCTCATCCCAAGGCAGCACTTGCAAGCTTGCCACTTGGTCCTTAAAAGAGGTAGTGGGCATGTAGCCCTACAAGGGTCTCAGGTTCACGTAAGAGTAAGCCGGATCGAACACAAGGCACATTTCACTGACAGAGAACGCCTGAAGGTCCCTAACCCTCTTGATGGAAGGGAGCACAGAGGGCCATCTTCAAAGAGAGGGCACTTATCTCTACTGACTCCAAGGGATCAAAAGGCACTCCCTGTAGGCCCAGCAAGACTACAGAGAGATCCCATCTAGGAATAAGGCACAGGCTAAGAATGATTTTGCCCCTAGCATCTCTGAGGGACCTGATCATCAGGTCATGCTTCTCTAAAGACTTACCATGCACTGTGTCATGATATGCCACTATGGCAGCCACATACACTTTCAAGGTGGAAGGAGACAGCCTCTCCTGCAGGAAGGAAAGCACTTACCCGACTGTGCATCTCTGTGGGTCTTCCCCACTGGAAGCACACCAGTTGGCGAACAGACTCAACTTCAAGATACAGACCTGCCTCATAGAATCTTCCTGGACTCGTCCAGAGGCCAGATATGGAGGTTCCAGAGGTCTGGCAGCAGGTACCAATTTGTGCCCTGTCCCTGACAAAGAAGGTCCTTTCTCAGAGAAATTCGCCAGGAAGGGGCTGTCCTGAGGACCATGATCTCCAAGAACCAAGGCCGGGTGGGCCAATACCATCAAGATTTGTTCTTCATCTTGACCTGACCTTCTGTGACATCTGTGCAATCAGGCTGAAGGGGGGCAACACATACTTGCAAAGGCCCTGGGGCCAGCTGAGCGCCTGCACGTCTGCGCAGAGGGGGCTTCAGTCAGAGAATGCCACCGTGGGCAATGGAAGGATAAGGGCTAAATAAGCAACAACAAATTGGTGTGATGGCCGTGCGATGTGTGCCACTGCCGCATCTCGGGACTGGAGAATGTAGCCAATGCTGAGGCAATCTCATATGCATCAACCCGAGTGGCACAACTGCCGCAGAGGATGGCATATGCCTCAGGAGCCTCTAAAATTGTTTCAGTGGAACCGCTGTTTCTTTCCCCAAACTCTTCAGGGAGTTCAGCATCGACTGAGCATAGTGACATAGTGACAAAGTTCAACTCAATCCCAAGAAAAGACAAGGCTCTGCACTGGGGAGAGTTTGCTTTTGATCTTAAGCCCCAAACTGCTGAGGTGTCTGAGCTCCAGGTCCGTGTGTGCGCACAATAAATCTCGAGAGTGAGCCAGGATCAGCCAATCATTGAGACAGTTGACAATGCTACTCTAATGTGATGTTGCCTTTGTGACTTTTGTGAAGACACAAGGTGACAGGGACAACCAGAAAGGGAAGACCTTGAACTGGTACGCCTTACTCTTAAAAGCGAACCAAAGGAACAGTCGGTGCAGAGGCAAAATTGAAACATGGAAGTACGCATCCTTCAGGTCTATAGCAGTGAATCAATCAATGTTATCAGGTAGCTCCACTGGACCCAATGTGCAAGATGAGGAATGGAAGGCTAGTGGGGATTGCCCTGGTGGAAACACTCCCATTGCCCTAGCATCACCCTCACCATGACGTTGTGTGTCTCAGAAGGACTGGGATGAGCAACTGAGGTGACTCTCTCTCTCTTACTAGAAAAGAGACTTGTGATTGCAATGTTGCCATGGTCATGTTCTTGCAATGAGAACATGAGCCTTACACAAACACTGTCTCAGTGTGGGTGAGACCCAGAAACTTGTGACCGTGAACATCCAAGGTTGCAAGATCTCGACTACATCTCAAAACACACAGGATAAAAAGCATCTTTAAAAAGACTCCTAGTCTGTGCCTGCTCTTTTAGAGGAAATAAATCAGTTTTATAGGAAAGCTGCTCTTTTAGGCTCACTGAAACGCCCAGGTGAACTCTCTCTACACTTTTCCGTGCCCATTCCATGGGAAAGACTGCTGGAATGTGCCATCACACCAGAAATTTGCTTCCTTTTCAGAGGATGAATGGATTGAACTTGTGTATAGGCAACACTCACTTGGCACCGAACAAATCTGAATGAGTGAAGCATGTCGTCTCCCTTTATACCTGTATTTCTGGCATGCAAATTGCACTCACCAATTCTCATTTTTCTCTGCTTTTTCTCAGAGTACCAGAGCTATACCAGATGTTTGGGGCTCCCAATTGTGACCCCTAGTGTCAATCATCGACACCATCTCGAAGTGACTGACAAATAGGGAACTGGGCAGTGCAGGCAGGGGTTCACAAAATGGCTTTCCTGGCCAATAAAGGACAAATAGACATCTCAGAAACAGACACAGTACAGGCAGACATCACAGGCTTTCTTGGTCAATGTGGAAAAGGCAGACATTTCAGGAATGGCTCTTCTGGCCAACACAAAGCAGGGAGAGGAGGGGGGCATTGGGAGGCAGGGTGGGAACACAGACATCAATAACTCTGTGCTGGTTAAGGCAATCATTCTCCAAATCAATCTGGGTCTCGGAGTTTAGGGCCTGTACATCCACCTTAGCTAAAGGAACAGGGCTCTATTCCATCCCCTTTTAATCCACTAGGATTCCCCCGCTAACGGACGGAATTGCAGACTCACACACCTGGTCAGACATGGTTGGCTTGGGCTCTGGGGTGATCTGTGGCTCAGACGTCGCTATAGCTCTTGTATCATGGCAGACTCTGGCTCATTGTCTGTGGTGGACTTAGCGTCCAATTGAATGATGGCTATGGATAGTGCACTGAACTCCTACTCTCTCTCACAGGTGGTGAAGGCGGAACCATTATGTAGCAGTACCCAGTCTACATAATCCTTGAACGTCCTTTGATGAAATAAAAACAGGCTGTCTTTGTCGTAGTGGATGAATGGTATGAAAACAGGAAGGCCTGTGTGTGTCTCTCAAGGGACTGTTCACCATGTGAGAGAAGGATAATTTTCACTGCTGCTAGATCCATCTTTTTAGGTCAGTTCTTCTGTCAGCACCAGTGGCAAACACATGAGGAAACTACGGTGGCCCAGTAGTGCACAACACAAAGAAATTTAAAAAGCAAACATAGGTTCACAACACAACGAAATCAAGCCACAACACAACGGAATTGCCACAACACAATGAAATAAAGCCACAAGACAACGGAAACAAGCCACAACACAACAGAATCGCCACAACACAACAAAATAAAGCCACAACACAACGGAAATAAAGCCACAACACAACGGAAATAAAGCCACAACACTACGGAAATAAAGGTAAAGTTAGATTTCAGATAGAAGAGTCCAGAGTCTTACCATGATTAGTTTCAAGTATGTAAACAATGTATATCGACATGAAATATTAATTCAAAATCACATTTGTGATCACAATAGCTTCATATTTATACCCGTGAATGATTTGACACGCTACCACGGCGCATGACGAAGGGAACGTCTGCCAATTCCACCAAGTGGTTAAAACGAATACTTTGTAATCATTAAAATTACTTTTAACATTTAAAATCAGACATGTTCAAATTCCAAAGCTTGTACTAGGTATTTAATGGTAAGACTGACTTACTATTTTGACAATACATACAGGGAGGTATTATTTCACCTGCAGTAAGTCAGTCATACTAATATTTGGAACATGAAAAAACCCTTTAAGTGAATTACACTAAAAAAATGTATATATATATATATATATATATAAACTAATTGTGTAGTGTACATAAAAGGTGGTATTGCCACAATTTTACCAGTAGTAGGCCAGTCTGGTCAACAACAACAGCAAAAAACCTTTTGGAGAATTACAGTGATTTTTTCCTGTAAATAATTGTTTATTGTAAGTATATGAAGGGAGGTATTGACAAAATGTCACCTGTAATGAGTCAGTCTTACCAACAGGAACTAACAAGCTTTGGAATATGAACATGTCTGTATTTAAATGTTAACACAAAGTCATTGTAATTAATACAAAGTATTCGTTTTTAACTATTTGGTGGAATCATGCACAGTGGTAGCACGTCAAATCGTTTACAGGAATAAATACGAAGCTATTGTGCACAAATGTGATTTTGAATTAATATTTCATGTCGATACACAATGATTACATACTTAAAACTAATCATGGTATTGATATAAGACTGTAGACTCTAGAATAGTGGCAAGAAACTCTAACTTAACCAAGCACCGAGAGCCCCTTAGTGCTCGGGAGCATTTCCGTTGTGTTGTGGCTTTATTTCGTTCTGCTGCGGCTTGTTTCCATTGTGTTGTGAACTTATGTTTGCTTTTTAAATTTCGTTGTGTTGTGCACTACTGGGCCACCGTAGGAAACAGATCTAAATGCAGCAGTTTAGATCAGAACTAAACAGATCAACCATAATATCACTATGAGAACTGACAACTGTAGATAATGCAGACTGTGAACTTTTGGCTCAAATAGTAAAAAAACAAAACAAAAAACAAAAAACTCTATGAACTCTATTTCAAAGAGGTGGTGCAAGTGATGAAAATACCTTTACTTTCAATTTATTTTCTTTTATCAGTAATTTGTTGATTAAAAAGTCAGGGTTGTAACAGATGGGTGTGTATGCAGGATGCCAGGGTGAATTCTGTGATTTTATCATTCCACATGTCTGTCAAAGTTGTAGATATTATAATATTTTAGAAGAAACTTTGTTTCTTGGCAGATATACTAAGGGAAGATAAGTCTTGCATTGAGATTTCTTTGCATTAACATTTTCTTTTATGCCAAGCCAAGGCTCACAGAAGTAGGTGGGATGAAACCATTTTACTTTCTCAACACAACTGACTGGCTAATAGTAGCAACAGTTGGGGGCCTCTGATCCTCCCAGATTTTTTGGGCTTCAAAAGAGTTACTAATTAAATTTTTAATTATTTTTCCCTGTAAAATTGATTAAATATGTAATATTTAATATGTAAAAAAAACAAAAAAAACATCTATATCAATCTATATTCTAATTGGATGAGATGTGTTCAAAGCAATTGTAAATTGACCATAAACACACACCTGTGACTACACAGTCTAATATGTAATATATTGTTAATATATTTAACTCATTATTAAACAGAGTTATCTTTTATAATAGTGCTTTTGCCACATTTTTGTAAAAGCCACTTAAAGATGACCTGTTATGCCCTTTTAGTCGTGATTTTGTTCAAGGGGTCTATTAGAACATGTATTTGAAAGTTCAAAAAACCTTAATTTTCACAAATTTTTCATTATTGCAGCACTTCAGTTCCTAGTCTGTCAGTAACACTCTGTTCAGTTCCTGCCTCTATACCTTGCACAATATGCTGTGATTGGTCAGCTTAATCAGTGTGTCATGTTGTGAACACGGCCCTTAACATAACTGTGTTAGATCCAGGGTGGAAAAAACACCAACAACCAACAACACACCAACACAAATTAAACAGGGCTTTCCCCGTTTATTTTGTCCATGCCTTGGGTGGGGATTATTTAAATGAGGAATATTGTACGTTCCTGGAAGAAAACTTAAGACTACAATCGAGGCGTTTCAGTTTCAGTGCTATGTAGACATAGAGAATAATTCCCTTTGGAGTGGACTTTGTGCTTTGTAACTTTGCAGAGCTTTTTCATGCTCAAACAACGTTATACACTAAATAAAGTCGAGAATGTAAAAAATGCATATTAGGTCCTCTTTACAGAGATAGTTCACCCAAAAATGAAAATTATTCCATGATTTACTCACCCTCATACCATCCTAGATGTATATGAACAACAACAAAAAAAATGCATCCATTCCTTAAAAAAATATGTAGTACACAATGCCATGACGTTGTACACTACACAATGATGTACAACGCTTAGTACATCATGTCATTATGTAAAACGTCATGGCATTGTGTGCTACGTTGCGGAAGTTAACGTCGTATGGATTCATTTTTTTATAGATGGATGCATTTTTTTTTCGTCTTCAGAATTTGGGGTACCAATTACAAACATTATAAACCTTGGAGGACTAAGAATGTTTTTAATATATCTCTGATTGTGTTCGTCTGAAAGAAGATATATCTTACCGAAGTCATATAGGATGGCTTGAGAGCGAGTAAATCATGGAATAATATTCTTTTTTGGGTGAACTATCCCTTTAAGTCTTATTTTCCCCCCAGTGTAAAACATTCAATACTGTCCAATATAAAGGTCATTCCTTGTCCTTTATATTGTGACCATATTTATTTTCTTATCTCTTTTTTATCGTGTAATAATAAGGTTTATATTTAAAATGTTTATTTTGTTATACGTTCATAATGTTTTTGGGTTAGTTAGACTAAGCGAATCTGTCAGCGCTTGTGTGTCTCTACAATTAACATACGAGTGCCTTCATTAGCACTTCTGTGTCTGTATTCATTAGCGTGTGTGTGCGCGGCCCCTCTCTGATGGGGGTAAGGGGAGGACCTGTGATTGCTAAGTGTGGAGTCTGATCAAGGCTGACAGTATTTAACATAATTAAGAAAAGCTTCAGTCACAGTGGCATTAAATAAACACCTCACTGAGCGAGGGAGGATCTGATGAGAGAGAAAGAGGAAGAGAGAGGGAGGGAAGGGTCATTTCTCAGTCATGGGATGAGACGTGCGTGTTAGTCTTCTCATTACTGCACAGCTTGAGTGGCACACACTTCCTCCCTCTCGCTGCAATGTGAGCACACGCCTACACACACACAAACTCACACACTCACTTGCACTGTCAAGGTGGAGCATTAACTTTTTTTTGACATGACTTAATCTTTCCTGCTTGCCTGGCAAACAACACTGTGCCAACTGAACAAGGGAAAACCGTTTTAAGTGTTCATGCTCTAGAATGATGAAAATCACAGTACAATCTACAGGTACATGTAGGCGACCTTAAATACTCGTGCCACCATTGGAAAGCAAAAAGGGAAATCATTAGTACACTACAAGCTACTAGCAAAAAGCTACATGATGAAGCAATCTAAAGGGGCAAAGGCTGCATCCAAAATCACATACTTTCTGAGTAGGTACCGCATTTTAATTAGAACTAGCATTTAAACTGTTAGAGTCAGCATGAAATGGAATTTGTGATAGTGTTTCCATTCCTATTGTGACGTACAGTGGGTACGGAAAGTATTCAGACCGCCTTAAATTTTTCACTCTTTGTTATATTCCAGCCATTTGCTAAAACCATTTAAGTTAATTTTTTCCCCTCATTAATATACACACAGTACTCCATATTGACAGAAAAACACAGAATTGTTGACATTTTTACAGATTTACTAAAAAAGAAAAACTGAAATATCACATGGTCCTAAGTATTCAGACCCTTTGCTCAGTATTTAGTAGAAGCACCCTTTTGATCTAATACAGCCATGAGTCTTTTTGGGAAAGATGCAACAAGTTTTTCACACCTGGATTTGGGGATCCTCTGCCACTCCTCCTTGCAGATCCTCTCCAGTGCTGTCAGGTTGGATGGTAAACGTTGGTGGACAGCCATTTTTAGGTCTCTCCAGAGATGCCTAATTGGGTTTAAGTCAGGACTCTGGCTGGGCCATTCAAGAACAATCACGGAGTTGTTGTGAAGCCACTCTTTCGTCATTTTAGCTGTGTGCTTAGGATCATTGTCTTGTTCGAAGGTAAACCTTCGGCCCAGTCTGAGGTCCTTGAGCACTCTGGAGAAGGTTTTCGTCCAGGATATCCCTGTACTTGGCCGCATTCATCTTTCCCTCGCTTGCAACCAGTCGTCCTGTCCCTGCAGCTGAAAAACACCCCCAAAACACATGATGCTGCCACTACCATGCTTCACTGTTAGGTAATGAGCAGTGCCTGGTTTTCTCCACCCATACCGCTTAGAATTAAGGCCAAAAAGTTTTATCTTGGTCTCATCAGACCAGAGAATCTTATTTCTCACCATCTTGGAGTCCTTCAGGTGTTTTTTAGCAAACTCCATACAGGCTTTCATGTGTCTTGCACTGAGGAGAGGCTTCACTCTGCCATAAAGCCCCAACTGGTGGAGGGCTGCAGTGATGGTTGACTTTCTACAACTTTCTCCCATCTCCCAATTGCATCTCTGGAGCTCAGCCACAGTGATCTTTGGGTTCTTATTTACCTCTCTCACCAAGGCTCTTCTGCCCCGATAGCTCAGTTTGGCCAGACGGCCAGCTCTAGGAAGGGTTCTGGTCATCCCAAACATCTTCCATTTAAGGATTATGGAGGCCCCTGTGCTCTTAGAGAACCTTAAATGCAGCAGAATTTTTTTTGTAACCTCAGCCAGATCTGTGCCTTGCCACAATTCTGTCTCTGAGCTCTTCAGGCAGTTCCTTTGACCTCATGATTCTCATTTACTCTGACATGCACTGTGAGCTGTAAGGTCTTATATAGACAGCTGTGTGGCTTTCCTAATCAAGTCCAATCAGTATAATCAAACACAGCTGGACTCAAATGAAGGTGTAGAACCATCTCAAGGATAATCAGAAGAAATGGACAGCACCTGAGTTAAATATATGAGTGTCACAGCAAAGGGTCTGAATACTTAGGACCATGTGATATTTCAGTTTTTCTTTTTTAATAAATCTGCAAAAATGTCAAGAATTCTGTATTTTTCTGTCAATATGGGGTGCTATGTGTACATTAATGAGGAAAAAATGAACTTGCAAATGGCTGCAATATAACAAAGAGTGAAAAAATTAAGGAGGTCTGAATACTTTCTGTACCCACTGTATATCCATGTGAATGACTTCTCAAACAAGAAAACATGTAGGGTGGGACTTGTGTCCATCTGAAATTGATTCAGTCATTGGCTATTTAGGTGTGTTCAACATCGGCTGCGGCTGGATGGAACCGATCAGCGAGAGTATCAGTACAATAATAAAGTTCAACATATGCCTATACTATTTAAAAAAACAATGTTGTGGGGTCTACGTTTTTATCAGTTTGATTTTGATAAACATAGAATGAACCAGCTGGCTGCTCTCAAATCGCTCTCGCGGGACTTTGATTCCATATGTCACAGTCACATTGCTTCAGCGCTGCCTCAAGTTGGACGGCATTCACTGCTTCAAGTCAGACGCCGATCGATCTGTGTAGCGCTGCATGAATAGAACGAGTGTATTGTGTTTGCTATTGCTGTGAGCTCATGTGAGCGACAGGTTGTCCCACCCTCGCGCCAATAAACACCTCATTAGAGAAGAGATGTTGTTGAAAGTGGTAGGGGAAGTTTTTTTTATTTGAAATTCCAAGGGCTGATGAATTTTAAAAAATAAAAAATAAAAATATATATAATGGCGTACACTAGGGATGTGTGCTACGACCAATTTCACTGTTGTTTAAATGGAAGTTGTTTTTTTTATCCGACTAGTCCATTAGTCTAAAAGCAAGAAACCCCCAAAAGATGGTAAGAAAAACCCCCTGTGCGTGTCTTCTCTACCTTCATGTGCCTATATTTAAAATACTTAATCCATGAATCACACTGTCAAATTTCTTAATGAATTCCACCAAAAATAGGTCATGATTATGCTGTACGCTTGCATTGCGTTATCATAATTTAATTTTAGGCGGTCTAAAAAAACAATGTCAGCCAATACATAGCTTATTTATTCAAATCAGCTGGGGCAATGCAAAATGGAAAATAAATCAATAGCCTGGCAGAATTCTTCATCTTCATATAACGTTATAACCAACATATTAAAACAGAAGTCAAAAACAATAGGAATGATAATCAAGGAACAGCATTAAACGGCTTTTAAAAATAAACTTTGTTATATCGTCTAAAAACAAAACAATGCATCAATTCCCATTTTACTTACTCAGACCATGCGTTTTTGTTCAGTGAAATTAACATATCCACGTGGTCTGGTGAAAGTCCTGAGGCACTGAGCGCGCTCAGAAGGAACTTAAGTCGCAGGCACGCAGAGATGACGACAAACAAGCCGATAGAGTTTGGGAAAGCGTCTGGATATGCCGCAACACCACCAAAGTTAGATGCTCCTTCCAGTAGAGCTCATCTTTCGCGTAGTCATTTTTGAGCTCGCTGCAACTGACATGAAGAAAACGCATGCAAGGGCTGAGGTAAAAAAAATAGTTTCCCATCCAGATACACTTTTAAAACTATTTTTTTCAAACTATTTTTTTTTTTTTTAATTTTTTTAATTTTTTTCAAACGTTTTGTTTTTTCCCCTCGTTTAGTCGACTAATCCTAGCGTACACGGATAAATCATTCATAGTCTGTTAGCCCCTTCCCGTCCAGTACGTAATTAAAGTGCATTTCTTCTTTTTGGAATTTTCAGTGTGAAAAAAATACTCTCACTATACTATAAAATGCTGTATAAGTAAGCAATTTTGGATTAGTATTGAACGATTATGAACATTCATAATGTTGCGACTTACGGTGTCAGTTGTCTCTCCTGGGTTGGCTACATTTCGCCTAATGTTTTATGAATAGCCTATTATAAATTCGGCCATAGGCCAACTGTTTTTACAGAAGGGAAGTAGCATAATAAGACATATTCGGGCACAGGGAATATCTTTTTAAATGAGTATATATACAATTAATCATTTAATCAGAGCAGTATTTGTCTGGCACAAAAATGTTGTCACACTATAGTTTAAATGTAAAGTTAAAAAAATATAGGCTATAATATACTAAAATGTATATGCCCGTTTACTGATTTCTAAAGTCTTTAAACATTTCTAATTGTCTAAAATATATAAATTAATGAAATTAAATTAAATGAAATGCAGCATGTTAAAACATTATCTGATATGCTGTGCAAGGAGTCGAATCTGCTCATGAAATGTTCGAATTGATTTACAAGTCTTTCCAATGGAACATAGGACAAACCAATTCATTAGAACGAATCAGACCTTTGTCAAAGGACATTTTAGGAGGAACCGATTCATTACACGGAGTCAGACTTGCCCACGCCACAAACTGCTGCTTGCAAAATACACGTACAAGGTGAGTAAGTGAGTTAATAGGAACTTATATTTAATTACTCTCCAACACTTGTAAGAATTGGCGGGCGATAAGTGAAACAGGCCAAGCGCAGTAGATACATTTGTTTAGCTTATGTAGTTTATTTCAGAAATGTAGAAGGTCGCTTTTATATGCTAAACAACACTGCTCCTTCATTGTCATGTTTGTTTTATTTATGAGCTGTATGGAAGAAGCCAAACAACAAGTCAACACAAGTAGTGCAGTAAAAAAAGCAGCTAAGCTAACTGACATGGCAAAGACATGCAGGCTAAACAATGGAGTACTATTAAACTACTGGAACAATTGACCCTTCGCAAAGACTCACCCACTTTAGTAACTGTTGCTTTGTCCGACAAGTCATTCACGCAGTGAAAAATACATCGCGAAGCAAAGAGGACACTGACAACACGTCGACAGATATTAATATATCGTAATTTTTTAAAGAAGTTAAAACCATAAATACTGTATTGTGGCTCTTTAATATGTCGTGACGGATCGCTGTTGCTCCTTCAAGAGGCTCATGAACTGATCATCTCTTCATACTAGTTCATTTATAGCATCAAATAAACATGAATGAACATAGAAGGAATGTTGTTTCAAGCGTGGGAAGACTTGAGTACACACAATTTTTGAAGTTCAAGTTCACCAACGTTAATCTACTAACTCCCTTGACTGCTTTGTCAGACAAAATGGCGGATTCGGGGTTATGATTCGTCAGATCGCCTGTCAAACTGATGGCGAAGGGTCAATTACCCAAATAAACCACGCTGTAATATTTTGTTTTTGTTCTCAGAATACTTTGTACAAGTTAGGTGTTGCATTATAATTTATTATGTGTCGTTCTTGAACAATGATATTATTTTAAGTTTGAGTTGTCTCAGAGTGATTAGTTTATTTTGTCTTTAACATTTGTTCGTTGGAATAAAAACAGAAATGAATTTTTCACCTCCGGAGGCCCTGTCTTTAGTTGTTCAGCTTGAGTGATCCACTAACCATTTCCGTTTCTCATGGTTATTGGTTTCATTATTCTGATTTCCCAATTTGGATTACATTATCTGAATTAGCCTAGTGTATAGCTACCATTTTAATTGAACTTATCGACGAAATGGCTTGAATAAGATAAATTAAATAAATTAATGATTTCATAGTTATTGTGGGGGTGGTGTGGTCTAGTAAATAGACCCCCCCCCAAACAAACAAAAACAACAGCACCACCAACAAAAAAATAATAATAAAAAATAACTAAATAATACAAATGGCATTTCATGTCATAAAGGCAGCTAGTATACATTCACAACATCTCAAAAATAACTTCTATGCTCAAAGGGACTTTTGAGTGTAGACATAGAGTGACGCACATTGTACGTTGGGATTGTCCCTATTGGAGTCACATAGTTTTGACTTCTCAACTTCCTCTTTAATTGTCGGTGTCTTCACCCAAGATTAAAGCCTCAGTAATCTGACTTTCCTCCTTCTCTTAGATTCGACTTCTAATGGTGGATGATTACAACCATATGTTCTCCTGTCCTGTACAAGCCCTGTAAAGATAAGGCTATTACTGATATGCTGATAAAAGAGACCGGATGACTTTCCCCTTCATGAATGACTCTGAATGCCATGAGATGTTTAGTTTCCCTATTTAAATCCTATTTGATAGATGGCTGGGGAATACATTTAAAATATGAAATAATGTCGTTTTTACGACGAAATATTAGCTCTCTGTACTACTACCCTTGCATTATACTCGATAGCATGGCTGGATCTTATAGACATATCTTCTAATTGCATTTTTCTTGGACGTTAACCTCCAGCATCTAGCAGAACTTTGATGTATATGTCGGCGAATACTGGGAAGCCAAGCAGTCTGGGGACTGGATGAAGAAGTGTCTGCTAGTGTGACAAAAAACAGACATCCAGACACACACTCCTCCACGGCAGATACTGGAGGAACTTTCCTCTTCACCCACAGACACCCTGCAGACAAAGCAAGGAAGAGAAATGGAGGACAACATTATGAGATACATATATTTAGTAAAAATTTATAAGAATGATGATATCTGGGGCTAGCCTTCAGATAATGGCTCATGGGCAGTCTGGAATAGATAATTTCTTTAGAAGTACAGAGACATTATTTCTATGGTTCATAATTAATTTATTAATAAATACTTTGCACAACAAATTAAGCTGCGATAATTATTTTCCCTGCAAGCACTTAGGTGTTAATGGTTGATTAAGTCTTCATTACGGGTTAACTATTGCTTGATGTGATTGGTTGTTTTGCCTCTGTTTTGTTGGCTGTTTGTGGAAGTTGTGAGTAATTTTCTGTTCAGATTGTACCTGCGGCAGCACTTTGAGAGAATTTGAGAGCATTAATGACTTGGCAAAAACTAATTCTGTCAATCACTGTTAGGTGTGACAAAATGTCAAAGTGACAAGTAAATAAGCTGCTAGCATTAGGTGAGGCATTAAAGACAAACACCTTGATTTCTCTCTTGTCATCATCAAATAATTATCCAGTGCATGCCTAATGTTATGTAAATTTGTTATTACGCCCACATAAATTCAGTAATGGGCATACACTCGATATCTAAAATTGTTTTGCAGTACACCATTAAGCACCAGAGGTTCTCATGTCACATTTTTATGGTGGTGACTATATCTATGTTCCAGTAAATGTCAAGGTGCACTGGATTTTTTTTTTTTCATGTTCTGACCAATATGACGGTTGTCTTGGAATTATACCGACACCTAGTGGTGTGGATGAAGTGTCACGCAAAAGCAAATATCAAGAATTTGTATATTTTAATATTAAATAATTTAAATAACAATAACAACTTAGAGATAGCATTTTAAATATTAATGTCATATTTTTTTTTACTAAGCACTATGTGTCATGCAAAAGCAAATATCAAGTAGGCCTATTTGTATTTTTGTCTACAGGGACACATTTCTGAAAATATCTTTTATGTTTCACAAAAGGAAGAGATACATTTTTGGAACAACTTGAGGGTAAATGATGACAGAATTTTCATTTTTGAGTGGAATATCCCTTTAACAATGTTTTGTGGTGAGGTAAAACAGCATGAAATATACAGCAGTCAATTCAAGCATGCAGACATTAAAGCTCTTAACATAAAAGTATGTGAAAATGTAACTGGACATACAGTAGGATTGTTTGTTATATCTAAATCCTCAAGTATATATCCCAAAATAAAAAACAAATTAATAAAAAATAAAATGAAATAAAAGAATCCTTATTATCCATATCTTTTAGTGTAAAATGTTTTAATTAGAGAAAAATAATACTTGGTGCATTATTAATCACTCAAGTACTATGCAAACATATATTTGTCTTATCTAAAGCTTTCGGTGACTCTTCCTGCTACTGTCCTAGAACAAATCTGCTCTTAAACTCGGGTTTAAAACTCTCTCATTCTTCTTTTGGCAGATGAGTCAGAGTGCTTCATTTGCAGAGATGTGGGCCTGGTGGGTGAGGATCCACTGAGAACCTTCTGTGACTGTAAGAGCCTTGTGGCTCACCACAGCTGCCTGCTCACCTGGATCAAAAAGGTACAATCAGCATTGTAGCCAACCGTACATTATAAACTGACTCGTCACCCTTTCAATTTGTCATTCTGTGACTCATCTGGACAAAAAGCCTCAGACTATAGCTAACATAAAGCATGTGCCTGCCTGGATGTGTTTAAATCAATAAACAAAAGTCCTCTTGTAGAGTCATCACTACCCAGGCTGTTTTCCATTCCCTACCAAGTGCAGGCCATGTAACACTATGCAGAAAACATAAGCCTAGTTGTTTTGTTGCATCCAATTTTTCTTGTTAATTAAGGCCTCAGATGGCCTGGTTGGGTGAGCTTTCTGTCTTTTGTTGGGGTGTAGCTGGACGTCTTTTGTCTCGTAGCCTGAACTGTGCATGTGCCGTCCTCTGGCTCTGCGCTACATTAAGTCCTGGAGGTGGAGGTGGTAGGGGGCCTCCCTAACCCCAGCCTCCCAGGGCAGGCACAGTGTGAGTGGGCAAAGTGATAAATACACACGGCTCGTCGTACATCATCACTGCACTCCAGATATCAATAGCCTACTGGAATGATTAATAACAGCCGATACTTCCTGTAGTTAGTTCTTTTTAATTAAACCATGCTTTGTGCAAACACATATGGGTTCTAGAGCAGAGGAAAATAAATATTCTTAGAGTTTATGTTGTCAAATCATTAAAGGGATAGTCCACCCAAAAATTAATATTCTGCGATTTACTCATCCACATGTCATTCCAAATGTGTATGATCGTCTTTGGAACACAGAAGAAGATAATTTCAAGAAGTGCTGATTCTGACCATTCTGTGAATGTCAGATGGGTCTAGAATAGCAATACAACTGGTTGAATTTCATTGTATGGAGAAAAAACAGTATTTTTATAAATAAAAAAAAAATATTATATCAATTAGTGCTTTCACTCGATTAAAACAGAAATAAAAATAAACTAGTTACACATTTTTCTGCAACTAATTGCAATTATCACACCTAACATTAAAGTTTTTTAATATATTTTTATATTGTAATACTTTCACATTGAATCTCCAAAATACAACATAGAGATAGTATTTTAAATATTTGTTTAATGGCATGTCATTGATACCAGTACTGATACAGATGTCTCTATTAAATAGATTTTTTCCCTCAATTTTAGCCATTAATTATAGCCATTCAAGATTACAATATAACTGAAAGCTACCAGTTTTAACTTTTAATAGGCTTTAAAAAATATAGCGACTTTTAATTTAAGTAAAACAATCTTCACATAAAACCATTGTAATAAATGTCACATTTAACTGTGCCTTTAATAATATCAAAGCACAACACTAAGGTTTTTTTTTTCTTCTACTGGTTCAGTTGGGCTGGTTCAGATTTGTACCTGCCCTGCTAAAATGCACAAAAAGAGTTACTGATTCTGTTTTTTAACCAATGTAACCTTGTAAAAAGTGCTTTCTGTGTAAATACACAGACATTGAATTATCATTCACTGCATTCATTATGAATCGAATATAGATTAATCCTATAAAAAGTGATTCAGTCAAGAGCAGTGAGTGATTTTCTCTGTCTTTTGTTCTTTGATTAACATTGACACAGACAGCAGCAGGTTTATTAGGCTGCTGTCACTTTAAGACCTGACGCACATGACACAGATCTGACACATACCCTATTTTCTCTTTATGTTCAAAGACGGTGCACCTAGTACATATTTTAGTTCTTTTTTTTTTTCTTGAATTAGTGATATTAGTGAATCAGTGATAGCCTGGTCATATATTGTAGTGCAGCCAAAGGATGACAGAAAAAAAAAAAAAAACAGATGCTGGATTATTTGCATTAAATATTTTTAGCACGTTAAACTGTATGAAAAATAAACTGCAAACTTGACAATATACATATTTTCATTTAATAAAATGTATATTTAATTATATATTACTTTATATATTCTTTTGCTTGACGTCAACAATGCCAAAAGTCATTGGTTCTTGAATGTTTTGTAACCAGTTATAACATGCCAGATTTGAATAGCTGTGGATTTGAGAACTGTGGAGGGGAAGATTTTTGGTGAATAATGAAAAACTTCAATTTTGGTCTGTTCCTCTGCCAATGAATATAACTTCAAAAGATTTGGGAACATCCTGCAAAATCACCCTGTAAGGGTACTTTTATTTTGAGAGCTTGGCATCCCCTGGTGAACATCCACTTTCATTTTGTGGAGAGAGAAGCAAGCATGTCCTGCCTAACATCTCCAAAAACAGGAGTGTCCAAAGTCAGTCCTTGAGGGCCGTTGTCCTGCAGAGTATAGCTCAGGACACCTGCCTGAAAGTTTCTAGTATGCCTAGTGAGACCTTGATTAGCTGGTACAGGTTTGTTTAATTGGGGTTGGAGCTAAACTTTGTGGGACAGTGGCCCTTCAGGAATAGGATTGGACATTCCTGTCCTAACATCAAGAAAGAAAACCATATGAATTTGGAATGACATGAGGATGAGTAAATTATGTCAGAATATAAGTACCTACTATAATTTCCGGTCACCGCACTATGAGGCAAAAAAAATAATGACCAGGCAAATAAATACTAGCTGTATTTTAAAAGCAATGGTTGTAATTAGCCGGACCTCCCAGCATGAATGCGCACTGGCCAAGCAACTCAACAGCAAAGCTCATTTCGACTGTGCCTGTCTCTGTTTTGCACTGTTTAGACGATAACTATGATCTGCCAGCAGTGTGATCACTTGCCCCAACAGTTAATGACAGTTAATGCTGTTTTTGTCTTCTCATGCATGATGCACTGAAAGTCCCACTAAAGCCTGTTTATTCAGCGGCCTTTCCATAAACACTGGATCGCTGAGTCCACCACAGACCCCACCACACTTTTCCAAAACAGCACACTGTACCAAGACGCCCACAGACATATGCACATACACATGAAAACACATACACGCATACAAACACACAGAAGCCAAGCTTATTGTTTTCCAGAACGAAATTGAAACCAGCAGATTTCCCCTGCCGTCATGCCTAAAGTATTCCAAAATAGAGAGCCCAAATCCACAGTGAGATTTTAGTGATCAAAAGATGCATTTTTCAAATGTGACAAAGACTGCTGAAAGATTTGTCTTCATTTTACGGTTCACTTATTCCACGTTGGAAGTCTGATCATGTCTCGTTTTATTTCTCCATTTTCCTATACATCTAAAAGAGCTTGTGAGTTGATTAAGAATAAATAGAATTATTAGAATGTCTTTTATTGAAATATGCAATAGGTTCAGTCGATTTCAACTTTGTATGCAGGGTATTACGAATATAAATCCATCACCAGAGGCCAGTTTGTTTGTACATATTTATGCTTTTATATACATAGCAATGTTTACAATATACAGTATTTATATATACAGTATTTTTATGTATGTATCTTCTGCACCGAAAAATTAGCAAAAAAGTGTTCCTTTGCAGTACACTTAAAAACACTTTAAATAAAATAGTGCAGATATTGGAATCGAGATGTATAGAATTTTATATTTATGTGTGTGTGTATACAGTAACTGTGTATATATTTCACTGAGACATTGACATGAATTTATTATTTCTATTTGGTTTTCCTTTTGATCAAGCCGCATGAACATAACACATTTATGTGAAAGCTGTTAATCATGTTATCTAGCTTGATTTGACATTGATGCAAAGATCATCTTGTGCTTTGATAGAAGCAAGAACATCTGACTGTCTGTACAAATGAGTTTATTTTGTCAATTCCACAAATTTGCTTAATTGAATAGTGACTTAAAAATGGTGCAGAAAAGTAAATCTTGCTTATTCATTTTACTTCATAACTATCCTAAAATTTCTATTTATTGTCAGGCTTAAATTAGATTTTTAATCTCAGATTTTTAATGTGGTCTCAGACTTTTGGATCGTACTGTATAGACAATGTTTTTCCTTTGATATAATTGGTAGATGGATGTACTGTATCATGATGAAAACTGCATTCTTGTTTGGTGATATTTTTGCTCTCTTAAAAAGAGCAATTATCCTGCTGCACTAGCCTTTTTCTGACCAAGATTGGTAGGACAGTAGACCCTTTTCTTAAAATACATGCACAAACACACACACACACACACACACACCAAATGACTCACGGTTCTTTTAAATGGAAGGAGAGGAGAGAAGGAAAGGAAAGAGGAGACGTGGCGAGACGGTGTGCCTCTGACAGTGGAGCTGAAATCAGTGATCGACCTGTCACTTCTTGTCTGATTGCCATCTCCCTGAAAGAAGGTCAGGCATATACGCCTAAAGTGCCTCTTAACCACATTTTATGAAGCCAGAAAATGTAATCCAATAACCGTTTGACTCGTGATTGCTTTACTCTCGGCGGCTGGGAACGATACTACTCTTAAAAGCAGCTTAGGTAAAAAAGAGAAAGAAAAGAGAACAAAGGCAAATTCCTGGTCCTTATCTAATTTCACGAATAGCAGTTACAGTGCCACTGCACTGGCCAAGAACCAGACGAAGAAAACAAAATGCTCATAATTCATTTTCTCTTCCTGGCTAATATATACTTCAAATATGGTCTGGCTCATAACAATGTAACTGCACTTATTGTCCGTGACAAGGCAGAGAAGAGGCTTTTCAGGCCAGCAGTCTTTAACACTGCCCTCTTCCTCTGTTCAAGCTCAGAGAGACAAATAACATGGCACAAAAACTAATTAGCGAGCGGGAACTAGTTAAGAGAATGGCCTTTGAGAGTGGAAGCCGGAAGCCCGAGGCTTGATTTAAATATAGGGCCAGAGTCAGTGACTGAGTGTGCCTGGGAGATCCTGCCCCCTCAAGGCACACCACTCGCTGACCTTTGACCCTCATTAGGCAGAGGGCATTCCTGGTAGGATGAGGCCCTCAGTGATGTACAAGGGCGTAAGAGGAATCGGAACGACTGCGTCAGACCTTCCCCGCACCAGAACACGACCCGTTGTTACTCGCAGCGCTTACCCCATGAGAAAGAGAGAGGAAGAAAGTGGGTATTGAGATACCACAGATCAAGGACTATGTCATCTATTACTGCTCCGCACAGAGCTCATGTCAAAACCACCGCAATTACTCGCTCCATATACCCACATAAATATGTTTCCCATTTTTTTTTTTTTTTTATGAAAGTCTGCCATCTGGTTTCAGTCTATTGCAGTTAATGGAAATGATCTTACATACAAAAAAATAAATAAATAAAAAAAAGAATACGCTTTCCAAATATGTAATCTAATCCATATGAAATAACCCTCAGAGTTGTGGAGCAAATGACAAGAAAGTAGATATGATTACGGTGTGCAGAGAGTCTTTAAAATACTAACTTTTACTGCATTTAGACTGTTCGCATGCAGTGCAGCTTTAAATATGGCTTTAAGAAAAAGAAAGAAAAAAAAACCTGTAAAGCCTGACAGGATATAATAGTCAGAAAAATCTAGTTTAGTTTTTTTTTTTTTTTTTTTAAAGTGGAGCACTTTATTGAGACTTTTAAACAACATGTTAAAGAAAAATCTAAAAAAAAGTTTGCATATGTTTTTTTTTGTTGATACATCAGGCTTTTATGTTTCATAGAGTTGGATTTGGGGGGAATAGATCTTATACTCGTAGAAAAAAAGAGAAAAAAATATGTAATTTGGTACAGATGTTGTTATATATGGCCAAAAAGTAAGTTGAATTTCTGATTGTAATGTAGCCTATATCAATGAGATCTTTATAAAAGTAAAACAGACTACTTGAATAAAATCCATATAAATATCAGCTGTCACTATATCTCCCAATAATCTTAGTAAGATAACATTAAAATATTTAGTTTTTCTGATCAAATCTCGGTAGTTTCAAAAGATACTGTATAATCCGATGCAATATAATCATGATTGAGAGATATGCAAATAACCATTCTTCAAATGCCTTACTGTATGTATCAAAATGGATACTCACATTTAAAAAAAAAAAAAAGTAAGAATAATCAAGTAATCTAACTTGCTTCAGTCCAGTAAGTGTTTATCTTAAAATGTTAATAACAATGTAAAAGTTATTCTTTCGTTAACTACTTGATTAAAATCATAGCAAGACATCAAAGCCTGAAGGTGGCACTTTTAGAAGAAGAGAATAGAAAAGCAAATACTTGCTAAATTTTTAATTGTACCAATGGATTGTTGAAAGAACAGTTTTTTTCAGCAAAGTTTTGATCATGTTGATAATTTAGAGGCCTTATAAATTTGTGTATCAAATATGATACAATAGGCTTTTAAAGGTTCAGGCAATGTCAAAATGGAGTATTTAAATATGAAAATGAAGTATTAAATATGCTATTATTTTTCTAAACCCATTAAATAAATTATTTTGAGATGAATGAAAGATTTATGAGGCATTAGGAAATGTTACATAAATGGACGTTGCAGATTTTTGTCTGATTTATCATCTCATTCAGTAAGGTTGATGTGTAACATCGCTATTTAAGGACTTGCCTGTTTCTTGGTGTGTCTGTGTGACATATGAGTGCAGTTAAGTGGGCTCTGTGTGTGTGAAAGTAATTTTAAGTGGTTGAGTTTAGATACCATTTCTCTCTCTCTCTCTCTCTCTCTCTCTCTCTCTCTCTCTCTTTCTCTCTCTCTCATGGTTTGATAATTCCCATCATTGCAAACAGACATGCATTTCCATTCATTAGCCAAACACTCTTAGCAATCAGGCCATAGCGCCAGGGGCACCAGGCCTCTTGTAAAATCACATCGCTTAATAGCACTGTTCTATAATTATATGCCATTAACATCTATCAAAATGAGCTCCCACATGTCATGCATATAAGGCCTGGATTTAGCAACTGTGTTCCCCCACTCTCTATGTCTTTCCATTACGGAGACCAGCATCCATTGGGATAAAATAGGCTAATTGCTAATGTGTAATATTTGTACAATAGGCTCCTTAATTATTTAGATAATTAATTCTAGTTGTACCCCATTTTATCAACCAAGCACTCTTAATTATCATATATGGAATAGCTGAGCTATATCAGATGCATGATACATAACGTGTTGATTATGAAAAGTGGCCGTTCACCGTAGAGAACATCTGCTGTTCCATTAGTGCTCATCGTTTATTTTTTCTTTAAATAAACATCATTACCAACCACTAAAGGATTACTAAATCTATTTTACAAAATTTTTAGTAAAAATAAAATTAGTTTAATTTAGTCAAATTTAAGATGTATTTAAAAAAATGTTTACATGAGCATGAGTTTTAAGCATTTAATCAGGTAGAAATAGCATCTCTGCACAAGCTCAAAAAATTCTAAAACTTTTTTTTGGCAGTTATATTATATATTTTGCTATTTGCTTTTGCTCATTTAGATAAGATTCAGTTTTATTGTCATTGCGTTACAGTGCAAGCAAGTGCAAATCGTAAAATAAATTATGGTAAAGTGCAGTTTGGCAATCAGCTTTGGATGAAAACATCTGTTTAATGATAAATGTAAATGAGTGCTGCAATGTAATGTTGTGCACTAATTGTAATGCAATAAAAATCCTAAATATTTTGCATTTTTGTGTAGGGTCTGGGACGAGAAGAGAGACTGAGGTGTAGCATTTGCAAAGCTGAGGTAAGTGTATGTGTGTTTGATATTTCAGTGTTATTTATACATTATTATAGTATTTATTACTACTTTGAATTAACAATTGTATTTGTGATTTTAGTTTTTATTTGAATTTTAGATTTAATAATTATGTTATGTGCTTTAGTCATTTTATTGTCTTTTTCTATTTAGCTTTTAGTTTTACTGATTTTATTACTTGAACTTATTTTCAGTTAGTTGGCAACATTTCTGTTTTTTGTTTAACTTTTAATTTTTTCGTCTAATATTTATGTTCCAGCCTTATTTCAATGAATGAAAGCTAAAACTAAAATGTAAAACTAGGACCATTTTAATATATTTAGTATTATCTTTAGTCATTATGAATACTGTTTGCAATTTGTTTCTCTACAATATCCAACTTTGTATGTGTACACCATGTTTAAATGAAGGAAACATCATTTTTGCAGCTCACCCTTGGTTACAGTGGTCTTTATCATGCTCCATAGTACTCACTGTTATGGCAAGCCTAAAATGCAGATTTGTTTGCTGTTTGTTTACCTAGTATGGCGATATTGATAGTGAAAGGACAGCAGCTGCACTGTTCCCTCTCAGTGCCGGGTTTCATACCTCATTACTGAAAAGCAGTTCTGACGTTGAACAAACTCTACACTATAAACTCCTAAACCTCTAGTGTATGTCCCTGATTGTGTAAGTGTGTGTGCATGTGTAATAGGTTGATGCCCTCTTGCAGCAGATAGTATTTAACTCATTAGAAGAACATCAGCTCCTGGAACAGATAGAAGCCCAAAGGATCCAGAACACAAATACTACTAATGAGCAATCATCTCCCTCTCACTCTCTCTCTCCCTCTCCCCATGTCATTGGTTTGGTCGATGAATATAAAAGCCTGTTTTTATTACATTAATAATATGCCAAGACACCCACTGTGGGAAAAATAAACGGTCATAATATTTGGCATGGGAGATGGACAACATAATATCCAAATCCATATTCAGTCTGCGAGCTCAAATTTAGCATGCTTTCTCCCCGATGTGTTCCCAATGCTAATTCCGTGTGGCCATCTTGCCCCGCGCAGCGGGAGCTCATTTGTGTGAAATGGTGGATGTTGATGTGGCATCACATAGAGGGTCAGTTCTCCGCTTAGACGTGCGGTTCAACCGTCCTCCTGCGTTTAGGTGTTTGCTGTGCTTTCATACAAATGCTGCATCTCAACTTTACATATGGCCGTGAGGAGCATAAACAGTCTGATTTGTTTTTTTCTTGTGTGGAACAATCTTCTTTTTGCTCATTTTCACTCCAATTTCTTGGATTTTTCAGTCTTTAAACGGTTTGAATTTGAAACCATGGTCTTGATATCAGGTCCTCGCTTTTATAAATGCTTTTTAGGCTGTTTTTTTGTGGTTTTTCCACATCTAAGCAACCAACTCTCAAGGCTAACTGGCAACACCAATCCTTTCCCCCTATTTTGCCGGTTTCATTTCAGATTCTTCCTTCTCCAATCTCTTTTCTGTCTTTTAGATTTTTATTGAGTTAAGAGGAAACCACAGTTGTGTAACCTTAAGATGACTTAAATTCTTGAGTTTCTTCTTTTTAAAGCAAGGGGAATTATTTAAAAATCCCAAAAGTTTCCAACACCCCCCCCCCTCCTTTTTTATGAAAAGGGGACTTTGTAAATGAATGAAGAAAAAAAATGGTTTAAGGGAGAGAAAATGTAATGTCATCATTGTGACAAAGTAAAGAAAACATAAAATGAAATGGTATATTTCTGTTAACAACATCTTTGATTAATTTCAAAGTTGGTAATGTGGATAATGAATAATAGCAGGTAAAGTTGTCTCAAGAAATAGTGGTATTCTGTTTGAGTCAATAGCATTTAAAATGTCACTGTGTCTAGTCTGACTGAACTATAGTACAGTATATATTAAAATTGATTATTCCCATAGTCCCTTGCAGGATATATCAGCTGCCATGTTTTAGTATTGAGGGCATCATCTGATTATCAACATTTTTCTGTTAAACCTCTTTATCGGTTTGTGATTCTGCAGCATTAAAGGATGAGTGCTTTAAAAGGTTTCTTTTTGGTTTTATATCAGACCCAATAGGACAACATGATCCATCCAAATATTTTATCCCATTTCCCAGAACAGATGTAAATGTAGATTCCTGGCCAGTACATGTAGCCTGAGTGATCATATAGACTCAAGCTCTCTCCCTGGCCTTTTCTTATTTTTGTCTAGTTTTGCGCCTTGCAGCACCAAGTGGCCTCTGCAAACCTCCATAATGGCTTCCAGACTCTCCCACCTGACCATGGTAATGCAACCCAATACCGTTTAAATGGGAGTCATTTTCAGCTTTTGTTACCACAGTGAGCCTCGGGGCAACCGAGGGAAGCTGAGGACGCTGAGCAAAACAATTTAGAGGGAAGTGTAGCAGCGCTTCTGTCTCTCTTGAGTGAGCACAGCTCCAGCCCCCAATCCATGCCAGCCCGTTTAAAATCCTGTTAAACTGCAACTTATCCCTATGATTCTTCACCTGCCATGCAACAACACACCTTACCAACATGCTCTTATGAATATGTCGCTCTGTGTACTCGTGTACACAGTTGCTGTTGTTTTATGGTGTGTTAAAAGTGTACACATGCATATCAAAACGCTCTATAGCTGAGACTTTCCTTTGAATTAAATTGTTTTCACTTCACAGGAACCTTTCTGCATTTTTAGATTTACACTAAAGGAATGGTTCAGTCCAGAATAAAAATTGTCATCATTAATTCTCCCTTATGTTGTTCCAAACTCGTTTCATGTTCGCTCTTATGTGGAACACAAAAGATGTTTTGCTGAACGTTTATCTGTTTCTCCATCTTAAAAAGTCAAAGCGAGCCAAAACTTTCAAGCTCCAAAAAGTATATAAAAGTTGGATGCAATTAATCCATATGATTCTAATAAACAGATCGAAAATCAAATCAAAGGACTACATCAGCTATTTTATAAAACATAAAATGTCAAACTTCATTGGTTCTTGCATGTCATATGACCAACCGTCATGATATTTGAGGTAGTCTGTGTATGTGTGAACTGATAAATATTTGATTTGGTCATATGGAATAATTGCATGCTAACTTTTATATCCATTTTAAAGCTTAATGTTGGGTCCAATTGACTTTCATAATATGGACAAAAACACTTTTGTGTTCCATTGAAAGAAAATTATATGAGTTTGGAACAATACGATTAAGGGTATAAAGATATGTTTATTAAATAAACAGACGGCCAATATGGAGTCAGTGTTTATGTCTGTAGAATGTAAAAAAGCGTAAGAGACTGACAGGGGAGAGACGAAACTGTTGAATAAAGTCATTATTTTTGTTTTGTTCTTGTGCACAAAAAGTATTCTGGTCGCTTCATAACATTAAGTTTGAACGCTGAATATTTTAACGGTATCTTTACTACTGGACTTGTGGTAATTGCATTGCTTTCTATGGAGGATAAAAAAAAACCTCAGATTTCATCAAAAATGTTTTAATTTTGGTTCCGAAGATGAACGAAGATCTAACAGGTGTGGAACGACATGAGGGTGAGTAATTAATGACAGAAATTTTTGGGTGAACCAATCCTTTAATATTCAACAATATTATTGATCTGACTGTATTAATGCTGTTATATGAGAACTGAACTGAGGTGGATGATAACATAATTTCTTTTCAGAACAGCTTTATAGATGAAATGAATTAATTTAAATAATTGATGATCTTTACAACGGAACTGAATCAACACTGAACTGACTTCAGCTGAACAACAGCCGAAATGCGTATTTTTCCTGTTATCATCACTGTAAAGCTGCTTTTAAACAATGTGTTTTGTATAAAGCACTATATAAATCAAGGTGACTTTGAATTTTTTTTTTTTTTTTTTTTTTTGGGGGACAGGTTGGACCCCAATGATATTTCATTGTTGTACTATACTTTTGTGGACATCAGTTTGCTACAATGCAGGAAAAACCTGACCCACACACCCAAACACAAAAAATACACTCAAAAATACATCCCTCATTTTTGTGTCCAGTTTGGGGTAATGTCATCAAATATTAATAACGCCAGGCAGTGTGTTAAAAATCATGGTGGGCTGACATACAGTAGCTCTGTGACAGACAGTGAGACAGTGTCTGTGCAAAGGAGACTGCTTCCTTCTCACTCACTGATGGAGTTGCAGCGGCGCCTGGTCTCAGATCACTTAATGCATCAGTCTAATAACCTTTTAATGTCTGCATTATGGCGGTCATTTAATATTTGCTCCCGGTAAGATGCGCATGTAGATCAGCAATGACTGTAATGATGATAATGGTAATCATACGCTCATAAGCCGCTATCTTAAAGCACTGCATTACTGTGCTCACCGGTGTTTAAAATGAAGCGCTTTTAGCCATTATGGCTACTGAAAAAATAACCGCTTGCAATTCTGCTAATGTAATTTCTTCATTCCATGCATGTGCAATTTAATTTCACTGCATTTTGTTGACACTGCTTTTTCTTAAATTTTTCCCCCTTGTCTTTTTCCATCTTAGCAAGTGGGTCTAAAATGTGGGCCATTTGCATGAGTTATGCTAATTTGTTAGGGCAACGAATGCATTAATTTCATTAGCAAATGGCCTCAAAGCAATAATTACCAGAGTAGGTGTGTCACAAGCAATCATGTTAAATTTTGCCAGTTAATTATTAAGATTTTGTTTGGAGAGACCTAGATTTGACATGAGTAGCCGAAGGAGAGACAGAGAGGGAGAGAGAGGGAGAGAGAGAGTGAGGGAGAAAGGGAGAGAGAAAGAAGGAGGAAAGAAAGTTAATGTTTTCCAGCAGCTAAGGTAAGGTGTGTGTTGTTGTGTTAAAGGGAGGAGGGAGTTGGCAGGAGGAAGAGTGGTGGGCTTGGGTTGGTTTGCATGTTGACAGCTTACATTCTGGACTAATTACCGCAAATAGCACTGGGCTAGCTGGTACTCAGTGAATCCAGAGGGGTATAATTATAAGAGAAAGGAGGGCAGGGGCTACTGAAGCGGTCTCTGCTCCCATTGATTGGAGTCCACTTGAGGAGGAGGGGAAACGCTTCTCCTTAGCTGTCATTGTCTTGCACTCTGGCCAATGGAGACTGAGGAAAACATTTTGGGTTCCTAGACAAACACCAGTGGTTGGTTGTCTTCTGTAAGTTTATATGCATGTATTTATAACAAGAAAAAAGATAAAGTAGAATTAATTGTTTTGTTTTGCAGTAAAAATATTTAAAATGTCTTAAAATTGGATAAATTCATTTGAAATAATAGTAGTAACAACAACAACAACACATTTAAATAAAACCTTATTTTTTGTTTAAACATAAATGGTTCCCATATATTTATGCTTAAAATGAGAAAAAGCTTTATAATTTGCTCAAGGTATATTCTCTGAAGAAAAGTCTTAATTTCACAAGCAACCATTTATTTCTAGTTTTACTGACATACTGATATTAATTATTAAAAGACAAAGAAGTCACTTCAATCAATCAAGTGTCAGCTGTTTGATTATCGCTTTAGCAGCTTTATAATATTCACTGTCAGCTTGATACTCAGGCTTTTGACGTTCCTCAGGACTGTCTTCATCATCTTGGCAGCTGTCTTTGAATAAGAGGTTGGCACCTAGACTCATCCTCTTCCACTCAAGGCATAAATCTCCAGGTCTTCCTCTAAAACTCTCTTTTGGGGTTAATTCCTCTAGTTCTTATCCACTGACACCCTTTAAAACTTTTCCCTCCCTCTGTCTCTCAAGTGTCTCCTTAAAAGTGAGCATGCTTTTCTCTCGTCTCTCCACCACTTTTAGGGGGAAAAAAAATGTTAATCATTACTTGAATTTAGATGAAAAGGAGCTTATCCTGTGATGTGGATGAGACCAGTCGCTGCTTGCCTCGTTATTTAGCCAAAAGCAGTATGTGATGTTTGTACAACGATTCTGTCCGACACATCCATACACTTCTCTTCATTTGCTGCTCTTTGTAGACCAATATGATGACTTACGAGAGGATATTTCATGCCTTGAACTTCAGACATTATAGGAGGACTTCTTGTTACTACTATCTGTTTTTGTTTATTAGTTGTGTTCTAATATTTAGCTGTGTGTTACTCCAGATTTATTATTTTCAATGTTGAAAAATGTTGTGCTGCGTACATTTGTGTTCATGATTTGTTTTTGAGGAAAAGAAAGTTCAAAAGAACAGCATTCGTTTTTTTCTTTTTTGGGAAAATGGATAATATTTGTACGTTGAGCTATTTAGCAATCATTTTTGTCAATGAATAAAATTCAGCATTGTCACAGTTAGAGGTGTAATGGTACACTAAAGTCACTGTTGTTTGGTACGTAGCTCGGTTTTGGGGGAAAAAAAGCTACGAACTTGCGTTCTCCCGTCCTCGGGAGTTTGTGTTCACTAGTCAAACTTGGCAAGTGCGAACTACCATGGACACAAGTCTGAACATTGCGTACTTGGTATTGAGAAACAGCCTTGGGGCATAGATCATCTCTTCTTTTGCTGTTTTTCCTGTTGTGGTGGTTAGCAAACAGCGTTGCATTACTGTGTGCGCCCCCTTCTGGATTGGAGTGTGTCGCCTGTGACTAACTGTATTTGTCGTCTGACTGTATGCACCGAACCATGATGGTTCGGGATGAATAGATGTACCGTTACACTCCTAGTCACAGTGCATTATGAGAATGTCTTCACTGTTAGCATAAATGTGATGCTACCATTGAATTTAACAAATTAAATTAGGTGTAATTGAGATGCTTACCTTTTGAAAACAAATAGAGTAGCTATGAAACTGAGCAATTGAGTTTTGATAGACAGTTTTGGATAGTTGCGAAATCAAAAGGG